>OY728152.1:762063561-763432128 GCA_963277665.1 Viscum album | reverse complement strand
ATTCTTCTTAAACACTAGAAAGGATTCTCCTTTAGTTCATCCTATGTTCATTATGCATCTCATAACCTGGGGACATACATCAAAAGAAAGGGTGAGCAGAAGGCCCAGTAAGGTAAACAAGAGGAACATTTTACATGTGAACATGAGATACTTCAATAAGGACATGAAAAGAACTTTAAGGCATGAGAAAGAAATCATGAGGCATTTCATAATAAAAATAACATTTTCCATAACTTGAAGATGTGGCTACATCATTTAACATAGACAATCATGAACATATCACCAAGGTCCATCCCCAAGGTGTCATTTGAAAATTACCAAGGTTATTCACCAAGGTATCGTGAAAATTGTAATCTCTAGTGGTTACATCATTACCCAATGCATTGGAGCGCTATCAGGGCGCACCCTTAAATTTGCCTTTATTATCATGTGATCCACATATATCATCATCAAACATTTCATAAATAACCCATATAGCATAAAATAAATGGGTTTCATTTCATAATCATAAGGTTTTAAAAACTGCTTTAAAGACATGATCTTTACGACACTTTAAAACCCACAAGAAAGGAAGGTGGGTCTCATGTATGTAAATCCCAGAATTTAAAATGGAACATTTTGATATATATGTGAATACCCTTGTAGAAATAAGGGCTTTGAGTATTCACTTTATAACATAAAATAATTTTTGAGAAAAGAGAGAGGCATTTTGAGGGGAAAATTCTGCAGCATAACGGCTAAGTTTCGGGGTTTTAGAAAACGTTGAAATGAGAGGGGACATGGGTCACCCACTCATAAATGATCCATAAAACAGTAGGGTGAAAGAATAAGAAGGACATATGGACATGGTAACGAAATTTTAGGGACATACCATTTGAAATGAAAAACATGGAAGGAAAAAGATTAGATTTCTCTTATGAAAATTCGGCAGCCTTACGGCGTCACTTAACTTCAAAAGAAAATGATTTGACAAGATCAAAAAGGGTCCGTCATCATATGATCATAAGAGATCAGTATGATTGATATAGAGATCATACCCCAACATAATAAAAAAGAACTTGAATGACTTGACATGAAAATTGAACTTGAAAAATGAGAAGGGTGAAAGAATCCCTTAAAAATTCGGCAGCCTAACGGCGTCACTTAAACTTTCATAAAACGAAATGATGAGAGTAGGAGGGGATCTCTCATCATATAAACATGAAAGGGCAGTAAGAGGAATATAAAAGAACATCCTCTCACATAAAAACATGGAGCATAATAGGAATGACATAAAAGAGATTTCATGAAAAGAAAGAGAGGGGTCGGATCCCTTACCTTAAAACGTGACTCTTGAAACTCAAAGGATTGGACCTTGAGGGCTTGGGGGCACCTTGTGAGGACTCCTTGGAAGGTAAGAAGACCAGAACTTCGTTGGGGGAGAGTTGGGAGTGAAAACTAAGGGAGGAAAGAGTGGGTATTTATAGGGAAAGTGAGGGGACAAAGCATTAATGGTCAAGGGACACCTCACTAGTGGTTTTGGCAAAACCATGGGCTTGCCCATGGTATTTGCCCATGGTATTGGCCACTTGGGACACCTCACACCTTATCTTACTATTCATAATTCGACCATATTGAATATATACTTAATACATCATTTAATGATGTCATTAAACACCCGTAACTTAAAAACTATACTTTCACTATTCACCAAAAATTCAACTTTCTCAGAATAATCCCAAAATTTCACCTTAACCAAATATCAATGCTATGATTTCAAAAATGAACTCCATTTTATAAAAATAATTTTCTAAATATTTTTAATTTTATTTTTAAATAAATACACTATTCACCGAAAATTTATTTTTTTAGAAAAATCCCCAAAAATTACCATAACATAATATCGATGCTCTGAGTTCAAAAATAAAGTCATTTTTATAAAAATAATTTTCTAATTATTTTTAATTAAATTTTTAATTAAAAAAACACTATTCATCCGAAAAAACTAATACTTGAATAATAATTTATGAAACTGTTATTTACCCATTTTATTGAATCACATTACTTAATCAAGGTGTCTAAATCATATTAAAACTTTCTTTAAGTGAAAATTACTAATCCATTTGGTCATATTACTAATCCTAAGCGTAAAATCACTATTCATAATTTACTATTCATCAAAAATTAAGTTGATCTTATTAGACTCCAAATTCCTTAATGAACACTTTTGTAGAAGACCATTTTTTGAAAATCATTACACATCATTAGTTATTTAGGGTTTACATAAATATTTCAAAATATCCCTTTTTCAAAATTCATCAATAAAATACATTATAAAATTATCCAGACATTTGAAATTTCACAAACATCACTAAAGGAAGAAATCTCAATTTATTCACCCGAAAGGATTACACAAGGAAACTAGGGTCTCATCACATAGCCCCTTATAACACTGGCATAAGACCTAAGTGTAAGGTGTGCTATGGTGAGAGAATCTGAGGGAGTCTCAGATAACATTGCCCTAGTAGCAATCTCCACTAACTTGAACTTCTCCTGCAAGCGTTTTCGTTCAAGCTTGACACGCTGGAGCTCGGATTGGGCTTGGTCCAAAGCGAAGCCCACAGATGCTACCTCCTTCCCAAGCTCTGATAAGTGGGCTTTGTAAGGGTTGAGTCTACTGGATGAAGCCATCGACTCCTCTTTCTGCATTAACCATTAACATCTTATTAAATAAATAAGAGTAAGTTAATATACTACTCAAAAAGATTGGGTCGTTACATTCTTCCCCCCTTAAGAAATTTCGTCCCCGAAATTTATACTTGAGGCCTAGTTGAAAAGGTGAGGGTACTTTTGCTTCATCGTTTCCTCAGGCTCCCAAGTCGCTTCTTCATATTTATTATTCCTCCACAACACTTTCACAAGGTGGGTAGTCTTGTTTCGTAGGACCTTGTCTCTACGGTCCAAGATCTCCACTGGCTGCTCCTCATAAGAGAGGTCATGTTCAAGTTGTACCACCTCTGGGTTCAGTACATGCGAAGGGTCGGGTATGTACTTCCTCAAGAGAGATACATGGAAGACATCATGAACTTGAGCTAGGTTCGGTGGAAGTGCTAGACGATAGGCCACTGCTCCTATGCGATCAAGGATTTCATAGGGGCCGATGTACCTAGGGCTGAGCTTCCCTTTCTTCCCAAACCGCATGACTCTCTTCCATGGAGAAATTCGAAGGAAGACTTTGTCACCAACACCAAACTCCAAGTCCCTTCGACGATTGTCAGCATAGCTCTTCTGCCGACTCTGAGCAGCCTTTATGTGTTGTTGGATGGCATGAACCTGTTCTGTCATCTCTTGCACGAGATCAGGCCCAAGAAGCTTCCTCTCACCAGTTTCATCCCAACAAGTAGGAGTTCTACACCGCTTTCCATACAGAGCTTCATAGGGTGCCATCTGAATACTCGCATGGAAGCTATTGTTATAGGAGAACTCCACTAATGGGAGGTGTTGATCCCATCCACCTTTAAATTCCATTGAGCATAATCTCAACATGTCTTCGAGTGTCTGAATAGTCCTTTCAGATTGGCCATCAGTTTGAGGATGATAGGCCGTACTAAAATTCAATTCAGTATTCAGAGCATGCTGAAGACTTCTCCAGAATTTTGATGTGAATCTTGGGTCACGATCAGATACGATGGATAGTGGTACCCCATGCAGCCTTACCACTTCCTTCACGTATATCTTGGCAAGCTGATCCAGAGAGAAATCTTCCCGAATAGAGATGAAATGGGCTGTCTTGGTGAGACGGTCCACAATAACCCATATCGCATTGTTTCCTTTGGATGTTTTTGGGAGACCAGTTACAAAGTCCATAGTGATATTATCCCACTTCCATACTGGTATGGGTAGCGGTTGTAATACCCCCTTAGGAAGTTGTCTTTCTGCCTTTACTTGCTGACACACCAGGCACCTTGTAGTGTAATCGGCAATCTCCCTCTTCATGTTATCCCACCAATAATGATCACGAAGGTCTCTATACATCTTAGTGCTTCCCGGATGTATAGAGAAAGTAGAGCTATGAGCTTCATCCATCAGTTCTTTCTTTATCTCCGGAATAGATGGAACACATAGTCTTGTACGAAATTTCAATACACCTTCTTGATCAATATTGAAATCAGGGAACTTCCCATCCTTTACAGCCTCGAACTTCTCCTGCAGCAAAGGATCTTCTTTTTGAGCCTTCTTGATCTTCTCTAGTAATGAAGGTTGAGAAATCATTTGGGATAGGGTTGATGATGTCCCTTTCCATATAATTCCCATGTCCAGTTTTACTAGATCTTTAATCAAGGGATCTCCCAGGATCCTCATTGTTGCCAGAACAACAGGATCTTTCCTGCTTAACGCATCCGCGACTTTGTTTGCTCTTCCAGGGTGATAATGAATTGAACAATCATAGTCTTTAATAAGCTCCAACCATCTCCTTTGTCTCATGTTCAATTCTTTCTGAGTGAAAATATACTTTAGACTTTGGTGGTCAGTGTATATATCACATTTCTCCCCATAAAGATAGTGCCTCCATATCTTTAGAGCAAAAACAACTGCCGCCAGCTCTAGATCATGCGTAGGATAATTCTGCTCATGAATCTTCAACTGTCGAGATGCATAAGAAATTACTTTGTCATTTTGCATGAGGACGCACCCAAGCCCTTTCAGAGATTCATCGCTAAAAATAACGAATCCTTCTCCGATAGAGGGTAGTGTTAACACCGGTGCAGTAACCAATCTCTTCTTCAGTTCTTGGAAACTTTCCTCGCATTCCTTTGTCCAGATGAACTTAACCCCTTTTCGAGTCAACTTATTTAGTGGATTAGAAAGCCGTGAAAAGTTTTTCACAAACCTCCTATAATATCCCGCTAAACCAAGGAAACTACGAATCTCAGTTACTGTTGTGGGTTGAGGCCACTCCTCCACAACCATTGTCTTTGCAGGGTCAACCGAGATTCCTTCATTGGTTACGATGTGCCCCAAGAAAGCCACTTGTTGTAACCAAAACTCACACTTGCTGAACTTCCCAAAGAGCCTCTCCTTCCGTAGAGTTTTCAAAATAACCCTCAGATGATCTTCATGCTCCTCCCGACTTTTTGAATATATCAAAATATCATCAATAAAAACTACCACAAAGTTATCAAGGTAGTCCTTAAAGACTCTATTCATCAAATCCATGAAAATAGCAGGAGCATTAGTCAAGCCGAAGGGCATAACAGTAAACTCATAATGCCCATATATTGATTGGAAGGCAGTCTTTGGAATATCTTCCTTCTTCACCCTCAGTTGATGATAACCAGATCGAAGGTCAATCTTAGAGAAGAATTGAGCCCCACGAAGTTGGTCAAATAAATCATAAATTCTTGGAAGAGGGTATCTGTTCTTCACTGTGATCCCGTTCAGTTCTCTATAATCAATGCATAGCCGCATTGATCCATCCTTCTTCTTCACAAAGAGAACTGGTGCTCCCCAAGGAGACACACTCGGTCGGATAAACCCCTTCTCCAACAAGTCTTGGAGTTGTTTCTTTAGCTCCTCTAGCTCCACATTTTCCATTCTATACGGAGTCTTTGATATCGGTTGAGACCCAGGTACGAGTTCAATGGAGAACTCTACCTCTCTTTCTGGGGGAGGTCCAGGTAACTCCTCAGGAAATACATCCATGTATTCCTGAACAATCGGAACATCTTCAATTTGTATGCTCTCTTTCCCTTCTTCCTCATCACCGATTAACTCCATAAATAAAGCTATAGGAGGTGCTTCTAGATAGGGATCAGTTCGGGATATCTCTCCTCGGAAGATAACTGTAGGTCGTTCATTCAAGACTACTGAGATTTCCTTACTTCTGCATTTGATCTTAGCATTATACTTTGAGATCCAGTCCATCCCTAGTATAATGTCAAATTCCATCATGGGAATGACTACTAGATTTGCGATAAGATTGTGCTCACCAAAGTAAACACTAGAGTCTCTAAACACTGTTGATGCATGGATAATCCCACTTGGAGTCTTGACTGACAACTCTACCTCAAGCAATTCGGGGATTGATTCTATATTCTTTGCAAACTTGGAAGAAATAAAGGAATGCGTAGAACCAGAATCAAATAAAGCACTTGCTAGTTTTGAGAGGACAACAAGAGTACCTGCTACCACATCGTTCGGAACTTCAACTTCAGTTGTTGTGATAGCGAAAGCACGACCTTGCTCCCTTGGCCTCTGCTGAGGTTGATGGTGATTCCCCTCCACCGCCCTCGGATTTGGACATTGATTAGCAAAGTGCCCAAGCTGTCCACACTTGAAGCATGTGACTTCGGGTAGGGCCAGAACCATCTTTCCTCTGTCGTTAGTGTTGGGAAGTTGAGGCTTCACATCACCACGACAATTCCGAGAAATATGGCCTTCTTTTCCACACCTATAGCACTTTCCACTTCCGATCAAGCAGTTCCCCGGATGCTTCTTCCCACATTTATTGCATGTGGCATGTTGCATATGCTTTCCACCTCTTTCCTGATCAAAACTTCTTCCCAGGCTCGGTTCTAGAGTTCTCTTCTTCTCATTAGATTTGTGAGACCACTGTGTCTCTCCAAACTCTAGTTCAACCTTCATAGCACTTCGAACTATTTCTTCATAGCTATCGTAGTCCCTGTTGGCTAGATTCTTCCGCAGATGAGGTCGTAGTCCACCAAAGAATCTATCAACCTTCCCATTAGGGTCCATGACGAAGCTTGAGGTATAACGGGAAAGCCTTGTGAAGTTCATCTCATAGCTTCCGACAGATTCGTTCTCCTTCTGCTTCAGCTCGAGAAACTCTTTCTCCATTTTCATTCTCATTGAACGAGGGAAATACTTGTTAAAGAAAATCCCCCGAAATTCTTCCCACTCCATAGCTTCCATCTCTCCTCGTGGCTTCGTGTTTTTGATCAGTGACCACCACTGATCAGCTTCTCCCTCTAGATGGTAAACAGCAAGGGTGACTTTTTCTTGTTCGAACAATGAAGTACAGAAAAGATCTTTTCAATGGAGCTTATCCATTGTTCCGCAACCAATGGGTCAGTAGATCCACTGAATGTTGGCGGTCGTTGACGCATGAAGGACTCAACAGAAAGTTGTTCCCTTCGTGGTGAGGTCGGCCTCTCAGCTTGATTCAAGTTATTACTCATAACTTGAGTCAGTTGGTTCATCATCCGCATGAATGTTTCCATTCCGGCTTCCATCGGAGGGCCGTCAGCACATGGTGCATTGCGGTCACCATCGGCACGGTTTCTCCTATTGCCCGCCATTTTCTAAAAGAATAAAACCTTAGTGAGAAAATTATTTCATTTATGAATCTTTTAACTAAGACTTCGTGCTTAGACAATTATAGTTCTCTATAATTCCTTCATAATGATTCATAAAAAGCATGTGATTAACCAAACATATCCCCCGGGAGTGTAGTAACCAAGAGTGCAGCAAGGCCCGTTATCGTGCACCAGTTCCCGTTCGAGTCTAGCTCAAAGCGGTGTTTTCGGGTTTTACCCCTATGTACATCTGTGCCAGAGCCGCCTCTACCTGCTCGTATCCAGACAGGGATGTATTTGTTTGATAGACCACTTACTTAATACTTACCAAAATACCAGGAAGTTTTCCTCTATTTAAACTTTTCTATAGGGTTCTTCCTAAAGTTTTTATATCCTAATTTCCACAAATAACTAAACCATCCTTTGATACCAACTATAGCATCCCGCCATTTTATAACAAAAACTTTCATTACATTACACAAAACTGAGGATCGTTAAGGTTTAGTGTCTTGGAAACAAGGATCATAATACATAAAAAAAACATAAAAACATTCTTCTTAAACACTTGAAAGGATTCTCCTTTAGTTCATCCTATGTTCATTATGCATCTCATAACCTGGGGACATACATCAAAAGAAAGGGTGAGCAGAAGGCCCAGTAAGGTAAACAAGAGGAACATTTTACATGTGAACATGAGATACTTCAATAAGGACATGAAAAGAACTTTAAGGCATGAGAAAGAAATCATGAGGCATTTCATAATAAAAATAACATTTTCCATAACTTGAAGATGTGGCTACATCATTTAACATAGACAATCATGAACATGTCACCAAGGTCCATCCCCAAGGTGTCATTTGAAAATTACCAAGGTTATTCACCAAGGTATCGTGAAAATTGTAATCTCTAGTGGTTACATCATTACCCAATGCATTGGAGCGCTATCAGGGCGCACCCTTAAATTTGCCTTTATTATCATGTGAGCCACATATATCATCATCAAACATTTCATAAATAACCCATATAGCATAAAATAAATGGGTTTCATTTCATAATCATAACGTTTTAAAAACTGCTTTAAAGACATGATCTTTACGACACTTTAAAACCCACAAGAAAGGAAGGTGGGTCTCATGTATGTAAATCCCAGAATTTAAAATGGAACATTTTGATATATATGTGAATACCCTTGTAGAAATAAGGGCTTTGAGTATTCACTTTATAACATAAAATAATTTTTGAGAAAAGAGAGAGGCATTTTGAGGGGAAAATTCTGCAGCATAACGGCTAAGTTTCGGGGTTTTAGAAAACGTTGAAATGAGAGGGGACATGGGTCACCCACTCATAAATGATCCATAAAACAGTAGGGTGAAAGAATAAGAAGGACATATGGACATGGTAACGAAATTTTAGGGACATACCATTTGAAATGAAAAACATGGAAGGAAAAAGATTAGATTTCTCTTATGAAAATTCGGCAGCCTTACGGCGTCACTTAACTTCAAAAGAAAATGATTTGACAAGATCAAAAAGGGTCCCTCGTCATATGATCATAAGAGATCAGTAGGATTGATATAGAGATCATACCCCAACATAATAAAAAGGAACTTGAAAGACTTGACATGAAAATTGAACTTGAAAAATGAGAAGGGTGAAAGAATCCCTGATAAATTCGGCAGCCTAACGGCGTCACTTAAACTTTCATAAAACGAAATGATGAGAGTAGGAGGGGATCTCTCATCATATAAACATGAAAGGGCAGTAAGAGGAATATAAAAGAACATCCTCTCACATAAAAACATGGAGAATAATAGGAATGATATAAAAGAGATTTCATGAAAAGAAAGAGAGGGGTCGGATCCCTTACCTTAAAACGTGACTCTTGAAACTCAAAGGATTGGACCTTGAGGGCTTGGGGTCACCTTGTGAGGACTCCTTGGAAGGTAAGAAGACCAGAACTTCGTTGGGGGAGAGTTGGGAGTGAAAACTAAGGGAGGAAAGAGTGGGTATTTATAGGGAAAGTGAGGGGACAAAGCATTAATGGTCAAGGGACACCTCACTAGTGGTTTTGGCAAAACCATGGGCTTGCCCATGGTATTTGCCCATGGTATTGGCCACTTGGGACACCTCACACCTTATCTTACTATTCATAATTCGACCATATTGAATATATACTTAATACATCATTTAATGATGTCATTAAACACCCGTAACTTAAAAACTATACTTTCACTATTCAACAAAAATTCAACTTTCTCAGAATAATCCCAAAATTTCACCTTAACCAAATATCAATGCTATGATTTCAAAAATGAACTCCATTTTATAAAAATAATTTTCTAAATATTTTTAATTTTATTTTTAAATAAATACACTATTCACCGAAAATTTATTTTTTTAGAAAAATCCCCAAAAATTACCATAACATAATATCGATGCTCTGAGTTCAAAAATAAAGTCATTTTTATAAAAATAATTTTCTAATTATTTTTAATTAAATTTTTAATTAAAAAAACACTATTCATCCGAAAAAACTAATACTTGAATAATAATTTATGAAACTGTTATTTACCCATTTTATTGAATCACATTACTTAATCAAGGTGTCTAAATCATATTAAAACTTTCTTTAAGTGAAAATTACTAATCCATTTGGTCATATTACTAATCCTAAGCGTAAAATCACTATTCATAATTTACTATTCATCAAAAATTAAGTTGATCTTATTAGACTCCAAATTCCTTAATGAACACTTTTGTAGAAGACCATTTTTTGAAAATCATTACACATCATTAGTTATTTAGGGTTTACATAAATATTTCAAAATATCCCTTTTTCAAAATTCATCAATAAAATACATTATAAAATTATCCAGACATTTGAAATTTCACAAACATCACTAAAGGAAGAAATCTCAATTTATTCACCCGAAAGGATTACACAAGGAAACTAGGGTCTCATCACATAGCCCCTTATAACACTGGCATAAGACCTAAGTGTAAGGTGTGCTATGGTGAGAGAATCTGAGGGAGTCTCAGATAACATTGCCCTAGTAGCAATCTCCACTAACTTGAACTTCTCCTGCAAGCGTTTTCGTTCAAGCTTGACACGCTGGAGCTCGGATTGGGCTTGGTCCAAAGCGAAGCCCACAGATGCTACCTCCTTCCCAAGCTCTGATAAGTGGGCTTCGTAAGGGTTGAGTCTACTGGATGAAGCCATCGACTCCTCTTTCTGCATTAACCATTAACATCTTATTAAATAAATAAGAGTAAGTTAATATACTACTCAAAAAGATTGGGTCGTTACATGAGCTGCATTTGTTTGGATGATTCAGATGGTTCCTCTTGATGTTGTTGACACGAGTTAGTTGGATGATATTATGAGCTATATATTAAAAAAAGCATGATGGTCTGGGAAATATATATTGTGGAGAAGATGAGGTTGGGGATTTGTCAACCACTGCTAGTTGTCACATAAGACCAGTAAGTTAACTCATCCAATTGTTCATCTTGATTGGATCTATCGATTGAATATCTTGGTCTTATTTGATCTGATTGTGTGATTCAGTATAGAATTTTTTGTGTGTTTGTAGAAATGATACCTTTTATATCTCTTGCTACATCAATAGTTTTTACAATTGGAGCACTGCTACATGTGTAATCAATGAGACTTCCCTCCATGGCCAATAACAACTCATTGAAGTATTGGATCAAGATAAGGTCATTGATTTGGTGGTGTGTTTAGGTTTCCACAATCTTTTAGAAAATATCTTTGTACTCATGGAGTGACTCATTTAGGAATTGAAAGATACCAATTATTCCAATTCAAATAAAATTAGTATGAGAAGCATTATTGAGTTTTTATAAGAGAAGTTACTTCATGACTTTTCATGTGGTTATGGAACCATGAGGAATGTAGTAAACCCATGAATTATCATTTGACATCTAGTGAGAAAGAGAATACTTGGAGTTTGATTTTCTCCTTAGAAGCCCATTTATGCATCATGGTATAGAACACCATTTGGATCTCATTAAGATGATGATGAGGATCCAAACTGGCTAGCCTATGGAAATGAGGTAAAAGATGAATCAAACAATCATTTAATTCAAATTATGCCTCCACAATTGGATACTGAATATAAAGGAGTTGGTTATTCTAATCAGGGGAATCGTGTTTTTTATTTTTTTCACTAGGAATTGCCTTATCTAATTTAATTTTTTGTACAAGGAGTGGTTCTAGAATGATTTTATGATCTCTTATGTTCCACCTATGTTGGGGAAGAGTTTCATCTATTTTAGGGTGAAACAGATCCAAGGGATTTTTTGGAATGTTATGTGTCATTTAGGTAATCTTTGGGAGGATAAAAAATATGGGTTTCTCTTTGTATTTTTTTCTTTTATGATTTTTATGAAATGGTGCGTATTTTATAGTGTTTTTATAAAAAAATTACATTTGTTTTGTTTTTATATTTTTAAAACAACAAGAAATTGACAATTACATAATTAACCATTCCATATAAACAACACCATTTTAAGTGTGGTCGATTTCCACCTATTGACCGTTCAAGGTTATGAGGCTATGAAAATGTGTATAGAATCTCTATGTTTGAATCCTCAGTGATGAACTTTTTTAATAGTCTATTGTTTTTAGTTGATTGAATTTTGATTGGGATTTTTTTTGAAGAGCATAATTGAAATTATTGATTGATTGAAACTTTTTAAAAATATTTGGTTGAGTTTATCATTGGGGAGTTAAGATTTCTATATCCATGAGAACTACTTTATATTACATTAAATTAACACACACAATACAAGATGATTTTGATTGGAATTCCTCAGTCTTAGGGCTTTAACCAAAGCCTTAAATTAACATAAAGTTCTAATATATATCAGCGCTCAATAATGGAAGTGTATATATTATTCCAATAATCCATGGAAACAAAAAATTAAAAAATGAAAGTCATTAATCCACTAATTCTATGCTAGACATATATAATGTAAATTTAAAGATTATTCATTGAGAAAAATCTCTATATCACTTAACATCCCCAAATGAAAAATCACCTCAACTGTAGTTTTACTCAGCCATTGATTTGATTTATAATCCGGTTTTAAGGTTTATGATGATGGATTTTACATGGAATAAAAATATATGAACAAGATAACAGTAGTTATCCGAACACACATATAAATAATGAACTTAATGTTTAATACAAAATTTAGATTGAATGATAAATAGAATTAGAGAATGATTTTCAACTCTATTTATACTATATAAATAACACTAATATAAAAAAATATAATTTTTATGTGAATAAGAGAAGAATAATAAGAAACATGCATTAAAATACAATTTAAATGAAAATAAACATACAGAAATACAAATAAGAAGAATAGAAAAGAACATGAAATGAAATCGAGGAGGAAGGGGTTATCATGTAAAAACATGACACTGAAAGGTCCTCACATGCCTTTTTAATGACTTTGGTCTTCCCACTGTATTTTACACAATTCCGAAACACCAACCTGTGGAAATAAGAAGAGGATTTTTTATTTATAGCCCAAGGAGGTTGACCATTTTCATTCCATATCTGCCCCCCAAATTTCATTTCCAATTTGATAAATTTGACTGCTAATTCTCAAGATATGATCTTCTTACATGATTTAGATATTAATATCAAATGACTCATATGAAAATTTTGTGGCAATTGTACGTAAGGAATCAATGTTATGGTGGTTTGATTGAATAGTTTTAATCTGTCCATTTCAATCCATACTTTTTCAAGGCCAAAATGTGAATGGGTTTTTGAATAGGAAGATGCCCGAAATATATTAGCACCGTATTCAATAAATTAGGCCAACAATATTTTATCTTTCACCATTACAATTATTAACATGAATGGATGTCTATATCAGGATCCATGTCATGTATTGTGTGATGATTTCATTTCTTGGACATATTGGTGTGTCAGAATTCATTGTAACATTTGTTCCCCTATTTAGTAGAGTCAGGCCTTTTAATTTTTACACAATATAAATGTTGTTGTTCCCTGACGTTGGGGAAGATAATCAATAATTATTCAATTCTAAATGGATCCCAGTAATCAGATCTTCATGGCTAGTCCTTTTTTCACATATTATGTGGGACTTTCTTATAGTCCATATGACCCTTAAAATGATATAATTGGACAATTATTCATTATAATGAGAGGTTTCTAATTGAATATGAAATATTTAAATATAGGAACCATAAAATTTAGATAAGTATGGTGAGATTTATATTTAAAATAGTCAAATGAATCAATTGGACTATTACAAATAATGCTCAAAAAATTTATTTGGTATTAAACCGTTAGTATCTCACATAAATTATGCACTTTTACATGATATTTACTTGAGGGAGTATTAAAATATATTTGAATAAATGAAAAACATCAATTAACTCAAAATAATTATTTTTCATGACCTCATGTGAAAAAATATAAAAACATAAGAATATAATTCTCACTCAGTAACATATAATAAAATGTATTTTTTTCACAATTAGGGGATGTTTAAACCATTTTACCCATCCATATTGATGTCCATATCAAATTGTTATTGAAAAATGTTAACAAAACACTTCATTATTTATGCAGAAATTTATAATTAGAAAATGGGGAAACTCAAAACATACACCTCTCATGATGATAAAATTTAATTATGGAGGTTCACTCATTCACCAAAGAAATGTGAACATCATAGAATTTGAATGATATATAAAATTCCATTAAATATTCTAAACTTAAAAGTATCAAGATGTATTCTGAAGGAAGATTTTTGTGGCTATGGGATAGTATGAATATAATATCCAACAGAGAGGTGAGGATGGATGAAACATCAGCATGGGTAAAATAAAGCAATTTTTTTAATTAAAACAAGGAATAAAATGGAAAACATATTTAAAAGGGAATTATTTTGTTAAAAATAACACAAAGGAGGAATAAAATATGATAGGGATGAGAAAATTAAATATTTATGAAACACAAAACATATACCAATGATATAATAATGTATAATAAAAGTGTTAATTTTTTTTCAATATTCTTCTTTTTATTTGATTTATTTGAATATTGAACATGAATAAAATCCCACACTCATACCCTAACCCTTAATTGATCCCATCACAATAATAATTGTGATATATATAACAAGATCATAGGTTCAAGAACATTTATTTTTGACCCGCCTAAGGCGCAAACCCTTTTTTTTTCTTTTTTATTTTTTATCATTTTTTTCAACATTTTAAAATATAATATATACAAGATGTCATAAAAATATATTAATTTCCTAAACACACTGAATGACAACTATCCTCCCCCCACAATAAAATGGATTCTTTCCCATAAGCATATGATAACACCATGAATGATTAAAAAAATATTCCCAAAATAAAATCCATTCCCCCACACATAAATCTAAATATATTGTCCAATATAAGTTATTGAAGATGTTATGGGGGACAAGGAATTGGGATTGTAATGTGGCAATAAAATAAACTATTTTCATTGGAACGAATGGTCTTTAAAAAAAAGATTTATGTATTGTCAATGAGTGGCTATTAGGTTATAGTGATTATCAATGGTTAACAAATTCCATCTCTCATATAAATTCACACAAAAGTAGGAAATTCGGCTCAAAGGACCACAAACTCAAGACTCAGAATCAGGGGAGAAAATAGTCCTTTTGAAATGATTTCCATAGGTGGACTTGTCAGGAACGATAATATTTTTCCATATTGTTGGGATAAGTCATTTTTTAAAAAGAAAATAGTGAATTAAAATGTTTTTGATTTTGACAAAACATTATTAGTCCAATGTTATGAAGAAAATATAAAATATTTGAGAATATAATAAGACATTTTGACTCCAAAAAATGGACGGAAATAACTTCAAAAGTGTATGGTCAGTATGTTTGAATCTTTTTGTTTTTTTATTTTCTGTGCTTTTTTTGTTTTTAATGCTTTTAAATTACAGACCAACAAAAATGTGAAATATAAAAAATAAAGGGTTTTATGACATAAGTGGTAAAAATAAAAGAGATATGGTGAAGAATAAATTGGGATAGTGAGGAAGAGATAGAGAGAGATTGTTAAAGGGAAATAGGTGCCCCTTTTTTGGATTTGGTGGGTCTCTATCTCTATCCAGTCACAGGTCTAATGTAGAATTGTTTGATCCGGTGGAAGTCGATGTTGTTCTAGAATGGTGTTCCTCCCAATGTGATATTTCATCTGATTTCCATTAAATGTGAATTTTTATTTTGTGGTGGGTTCATGGACATGCACTACACCAATTGGGTAAACATTAGAAACAATAAAAGGACCTTGCCAATGATGAATTAGCTTACTCGGGTGAAATAAAAAATGTGAATTGAAGACCATTTCCTTTTCACCTCTATGAAATACCAATCGTAGTATGTGATTTTCATGGAGTACCTTAACCTTTTCATTATACAGATTGAAATTCTCATAGAAATCAAGTTGAATCACCTTCAATTTAGTAAATGGAAAAAGTATTACTTCACCAGATTTTCCATAATAAAAATGACAATTTTCCACATCCCAAAAAGTCTTTTGTTGGATTTAAACTCGTAAATGACACACATTAAAAATAACTAGCCTAAATAGATACATCCCAAAGGTTTTTTTATATACAGTTTGATAATCCAAAACTACATCACCAAGTCTCTCAAGAAAATATTATATGGTGGGCTTAACAATTCCCTCAAGCACTCTCTTTTTACTTCTCTATTATAACGTTCATCAATTCCTTTTGTTTGGAGATGATATGTCGTTGATGATTTCTATACAACATAATTCATTTTAAAAAGATATTACATGGATCTATTTCAAAAATGGGTTTTTAAGTCACTTATCTAGGCATGGAGAGTTCCAAATCTATGGAAGATGTGGGTTTTTGGGAACTCGCTAATAATATGTGAATCATCCATTCATGTGGGTTTGGCCTCAACCCACGCATAAACCGAATTGACCATAAGAACAATGTTTGTGAATGGGAAGGGGGTATGGTCCTATGAAATTGATTCCCCAAACATAGATCACCAAATAAAATATTATGGGATTTTGGTGTATTTCATTTATTTTGGAAACTTTTCCAACCATTTTTCTAGTGGGACATAATTTACAGAACACGTGTGAGTCCTTCATGAGTGAAGTGTAGAAGAATCTAAAGTCTAGGACCTTTCGGGAGGTCCTTTTTGGGCCCATGTGGCCACCTCCGAGAAGTGATCGACATAATTTTAAGGTGGAGGAATGTTCATCCACATCAACACATATCATAATTACCATGTCAGCCTGTATTTTACAATGTTTATTTTCATCCCAAAAAAAGTATTTTGAATCCCTTTCGAAGGTTTTTTTAATGTTCCTAAAAAACACCCAAAACCAAGTAATTAATAATTGGGACCTACCAAGGTGACAATGGTGTGTGGGATGAAATGTTATCAGAAGGGAATTACAGATCCATGATTTTTGAATGAGACTAATTAAAAATACTAATCAGGTGATCAGGAATTGGGTTTTATTTTCCGATTCAATCATTTCTTTTATGGTAAAACTCATGCAGCCTTAGGATCAATCTTATATTCCTCAGTTTGGAATCAATTTTAATGATTGAGAACATTTTAGAAGAATGATATGTGGAGATGATGATTTTGGTAGCTAAGAGATTGGGTCATAATTTATTAATGGAAATAACAACTATTTAATGTTCTTTTTCAATCATTTTTTAGTGAGATTGAGTTTCATACAATGTTTTTGAAGAATAATAGATAACATGGGGAATCGTTTTCTATTCTTTGACCATTAACAACCTCAATGGATCTATCAAAAGAATCATGCATGAACTCAATGAGTAAGTACCTATATGGGAGTATGATTATTGGGGAAGACGTAAGAGATATTATGAGTTCAATGAAGGCTCTCTTGAAAACCTCATTGAAATAGAAAGTGACACCATTTTTGGGAAACTGTGTGAGTGGGAGGGAAATGATACTAATGTTATGGATTAATATTCAATATAAACTGGCATGACCTAGGAATAAAAGGATGTCTCAAACTGTGGTGGGTTCAAGATGTTATTAGATCACATCAATTTTGGTAGGATCAACATAGATACCCAATTTTTAAACTTTGATCCCTATAACAATCACATTTGTAACCATGAAGTCAAATTTTTTAAAATTTCACACATGGTTACAGTTGACACAATTTTAGAGGACTAGATGAATGAATTCAAGCAAGATTTAAATGAGTCTCCATAAATGGATATGTCATCCATGATGGATTCCATGTTGTGCTCAATGAATTTTGAAATAATACTCATTATAAATCTATAGAAAGATTAATGTGAATTGAGAAGGCCAAAACCAATTCTCATATATGCTTATGTGCCAAATGGGCAAGTGAAAGTAGTCTATTCTAGGTTATGAGGTGTAGTTGGGATTTTAAAGTATCTGGTGTATCCATCAACAAAGCAATAATGTGACCATCCAGCTAATCATTATATTTGTTACATGTAACACCCCGAGATTTTGTGACTACCACCCCATGTTTATTTGTTACATGTAACACCCCGAGATTTTATGAAAAATATTCTTATTAATTTCATTAATGTCTTGTGTTGTATGATACACCAAAAGGAGCTTGCACAACACGCATCGTTGAATTGCCTTGTATTACAGACAATCGCGACCTTCCTCGATAGCGTGTGTAGTATGCAATACCGAGTTTCACTAAACAACGATATGCTATTAAAATATTATTAAAACTAGCTGTTATGAATAGTAATAACCACTTTTTGAAATTTTTTAATTTTTATTTTTCAAAATGGACTTCATTTCTGGATTCGGAATATTGAAATTAGCTTAGGGTGAAATTTTGGTACTTTTCAGATAACTTTCATTTTCTGATGAATAGTCAAACTTACTAAATTTTAATTAAAAAAAACTTTTTAATTGAAATAATTAATAGTGATAAATTATTAATTTTATTGGTTTTAAATTTTATTTAGAATATATTTTTACAATTTAATTCAATGTTGGTTCTTGGATGTAATTTCACATTTAAACTAGACATAAACAACTATCAATCTTTTGATAGTTATTATCTCTTAAGAACACGCTATTTGTTTTGACGACAAGAATTAATTTTTAAATTAATTAATTCAACTGACATGTTTTGAATTTGGTAAAATAGAAATCATTTCTGAAATCATAATATCAAATATATCTTCGGCCTAATTTTTTGTATTTTTCTGAAAACATTCAATTTTTGATGAATAGTGAAACCACTAAGTGGTAGTTAAAAAAACTGAATTTTTCATAAAACCTAATTTTACCGCTTCTATGAGAGGAATTTCGAAAATCCAAGAGATACGGTTAATATCAAGGACTAAAATGCCGTTCAATGAGATGAAAATAATTTTTGGTTAATAGTTACTTTTTACTTTTTTTACCATAGTTAAAAGTAAATTGGGTAATTAAGGGTAAAAATGATATTATTATTACCCTAACACATGTCCTAATTCTATTGGAAAAGTGTAATTCGACCGAAAACAACCTTAGGAATAAAATATGACCATTCAGGTCCATTTGGATTAGATTAGGACATTTATTATTAATTTATTTAAAGAAGGGTTAAAATAGTTAAAATCAAAGTTAAATAATTAAGTCATTTTTCATATGGGGTTATACATAAGATAAATTCGACTATAAATATTCATTAGAAATATAAAAAAATTTCTTAAATAATGGTATTTTATTTGTAATTTTTAGACATTAAATAATTTAATTTATATATGACACAACGATGATGCAATAATTATATTATTAATGAAATATTTACATAATTGATGTTATAAATACCCAAATAAATGTAATTTGAGACTTTTTATGAACTAAAATAATTTAATAGGTTAATATGACATGTTAGTATAGATTTAATTAACTTCGTTCGAACTAATCATTCTGTTATGATTATCACAAAAATCAATTTCTAAATAGTGTCAAAATTGACATAAAATAGATTTTAAAACAAATATTATATTATTAATTGTTATTTTATTCCTAATAATATAAGGTACGACCAAATGACTTAGATAAGGATATATATATTAATAATAAACAACTTTGGGTTCTTTTGGATTCTTATAGTATGTTTATTAACCTTATAGTATAAGAACACAAGAAGACACGGTAAAAGTAAAATTATTTTACTTAATGTTAAATCTAAATGATAAGGTTAAAATAGGAACCTTAACTTATCTAAATTCTATTGGATGAGATTATTTCGACCCATCACCACCTTATCTTCGAAATTAATCAATTTTGAGCTATTTAAAACCGAATTTGACTTTACAATAAAATAATAGTTTTAGTTTTTACAAAGGTGCCCCTCTCCTCCCTTATAAAAGGGTACCTCCTCCCTCTCATCCTCACACTACTTTGAGACTTCAAGCTCGGCCAACCCCTGCCGAATTCCTTTCTCCACTTCCCTAGAAACATCCTAGAGGTTTTTTTCTTCCTCAAAGACCAATTTTAGTGCCCTAAAAGGAGATCTCAAAGAGGCGTTTCAAAGAAGAGGTAATGTCCGTTACCGATTCTTTCATCTTTATTTCTTCTTCCACTTCCTCTTCTTAGGTTGTTTCATTATGAAGTAATAACATCAGTATCACTTATATACTTATATGTTATTATATTTATGAAACAAACTTATTTCACCATCTATCCATCCTACGGAAAATGAATTCACCGCGCGGGCGTAAGTACGGAATACCGTCTCCACGCCGTGGTGTAATCTATTTTCCGCCACCACCTACCTTGGATGGGTATAATGGTGTAAATAATAACTATATATGAATATTGTAAAGTGATATTGATTCTGAAATAATTTACATACACTCTAATACAATTCCACGATCATGAGAACGATATCATCGCTCGTGCGTACGTACGGACTACCGTCTCCACGACGCGATGAGATTCATTCTCCACGTTAACCATTCATGAATGATTATAATGTATATATAATAAGTAAAAATGAAATATATGACATAATAATGATTCTGGATTTATGTGTATATATATGTATGTCATCTACTTAATTCCATTCAACTCAATAAGGAAAATAAAACAGCGTTCATGCGTATGTACGGTCTACCGTCTCCATGAACAATGTATTTCTTTCCATTTACTGATCTATTATATATATATATATATATATTTTCGGAATATATATTATATATTAATCATGTTTTATATTCTGGAATTAAGTAATAATGATCTATGTAATCATATGAATAATTAAAAGTCAAAACACGGACGACAAATGAAACGATTTTACCCAAAACGCTCTTTAACATGGAATTTACAAAACAACTGGTAATATAAAGCCATAAGTGAACCATATATGATATCATAACAATGAGTATGATTCTGGAATAAGTCGATGACATTATGTAAATCATTATACAGGAGGATCAGACACAGACGAAGCAAATCAGACCTAAGGTAATGGAAATTTCACAATCTCATTTTTATCCGAGATTGTTTATACTTTGGCATTTTCTGGGGTGTATTTTATCATCCACATCCATGTTTACTCAATATGTAATATTATTTCCATTCACCTAAAATTGTTTAAATCCTATTTTACCCTTAGTTGAGTTTTTAGTAAAAGATCTGAAAGGAATATTTTTTCGTTTTTCGTACGAGGTACTTTTTTGACTTTTCCAACAAAAGTACGAGAAGAATTTTTTTTAACTTATACGACATGAATGGATTTTTAAAAAATTAATTTTAAGAAGCTAACTTAACAAGTTTTCATGTTTATTTTTAATCAACTTCTTTTAGTTTAAAATTGTATGAAATGTTAAGAAAGTAAATGTGTTTTTGAAGTAGAAAGGGTATTTTCCCCAAGAATGGAGTTCAAGAGTTTTATCAAAATTATTTTCCATCTATGATAATAAAGGGTTATGTTACTATCCCTATTAATATATTTATTTGATTATGTTGTGATGGAATTATTTTTATTAATTCCTTTATCTTATATGAGTTGTTTTATGATGTAACGATGTTTAAGATTCCCATTTTTATTACATGGGTTATGCTATAAAGTATGGTTTATGATTTTGTGGCACACATAAGAATGGTATCATTATTAGATGGGTGGGACCTATATCTCCCTCCAATGCATTGGGTAAAGATTTTATATCTCATGAGATAGACATGGATGGAATGGTAGGTTAATCTGTTTCAGTGAAACAGGACTGAAACAAGGGTGACTCGGATCGGAAATGGACTTTGACCACTAAGATAGTCTTGGAAATGAGTCTTGACTAATAAGATATGCTTCTCTTTGATTATGTGTGTATGCCACAAAGTTTCATGTTTTATGTTATGATTATTGGGATTTCATTTCACTACTATGATTTATCCCATGTTATGAAATTATGATCTATTTTGCAGGTTAAGATTTCCAAAATGTTATGTTCTTATGAATATGATGTGATTGATTTTTCTTTTGTTTACCCTTACTAAGAATTTGAGCTCACCCTTTTATGTTTTATTTTCCCCAGAATATAAAGAAAGGTTTTATGTAAGAAAAAAAGGGGAGATCTTTATGGGAGATGTTGAAGATCTTTCACCACGATTAGAAGAATACGTTCCGAATTTCCAAAGACACTAAACTATTACGATCCTTGTGTGTGTGTTTTTGTTATGTACTAAGTATTCTGAAAAATTAATGTAATTTCCATGTACGTCTAGCTTCGGGTCTCTATAGTTGGTATCAGTGAAAATGTTTAGTCAACCTTTGGAAACTAGGATGCGAAAACGTTAGTAAGATCCCTATAGATATTTCTAAGGTATGTCTAGGGATGTCCCTAAGGATAAGTATACGTATAGGATATAGTCCTAGAACTATGGTAACGATATTAGATTAAACCAAAGATGTTATATATTGAAGTTACTCCCCCTTTATAATGCTTTTTTCTTCTCACACTATTCTTTTTGGGTTTTAGAAAATGGCTGGAAACAAGATGATTCACGATAATGGAGGATATGATGGACAATGGAATGATATTCTTCATGAGCAACCAAGAGAAATGGGATTTGGAAGTCCAATAATCATTATTATACTGAATTATCAATCTCATAATATGATCATTAAAGTAAAATTTGTTATGTTTCCTGACTCGAAAAATAAGATAAAGATGGCATTTCATGATGATCATAGAGGAAAGAAAGTTCAATTTCCCCTATGTAAATCATGTGGGAAGAGGCATCAAGGAGAATGTTTCAAAGGAACTGGAAGACGATTTGGGTGTGGAAAATAAGGACATAAATCCAGTAAGTGTAAAGGAAAAGGTTCAGTTAACACCATGGATGAGGAAAATGGTATTGCTACGACATCAACAATGCTTAAATGTTTTAAATGTGGAATGTACGGGCATTATGCAAACCAATGCCCTAAGGGAAAGTCTCATTAAGAGAATCAGTATGGTCATATGGGTAATATTTATGATGAAGATGATGAAGAGACTACAAATGATATGTGAGATGAAAGAATTTTTGAAGCTCTGTCAATGGTTTAAGAAGGTAGTGGAATGATTACATGTTTATTAAGTGAAATTTTGTATAAGTAATCTCATGGTACTGTGGAATAAAGAGACATCTAAATATTGTTACATTGTTGTCTTTCCTTAAGTTTTGAAAGTGTGGGATAAATAGTACCAATATTTTTGGAAGATAGATGATATGCGCATAATGAAGGGATAAGAAGATAATGAGATTGTATTCATGAGCTCATGATTGATATAAGGACTAAGTGATATCATGGTTTGAGTATATAGCATTTTGAGGATTTTGGTATGTGGAAAGTGTTAACTTTTAACTACATTCATGTTTTCACTAAGGTTCAATGGGTATTCAAGAGAATACATGATTAAGGCCTTTGAATGTTTGAATGTGACCTAAAAGACATATCTTATGATATATGGGGATAAACAATGGTATTAAATCTCTAGTAGTCGTTTTCACTATATTATGAGAGTGGACTGTAGTATTATGGATAAGCCTAATGATTGGAACGGATTATGTTGGACATAAGTTAGTATTGTTTATGGATAGAAGTTTTTTCGATATTATTGATGGGATGTTATAGTAATATAGTTTTAGAAAAAGGAAAACATGCAGGACGGGCGACCGCCCATCGCGTCGGACAAGGCCGTGGGAATCAAATCCACAACCGAAGTGCGACTGGCCTTTATCGCCTACCACTGGCCTACAGGAAGTCCCTGTTTAGTAGCAACTAGTTTTATTATTTTAATAAGTAGGATATATGAAGTATAAGTCCATATTAAGAACCATATATGATTAATCTCACTATTCATGGACTTATGTATTTTTTTTTGATAAATTTTCTATCCTTTTGTTTGAGACAGATGGAATGACCCATCATTCTATCACATGATCTACTAACACATCACGAATCACAAATTCAACTTCATTTATTTAATAGATGAAGTGGGAATTGTCCAAAAAACGACCAATGGTGAGCCTATACCAATATCACTAAAGTATTTCTTCTAATTCCAATTTCATCAACTTTAGGGAAATGATCTTGAAAACCAAAAATGTTGTCCTAGTGCTCTTATATCTGACGAATAAGGTGGTACCTTAGATCGTCACAAATTTATGGCTTTGTGATTGCTGGCTTTTCCATAGCCATGTTCTCTACCACTCTCCATCAGAATTTGATGGTTAGATTTTTCTTCCATATCCATATTTTCACCTATGTTCTCCTACGTGGAAACCCATCAATGAGTTAATTTGTGTAACCATTACATTTCATACATTTGTTTTTAAATCCATGTTTTGGTATTCCCTTTTACTATGTGGGTTTCTATTAAAGAAACTTTCGAATAGTAAACCATTTATAACCCCAACGAATTTCAAGGGAGAAATTCATTTAAAGGGGGGTAGAATGTAACACCCCGAGATTTTATGAAAAATATTCATTTTAATTTCATTAATGTCTTGTGTTGTACGCTACACCAAAAGGATCTTGCACAACATGCATCCTTTACTTGCCTTTCATTACACGCAATCGCGACCTTCCTTGATAGCGTGTGTAGTACGCAATACCGAGTTTCACTAAACAACGTTATACTATTTAAATATTATTAGAACTAGCCGTTATGAATAGTAATAACCACTTTTTGAAATTTTTTAATTTTTATTTTACAAAATGGACTTCATTTCTGGATTCGGAATATTGAAATTTGCTTAGGGTGAAATTTTGGTACTTTTTGAATAACTTTCATTTTTTGATGAATAGTGAAAATTACTAAATATTAATTAAAAACAACCTTTTTAATAGAAATAATTAATAGTGATAAATTATTAATTTGATTGCTTTTAAAGTATATTTAGAATATATTTTTACAATTTAATACAATGTTGGTTTTTGGATGTAATTTCACATTTAAACCAGACATAAACAACTGTCAATCTTTTGATAGTGATTATCTCTTAAGAACACACTATTTGTTTTGACGATGGGAATTAATTTTTAAATTAATTAATGCAACTGATGTGTTTTGAATTTGGTAAAATAGACATCATTTTTGAATTCATAAAATAAAATTAAGCTTAGTCCTAATTTTTTTATTTTTCTGAAAACTTTCAATTTTTGCTAAATAGTGAAACCACTAAGTGGTAGTTAATAAAACTGAATGTTTAATAAAACCTAATTTTACCGCTTCTGTGAGAGGAATTTAGATAATCCAAGAGAAATGGTTAATATCAAGGACTAAAATGTGGTTCAATGAGATGAAAATAATTTTTGGTGAATAGTAACTTTTTACTTTTTTTTACCACTGTTAAAAGTAAATAGGGTAATTAAGGGTAAAAATGAAATTATTATTACCCTAACACATGTCCTAATTCTATTGGACATGTGTAATTCGAAAAAAAAACAACCTTAGGAATAAAATATTACCATTTAGGCCCACTTGGATTTGATTATGGCATTTATTATTAATTTATTTAAAGAAGGGTTAAAATAGTTAAAATCAAAGTTAAATAAGTAAGTCATTTTTCATATGGGGTTATAAATAAGATAAATACGACTATAAATATTAATTAGAAATATAAAAAGATTTACTATATAATGGTATTTTATTTTTAATTTTTATAGATTAAATAATATAATTTATATATGACACAACGATGATGCAATAATTATCTTATTAATGAAATATTTACACAATTTATGTTATAAATACCCAAATAAATGTAATTTGAGACTTTTAATGAACTAAACTAATTTTATAGGTTAATATGACATATTAGTATTTATTTAATAAACTTTTTTCGAACTAATAATTCTGTTATGAGTTTCACAAAAATCGATTACTAAATAGTGTCAAAATTGACATAAAATAGTTTTTAAAACAAATATTATATTATTAATTGTTATTTTATTCCTAAAAATCAAAGGTTCGGCCAAATGACTTAGATATGGTTATATATATTAATAATAAACAACTTGGGGTTCGTTTGGCTTCTTATTGTATGTTTATTAACCTTATAATATAAGAACACAAGAAGACACGGTAAAAGTATAATTATTTTACTTAATGTTAAATCTAAATGATAAGGTTAAAATAGGAACGTAAACTTGTATAAATTCTATTGGATGATAGTATTTCGACCCATCCCCACCTTGTCTTCTAAATTAATCAATTTGGAGGTATTTATAACCGAATTTGACTTTATAATAAAATAATAGTTTTAGTTATTCCAAAGGTGCCCCTCTCCTCCCTTATAAAAGGGCACCTCCTCCCTCTCTTCCTCAGACCACTTTGAGCCTTCATGCTCGGCCAAACCCTTCCAAATTCCCTTCTACACTTTCCTAGAAACATCCTAGAGGTTATGGTCTTCCTCAAAGACCAATTTTAGTTCCCTAAAAGGATATCTCAAAGTGGCGCTTTATAGAAGAGGTAATGTCCGTTACCGATTCTTTCATCTTTATTTCTTCTTCCACTTCCTCTTCATAGGTTTTTTCATTATGAAGTAAAAAAATCAGTATCACTTATATGATTATATGTTATTATAATTATTAAACAACCTTATTTCACCATCTATCCATCCTACGGAATATGAAATCACCGCGAGTGCGTACGTACGGAATACCGTCTCCACGCCGTGGTGTAATCTATTTTCCACCACCACCTTACTTGGATGGGTATAATGGTGTAAATAATAACTATATATGATTATTGTAAAGTGATATTGATTCTGAAATAATATACATACACTCTAATACAATTCCACGATCATGAGAACGATATCATCACTCGTGCGTACGTACGGACTACCGTCTCCTCGACGCAATGAGATTCATTCTCCACGTTAACCATTCATGAATGATTATAAAGTATATATAATAAGTAAAAATGAAATATATGACACAATAATTATTCTGGATTTATGTGTATATATATGTATGTCATCTACTTAATTCCATTCAACTCATTAAGGAAAAGAAAACAGCGTTCATGCGTACGTACGGTTTACCGTCTCCATGAACGGTGTATTTCTTTCCATTTACTAATCTATTATATATATATATATATATAGTTATTCGGAATATATATTATATATAAATCATGTTTTATATTCTAGAATTAAGTAATCATGATTTAAGTAATCATATGAATAATTACAAGTCAAAACACAGATGACAAATGAAACGATTTTTCCCAAAACGCTCTTTAACATGGAATTTAAAAAAGAATGGGTAATATAAAGTCATAAGTGAACCATATATGATATAATAACAATGATTATGATTCTATAATAAGTCAATGACATTATTTAAATCATTATACAGGAGGTTCGGACACATATGAAGCAAATCAGACCTAAGGTAAGGGAAATATCACAATCTCATTTTTATCCGAGATTGTTTATACTTTGGCATTTACTAGGGTGTATTTTATCATCCACATCCATGTTTCCTCAATATGTAATATTATTTACATTCACCTAAAATTGTTTAAATTCTATTTTACCCTTCGTTGAGTTTTAAGTAAAAGATCTGAAAGGAATCTTTTGTTGTTTTTCATACGAGGTACTTTTTTGACTTTTCCGACAAAAGTACGAGAAGAATGTTTTTTAACTTATACGTCATGAATATATTTTTTAAAATTAATTCCAAGAAGCTTACTTTACATGTTTTCAAGTTTATTTTTAATCAACTTCTTTTAGTTTAAAATTTTATGACATGCTAAGAAAGGAAATGTGTTTTTGAAGTAGAAAGGGTATTTTCCTCAATAATGGAGTTCAAGAGTTTTATCAAAATTATTTTCCATATAAGATAATAAAGGGTTATGTTTCTATCCCTATTATTAAATTGAATTGATTATGTTGTGATGGAATTATTTTTATGAATTCCTTTATCTTATATGAGTTGTTTTATGATGTCACGATGTTTAAGATTCCCATTTTTATTACATGGGTTATGCTATGATGTATGGTTTATGATTTTGTGGCACACATAAGAATTGTATCATTATGAGATGGGTGGGACCAATATATCCCTCTAATGAATTGGGTAAAGATTTTATATCTCATGAGATAGACATGGCTAGAACGGTAGGTTAATCCGGTTCAGTGAAACAGGACTGAAACGAGGGTGACTCGGTTTAGAAATGGACTTTGTCCACTAAGATAGTCTTGGAAATGAGTCTTGACTAATAAGATATGATTCTCTATGATTATGTGTGTATGACACAAAGTATCATGTTTTATGTTACAATTATTGGGATTTCATTTCACTACTATGATTTATCCCGTGTTATGATATTATGATCTCTTTTGCAGGTTAAGATTTCCAAAATGTTATATTCTTATGAATATGATGTGATTGATTTTTGTTTTGTTTACCCTAACTAAACATTTGAGCTCACCCTTTTATGTTTTATTTTACCCAACATATAAAGAAAGGTTTTAGGTAAGAAAAAAAGGGGAGATCTTTATGGGAGATGTTGAAGATCTTTCACCACGATTAGAAGATTACGTTCCGAGTTTCCAAAGACACTAAACTATTACGATCCTTGTGTGTGTGTTTTTGCTATGTACTAAGTATTCCGCAAAAATAATGTAATTTCCATGTATTTCAAGCTTCGGGTATCTACATTACAACAGTTAACTAGGTATAACATGAAATGCACTAACCCATTCACTATCGGAAATTGGGTAGATAATACCAACATGAAGAAGTGTGGTGATCTCTTCCCTAACAACATCACGTATGATTGGATTGAGTCTTCTTTTTTGTTGTATAATTGGGTTATATTATTCCTCAAGATGGATGTGATGCATGAAAATAGGACGATTGATTATACGTATGTAAAAATGGGTTCATTAAAAGGAATTTTTCCCTCTAACACCAGAACAAGTTTGGACACCTCTGTTTAGTAGGTGTAGGAAATATACTGAAAGGATACGAGTGTTCATGGAAATGGAATTCATATTCCAAGTTTTCCTGAAGGGGTTTTAGATCAGTATCATCTTTCATTTGTGGGTTAGATAAATTGTGAATAGAGGATGAAATAAAATTTTGTTTTTATTCATTTTCTTCAGTATTATCCATGGTGGAGTAATAGATATCAGTATTGGTGAGGGATACAGTAGATTTCTCATGTTCCTCTAGACTGATGGAGTCTATGAATGACTGGTCAACATCAACGTCCCTATTAATGAATTTATTGATTAGGATTAAAAATTTACAATATACACTTTCAATAGAAAATTTATAACTTGATTGATTTGTTTTCAATTTACTCTCAATAGTGTCCTTAGAATCATGGATTAAAAATACAGAGTGATCCTCAGATTGGTATCACATGGCTGGGAAATGTTTAATTAGACTGGTTGGTCACCAAATTACATTGATATGATGCATGAATGGACATAAATATTTTTTCCCATTGCATTTAGTAATGTTCTTCCTGGAATTAGTGGAGATAAAGAAGAGTTCTTCTAACATTCCCTTTCAAAGATATAGAAATAATCACGGAAGATAATATAACTAACACAAACAAGGACATCCTAGATTATACCCTCAAGGCTAGAAATGCTTCGATTGTCCAATTGAATAACAACACCTGTTGGATGTAAGGTACTAAGACCAAGGTTGTAAAATATGGATTTTGGAATGACACTAATTGGTCTTCCTATGTCTATGAATGCATCATCAAAGTTGCATCCTCCAATTTTTCATGGAACCCAAATAGTCTCTAGATCATGGCACTATATGGGAATACACTACTGAGTGGAATCATTTTTTAATGTCCTAAGTTGTCTATTTTGGGTGCACAATTCGTTATCAAACATGACGTAATTATGGATTTTTAATGGAATCATAGAGTGGAATGTTGACTTCAAAACTTCTAAACAAGTCAAATATTTCAGAATCGGTATCAAAGGACATCCTTGGTTTTGAAATGGCTTCAGGAAAAGGAACTGGGTTCCAAATTGGAATTGAAGGTGGCAAGGGACTGGATTTATGTTCCTTTTCTAATATTTTTTATTTTCATTTTATAGTTCATCATTTAAAATGGAATTGCAAGACACATCATGAGAAACCGTAATTTTCATTCCTGATATATTTGTAATAGAAATTAAATTACCCATGTGGTTGTGTAATGGTTGATCTTGAAGTTGGAAAGAATTTGATTGTTGTAGATCACTCATGTGGGAAGAAAGTTGACCAATTTGGGTTTCAATATTTTTAAGGTTAGAACGGGTGAAGGAGGCATGATATTACACTGTACATTAGCATGGTATCTTTGAAGAAAAATCTTGTCCCCATTTGGGATTGCCTTGATTTTTGTTCTGGGGAGCTGATTGTATATGTTTGGGACCTGGGAAGGCTTATTGGGATAGTGTAACTGTAACAACCCAAATGATTATGAATGGAAATTCCACTTGATCTAATTATATTTCTTTTTAGGAAAATTGGTTATATAAAGTATGTACTTACGTAGTTTTATGTTATTTTATTTCAAAATAATGTTAAAAATTTTTATCATTGCAAATATATTTGTTAAATTGGGATCACTAGATTAGTATAAATATAGGGCTTTAAAAATCAAATTAACTCAGACAATGGAATCGATGGTTTCATCTATTAAACTTTCCCAATACAATGTGCATTTGATAGAGCTCAAAATGGAGGTGGCTCCATTGGGCTTCAATCTTGACCAAACCTAGGCCGAGCCACCCCATTAGTTTGTCACCATCACACACATCACCCTTCTATCATATGTGATTATTAAAACTGGTTATGTAACAAGACCTTAGCACTATCATTATGTGCATTTTTTGGTATATAATAAATAAAATACATTCATTTTATTATCATTACATTGTAAATAGTTTATAAAAAACTAATATTATTGTAAGTTAATATTCAACCAAGAAATATATATTGATAAATTATTGGATTTTTTAATGGAATAATATTTTAATGAAATATTATTATTAAATTAATATTAATTAAATATAAATGATCATATAATTTTTATGGATACAATTGTAATTTTCATTAATGTTTGAATGTTTTTTTTGTCAAAACCAAAGAATTTTTTAAAAATGTAGATTTTTATTTTAAAATTGAAAATTCATATATTTATAAAAATTAGATAAAATGAATATAATTTTTGGAATCAGGTCATCAAAATTATCCCATGGTGAATATTTCATAAATTTTCGTGACAGTAGAATTTTTGTATAAAAATTCAAGACCATTTAGATATATAATTTGTTATTAAGAAAACATAATTTCCAAATAATGATATAATAAAAAACTATAAACATTATTTTATTCCAATGTATTTTTTACCAACAAAATAACATGATTTTAAGTTTGTTTGATTTATTTTACGAGGCTTTAGTGAACACTCCAAAACATATAAAACATTTTATCTTTTTCAATTAATTTCCTTGGGATTGGGACACACCTCCACATAAGAAACCCTATTATTTTAAGAATATCATCCATTGTACTTATAAAATATTGGTCTCCACACCCCTTTGACAAAAACCATGGTCAGGTTTGTGGTTTTGATTAGTTTAATGTGTGGTGTCCTATACCTAAATAATAAATAATTCCCTCTCAATTCATTTATAAACCCACCCATGCTCCCACTTCCTCATCACTCAAATCCTTTTTAGTTCATCCAACCTTTTCCCTCCTCCGTATATAATCCTCCCATGGTGCACCAAGCTCTCAATAATCCTCTCTTGAGCCTCTCCCAAGCCTTTGGAATCACATTTCCACGTAAAGGATTTCTTCCATTCTGATTATTTTCCAAATATCATTATGGTGTGATTCCATGTTATTTTCAATAAAAATTGTCAGATTATGAATTCAACCCTCCCCCAAAATTATTTATTTATTTGTAAAGATTGAGAAACCCATTTCTCTCTCATTAATTCCTCCCATGTACAACAGTTACCATGCCAAAATTCCGTATGGAATTTTTCTCTCTTCATTTACATTTGAGAAATTATTTTGTATTATGAATATAAAATTCGATTACATATGTTCAGAAATGTATCTATCTGACCCTCTTATTTTCCATTTCATATAAATATGATTATACACCCCTTCCTCTCTCATTAACCATTTTTATTAATTCTTATGTCATGCCGATATGCTGCCAAAATTACACTGCCATTTTCCATGACAAAGTAATTGTGTCATGAATACAATGGCCAATTTAATATCAAGGGTATTCACCTTTATGTATTTTTAATTATTGATTATAAATCTTATTTAGTGAATTCCACACTCTATTATAATTGAATGTATGATTATCTTCAATGTTTTGATGTTTCATAATCCATGTAGAAGACTTATGCAAGAAATGAAATGTTTAAGAATGGTGAAACCTGATAGCACTCCAATGCTTTGGGTAAAGATTATTATCATGATACATCAAGTCAGATAAGGATTTAATCAAAATAATTCAAGTGCAATGATTATTAATTCAAACTAGTTCATGTTCAATGAGGGTTTACTCATTCTCCATGATCAATTAGCCTTGTCTCATGCTAATTAATTGTAAACTGTTGTTGCCACAATTCTATCTTTTGATAATCATGTTATATCTTGTATTTATGTTAATGATTCATTTATTATAAATTGATATTAGTACTTCCTAACATGTATTATAATCATCATGGTATTCCTTGTTAACTCCCTTAGTGGGCTTTATAGATCACCTTTTCCTTAAGCATGTCCTCGGGTTATCCCACGCAATGCAATGTACGATGGAATGTATTGGTCATTTAAAGGATGTTTTAAATAAAGATGTTGTATTTCATGTTTTAAGTGATTATGTAATGTTCCTAATCCACATAGACAAAACACCACTCAATGTTATTTTTTTTTCAATTCTGGTTTTTATGTTATAAATCATGTCTAAGTGTGTAATAAAAAAGTAGGGTTTTTATAGTTTGTTTTAGAGGATAGGTTTAGTAAATTTTGGGATAAGGATTAGAAAACCCTAGTTAAAGCCATAGGGATAACTAAAATTATAATAACAAAATACCTAAATTTTGGTGATTATTGACTAACTTTATTATAACGAAAATACATCCCGGTCTGGATACGATTTGATAGAGGCGGCTTGGGCACATATGTACCTATGAGTGAAAACTCCAACAAGGTGTTTCATGCTTTACCCATGGTATCCGGGAACACAACACCAAGACATGATGAAATCTTAGTTATGACACTCACAAGGGATATTATCCTTTAAATTCATAAGCATATTATTAACCATTATTATGGTAATTAAAAAATTCCCCTATGAATATATGTTCAATAGTAGATCATGGATAACATAGATTGAAGCATGTATATTCATAAGATAATGAAACGAAATATATAACAAGTCATCCATTTTGTCATTGGATTAAGTGTAACATCCCAGGTAAATAAATAATAATACATATTCATATTTATTAATATTTGAGAATTTAATATTAATTTTTCTTTAAAGAGGTCTCTATATTCGATAGCGTACCCGATACGCAACAAAGAGTTTCTTTGAAATCTTACGTTGCACACTAGTAATAAAGTAATATTATTTTAAATGGTAGTTAACATGTAGCAGTTGTATTGGAAGGAATGAATAAAAATAACTAAACTATGATTATATATGTTTTTTAATTGTTTTTACATTTATCCAATAAAAGATAAAGGCATAAAATAAGAAAAGAATTCAATTTTAGGCATAGATACTCTAATATTCACTAAAGGTCCACTTACCACATTTTCATGGTGAACCTTCTTTAAATATAGTTTTGGTCACTCTTATACTTTCTATTGGACCAAATAAATTTCTTTTTTAGAATCGGGCCATCAAAATTTACTTTGTGTAAATATTTGGTATTTTTCCGATAAAGTTCATTTTTTTAATGAATAGTGAAAATGATATATTTTAATTCAAAACCTCTTTTTAATCTAATAGATTTATATGATTAGATTATCTTTTGAATTGGTTTTAGAGTACAGTTAGAATATATTTTAACCATTTAATAAAATAGGGGTAGTTGGAATTAATTTCACTTTGTAATTAGACTTAAACTACTGTCAATCATTTGATACTTATTATTTCATAAAAACACGTTATTTTCTCTGACAATGGGAATTAATTATTAAATTAATCAATGAAACCTATATGTTTTTAATTTTGTAATATATACACCATTTTTTAATTTGGAATATCAAATATAGCTTAGGGTGAAGTTTTGGTATTTCTCTGAAAAACATCAATTTTTGATGAATAGTGAAACCACTAAGTGGTACTTAAAAAACTGATTTTTCGTTTAAATGAAATTTTACCACCTTTGTGTTTTGAATTTTAAAATTCCAAAATACATGGTTGTCATTAATATGTAAAATGTGGTTCAATGGGATTAATATAGTTTATTTGAATAGTAACTGTTAAGTTTTTAATCACGATTAGAGGTAATTAGTGTAATTTAAGGTGCGAATAATGTTTTAATAATATGAAATGAATATGACACATGTCCTAAACATATTGTATGTGTCATTTACTACCAATAAAATCCATGGTACAACATGGGGACCCCATGGAGCCACTTTGGATGGAAAATGACATTAATATCTTTTTATTTAATGTTAAAGTTAAAATGTCACCAACATGAGTTGTTTTACTAAAAAAACATAAATGGGGTTATACAAGTTAGATTTCTGGATATAAATATTCATTATAAAGATAAAATGATTTCCTACATCATGATAGTTTTTATATAATTTTTATACATTAAATAAATTAAATTATTTATGACATCATGATGATGCAGCGATTACCTCATTATTTAATGATTTAAATAAAATGAAACGATAATGTAACATCTAAGACCTAAACATTTCAAAAACCAATTGGATGAGTATATTTCGAACTCCAATCACCTTATCCTTGAAATATATAATTTTGGGACCTTTTAAATTCTAAAATCATTTTATGATAAAGTAACCTTTTATAACATTCCAAGACTGCCCCTCCTCTCCTCTTATAAAAGGCCCCCACCTCAACCTCTTTACCCACACCTCTCAAGCCTTTGGATCGTCCAATATCTGCTATTGTTGTCCCTCCACATCCCTATATCACTCCTTGAAGCCTCACTTTGGGCAGAAGTCTTCCCAAGAATGCCTTTGAGCTCAAATCAAAAAGAGTTACCCGATTTAACGGTAGTGCCTTCTCTTGTGTTCTTATGTTTTATTTTGCTTCTCCAACCCCCTAAACTCTTTTTATTCCTTTCTTTTGAAAAAACACCAGTATATTCAATATACTAGTATGTTGTTATGTGAAGGATTAGAGCTACACTTATACACTCCTACATATAATTGTTAAAGAAGATACTGTTTCTATGGATGGAGAATTTCTGCCTCATGAAAAGATGATTGTTCAACACTCATATAACACCTTCAAAGGTGGCCATTATGATGTCACTATATTTATATATGATATATAATATGTTTATGTTTTCCTTAAGCTTCTTTATTTTTCTTTTATGTCATACCTTTATAGTTTCCATTAAGGTTAAACACGATAATTTCATTTTAGGAAGTGCGGACTACCACCCCCTCAAAGTGATTTGATTCGTTAATGCCATATGTGGGACATATAAAGGATGGATTTAAAGTTATTATATATGATTTATGTTACATATAAATGATGAATATAATTCTGGAATTAAAATATACATACCTCTCATTTAGTTTTAATTCCATTAATATGACATAGAAATGAAAGTAGTGATCATGCGTACGTACGGCTTACCGTCTCCATGAACGGTGATTTTCATTTCATAACTCTAAATGATTATGTAACATTATAAATACAAGTATATGATGGATATATTTGATATGTATGATATCCAAATCATTAATATCATTATGGATATAAATATCCTCTGACCACACGAACAACATGTAATTGTAAGAAGTCCACTTTCGACTTAAGAACAAATATCAACAAAACAAACATTATTAACTTAAATGATTAAATAATGTATATAACATTTTAATAAGAGATATAAAAGAAATAATTAACTTGAAAAATGTTCTTAAGAAAGTAGAAATTAACTCATGATTATTATCTAGGACGTTAAAGAATGATCGAGTCAAGTCGGACCCGAGGTAAGGGAACTTCTTAACCCAATTTTCGGTCTTTGGGTTAATCTACTACATTCAAATTATGTCATGATATTATTATGTCCAATCTTGTATTTGTACTTTATTTATGTGTACTTATAGTGAATACACATAATATATCTATTTAATTTAAAAATGATCTTTGTATGGGACTTCATCCCAATCTCCTTTAATTGAGGCATATTTCGTTTTACACACAACATTATTTAATATGGTGTATAAAAACCTTTGACTTTTACTTTTATACAAAAGGAATTTTTTTCAATTAAGCGTTTTACACAATGACAAAAAGGAATGTTTATTTTAACGTACGCGGTGATAACGGCCGTTTCCATCGCCGCGAGTATTATTTGGTCTTTGGCTTCCTCAACAAGCTGTAATGTTTTTAAAATGAAATTAATACCATATAATATTTTATGTATTTTGGTATTGAAAATGGTTTTTATAATGTTTTTTCTATGTCAATATATTTAAGTGATCTATTGTGATCAATGTGTGGAAATGTTTTCTTTCCATTATATTTGTTTTATGTTTTTATAATGGTACTTGGACATTTGACGGGTGGTTACGTGATAAACCATATGACGGGTGGTGCCGTGAATACCAGGATGGGTGGTTATGTTATAACCTCCAAGGCATTGGGTATGGATATTGGCCGTATGGCTATTCCATGAATGATGTGGGTGAAAGTCGACCGTATGGGTTTTCCATTTAAGTATGTTTATGTCCCAAGTTACCTTTATATGTTATGTGATCTTTATATGGGTTTTATGGTAATCTTTTGGTTACAAAAGGGTAAGTAATGAACTTTTATTCAGCGAAGAGTATTTACTACTTCATAAAAGTGAAAAGTATTACATTGATAATGTATACATGGTTTACTTTTTGTTTTGAAAAAATAACAGTTTTCAATCATTGTGTATCCCTTACTGAGATTTTTATGCTCACCACATGTTTTTGAAATGTTTTTCATAGGACTTAACGTGGATTAGGGTCAAGGATGGGATCAAGGGAAAGTCATGCTACCTAAAACATGGAACTAGACATGTTTCTTTTTAAGAGTTTTTATTTTTTGGAAAATTAGTAGAATTTTCTACTTTGTAATCTTTTGAGATGTAATAGTTATGTCCTAATTCTCTAAATTAATTTATGGTATTATTGAAATGATATAGCATTTGATGATTACCATGTTGCTTCACCTAAGATATTTCTATGTTAAAAATGGTTTTTCATAGAGGAAACCGAATAGATTTTCTGGGAAGGCATACAGAGGGAAATGACATTTCAAATCAGTAACCAGAGATGGTCTGAATCAGAATTAAGCATCTTACTGTAGTGATGACGCAGTTGAATCAGGTGATAAATGGTGGTTGTGTTTTTTGATGATATTTTGGTGTTTTCTAAATGTAAAGAGGAGCATGAAAGTCATTTAAGGGTTATTTAGCAAACATTAAAAGAAAATAAAATTTATGGGAAATTCAGAAAGTGTGAGTTTTGGTTGCAACAAATTTCTTTCCTTGGTCATATTGTTTCAAATGATGGGATAACTATTGATCCTGCAAAAACAATGGTTTTGGAAGAATGGCCAAGACCCACAAATTTAACTGAGAATTGTAGCTTCTTTGGTTTGGCAGGCTATTACCAAAGGTTTGTTAGAAATTTTTTACGGTTATCTTGTCCAATGACTAAGATAAACTGGAAGGGTGTTATGTTTATCTGGACAAAAGAATGTGAGGATTGTTTTCAGGAAATGAAAAGAAGATTGATGAATGCTCCAATTTTGGCCCTACCTTCCAGGAATGGTGAGTTTGTTATCTACAATGATGCTTCATTGAACGGACTTGGTTGCGTCCTATTACAGAATGATTAGGTAATTGCATATGTTTCATGTAAGTTGAAAAATCCGGAGGTAAATTACCCTACAAATGATTTGGAAGTAGCTATTGTTGTTTTCGCATCAAAAATTTGGAGGCATCATCAGTATGAAGTAAAGTGTGAAATATATATCGATCACAAAAGTTTAATGTATATATTTACTTAGAAAGAATTGAATATGAGACAGAGGAGATGGATTTAATTAATCATGGATTATGATTGTACAATTCAATACCATTCGGGAAAAACAAATAATGTGGTTGATGCTTTGAGTCAAAAATGTAAAGCTTCATTAATAATGTTGAGTTTGGAATGTGATACTATGGTTAAGGATTTGATGAACTTTGGCCTAGAAGTTGTTTGTGCAGGATGTCCTTCTGTTTTGTTTCAGGTATCAGTCAAATCTTCTCTATCAGATAGAATCAAGAAAGCACAGAAGCAAGACAACGAGTTTCAGAAAAAGGTAGAACTGGTTCAGAAGGGTATGTTTCCTGAATTCAACATTGATAATGATTGTGTTTTGAGGTTTGGGAAGTGATTATGTGTGCCTGGTGATTCACAGTTGAAGAATGAGTTATTATGGGAGGCTCATAGTTTCCCGTTTTCAGTTCATCCTGGCAGTACTATGATGTATAGAGATCTGCGAGAGTATTACTGGTGGGATGGAATGAAAAGAGATATTGCTGATTTTACTGTGAAGTGTTTGACTTGTCAGCAGGTTAAAGCAGAGCAACAGTTACCTAACGGGATGATTCAGCCTTTACCAATGCCAGAGTGGAAATGGGAGAATATATCCATGGACTTCATTGTGGGATTTCCGAAGACACCTCGAGGTAATAATGCAATTTGGTTATTATTGATCGATTAAATAAATCTACTCATTTCCGTTCCATATGAGATACTGTTTCCATAGATCAACTTTACCTTTTGTATCTTAAATAGATAGTCAGGTTACATAGAGTTACACTCTCCATTGTGTCCGATCGTGATCCCAGGTTTACTTCTAACTTTTGTAAAGGCCTTCAGAAGTCGTTGGGTACTGAATTAAATTTTAATACATCTTTTCATCCGCATTCAGATGGGAAGTCAGAACGAACAATTCAGACCTTGTAGGATATGCTACGAGCTTGCTCAATGGATTTTTAGGGACGTTGGGACCATCATCATTATTTGGTTGAGTTTTCTTATAATAACAGGTTTCATTCTAGTATACAGATGGTACCATTTGAGGCATTATATGGGAAGAGGAGTCGAACTCCATCTTTTTGGGATGAAGTAGGTGAAAGGAAGCTGATTGGACCAGAATTGGTAGAAGAGATGGCAGAAAAAGTTCAGTTGATTCAGAAACACATGAGAACAGCTCAGAGCAGACAGAAAAGTTATCCGGATAACCAGAGGAAGGATCTATCTTTCAAGGTTGGTGATCATGTTTTTATCAAGGTTTCTCCATGTAAAAGTGTGATGCGATTTGGTAAGAATGGAAATCAGAGTCCAAGGTTCATTGGACCATATGAAATTCTGGAGAAAGTAGGATCAGTTGCTTACTGAGTGGCTTTACCTCCGAGATTATCTCAGATGCACAATGTTTTTCACGTTTCAATGTTGAGAGAGTATATGCCAGATCCATCTCATGTTTTGAGCCCAGAGGTAGTTTAGTTGGAAGAGAATCTCTCTTATGAAGAACAACCAGTCCAGATTCTTGACTGAAGAAAGAAAGTGTTTCGAAATAAGGTAATTAACCAGGTAAAGGTATTGTGGAAAAACCATATGGTTGAAGAGGCAACGTGGGAATCTGGAAATGCTATGACAGATAAATACCCCCACTTATTTTGATAAGTGAATAAAATTGCGAGGACACAATTCCCAAAAGGGGGGAAGGATGTAACACCCTAGGTAAATAAAGAATAATACATTTTCATATTTATTAATATTTGAGAATTGAATATTAATTTTTCTTTAAATTGGTTGCTATGTTTGATAGCGTACCTGATACGCAACAAAGAGTTTTTTGAAATATTACGTTGCACACTAGTAATAAAATAATATTATTTTAAATGGTAGTTAACGCGTAGACGTTGTATTGACGGGAATGAATAGAAATAACTAAAATATTATTATATATGTTTTTTAATTATTTTTACATTTATCCAACAAAATATAATCGCTTAAAATAAGAAAATAATTCAATTTTAGGCATAGATAATCTAATATTCACTAAAGGTCCACTTATCGCCTTTTCATAGAGAACCTTCATTAAATATAATTTTGGTCCCTCTTATACTTTATATTGGATCAAATAATATTCTTCATTAGAATTAGGACATAAAAATTTACTTTGTGTCAATTTTTGGTATTTTTCTGATAAAGTTCATTTTATAATGAATAGTGAAAAATGTTGTATTTTAATTCAAAACCTCTTTTAAATATAATTTATTTATATGATTAGATTATCTTTTGAATTGGTTTTAGAGTTGAATTAGAATATATTTTTACTATTTAATCCAATAGTGGTCGTTGAAATTAATTTCACTTTGAAATTGGACTTAAACTAATGTCAATCTTTTGATACTTATTGTTTCATAAAAACACGCTATTTCTCTGACAGCGGGAATTAATTATTAATTTAATTAATGAAACATATATGTTTTTAATTTTTTAATATAGACATAATTTTTGAATTCGAAATATCAAATATATCTTAGGGTAATGTTTTGGTATTTTTATGAAAAATTTCAATTTTTGATGAATAGTGAAAACACTAAATGGTACATAAAAAACTGATTTTTCGTTTAAATGAAATTTTACCACCTTTGTGTTTTGAATTATAAAAATCCGACATACATGGTTGTAATTAATAAGTAAAATGTGGTTCAATGAGATTAAAATAATTTTTTGGTGAATAGTAACATTTCTGTTTTTAATCGCGATTTGAGGTAATTAGTTTAATTTAAGGTAATAATAATGTTTTAATAATATGAAATGAACTTGACACAGGTCCTAACCTTATTGGATCTGTCATGGACGACCATGAAAATCCATGGGTCAACTTGGGGACCCCATGGAGCCAATTTGGATGGAAAATGACATTAATATCTTTTTATTTAATGTTAAAGTAAAAATGTCACAAACATAAGTTTTTTTACTAAAAAAAATTTAATTGGAGTTATACAAGTCAGATTTTTGACAATAAATATTCAATATAAATATAAAACGATTTCCTACATACTGATATTTTGTTTATAATTTTTAGAGATTAAATAAATTAAATTATATATGACATCATGAGGATGCATCGATTACCTCATTATTTAACAATTTAAGTAAAATGAAATGATAATGTAAAATATAAGACCTACATTTGCCAAAAACCTTTTTGATGATTATATTTCGAACTCATATCACCTTATCCTCGAAATATATAATTTTGGGACCTTTTAAATCAGAAAACCATTTTATGATTAAGTAACCTTTTATAAATTTCCAAGACTTCCCCTCCTCTCCTCTTATAAAAGGCGACCACCTCTACCTCTGTACCCACACCTCTCAAGCCTTTGGTTCGTCCAATATCTATGATTTTTTTCTCTCCACATCCCTCTATCACTCCTTGAATCTTCACTTTGGGCATAAGTCTTCCCAAGAAAGCCTTTGAGCTCAAATCAAAAAGAGTTACCTGATTTAAAGGTAGTGTATTCTCTTGTGTTCTTATGTTTTATTTTGCATCTCCAACACCCTAAACTCTTATTAATCCTCTATTTTGCAACAACACCAGTATATTCAACATAATAGGATGTTGTTATGTGAAGGATTAGAGCTACACTTAAACACACCTACATCTAATGGTTAAAGAACATATTGTTTCAGTGGATGGGGAATTTCTGCCTCACGAAACGATGATTGTTCAACACTAAAATAACACCTTCAAAGGTGGCCATTAATATGTCTCTGTATTTATATATGATATATAATATGATTATGTTTTCTGTAATCTTCTTTATTTTTTTTATCATACCTTTATTGTTTCCATTATGGGTAAACACGATAATTTCATTTTAGGAAGTGCAGACTACTGCCCCCTCAAAGTGATTTGATTCGATAATGCCATATGTGGGACGTATAAAGGATGGATTTAAAGATATTATATACAATTTATGTTACATCTAAATGATGAATATTATTCTGGAATTAAAATATACACACCTCTAATTTAGTTTTAATTCCATTAATATGACATGGAAATGAATGTAGCATTCATGTGTACGTACAACTTACTGTCTCCATGAATGGTGCATTTCATTTAATACCTCTAAATGATTATTTAATATTATAAATTCATGTATATTCTGGATATATATGATATTTATGATATCCAAATCATGAATATCATTTTGGAAATAAATAACCTCTGCCCACATGAACATCATGTAACTGTAAGAAGTCTACTTTTGACTTAAGAACCAAATATCGACAAAACAAATATTATTAACTTAAATGATTAGATAATGTTTATAAAATGGTAATAAGTGATATAAAAGTAATAATGAAATTTAAATTGGTTCTTAATAATTTATAAATTAACTGATGTTTATTATTCAGGACATTAAACTACGATCGAGTCAAGTCGGACCCGAGGTAAGGGAACTTCTGAACAAAAATTTCGTTCTTTGGGTTAATCTCCTACATTCAAATTATGTCATGATATTATTATGCCCTATATTGTATTTTACTTTAATTATGTGTACTTATAGATAATACACATAATCGATCTTTTTTATTTAAAAATGATCTTTGTATGGGTCTACGTCTCAATCTCCTTTCATTGAGGCATATTTCATTTTACACACAACTTTCTTTTATACGGTGTATAAACCCCTTTTACTTTTACTTTTATACAAAAGGAATATTTTTCTACGAAGATTTTTATAAAAAGACAAAAAAGAATGTTTCTTTTAATGTACGATGTGACAATAAACTTTTCCGCCGCTGCGAGTATTATTCGCTCTTTGGATTCCTCAACAAGCTGTAATGTTTTTAAAATGAAATAAATACCATATATTCTTTTATGTATTATGGAATTGGAAATGGTTTTTATAATGGATTTGTTATGTCAATATATTAATGTGATATATTTTGATAAATGTGTATAAATGTTTTCTTTCCATTATATTTGTTTTATGTTTTTATAATGGTACTTGGACATTTGATGGGTGGTTATGGGATAAACCATATGACGAGTGGTGTCGTGAATACCAAGATGGGTGGTTACGTTATATCCTCCAATTCATTGGGTATGGAAGTCGGCCGTATGGCTATTCCATTAAGTGATATGTGTGGAAGTTTACCGTATGGTTATTCCATTTATGTATGTTTATGTCCTAATTTTCATTTATATGTTATCTGATCTTTATATGGGTTTTATGGTAATCTTTTGTGTACAAAAGGGTAAGTAATGAACTTTTAATCAGTGAAGAGTTTTTACTACTTTATAAAGGTGAAAAGTATTACTTTGATAAAGTATTATTGGTTCACTTGTTGTTTTGAAAAACTAACAGTTTTCATTCGTTGTGTATCCCTTACTGAGCTTTTTATGCTCACCCCATGTTTTTGAAATGTTTTTCACATGACTTAACGTGGAATATGGTCTAGGATGGGATCAAGGGAAAGTCATGCTACCTAAAACATGGAACTAGACATGTTTCTTTTTAAGAGTTTTTATTTTATGGAAAATTAGTAGAATTTTATACTTTGTAATCTTTTGAGATGTAATAGTTCTGTACTAATTCTCTAAAAATCTAAACCTAAAAAGATCTTCAATGTGAATTATTAATTTAATTCAATATTAAGTAAGGTTAATGTCCAGGGAATTATATTAAGAATTATGTTTTACTCCTAAATTTCTTTTTATTCTAGCCAATGGCTAGTAATTGGATGACTCGGGATAACTACCGATGTGAAGACCAGTGTGATCGTTGTTCGAATTTGATGCCCAATCAAATGTGATAAGGAATCACGAACTTTGTCATGATAATATCTTAGTTAATTCATTATTTGAATATAATCAAGGGTTAAGAGGAATTTTCATCCACCCCCCACCCTAATAAATAATAAGTTGATATCAATAGCTTCATGATACAATGTCATCCTACTTTTAATTGATCATCATATCTTTCAATCGACGAACAATGCATCAAACAAATTGAAACTATCTTCTCCATCTTTCAAGGTTCCGAACTAGGGAAGATTTTTCTGGAGTTTTTTCCTTTATATGGTGATGCATATCAATGGTCTACATTGATTAAAAATATAATTCATGGGGACGAGATCGATGTGTTTGAATGGAAGGATTTCAAAAAGTTGTTTTTTGATAAATATTTTTTGTAACCCTCCAACTAATGATTGCAAGGGAATTATTTTCCCTCAAGAAAAAAGGTTAAAAATCCATCAAAGAATTCATGGAAAACATCACATGGAATGCACAATATGCCTTCGTCTTGGCTAGTACCACTGAATGCAAGTTTGAACGCTTCTTTGGTGGGTTGAACCCTTTCATTCAAAATGTTCTGGAAATATGTGACTTCGAAAACTATGATGAAATTGGCAGATGTTCCCTCAAGGTTAAAATGGAGATCAGAGATTATCATGGGTATCATGGGGATAAGATGCTCCAGGTGGAATTAAATTCATGTAGTACGACGGATAAATCTGATGACGATATGAAAATCCATCACCCCACTTTCCAATGGTGTAGAATGAAGCTCCCTGGAAATATCCTTAAGGGGACAAGGAAATGTTTTAGTTGTAAATGATAATGGTTCCTTGCCATTAACTATTGACAACATAACCCCATGGCTTCAACCAAGGAGGGGAACACTCCATTAGAATCTCAACACATTATGTATTACATAAACTACAACGAACTAGGGTACATTTCAAATCACTTCCCTAAGCAAAGGGTTCTCAGAGGTAACCTACAACCTCCCAGGAAGCAAGGGAGATCTTTTTCCCTGACAATCACCGAAGTGAAGCCCGAAAATGATGTGTTGACATTAATGCTAGTAATTCATTCAATAATAGTTAATTCACTTTTTTATTATGGTTCTAACAATTCTTTTTTTATCCTAAATGATTAGTAGAACAATCCCAACACCACCACAAATCATGGAATCCTTGATTTCTGTGAGTACGGAAAATGGGAAATCATTGTAACCCATGATTGTAACTCCTCCACTGTCATTACTTTTTGATTGAACTTCCCATAGAACCTCATTATAATCCCTCTGGTTGAATTTTATCCAATTCTTGGAATGTATTAACTTTCCCTATATAGATCCAAAATAAATTTCCATTAGAGGGAAATCACTCTCCATATGAAGAATCGACCCCCAATCCAATAAAATTGTCAGGAGGAAGATTAATATTTTTTAGAAGTTTCATCTCAAGCATGGATATTAATTCCCAATTAGCACATGTATCTAGCATAGGCGATTGAGTCTAAGGAGGCAACCGTCCTATAAGACATATCTATTGTGAGAGAATTCAATGAAGTGTTTCCTGAGGAATTTCATGGTCTTCCTCCTAGAAGAGATGTTTATTTCTCAATTAACTGTATATATGGGGCATTTCAAATATCAAAGGATTTATATAGAATGGATTTTGTAGTTCTTAAGGAGCTGAAGAAACCACAACAGGATAATCTAGATAATGGGTTTGTATGCCCAAGTCCTTCACCATGGGGTGCACCAATCCTATTCATCAAGAAGAAGTATGTGTTAATAAACCATTGCATATTTTATTGTGAGATCAACAAAATCATGATAAAGAACAAGTATCATCATCCATGAATTGATGACTTTTATGATTAGCTGCGTCGAGAAAAACACTTTTCCAGGGTGAATTTTTGGTCAGGATATTATAATGTTCAGTAAAAGAAGGATGATATCCCCAAGAATTCTATTTGAACAAGTTATGTTCACTATGAATTCATTGTAATGCTTTTAGAACTCACTAATTTTCTATAAATATTGATGGACATGATGAGTAGGGTCATTAGAGAATAGTTAGACAAATTTTTCATAGTATTTATATACGATATTCAAATATAAAAAAACTATGAGGATCACGAGTAATATCTTGGAATTTTACTACAGACCTTGGGAAACAATAAACTCTATCAAAGTACCTCATGTGTGAGTTCTGTTTGAAGTAGGTCTCAATCATGGGTCATATCATCAAAATTAATTGTATATCTATGGATCCCTCCAAAAAAAATCCAATTGAGGGATGGCTGAGGAAAACATTGATAACGGATATCCGTAGCTTCATGGGGTTATCTAGATATTATCGGTGATTTGTGAGAAATTTCTCATGATGTTCCATCCCTATAAAAAATCTAACTCATAAGGGAGTAATGTTTTCATGGAGTTTTGAATGAGATGAGAGCATCATTGGGTAAAAAAGGAGGCTTATCACTATGCATGTTCTCACTTTACCCACAAGTGGAGAAATTTATGTGGTATTCAGTGATTCGTAGAAGAAGGGATTGGGTTGTGTGTTGATGAAAAAGGATAAAGTGATAGCCAATTCTTCAAGGAATCTGATAATTTTTGACAAAAACTATCCCATGAATGATATGAAGCTGGAAGATATGATCATTGCATTTAAAATCCAGCATAACTATCTCTATGTGGAGAATTGTGAGATATATACTGATCACAAGAGATCAAATATATATATTCACACAAAAGGATCTTAATATAAACAAATGAATATGTATAGAAATCATCAAGGATTGTGACTACTCAATCCATTACCATCTCAATAAGAAAAAAAGGTGGTAGATTCTCTAAGTAGAATGGATCCTATATCTTTATAAATGATGATAATTGAAAAGGATACAATCTTCATAGATTTTCAGAGGATTAACAAGGGAATAATTAAGGGAGGAACATCAATAATCCATTCTGAAATGATTTTTCAACTGCCCCTCATGGGGAAAATAAAATATGCTCAAAGAAATGATGAGGAAATTATGAAAAAGGTGGAAGCTATCATAAATGGGAAATTTTTAGAGTTAAATGTTGAAAATGAAAGAATTGTGAGATTTGGTTCATGATTAGGAATACTATCTAATCCAGAGATAAAGAAGGGGATTCTGAATTATGCAGGTAGCTCAACCTTTTCTATTAACCCAGGGAGCACAAATATATATCGATATATCCTAGGAAACGTTTTGTGGGGAAATATGAAAATGGAGATTGCTGAATAAACATAAAAGTTCCTAGTATGTCAGAAAGTAAAGGCTGAGAGAAAAAATAGTAAAGGGATGCTGCAAACACTGGCCATACAAACATGTATGTGAGACAACATTACCATGGACTTCATCCCTGGACATCCAAGGACATCCAGTGGAAAAAATATTGTTTGAGTCATTGTGGATTGTCTTGTGAATACATCTCTCTTTATCTCTATTCTATATTACTTCTCATTGGATCAACATTCACATAATAAATCAATGAAATTGTAAGGCTGCATGGAGTACCACTATCTATTGTATCTGATCTTGATCCTAATTCACCAAAATGTTAAGGAAAAGTCTCCAACATTCTCTAAACACTGAAATGAACTTAACATTGAACTAACATCCTCAAACTAGTGGCCAATATGAACTAACTATTAAGAAAATGGACGATATGTTATGATCATGTTCTATGTACTTCAAAGGAGGATGAGACTATCATCTTCCACTGGTTGAATTATCCTACAATAATAATTTCTACGTGAGCATCTGAATGGAGAATATGAATCCCTTTATGGGAAAAGGTGCAGAACACGAGCATGATGGGATAATGTTGTTGAGAATAAGCAGGTAGGACAAGAAATGGTCTAAGAAATGGTGGAGAAGATTAAAATAATTCAACAATATATCAAGGAATCAAAAAGTTGAAAAAAGAGCTATGAAGATAACCGTCAATGATACCTAGAGTCCATTGTTGGAGACATGGTTTTTCTACAGAAATGTCAATGGAATAAGTTCAAGGGGATTAAAATGAAATAGATGTTATTTCCTAGGTAGAACAGCCCCTTCGAGATTTTTGATCGTTTCGGGGTTGTGGCCTATCGACTATCACTTCCACCCACCATGTCTGAAGTATATGATGTATTTCATGCATCCCTCTTATGAAATAACATCCCAAACCCATCTCATGTACTCACATCAGAGTTTGTATAGTTAGAGGATGATCTTTCTTATTAGGAGAATCCTGATAAAATCATAGATCAGAGAGAAATCTTTTTACGAAATAATACAATCCACCTCCTCAAGGTGTTTTAGCGAAACCACATGTTTGAATATGGGATGTGGGAATTATAGGATGTGATAATGTAGAGTAACAAATATTGGTTTTAGTGTGGAAAATGAAATTTCGTGGTAAAAATATCTTAAGGGGCGAATATTTTAACAACCCACACTTTTATCAATGAAAATTCCTCTTCATCTAATTATATGTCATGATATAAAAAACGTCTATAAAATATATTCACTTCCATGTTTTTATATTTTTGGATTTCAAAATTACAATAATAATTGAAACAATTGATAATATTGATGTTCAACAATGATCAACTGATTAGTATAAATACTGGGAATTAAACAATAAAATTTACTCAGAAAATCGACATGATGATATAATCTAGTAGACTTTCCCAGTACGAAGCCAATTTGTCGTATCACTAAATTGATGTGGCATCATTGGGATTCGCTCTTGACCAAGACCAATATTATATTCCCCATGATGAGCTTGAGAAAAACCACCGACGATAGAAGTGAACGTTAATAGATATTACCACCTGGAATATGTTATTTGAGCCACCCCAAGATTATATCACCTTCACACACCCTAACCTTCAGTTTTATGCAGGTGTTATTAGGGTTTATGTAATAATAAATAAACAATATTATTATGTGAATTATTTGTGTATATAAAAAAAAATATTCATCGATTTTATTATTATTACATAGTAAATAGTTTTTAAAACACTAATATTATTGTTAGTGAATTTTAAACTATGAAATATATTTTGATAACATAATGTATATTTTAATTAAATATTATTTTAACAAAATATTATTATTATTATTTAGTTTTTATTAAATATAAATTATCATATATTTTTTATGAATAAAATTGTAATTTTTATTAAGGATTGATTGTAGTTTTTATTTATAAAAATAAATTTTCAATAAATATAGCTTTTATTTGAAAAGTAAAAATTCATATATTTATAAAATTATTTAGAAAAAATGAATATTATTTTTGGAATCTGGACGTCGAAATTTTCAAATGGTTATTTTTTCATAATTTTCAAATACAGTCAATTTTTTGGGTAACAATTCAATACTATATAAATATATAATGTGTTTTATGACATCATATTGACTCAATAGTGATGTAATAAAACAATATAAACATTATTTTCTGCCAATATATGATTTAGTCTAAAAATAATGTGATTTCAGTTTTGTTTGATTTATTTTACAATTCATTAGTGGACCCTCCATGACTAATAAAATATTTTATAATTTTAAATTGATTTCTGTTAGAGTGTGACTCACCTAAACATAAGAAACTCAATTATTTAAATAATTTTGACAATTGGACTCATAAAATATTGTCTTCGACTCCCATTTTTAAAAATAATTGAAAAAAAATGATTTAGTTTGTGGGTTTGATTAGTTTTATGTGTGTTGTACCAAACCAAAATAATAATGAATTACCTCTCCTTTCCTATATAATCCCACCCAAGCGCCCACTTAATCATCACTCAATGCCTTTGGAATTCCTCCGACATCTACCCTCAAGTCTCTATAAATCTTCTATGTCACCCCAATCTCCCAAGAAGCCTCTCTCAAGCCTCTACGATGCCTTTGGGTTCACACTTCTATGTAAGGGATTTCTTCCATTCTCATTTTTGCCCAAATTTCATTATGTTATTATGCCCTTTTATTTTCAATTACAAGTGTGGTGGTAGTATTTTTAACCTCCACCATACATATCTATTAATTTTTTAATGTTTAGATACCAATTTATCTCTAATTAATTCATCCCATGTACACCTGCTACCGTGCCAAAAATTTGTAGGGATTTTCTCTCTCTACATTTACATTCATGCAATTATTTTGTATTATAAATCAAAAATTCCATTAAATATGTTGGGAAAAGTATCTATACGACTCCATTACTATTCATTTCTTTTAAAAAGGATGATACAACCCTTTCTCACTCATTAACAATTTTTATTAATTCTTATGACACATTGTTATGCTTCCGAAAATCCTCTGTGATTTCCAATCCTAAGTCATTTTGTCATGAATCCCATGCTCATTGCTAAATCATGTGTATTACCCATTATTAACGTTTAGATGTTGATTATATAGTTTCATGTATTAATTCCAAATTCCGTTTCGTGATAAACTGGGGACGGGTGAGCCCAACATACCTTTCTAATGCATTGGGTAATGTTACAGAGTTAAACATTAATGATTCTCCTATGATATTTAGGCAATACACTGTGAGGGGTATTACCAATGTAGAAATGAAGTTTACTACCAATGTAGACGTGAATGATAAAATGTAAGTATTTTATGGATTCCACATGTTACCCTTATGATTTATTACTTCAAAATTTTATTCATAAATTGTATTATTTGAGGAGGTCTGTTAAAGCACTAATGATTTATGATTGAAAAGTATTATTTAATTGATTTCTATTTATTCATGGGATAATGTTTTCTTTCCTTATTTTATATCCCATTCTATTCTTTTTATGCTCATCCCATGTTTTTAAAATGTTTACCATAGGGAATAAGGATGTTTATGAGAAAGGAATAATTAATGAAGATATTTTTCAATAAATGAATTATTGTTTTAATTAAGGAGTTTTATTATTGTTAAAAATGGATAGAGTAGAATTGTATACATTGTAATATTTGAGATGTAATGTAATTGTTATGGACTAAATATCCAAAACAATAAACATGAAAAGATCCTCAATGTGAACTCTTGATTTAATTCAATATTTTGTAATGTTTAAGGCAGTGATCTTATACATACAATTTAACATATAATATAATTTATCAAGTAATATATTCTTACGTTTAATTTACAAATATCATCTAAATAATATTTGTAATGTGTTAAGAAGATTGTTTCTCAGATCGTCATATATCAATTCAATTGTTGTGGTATATAAGGACATTAATTTTTATTATAAAAAAGGTTGATATTTTTTTCCTCCGCTTATTTTAATGCACACAAAAAATTCTTAACTATGATAATGATGATGTATTAATATATATTATGTTTAAACAATTTAATGTATCATTTTATCCTATGCTGTTACTGTTTACATCATAAGATGGAATTAATGATTTTGGTTATATTTGAGCTATCGACACATTTCCTAATGATAGAAATGTATCTAATACAAGAGTAATTAATGACATAAGATACTGATTAGCTGGGACACAGATAAAGAAACCTCGAATTTTCGATAATAATGAGTCATCCACAACATGACCTTCAGATTCATGACCTTCCATTGTCCGACCTAATGATAGAGTGACTGGAGGGTAATCATGATTTAACAATGTATGAACTTTGGATAATAGAGCTACTAATTTGTCAACTTTTGATAGTAAACCTACTTACATATCATCTACCGAAAGATAAATCGATCAATGATAAGATGATCTACTGATTGAAATGATCTACTAATAGAAATGCCCTACCGATAGAATGTGCTACCGATAAACTGTGTAACTGATGATCTACCTAGTAAATTTGATCTTACCTATAAGAGTAGTATTTATAAAATATAGCACTTCGTATTATATTAATGAGAAATTATACCTATTTAGACAACAGTTAAATATTTCAAATACAAGTATGATGTACAAGAGAACAATCTTGTTTTCTATTAAAAAGAAATCTATGGATCAATAAGAAAATAGAGTGAAAAAGAGGGGACTTGTAAGAAAATGTTCATTCAACATGTAGAGAAACTATATACCTCCACACCATTCATACATAATATACTATTATAAACCAAAAATACCAAAAATATATAAATAAAAAAATAGATGAAAAAGACACATAGAGGGTTATTAGAAATAGAAAACAGAAGTAAAAAAATTAAATATTTTTAATTATATTTTTTAATGCAAATCCATAATCAATTTTTTGTTTATGAATGATTCCATAAGTTTCATACAACATCACACATAGAATTCTAAACTCTACTTATCTTTTTTATATAGCTGTGCATACTATTAATAATTTGATATGTGCGTGTATCTATATTTATTAAACACACACTGACTCATGTTCCATATGTGATGTTGAAAATATATCTTCATCAACTCATCTTATATTTACACATTACCATCCCTTGTATAATACAGTAAGTGGTCCATGTGTGGCCTATTTGTTTATTTTTTTCCACTCCTACACAAACTATCAAAGACTTCTAGTGACATGGACAGTTTATATACTATTTTTAGCTTTATACATGGTGTGGATCAAGATTATTTAATATAAACTACATGGTGGAAGGTGATCATAGATTAGAGAGGATTCAGTCACAACTGGAGACTAAAGCTCTTTTATATCCCTATTGTGTGATTTCATGTTTTGTTTTTATGTCTTTATAACTATTTGAGAAAACTCAAATCTACTTTGATAGTTAATCGTAGATAATTTTTCTATTATAATTTGTTTATATAATTTTTTTTTCAAATGTTAAAATATTAATTCATATTGTTTTAACTGAGAACTATTCAATATTTTAGACATTATTCAAATGATAAAATCATTTATAAATCGTCTTCTTTGGTTAAAAGGGATGTTTTATTTTAAATTGTGGAACTTTTGAATATCATTTTAAAAATAAATTTTAGAGAAATTTTTATATGAACTCAATTTAACACCTCTAGTGTGTCCTAAAAAACCATAAAACATATTCATTCTTACCTCTATATGAGATGGGCTATTCATACAGGCATACAAAAAATGAATAAGGAATTGAATGTTTAGTTTTGGAGGAGTGGAATGAAAATGTAAGTGGCATATTTCTATTCAATCTACTTAACTTGTCAGTATGTTAAGGTAACACATCAATGACATGTAGTTATGAAATAGTCTCTAAATATCCCATTATATTAATGAGGGTAGATAGATATGGATTTTGTTTCAGGACTCCCCAGGATGGTTAAAATGTGATTTTATATTGCTTATAGTGGATAATCATACCATGCTGGCCCACTTCATACCTATTCATGAAACTCATATATTAGAGGATATATCTTCAATATATATACATGACGTGATTAAGGTACCTGGAATACCAGTTTCAATCGTGTAATACAGAGATCTGAGGTTCACATCTTTTTTTTAGAAAGCCGTACAGAAAACCTTTGGGACTCACTTAACTATGAGTACAGTGTATACACCCTCATACCGACAACCAATCCGAATGGGTGAGGTAGATGTTGTAAGACAAGCTTTGGATTAGTGTAATGTATTTTTATTGATCATGGGAAGATCATGTCCCTTTAGTAGAGTTATCATATAACAACAACTACCAGGAAATGATATATACATATTTATTTTAAGCGTTGTATGATAATCCTTTTCATTTTACAATGTGTAGGGAAGAAACATGTGAGACATCACTATATGGGTAGTGACTTTTATAGGAAACAATGTAGAATATTCAGTTGATCATAACGTGGGGGAGCTTGCTAAGATTTGTCTGAAATTGTATGGGGATCATTGGTGAACACTGTTGTCATTCCAGATGATTGATTAGGTATTCTTGAGGATCTCAACATGTATTGGACACCATTTTTTTGAATCATGGAACGTTATAACCTTGATACATAGTCCATTTTTAGGTAATTTAATCAGTTAACGTGGGGGATTATCTCATGGAATTTCCACCATGGTTCATTTTGGAGCATTATATGTTCAACATATCTCAGTTGGAAAAGTATATATCCTGATTTTGACAAGTGATCCAATGGGATCATGTTAACCAACATACAGATTCATCATTGGTATATTTCTTGGTGTGGATTATGGATAAACAAGTGAATGTATTTATTGTAAAAATCATTAGTCTCGTATGGGGTTTACAGAAACAACGTTGGATTCAATAAGATTCAAGGAAACATTAGAACAAAATGAATGAGAAATGGTTGGAACTCTTTCAAGGCGAAGATATTTTTTCACTTTCCAGGGATGAAAAGATCAATGGGGAGAGAATGTAGTGCACCCAGTTTCTAGAATGCAACTCTTAAATTATGATTTTCGTATTAACATAGTTTAAGAGTGAAGTATGGGAGAGGTTTTTGAACTTTCAAGGTGTTTTTTTTGTGGAAATGGGGATGCACATGGGGGGTACATGGTTTGTCTAAACTGTGCGAGAGCCAAAAATGAATCATGTGTTTGGGTGCTGGGATTTGAAATTTGAGGTATTATCTTTAGCATGGTATATGAATATTTAGGAAGACCATTCAAGGAGGCCCTATTAGAGTTTTCTTGAGGAATTAGTTATTTCACTTTTACTGAATGGGTTTTAAAATGGTGTGAACTACCCTAGCACAATGTCAATGTTATATAAAAAATTATTGGATCTCAATCAATTTTCCTCTAACTCCCTTATTTTTACTTCTAAGTGGCCCTAACCTGTAATTATCTATATTCATGGTAGTATGAACTCTCTCGATGTATTTGGTATCAATATGGATCAATCTGGTTTAATTTGGAAGCATGATTCAAATGGAAAGTGTTGTTCTTCATCGTTTTGGCCATTGTTTCTTAGATTTAACTAGATCAACTTCTCATCTCCTATCAATTTCTCATATATATGCCCATAATGGGTATATATATATTATTTTTTATTCCAAATTTGATGGTATTTGCTCTTAATCATGATAAGAGAAGATAATATAGTCATGTTTGTGGATTTCATAACTTGTTTTGAGAACTTTCTTCGTCTGTTTTTGGTTTTTTCAAAAACTATCAGGGTAGGTGGCTTCACTGTCGAGAACACATAGTAAAAATGACTGGAATTCCATAAAATTGATTCCATTATGATGAATTTATTATGAATTTTCAATTTGAAAATTGTTTTTAACCCTCTTTATTGACAGTTTGGGAAACATTGTGGAATTCTAGAAATTTCGGAGTTCTTGAAATTGTGCTTTTGTTCCTAATTTTAAATTATAGATTTTAAAATGGAAATGTTATATAATTTTTAAACATAGATCTGATTAAGAATTATTTAAAAAAGGGATGTTTCATTAAAATGAAATAGTTGATTGGTATTGGTTTTTATAATGGATTTCAATAAAATAATTTTTTTATTAAAAAACATCGAATTTGGTTTATTTGAAATGATTTTGGCATACATGGGTTGTGTTAGTTCATGTTCAATGTACCAATGAATATGGAAAGAGTACCATTCACATAAAATGTATGTAACCCTTGATCAGGGTCATGTTTCAATGGGATACAAAGTAATTCGAGAAGATACCACTCATGTGAATTGAACTATCAAACGGGCTAGCATGTGTGGTTGTATTGTAAACCATGGAATGGTAATGTAAAAAATAATATTGATAAATGGGGTTTATGATTGTTTTAGTTACTTTTATAGAAATTTTACTTGCTGGAATATTATTTAAAATAGTAGTTGTGGAATTTTGGTTATATAAGGTTTTGAAATTGGATTATATTTAGATGTAAACTTCTTTGGGAACTGTATTATATAAGTGTTTCTAACATTCCTATAATAGTGTAGTGTTTAGGAAGTTTGTTGGGGAAAGCCTACTGAGCATTATAATCAGATCTTCTATAGCACTTTGGTTCTTTTTTTGATTCTATCTTTTGGTACATGGGAAATGGTAACGAATCACACATATTTAGAACCACCTCATGCTACATGGGATGTTTGGCGATCTTATGATATTTTATAATGTACATATATGACTGTCCCAATGGATATCATTCATGCATTATATGTCGATCGGGATATTTACACCTTAAACGATATGTTTATGTGGTGTACTTTTGCATTGTTATTTATTCTATTTATATTTCTTTCATTGAGTTTGTTTTTGTATATTAATAGGCTAGTAATCATTTAGATTTTTTATTATATGCACCCACAGGTATCGTCTACCCATTATCACCCTATAGAACCTCTCTTCTAGTTGAATTATTTTCATGTATATGGAGGCATGAAAAAGGAATTGTGGTGACCCGACTCATAGCATTGTTTATATAGCTCCCTGATAGGCATGTTAAAACTAACCAACAGTAGGTAATGGTTTTTATCAAATTTGTATCATAAATAGAGGAACTGGTATTTATTCCTATAAAGAATGATATAGTGTTAGTATATCCCTTGCATTTATTAAATGTTTATATGAACAATAATCCCACACATGATTTGGATAACAATGTTGACGATAAACAGTGTCTGAAATAAAATGCTATTTTATCCATGATGACGATTGAAATATATCTATTACATATGTTTTTAAAAAGGGTATATATGTTGATAAAGTGGGAATTATAGAAATGATACCATTATTGAAGGATTGTTCAACCCTACATCCATGTGAATATTAAAGATGAAATATAATAGGATATAGGACTATAACAGAATGTAATAAATGTTTCAATTTCTACTTCATACTATAATGTACAATATGATTCAAGAATTAGATATTTAATCAATCACAACTTGAATTAAACAAGTAGCTAATTGATGAATCACATAGCTGATAATTATATATCTACCATGGAACTACAAGGGTGAATGGAGATCATAGTGTGCATTCATGGAGGGGAAAATATGAAAAGGGAATTTTGTAATATTTATCACTTTTTAAGGTGTTTTATAATTTTATAAAATGATCATTTGATGTTTATGGGGATGATTTAATCATTAACCATACCCATATCGATATTTGAAATCATCATCATGTATTTCATCGTATGACTCCCCAAGAGATATAAAACCTATAATTCCATTAGTTATAGCTGATAACCATATAATGTAATTTCATTTCAAAAATATGAAATATGATTTATCACTTAACAAACATGATAAGATATATATTAAGAAATTTTATGGGTTAATGCAATTTCATTATAATTTATATTGGATTGAGAACCAAGGTTTAGCTCAGTATTATATATATGACATCATGAATTTTCAAATATGGAAATGAGGAGTATCACTACATATCATCTTCCAATAGATTGTCTGTGAAACATAACTATTCAAAAAATATAAGTTATCATGATATCTTACTGTATAGATTTCAAATCTGGTTGGGATATCTCTTTTATATTTTCGAATTTTCTAAGAAGATTACATTTAATAATGTAGATGTATCTTTATGATTCCTTCAATGGAAAATAGTTTTGAACTAAATCATTATTGGATGAATTCATATAAGATTAATAGTAGCTCATGGATAAGATGTTTAAAATCCAGATAATGTTATATCCAATCAATAATATATTGAGATAGCTCGAACACTACAAAATAGATATGTAAATAAATGTTAGTGGGATATAGAGTTTTAGGATAGTGAGACTGTATTATAATCAATATATCATTGAAATATGTTTATGCTCTTTGGGAATAATGTGATGAAGAGACCCAAGAATATTGATCACTATGAGATTCATGATCTTATTGGGAATGTAGAGTCTCAATTGGAACTTCCACTTAATATCTCATATGTTCAAAATGTGTTCATTGTATCTCTCCTAAAAAATATAATACTCATTCCTTAACCTGTAATAAACTCATAGGTCATTTCATTGTATTATTATCATTGTAAAAAGATAAAATTGTTTAGAATATTGATAAAATTGATAAAATTTTGTAGAACATGAACACTCAACTATCCAAGTTTTGTTGGTTAAGCCATATATTTAAAGAGCTATAAGAGAAATTGGGGGTGTAATGAGGAAGAAGTATATTAATTTTTTTCTTTAGAGTAATATAATTTATAGGTGAAAATTAGGATAATGATATAATAATATAATACAACGATATTTTATATTATTTTTATCTTAGATAAATTTGACATTTTTGATACATTATGATTCAAGAAACAATAAAATTAATGGAATACTATATAATTATAAATGAAATATGAATGAAATTCACTGATAAAAAAATTCAATTTATAAAATTAAAGTAATAAAATCATGTAATGAAATTTATGAATTATTTAATAAATTATATGGTATTTAAATCTATAATTTCTTGGGAAAGTAGAAATGTATGCTTTTAAAAAACAATTTTTCTGAGATATATTATATTTACATGTAAATTATAATATAATTATAATACTAAAATTATGTAAATTTATAATTATAAATGTATATATAAGAGAAATAGTTCATTAATTCATTTTAAAAGTTATATAAATGATGATAAAATCAATTAATGGTAAAAATATTTATATTTTTTGATAACTATTTGTAGACACACAATGAATTTTTAAGTATAAAATTTAATTTAACCATTATTTATGAATGATTTTAAGGAAATTTGTTGATATTTAATTTCAAAACATCTAATAATATTAATCATCTAGATATTTCATGTCGTGGATTGAGAATAATAATTTTTTATTGTTTAAAATTTAATTTTTAAAAAATTATGTTAACTGTGTTTTGTGAGGTGATATTAGATTTAATTTATTTTACTTATAGATATTGAATTTTATAATATTGAATTTATTTTTTGAATATGAATTATCATATTTTTTATGGGTTAGGTTTCATTTATTTTGAAAATATATGGTACATTGGTAAAAAATCACAATGGAAAATGAATTAAATTGTGAAGAAGGGTTAAAATAATTGTATAAGGAATCCAAATATAACTAAAAATTTACTTCAATTTCATTATTTGAGTTTAATTTTAAATCATAAAAATAATATTTACATGTTTTATTTTCAAGATCAATATTCCCGTGAGGTAAAAATTATTATATTTTAATTTTATTAATATTTACAAGGGCATCCTTCCCCTCACTTATGAAGGGGTGAATTTTCTTCTCACATATACACGAAATTTAAAAACCATATCTCAACAAATATCTTACAAAAAATACCTAATATTATATCAATATATTCTACATTTTGGTATTACCTCAATTCCTACTGAATAAGACTTACTGTGTTAGTAAATGAGATTATCCAAGGAATATACATATGTTATTACCGACTATATTCTTGATTCATTCTTCCTTAACATCCAGAAATCATTCACATGCACATTTACATTGGTTTATATAGATCACCACTATATTTAAATATTTTAATTCTAATTTTATGTTCAATACATATCTCTTTTTCATTAAAAAAAATTATTCATTCCTCATACATACATAAGGACTAATAATGCTATGATGTGACATGTTTCTTTTTTTATAACCACCTCTCAAGGATGGTTATATTGATGGATTTAATGAATATATATGATAATAACAAAATAATCATCATTCAAAAATATAGATTAATATTTACCTTTATTTTTTTATCTATTGAATAATGCAGACATCAGTCACATGTCCATACAAACTACCATCTCTAAGAAGTGATGAAATTAGATTTTCCTCACCACCATATATGGACAGTTATAAATATATAAAAATTAATAAATATGATATTGATGATAGGAATAAGAGTATATTTATGACAAAACCATATCTAATTTACATGGAAAAGAGTCACCAAACTGTATCATACCTCGAAAAGATAATCGTTGACAAAAAATGTTGATTTATATTAATGATTATTAATAAATGAGTCACTTAATATAAATAGGGAATGAAATATGGAATGATAATTATTTAATAATTTCTATTACATAGGTATAATATTTATAAATTTAATATACAGTAGGTCAAATCATGTACGGGTCATGTTGGGACTTCAGGCAACGATTTATGTTACCATATAAATTTTTATAGGGGTTATTTATTTTAGAATTGAAATTGCTAGAAATTTTTTATCTATTTCATAAAAATAATATTTATAAATATCCTATAACTATCTCATAAATTTTCACATATTCTATTAATTATTCCCTTTAGGAAAATAAAAAATACTAAAGTATTGTTTAAATTTTTTTTACCTTAATTCTCTTTTTTGGTTGAAAATAATTTTCATTCATATCAATGATTTTCAAAACTATCTTATAAATGTTATTTTTTTTATGTTTTAAAATTTTCATTTCATATAAATTCGAATTAATTTATTAAATAATAATTTTAATGATTTTAAAAAATACATTCATCTCAATTTTGACTTTTTAAAATTTTATAAATAGAATGTTTTATAACATTAATTTCTCAACAATTTCCCACCATCATTACCATTATTATATATATATACAATATTATAATTTTACAAGGAATTCCATGAAAATTATATTCCAATTTATTACGTCACGTTTTTAAAATATAAAACATATTTTGTTTTCATCTATTTTTTCAATGAATATGTATAATTTTTTTATAAAAAACAAATAAAATTAAGTATTGATATTAAATAGTATGTCATCCATTTTCTTTTTCATGATTTCTTATGGTGATGATTTATAAAAGATATTTAATGTAATCTATTTCATTCGAATGAATTAGCCAAATTATAATGGAATGTTAAATGATATTTTATTCTTTAAGGAAATGTATGAATGGATAATAGTTATGTGATGATTTGGTATATTATTTGACTCAACTTATATCTGGATGTTTTGTATCGCATGAACATAGAATTGTAAATCAGAATTATTCACATTCCCTACAATACATAAAATGTTTCATGAATCCTCAGAATGTACATGAGTGATTGGACAAAGACAAATAAGAATTATGGGTTATTGAATTGATTATAATATGTTATGAATTTCATGGTGAGTACACAAGACATTTTATTTATATTTCTGTTAAAAGGATAAGTGAAGCTTATCCTATGTGGGACTATTTCCATTATGATACTTTATGTAGTGATCATTGAATGATAAAATTGTTTTCTATTCTAATGGTTTTTCTAAAAATATATTCCAAAAAAATATTTCATTTGATTATTACATGCTCTCATGGATGATGATTTATTATCAATGATTACTATATCTTATCTACCATTTATATTTTTATTAAACGAACTTATTCAATTACTCGTGTTTTATGTTTTTAGAATTTTGTTGGTATAATATCAAATTTTTAGATCATGTTATCAGTCCAAATAAAATAATCTTTTGCGCACATTTGATCAACAATTGGAATAACACATATTTAAACCTTTGAGAAATCCGATATCCCCCATTCATTTATTACATATCCATAAGATATTAAAAATTATTTTAATTGGGGAACGTCTAAAAAGGGTACCATTCTAGGAGAATAACACGTGACTTGTTAAATATCATTGATGATATAATATTATTAAGTATCCTGTTTCAAATAACAAAAAACATTTATTTAAATTTGGCATATATTATTGTATTATGTATTATATATTATTCTAAAATAGTGATATATATATATATATATATGATTGTGGGTCACCAAATAATATAGGATTATGATTCTAATATTAGCCTTTTATGGTGAGCTGTTTAGGGAATCTCTATCATTTTGTATTACTAATAATTATTTTTATATTCATTAGATTTGATGAGGTGTTGTATATGAATAATTATATTATATTTTGAACACATTTCAAGTTAAAGTGTAAACAAAAATCTAAATAATAAATAAAAAATATTAAAAAATAGTTAATTATGGGAATGTCGTTATTGACCCTGCCATCACAAATTTTCTCATGTTCCAACAATTCATATTAGTTAGAAAATAATCTAAAATGTTTTTAAATCTTATAAATATTATCTTAGTAAATATTAGAAGGCATTTAATAAATTACTATGTCCCATGCCACTCAAAATTGTAAAATGACTATTTAATAGTGGAAATAATAAGAGGGAGTTTTTTACCATTATGTGTAACGCCCCGACCCCAGCTACCCAGAGTCGGTGCATTAATTACATAACATTGGCATGATCACAAGAAAGATCAAATCTCGAAAGACCGATTGGTTTAGTAGCCTTGGAAACACTAGATATATTCATAAGTTTTACATTACATCATAAAATGAAAAACTACTACAATAACATAATGTCTCCATAATCCACACTCATATCCCCACATAATATCCCTGCAGGTCATTCATAACCTACTTCTTCACTTCCTGGGAAAAATAAAACATTGAAAAGGGGTGAGCTCAAATGCCCAGTAAGGATAACAATATAGCGGAAACTTTCATAAATAAGAATAAACATTTAAGGCAGTGTATAACTAAAACAAAAGCCTTTTAAATATGAACTTTCAACATGGTATGGCATAAATAAAATGAAATAATGCCATTTACTTATTCACATGGATATTCTACTAATCGAATAATCACATGCAAAAATTAATAACCACTTTCATAATGTTGGAATGCATAATGCCAGACTATCATAACCACATAGCCAAGGCCTTGTGCCAAGACTACAAATAAGATTTTGTCAAGGCCTTGTGCCAAGACACTATTTTGTCTCATGAGACCTACCGATGCATCGAGGAGCTATAGCGGGCTCCACCCGTCACTTATTAAGTCCAATGCATTCCCATATGAAAAGGTTTAAACATAACATAATCATTCGTATTAAAACTAGCATACGAAATGTCAATAATTTCACCATAAACTATGAATGGTATAAAAATAGTACATCCACAGTCAAACATATCACAAAAACTTCAATACAATATAGAAGTTTTGTATCATAATAAATCAACTTCAAATAATCTTAAAATCCATCAAAGGATGTTGACATAGATGAAATCAAAATTCTTTTTAAAGAAGTATCTCCTTTTATTTTGAAATCATTTAAGATCCATATAAAATAAAACATTTTCTTTGAAAATATTCTTATAAGCTTGTATGGAAAGATTCGACGATTTTGTAACGGCGGAAAATAACCACACCCGCCGTATAAGTTAAAAAAAACATTCTTACCTCAATTCTATCGAAAAGGTTAAAAAGGACCTTGTTTTGAAAACGACGGAAAGATTCCTTTATAAAACTCTTATAAAAAGTCAAACAAGGGTATAAATGACTTTAACCCATATTCTTGTAAATAGTAAAAATGTTTTGAAATACATTTCGAAGAAACATGGATGTGGATGATAAAGAGATCCCAGTAGATTATTACATATAAACAACCTCGGATAATGAAGAGATTGTGAAATAACCCTTACCTTGTACTTTTCCTTGGTTGGGGTAGGTTAACCTCCTGTATAATGGTGAAATAATTTTTATTAAATTATACAAGAATCATATATATTAATATGATATCATATATGATCTTTTAACATTGATTTATTAATAATATCATAGAATTATCATCGTTTCGGGTGTTAACTTACTCATTTTATTTTATATGTTTTGTTACATAAGCCATGTTTGTTGTATCTTATTCATATCCAGAATGATATCAAGTCCTTAAACATCATTTTTAAATCATAAAATGATAATTATACTTGAATGGATACGATGGAGAATGAATCTCATCGCGTTCGTGGAGACGGTAGTCCGTACGTACGCACGAGCGACAATATCATTCTTTTGATATTAAAATAATATATAAATGAATGGTATATCATATATACAGAATAATTAACATGTTATATTTATTATTTACATGAGTTACACATCATTATTATACCCATCAAAATAATATTATATTGAATAACAATTACACCACGACGTGGAGACGGTAAGCCGTACGTACGCACGTATGGTGACATGTTATTCAAAGGGTGGATAGAATACTGAATATGGTTGTACCATACTTATAATAACATCACAGTATATGTGAGATACTGGAGTTATTATTTTAGAATTGTAAGAACAAAGGAAGAAGAAGTGGAAGAAGAAATGAACTTAGAAAAGGGTGGTGAAATCATTACCTCTTCTTCGGGTTCTTCCTTTTGATTTGATCAAAAGGGCTCCTTAGGTTGGCTTTCTGATCAAACTAAGGCCTCTAGGTTGTAGTGAGGGATGTTGGGAGAGTATTTGGGCAGAGTTTGGCCGAACCAAAAGGCTTTGAAGGTGTGAATAAATGAGAAGGAGGAGTGCCCTTTTATAAGAGGGGTGAGGGGCACCTTTGGAAAAGCTAGAAATATTAATTTATAATAAATTCATATTCGGTTTCTAATGGCTCCAAAGTTGATTATTCAAAGGTTAAGGTGGGGATAGGTCGAAAACCACTCAACCAATAGAATTTAGACAGGTTTGGGTACTTATATTAACCTTATCTTTAAGTATTAACTCTAAGTTAATTAGTTTCACTTTTACAATGTCTCTTTGTATTTTTATATAATATGGTTAATAAACTTACTATATACATCCAAGCGACCCCCAAGTGGTCCATTAATGATTAACCTATCATAATATAAGTCTCTTGGCCGAACCTTAGATTTTTAGGAATTTAATATCAATTAATAATATAATATTTGTTTTAAAAACTCTTTTATGTCAATTTTGACACTATTCAATAGTTGATTTTTTTGAAACTCATAACAGATTTATTACTTCGAACAAAGTCAATTAAATCAATACTAATATATCATATTATCCTATAAAATTAGTTTAATTCATTAAAAGTTTCATATTATATTTTTTTGGGTATTTATAATATCAATTATTTTAATTTTTCACTATTATAGTAATTACTGCATCATCTTTGTGTCATAAATAAATTATTTAATGTCTAAAAATTATAAATAAAATATAATTATGTAGGAAATCCTTTTATCTTTCTAATAAATATTTATAATCTAAAATCCAACATATATAACCCTATGTAAAAATTGTTGTTCTAAAAGATATATGCTTGTGTCATTTTTGTATTCATTTTAACTAAATTAAAATAAAGTGTCATTATCACTTACAAGTGGATCCATGGGGTCCCAAAATAGACACAAAGATGCCCATGGTCGACCATCTATCAACCAATAGGGTTAAGACACGTTTTTAGGGTAATTTAGTATTATTATAATATTATTTTTTTAACCCTTATTTACCGGATTTACCCTTAACCATGGTAAATAAAATATTTACCGCAGTAATTATTCAAAATGTCTAAAAATAAAAGTTACCTATTTACAAAATTTGAACATCCTGATTCCAAATATGGAATCCATTTTCCTAAATTCAAAACACAGAAGTGGCAGAAATTAATTTAAAATTAATTCCCGCTGTCGAAACAAAAAGCGTGTTTTTAAGAGATAATAACTATCAAAAGATTGACACTTGTTTATGTTCGGTTTAATTGTAAAATTATGTCCAATGACCAAGATTATATTAAATGGTAAAAATATATTCTAAATATACTTTAAAACCACTCAAATTCACAATTTATCACTATTAATTATTTTGATTAAAAAAGTTGTTTTTAATTAAAATTTAGTAATTTTCACTATTCATCAAAATATGAGAGTTATCCGAAAAGTACCAAAATTTCACCCTAGGATAATTTCGATATTCCGAATCCAAAAATGAAGTCCATTTTGAAATATAAAATATATATGATTTCAAAAATACGGTATAACTATTCACAACGGCTAGTTTAATTAGTTGTGGTGTGTGTTAGAACTCGAGGTTGCGTACAACACACGCTATCGCATTATTCGAAGGGAAACGTACCGTAGAAGCTTGGGGTGTTACATTCTCCCCTCCTTCAAATAATTGCGTCCTCGCAATTTCTAGGGTATTACTGCATAAAAAGACTCGGGTGGTTCTTCATCATAAGTTCCTCGGGTTCCCACGTTGCCTCTTCCATCTTATGGTTTCTCCACAAAACTTTTACCAGACGCGTCGTCCGGTTTCTCAGTACTTGTTCTCTTGTATCAAGAATCCTGATGGGCTCTTCGCAATAAGACAGATCGGGTTCCAGTTCTAATTCCTCATAGGTGAGTACATGCGTTGGGTCAGGCATGTATTTTCTCAACAGAGATACGTGGAACACATCGTGAACTTTGGAGAGACTTGGCGGCATTGCTAATCGGTAAGCTACAGCCCCAATTCGTTCTAGAATTTCGAAAGGTCCGATGTACCTGGGACTCAATTTACCTTTCTTACCAAAACGTATGACTCCCTTCCACGGAGATACCTTTAGGAAAACATGATCACCGACTTGAAATTCCAAATCCTTCCTTCGATTATCGGCATAGCTCTTCTGCCTACTTTGAGCTGCTTTGATGTGATTTTGGATTACCTTCACCTTTTCCACCGTTTCCTCCACCAGTTCTGGGCCTACAAGTTTTCTTTCACCAACGTCATCCCAACAGGTTGGTGTACGACATCTCTTTCCGTATAACGCTTCATATGGTGCCATCTGAATACTCGAATTGAAGCTATTGTTATAGGAAAATTCTACCAGAGGTAAATATTGATCCCACATACCCTGAAAATCAAGTGAGCAAGATCTCAAAATGTCTTCTAAGGTCTGAATAGTTCGTTCTGATTGTCCATCTGTCTGAGGGTGGTAAGCAGTGCTCAAATGAAGTTCAGTATCCAAGGATTTCTGAAGACTTCTCCAAAATCTTGAAGTAAAACGGGGATCACGATCAGAAACAATTGATAAGGGTACTCCATGAAGTCTCACAACTTCGTTAATATATAGTCTTGCTAGACGTTCCAGGGGTAGATCTTCTCTTATAGCAAGAAAATGTGCTGACTTGGTAAGACGATCAACAATAACCCATATTGCATCGTTCCTTCTAGGATTCTTTGGTAGCCCCATGACAAAGTCCATCGTAATATTGTCCCATTTCCACTCCGGTATGGGAAGAGGTTGCATGACTCCTCCAGGCTGTTGCCTTCCAGCTTTCACTTGTTGACAAACCATACATCTTGACACAAAATCAGCAATCTCCCTCTTCATGTTGTCCCACCAAAAATGTTCCTTCAAATCCCTATACATTTTGGTGCTCCCAGGGTGTATAGAGAAATTGGAACTATGAGCATCATCCAGCAATTCCCTTTTTAGATCAGGTATATTGGGAACACAATGTCTCTTCCCAAATTTCAAAAGTCCATCTTCATACACAAAGTCTCTCAATCTCCCATCATTCACAGCTTTAATCTTCTTCTGAAATTCTTCATCATCGGTCTGGGAACTCTTAATCCTTTCTAGTAAAGATGGTTTGGCAACCATTTGAAAAAGCATTGATGTTTCACCTTCCCTGGTTATTCCCATGTCCATCTTCACTAGCTCCATGAAAATTGGATCCCTTTCAATTCTCATATTGTTCAAAACTCCATGGTCTTTTCTACTCAAAGCATCTGCCACCTTGTTTGCCTTCCCTGGGTGGTAGTGTATCGTACAATCATAATCCTTGAGTAATTCAAGCCATCTCCTTTGCCTCATGTTGAGTTCTTTTTGTGAGAAAATATACTTCAAACTCTTGTGATCAGTATAAATCTCACATTTTTCACCATAGAGGTAGTGCCTCCATATTTTCAAAGCAAAGATCACTGCTGCTAACTTGAGATCATGAGTAGGATAGTTTTGTTCATGAATTTTCAACTGTCGTGATGCATAGGCAATAACTCTATCATTCTGCATAAGGACACAGCCAAGTCCTTTCTTTGATGCATCACTATAAATAACGAACCCATCATTCCCCGATGGTAGAGTCAATATAGGAGCATTGACAAATCTTCTCTTCAGTTCTTCGAAACATTCTTCACACTCTTTTGTCCAAACAAATTTAACCCCTTTACGTGTGAGCTTCGTTAATGGGTTAGCCAATCGGGAAAAATTCTGGACGAAACGTCGATAATAACCTGCCAAACCAATAAAACTACGTACCTCAGTTATACTCGTAGGTGCTGGCCATTCTTGGATTGCCTTGGTCTTAGAAGGATCAACAGAGATTCCATCTTTAGAGACAATATGGCCAAGAAAAGAAATCTCCTGAAGCCAGAATTCACACTTGCTAAACTTTCCATATAATTCATGCCTCCTCAGAGTCTTCAAGATAATGCGCAAGTGATTTTCATGATCTTCATAGGTTTTGGAGTATACCAATATATCATCAATAAATACTACCACAAATTCATCGAGATACTCCTTGAAAACTCTATTCATCAGATCCATGAATACAGATGGTGCATTAGTCAATCCAAACGGCATTACAGTAAACTCGTAATGCCCATACCTGGTTCGAAATGCTGTTTTCGGAATGTCTTCCTTCTTCACACACAACTGATGGTATCCAGATCGAAGGTCAATCTTTGAAAAGTATTGAGCTCCATGCAGTTGGTCAAATAAATCATCAATACGAGGTAGGGGATACTTGTTCTTTATTGTTATAGCATTGATCTCCCTGTAGTCGATACATAACCTCATAGATCCATCTTTCTTTTTAACAAAAAGAACAGGGGCTCCCCATGGAGAAACACTAGGGCGAATAAATCCCTTATTACTCAATTCCTCTAGTTGTTTCTTTAGTTAGACTAACTCTACAGTGGCCGTTCTATAAGGGGTCTTCGATATAGGCCTTGATCCAGGAATCAAATCAATAGAAAACTCAACTTCTCGTTCTGGAGGATGTCCAGGTAAATCTTCCGGAAATACATCTACAAATTCTTTCACAATAGGTACATCCTCTATTTGAACATTCCTTTCCTCACCGACAGTTATTTCATTCTCTTCCTCCCCGATAATTGAATTAAGTTGAGCTACAGGGGGTGAATCTAAATAATAATTAGGTGGTGACGATTCTGCTCTAAAAATAAGGTGTTCCTTATCATTATCATCAAGAATCGTAACCTCTTTCTTCTTACAATAAATCTTTGCATCATAGTCCGAAAGCCAGTCCATACCGAGGATTATATCAAACTCAATCATAGGTATGACGATGAAATCAGCAGATAAAGAAAATTTATGTGCTCTAATGGGGACTGATTCACAAAACTTTGTTGCAACGATACTTCCCTTAGGAGTTTTAACTGACAACTCCCTTATTAAATCAAATTGGAAATATCTAATTTTCTTAGAAAACTGGGAAGATATGAAACAATGCGACGATCCAGAATCAAATAATGCATTTGCTAAACTTGAGGAAACCATTAAATTACCTGCCACCACGTCTTTCGGAGCTTCTACCTCAGCAGTAGTGATAGCATAAGCCTGGCCTTGATCCCTTGGCCTTTTTTGAGGTATGTTCTCCTGACGCTTAGGACATGCATTTGCATAATGCCCCATCTCCCTGCAATTGTAGCACTGAACGTTGGTAGCTTCCTTCTTCCCCTTGCAATCATGAGCTTGGTGGCCTTTTTCACCACACTTGTAACAGACTCCCATTCCCTTCAAGAAAGTACCAGGATGTTTCTTCCCGCACTTACCACAAGATGGATATTCAACATTTCCCTTCTTCCCCTTATTTCCATTCCCAGATTGATCAGCAGGTCTCTTCTTCTCTTGCTTTGCTTTAAAGTCATAAGACTTAGAGAATTCCTTTTCGGTCTTGATAGCACATGAGACAATGTCTTCGTATGATGAAAAGGATTGTGAGACTAATGCTCGACGGAGAAATGGTTTTAACCCATCAAAGAAACGATCAATCTTACTTCTTGGGTTGCGAATATAATCACCAGCGTACCTCGCTATCCTTGTAAAGTTAGCCTCATACTTTGTGACATTCTCATCCTCCTTTTGTCTCAGACTCAGAAATTGTCTTTCCATATCTGCTCGATGGTCGCGAGGAAAGTATTTTTCTAAAAACAGATCTTTGAACTCCCTCCATTCCATGTTTGATACTTCATCATCTTCCTTCATGTTTTGAATCAATGACCACCATTGATCAGCATCTCCAGTGAGGCGGTAAACTGCCATGGTAACTTTTTCCCTTTCACTACTCCCCAAAGCCTGAAATATTTTCTCTAGGGAAATATCCATTGCTCAGCTACTAAGGGATTTGTACTCCCATTGAACGTTGGTGGTTGTTGTCTCATGAATCGATCTAACATTGATCCTCCACGCTGCGGATCAGGGTGCTCCATACGGGTAAGGTTATTATTCATAACCTGAGTAAGTTGTCCCAGTACGGTGATTAGCTGATCAGCACCAGTTGCATCACCATCCCCACTATAATTATCTTTAGCAGGAGGGAAATCCCTACATGGAGTGCGTGCATTGATACGGTTTCCATTTCTTCCACTAGGCGCCATTTCTAAAAAAATGGCATAAACTAGATCAGTTTATGCATCAAAATACATAATCCCATACCTATAAAACACTAAACATAAATTGAACTATCTATGGATATAATCCATAATCATAAATATGTTTTCTTTGAGGAAGTATATACTCATAAACCCTTCATAATGATTTGTAAAGAAAGTGAGAGTTATCCTAAGCATATCCCCCGGGAGTGTCGTAACCAAGAGTGCAGCAAGGCCCATTGTCGTGCACCAGTTCCCGTTCGAGTCTAGCTCAAAGCGGTGTTTTCGGGTTTTACCCCTAGGTACATCTGTGCCAGAGCCGCCTCTACCTGCTCGTATCCAGACAGGGATGTATTGCTCGGAAAACTCACAAAGTCTCTACAATACCAAAATTCTAGGAAGTTCTTCTATACTAATCCTCAAAGTTCATCTTAGGTCTACGTGCTCTAATCAGAGTTTATCTAAATCTAGGTTCCAAGGTTTGTACTAAACTTCCTCTGATACCAACTGTAACGCCCCGACCCCAGCTACCCAGAGTCGGTGCATTAATTACATAACATTGGCATGATCACAAGAAAGATCAAATCTCGAAAGACCGATTGGTTTAGTAGCCTTGGAAACACTAGATATATTCATAAGTTTTACATTACATCATAAAATGAAAAACTACTACAATAACATAATGTCTCCATAATCCACACTCATATCCCCACATAATATCCCTGCAGGTCATTCATAACCTACTTCTTCACTTCCTGGGAAAAATAAAACATTGAAAATGGGTGAGCTCAAATGCCCAGTAAGGATAACAATATAGCGGAAACATTCATAAATAAGAATAAACATTTAAGGCAGTGTATAACTAAAACAAAAGCCTTTTAAATATGAACTTTCAACATGGTATGGCATAAATAAAATGAAATAATTCCATTTACTTATTCACATGGATATTCTACTAATCGAATAATCACATGCAAAAATTAATAACCACTTTCATAATGTTGGAATGCATAATGCCAGACTATCATAACCACATAGCCAAGGCCTTGTGCCAAGACTACAAATAAGATTTTGTCAAGGCCTTGTGCCAAGAAACTAGTTTGTCTCATGAGACCTACCGATGCATCGAGGAGCTATAGCGGGCTCCACCCGTCACTTATTAAGTCCAATGCATTCCCATATGAAAAGGTTTAAACATAACATAAACATTCGTATTAAAACTAGCATACGAAATGTCAATAATTTCACCATAAACTATGAATGGTATAAAAATAGTACATCCACAGTCAAACATATCACAAAAACTTCAATACAATATAGAAGTTTTGTATCATAATAAATCAACTTCAAATAATCTTAAAATCCATCAAAGGATGTTGACATAGATGAAATCAAAATTCTTTTTAAAGAAGTATCTCCTTTTATTTTGAAATCATTTAAGATCCATATAAAATAAAACATTTTCTTTGAAAATATTCTTATAAGCTTTTATGGAAAGCTTCGACGATTTTGTAACGGTGGAAAATAACCGCACCCGCCGTATAAGTTAAAAAAACATTCTTACCTCAATTCTATCGAAAAGGTTAAAAAGGACCTTGTTTTGAAAACGACGGTAAGATTCCTTTATAAACCTCTTATAAAAAGTCAAACAAGGGTATAAATGACATTAACCCATATTCTTGTAAATAGTAAAAATGTTTTGAAATACATTTCGAAGAAACATGGATGTGGATGATAAAGAGATCCCAGTAGATTATTACATATAAACAACCTCGGATAATGAAGAGATTGTGAAATAACCCTTACCTTGTACTTTTCCTTGGTTGGGGTAGGTTAACCTCCTGTATAATGGTGAAATAATTGTTATTAAATTATACAAGAATCATATATATTAATATGATATCATATATGATCTTTTAACATTGATTTATTAATAATATCTTAGAATTATCATCGTTTCGGGTGTTAACTTACTCATTTTCTTTTATATGTTTTGTTACATAAGCCATGTTTGTTGTATCTTATTCATATCCAGAATGATATCAAGTCCTTAAACATCATTTTTAAATCATAAAATGATAATTATACTTGAATGGATACGATGGAGAATGAATCTCATCGCGTTCGTGGAGACGGTAGTCCGTACGTACGCACGAGCGACAATATCATTCTTTTGATATTAAAATAATATATAAATGAATGGTATATCATATATACAGAATAATTAAAATGTTATATTTATTATTTACATGAGTTACACATCATTATTATACCCATCCAAATAATATTATATTGAATAACAATTACACCACGACGTGGAGACGGTAAGCCGTACGTACGCACGTATGGTGACATGTTATTCAAAGGGTGGATAGAATACTGAATATAGTTGTACCATACTTATAATAACATCACAGTATATGTGAGATACTGGAGTTATTATTTTAGAATGGTAAGAACAAAGGAAGAAGAAGTGGAAGAAGAAATGAACTTAGAAAAGGGTGGTGAAATCATTACCTCTTCTTCGGGTTCTTCCTTTTGATTTGATCAAAAGGGCTCCTTAGGTTGGCTTTATGATCAAACTAAGGCCTCTAGGTTGTATTGAGGGATGTTGGGAGAGTATTTGGGCATAGTATGTCCGAACCAAAAGGCTTTGAAGGTGTGAAGAAATGAGAAGGAGGAGTGCCCTTTTATAAGAGGGGTGAGGGTCACCTTTGGAAAAGCTAGAAATATTAATTTATAATAAATTCATATTCGGTTTCTAATGGCTCCAAAGTTGATTATTCAAAGGTTAAGGTGGGGATAGGGCGAAAACCACTCAACCAATAGAATTTCGACAGGTTTGGGTACTTATATTAACCTTATCTTTAAGTATTAACTCTAAGTTAATTAGTTTCACTTTTACAATGTCTCTTTGTATTTTTATATAATATGGTTAATAAACTTACTATATACATCCAAGCGACCCCCAAGTGGTCCATTAATGATTAACCTATCATAATATAAGTCTCTTGGCCGAACCTTAGATTTTTAGGAATTTAATATCAATTAATAATATAATATTTGTTTTAAAAACTCTTTTATGTCAATTTTGACACTATTCAATAGTTGATTTTTTTGAAACTCATAACAGATTGATTACTTCGAACAAAGTCAATTAAATCAATCCTAATATATCATATTATCCTAGAAAATTAGTTTAATTCATTAAAAGTTTCATATTATATTTTTTTGGGTATTTATAATATCAATTATTTTAATTTTTCACTATTATAGTAATTACTGCATCATCTTTGTGTCATAAATAAATTATTTAATGTCTAAATATTATAAATAAAATATCATTATGTAGGAAATCCTTTTATCTTTCTAATGAATATTTAAAATCTAAAATCCAACATATATAACCCTATGTAAAAATTGTTGTTCTAAAAGATATATGCTTGTGTCATTTTTGTATTCATTTTAACTAAATTAAAATAAAGTGTCATTATCACTTTCAAGTGGATCCATGGGGTCCCAAAATAGACACAAAGATGCCCATGGTCGACCATCTATCAACCAATAGGGTTAAGACACGTTTTTAGGGTAATTTAGTATTAATATAATATTATTTTTTTAACCCTTATTTACCGGATTTACCCTTAACCATGGTAAATAAAATATTTACCGCAGTAATTATTCAAAATGTCTAAAAATAAAAGTTACCTATTTACACAATTTGAACATCCTGATTCCAAATATGGAATCCATTTTCCTAAATTCAAAACACAGAAGTGGCAGAAATTAATTTAAAATTAATTTCCGCTGTCAAAACAAAAAGCGTGTTTTTAAGAGATAATAACTATCAAAAGATTGACACTTGTTTATGTTCGGTTTCATTGTAAAATTATGTCCAATGAACAAGATTATATTAAATGGTAAAAATATATTCTAAATATACTTTAAAACCACTCAAATTCACAATTTATCACTATTAATTATTTTGATTAAAAAAGTTGTTTTTAATTAAAAAATAGTAATTTTCACTATTCATCAAAATATGAGAGTTATCCGAAAAGTACCAAAATTTCACCCTAGGATAATTTCGATATTCCGAATCCAAAAATGAAGTCCATTTTGAAATATAAAATATATATGATTTCAAAAATTATGTATAACTATTCACAACGGCTAGTTTAATTAGTTGAGGTGTGTGTTAGAACTCGAGGTTGCGTACAACACACGCTATCGCGTTATTCGAAGGGAAACGTACCGTAGAAGCTTGGGGTGTTACATTATGTATACCCTTATAGCTCTATTAAATAATTAAAAAATAAATAAATGAAAAATCAAATTATTGTTGGATTGATAAATTAATATTTCTAATTTTAACACTAACTCAATAAATATATATTCAAAATAAAAAAAATATTATTTGATCAATTTCATAATCTTTTGAACTCGAAATTAGTTGTATGGCATAAACTAATGATTGAAGAAAAGACCATGATAATTGAAAATATAAAGGAATATCTTGAAAAATAAAATAATAATAACACACCTTTTTAAAAATAATATATAATTTTCAAAGGGGGGTCATTTATAATTCCATGAAATAATAATATTAGAAAAAAATCATGGTGGGGGGGGTGATCAATGAACATAAGGCACAAAAATATGTGGAGGTAAAAGATGAAAAATCATTTTCCATTGTTTATGTGAAATTATATGAGAAAGAATTATAAAAATTTATTAAGTAGAAATAGAAATCATTAATAGAATGTTATCATTATATAACATGACTCTATGTGGATCTCTTTGAGTAACATGTTCAAGGAATGCTTCATCACAATTAGAAAACTACTGAGACGAATGTAGATGTAGGAATATAATAAATCAATATATTTGATGTAAAATTGATATCACCAGGAATAGTTATTCAATAAAGTATGGTAGTTAAGAATTTTTAGATATATGTCAATGGAAAATTAGTAATAAACATTAATCTTATGTAGAATCTGTACAATGAAAAAATAAATAAATGGTCAAATTGTTCAACAATGAGTATGAATAAAAAATAAAATATTTATTAAATGAAAAATATTGATTTTCCAAATGTTATATTATATTGAGGTATTGTTAAATAATTTTGAATTAAAAATTTAATTAAATAAAAAATATATTTTGGATTCAAACTTTATCATGAAAAAATGGGTATAATCACAAATCCCCATGGCTAGCCTTTATGGATGACACAATATTGAAATTTGAGATGTCACAATCCAAAGAATAAAATAATCAACAATTTAATTATAATAGGGAGGACAGATTATATCCTGAATATTTATCAATAATTCCATGTCCTAAAAGGAATAAATACATCAATAAAACATAATTGGATTCAAATAGAGTATCCTGACAATATGTGATTCTTTTTCAGAATTACAGTTTATATAGTTTGATTGTAATAGAGAAGAAATTAATATGTATTGAAAGGGATGAATAATAAAATTGTTCAAACTACAATATATAATGGATTCTAATAAATATATTATAAAATAAATATAAATAGAGGTAATTTAAAATCTATATCTATGTAAATATGGGGCTCGCCAAGTGTCTGTGTCTCTATTCCCAATGGGTCACCAATAGAGGATTATTATTTATTCTAGCGACTAAAAAAATAAATTCACAACATATTTTATTTCATTTAGATATTCATTAAATGTTGCATCCAAGGAAATGTGATAACATATTACAGTTTTTTGTTGAAAAATAAATCATAATGAAATACATTATTCCTTGGATTTTCATAAAGAAAATTTTTAATAGAATGGAATTTTTAACCAATAAAAGAGATTATTTTCATTAAAAGAATATAATGGTGTTAAATGAAGGATTTTTAAAACACATATGATGATTCAATCATATTATTATCTCTTCAATTTTGAAAAACACCTGGATTTTTTGAATGTTTTTTTCATAGGAATTAATCTTTTGGTATTTCTCATTTCACACAACTCTGAATGTAGTTTTTTATCAGTAAGTATAAAATTCCATTCACATTAAAAATAATTGTAATAAATTATATGATACCATCTATGATTATGATACATAGAATATCAACTCAACATATCTTACATGAAACCGTCACTTTTAGTACATTACATGCAACACTGATGCTTCTAAAAAACATCATTTTGATGTTATAAATATTTAAATAATGTAATAATAACATATATATTAAACATATTAATATAAATTGTTAAAAATAATGTTAAAATTTTCATTATACTGTTTTTATAGATATAAAATATTTTGATAAACTAAGATATTATTTTCTGTTAAAGACATCATATGCTAAAAAATATAATTTTCTCAAGCCAACTATATTTCATGTCCTTCTATGAAAAATAATAAAATTATTTATTACACATTTATAATAATTATTTTATAAAATAAAAATGATTTTGGAATTTATTATTTCTAAAATTATATTAGGGATAATTTGTTTGTTTTTTTTGAAACATCAATTTTAATGAATAATAAAAATATTATATTTTAGTTAATATCAAACAGCTAATTTAAATATTAATTAATGTAAAATTATAAATTAAATTTGTATATGGTAAAAATAGATTAATTATACATATATTTATACCATTTAGGTCATTATAATTATTTTTTCTTTTAAAATGAATATAAAATACGACACATTTGATCATTTTTCTACTTTAAAAACCAGTTATTTCGATCTATTTGTGGGATTGATATTAAACATAATTCTTATTCTTATATAAATTAAATTTTTAAAAATACACATTAAACAATTTACTAAATATAATAATTAGATTATAATTGTATCATGTTTATTTTTACCAAAATAATTAGTTAAATAGATTAAAATTAATCATTGTTATTATGGTCAAATTAAGATTAATTATTGAGTAAAACTAAATATAAGGGGACCCAAAAGACCTATCCACTCTTCCAAAACCGATTTTATTGAAATATATCATCCTCAAAACATCCACTATTTAATTACGTTGGTTTTGTATGATAATTGTTTTAGTAATGTCATATGTACACCAAACTTGTTTTCAAAAAATCTGTTTGAGTCATTTTCATTTCCTATGAATGGCCACCACCTCTCCCACTTATTCACACCTCTCCAAACTCTTCGTTTCATACAATATCTAACCAATACACTTCTAAAAATAACTCCATTCTTCCAAGAGTCTTGTTCTTGGGAATAAATTAGTCCAAATAAGTCGTTTTTTATAAACAAATAAGAGTTATCCAATAAATAGGTAACCTCTAATCTAATGATCATTTATTTTATATTCTTTATCCACCCACTAAACATTATTTATTACATTATTTTATTAAAAATTATATTAAATATAATAGTAATTTTTATGCTATTTATTTAAAATACACAAACACACACATCCATCTGATGGGTAACAAGCATATTATTTATCTATACAGTGATGTACCAACTCACTAAATGATGATTGTTCATTTTTAAGTTACCGCATATAATTATGGACATGATGATAAAAAATAGGTTTATATAATTCATATATTATATTTAACAATAATTTAATCTTTTTTATTTCTTTTTTACTTAAATTATATTTTTTAATTTCCATTTTGTGTGAACAAGATAATTTTGTTTGAGGAAGTCTGGACTACCGCCCCCTCAAAGCGATACGATTCTTTCAAACACTACTAGGATTATATTAACAATATTTTTGGAAAAAATATATGATATAAATTATATAAAAAACTAAATTTATATAAATATATATATATGTTATGTACTCCCTTTGGTTCAACACAATAATTAAAAAAAGCATTCATGCATACCTACAACCTACTGTCGCCAGGAACTGTTTATTAAATTTCATACTTATATATTTTAAAGATTATTATAATAAAAATATATTATATGTGATTGATATTTATATCATGTATTTCATTCATTAAATTATGATAAAAGTATAAGGACCAACAATATATCAAATTAATACACATGCGATGAATAAAGAGAATATTATTTGAGGTGACACATTAACAAATGATTGTTAACAATAGGATAATATAAGGTCATAATAAAACCATAGTTGGTATTATAAATACGTATATGGTTTTGTAAAAGATGTATATCAAATTTATATTTATTTTATAGGTTTTCTGAATTTGTACGACGAGAGTCAAGGCATAATAAAAGGGGATTTCGTCTCACTTTTTATTTTAATGAGAAACATGATATGTTCACCACTCATTACTTTTGTGTTGTATATGTACTTCCCAGGATTGCATTCTATGAATCTTATACATCAAATTCTTGGGCATTCATATATAAATTTATGACCTTTATTTATGGGGTATAGGTTTCAAATATTACCAAATTGGTAAAATAGTTTTTTCCTAATTTTCCTTCTATGAGAATCATATTTTTTATATACTAAAATAATTTTTTGACATATATATACTTCCATTTTTCATTTTATATAATGAACATACTATGTTTCAGTGTATTTTATTCTTCATTTAATTTCTTTTTCATACATGGAGAATATAATCTAATGTTACCATGTTAATAAAGTTTTTTTTGGTATAATTTCATCGCTTATCGAGATTGTTTCAGTTTGAACTTACTTTGATGAAATATTATAATCTATCTCTCAATAACATTCAATCAACTTATTCCCATCTAGTTATTAATGGTATAGTAAAAATATAATTTTAAAAGTCTGAATTTATATTTTCGAACATATGATAGTTCAGAATGTATGCTAATGAATGCCTGGCTTTACTCTCTACTCAGTAATAATTCTATGTTTTGTAAAAAGTGTTCCCCAAATATTCTTTTAAAATACTAAAATCATTATAATAAAATTTTAACCCATTTTTTCATTTTATCAATTTTTTCAATGTATCTTCTTGACACATTCTAAATGGGTAATTTTTTAACATTATTATGATGAAAAAGGAATGTTCATTATTCCAAGTATGATAAGAATGGATTTATCATCCATCAATACTTTGAATATTTATTTTCCTGATTAATGGTTTTTTTAGAAAATTATTCGAAAAAATATTTTCCATGAAATGTTTTTATAAATGATTACATGATTCTATTATATTTTCTCATGTAAAATGGTTTTCAAAATTATTTCATGCCTTATTTTTAAGATTTAAATTTATTTAAAAGAAATGTGTTACAAAATTTTTTTAATCTCATTTTATATCTTCTCTAGAATTTTTATTTCTAAATATTTCAATGATTTATTTATAAATTTTCATGGAAAATCATTCTAATTTTTTTTGAATACATTTATTTAATTTTTAATGTATTTTTAATGAAATGGGTTTTAAAAGGACTTATGTTTTATAGATATTTTGGAAAATTTAAATGGATATTTTTCTCAAGAAATGATTTAAAAATTTCCTACAATTTTTTCTTTTTCTTCGATAACATATTTGGATATGAAACATGCCATTTTATGAAGTTATACAATGGTTCCATTCATATTAATTGATTTATGTTGTAGGTTTTATAGAATGTATCTTATGAAACCAGTTTCATTTCCAAAATTTTTATTCTTTTGAACCCCATTTATTTTCAAATTTTATGATTTCATGAAGTGATTATGAAACCTATCTCTTTTAAGAAGTTAAGATATGATGAACTGTTAATGATACCTATTTAATTTCATGGGTTATGATTTTACGTCTGTAAAACCTATCAATTTTATGGATCATGATTTGGTTACTAATTTATTTTCTTGTGGCACATGTACTAATGGTTGTATAATAAGATGGGTGGGTCATATATCTCCCTACAATGCATTGGGTAATGATAATTTGTAGATGACTGTAATGGGTACATGGTTTGATTCCAAATAATGAAAATAATAAGGTTCATTGGTTATACACCAAGGCAAAAATAATGATTGTACACATGTTGTATCCAAGGCTCGAAAATAAATAATGTTCAAGGGTTATAGCCCAATACTAATTGAAATAATGTAGATAGGTTGTAGAGTAATCCCAAATAAAGGTACATGTTTCGTATTCCAATCCTAAATATAACTGGTTAAACATGTTGTTAGGAGAATCCTGATGTAGGTAAACAAGTAGTATCCAAATCCTAACTTGTTTTATAGTTCTTAGAAGGTATCCTGGACATAAGAATTTTTATTATTATGTGCATGCCATAAATTACATGTTTTAATCATATCTTATATTTTCAATTATTATGTTCTTTATTTCCTCATGATTCATGACTTATCCACTGAAATTTTTTATTTTGTTCGCTAATATGATGGTTATGATCTTCAAATGTAATGCACAGGTTCTATACCTTTTTTAATTTTATTCTTTTTTTTTCTTTATTAAACCTTAAGGGGCATCTATGCTCACCCCATTCTAATGTTCACATCACCTGTTTATGAATAATGCTTTTAGTTATTTGTATTAATTGTGGATATATTTATGTGGGTTATTAAAGATATTTCATGAGTATATAATATTTTGTTTCACTGTTTTCAATGACACTAAACTGTTACGGACCTCGAGCATGTATTTTTATAATTTACTGATTATTATTCTAAAATGATGTAATATGAATGTATGTTAATCATGGTCTCTATTTTTGGTATCAAAGGAATGATGTACCATATTTTTAAAACATCATACGAAAAAATTAGTGAGATCTATAGGTATATTTCTAAAGATACATCTAGGGATATCTCTAAGGATAAATATAAGGATGAGTCCACCTGTAGAAAAATGTACTCAAATTTTGGTAATATATAGAGTGATGAGTTTCCGAGAAATAAATCCCTAACTAGATATTAAAAGTTTATGTGGCTCTAGAATAGATGTATCATGGGTAAAAACTCGTGAAAGATGTTCTGATATTGGATTAGGTTAATCTGGTTCACGAAAATTGGCCTTGATGCACACCTAGTTTGACACTCCCGGGTGGTATGGATTGACAATTCACAAACTCGTTTTAAATTATCATGAAGGATTTAAATAGGGGGTTACTTTATATAACCTATGATAACCCTAATTTTTAATATATTAATGAAGTAAAAAACCTATATTTATGAAACATATAATATATTTCAATCTTTTATTGTATAAAAATATTATAAATGTTTATAAAACTATGATTTCAGGTTTTATTCAATTGAGATAAATTCCAATAACATGATTGAAATTTAGTGATTCATATGTGGGATGTATGAGAATTATTTTAATTGATTTTCCAATTGGAAATCATATAATAAAATGACAAAGCTGGTGCGAGTAATGGTTATACTTCTGAAGATAAAGAGTCTGAAAATGTCGTGTGAAAGGTATGCGATGATCTTTGTATATAATTTATATTAATCAATGGATGAATGATTATATTTATTTTGAGTAACACTAGTACGTGATTCATATTTCATATTCTATGAAATTGTTATTAATGAATATGTTTCTGATGCCTTACTAATGGTTTAAGAATAAATATTGATTAATGAAGTAATAATGTTTTGGAATTAATAGAAAATGACATATAAATCATCAAATGTATAATTATTTTTAGTATATGTTTTCATTAATAATTGAAAATGAAATATTGAATGGTGATCAAGATATAGAAATGTAATTTCATTGAAATATGATATTTTAATCTAGGGAAGGAGTCCCTTAATTAATTCTTAAATTTAGAAAATGATATTTGGATATTGAGATATTGTATATGAATAAGTAAATAAGATTATATAGATTACCATGGAATTAACTATTGAAACAATGTTCAATTTTATTATGGTTTATTTTTACGTCTTCTATGATTTATATACTATATCCACTAATCATTTGAATATGGAATCAATAATGCTTTACAATAGAGTTTATCTTAATTATGGTTATTACAATGTTTCAAGAGAGTATATTGAGATCTTATTCAAATGTTTGGAATGTGAAAACCATGTCTTACATTTTCATATATGGATTATTAATATTAATATTATTTTATGAATTTATTTTTAAAGTATAGAAATTCCATCTTTAGAAAGGGTTATGAGATTAAAAAATTATTGGAATATTATGTTAACCATAATTTTTATTTTTTTCTGAATGAAGTATTTTATTACCACATGATGACTTAGAAATATTGGATATCCTTTTATAATTGATGATATATAAGATTTCATATCATGGATCTCATAATCTTCTATGAAATCGGGAATGGAGAAATCACTTTCCATTATGAAGAAATAGGTGAATTTTATCAAGGAAAAAGAATGGGTGAGGTTGTCTGGAAATCATGAAAGAATATCTTATCATGAAAATAATTTAACATTTGGGAAATATATATTTAGTCAAAATTGTTATCCTAGTACCTCCATTTCTGATGAATCATATTATCCCTTAGTTCATCATGGATTTATAGATTTATTAATTTTAATAATCCACTATAATGTTTCTCTATCAATCTACATTAGAACATGATAGTTATAATTTATTTCTTCTATGTCAATGTTTTAAATTCCCACCTATGTTATTATCTTTTGGAAGATAGTTATGAGTTACTTTAGGAAACCATTACAATCCCATATTTCTTTTTATGGTATTTTTCTATTCATTTTTAGGATGTCGGTTTATATGAAAAAAACATTGATGAATTAAAACAGTAAAATTGAGATGAATTTGATGGGAAAAATTAATTATAGGGCGGTATAATCCAACTCCATGAGATTTTGTAAATTATTTTTAGAAATATTTTTTATGGTTTGATATTTTTCATTTCATGAAACTCTAAAAATAGTTTTTTATTTTATTAAAAAGTCAAAAATTACATTCACATGACACTGATGGGGTGTACATTACACACCAATGACATGGAGTACAATACATGGTACATCGAATCTGCATATATTACATGAATCAATGACTTTGAATATGTTACACGAAACACTTCTGTTTCTAGAAAATATCATTTTACTATTAAAAATATTCAAATGAGTTAATTTTTACTTTGACATTAAACATAGTAATATGAATAGTAATAAATAAAATTCAAATATTTTTTCTAATTTTTTATATAAATAATACATATTTCAAATGAAATGTATTATTTTTTTAAAAGAACTTATATGTTTAATTATACCATTATCCTAAATAAACTACATTTCACGTCATTTTATGAATAAAAAATTATTTATTTTAGACACATCTAAAATTTTAATTTGATAAAATGAAATCCATTTTTGAATTTATCATTCTCATATTATATTAGTGACAATTTTGAGGAATTTTCTAAGAAACTACATTTTTTATGAATAATGAAAAATACTATGTTTTAGTTAATAACTACTATTTTGTTTAAATAATTATTTATGATAAATTATATATTAAAATTTTTCATGAAAAAATTATATCAATTAAAATTCTATGAATATTGTTTTTTTTAATCAATATCACATTGAAGTTGTATATAAAAACATACCAAACTTTTGATCATTTGTTTATATTAAAAACCTATTATTTCATCTTATCTAAGGGATTAATGATATTCTCAATTTTGAAAATAAATGAAATCAATTTAGAAAAATGAACACTTATCATTGTAACCATTAGAATATAAAGATTATAATTACCACATGTTTATTTTTGAAAAAAATTATTAGTAAAAGTGAATAAACGTAATCATTATGATTAATGTTAAATTAATATTAATTATATACTAAACCGAATTATAAGGGTCTTAACTGACCATGACTCTTTTCGAAAACACATTTTTTAATATATCATCCATATAACTTCCATTATTTATTTTGGTTTCATTGGGATGAATTTTTTTTGCAAGAACATGTGTAGACCTAACTTCTTTAAAAAAAATTCCAAGTGAGTGTTTTTTTCCATATAAAAGGCCAACACCTCACCCAATACATAAATCTTCTCAAACCTAATATGTTATCCCACACTCTACCTAATCCACTTCCCATCATCCATACCTCTTACCTCTAATGCTCTACTGAGGCAGAATGAAGTCCAAGGAAGCCTTTTTTAACAAGCCAAAAGGGGTTACCTGATTAAGAGGTAACACCTTCCCTCAAGCTCCTTCCTTTTATTTTCCTTATCTACCCCTCCACTCTCTTTATTTCAAGATTTTATAAAAATACCCAGGATATTAAATATTAAAGTATGTTATTATGACAACGTTTCATATGAAACATATAAACATATCCATTAATATGGTATGTAACATATTGTTTATGTTTACAGAGATTTAAGGTCGCACTAAACAATAATTGTTCATTGTTTTCCTTAACCGCCTCTCATGGTAGACACTATGATAGAAAATGTGTTCATATATATAATATATTACATTAATTACTATTATTTTATTTTATATAATTTTTACATCACATATATTTTTTAATTTCTATTTTGTGTTAATAATATAATTTCATTATAGTAAGTGTGAACAATCTCCCCCTCAATGCGATATAATTTGTTCGTACACTACATAAATTGAACTTATGATAGATTTAGTAAATATATATTATATATATGATGTAAAAAATAAAATTTAATAATGATATATATATATACATATATTAATTTTACATACTTTCTTTCAACACGACAATTACACTGTAATTCTGTTAATTGGAACATATGGCCTAGTGTCTCCATGAATAGAATATCACATTTCATTCATATATATTACAAAGATTATGATAATTTAAAAAGTAAATATAATTGATATTTATATCATGGTTTACATTCTGGAAATTATGATATAGGTATATGGACCTATGATATAACAAATTAAAACACAGTAACTGAATTAATCATATATTACCTGAAGTAAAACCTTAAGATAGTATTTTTAGAAAGAGGGTAATATAATGTTGTAATAAAAAACAATTTGGTTTTAGATATAAGAATATGGTTATATAAAATATTTATAATAAAATTATATTTTTTATATTGTTGGTTTGAATGAGTACAATGAGTGTCAGGACACATAGTAGGGTGTTTTCCTCTCATTTTTGTTTTCCCTCAGATACATGAAATGTTTTACACTAATTAATTTAGTATTGTGTATTTACATACCATTATTTTATTATATTTATAAAATTATTAAATTAATGGATATTCTCATATCTATTTTATGATCAATTTTTCATGGGTTTTACAATTCTATTGTAATCAAATCGATAAAATTGTCTACTCAATATTTTCCTTTTTAGGGGATCCTGTTTTGTTATACGACTAAATTTTCTGAGGTATATCTACATTAATTTTATATTTTGTATCATAAAAATATATCATTTCATATTATTTATGTTTCCATTAATTTTATTTTCTTACATGGAGAGTATGACCTCAACTAACCATATTATAAAGGTTTATTAATGTAATCTTACCACCTTCCATGATTATTTATGTTTAGGATTTCTTTGATGTAATCATGTGATCAATATTTCTAGAAAATTCATGTTATCTATTATTCTGTATTTATTTATGATTTATTAATGTATTTTCACCATATTATTACTCTATTATACATAAGATTGTGTTGAATGTATTTTTAAGAAAGCCTTACTTTACCCTATCTGTGGTCAGAAATCTATGTTTTCTAAAAATTGTTCCATAAGTATTATAATATTATTCTAGAATATTTTGAAGAAATGTGTTCCAATTTTTTTCATTTAAAAATTATTTCAATTGAATCTTCCTGTCACTTTATGAATGAGTCATTTTGCTGACTTTTTTACTATACGAAATAAATATTCTTTTTACATTATATGACATGTACTGATTTATCATCCATTAATCTTTTGTTGCATTATTTTCATGTTTAAATGTTAATAACTAGCAATTTTTTTAAAATATATATTATTAATGGTAGGATTTTTGGAAATTTTTTTTTATAGTTTTATATGATTTCAAGGAAAATAGTTTTCAAAATTATTTCATGCAACATTTATGAGAATACAATGTTGTTTCAATGAAATGGGTTTCAAAAAAAATCATGATACTTTTATAATATCTCAAGGAAAATTGGGTTCCAAATGATTTCATTATTATGTTATATTTTTTAATGGAAAAATTATTTCAAAAGGACATGAAGACTTCATTCTAACATTTCAATGTACTAGTCTACGGAAATGTTTTTCTAGAGATGTTATGACTTAAAAAGTATTTTATAATTTTAAATGGATATTTCCCCCAAGAAAAGTGTTGGAAATATACTTAAATATTACATTACTTATAATATTAAATTCATATATGTTACTCATTCAATTATTGGAAATTATCCAATGGAACCATTCATATTCTTTCAGGAATGGTGTATGTTTTGATAGAGAGAATATTGTTTCACCCATTTCACTTCAACATGTGTTACAATTTTTAAACCTGCTTCTTTTCATAGGTTATGAATTAATTATGTTATTATGAAAACTATCTATTATCCTTGGTTATGATGTGATGAAATTTTATTTTTATATATTTCATTTCATGGGTTTTAATTTGACGTTTATAAAACCTATCTCTTTTTATTGGTCATAATATAATGAATTTTATGATTTTATTTTGTGACTTGAATAAATGATTTTATTAATAAATGGGTTGGTCATATATACCCATAAAATTAATTGGTTAATTATATGTTTTATATGAACACAAAGGGTATTTCATTTGAAAACCAGGCCATAAAACAAGAAGACTCATGTGTTGCACACCATGCCTAAAAGAAAGCAGGTGAATGGGTTGTTTAACAAGATTAAAAATTATAAGGAACAATGGTTGTGGATCATGACTAAAATTATGATGGTAAAGGTTATGTAGAACATTCATGAGAATATGATGTTATAAGGGTTATACCAAGATCATAAAATAAAGTGAGTACACATGTTTTTTATTGATGCCTGAAGCAGGTACCAAGGTTTTATCGCAGTCTTAAAAAGTTATAAAGGACTTGGTTGGAATCATTGATAAAAGATTTTCTATTATTATGTACATGCCAAATATTTCATATTTCATTCTTATGTTATGCATTCATTGATTATGTTCTTCATTTCCTTACTATTCAGGACTTATGAACTATGAGTATTTATTATGATATATAATAAGCAGTGTAAGATCTTGAAATTTTATTCACAACTTACATACTCTTTTGATCATGTTATAATTATTCAATTCCTTAATTTCCCCTTACTAATAATATCAGCACACCCCTTTCTAACGATTCATTTCCTCATGTTATAATGAATGGTTTTAGGAAGATTTATTGAAGGTAGAGATCTTTATGCTAGATATTGTTGATAGTCCCCAGGATAGAATATATTTTGTCATTTTTACAAAGACAATAATCAATTATTGTCTTAGTTAAATTATTTTTGAAATATACTATATATTCATATAAAATGATTTAATATCCATGTCTCTTTTGTGTGGGTCACTATAGAATTAATTGGAGAAAAATTGAATGTTTAATATTGGGATGTTGTTTCTCTGACCATGAGAAATATTGATGTTCAGTTGAATAAATATTCATTAATGTAAAATTTTGATGAGGTGGATAATATGGAAATAGAAATGGGAAAAAAGATACATTATTAAATAGTAGCCTATATTCCTCTAAAATCTCAAGAATATGTTTAGTGGAGTTAACATAAATTGACAATAAATAATTATAAATTATTTCAACATGGAGCATAAAATAAGGAAACCTAAATAAGACTGACTAGTCTCACCAAAAACATGATGATGATTCCATTGAAATAATTTATTTGACATATTCGGAATGAATTTTAATCATGTTTTGTGATACAAAGGGGAACACCAATGGAATCATTGAAGAATGTGATATGTAAATGGTTTATCCTTTAATAAAAACCATTATACTAAACTTTAGAATTATATAGGGACCCCATACACAATGAAATTGAATAGTCCAAATATTTATTAAAAGTCATAAAAATTAAGGGAGAGATACAATACACGCGGTTGTTTTGATGAATGGTTAAATTTGATTAAACTAGAAGGAAGTAATTTTAATAGGTATATTCATGGGTATTAACAGTCTTATTCTTTAAAATAGATAAAAATTATTATGTTTCCAAATTTAAATAAAAAATTAGTGTTTAAATTACACATTGAATTTTAATGATGAGTATGGATGTTTCATTCCTTGATAATGATTTATGATAAATTTGGAATATCATATAGACGATCCTGATATGAGAATACAATATGGTTAATGCCCCTTCTGAAATTTTTTTGTTATCATGTAATATATTAAAATAAATGGATGATGATATGATAGATATTTATAGTCATACGATAACTATGAGGATGAAGACATATCAAAAGAATGAAAAAAAACTGTATTGTTTTCATGAATATATTTTTATATAAAAAATATTGTTGAGTTGGTGATAAATTTTCAATGGCAACATTGCGTTTCCTAGGAATAATATAACACATAATAAATGAGACACATAATGGTATTCCCGGAGGAATCACTTGATTGTCACAGACAACTAATATCATTTGGATTAGTACATGTGGTTGGTCTCACACTCATGGTTCATTATTGATTAATTATAAATGGTTTAATATATGTTCTATTTAGATTCCAGAATATTTTATTGTATGGTGAAAATTATAGATCTTCTAGAATCTATTAAATTATTTGATCTACACAATGATACTTGAGGCTGTTGAGTTCAAATCTAGTTTCCTTCATCACGATTTGACTTCGTAGGATGAAATTGTTTTTAACGAATCAACTGCATGTTTTAATTTCACTCATAGATATTCATATATGATAAGTTGTTTAATAGGATAGAGTTGTTCATAGAATAAAATATACTAATTCTAGAAATATTATATTCATTATTTAGTTTCATCTCATGGAATCAAGTATAAAGTGATATATCGTGAGGTACAACTATAGTATAGGTTTTATGGTTTTCTAATTCACGGTTGAGGAAAACTTTTGTTCTTAAGATGTACTATTTATTGAATTACATTAGAGATATATTTTCATAAGAAACATAGTGTTATTTTTTTATAATATATAGTTGTCTTACTTTTTAAAAGCGGCCACTATCAAATGTGGAATTGAAGGATTGGAAAGAAAATTAGTTAGTATAACATACCATTATGTAGTTATAATAAATTTTGGAGAATTATAATTCACATGTATAAACATTTGGGAGGTCACATTTGGTTAGATAAAGATAAAATATTCATTCCAAAGGGGAATTAATGCTGATTAAATTCCCCCATTTAATTAATTGATAAACGGGGATATAGAGAAATTTAATTTCTATATGTGAGTATAACCATTAAATTTTAGTTATAAATATGGAGATGGATAATAATTAAACATAAATATGTGGAGGGTTTGAATTATGACTAATTCAAAATATACTCATATTATTTTTATCATGACTCATGAGTGAGATAGTGACTAGGGAATTAAGTATATATTTTCATCAAAATCAAATGCGGGGTAATGTTAAATCCACACTATTCGGAGTTTTGTTTTTTGGATATTTATACCATATTTATTGTCAATGAGTTGGAAATTATAGGATATACATTTGATATTCGGGATGTTATGAATTTTATTTGAAGATAAGTAAATTATTTTTTCCTTTGATAGTAAATAGATAAATGATGTTAAGGATTTATTTGAACACGATTATCTGAGTGATTATGGTCTATAAATAGTACTCGACCAGTTTAAATTTCAATTAAAAATATAATCTAGGTTTTTTTATTCGATTGGATTTTCAATGGTTTAATTTGATGTTATATTTTGAAATACTATAGTGTTATATTCTGGTGATACAGTATATTCGATTAGAATATATGAAAATGTGTTAACATTTTATCATAAAAAAAGTTTATAGAGTTTGATCTATCTATAAGGTTGGAATTAGGATAATTGGAAAATTTCATGCATATAAGATTATTAGTATTATAGATTATTATATTATGATGGAAATTTTTTCTCCCTATGTATAATATATTATTCCATAATTATTAAGTGAGGTTGGATGACTTCTATAATGGTATTATTAACTAATATAAATCTTATGCACAAAATTACTGTTGAAAATAGATACCTTCGGGATGTCAATATTTCTACATGATGATGTTGTTTCAATTAATAGGGAGTGTATTTTTTGGTGTTTTAAAGTTAATAGTTGATTTAGGTTCAATTTAATAATTTTATTATTTTTTTCAATGGATGTCACTGTAATTAGGTGGGTTTTGGGTAGCTCGTATGTTGATCTAGTCGGGTTTTGTGCTAAATGGTTATCATGCTAGTCATAAAATTATTTTCATTTAGAAATTTCACATTTGATTATGTTCTATTGATGTTCCATGAATTTAAATGACTGAATGTATAATAAAAATTATTTGGATTTCATGTAATCACTACAAAATATCCTCATTATATGAAATTTATTATTTGAAAAAGGGTGTAATGATTTATCTTAATATATGACTGTGATGATGAATATATTCATAAAAAAATTTAATGAATATGATAATGTAATGGAATTAAGAAAAAAATGGAAGGGAAGGACCCATGTAGTGGAGAATTATTAGCATTACGAATTGATCAGTTAGATAAAACATGTATGAAAGTTGTTCTTAGATATTTTTTTGAGTTGACATAGCTATCTGATGGGAGTTACACAAATAGTATATGAGAGAATGAAAATTAGAAAATTCAATTGTGTGAATATATATGAGAGAGATAAAATAAGAGATAAATCTAAGTTTTTTTGAATAGGTATGTGTGAAAGAAGATGAATGAATATAGTTTTGAATAAAATACATGATTTGAAAAATCTATACAGTTGGAATTGGGTAGATAATAGTGAGATAAAAAATATGAGAAAATAGAGTTTTTTTAATATAAATGGGACAGATAAATTAATATAAGTAATTTATTTTTAGAGACTAAATAAAAAATAATGTAGAGAATTTTCATGATTAGAATGAATTAACTAAACCAGATATTGGGGAATAATTCTTGAGAGAAGATAATGGAATATGTTCATGTAGGGTATACTATAAATGTAATTATATGAGAAGTGTGACAATCCATGTTTTAATAAAAAAAATTCAAATAAATTATATCTAATTGTTGTCTTGAGTTAAGTGGAACCCCATGTAAAGAATTTATTAATTATACCTTTAGGTTATCATTCCTTACAAGTAATACTCATATAGCTTGTATGACACAATACACTATGTTTTAACATAACTATGATATACTATTAATATTTTTTAATGTGACCATTATAAACTATTTGTTAGAACTAGGAAAATAAATTATAATATGAAAAATTAATTATTAATTATAATTTTTTTACCTAAAGGAAACTTATTTACAATAAGATATATAATTCTTGGTAAAGTATAAACGTGATTCAAAATACAATTTCCTATAATTATAGCTTTTTATTTCATTTGATAATTATAATAAAATTAATTTATTTTTACTCCTATAAAATTATTTTTATAAAATAATCTTCAATTTCAAATCCATAATATATAAATTTTTCAATGTTGAATTTTTTAGATTCTTATGAAAAGACTCATTTCAATGATGAATAGTAAAAAATACTAAATTTTAATTGAAAACACTAGTTATGATTAATTAATTAAATAATAAATTATATTTTGAAATGTTATTAATTTATAATTAGTAAAATTTTATATCAATTAATCCAATATTGTTCATTAGAACCAATTTTATAATGAATTTAGATATTGGAACATTCAAAATTATTAATACATTTAACATTAAAAAACACGCATTCTCATCACGTATACGAGATTAAAAATATATTCAATTTTTTTACTTTTTTTAATATAATTTTCTGAAATGGTATCTATATGTTGAATCTTAATAATTTATATTTTCTAAAATGGTCGATTTTAATTTTTAGCACATTTAATAATGAATGTCATGAAAATTATTTTCATAGGTTAATGTAAAATTGATTAAATGGGGGTTAATCTAAAAATATTTTTGTATAATTCTCCAATGAACTTTTATAAAAATAATTTATGAACATATATAAAACATGAAACATATTTTGATCGAGAGTTATCTATATTGGACCCACGTAACATATGAATGAAATGGGTTGAATTCTATTGTTCAAAAATTTACAAGTCATCTACTCTCCCAACATACTAAATTATTCCCCTCTCTAATATTACTCATACCATCATAGATATTTGGATTGGAAAATTACGAGATAAATAATTTCCCTACTTTTCACAAACCAAACAAGTTTCCCAGGTAGCCGAATAACCGAGTCGACCCTGACATAGGCCAAATAGTGTTCTAGATCCCCATAGGTCGACGATCAGCACCTGACATCATACAAACATAATTGGGAAACGATTTACCATACAAAATGTGGATGTAAATGAATTAAGTAAGTATGAATTTCAAAATAAACATCACTCAGATTAATGTAACATAAGTCTAACATTCATAAACAATCCCATGTATTATAACCAAATACCAGAAATGCATGGAAAAAATAACTACCTATGTCCCATAGGACACAACTCAAAAAAAATAGTCAATAGCGAGAAACAACACCAAGAGTTGAATTACCCCATCTAAAACATTGAATGATATAGTCTATAAATACAAGAAGGTAGATGTTGGTTGTGGGCCATATACCGTTTGGATGTCACCCAGTTCTCCCATAACAAGATAACAATATTAAATTTGAAAAATAAATGCATACAATTATAAAAACAAATCAGTCTGGAATTTCAAAATCATATTTAATAAAATCAAGATTTACATTTGAAATGATTGAAATAATTTATCATTTCATGATTCTCATTTAAAATAATTGAAGTATATTTCAAACAATGGAGTTTACAATTAATCAAAGTGCTCTTTAATCAAACATAACATTCAAAAATTATATAAAATAAACAGTTTTATATAATATATATATATATATATATATATATTTACAATTCATTTAAAATAGTTTAATACGATGGAATATATACAGATTAAATACAAAAAATTTAGAAACATGGTAGGAATCCTAATAGGTATGATATTTTAGGAAATAGGGACCTAACATTGTGAAATGGAAAATATTTATATATTCCCTATTGGGCCTATGGATAATGGAGGCTCATCACCATCACCTAAGGGATGCGATTTTCCGATATGAGGATTTAGAACAATTAAATTCATAATTTTTCTAAAAATTAACTCATTAACTACGTAATTCATTCATGTTATCTGTTAAAAAATAATGACTGAAAATTTATTTTTGGAATCTTTAAAAATACAATTTAATTATATTCTCCATTTAAAATATTCAAATTTATATTTTATCCCCATAACGGGGTTTCAAAAACCTGACTTTTACAAATATGAAACCCAAGGTGTTCCATAAAACACATTAAAACCCACTATTCACAAAATTGTATTTCAAACTAATTAGTTAGGTTTCACAATCCAATTTCTAAAATTAAATATATAATTTAATTTTCAAAAAAAATCTTTAATTTATTAACAATCCCCCAAATCTATTAAATTGGGATTTTTTACAATTTCCCATCAAAACCATTCCCATAATTAAATTGAATATTATAATTGAAAAAGCATTCATCAAATCCAAAATTTCCATTAAACAATTTCATTTTCATAAAACTCACAAAACACACCACAATTTAGTAGAATGGGTGGTTTTCTAATTTCATGAAAAAAACTACTTTTCATCAAAACACCAATTCAATGTAATTGGGATTTTATAAAAAAATTGAAATCAATTTTACCCAAAACAAATTAGGGCAATTTAATTCAAACACATGAAATTGTGAAATTAAATTTTTGGGTTATTTTAAATTGGGCATCGTAATAGTACCCCCTACATTGGGATAAATGGATCTCGAGTCAAAAATTCGTAAATGGATAATTCCAATAGAGAACATATAAAATGAGTATATATTAATAATATATACATTTAGATCCATCTATATGGTTATTATATAAAAAATTAAATTTGGGATCTGTGGATCCTTTGAGAGGAGAAGAGACACTGCAAATAGAATGAGATCTATGTGAGGGAACTAACTAGAATATGATCAAAGGGAATTCATCACGATTTTTATCACACTAGGGAGGGTGTATGAGTGGACAGAAATGCTTATTTTGAGCTATAAGGATGGGTGAAACATGTTTGTGTTGGAGGAGGAATGTTGGTGGCCTAAATTAACTTATCTAGAATTTTTAATAAAAATTTAGATCAAGAACAAACACATCTTCATGGTTTCTTAGGTCATGAACATAGTTTAGTCAATCCATTTTCAATTCATGCATATGTTTTATATGGTCCACATAGTTTTCATAAATAATTTCACCATTTGTGAATCTTTGTAAAATCCATGAGAATACCATGGTATAATTTTTCATATTTGATGTTGTCGGGCACCTATTTTGGTAAATAGTTCTCCAATAAGTCACTATCCTAGAAACATCTAAAATTTCTTAATTTCTTTTCATTAAATCCCATGTAATCCCAAATAATTTATGTGAAGAAAGTGTTGTACAGGAATAATTGAAATATTATTAGATTGTTAGAACATCCCCTCCAAAGAATCTTTCTGCTACTAGAAAGACTATGATATTTCTTCTAGGTCCAATAGCTGAGGCCACTACTCTCTCATCTATTCCACTCTATCACACGTCACATGAGATTCAAAATTATTCTGGCATAGCACTCAAACCAAAGGTATCATCCTCCCATAAATTACCTTGGTTTTAGAATCAACTATCCTGACATGTTGCCCAGTCATGGATAAATAACATTCAACATCCTGATCAGTCAATCTCAAAAGATGTGATAGATCATATAGATACTTTTGAATACGAGATACATGAATCAAATTATGTATAAATGTCATATATGGTTTTATTTCAAATTAATATCATTCTTTCCCCACCATTTCAATATCCTCAAATGGTACCACATTTTGAAGGGAAGACCTACCTTACCTCCCAAGCCATCAATGACCCATTCTAGGTAAAACATTCATGAACACCATTTCACAAATTAATAATTCCAAATGTCAAAATTTGTGATTTACATAAGTCATATATTATGTATATTCCATCAATTATTTTTGATGAATCAAATGGATATTTTTTTCATCACATGGACCATGATCTATCCACCCAAGGAACATTCATCAACATCCGACCAGCACAATAGTGATTTAAAAGGCAGCCCATACATGGCCTTCAAATGAACCATCCTACAAGTAGGATTGAAACGGTTGTCAACAAAATACTTAACTTTTCAATATTTATCATCCTAAACCCGACCAAATTCATGAACAAAATCATGATTCATATCTTAATGAATTTGTATTGATCATCCTATCTACCCATCCAAATAGTGATTGTATGATGTACTCAAGTGGACATGAAATCTGAGTTCCTCATGAAGGGCACTCAAAAATAGAGAAGTGAAATGAGGATCCTTACTAGAGACTATAGATGAAGGAACTTCACATAATAGAGAAATCTATTTCACATAGAGATTTCCCAAATCCTCTATTTTGTTTTTATCCTAAATTAATTCAATATCTAGTAGCTTCCATTTTTTATACTTTACTTATTACTCTAGAATTTGAATGAATCCTCAAGTACACTCACTATACAAACCTCATTATAATTACTATACATAAATTTTAAATGAGCCTTCATATAAACACAATTTTTAGTCTTCATTGGATAAACTCACCCAATATCCCTTGTACTCGTATTTTGGTGATCTCTCCATCGAACAACATTACATTTATTTAATTAAATTCACAATTCAAAATTCTTACAATTATCTAACACTACATTTTGATTGTCAAATATCTTTTCAACTGATAGAAAATCATACAGAAAACTAACTTCTACAATTAAATTCCATAATAGTATAGTATTTCATTACTCTCTTAGTATTGGTTATAATGTGTAACATAAAGAGAATTTACATTTCAAGCATCCAATACATAACCCAAACAAAAGATTCTCATAAAAACCTATAAAACACCAAATAGGGAAGGTTCATATGATTATTCCTTGTTTGTTTTCATGTAGCATATTAAATGAATGAATAATTTCATATTTGAAAGGAATACATTATTAATTCGGTTCCCCAAGACTATTTTACATGCTTTTTGGTAAATTATATGTGTTGATATTGATTTTGGGTTTTTTTATCAATTATAACCTTTCTAATAATTGTTGATAGAATGTAATGAATCACGATATTTGAGTTTCAGTATTCATATAATATCAATTTATATCATTCCATATATATTGTTATTATATTAAATTCACTGTGTATTATAAACTAAATCATTTCCATCTAAATAAGTTATTTCACCATCCTAAGAATTTTTTAACTTACCAATAAATTTCAGTTTTTATTATTTTAATAGATTAATGTATTTTATTAGTTTGTGATTCTAGATTGATTCAATCATATAATAATATCCATAACTGGTTATCAAAATTTAAATAAACTACATGTAATCCCAAAGACTCCATGTACTTCTATGTGAATATATGTTATGTATGATATTTAATGATCCTTATGACTATTAATTGTCCATATTAAATAAATATAAATAAATATAGATGATTATATTAAAATACAATATAATTTGAATAAATTAATCATGAATCCATATAGACAAGGGAGTGAAAATTTAATAATTAATTTTCAACTTATGAGGATGTTTACAGTATATATCCACACTATTAACATAGGAATTCATTTTGGATATGTATTTCAAAATTATCAAGTTATTAACTATTAGATTTCAATTTTTTATCACCATCAATAATAATAATTCCCGAAATCCACTTTGACATGTGTTTTAAGGGATTTATTAAGGAGACAACATGTTCTTTACCACCACTAACAAAGGTACTTCCCACTATATTTTAATGGGAAAAGACTATTGTTGTGGGTTATTTATTAAAAATTGGGGAGAAATTAATATCTTAGAATAATAAATAATTATATCACGAAAATAATAATAATAATAATAATAATAATTCTATAAAGACTAAAAATTTTGAATAAAGAATAGGGTTGACTCTGGAACAAAAATACTCAATTCACCAATAATAATGATTACATAATAGGACACAAATAAATTAAATGTTTCACAAAAAAAATATGATTCATATATCATGTAATTTGTATAAAAAACTTTATGATATCCAATATACAAATATAATATATAAATACGGTATAGATAAATAAAGAGAGAGATAGAGAGAGATGAAAACATAATGGGAATAGAGATCCAAGACATAAAAAATAGACGATTATCTTCCCACAAGCACCAAACACTGTCTTCCATGAAATTTAACCATCTTCCTAATACATCGATCAGTAGGATATTTACTTTAAATACATCAAAATAAATAATATCTATACATATACATGTATGACATATGTATAATAATGCTTATAAATTATATAGTAATATCATATCATAAGACTTTGGCCATCTAATATGATGTAGATCATGTATGTATGTGCTTGTATCATGATTTTATGAAATATTGAACCACATGTCACCCAAAACATACAACACATTCATGCAAAAATAATATAATATCATAAAGGATATTTAAATTATCCAAATATAATAATCATGTATAAAAATTATTTATAAATATACTATTATTAAGAACCATGGGGTGGCTATTTATTCCATTTACTAACAAATCATTGACTGATTTGGGCAATGTGGATAAATACATATATATATATAAATTTAAAATATTATTTCTTTATACTGTAAAGATGAATATTTATTTCATTAACACCCAAATCTTCATCAAGGAATATCATGGATTATTAAATAAATCATAGGATAAATGATCATGTCAATGAATTATTCCTAATTTGATCATATGTATTCTCTATCAATAATTAGTGTTTTTTTGACTATTGAATTCAAATTGTAACTCATCATCTTGTTTTTAAAAATAAGTCAATAATATTTTGATTACTATAATGATACCTTAATTTCTATAGTTAAATAATTGATAGTGAATTAATGTTCAATATTTCTCCTATGAAAAAATATATATATTCCAGAGGGTGAAGTCATGAAAATTGATAAAAATGAATTATATTATATCATTAGAGCATAATATTGGATAAGAATTCAATAATATTAAATAAGAACAATAATCATGGATCAATTTTTTTTATTTTTTGAATATGTATATCTTCAATAAAAATCATAAATGTTTATATAACAACATAAAAAATATCCCCATATCCCATTTTGATAAAATATTCATATATAAATATATTTTAATATATTCATATACCCATACATTGGAATTCGTACAAGTATAAATATATACAAACTAATAATTGTTTTATTTCATGTGATATAAACATCCAATTATATTATTAAAAATATTTTAAAAATGAATTTTTATTTATTTCAAGGGATTTGGGATGTTGGATGTCCCCAAATATTTAAATAGATTATAAAATTATAAAATAAAAATGATTAGGAAAATTTGAAGTAAAAAATTGTATTAAATTTTGAATCTAATGAGATTATGTGAATTTCATGAGATAAAAATACAAAATAATTAAATTAATTATTAAATAATACATTATTATATTTCATGATTTTATAAATAAAATAGATGTAAATTATTATCCAAAATAGTATAAATTATATCTGAATAGATTTAATCATTTTAATCATTGCATATTTATGATACATATAATGTTCAATCCTTTGGGAACTGATCTTAGTGTGAGTAAGCCAGACTCATTGATAAGAGAGGTATTTAAAAACACCTTAAACAACAATTATAGAATCAAAAAAATAAATCAAATACAAACTGAATATGATCCCAGTTATTTGATGTATTACCTTTTCCTTTGACATCTTATCATGAATTATTCAACAATATTTCATCACCATAAATATATTTTGTATAACTTCAAAAATCCATAGGATGAACCTTCAAATAATTAATATAAATAAGTATTTTTTTCAGGTACTTATTACATTGTAAAAAAGAATATCAAATCTGCTTCTATAACATACATAGAAATTATTTATTGACAATTTAATTAATTCTATACAAGTCTTGACAAAAATAATACAAGATAATTCACCAAAAACATATGTGTCATTAATTTCATTTCTATTTAATGTAAGCAAATCATTTTAAATTATTGTAATAATCTAATGTGTTATGTATATAACACAAATACTCATGAAGAGGAATTGATATTGGGATATAAAACTCAATGTATTTATTAGTGGGTTTATCAATATGATCACCTCTATTAATTATCACCTAGTTTAATCATAATTTGATGTTGATTTATTATATTTTTCCATCACAAGATATTAATTGAATTATATCATATGTTTCCTATTTCAAAATTTTGTACGGACTATGGAAAAAATACATAGAAATATTTTCATGATATCACTATTTTCCCCTTATATTGGGAATACAATATAATTTATTGATGATACAAATATATTAATGAAATTAAAAAATAGTTCATGAATGTTAAAAAATGATATGTGATTATATAATAATATTTATATAAATGATATATATCTATTGTCTAGAGATAAATAGTACATTATAATGTTGGTTTTAATAAATTATCCAAAGAACCCACTCCATCACTAAATATAATAGATAATAATTCTATATCCACTATATTTTCCTTGATTCTCATGGTTTTAAAAATAAATGGACTTTTTAGTGGAGCCTTCATGTTTTTTCCTATATCTATATTACATACAATTAATGCATATCTATGAGTAACACCTCTTATGATTTTAAATTTCAATTGTATGGTAATCTTATATTATTGTTCATAAGTCTATTATTAAGGACCATTATTGTAGTATTTTCCTGGGAAAATATAAAACCACATTCAAATTAATGAAAATTACAAATATCAATGATAAGAAAATATAAACACACAATTTATTGAGTGTTATTTGAAACTGTAACATAGTCATACTGCATTATATAATTAATGGTCATAAGGGTCTTTATGATTAAATATATTACCCCTATCATTAGATATTTAAACCATCCATTATTTATTATATGTATATAAAGTTATTGGGTTATGTTTGGGATTATTTGGAGGAGTAATAACATGTTTTTATTAATTCTTATGATGTGTAACGGTTTACAACTGTTATTAGAGAATGTGAAACACCACTAGGAATCCATGAAAAAGAGAAAAGGGTCATTGTGAGAGAACACACATGGACCATGGATTATAAAATCTATAATACCATCTAGATGAATCACAGAAAACATGGACAATAAACCTAAGCTCTGTTGGTCAATAGTTTTTCTAACTGTGTTATTTAGTGCATTGATGTTTTATCACCTGCACATTTTTTTGTGGTTTTTTATGTTATGGCAGATGATCATGAGGAATATAGGTGACCATTATTATGTTGTCAATCTAATAAAAATTACATCCCTAACCACTCATCCTTCGTCTCTTAAAAGACTCACTTAATTTCTTCTATATTAAATCAACGTGGTAGCCTTTCCACTAGATCAAGTAGCAATACAATTGTGATTTATGGTGGGTTTGATCACAAATTCATTGGTATATTCCTATTATTGATTTTTTCCCATAAATTCTAATTCATCTCTTTCTTGGATTCATATATCAAATCAAAAAGTTATAGACCTATGATTTTTTTTATAATAACGATGTGATATGGTTATTTGTTAATAATGATGGAGATACATGGTGTTTTTTGTATTATTGATCCATATTGTTGAAAAATATATTTTTTTGACTTTCTTTTCATAGGTTTTCGATATTTATGTCTTTAATAATTACTCATATTGTTATAACATGATGGATTGATTTCAAATTGATGATTTTATTATCTGTGATTGTGATATAAATATGAAATGGTTGTTGGAGACCCTGATTATTAATGGCCATTTATCAGCGTAAATTGGTTGTTTTGGGGGACATTTTGATTATGTTTTTATCTACCAGGGCATTCTTGCATCATCATTCACGTTATGGGTTGGGCCGATTTTTACCATGCATTCATGATTTCTAAAGGCAAGTGTCATTTTTCACTTCTTCATTGACGTCTTCACCATGATGGAAATATGATTATGGGAAGATTTTTCATCCATCCCTAGATAAATTCTCATAATTCATGATTTAGACTGGGTCTCTCTTATAGATTAATATGTTGTTAATCAACTTCAATAATGGATTCATCGGTTTATGGAATCTTGTTATTTAAACTTCATCTGTCTAGAAAATCCAAGGGGTCTTGATAGTGGAGAAAACTTCATTCAAGGAAGTATTTAGGTTGGCCACCGTTGAGTATGTATGGACCATAGAATATAATAGAAATTATATTCTTCATCATATGAGGGATTTATAAGGGCACATAAATGTGAGGTATCCAACACTGCTCGCTGGGTATCTTATTCTATATGAATAGCTTTTGAGGAATGAATTTGGGATCCCATGTTAAACATATGGTATGTCACAGGTTTAACATCCTATGGGGATGGTTATGCTAAAGGATTGCTTTATGAGGATATCCTATGGAATATCATATTTAACAAGTTGTAACCCAATAGTTCAACATCTATTATAGATAGGGTTGATGAATTTAACATCTTGCAGAGACGAGATGGGGTCAATCAGAACATCCCATGGAGTTTGATCAAAGATTGGGATACCTTGGAGGGAGAACCTATAAGGATTATTATATTTATAGATCCAAACATCCAATGAGTGTAGGATTTAGGTGATTCATCAAATAATGGGATTATTTCACATCCTAAAGGGATTCACCCTTATGGTGGAGGAACCATGGTTTACTATTGGATGGGTGAGAATTCCATTGATGAAACAATCGAGTAAGGTGTCCCATAAATGGGAGATATCACACTGTGATGGTTTATCCTGACAGCCTAGAGGGTGGATTAGAGGGATGCAACCCTTGGAGTGAGAAACCATGGTTTACTATTGTTTAGTATTGAAATTCATGGAGTATTTTTAATTACAATGTGTATAATACATGGATCTAAAACCATGTCATTCAATGTGGTGGTTCTCGGATTTCACATGGATAGCTAACCATCACAAGAGGAGAACTCTTGGTCAAATTAATATGGATTGTGTGGGTTTTATGAATGTAAATTTTCATGGGTGCTTCTAGTAATAGTGATGAGTTAAATTTTATAATAATAATGAGATGTGATGGGTTGTGTAAGAATTAGAAAGGATATAGAGGAAGAGAATACATAATGGTTGGATGATTGAGGGTGTTGAGCCTAAGCCTCAGTGAGGATTCCTACGTATCCTAGTGGTTGGGAATCAAATTCCATGTAGTCTGGGATGGGGTGATGAGGCACATAATGAGGTGAATCATGAGAATAAAATTCTTGGATAGGGACCCTAATGAAGTCTGACCATGTGTTAAGGAATGATTGTCCTGATATATAGTGACTTGATAAAAAGACATGGATTGGAGTGGGTAATGGGATTTATGTTCTGAGAGTATTCAATCGTACCATGTTTAGGATAAAAGGAAAAATGTTCAAATAATTTAGGATAGAATCGGGTCTTACAAATGGATATATACCCTTTTACATGTGGGGGCTTACATATGGTTAGTAGTCAAAAGTTGGTACATCCCAAGGAGGGAGCACTAGATTCTACAATTGGATGAGATTTAATCTTGATAAGTCTTACTACGTACCTTTCATAGAAGATGGGGATCAAATCCCATCTATTTCATAGGGTTATGTAGTTTAACATCAAACATTGATGAAGTTAGTGAACTGATGTGAAAAAAATAGAATATAGAGATTATGCTGATTGAACCTGGATAAGGCTTCCAACATACCTTGTGCAAAATATAGGGATCAATACTTGTGTATTTCAGAATTATGGGGAACGGGGCTTACAGATTGTTATAATCCAAAGATGGAGTTTCATGGTAATTTTTAAATTATACTCCAATGTAATTCATTATCGTAGTGAGAAATAATAGGTAGTAAAATACATGACTATCATGTCTCAAAACATGCAACAATGAGTTATAATGTGGTGATTATGCATGTCTAGAAACCAAGGGAGATGGTCATTAGGGACTACTCTAAGAGAGATACATGAGGTAGAACACCCATTGTGAATTGAATGGGGAGATAATACATTTTCTTGTTGTGAATTGAGGACATTGTGGCTGGGTAGTTTATCATCCTAGAGTTCTAACATGTACGGTTCACTCCTTACCCCTTGGTCATACATAGCTGGAATTTGTGCACCATTGAGTCACACGCATACCAAATAGTGCCTAATGGGAGGAAATGGAGGAATTGTCACCCATGGAGTCCAGTTTTGGGGGACTATGAAAAAAAACTAGATCCATTATCATAACTATTAAAAAATATATATTTTGGTTATTACAATAGGGTATACCACATGAGGAACCATGAAATAACATTTCATGGGCCTATAGGTTCAAATTTGAGAGGACCTCATGATGTAAGGGGGGCTCAATAAATGAAGTGTCTTGTAGAATGGGTCGTTCATAGAGGAATGTGACTTCACAATAGAATGGAGATTCTCCATGTATCTGTTCTTCATGAAGGAGATGTCCCCTCGGGCCATGGGTTTTTGGGATTATCATAGAGTTTTTAAGATTAGTTATATAGGAAATATTAATAATTCATGGAGCCTTGAGAAACCAGAAGGTGCTCCCTCCGGCACGATGGGAGGATGATTTCACGAAGTGAATCCCTACTATAAATAAGGGATATGAAAAAATTGTGAGGATCGATTCACATTACTGAAGTACAATGGATGATCCGATTTTGTGTCCAGTTCATGGTTCTCTCGAGTTTCATAATAAGGGTACCACACACTTAATGTTCTGGGTAATGTTTCATTTTAGGATTGGGACCTATGTATCAATATGTAATCCTACTTTAAATTAACATGGGGAACACCAAAAAGTGGTCGGCCTCTATCAATATCATGGTGGTACCAACGAAGATGATCTTCTGGTCACTGTTTTTGATAGGCTCTAGGATCCACCATCCTCTTCCTTCACTCACGAGGTAGTGAGTGGTATACACTATTAGTCTACATGAGGAAGACTCCCTTGAGTAAATATGCGTATTTTTTATTCGGAATTATATTAGACCCATCGATTAATTTGTTCATGTCTTCATTACCTTAATTTATAATGCCAAAATCACCACCCCACAGAATGGAAGGGAATGGAAAAAGAGGGCTTTATTCTAAGGGTACCTCATGGAAAAAAATATTTTTGAGAAATTGGATCATGGGGTATGCATGGTGTGACACGGCATGAAAATCAGGTATAAAAAGGTCACTACAATGCTTGGAAAGATATTTCCATTAAATAGTGCATGACGGTCCAATTTTCCTTATTCGACCAAGTTCTTGGTTCAACAAAAAAAAACAATATGTCTAGGGTTGTCCATATCATGTAATGGTTTTGTTATTTAAATATTATTATATTGAAGAAGCCATCCAAAGGAGAGGAATCACCCATGTGATTGGAAAAAATTCCCAAACCATTTCAAGGGGGCTCAGTGAGGTATGGATGAATCAAATTAGTCTATCATGGAAGATATCTAGTAGAATTTATAGGGATATAATATCATGAATGAGAAATCAACAATAGTCAGGATGGCTGGATTTATTTTGGCACTTATCTATGGGTGGATTATTCCAGTGAGAGAATCACATATGGTAGGATGGATGAGTTTTTTTTATCCTGTTGTAAATGTTGGCCGAAGGGGATTGGAATAACCTGGGAGTCTTGCTACCTAGGAAATTGTATAACCTTCATCTACATATCACTAATGGAATGAATCCAATACTCATTTGTGGGCTATCTATATTTTTATATATCTTTGTTTTAGTACATTTCGAAGGTTATGAATATCATAATACAATATTTCCCCTTTTAAATACTTTCAAAAAGTTATTCGGAACATTGCAGGGAGTTTTTCTAACAATCATGGTCCATTGAAAACGTTGAGCAAGACAGGTCATGCAGAAAATTTCATGTTTTGTCACATTCCACGTTCGAGGAGAGTATTCAATAATGATGGTACATAGATCAGGGAGAAGTGATTTTGTCTCCCATAAAATCAAGGTGGAGTAATAGTGGTTATGGTGTATAGTGATCCAATATATGATTCATACATTTTACACTAGTTGAGAAGGTAATTTGGGTTTTTATAGAGGATAACTCCAAAGGTATACCTAGGATTACTCCCTGATGATTATTAGTGTGTAATGGGGTATATATGATTGATGTTTACATGTGATTATGGTAAGATTATATATGAACTTTACCCCAAAAATGAATCAGTAATATTAGTTAAGGATTATGGAGAGTGCTGAGTTCCCTCCATTCTGGGAAAACTGATGATGTAGCAGAAAATATGGGCTATTGATGGTGAAGCTTATCAAGGCCAAGGATTAGTTGTGGGAAGAGTTTTCTGTGAGAGTAGCTAATATACACACAATGGAAATTAGGCTATATTAATAGGTTCGATGATCCACAGAGTGAGGCCAATTGGAGATGAAGAGGAAGATAAAGGATTAACATGTCTACCACTCCCAGATGAGTGAACACATGTGGAATGGACCCATCGAGGATTTTCTATAGGAATTCCACTGTGGATTCTAGGAAAAAATTGCGACCTATAGAAATTACTAATGATGTTGTATATCAACCGGCTTGGAAGTCCTCAGATACTTTCCAACACTTTCTCAACAAAAATGAATTGCGGGATTCGTTTAAAATGTATAGGATGAAAATGGAAGGATTGGTTTTCCCAAAGGATTATTCAATGTGTTCTAGGAAGCATGAGGAAGATTTTAAGAAGAATTATAGGAATTAGTTCATGGCTAAGGCATTACACATCCAATGACATATTGAGCACGGTTTTTACTAGGCATGACTATTCATCTCATGCTATCAGTAGCACAATTTGTATAATGATTCCAAATTTCTAACAATTATGATGGATGCTAGTGAGAAGCATTATTTTGGGGAAACCCTTAAGGGGATACTGAAGTAGCAGCCTTAGTGGATGCCTCATTAGAGGAAGGGGAGATAGTAGTATCATGAGACTTCCTAAAGGGGTTTTCTGAAACCCTCAGAGTAAGTGTTCACTCACATTCTCATGAAGTCAGTATATAATTTTTTCTATGATTATTTACCTGAAATATAATTCATGAAGTAAAATATTTCTTAATAGAAACCATCATAAGTGGGTGTAAATGTGGAAACATCCATGGAGGAACAATCCCCAAGTCCTGCATTACTGTAGTATGGGGCTTCATGGCCTAGTAGTGATGAGGGGCCCAGAGTGGCGTCACTAAAATTTTTAAATATCAAAATAATATATGGGGAATTCCATGGATACCTAAATATGTGCACCTGAGGTCATGATACCCAATAACATGGTTTCTAAATTCTATTACATTATATAGTTGTAACATTTCCAACCTGATTAGGTTAACTAATATGATTTCTGTCTGAAGAGTGATTGATGTAGTAGAAAGTCTTAATTGGGACCTTGTTAGAGGATATGACATCCCATTTCCAATGGGGGTTCCATTATGTGTAGAGCATACCACTTGGGATAAATAGTCCACAACTACTAGTGGGGCCACTGTAGGGTAATAACGTGGTACTAGTATCGATAACCTCATCAAGGTGGGATCATGTGATGAAGAACAACCTCTTGATATGGAACCTATCCCACTTGAAATGATTCTAGATGAGGATCTCGTAGCTAGAATCATGGCCACATTTCATGATTATGAGCCTGCAGATCTGGTGGAATTGGAAGTGTTATATTCTGATGCTGTTGGGTGCAACCAGGATACCCATCAGTTAGAATAGATGTTAATCAATCACATCATAAAAAAGACACTAAAAACAGATTGGATAACATTGATGGGATCACTCCACTATTGGTTTTATGACCAGTGTGATAGTGGGAAAGATTAATAAGGTTTGCACATGTTGATTCAATACTACTTACATAAAATATAACGTAGATAATGATCCATGTTGATGTCTCCTGACACTAGGAAAAATCGGTAATTAATGGGATTCTCTATATGGAAATTGAAGATATCCAACACCTAGAAGAATGGTCCAATCTATGTCACACAGTTATTTCCACTCATTCAAGGCTCTCTTTGAATATAAGGTCCTTGATATTGGGAATCCTAGTGAAATTTAGAGAAACCACAATAGGTGATCGACATCAAGATCGAATGGGACTAAAAGAATTTTGAGAATGAGATTCAATCTTAAGAATTTAATGATTGAATGGGTCTTGAATATAAATGAATATTCGTGGAGGCAACACCCTTAGCCATGGTGTAGATGAAGCACTCCATTGAAGGGGATAATCCCTATGTTCTATGATTATCCAGTCAAGTTTACTTTTTTAGCTTACCCATACATAACTACCTGAATTCCCACATTAATATTTATTTAATTACTTCATTTTAATAACATATGAAAAACTATTTATAAATCCCTAAGCTCCTGTTGTTTACGCTCAATGTGAGAAATAAGGGAAGATCACTTACCTCTTCACATTGTATGGGAGTTCCAATTATTCATAAAATAATCGGGGTCGACTATTTTTTACATTCCAACAAGATTATTCAGACTACTAAAGGCTATAGCCGGAGAATATGTCTCTCGGAAAAATCTATTTACATATCCCAATAGTCTCTAGAGCATGAGTGGGATAATGCTAGAAATGTTCAAATCAATTTGAAAAAACGGTGAAATGGGAAGTGTGAATTATGATACCAAAAATTCAGATTCATAGAGAGTATTTCATGCCAATATAAGATAACTAATGACCTTATTCAAAAAAAATTAATCATTAAATATCATGAAATGGGGAGAAAAAATGAGGGTTGACTTTTAGTCATATCTAAAACACGGGTCCAAACTCAAAATTTTATATTATAACTTTCGATTCATTAGCCTAGGGCTATAGGTGATCCAAATCATCATAACCAAACCATTTGGGTATCCATTTAGACATGAAATAGGATATGGATACTAATAAGTGGAAAAAAATTCATGGAGTGGAATGAATGGATTTTCAAAAAGCATCCAACACTCTTGAAATTATGCCACCACAACTAAAAATACATTGGTGTAGGTGCCTCTGCCAAATAAAAAATAAAACCTATTTCCTAGAAAGGGACTCTCTAATGAGGGATAATGATCTTTTTTATTTTAATTCATGATACAAGGGGTGGGGAATGTGACGTTTTATGTCATTTGAGGAGGATTCTGTAAGGCACAATTTAAATCCTTGTGATAAGTATACACCCTATAGATTAACATCATGTGACTAGGATTTAAAATATAGTTTAAGGTCATACTTCCAAGACCCTGGGGTTGTGGAAATGTTTTTTACTAAAGTATTTTCATAGTGGAGAGGAAATAAATTTGATGTGATTGAAGACCAATGATATTTTCACAAGTATCATCTAATAGATAATAATGAAGAACTTCTGATATGTATAGGGGAAAATATTACAGTGAGGATTGAGATCAACCCAATAGTTCATAGAAACATAGCGTGTTGGAGGAAAAATACCGGTAGGGGAAATCCTCTCTACCGTGGATGCTAGAGAATCCTATATTTATCATGGGTCGTTTGAATCATTCATATGGTACTATTGTTGTTTATGATCAATCATTGAGCGCATTGGGTTCCTAGATTATGTTCAGAGTGTTCGAAACCTGAGGGATGCTAATGGGACAAAAGAATAATGGTGTTTTTTGATGGGAAAAATGATTATGTGCCTTATAATCACTATTAAACCCATAAAATGGGAATCAATTTTCATTTAGTTCTCAAATCCCATGGAGTATATTTTCATGTGGAAAGGATGAAATTAAATTAATGTGAGATGGGGGAATAATGTTGTTGTTGGACCTAAGATAGATGATTTATTCATCACAACATATACCATATTTTGGGGAAAATCCAAAAGTAGTTCTACATTTGAAATTCCATTTTCTAGGTCTAACCCATACATAGAGATAAGAGAAATAATATATTTTTTGTTTGTATTTCTTTTTCGACCAACTACACCCAGATGGAAAGTCACGTGTCGCTCTAGAAATCAAGTCATGTGTAGGTCTTGACTGGAGGAATGATGGATGACAAGTGCCCAGGTTGGTGTCTTATAAAATTAGAACACCCCAATATGATACTATTTTTTCATCGTGCTTCCAGGATAATGATTCCATAGTATTAAGGTCACATGATTTTTCAACTTGTACATTTTTAGGTTGTGCGATAAGAACATAGGATGAGGTGATTCAACTGTGATGTTTATGGATAGGATACAGGAATCCAAATGTGATTGATGAAAGGGAGGTCCAAACCACACCCTAGACTACTATGGAAACAATGACAAAAATATTAGTGCTATGGTCTTAGTTTTTGGACCTTAGGATCCTAGTTTATGGTCATAGAGTTTGTACCAAAGGGGTCCTAGTTTAAGATCATCGAGTTTGACCATAGGGTTTCACATATTTTTGGTATGGGTATAAAAACTATAAAAACATGTAACCCCACATGAACCTTGACATATTTGATATATACTAACTGATTTCAAGATTTCCACATCACATTTTGGAGCATTAATGAGATCTTCTTACTCAACGTGCATATATGAAAATATGGGTAACGTTATGGGGGTTATGGTTACTTTAGAACATAAGGATGTGGATAATAGGTAAATTGAATATTTTCACGTCTAGTGTAGGAGAGGTGAAACTGATGAGTGGGATCATTATTGACCATATTCACTACATAGGATCCAAACATCACCAATATAGGATGTGGCATTCAGGAAGAAAATTGAATTTTGACCAAATTTGAAACTTATAATTCAAGGTTTGTTTCCAAAATAAATCTATTAAAAAATTGTACCATTATGGGATGTGAGTAAATTCGTCATAATACCATCACCATTATGTGGTCCTTATGTATATGAATCATCCTGGAAATACAAACTCGGAAATACTCAATGTATGGAGATTGGATAAGATGATGTTCTCAGATAAGTCGACACTTTCCGTCTCTCTGTCATGTGCATTAAGGATGTTTAGTGGTATGACCTAACTAAATCATGATATAGCTATTAGTTTATGTTCATATTACTTTGACCATGGATTCCTAGTTTAACGTCATGGGCATGGGACATATTCAAACAGTTTAACATCATATGGTAAGGATGAAGATGTCACACAATTTATTAGTTTATGACTAAAACATTAAGGGGATAAAGGTATCTTGGATTTGAAGTGTGGGGAATAGATAAATAATCATAACATGAAAGAGTCTAGGAAGTCCCATATCACACAACATATTCGTCATTGAACCATGATGATGCTCTTAGATTACTGTCATTGTGTTTGGTCCAATGGGTTATGCAGCTACTCTATATTAGTAAAAACCCTATAAAGACTATTAATCCCACATGAGCCTTGATGGGTGTGGGAAACTGGGATTTATGGTACCCTTTCCACATAAAATGGGATCACAAAACAAGGGATAATAAATTCCTGGTGGAAAATCCCAAACCATATTAATATTCTCAATCAACATGCACAAGTGCATGGATAGAAAAAACCATGGTTTTTTTTGGATCAACCAGAACATACAAAGGTGGAATGTCTGAGTCATTACACCATATATATATAAGATAATGAGGGTTGGATGATGATGATGGTAAATGTTGATCTTTTTCAAAATAAAAAATTGATATCATTTTACCAAGGAATGCATACATACAATTGATGATTGACCAGAAGACATTAGACATAGGAATTGCCTCAAAATGTAATCTAATATATTCTGGGATGTTGAAACAAAACAGTGGGTGATCTATATTTATAGGAAGAATTATTTAGGGGTCCATTTATATGCAGAATAGGATGGAGAATCAAATAAAGGGGAACATGAATTGTCGAAATGGATTGGGGTAATGTCCCAATGTCAACTAACTCTCCAGGATTTAAACCATTGAACATTAATGCATATAAATGTGGATTGTCAACATGAAGGACCAAATATTCATTAAAGGATAGAGTTAAAAGGTTGGGTATTTCAAGAAAATAAATATCATTTTACATATACCATAATCTCTCAATTTAAGGTCAGATGTTTTAGACTATAGGTGCCGAGTTTGACAACATGTACATGGGTAATATCCTTATAGTCTAATTTCATTTGGTAAGGATGAATGTGTCATGTATATTATCATCATGAAACTAGAACACATTAATCCCAAAGGTGAAGTGTGTGGTGTATAAAATCAATCGTACTGTGAATGAGGACCAAAGATATCCACACTACACCACACATTATCTAAGGGGAACACATGATAAAGAGGGAAATATGTTGAATATTTTGTTAAGGGGTTGGGCCATGGGAAAAAATATTTGGTAGTCACAATGTATCCAATAAATATGTGAATTAATCCACACATTGTTCAAGCCATCAATGCAGCTAATTTTCATGAAATAAACATGATGACTGGTGGGGTTCATCGAAAGTAAAATTTGTTGTGCTACTACCGTAAAACAACATGATTGATGTCCAATGAAATCCACACCACACCACACATTATCAAAGAGGAAACCTAGCCTCATGGGCTATGAAGGATTATTATGTTTCAGTTGGCCTCAATGATTAAATACCCTTTAATATCTTTATGTTCCATAATAATGGTAGTCAAGTCATACATAGTTTTTAAAGACGTTATTGAAGATGGACATTGCAATAAAGGGAAGGGGTTACATCCTCTCAAACGATAATATCATGGTTGTTATGCTATTTATTTTCAAGATACTAGGACACTAGAAATTATATTTTATTGTCATAGAGTTCCAAAAAATTAATTTTGACATGTGTAGTGTGGATCCATGAGGAAACTCGACTTTAATGAGGATCAATGATATCCACAACACAAAAAATATTGCAAAATGACACACAAGTCATGGGATAGAAGGGTGATCTTGAGATTTTATGGTAGGGCTCAGATGAAAAATGATCAAGCATCACAACGTATCCCAAAAGGATAGGGATTAATTTTTAAATTGCTTTGGAAAATTGAATGGAGAATGGAAAGTTTGAAGGGGAATGTCGTTGTAGGTGAAGGCATTGTATCACAGTATAACATATCATCATTATGCTAGGACATAAAATAAATAGTTTATCCTGAAATGGTAGATAAAGGAACAATATATCGATTGTCAATATGAAAAAAGGATGTAAGTGGTCTCATATTATAGTCATGGAGCATGGACTAGAGGGAGAGGCATCTATAAGATAAATATGCAGTGCATTATCATTAAGAAACATGACTTGAATGGGGCCAAGGAGGCCGAAAACAGAACATCCCACTCCTAATAAGAAAACAAATACAGTTGAACATCATGGGGGGTAAGGAAAAGTGTTCATTTTTTTGGTGGATAGGACCAAATGATATGTTTTTTTGCATCACAAAATATCCCAAAAGGATGAGAATAAATCCATATATATCATGTAGTATTGATAGAGTTTTGGAATAAATTTCCTTCTATAATGATAAGTATATTCAGAATGAAAAAATCAACATTAATGAGGCCACAGAGGGTCTATCCCTATCAGACCATCTTGATGTAAGAGACTCAAATCCAAGGAACATCTTTATTAAATAACCCACATATAGTTTAGTGGAATTTCACATGTACTGGGAAATACATGAAGTTTTATATCATTTGGTATGGATGAGGGGCACACATTAATGTCATGTAGGATGGAGCAGTTAATGTCATATAAGACAATGATCACATGCCTTTTAAATAAATTCATAAAGGACCATAATGTTTTTGCAAATTGATGTATTTTAAGAGGTTAGGGATCATATTTTATGATCATAGGACTCAAAATGAAGTCACAATGTGATTTTTATTTTTGTTTAGGATGGTTTGGTAGTATAGCATCATGCATGACAAACTATGTTCTCATATATTTCATGAAATAGTGATGTGTTCCCAGTAGTTTTACATCGTGTGGTATGGAATATGTGGTAGTTTAACATCATACTATAGGAGAAGTTTGTATTATTTATATTCCATATGAGGTAGCAATTTAATGACACGCTAGATGAAAAAGATCTTATTTTAACATCCTGGATTTTGTAGTAATGGAAAAAATGTAGAATTAATCATCATGTCGAACAAGAGACCCCATTCATGGAATTTTATATTTGAGGAACATCGCATTTATAAGAGGATTAATTCACTCATGATCCATGGTGACGAACGTGTATTCACCATTGGGGTAGAACATGTGGATGATATGAGGACTTTCTCATTTGGGGTACAACATCAATGGATTCCTTCTATGTATCATCTACATCCATAGAGCTAATACCGTGTCACCTTCACAGAATTACTAGAGATGATATCTCATATTACGTGATCATGATACCTTGTTTTGGTCTCTCTCTATATTATGCAAGGACCAATGTGTAACGCACCGACCCTACTTACCTTGAGTCGGTGCTTTATTGCATAACATTGGCATTATCACAAGAGGTAAATCTCAAAATACCAATTAATTTAGATTACTAGGAAGTATAGGGTACATATATAAGTTTTACATTACATCATGAAATGGAAAAGGACAACTAAATTGTGCCCCCATTGACCACAGTCATATCCCTTGTCATATTCCTACATGTTAATCTTCATATAATTTCTTGGATCTTGGGTAAAATAATTCATATGAATTGGTGAAATTAGAAGCTCAATAAGGTTGAAAATATAACAGAAACTATCATAAATAAGAATAAACATTTAAGGAAATGTATAAGATAAGAACACAAACTGTTTAAACATAAATATCAGCATAATGTGGAAAAGATAAATATGATAATTCCATTTTCTTATTCACATGGATATTCTACTAGCCGAATAATAACAAGTAAAATTAATATCCAATTTCATTGTGATGGAATGAATAATGTCAGACATCATAACCACATAGTCAAGGCCTCATGAGAAAACTACAAACAAAAATTGCCAAGGCCTTATGCCAAGGTAGTAGTTATTTTCAGGAGACCTATCGATGCATCTAGGAACTATAGCGGGTCTTCCTATCAGTTACTATGTCAAATGCATTCTTCATATGAAAATTTAGAAACATAAGATAAAAATTCGAATTAAATATAGCATATAAATTATCACTACATTATCTATAAACCATGAATGGTATAAAAATTAAGCACCCATATTCAAACATATCACAAATCTGTCAATACAATTTGGAATATTGTATCATAATAAATCAACATCAAATATGTGTAAAATCCATCAAAGGATGTTGACATAGATGAAATCAAAACTATTTGAGAGAAATGTATCATTCTATATTGAAATAATTTAAAATTCACATAATTATAAATGAAAAATTTTATTTTGAAAAAATTCTTATATGCTTGTAAGAGATGTTTTGAAGGTGTTGTAATGGAAGAAAATAGATTCACTCGTCGTATAAGTTAAAAAACAATATTTCCTTAATTATGATGACAAGAACATAAAGGACCTTATTTGGAAAATAACAGAAATATTCATTTATAAAAATTTAATATAAATTCAAACAAGTGTATATATAATATTAACTCGTAGTCTATGAAATTGAAAAAATGTTTTGAAATACATTTTTATGAAACACTAATTCAGACGATAAAGAGGTCCCAATAGATTCTCACGTATAGACAACCTCAGAGAATGAATACATTTTAGAATTAACCTTTACCTTGTACTTTTATTTGAATGAGGGTACGTTAACCTCTTTAATAAAATTTAAAAAAATATTATTAAATCTTACGATAACCCAATACAAAAATATGATATTATATATGATCTTAAAATATTTCTTTGTTAATAATATTTTAGTAGTATCATTATTTTAGATGTAAACTGATTCATTTTCATACATATGATTGTTCATGTATGTGATTAATATTATGGATAGGATGTATTTGATTCACATCTAGAATGATATTTTGTTCCTAAAAATTATTTTCATTCATAAAATGAAAACTAATATTGAATAATTGCGATGAGGAATGGATCTCATCGTGTTCGTGGAGACGATAATACATGCGTAAGCACAAGTGACAATATCATCATATTGGTGGTAATGTATTATTTAATTGGATGTTATAACATATATACTGAGTCATTAACATATTATATTTATTATTTAAATCAACTATAATCATTACTATACCCATCCAAATAATGATGTGTTGAATAAATAACTACACCACTGTGTGGAGAAGGTAAGTCAACGTACACATATATAGTGACTTTAACATTCATAGGATGGATTGTATAATGAAACGGTTGTACCATATTTATAATAACATCACAGTAAGTATAAGTTATTGGAGTAACTATTTTTGTACAGAAACAATAATGAAAAAATATGTGGAAAAAGAAAAGAATGTTGAAAGTGGTGATGAAATTATTACCACTTCATTGGGAGCTTCATTTTGATTAGATCATAAGGTCCCTGTAAGTTGGCTTCTGATCAATGTAATGCCTCTAGGATGAATTGAGGGAAGCTGGGAGGATATCTGAGCAGGGATTGGCTGAGCTCAATGTCTTTGGAGGTGTGACTTTGAGAGAAGGGAAAATACATTTTTATAAAAGAGGTGAGGGTCACTTTAGGAAAATCATGAAATATTATTTTATTATACTATCATATTTGATTCATAATGGCTCAAAAAGAATTTATTTCGAGGATAAGGTGGTTTTGGGTCCAAAAACTCTCAGCTAAAAGGTTTTAGACCGGTTTAGGCCAAAATAGTAACCTTATATTTTAAATTTAACTCTAAGTTAAATACTTTAAGTTTTACATGTATTCTTGTATTATTACAATAAATGTTTAATAAAATACATTAAAAGGAAAAGGGAACCCCATTTTGTTAATTATTGATATATCTAACGTTATCTAAGTCCTTTTTCTGAACCATATATTTTTAGGAATATTATTTCAATTAATAATATAGAAATTGTTATAAAAACTATTTTTAGTCAATTTTAACATTATTTAGTATTTCATTTTTCCTAAAAGACATAACAACATTATCACTTAGGAACCGAATTATTTATTTATCCCTCACATGTCATATTAATGTATATAATTCGTGGGATACATCAAAAGTCTCAATATACTATTATTTTAATATTTATAATATAAATTTTTTAATAATTTAAAAATAAGGTAATTACTGCATCATTAATATGTCATAATTAAATTTGATTATATAATGTTTAAAAACTATATAATAAAAACTATTATTTAGGAAATAATTTTGTATTTTTAAGTAATATTTGTAGTTGAATTTATCTTATGAATAACCCTATATTAAAAAAGGATTAGTTATTAAACTTTGAATTTAACACATTTAACCCTTCGTTAAATTAAATAATAATAAATGTCCAAATCTAATCCAAGTAGAACAAAAGGAGAATATTTTAATCATAAGGTTAATTTGGGTCAAAATAAACTTATCCAATAGATTTAGTACATGTTTAATAGTAATTATAATATCATTTTTAGCTTTAGTTACCTTCTTTACTTTTAACTATGGTAATTAAAATTCCAGATTTACTATTCACCAAAAATTATTTTCATCTTATTGAATGATATTTTACTTAATCATTTAAACTTTGTCTTGGGGATTTTTTAAAATCAATTCATAGAAGCGATAAAATTTCAATTCAAAAAAAATCAAATTGGCCTAGAAGGTGGGTTAAATACGTCCAAAGTTCAATAAAATTTTATATATCTAATATTATTAAAAAATTACTCCAATTAATTACATTGAACATATTTTGGTTTTATGTATCGATTTTAAACTAAAATAAATTTAAATAAAATAAATAATTATTCCAATATAATGTTGGTTTTAATAATAATGCATTGTTTTTCACATTTCATAAAAAATTGAATGTTTTTAGAAAAATACCCAAAATTCACCTTAAGATAATTTTGATATTCCAAATCCAAAAATGATGTCCATTTTAAAAATAAAATTTATAAGATTTCAAAAAGTGGGTATTAATATTTATAACGGCTATATTGATTGGTCGTGGTGTGCTAGAACTCACTATGGCATACAGCGCAAGCTATCACTTTATTCAAAGAGAAACATACCATGGAAGCATGGGGTGTTACATTATTACCACAATAAAATAATTTATTTCTCAAAATTTCAAAAATACTACTGCATAAAATGATTTTTATGTTATTTATCATAAGTTTCTCAGGCTTTAATGTTGCCATATACATTTTAAAGTTTCTCTATAGAAATTTTACCAGACAAGTCACCCGGTTTCCCAAAACATGTTCTCTGGTATCACAAATCTTGACAGGATCTTTACAATATGATAGATCAGGTTCCATTTCTATTTCTTTATAGGTGAGTTCATTTATTAGATCATGCATGTATTTTCTCAATAGTGAAACGTGGAACAAATCATGATCTTTAGAGAGACTTGAAGGAATTTCAAAATGGTAACCTACAACTCCAATGAATTATAATATTTTGAATGGTATGATGTTCCTAGGACTTAATTTACCCTTCATACCATATTGTACAAGACCCTTCCATGGAGATAACTTCAGGAAAGCATTATCTCCTACTTGAAATTCCAAATCGTTCCATCAGTTAATGGCCTAGCTCTTTTTCCAGCATTGGGATTCTTTGATGTGGGTTGGGATAATCTTCACCATTTCCATTGTGTCCTCAACGAGATTCTGGCCTATATGTTTTCATTCACCAACATCAACCCCAACAAGTTAGGGTGCGACATCTCATTCCACATAACGCTTCATATGGTGATTTATGATTTCATGAATGGGAGATATTATTATTGTAAAATTCTATAAGAGGTAAATATTGATCCCAAAATACTTGGATGTCTTGTGAGAAATAACTCCAAATGTATTATATGGTTTGAGTAGTCCGTTCCGACGGTTCATCAGACTGAGGGAGGTATGTAGTGCCCAATCGAAGTTCATTATCCAGGCCCATCTGAAGACCATTCCAGAATATTGATGTAAAATGGGGATCGTGATCAGAAAAAATCAATAGGGGTACTCTATGAAGTCCTACAACATCATTAATATATATTCTTTCTAAACATTCTACTGTCAAATATTCTATTATAGAGAGAAAATGTACTTACTTTCTAAGATGATGAACAATGAACCATATTGCATCATTTCTTTTAGGAGACTTTAGTAGCCCCATATCAATGTCCATCATAATATCATCCCATTTCAACTCAGGTATGGGATGAGTTTGCGTCGGTCCTTTATGATTTGGTCTTCCATCCTTAACCGGTTAACAAACCATATATCTTGAACCATAAAAAAAAATCTCCCTATTCATGTTTCCACACTTAAAATGTTTCTTCAAATCCCTATACATATTACTGATACTAGGGTGCATATATAAATATGAGGTGTGAGCCTCATCCAATAATTCCCTTTTTAGATACGGTAAGTCAGGAACAGAAAGTGTCTTTCCAATTTTCAAAATACCATCATCATATATAACGTTGACCAATCACTACAGGGAAAATGGGTATTTGCGACGGGGGTATTTTCCCGTCGCAAATAAGTAGTCTTTTGCGACGGGTTGTCTTTCCCCGTCACAAATAACCGGCGGCGGTAATATGTATTTGCGACGGGAATATACCCCCGTCGCAAATAGTATGTCGGCAGGTTATTATTTGTGGCGGGTCCCGTTGCAAATAACTATTTAACCGTTGACCGTAATAAATGATGGCTAATGTATTTGCGATGGGTACCGTCGCAAATAATAATATTTGCAACGGGATACCCGTCGCAAATAATCTAACCAATAAATACCCCCATCCGTTTTTTTAAATTCATTCTCAAACTCCATCTTCTACTTCTCTCAAAATTCTGTTTCTAGATTTCAGCGTTTGTTAAGTTTAATTTTTTTCTACAGAGTTGATATTGATGTTTTCAAGAACGATCATAGATCAACCTCAGATCAATTTTAAAGGTATTTATGTTCATTTTAATTTAATATTTATTTTAAATTTTTTATTAGTTTCAATTATTCTTAATTAGTAGTAATTTAATTATGTTTACATTGTTCTGTTACTTAATAAATTTAAATTATTAGTATTGTTCATAGTTAATGGTAATTAGGAATAATTAGTAATAATTTTCAATAATTTAGAATAAATGCTAATAATTAGTAATATATACCAATAATTAGGAATAATAACATTAGTATATTATTAGTATATTTTATTATTAATATTAAAATAATATAATTTTTTTATATTATATACAATTCTCCTTTCATCTGTGTGTTTTCTGTCTCCACATGTAATATTTGTATGTGGAGACAGAAAACACACAGATTAAAGGAGAATTGTATATAATATAATTTTTATTATTATTTTAATATTAATAATAAAATATACTAATAATGTTATTACTCCTAATTATTGGTAATTATTAGTAATAATTAGTAATAATTTCCAATAATTATTAATAATTGCCAATAATTAATAATAATTAGTAATAATTATCAATAATTATCAATAATTAGTAATAATTAGTAATAATTAGTAATAATTACTAATAATTACTAATAATTACCACTAATTAGTAATAATTATTAATAATTAGGAATAATTACCAATAATTAGTAATAATTAGTAATAATTAGTAATAATTAGTAATAATTAGTAATAATTAGGAATAATTAGGAATAATTACCAATAATTAGTAATAATTACCAATAATTATCAATATTTACCGATAATTACCAATAATTAGGAATAATTACCAATAATTAGGAATAATTACCAATAATTAAGAATAATTACCAATAATTATTAATAATTACCAATAATTAGGAATAATTACCAATAATTAGTAATAATTAGTAATAATTACCAATAATTAGTAATAATTACCAATCATTAAGAATAATTACCAATAATTAGGAATAATTACCAATAATTAGTAATAATTAGTAATAATTAGGAATAATTACCAATAATCAGTAATAATTAGTAATAATTACCAATAATTAGTAATAATTAGTAATAATTAGTAATAATTACCATTAATTACCAATAATTACCGATAATTACCAATAATTAGGAATAATTATCAATAATTTGTAATAATTAGTAATAATTACCAATAATTACCAATAATTACCAATAATTACCAATAATTACCAATAATTACCAATAATTACTGATAATTAGTAATAATTAGTAATAATTAGGAATAATTACCAATAATTAGTAATAATTAGTAATAATTACCAATAATTAGTAATAATTAGTAATAATTTCCAATAATTACCAATAATTACCAATAATTACCGATAAATTACCAATAAATAGGAATAATTACCCATAATTAGGAATAATTACCAATAATTATCAATAATTAGTAATAATTACCAATAATTAGTAATAATTACCAATAATTACCAATAATTACCAATAATTACTAATAATTACCGATAATTAGGAATAATTAACAATAATTAGTAATAATTAGTAATAATTACCAATAATTCGTAATAATTACCAATAATTACCAATAATTACCGATAATTACCAATAATTAGGAATAATTACCAATAATTAGGAATAATTACCAATAATTAGGAATAATTACCAATAATTACCAATAATTAGTAATAATTACCAATAATTAGTAATAATTACCAATAATTACCAATAATTACCGATAATTAGTAATAATTAGTAATAATTAAGAATAATTACCAGTAATTAGTAATAATTAGTAATAATTACCAATAATTAGTAATAATTACTAATAATTAGTAATAATTACCAATAATTACCAATAATTACCGATAATTACCAATAATTAGGAATAATTAAAAATAATTAGGAATAATTACCAATAATTAGGAATAATTACCAATAATTAGTAATAATTAGAAATAATTAGGAATAATTACCAATAATTAGTAATAATTAGTAATAATTACCGATAATTAGTAATAATTAGTAATAATTAGTAATAATTAGTAATAATTAGTAATAATTTCCAAGATTTAGTAATAATTAGTAATAATTAGTAATAATTACCAATAATTAGTAATAATTACCAATAATTAGTAATAACTACCAATAATTAGTAATAATTACCAATAATTAGGAGTAATTACCAATAATTACCATTAATTATCGATAATTAGTAATAATTAGTAATAATTAGGAATAATTACCAATAATTAGGAATAATTACCAATAATTACCAATAATTAGTAATAATTACTAATAATTAGGAATAATTACCAATAATTACCAATAATTACCAATAATTAGTAACAATTAGTAATAATTAGGAATAATTACCAATAATTAGTAATAATTAATAATAATTACTAATAATTAGTAATAATTACCAATAATTACCAATAATTACCAATAATTACCAATAATTACCAATATTTACCAATATTAGTACTATGAAAATAATAAAAAATTTATATAATATTAAAATTATCAATATTTGTAATAGGTTTTGCTTTATTCTCAATATATTCAATTCTTAAAGGGTCAACTTTTAGGTCTATCTTAATAAAAAGTTTGCGTTAGTCGTGTATGATGTAAACTCTATAATTATCTCTGCTTGAGTGTTTTTTCTAACAAATTATTCAAAACTAGTAATGCTTTTATATTTTATAGAAAAATATTGAACAACGAGGTTATCAACAATCATTATTAGGTGACCGCATATGGATAAATCAACGTAGAAATCCAAATAGTTCTGGTTTAAATCCAGTATATGTAGAGGGTGTGGATACTTTTTTATCATTTGCGGCATCAAATCCAGAATTTGTTTCAGAAGGCAAAATAAAATGCCCTTGTAGAAAATGTGCATTGAGAACGTTTGACACGTTTGAAAAAGTGGGGGGACATCTCTTGCATTTTGGTTTTCAACCCGATTATGTTTTTTGGTATCAACACGGTGAACGCAGTTCCAGAGCAGGTGATACCAACTTGATTTCGGATCTATCCCGGTTTCAAGATTTAGTACATGATGTTGCAGGTTCATCTGTTCAACATACATAAACTCTAGCTGATATATCTTCAAATCCTGAGTTGGCACCGTCTGAATTTTATGAGTTATTGAGGTCTGCTGAGGATGCATTATATCCTGGCTGCAAGATTAGCAAATTAGAAGCAGTTTCAAAATTTATGGCTATCAAATCAGATAACGGAATGTCAAACACCTGTTTTGACCAGATATTTTCTTTGCTTAAAACACTTTTACCCGAAGGAAATGTGTTTCCTACAAATTACTATGAGAGTAAGAGGCTAGTTCGAAATTTGGGGCTTACCTGTTAGAAGATTCATGCATGTTCAAATGACTGCATTTTATATTCTGGGGAAATTGAGTCGTTGGATAGTTTTCCCACATGTGGGAAACTGAGATATAAAGAAGGACAACATGGGAAGTCTGGTTTGATTCCTGTAAAACAGTTGAGATATTTTCTGCTTACATCCAGACTTCAGCATTTATTCATGTCTAAGAATACAGCGATAATGATGTCATGGCATAAATAGAATATTTTAACCGATAAAAGATTGAATCATCCAGCCAATGGTGATTCATGGAATCATTTTGATAGAGTGCATCCATCCTTTGCTTTAGAAGCAAGAAATGTTCTACTGGGCCTTTCCACTGATGGTTTCTTTCCGTTTAGATCTTATGGTAGTCAATATTCATGTTGGCCTGTTTTTTTAACTCCGTATAATTTACATCCATGATTGTTGATTAAGGAGCCATATATATTTTTGACTTTACTAATTCCAGGACATCCGAAGAAAAATATTGATGTTTATTTGAAACCATTGATTGATGAATTAAGTTTATTGTGGAGTACTGGTGTCAGTACATATGATGATGCAATGAAACAGAATTTCATACTGAGAGCAGCATTGATGTGGACAATTAGTGACTTCCTGGCTTATGGGATGTTATCTGGCTGGAGTACACATGGTCAGAAATCATTTCTTTACTATATGGGAGAGAACAAAGCATTTATGCTCATTCATGGAAAGAAACTTTGTTATTTTGACTGTCATCACAGATTTCTTCCAGTTGATCATCCTTTTTGCAGAATCAGATCTCATTTCAGAAAAGGAACAGTTGAAAGGGATGGACCTCCAAAAATGATATCAGGTTTGGAGTTAAAATCAGTTGTATTTTCATTACCTCCCATCACTTTTGTTCCCACAATAAACCAATAAAAAATTTCTGGTTTTGGGAAAGAACACAATTGGATTAAACGTAGGATATTTTGGGATTTTCCATATTTGTCTGATTTGTTGGTCCGACACATGTTAGATGTCATGCATATTGAGAAGAACTGTTTTGATAATTTGTTTCATACAGTTTTAGATACGCTAGGAAAGAGCAAAGACAATGTAAATGTACGTTTAGATCTTGCCAAAATTTGCAGGCGTCCAGAATTGGAACTGTTTGAGAATGTCATAATAGAAAGGTTACTGAAACCAAAAGCAGCTTATACACTGTCTAAAGAAAACCGTTTATTATTTTTTCAGTGGATTGCAGATTTGAGACTTCCATATGGTTTTGCTTCCAATTTGGGTAGATTTGTAAAGAATGGTCATATTACAGGATTAAAAAGTCATGATTGTCATGTTATAATGGAAAGAATTCTACCCATTGGATTAAGAGGTCTGTTGAATTCTGTGATTTGGGATTCCATAACAGACATGTCTCGTTTTTTTCGGGAAATTTGTGGGGCTACAGCAGATTATGATGCTCTAGGAAAACTTGAAAAAGATGTTGTTGTAATTATATGTAAACTGGAAAAAATATTTCTTCCGTCTTTCATTGACTCAATGGAACATTTGATGTTACATTTTCCATATGAAGCCAAATGTGGAGGTCCAGTACATTTTCGATGGATGTATCCATTTGAAAGATGCATGGAAAAATTGAAAAGAAAATTACGTAACAAAGCATCTGTTGAAGGATCTATTGCAGAAGCTTATTTGCAAGAGGAAATATCTTTTTTCTGCTCCCATTATTTTGAATCTAAGTATCATTCAAAACACAACCGAATGGGATGGAATGAGAGGAATATTGATGAAATCGACAATCAATTATCTGTTTTCAACCAGCCAGATCTTGGTTTTGGTGGAGTTTATGAACGTTGGCTTTCAAATGATGAACATCATAGAGCTCATACGTATGTTCTGCTCAACTGTGAAGAGATGGCATCAGTTGTACTGTAAGTGTTTATATCACTTATTCTATCATTTATGTTAAAGTAAATAACTTTGGTTTTTATAGGTTGTATGATAATCATATCAAGAAACAAATTCCACAAATTACAGCAGTTGCTCTCGAAGAACGTCGACTAAAAAATTTCTCTCAGTGGTTTCAAAAACTGGTAACATAAATTATTTATCTTTTAAAAACTCATTCAATGTATATTTTACTATATTGATAATTATTTCACAAATTTTCAGGTGTCTCTACATGCTGATAAAATTGACAAACGACTGTGTATATTGAGTAACCCACCTTCCAAACTTGTTAAAACTTATAATGCATATGTGGTGAATGGATTTCAATTTCACACACATGCATACGGGGAATCGAAAAAAACAATGAACAGTGGAGTTAGCTTGAGAGGATCTCATCATCGAGAAAATGAAGTTGACTTTTATGACATACTTGATGAAATCATTGAACTCTGTTATCTTGGAAAACATTACATAACCATGTCCAAATGTCGGTGGTCGGATACAGAGAGAGGCGTGCGTGTTCGTCCGACTCATGGAATCATCGATATTAAATGTAAAATTGTTCTCAATGGAAATGAACCATTCTTATTGGCTCAATAGGAATATCATGTTTATTACGCAAAGTACTATGCTACATCAAGAGACTTGACTGATTGGTGGAGTGTAATGAAAATCAAAATTCGAGACAATCAGTTTTGTCAAAGTAAATGTTCTTTCACTAATGTGCAATGAATTGAAGTTTTTCAGGAGAGTACTCAAAATCAATCATTTTTACAAAGAGACATGAGTATCGATGACGACTCCCCACATTTAAGAGTCGGTGATGATGATGACTTTAATGATGTCACATATGAATTTGAAATGGTAAGAGATGAAGAAACTATAACTCGAATGGATATCGATGATGTTGAGGAGGAATATGAAGATGACATTGACATATATGAAGATGATGAAGAATTTGAACACTGATAGAATTCCATGGTATTTATATACAATCATAATATGTATATATGTATATATAATAGTAATTATCAATTATTTTATAACGACATTAACATTTTCTTTTTCAGATGGATGACGCCACATTTCGTGAGTTGGCGGATGCTGACCTGCCTTTCGATGCGGATGAGTTGCTGGCAGATGACCCTCAGCCTGCATGCGCTCCAGGGAGTACGCAAAGGGGGCGCGATCTTGCACGATTGATGATTCCTGACCCCGTCCCCGAGTGACGTCCACGTCTTGGGTTTGATCCACGCACACGGAGGTGTGATAACCTGTGTGATAATCTGTGTATTTGACTAAGATTTCATTAATCTATTCACATAATAAATGTTTATTATTTTTATAGTTTTCTGCATATAGCAGTTGGAAAGGGCAGTGCTATTTTTCCGCAACTATTTCTCTCAGCCGTGGACCACATGGGAGCAGATTCCCATTGATGTGCAGCAGGACATGTTCGGCCATTGGTTGGTACGTACGTAAATAAATAATTTTTATTTTGGAAATTATTTCATTTCTAACTTTATATTTTGATATATTTGTAGGGTTTATGGTATCGGATCGAAGATACCATGCGTGACACCATCCACAAGGCATGGGAGATGGCCATGCGTGATCATTTTTGTCAGTTTTTGCACAATTTAATAAAAGCTGCCATAAAGAAAGCAGGAGTGTCAGATATTGACGAGTCATGTAGAGCACACCGACCAGAGTACATTTCATCCCATGTATGGGATGGATTAGGTGCGTACTGGTTGAGTGGTTCCTTTCAGAGGAGATCATCGGTGGGGAGGCAGAATCGAGGGAGACAGGAGGTGACTCATCAATCTGGGAGTCGTTCTTTCAGTACTCATAGACATCATATGGTACGTACATTATTTATAAATATTTTATATAACTATAAATATTAACAGTTTATTTTTTATTCTTATAGGCTGTCGAGCACCTCGATATTACAGAGTATGACGTATATCAGAGGATGTATAGTGATCCTGCTACTGGGGAGCTCAGAGGTGATCGTTAGCATCACAACGTAGTCAGTATTATTTGTTTTCAAGTATAAAAATTTACTGCATATAATATATTCACAATTTTAATTTTAAATTGAAACTACAGGAGCCATATGAGGCCGTAGCGTCCCAGACCCGGCCTGAGAGTCAGGCCGAGTCATCAGATCAGACCACTGGCCGTTAGTTTGATGAGGCGGCATGGATTCATGCCACCCAGTATTCCTTCGAGAAGGGCAGAGTAGTTGGTATTAGCTCTGGACTGACTCCCGGAGATTATTATGGCAGTGCTGCGATGTCGGCGTCCAGCTCAAGAAGAGCTCGTGCATCTTCTTCTGCTACACAGTATAAGGATTAGTTGCGATCTCAGACTGCACTGGTAGAGAGTCTCTGACAAGAGAAGGAGCAGATGCGTCAGCAGCAGCAGCAACATGAGGAGGAGCATCGACGCCAACAGCAGCTGTACGAGGAGCAGATGAGTCGGTGGCAGCAGCAGCACCAGGAGTAGATGGAGTACATGCGCCGACTCACTCTTGCTTTAGGGATGGAGTTTCCTCCACCGGCATCTGCAGATCCCCCCTCCCCCCCTCCTTCATATTAGAGTTTTTTTTATGTTATAATGTTGGTAAAATCAAATATGAATTTTTTTCTATTCGTAGTTTCTGTCTCATTATAAAATAATAATATGAATAATAATATTATTTATATTTTATAATATTAAATTTTATATATATATTAAAATTTTATAATATTATAATTTAATTATATTTTTTGTAATATTTGAATTATTTTAATATTTGAATGTAAAATAATTATATTATTTTCAAATTAATTAAAATAACTTATTAATATTTTTTTATTTCTGAATTATAATTCTAATATTATTATATTAATTAAATCATTTATTAATATTCTATTATTTTTTATTTTTGAATTATAATTCTATTATTATTATATTAATTAAAATAATTTATTAATAAATTATTATTTTTATTTGTGAATTATAATTCTATTATTATATTAATTAAAATCATTTATTTATTTATTTATTATTTTTTATTTTTGAATTATAATTTGATTATTATTATATTAATTAAAATAATTTGTTAATAATTTATTTATTTTTTTTTATAGTATTTGCGACGGGATACTATGCCTGTCGCAATTATTATTATTATCATATCCATTAAAATAATTTAATAATAGTTTTATAATTTTTTTCAAAAAACAAATATTTGGTATGGGGCCCATCGCAATTACTCTTTTAAAAGTTTTTACAACAAATATGGAGTAAGATTTGCGACGGGAAGTATCCCCGTCGCAACTACTAGCATTACCAACAGGCACGTCGCAAATAGTTGTTTTTGCGATGATGTTTTCCTCAACGGGCGATTTTCGACGGGCCCCCGTCGCAAAAACCCATTTGCGAAAGGATCTCGTCGCAAATCGCCCGTCGCAAATACCTGTTTTTCTAGTAGTGAATATCCCATCATTCACAACATAAATTTTTATTTGAAACTCCTCATCATTAGTCTGAAATTTTTTTATCATTTCTAGTATATATGGTTTGGAAACCATTTGAAAAAGTATTGATGTTTCACCATCCATGATTATTCCAATATCCATGTTTACAAGATCCATGAACATAGGATCCCTTTCGACTCTCATCATGTTCAAAACTCCATGATCATTTTGGCTCAATGCATCTTCCACCTTATTTTCCATCCCTAGGTGATACTGTATATTGACTTCATAATGTTTGAGTAGTTCATGCCATCACCATTTCTTCATGTTGAGTTCTTTCTATGAAAACTATAATTCAAACTCTAGTGATCAGTATATATCACACATTTTTAAATAGAGATAGTGTCTCCATATATTCAATGAAAATATTATAGCTGCTAACTCATGATCATGAGTGGGAATGTTTTGTTAATTAATTTTTAGTTGTCGTGATGCACAGGCAATAATCAATCATTCTGCATAAGGACACCACCAAGTCCTTTCTTTAAAGAATCACTATAAATAACAAGTCTATCATTCCCCGACGGTAGTGTCATTATAAGATCATTGAATTGTCTAATTTTCATTTCATCAAACCATTCATCACACACTTTTATCCAAACAAATTTTATACCTTTACGTGTGATCTTGGTTAATGGGTCAACCAATCAGAAAAAATTATGGATGAAGTGCTGATAATAACCTGCTAAACCAATAAAACAATGTACCTTCATTATATTCGTCAGTTCTAGCCATTCTTGGATTTCCATTTCCTTTGAAGGATCAAAATATATTTCATCCATAATGAAAATATGGCCATGAAAAGAAATCTCCTGAGTCAAGAATTCACACTTGCAAACATCGCATAAAATTCATTTCTTTTAAGAGTATTTAGAATAATAATGGTTTATTTTCATGATCTTTTTAGATTTTGGATTATACAACGATATCCTCAATAAATACCACTAAAAAATCATAATGATATTCCTTGAAAGCAATTTTAATTGTATCCATGAAGTCAAATGGTGCTTTATTCAGTCCGAATGCCATTAATGTAAACTCATAATACCCATTCCAGGTATGAATTATTGTCTTTGTAATGTCTTCTTTATTCACACCCAATGGATGATATCTAGATCGATGGTCAATCATTGAAAAATATTTATCTCCATGATTTTTATCAGATAAATCATCCACACGATGTAGGGGATACTTTTTCTTTATTGCTAAAGCATTGATCTCCCGGTAGTCAATGCACCACCTCACAGATCCATCATACATCTTCACAAAAACAACAGAGGCTCCCCATGGAGAAACAATAGGGAGAATAAATAATTTATTAATAAATTCTTCAAGTTGCTTCATTTCTTCCAATAATTCCATAGTGGACATTCTATAAGGGGTCTTGATATGGGGCTTGAACCAGGTATTAAATCAATGGAAAACTCAATTTTTCATTCTGGAGGATGTCCATGTAAATATGATGGAAACAAATCCACATATTCTTGAACAATAGTTACATCCTCTATTCGAAAATTTCTATACTCACCCATAGTTATTTCATTCCCTTACATCCCAATAATTGATTTTAATAGAGAAACCGGGGCAACATCTATATTAGATTCAGATGATTCTAATTATGCTCTAAAGATAACCTACTTTTTATCATCATTGAAAATTGTTACCTTCTTCTTATTATTGTACTTTTTTGCATAACAGTCCAAAAACCAATCCATATCAAGGATTATATCAAATTAAATCATTGGTATGAAATTTAGATCAGTTGATAAACAATGTTTTTATTCCCTAATGGGAACTAATTCAAAAAACATTATAGCAATGATACTTCTATTAGTAGATTTTAAAGACCACTCCCTTTTTAAATAAAATTGGAAATATCTAATATTCATAAAAAATAGGGAAGATGTGAAATAATGCGATGATCCAGAATTAAATAAAAAATTGGATAAATTTTTGTAAACCATTAAATTACCTACCACCATGTCATTAAGATCTTCAACCTAAACCATAGTGATCGCATAAGATTGGCCTTGATCATTTGTCCTTTTTTGAGGAATGATTCCTTGGTTATTAGAACAATCATTTTCATATTGCACAATTTCTCTACAGTTATATATTTCAACATTAACAGTCTATTTATTTCCCATTCAATCACGAGCTTGGTGGCCTTCTTCACCACAATTGTGACAGACTCCTATCCCCCTTATGCATGTATCGGGGTGTTTTGTCCCATATTTACTACATGATGGAAATTCAACCTTTTACTTAATCACCTTATTTTAATTTCCATAGTGTTGAAAAGATCTCTTCTTCTCTTACATGACTTTAAAGTCCTAAGACAAATAAAATTAATTTTCTCTCTTGATATAACATGAGACAATATAGCCATATGATGTGATGGATTGTGAGACTAAGGCTCTATGGAGAAATTGTTTTAACTCATAAAAGAATCGATCAATATTACTGTTTGGGTTACATATATAATCTAATGGATGACTTGCTAATCTGTGTAAATTTAGCCTCATACATTGCGACATTCTCATCCTCTTTTTTCTGTAGACTCCGTAATTTTCTTTCCATATATACATGATGGTCATGAGGAATGTATTTTTCTAAGAAAAGTTCTTTTAAATCCTATCATTATAAATTTTAAACTTCTTCATCCTCTTTTGTGTTTTGAATTAATTACCACCAATTATCTGCATCTCACGTGAGGAATAAAACATCCATGACTACTTTTTTTCGCTAATCCCCAAAGCATTAAATATTTTCTCTAAGTAACTTATCCATTGCTCAGCTATAATTGTATTTTTAGTCCCCAAGAATGTTGGTGGTTGTTTCTCATTAAGCTATCTAACATTGATCCTCCAAATTGTGGATCAGGGGGCTCTAAATGAGTAAGGTTATTATTCATAAAATGAGTGATTTGTCTAAATATGGTTAGAATTTTTTTAGCACCAGATTCATCACTACCTCCACAATAATTATCTTGAGTATGAGGATAATATCTACTGGGATAACATGTGTCGATATAGTTTCCATTCCATCCACAAGGATCCATTTATAAACAATGGCATACACTTGAATAGTTTTTGAATAACAATACATAATTTCAAACTAGTAAAATACCTGACATAAATTGAACATTTTATGAATATAATCCATAATCATAAAAAAAAGTTTTCTTTGAAGAGTTATTTACTCATAAATTCTTCATAATGGGTTTTAATGAAAATTTTAATTGACCTAAGAATATACCCAAGGAGTGTTCTAATCATGATTTCAGCAAGGCCCATTGTCGTTTTCCAAGATACCCCATGTCAAGCTCATTACTCCATGTCAAAATTTCACTCCTAGGTCCATCTGTGCCATAGCTGCCTCTACCTTCTCATATCTAGACAGGGATGTATTTCTAGGAAAATTCAAAAAAACTATACATTACACAAATATAATGATGTTCTTCTTTACTAATACTCAATGTCTATCATATGGTAATGTTTTCTAATCAGTGTTTTTCTAAATCTAGATTTCATGGATTGTACTAAAATTCCTTCGATATCAACTGTAACCCTTACCCTAGTTACCCAGAGTCGGTGAAATATAATTAAAATTGGAATGATTACAAGAGATCCTGTCTCGAATGACCGATTAGTTTTGAATCCTTGTATGTTCTACATATATACATATGTTTTAAATTATATCATGAAATGAAAAATACATTGTTCCCCCTTTTAACACACTCATACCCCTTATCCTATTCCTATAGGTTAATCGCAATATATTTATTCGTATATTGGGAAATATAAAACATAGAAAGGGGTTATATCAGATTCTCAGAAAGGATAAAAATATAGCTAAAACTATCATAATTAATCATACACATTTGAGGCAATGTATAGTACTAAAACACAAGCCTTTTAAAAATAAACATCAGAATACTATGGAAAAGATAAAACAAATAATTCCATTTACATATTCACATTGATATTCTTCTAGTAAAATAATCTAATGTAATATCAATATCCAATTTCATAATTATGTAATGCATAATGCTAAACATCATAACCACATAGAGAAGGCCTCATACCAAGACTACAAATAATATTTTTCCAAGGCCTTGTTCCAAGACACTAGTTTTTCTCATGATACCAATCGATGCATTGAAGAGATATAGCGAGCTTCACCCATAACATACTAAGTCCAATGAATTCCTCATATGAAAAGGTTAAACATAACATAAACATTCACATTAATACTAGAAGACGAAATTTCAATACATTATCCATAAACAATTAATGGTATAAAAATAACACATCCATAGTCAAACATATCACAAAAGCATCAATACAATATTGGATATTGAATAATAATAAATCAATATCAAACAAGTGTAAAATCCACCAAAGGATGGTGACATGGATGAAATAAAAAATATTTGAGAGATGTATATCTTTCTAATTTGAAATCATTTAAATGTCACATAATTATAAAATAAAGCATTTATTTTGAAAACATTATTATAATATAGTAATGCATGCTTTGAAGGTGATATAATGGAAGAATATAGCTGCACTCACCGTATAAATTTTTAAAAAACATTCATTCCTTAATTTTGTTGAAAATGTCGTAAAGTACATTGTTTGAAAAATGAAAGAATGATTCCTTTATAGATATTTTATAAAAATTAATAAAAGGTTATAAATGAATTTAACCAATAATCTAGGAAATAATTTTAATTATTTGAAATAAATTTTTAGGAAAAACGTATGTGGATGATAAATATGTCCCAGTAGATACTCACGTATAAACAAACCTGAAAAATTATGAGATTATATAATTGAACCTCACCTTGTAATTTTACATGATTAACGGTATGTTAACCAATTTTATAATAGTTAAATAATTTTTTTTAAAATTATACAACAACCTCATACATAAATATGATATCATATATGATCTTATAATATTGTTTTGTTAATAATGTTTCAATAGTATCATTATTTCGGTTGTTAACCAATTCATTTTACATTAAATGTTATATTATGTAAGTCATGTTTTTATGGATAGTATGTATTTGATTCATCTTGATAATGATATTATGTTCCAAAAAAATTACTTTTAATCCTAAAATGAAAATTATTCTGGAATGATGACGATGGGGAATGAATCTCACCGTATCCGTGGAGACGATAATTCATATGTACGCAAGAGGGAAAATATAATTATATTAATGAAGAAATCATATATAATTAGATGTTATATAATATATAAAGAATCATTAACATGTTATATTTATTATTTACATCAATTATACTCATTATTATACCATTCCAAATAATGAAGGGTTGAATAACAAACAACACCAGGACGTGGAGTCGGTAAGCCGTACGTACCAACATATGACGAAATTGTAATTCATAGTATTGATAGAATAATGAATATTTTTGTACAATATTTATAATAAAAAAACAGTATGTATAAGGTAATAGTGTTTTTATTTTGGTTTGGAAACAAAAAAGAATGTGGAAGTGGATGAATAAATGAACATTGAAAGAGGTGATGAAATTATTCTCTCTTCTTCGGCTATAGTCATTTGATTTAAAAAAATGGATCCGTAGGATGTATTATGATAATATTGATCCCTATAGGATAAATTGAGGGTATTTTGGATGATATTTGAGTAGGTCTTCACCAATCCAAATAGAATCCGAGGTTTTATTTTTAGAGAATGGGATGTACCATTTTATAAAAGAGGTCTGGGTAACTTTAGGAAAAGCGTGTAATATTATTTTATTGTACAATATTATTTGGTTAATAATGGCCTTAAAATAATTTATTTTGAGGATGAGGTGGTTTTGGGAAGAAAAAATATAAAAAATAGCTTTTAGAATGGTTTAGATTCTCATATTAAACTTATCTTTTATATTTTACTCTTGGTTAAACAGTTTAACTTTTACCATGTATTCTTGAATTATTATAATAAATCCTTAATAAACAAACCATAAAAATCCATGAGAACCCCATGTTGTTCATTATTATTATATCTAATCTTATATTGGTCCTTTTTCCCACCCTTATATTTTTAGGAATATTATATAAATTATTAATATAGTATTTTCTATAAAAACTATTTTATGTCAATATTGACCCTATTTAGTGTTTAGTTTTTGTGAAAGTCATAACAACTTTATCACTTCAAAAAAAATTTATTTAATCAACCCTGACATGTCATAGTAACCTATAATGTTTTTTTAATACATCCAAATCCCCAATTAACAAATATATTAATATTTATAGTATCAATGTTTTAATCTTAGAATAATAAGGTAATTACTGCATCATCATTATGTCAAAAATAAATATTATTATATAATGTCCAAATATTATAAATAAAATACTATTATGTAGGAAATATTTTTAGTTTTCTAATAAATATTTATTTTATAATTTATCTTTTTTATATCGTTATATTAAATATGGTTTAGTTATTAAACATTAAATTTAACAGTTTTGACTCATCTTTAAATAAAATAATATAAATGTCATAATATAATAAAAGTGGAAAAAAGGAACATATATTATTCCTAAGGTTGATTTCAGTCAAAATAAACTTATCCTATAGAATTGGGACATGTGTTAGGTTAATTATAATTTCAATTTTATATATAACTACCCTACTTACTTTTAGCTGTGGTAAATAAAAATCAAAAGATACTATTCACGAAAAATTATTTCCATCATATTGAACCACATTTTATCTACTGAGGATAACTATGTCCCTCTGATTTTTGTAATTGAATTCACCGAAGAGTAAGAATTACTTTTCATGCAAATTTTCCAATGTGCCTAGAAAGGGGGAAATGACGTTAAAAAATCAATAAAATTGTATATATTTATTCATATTATAAAATGACTCCAATGAATTAAATTGCACATATATAGGTATTATGTATCTATTTAGACATAAAATAAATTTAAATAGAATAAATAGTTATTTAAATAAAAAGTAGGTTTTAAACAATAACATAGTGTTTTTCACTCTTCCTCAAAAATTGCATGTTTTTCGAATAATTCCAAAAAATCACCCTAAGGAAATTTGGATATTACGAATCAAAAAATGAAGCCCATTTTAAAAAATAACAATTATTTAATTTTAAAAATTGTGTATTACTATTCATAACAGCTAGTTTTATTGGTCGTGGTGTGCTTGAACTCAATGTTGCGTATAGCGTGAGCTATCTCATTATTCAAAGAGAATTGTACCGTGGAAGCCTGGGGTGTTACTCGAAGCCTATTACTGTTGAGAAGTTCTACATCATCTAGACAGACTTATGATACTCTTTCTTACATCTACTCATCGTATATAAATGTCATGAATTGTGTGTCATCGTCTTGAATTTTTTGAGATCATTGGGTATCTTGTTTAGCAGTCTTCTATTTTTTGACCAAATATATGCTGAAGAATGTTTTATATGGTCTTTTTGAATATTTAAACTGTCCTATATAATTATAACTGGTAGGGAGATGTTTTGTTCAACTAGACTCCATACATGGAAAACAATTTTTTCAACTCAACTTCATGGAAGATGGTGCCATTATCATTGTGAATCGCAAGGGGGACTCCAAAAGACTCGGCCTTTACTTCATTGAGTGTAATATCTTCTTCCCTCGTGGAATATAAATCTATAGCTATCAGAATGAACCTTTATTGGTGATCTATTACCGGTGGGTACGGTCCCATGACAACGAGTCCTCAGAACTCAATGTTCCAAGAGTACAATGTTTTATGGACGATCTATGGTGGTCGATGAACAACATTTTCATGGATATGACATGTGAGGAAGAGAACTCGATAAAATAATTGAGCATAGTGGTTAATAAGTATCCCACCTATCGAATATAGTGCGGATGCTTCACCCCGTCCTAATGGGAACTGTAATATCCATCCTAGATTTACTAAATAATCTGGGAAATATCACCTCCTTGAATAAAAAATAGTATAATTCCATGAAATCTATGTTTTTAGGGAGTATTCTCCATGTTAGGACAACTCTGGGGGTGAATCGATCTATATAATTATAGATTTACTCGAATTAATCTATTTCATAAAGGATACTACCATGATAGAGATACTCGATGAAATGATCCATTTAGTTGGCTATTTAAGCAGTTTTGGGTCAATCATGGGGGCCTTTTGTTGAAAAATCCCATAGTGAGAAAATGGTTTACCACATCGGTGTTTTTTATGTCAATTATGTATAACTGATAGGAAAAGATGTAAAAATTGATTTATCAGGTCTGTTATTTTATAACCGATGAAAAAAATATTATAATTTTATTTATCACTTCGGATATTTTATATCTATTGTTATAAATCTATTCTCGGTGATTTATCATGTCAGTTTTAAAAGAACGGATGTTATTAATTCCAATTTATAATGTCAGTTATTTTATAACCAAAGTGATAAAAGAATTTCTAAATCAGTTATTAAATAACCGAGTTGATAATCAAAAAAATATTTTATCACATTGGTAATTAAATATATGAAGTGTTAATGCTATCAAAAAATATAATGGGCCCATATACTATCATTATATTCTCTTTGATTGGGTGACACACGACTCGTCTCTCTCGTGTGGAAAACCTAGAAAGGATTCCTCAAAGTCATTCCACCCAACCATGTTTTTTCAACATCCATCATCATATTTATTATCACTCGATCTATCAGTTCCCCTCACAACAGTCAAGTAATCCTCAAACACCTCTATTTCATTTTTTTGTGCGATGCCTAAAATTGATGTATTCAGATATTATTTATCAATAATTGTTCTTTCTATTTAGGTAAGTTTCATAGTGTTCTATTATACAATGCTAGGTTATTTGTGGTAAAATAAATAATGGAAGTGATGTCATGGATGTTCTATGACATTTGTGGATTCCATGTGTGTTCTATCATATGTTTGTACATGTACTTACATGTTTGTGCTAACATGTAATCATAGTCAATCTAGTTCTGCCCTCACCCCCTTGGACAACCCCACCCCTTATGGTCCCGGGAACAGCAAAAGCTCATGGGTGGATGTGCCCACTAGGCCTTCTGTCATTAGCAATGATCAATCTGTGATCACTACGATGATAAATTCCAGAATCCATGAACCGAATCACATAAATAGAAAAGGAATATGAATAGTCCTGGTACCATAAATGTGGATAGTCACATGTTGATTATAATTAATTAAATTAATTGACAAGAATTACCTTTTATGGTGTTCTTTCTACTTGGATATTTTTGATCACGTTCTGATGTGATTCGTTATTTCATCGCATAAGACAAGTGTATACTTCCACTAGTGGGGATTTACACGTGCACCATTTGTCTTTGGACGTCCTAAAAGGAATCTCTAGGTGCTAGTGTGGAGAAGCATTTGCTTGCGTTGTCCGACATAGATCACTTTGATCTGGTTTAGGTGGATCTCTCTCGGTCTTGAGATTGTTCGTGGAGGATGGAGTTCTTTCAGTATTGAGATAATTCTCTATAATTTTTGTGCACAACGATTCTCTTTGGAAAAGTGTTGGGGTTGTGAGGATAATTATAATCTGGTTTGAGGTTGTAGAGTTATGACAATAAATAAATGCATTTCTTGTTTTATATATTTCATTAACTCTTTTGAGAACCCTATATCGAGTCATTAATTCATTGACATACACTCAAACTTAACATAATAAATTTCATTTAATAAAACAATATTTCATCAAAATATCTACTAGAAAAACAAAATGTCGTGTAATCATTAATACACTACCTGTATTTGTTTTTCATTGAAAACTACACGGCATGTAGATTCAACGTACCTGGAATGTATATGATTATTTCATTTATTAATTTCCATTCCAAAATGAAATCTAAATGGAGTGTACATTCAATAATACACGGCGTATACATGTTTTCAAAATAAAAACTGCACGGCGTGCAATCATTATTACACAGCGTGTATGTGTTTTCATATTATTCTTCCTCCAACATTAAAACTATTTAGGCTTCCTGGAAAAATTATTAAACCACGTATGGGAATAATATTTATTCTTCTTGAGATACCTGAATACACTTTTTGTGCGACCCTCTAGGCCTATTTCTCATAGGCATTAGGTGGGTTTTCCTGAAGTCCAATATTTCTGTCTAGCAATGGGTCAAGGAACCCAAGAGAATGAAGTTGACGCCACATTGACATGTCATATAATACAAACTCTTACCGTATAATTTAATTTATTTGTATCAATATCTCATCAAGAAGGTTTCATGGTAGTGTCATAAACATATATTCTTGATCTATCATTCTTTTACTTTCAGAATTAAACTGATCGTGTCACCATGGAAATGGAATTTCTTCAACAGTTCTATTTCAATCAATGGTCCCGAGATATCTACATCCATAAATATGGAAGAGAATAATCCTTCCACGACTTATCCATTAAAAACATGTCATTCGTGACACACCTAACGTACCCTACATCTCACCAACTGTCTTCGTGGAGGTTTTCGTTAGCAAATCTAATTGTGCGAGTCAAGGCTTGACTTAATGATAATCTTCCAGTCGTAGGAACATTACACACACTCGTAGATAGTAATGTCTGATGACAAAAAAACATCCACAATTACTACTGGTGGGTCTGTACTCATAATATCCCATCATAGAGATTTCCATGTGTGAACTCCATGAGGGAGAGTCTTGTCTTCTAAAGAGTACTTGCACATGATGGTCTGTATACTATGTTTCATATCATAGTATGTCATCAAACTTTAGAACATTATTTATGAATATTGTTTTAACATTTCAAGGTTCTCATTATAGCAGGGATCTTCCATGAACTTATCTATACAAAAAATATTCCTTGACATTATTATATTATAGTCATGAAGAATAATGAACAACATATAATAAGTGTCCATTCATGTAATCAATGTACAAAATTTTTGGTTCTTAGGACACCAACCCTTACAAACTCCCACTAGGACATGATCCAACTCCCTACGAATTATTGTCTGCTAAACCTCACACGATGATCATGTTTCTTCATAGTCAAGGCTTTTGTTAAGGGGTCCACCAAATTCTATTCCGTCGAGATATGACTCACTGAAACATCACCTCTCTGAGAAAAATCCCTTGTTTCAATCCTTTGGAGTGACAAACCCTTTAGGTTGTGTCATGTAGACAACTTCTTGGAGGTTCCCATTAAGGAATACTGTTTTGACATCCATTTTCAAAATTTCTTAGTCATGGTAAGGGGAAATGGCCAATATGATTCTAATGGATTTCAACATCGCAACCTATGAAAAGGTTTCATCATAGTCAATTCCATTAGCTATCTAAAACTTTTTTCAACCAGTTGTGCCTTAAAGGTGCTGACTAACCCCTCCATATCTAGTTTCTTCTGGTATACACATTTATTACCAATAGAAATAACATCAACTGGAGGATATAACAAAATGTAGACTTGGTTTTGGTTCATGAAATCCATTTCATAATTATTGGATTCTTGCCACTTGGAAGAGTATGTTCCTTCAACTACTTCCTTATAGGTAAGAGAATAATCATTGTCAACAAATAAGGAGTCACCATCCTCAGGGACAATAAAAAAATATCATTCTGGTTCTCTCACCACTCGCATGCTCTTACACATTTCTTGTGTCTCTGGAAAATATTGTTCTTCCATGGGGCTTTGTGGAATCTGTTCTTGTACCAACTTTTGTGTATCTCGAGCATTGACTTCATCGATGTCTATCTTGGTCCCACTATCTCTTTTGGAGATTTTATCACTCTCAAGGAATATGGTGTGTCTTGCCACTGTAACCTTTTTATCTGAGGGGTTGTATAGGTAATATCCCCTTGTTTCAATGGGATATCCTATAAAGTTACATTTTGTGCCTCGAGGTGCAAGTATGTCTCCTGAAGAGGCTTAACAAATTCATCTCTACCCCACATTTGTAAATTCGATAACATGACTTTGTGTTCAATCCATAACTTGTATGGAATAACATATATTGATTTCGTTGGTAATTTTTCTAGTATGTCTGATGATATTTGAAATGCATATCCCCAAAAGGATAATGGAAGACTCACATGACTCATCATTGATATCACCATGTCTAACATGGTGTGGTTCCTCCATTCACTTACACCATTCCACCCAGGTGTGAGTTGAGATAGAATCCCAATATCCCTTAAGAAAGTAATGAATTACTGATTAAGATATTCTCCTACTCTATCTGAGCAGAGTTTCTTAATTTTCATACCAAGATGGATCTCAACTTCATTCTGGTATTCTTTGAACTAATCAATAAAATCTTACTTATACCTCATTAAGTAAATATATCCATATATACTAAAATCATCAGTATAAATTTTGAAGTATGAGAACCCACCCACTGCTTCAACTGGAAATGGTTCACACACATATATGTGAACTAATTATAGAAGCTCTTTAGCCCTTTCTCCTTTCCCAATAAATGTGGCTTTTTTCATTTTTCCTTGTAGACACGCATGAAATACACCAAGTGGTTTTAGTTCGAAAGAATCTAAATATTCATCTTGATGTAATTTTGCCAAACGTTTCTCATTGACATGACCTAGATGATGATTCCAATGATGAGTGTGGTATGAGTCATGTGAATTAACATTTTCATTGATTTACATTACTTGGTTTATGTAGTATAACACATAAAGGCCATTATATAAATGTGCCCTATCAAAACAATTGGTATCTTTATAAAAGTACCAACATTCATTTCTAGACTGAAGATGAATCCATAAATATATAATCAAGATAGTGAAATAATGTTTTTGGTTATATAGTGTATATAATAACATCTTTTTAATACCAAGACCATCACAATAGGCAATGTGTGGGGGTAGTCTCTGATAGCTACAGCAGTGAGTCTAGCTCTGTTGGCTGCTCATAGATCCACCTCCCATGGATCAATCATTCTGAATCTACTTGGTTCCCATAATTAGATACAGTTTTGAGCACCAAAAGTAGTATCTCATACCCAATTAGTATAAATAGATAGAATTCATTCGATAACAAATGCACTTGATGCTTCCCCTCTCTTCCTTGGATGGGTGTAGTTTTTCTTCCAGTGGCCCTTCTTGCCACATGAAAAACAAATAGCGACCTGTTCTCTTTCCTCCCCATTGATCTTCCTTTTCTTGGAAGGCCTTGAAGAAGCATTGGGCTTAAATCTCTTTACCTTCCCTTTATTTTTATTCACCATAAGGGAAGATGGGTTATCATGATTCATATCATTTCCAACTTGGAGAAAAAGGATAATAAGATCAGATTGATAATTCTCAATGTTTTTCATGTTGAAATCTAAAAAAAATATAGACAATATCTAGGGGAGTGATGTGATAATGAGATAGGTACCCAGTTCTATAGGGAGTTTAAACCCTAGAACCTCCACGCACTCAATGTAGCCAATGACCATGACTACATGAGGCCCAGCTGGGGCACCCTCTCCAAGATTTCTCTGAAATAGATCCATGGAGATCTCAAACATTTCCTATCATTCTCTCTCCTGATATATACCATGGAGGTGGTCAAGCATGCTATAGGAATCCATGTTTTCATGAGACTTCATGATCTCACTAGACATTGATGATATCATCAAACATTGAACATTGAGTGCATTGTTCAAATGATGATCGTAGACAAGGAAATCATGATCACTCGCCCCTTGAGCAGGAGAATTAGGATGTGATGACTCCAGTATATAAAACATTCGTTCATGGCATATGATAACCTAAAGGAGCCTAAACCATTCTGAAATGGTACTACCGGTGAGGATATTTTCTTCGTCTAGAATTGATCGCAGAGAGAATGTTGTTGAATATATTGTCATGTTGATTATAAAAATTAAAAGTGAAGATTTATCAGTACATTCTTGATTACATTTTATGAAAAATATAATAAATGAATTTATTAATTCTCACACTATTTTATCAAGTCCCAATGTCCCTCACTATTGAACTCGGAATGTCTAGTGCTTTGACATTATACTGTCAAGGATCCATATTCCCTTTCTCATAACCCAAACAAGGGTTGGTCAAACTATTTGTAGGTATTTATGTATGTATTTATTTTCCAACTGTGACCTTACAGTTCTGTGATCTGTTAAGTGGACCCCCCATTCCTGAAATCCTGACGTCGATTTCCTCAACAGTTGCCTCCATTTTACAACAAGTCTACCCAGGGCTACTCGTATTGATGTAAAATGTTTAAGTCAACCAGAAATATTCATTAGAGCTTCATTATAAAATTAATTATCCCAACAACAGTTGGTCAAACACATAGTTTTATTGGGTTTATCCCTTAATCAAGGAACAAATGGTTTGGTATGACTTAATATGGTATTTGATGGATTTTGTTCATTATGCGTAGTTCTTCATTATCACATGCTTGATAATATTAAGTGATGCTTTCTTAAGATATTAACCATGTTCTGATTATGTTTACGCATAGTCCGGTTTTTATTTTATTCCAACATTGCATGATTTTTTATTTCATTAGTTATGTGATCAAGATAACACATACATAATAAATAAATGATACATTCAGACATAAATAAAATAAGATGGAATGATCATGAGCTTCTACTTGTTATCTTATCTATCGGTTTGATTTGGAAACCCTGGCCTTGGGAAAACACCTTTTACCTGATTGTTCGTGTTTTTCAGGTCCAATCTGTCCACCATTGCATATTCATGGGATTCGTTTGCCTCAGCTATGGATTTTTGAACCGTCTCTACTAGCTTTGGAGATCCTCCATTACATGGGGTTTACATTAATGAATCCATGGGCACGTAGGCCCAACATTTTATTAGAAAAATCCTCGCATGAGAAATAATTAAAATTAAACAAATTTAAATGAAACCATACACACATACAAAGGGAATTTAGTCTAGATCATGATCATACATAGCATGAAATGACATTTATGCATATATTTTACTCAAATTATTTTAATTTTTCTATTTATTCATGATATGTCATGCTTGATTTCAATTAATTATGATCTTATAATTAATAAATTATTTATTTTAAATTCCTTTCATAATTTCCTCGAGATTATTTTCATCCATATTCCTTGTAAAGTTGTCTGTACTTTTGGAGGAAACCTAGTGAAATTACATTTCTAAAATGTAAATGGTGTTTAATATATCCTACAATCCATTTATTTTTCAACCTTTATCTAAAGTACACATCAGGGGATTTGGTGTGTTTTTTGTACTTTGGATATTTTGGATTACAGGACGTGTATATTAATCTAACATTGTTTGTAATTCCTTGTTACACGGTTATTGGCCTGACAACCCCGTGTATGCAGAACGTGACTTCTCTTTGTACATGGTATAACCTAGACCGGACCCTACTACATGGCGTGTTGATTCAACAAACATTCCATGTATTCCGGTTTCCAAGCGTCGTTCAATTCTGTTAAACACAGTGTAATAAATATCAGGTGTACACAATTCACACGATGTGGTTTGGCGGACTAGTACTGGTTCGTTGAACCTAAGTATGCAGTGTGTAGTTTTAACTACACGCCGAGTATTTTTGTGTTGTAAGGATAGAAAGAGCGGCTCCTCTGGATGAGTTCATCATTTATAATTTAATCAAAATTGAAAATAAAAGTTTGTTTTTGTGATGTGAATAATGAAATGAAGGAGGAAGAACAGATCACGTTCATTCAATTTTATGGAACGATTTATCATGTATTGAATCAAATATAAATGCATAAATTATAAAAAAAAAATAACTATAATGAATGATGTAACCTTGTTATGATACCAATTAAAGGTCTTGGGTGTAGGGTAGATTGTGGGTGGATGTGCCCACTTGGTTTTTTGTCAATAGAAATGATAAATATGGGATCAATATGATGATAAATGCCAGACTCCATGGATCAAATCCCAGAAATAGACAAAGAAGAGGAATAGTCCTGGAACCATAAATTTGGATCTTCATATGTTTATTATAATTAATTTAATTAATTGACAATAAGTACCTTCTATGGAATTTTTTCTTCATTGGTATTTCTAATCATGTTCTGATGTGATTCGTCGTTGATTCGCAGAAGCCATGTGAATACTTCCTCTAGCGGTGATCCACATGTGAACCATGTATCTCTGGATGTCACTAAAGGAATATCTGGGTGCTAGCATAGAGAAGCCTTTGCTTGAATTTTCTTCCTTAGATCGCCTTGATCCAGAAGAAATGGACATATCTCAGTCTTGAGAGTGTTCTTGGAGGACCATGTTCATTCGTTCTTGAGATAATTCTCCAATATTGATGTTCACAATGATTCTATTAGGAAAATTGTTGGAGTTTTGAGGATATTTATAATCGGGTTTGAGGTTGTAGAGTTATGACAATAAATAAACGCATTGTGCGTTTTAATTATTTCATTAAATAATTTGAGAACCCCATGTCGAGTCATTAATTCCTTGAGATGTGCCCTCCCTGATTATAATAATTATAATTTTCTAAAATGATATGTCCTCAAAATCCCGAATGAAAAAACTACACGGTGGGTAATCATAAATACATGGTCTGTACTTGTTTGTAATTGAAAATTACACCGCGTGTACATTCAATGTACACAGTGTGTATATCGTTTTTTCATTTAATAATTTTCTTTCCAAAATGGAAACTACATTGCATGTACATTAAATAAAAAAAGATGTGTACTACCCCACCTGGATAGCCCCCCACCACCATGAACACCCTCGACCACTATGGACAACCCCCACCACTGGAAATCCCCCACCCCTGGAATCCCCTTACCCCACTGGACAACCCCCACCCCCATAGACACCCCCTACCCCATAGACAACCCCCCATGTATAGACCACAAGCCATGGACACACCTACCCCCTGGTACAACCCCCACCCTATGACACACCCTACCCACTTGAACAACCCCCACCCCCTAGACAGCCCCATCCCCTGGACACCCCTACCCCCCATGGACATCTCCCACCATCCAAGATAGGTCCCCCATCTACCTGGACACCCCCTACCCACCTGGAATACCCCCACCCATGGAAAACCCCTATTTCCAAGGATAGCCCCACCCCTTGGATAGTCCCCCAACCCCCCCTAGACACCCCACCCACAAGAACGCACCTTGGAAACCCCTACCCCTTGACAACCCTCCACACCCCAGATAACCCCCCTAGACATCCATACCCCCGTGGATAGCCCCCACCCCATGGACAGTCCCCACCCTATGGACACACCTACCCCCTAGGACATTCCCCTATCACCTAGATAGTCCCCACTGCCGAGACAAACCCCCCTCCCCCAACACAAACCACCACCACCCAGTATAGCCCCCCAGACATCTCCACCCCTAGGCATCCCCCATTGACACACACACACACCCTGGACACTCCCTAAGCCCTGGGACATCCCCTTCCCCCACCCCCTATAAAAACGCACCACCTACACACTCACACCCCCTGGACATCCCCCCACCCCTTGGATAGCACCCCCCAAGATACCACTTGGACATCCCCCGAGAATATCAACACCCACATGGATAACCATCAACCCCCTAGACACCCCCACCTCCTGGAAAACCCCACCCCCTAGACAACCCCTGCACCACCCTGGACACCGCCCCCAGCCATGGAATCGCCCCACCCACTGGACATCCCTACCCCCTGGAAAGCCCTCAAACCCTCGAGGACACCCCCCCATGGAGACCCCCACCCCCTGGTCACCCCTACACCTTTGGACAACCCCCATCCACTAGACAACCACATACCCCTAGACAGCCCCCACCCCCTATACACCCTCTACCCCCTGGTACATCCCCCCTCCCCCACCACCTAGACACCCCCACCCCCAAGGACATACTCAACCCCCTTTGACATCCACCACCCCTTAGATAGCCCCCACCCCCTGGACAACCCCACCACAATGGACCCCTCCCCCACCCCACCCCAATGGACAACCCCCTGGACACCCCATCCCCTTTATTGGTTCTGGATGTCAAGTTTACATGTTCAGGTAGTTAGGAAGAGGATGATGAGTATGGTGATTCATGGTGGTTGTGTGAATACGGTACACTACCGGGTGCTAGTGAAGAGGATTTCCCAACAGTATGATAAAACCGTTGCAATAGATTATATGCTAAAGAGTGTATTCCAATGGTTCTTTAACCGTTGATATACATATATCCCAACGGTTTCCATGAAACCCTTCGAATATATTATATGTGGTACAGTATGTATACCAACGATTCATGAACCATTGGTATATATATATCCCAACGCTTTCATTGAAATTGTTGGTATATATTAACATCATACATTCAATATAGGTTTTAAATTATTTCTCATCATCTTAATTGGATATAACATCTTCATAGAAAATCAATTTCTTCTTTGTAATGGATTTCCATTCTAAATTACACTTTCCTCTCACTTAATTTGACTAATTATTAATGGGTTTTTTATCATTATCAAATAATCATTTCATTGGAAACTTTTCTATGAGATGAATAACTTTTCTTTATCAATAGAAATCAAGTAGAGTACTTCTTTTGAATGTTCCCCAATCCCTGATAACTGAAACATCTATTCCAAATTGTGTTTTGAAAACATTTTTACTTTAAAATTTTGTAATTTTTAAAATTAATATGAAACTATTACATATAACAAGATTTTCTTTTTAAAATTACTACTATGCCTATCTTTTACAAATATCCATATATTTGGTTTATATTTCAAAAAAAATTTACATTTAAATTTTGATATTTTTCATATAAATATAAAATTGGCATATCTTAACAAGATGTATAATTTTGATATTTGTTATAGATATTAATGATTCAAAGTTGGATTACATCACATATAATGAGTAATGAATATGAGGAAGGTGTTGATGCTTTTTCTGAATTTTATAAAGAAAATGTTCTAAACAATGACATTTTTTTACTATCCATGCCTGAAATGTTTGAATATGAAGAATTTGAAAAGTTTAGTAATCAAAAATCATCTAATTTTTCATTGTTTTAATCTGAGCTACAACCATTGGATTTTTCATGGTTAAACAAGACATAATCATAGATCTACTGATGAAGATGATTTTCAAGATGGTAAATCCGATGGAATTGGAAAAAGGATTCATTATTTATATAAAAAAAATTGAGATAGAACCGATAGTTGTGTGTCTAAATGTTGAGGTTGAATAACCATTGTATAAAAGTTTTATAGAATATATGGTCTTCTCGGTGGTGTAACGGTATATTAACCTGAAGGAGAAACGTAGATAGAGTGACATACTTTTTTCAAAGCTGCTACAATTATTGAAAGACATTCTTCCAAAATACAATGATCTTCCAGATACACATTATAAGGTGAAAGAATATTATTCCTGATGGGATTGCGATACATGAAAATGCATGCTTGTCTGAATGAATGTATGAAATATTATAATAACTGTGAATTTCTATCAAAGTTTCCTAAATGTTGGACATCAAGGTACAAGTTGAAAGAAAACTCGCATGCTAAATAAGATATTGCAGAGATACCTACAAATGTATTTTCATATCTTTCTATAGTTTTTTTATTGAAATGTTTATTTTCTAATTCACATGATGAAAAAAGGTTAATATGGCATGATGATGAGCAGATATGTGATGAAAAAATTAGTCATCCAAATGATTGTCCACAATAGAAAAAAATTTGACAAGCAGTATCCTACATTCTGAAATGAATTAAAAAATTCCATGCTTTGGTTGTGCAAAGATAGAATGAATCCATATCAAATTTTTTGTAGAAAACATAGTTCATAGCCTATTTTATAGGTAAATTTCAACCTGTCTCTTGATGTTTGTATGAAGCACACATATTTCGTTTTGAGTATAATGATCTATATTCTGAATCAACCCAGAAATGATATTAATTTTTTCTTGTCACCATGGATTGATGATTGAAAACTTTTTTGGGGCAATGGTATTATTGTGTATGATTATTTTAAAATTGAATATTTTCAACTACATGAAGTTATTATGTTCAATATAAATGACTTCCCTATGTATTGTAATTTTTCTGCACATATTGTTAAGGGGCATAAATAATGTCATATTTTTAAACAACATACATCATATTGTCAATTTAATCAATGGAGGAAAACAGTATACATGGGTCATCAAATGTTTTTTCCTATGGAACACTCTTATAAATTACTAAAAAAGGCACTCAATGGATCATAATAATTTTATATTTCTCCAAAACTATTATCCCATGATGTGTATTATGAGAGGGTGAAAAAATAAAATGTGACATTTGGAAAGACACATAAATCGAGAAATGATAGACATATATGGAAGAACAGTTCAATATTTTTTGAGCTACCCTATTGAAGATATCATGAACTGAAACATAATCTTTATGTCATGAATTTAGAGAATAATATTAGTGACAATTTTATTGGAACATGGTTAGATATTATTTGAATGAGTAAATATGGGTTGAATTCACGATTAGACTTACTATAAATGGGAATACATTTGTAGTCATCTCCAACTCCTAATGGAAGATAAACGTTTATTCCCTGGGATATTTATACATTATCCAATAGGTAGAAATTTTAATTATTTTAGTTTATTCTTCATATCAATGTTCCTCAAGATTATACATCAAAATTAAAAAAAGTGTCTCATGTAAGTATTTGATGTTGATAGATATGCAATTTCTAGATTTTCACGTCACGACGAAACAATATCTAATAGTTTCATTTCATGGAATATTTCTCATCCGTATCAAAAAGACTATAATGACTATGTGTTTTTTTCTTCATTTCAATTTGTAATAAGGTGATTAATGTGACTTCATTGAACATTTGGAAAAAGGATAAAATTTCTATTCTCTTTCCATTGGAATTGTATTTTCCCCATCTTGTTTTGTTAAAATGGTGAATTTTATGGTTCATCTAGTTTGAGAAATAATTCATTATCGAGATGTATATCTCTGTTGGATATATCCTTCTGAAAGGTATATGTAAATATTCAATGGATATGTTAAGAATCCATTTAATCGTGAAGCCTCTGTTATTCAAAATTATATATCTAAGGAGGTTGTGGAGTTTTGTACGAGTTATGTGGCTACGACGGAGCACTTAGGTTTTCCTCTATCTCGCCATGAACGTGTTAATAATGAGGGAAAAGGGATTCTTGGCTTGAAAGGAAGGTTATTGTCTGGTGAACAGATGAAAGAGGTAAAATTATACATCTTGAATAACATAGATTATGTTCAAACATATATCACATTACATATTAATGAGTTGAAACAATTCCATCCAAAGAAGAAAGATGTTTGGATTTTGAATGATCACAATAACTCATTATTATTATGGTATAAAAAGTCCTTACTTGGTAGATCAGTCATATTGAAGATATTAATATGGTTTGTGGGAGGTCCACGTTTACATATAATAAAATAGTCTTGGAATGACAATAATGGATATAAATTTCATACTAAATATTAGGAAAAAAGGGGTGAAGTTTAGAATAGTGGTGTATTGGTGTTTGTAGAAGTAATGAATTTTTTTAGTTATAAGGACAAAAATCCAATTTTTGCATCAAGTGCATTTTTTGGAGTCATTGAAAATACATGGGAGGTAGATTACATTTTAATTAAAGTTCAAATTTTCTAATGAAAATGGATTATTTGTAAAAACATTGTTAGGAACAATTAATTTGGAATGACAGTTGTTAATCTGAAAAGGTTAGAGGACATATTATATTTTTATATAATGGTAACACATGAAAAAAATATTTTCTATGATGTTGATCTATCATATATGTAGTGGTCAACTATTATAAAAAGAAAATAAAAATATTTTGGTGACGATAAAGATGATGAAGATGTTGATTTATGTGATATCCATACATCCATGGAATTAATAGTAGAAAATAATGATAAGAATGATGAAGAAATGGTTTCTTCCAAAAGGTATGATCATGAAAAATGTATTTGGGAAAACAATCCATTTGTACATTCCTAATATTTGAGGTCACATGTTATTATTTCTTTTATAAATTTATTAATTTGATAAAATGATAGATATTGTGATTTATTGGTTTATTAAAACGAGTATTAAAATAAATAAGTAGAATTTTTTATTTAATTTAATTTCAATTAGTTTAGTTTATCATGTTTACCATTAACCAACTTATATATAACATTTTTTAAGGAATATTAATTTACCATGTTTACCATGTTTACAATAGTTTACCATAGATTACCTTAACATAATATATATTTTTATTGACTTTGTAGAATGAAAATTACACTACAATGTTTACCATGTTTACCATTGTTTATCATGTAAACCATATTTACCATGTTTAGTATTACATAACATAGTTCAGTTTTTCATTTATTGTTTACATTAGAATTGTAATATTGTAATTTTTATATTTTTGAAATAATGTTTGGTTTTTTGATTTGGAGGGTAATGACTGATCAATCAGTTGATCAACCACATGATTCTGGGGATGGGCATCATGATCATACCTCTAAGGTGGAAGATTCACATGCTCTTGATGTTTCCTAATCACCGTCATATGCTTCCATAAAAACAAATAAGTGTTCAGGATTTTGTAAACATGGTTGCATATGTTTCCCAAAATTATAAATTTCTCACAGCCAGGACTAAAGGACACTTGTTGAGTTTGATTAAAATGATATTCCTTGATGTCCAAATACAAATTATTTAATGAGTTTTGTATAAACTCAGGGAAAAAGAGAATTAATCATTTTTTATTATGATTGGAGAAGTGTGGACCAAGAGATAATATCTCAGTTATTGGAGACAATTTTTGTATGATATTTTTCTACTATTTGATATATAATTAATTTTTTTTGTATAATAATTTTTACCTATTCTTTTTCAGATTACATTTGATATTCCTGACACTAGATGAGTCAGGATAAAATCTGTATCGATGGATGAAAAGAGATGGAGGGGTTTCAAATCAACCCTCACACCTGATTTAATTTTTTGTCATAGTCAACCTGACATTCAATGTTGTATATATCCTTTCATAGACAAGAAACCTGAAAAAAATTTGTTGACAGTAGAAGAAATAATTCATTTTTGGTAAATGCAATTTAATATTTTATAAGTTTTATTATATAAATTATCTTATTAATGTTTTGATAATGATATCTTATTCTTAATTTACAACAAATAAGAGAAACTCATCAGGAGAACCAATCTAAAAACTTACACCCTTTTAGTTTATATTATGGAGGGTATAGGTTATTAGAAGAATAAATGGTGGAGGAAAACTTTAAAAAGCATAGAGCTGATTCTTTAAGCTATGGGGTGGTTTTCCCTTCATTCCCTCCATCTAGATATGAAATATGTTAGAGAGCTCAGATGGGAAGAATGTGGAAATATCTTTCAGAAGAATCAAGAATAATATCTTAGAGGATATTATAATATTTATTTTATTTATTTAATTTAATTCTATTATTTATATACATTGAATCATTACAAAATTGTTTAATTAATTTATATAGAATTCTCTTGAGGTTCATAGCACTTAAGGGGGTATTTGCAGCTGCTGACAGAAATGATATTTAATCTACATAATTGGGAAAGCATGAACACCCAAGTTGTGTATGAGGATACATGATGGGAGTATAGGTATAAAATGTGTTTCCACGTTCATCATCTTCTTCAATTAAGGGGTATTAAAAAATAATATAGAATACTTGGAGGATTAATTTCATAATATAAATGAAAATATGGAGTAAAAGATTAGAGCATTGATACGATATATGTTTTCAGTCCTGAAAATATAATATTAGACTGCAGCTCCCACTACTCCACCTTCCCTTGCAGACCCCATTATTTATCCTCCACCTTCAACAGAATATCCCAATCTCCCACCTCTAGAACCCATTATTTAACCTCCACCTCAGTCTGTGGACCCCATATTTTATGCTACCATTCCTCACTATCTTCTAAATTATTGTGAGCGGTAGGTTGATGATCCTCACAATCATATAGTTGCATATGGGTAGGTATATTGTATATGAGATACAGTTCATCATCAATAGTTACAGGTAGAGTATCATAGGGTCACTATACATGGTATTATATATAGATCAGCTCAAGTATCATTACCTATAAATGAGGTGATGATAATTGGACATAGTATCAGTCACATTTTAGATTTTCCATCCAGACTTCTATGACTCATTACCATAGAGTTATGTCTATTGTATCTTTTATTTTATTTTTTATAAAATTTATTTTAACTGTTGAAAACTAATATATTTTTATATGTATTTACAAGAACACATCAATGGTAATGAAATAATGTATAGACAAAAACAATGAAAAATGGGTATGACATTAGATACAGAATATAGTAGTCTATATATATTTTCAATATATTCACATTTTTTTGCGGGTAATTATTCATTTATAATTGATGATCAGGTTTTTTGAGGTGAAAAAAGTGATGGGAGTTTGAAAAACTATATCATGGAGCTTGTAATTGGAGATAATTTGGGAATCAATCAGGTGTAGATTTTTTTCAAGTTAGTCTTAACATCTTTATCTTCTTTAAATTTATTAAAAATGTATAATTTTTCATGATTCGTATTTTGTATCGTTATAATATCTGTGAGAAGAGTGAGTTGACAAATGTATATGGATTCATAGAACCACATTTGATTTACCCTAAAGCGCATGCATTGGATGAGGAACAAAGAGAACATTATATTGATGAATGATTTGAACATAATATAATCACACAGTGCTGGATAATGATTTTTTGTGAGAGGGGTGAAACATATATCTGGGAATGTGTTCTTTATCTTTTAAAATAAGAATCATTTACCCTTAAATTTTATTTTATATAAGTTATCATTTGATTATAGGTCTTTTTTTCAAGGGAGAAAACACTTTATTGGATATGATCTGTCAATGGTGATGTGCGAGGGTGTTTTAAGAATATGGTGGAAAAGAAAGTTTCGATTTATTAACAGTTTTTTATATTATAATAAATTGTTCATTTATCTCATTCATATTATTTTCTAATATGGGATGTGACAACTTGTGATTAAAGGCCTAGAAAAGGTGGTTGAATAACAAATATTAAAAAGTAACGGTAGATATCCATTTACAGTTTGAACATTTCAATATATTACATAAAAACAATATTTGGAATTGAAACTAATTTAATCATAATGTTCATGAATCACAATGCATCATCGAAAGAGGATATTATATGCTCATTTTTATGTATGAAATAATTAAACCTAGAACACTTGAGGAGTTTGACCTGGTAATATTTCCTTATAAATGCTTCCATAATATTCCATTTTATTTATTAATTATACATGTTATCTACATTCCTTTTAATTTGTATCTATTTGATGACCCTCAACCCTATTGTCCTCAAGAGCTCAAACACATACACGAGTAATAATCAAATTATTTTATAGTATCGATTGGTTTTAGTTTTTTTTGAAGTGTCAAAGGTAAATTTGAATATTGTAATGGGAATTGTGTATTTGGTTGTTATTTTGGTTGGATTTAGGTTTTTCAGTTGACATTGAATATTTTAATGATATATATGTGAATGTTTAATTTTTCTCTAGTTCATCTTGTTTTGATATAGTTCTAATGTTTTTATGTTATGGATTCACACTGGATCTGGTTTGCTTTTGGTCTGGTTTCTTCGTGTTTCATACATTGGAAGATTTTAGTAATAGCATATTGGGGGTGGGGGTGTGCAGTTGGGTGGGGGTGTCCATGGGTTGGGGGGATGTCCTTGAGGGTGGGGTGGTGTCTTGGGGTGAGAGGTGTACAATTGTGGGTGTGTCTAAGGGGGTAGGGGGTATCCAGGGGAGGTTATCCAGTGGGGTGGGGGGTATCCATTTTGGAGTGGGTGTCTAGGTGGTGGGGTATTTTGTGGGGTGGGGGCTATCCACGGTGGTTGGATGGTTTCCAAGGGTGTAGGGGTGGGAAAGTGTCGAGGGAGGTGTGGGATGTTTAGTTGGGTGGGGATGTATCTAAGGTGTGGGAGTGTCTATGGGGGGGATCTCCAGGGGTAGGGGTTTCCATTGTGTGGGAGCGTGTCTAGGAGATGGGGGTGTCCGAAGATGGGGGAGTTCAGGGGGTGGGGATTTCCAGGGGTGGGGGATGTCCTAAGGGTGGTGGTGTCCAGGTGGTGGGCAGGTGTCTAGGGGATGGGGGCAATCTAGTTGGGTGGGGAGGTTTCTAGGGGCGTGGGGCTGTTCAGGGGGTGTGGGTAGTCCAGGGGTGGGGGTGTCCTGAGGTGTCGGGTTGTCTAAGGGGTGGGGGTGTCTAGGGATTGGGGGATTTCAAGGGGGTGGGGGTTGTCCAGGGGTGTTTTCTAGGGGGTTGGGGTTTTAGGGGGGTGGGAGGGTGGCCAGGAGTGGCTATACATGGGGGTAGGGGAGGTCAAAGGGGTTGAAGTTTTTTTTAATGTTTTATGGATTGAATGTTATATATGTGAATATATAATTTTAATTTGGATGTTCTTGTTTTGGTCTAGTTCTAATGTATTTATAGTTTGGATTTTGTCTTGTTTTGGTTTGTTTTCTGCATGTTTCATGTCTTAATTGGAATATAATAGTAATGGTAGAACAATATTAATAAAAAAATTGTTTTTTACGTCAGTTATTTTATAACTAACTTATTAAATTCATGCTAAAGGTTTTTTTGAATTGTTTATTAAATAAAGGAGATAGTATATCAATTTTATGGTCCATTATTGTTCAAGTGATGTGATAAAAATGCGTCGCAGACTAGTTTATCACGTTGATTAATTTTATAAAAGACATGATAAACATGTTTTTCACATCAATAATCAAAAAACTGGCCTGAAGAATGCTTCAGAGGCATAGTTTATTATGTATATTATTTCTCAACTAACGTAATTAAACATAGACCACGTCGTTTATTTAGAAACATATATAATAAATCGCGACTCTGAAATGTTTTTCATGTCGTTTATTTAGCAACAGTTGTGAAAACTGATTCATATTTATGTTTTTTATGTTATTTTTAAAATAACTGACATGAAAAACAATATTTATATTGTCTCCTTCAACTACATTGGCCATAAATAGAAGTAAAAAATAAAAAAACCCATTCGTAAAAAACATTTTCTACACCATAGATATTACAGTGATTCTCCGATTGGTTGTTTTCATCGTATAAAATACAAGGGGACATGTATATTTGATTCACCACGTAAATTAACATATATTTATTGAGAGGATGTATAAGCGTTGCAGATAGACCGTTCGTGGAATCAGCTCAACAATTTCGGACTGGGGAACATGAGTCACCTCTAGTTGATATGGGAAATTTTCCATCAAATGGATAACATGAATGAGAAGTGACACAATTTTGGGATTACTAATAATATAGTCACTATTATTCTATTTGATAACATGGTTGGAGTCCCCTATCAAATGTATGTGGTGAATATCAATCATGAGAGCCAAATTGAGACCAATGATGTGAGCCTAAAATGATACCTCAATCATGGTTCAGCCTTCTATTATCAACGTTGAATAAAAAAACTATTTGTAGTCATGGTGAAGACAATACCCATGCCTACACTATTGAGTTTGGGATCATTAATCCTCCAGCCTGTGGGACTCTGAGAGGCACCTTCATTGTGAATATGAAAACATTTCATAGTGTGATCCACTAAGAGAATGGACTCATCGAAGAAATTAATATCTATTAACTACTTCACGAGGGTAAGATGAGTGGCCAAAAAATCTATAAATGCTTGACCCGTCACAACATTCACTAGAAAAAATATAATGTTCCACTACTGATGAATCACCACCAAATGTTCTATCTATCTAATAAACATGGGGCAGTTCAAAATGTACATTATCAAATCCACACTGGAAACTAGTTATATCTTGGGATGATGTAGGTAGTGTTGCAACATCTTCACTATTATAAATAGTGGGAGGTAACTCTTCCCGATAGAATAATATATAGTATTTGTGTCAAGGATAATGCTACTGGTATAGTAAAAGTAGTTCTCTAAACATTTTTTGATCTTCTATGTGATACTGTTTCAGAGGGATTACTCTAGGGTGGTCACATGGTGGACCAAATAATTTTCAGAGATGGATGGAATTAGAACTATAGGCTATAAAATGTTTTTCATGATTTCCTCAAAATAATTATATCACTATTCAACCCACTAATATATGACAACATTCTTCAAGAGTCTATAAATTGGATTTCCCTTACCGTCTAGATTCATGAATATTATTTTTATATTGGTTATGTGGCCTTGAAATCCATTGAGATCTTAAAGTTTAATCTGTGGGGGGATCTAGCTAATATCATTGATCTTATCTATGTCGATCTCAATGCCTTTGTATATGACAAAAAACTAATGATCTTTTCGAAGGTTACCCAAAAATCAAATTTCAAGGGGATCATCATCATTGAGTGATAGCGGACCAAGCTAAACACTTTGTTGAGATAATTGAGATGGTCCTCACATTGATAGGATTTGGCCACTAAATCATCCACATGTCATTTCACAAGAATCCCGAGGATTAGTTTGAATATATAGGGTATATCATGTTGATAAGTAGCTACATAATTATTCAAATAGAAATGATTTACCTAATAATATAAGGTACGATAGTATGATATGAAGAAGGTAAAATAATAATACACTAGGGACATTTAGACCATATTATAAAAACAATAAACATCAACAACATATGGATCCTGGAATCTAGTTGTCTAATCAATTAGAAGCATCATCACTTGAAGGAGAAAATCATCCTTCAGATAGTGGAATTTGAGATCCCCTATGTCGATGAAAACTAAAATTTATCCAATTTTCTTCCTATTGAGAATAATAATGACCAAACATCTGGGGTACATTACTTCTTTGATTAATATAGAGTGTATGAACGTATTAAATTCAACATCAACCATATCACCAAAAGAGGGTTCCGTCTTCAAGGGACGCTTCTTGAACCTGTGATGACTCGTTGGGAGGAGAACATAATGGAAGAAGACCTGAAGTTCGATCCCACAAATCTCATCATAACACTTGGAAAATAACAAATTATATTTCATAAATAATTACACATACTATAATTTCTCCAAAGTTTTGTGGCTACACTAATAAAAATCATCCTCAGATCTATCTCAATTTGTTTATTCACATGTACTGACACATCAATAGTGGTGGAGATTGCCTATTCTAATGTAGGAGTAGAATGATACAAATACTCTTCATAATATATGGAGAGAGGATTGTTTGGAGGATGAAATTGTTCCGATTTAATAGAGACGATAGGAATGCTAGTTCCATCTTGAGTTGTGGTGAAATCTTCATTAGGATATTCCTACACTATTGAGGATTCATTCTGAGGGGGGGGGGACACTTGATAATGTCAAATTAGTGGTGGTGGGTCATTCTATGTAATCATAGCCCAGCCCAGAATAACAATATAGCACAACATTCAATTGTAGCCATCGATGAAATATCCCAATACCTCATAGGGGTAATAGCCTCTAATATCTCACTAGCATGACCAATATTGTAATATGAGGTAATCATTTAACATTCATTGTACATGGTAATGTTTCATACCCTCATCTATAAGGTGATGAATTAGTGTATGATGTCGGGCATTGTTGCGTTCAATCGATGAATAAAGAGGATGAAACAATAATTCTAGTCCATAGAGGGGTTGTAAACAATAGTATTGGGCAAAAACTTATTGGCATGAAATCTTCTTCCCATGATCTATTAATAATATAAACTAAAATATCGGGCATCAGAAGAGGGAAAAGGTTATGATTCACCTTGTATCATGACTACTAGACACATGATGAAGTACTTGAGGCATTGATGATATGAGGAAGGAATTGATACATGCATATGGTTCCAGCATCTAACCATCATTGAATTATTTGTGTTATTCTGAAATACAACTATAAAAATCAGTTGTTGCAATAAAGAAACATATATGGGTTATCATGAATATTCTGCAACATTATCTATACTCGGTCATATCACAACCATGAATTTTCAAGTCATTGGGAGTAAATTATTCATCAATAAATCCTAGCATGTGGATCATCTAGGTCATGATGAGATTGATCCAGGATCCTATGTCAATGAGACAATGGTGAAATTCCCATCCATTGATCGTGTATATGATATACAGTGACTTAATGTGCCCCTATATGGGAGAACATTAATCATCTCTTTAAAAATATATGATGGCCTCGCATTATATTTCATCAACTTTATTGGTATGGAAGACCTCTACAGGCATTACCAATGATTTAAACAAAATTATACTTTTCAATGCCTCTATAATGGATTCAATAATATCATCTAATGGGAAGATGTCCAATTTAATTGAGAGCCATTCATGAATGGTAGCATGATTCTAAAGAACATTATTCTCCAAATAAAGTTGAATATTTTTTCCAAGAGGTTGTTTCCCAATGGTAGAAGTTATGATTGGAATTGTTGGTTTAATTAAGGAATTCTTGCAGGTGATGTGGATATCTGAATGCTCAATTGCTGAGCCATGAATAATTACTATAGATTAACTGAGGTCTACCCACATGGGTTCATGACTGATTAAAATGAAATCTTGGAGGCTCTATAGGGTTGACTGTCATTAATAATAGTGAAATTGATTTTGATATGAAAAAAATGAAAGGAAAATTACTCATGGTTTCTATGTTAATCATATTGTATGTTCTCAGTTTTTTTAACATCTTGGCCTAATTTACTGGCATGATCCATCCAATGATTCAAATACCCATGGCCACTTAGACGATGATGTCGACTAGATACTTTATTTGGAAATTCTAGAATATCCACATTATTGAGAACCAGGTATATGTCCACTAATATGTAGATATTCATGGAGTCATATTCATGCTCACCATTTGAGTAATATTCTAATACAAGTTATATTTTGGGGTGATTCCCATCTCAGAAGTCATTAAATACATAAGGGTACAAGATGGGTGGATCCTTATCGGTGAACATTGATTTCCTTTACAACATTGGTACATGCTCATCTAATAAGTATAATAATGTGATGTGGATTCTAGAGTTGATGATAGAGGAAGAACAATAGCTTTAGGAGGCCCAAGATGATTCAAATGGGCATGGATGATACCATTGTAATGGAAACTTCCCTACAAGAAAGACAATCATCATACTTAAGTGACATGGGGCTACAAACCTACTACCATTATTCATCATTTTCACTATTATACATTGTAGAAACATATTCTATATATGTATTGTAAGGGACCAATATTATGATATTGATAGCAAAATTATCTTCCAGCTGATCGTTGAATAAATATAACTCCTTGAAACTATTTACCAAGAAACAATGATATGTGTAGTATATGCGGTGATCGAAGAGATCAGCCTCTTCAGTTCACCTTTATGCTAGGGAAATCATATTCCCACGATCTAGGGCACATGTATAAATATATAGGGACATGAAACATGTTAAATGAGTTGGCCCATTTTCTCTGTTCTGGAATAGTAACTCAATGAACTGGTCTCCATCAAGGGGTTGGCGGTTGAAAGTAGGCACTAACTAGATTATCATTCCAAGGTGGTGGTTCTAGTGCACCATTATGTTAGGATGCCTTCTAATTCTATAGTAGCTGATGTGGAGCTTGATGATAACCATGGAGATATTTTTCTGAGAATGTATGGTTATGAGCTTCTTCTGGTAACACCTCTTGTGGAATGGGGGCCTATTTTTATGTGAAAAATGTAGTATCTTCCATAGAAACGATTATTTTCGGGGATGGAGGAGGTAGTGGGAGTTCCTACCAAGACAACTTCAAGGCTTCCTCTAGGTAATAATCTTTTTAAAAAATGACTAAAAAACACAATAGAAATTTTGAGTGATGATGGACAGAACCAATTAGGTCATAATTATCCCAAAACAAATTGTTAGTTGTTGATCTTGAGATAGAGACATGTCAAGTGAATAGGTGAGGCCTATCCAATAAGATTCAAAGTATTCAAATCACTCATATGGTTGTTTCATACACATGAAAAGGTCATAAATGTTTTTCATGTTTTGTGGTGGAGTTAAGCTAATAAATAAACAGGCAGCAAAGATCTTCCCATCTAGAGATGGACCCAATGTGAAGAAAACTATAACATCAAAATGTAGGCCCTTTTGATGTCTGTACAAAAACCCAGAGATTTACGACCTCTTATAGTGATGGATTTTCCAATGGTGGTCCAATACATGATAAGAAGTGGGTCAGATATTTCAGTTTTTCACCCATTAGGATGAAGTTTTAAAATGTTAGATTTCGAAAATCTGTCGGTGCTTGCATAGTGTCCATCCATGTCATATATTTCTTTCTATCATGTGGGATCAGAAATTTACATGTCTCAAGGGTCACATTGAGTCTGATTAGAGTGTCTATTGGGTACTAACGATATGGATTCATATCTAGGTGATGATCTATGACCCCAATGAATTTTCATCATCATCAACATGATGGGTAGGCTCAGCTGCTGGTGGAGCAGCTAGAGAGGCCTATGAAATTTTGGGAGGATAGACCTGAACCAGGTATTGAGGGGGTTTTTACACAGATTGGGTGTATATGGTAACAAATATAGTGGTTGTTTTCCAAAGTATCTTGTATCCAACCTATTTAGATGCATAGGATTATCCTAACTGATGGGAGGAAAATTGACAAGGAGGAACTGTGGAATCTTTTTCTTCCGTAGTGGAAGATGGACATGATTGTATCAAGGATAACCATTGTTTAGACATCGCTGAACAAGAACATAATTGATAATACTCTCCTTTTTGGAATGTTTCTAGAGAAATGTGTCTGTATTGGGATCATCCTTCATATTCTGCGGTGAACTAGATGTGTAAGAATTAATAGATCTCCAGGTTGGACCTTTACCCTTATTAAGGTCTCGACAGAAGACAAATTACTTAGGGGGAACTATAAGGAAATGCATCATCCTCTTCTGGTGGGTGACTGCACCTAGGTGTACATGATATGATATAAGACCCTGATGGATGATTCAACACATCAAGAGATTCCTCAGTATCCCTCTCCGTAATAAGGTTAACTCCATCTATATTCAGTGGGACTAAACCCGAAGTAAAAGCCTCAATATCACCCTACATGTTAGGATGATGCGATATGGGAATGATGTGGAGTATAGAATACTTCCCCCATCCATGAATTTGAACATGTGGGGATTCCTATTCTATAATTATGTGGAGAACAATGATGCTCAGAATGCACCGTTGGTGATGGGTCTGCAGATAGAATGGTGATTCTTGGAGATATTCCATGGGATGTGCTGCTAACTCAAACATGAAACAATGTTTTCCAATGTCATTATAATGGTCATGGATCTTATTATAACTTAATTTATGACCATGAAGAGATAAATGGGTCACCTAGAGGGTTTATCTAAATCATAACACCTCATCCTGACTGAGTGACTCTGGATTGTGGATGTTTGGAGTTTTGATCTGCCCAAACATCTCAGGAATATAATACATGGCATGAGTTTCCCATGATCTTCTCTTTATAGAAATGGATTCTATCAACAAGTTTCCCTTTTATTTGACTAGGGAATGATGATGAACCATATGTGACACTAATATGGACTTTTATGGTGGGGTATTGTACCTTAATGAACAAACATTGTCAACTATATTTCCACCACATATGAGATCTTCTATCATATATGGTACCGACCACATCATTATTTCCCTATTGGATAGAGTATTTAGCATGGAGTTAGGTACAAGAGATTAGGAATTTTTGTTTTAATTAGTGGGTGATCAAAACCTATCATGCCCTATAATAACACTGTAGACGCCGGAAAAGTCCGTTGTTCCCAAACGAAGCTCCGGATGCGGAAAGCGAAGTGATATTTGGAGTCGGAAGAACGTTTCGGAGGGCCCGGAGGCCTTGCGCGGAATTTCAGAGGCCCGCGCGCAAAGGTGATGTTCCGCGCGCAAACCCCCCGGGATGCGCGCAATGCGCCGGTCCGGCGCGCAATTTTGCGCGCCGCGGGTCCGCGCGACTCCCTTGCGCGCCGCGCCCGATTCCGCGCCCGCGAGGAGGATGTCGCGCTCGCACCCTGGATTCCGCGCCCGGGGTTGCCTATAAATACAAGGCGACCCCCAACGTTTCAAAGGTGGCTGGAAGTCGAAACGTCTCTCGTGCGCGCAATTCAACCCCTTCCGCGCGCAATGACGAACTTCAGGTAACCTCCTTTCTTTCGCGCAAGAAAGCCTCGGGGTCCGCCTTCGCGCGCAATCCCCGCTGGCTCCTTTCATTTGAGTAAAAACTCACCCTAAGGTCTTTGCGCGCAAAAGAACCCGCTTGCGCACAATTGCCCCGGGGTGCGCGCAATCCGGCCCGATTGCGCGCACCCCCATCTTTCAAGTGGCCATTCATTAGAGAATGAGCCGTTGCCCCCGCGCGCTATCCGAAGCCCGGAGTGCGCAATCTCAAGCATCCGCGCGCAAGGCACTGGCCCAATTGCGCGCCAGCCGCCCCAATTGCGCGCCGGCCCGCAGTATTGCGCGCAAAGCTTCCTTTTTGCGCGCAATCTGCCAGGGTCGTCCCCGTTGACCCCCTGAGGGCACCTGCCTACGTGGCGCCCGATGATCCTCATCCTGGGTGCCCGCACCGTGCGTTGTCTTCCCGTGCGGCCCTCCAGGTTCGTGCGAAGTGACATGCACCCAATCGTCCGGCAACCTATGCCCAGCATGACGTTAAACTGCACATTCGTCCCGCATGACGTTAAACTGCGCATTCGTCCCGCATGACGTTAAACTGCGCATACGTCCAGCATGACGTTAAACTGCATATTCGTCCAGCATGACGTTAAACTGCACATCCGTCCAAGCTGCACGACGTTAAACTGCCTAGCCCCCATCGTCCGCGCTGCAAGACGTTAAACTGCCAAGTGCTTCGTCCTCAACACATGACGTTAAACTGTACTTCGTCCGGCAAGACGTTAAACCGTCCGCTTCGTCCTCAACACATGACGTTAAACTGTACTTCGTCTGGCAAGACGCTAAACCGTCCGCAACCTGATCCCGTGCTCCGCACGCAGGGTCCCCCCGGTTTGGATGTGGCCCCCACCCGCTCGTCTCTGCAGGGATGTCGGGATTGTCCCCCTTTTGGGACGATTTAATGGGAGTGGCTTTTCCCTACGGGGGCAGGGTATTACAAACCCCTAGTTCCTCGTGGGAGGCTGCACATGTGTATCTCCATTGCGCCTCCCCACTGCCGAAGCCAGTAGAGGGTCTGACTGGGATCGAGGTGTCTTCTGCTTTCGGTCCAAGTCCCTTCCAACTGAGTTTTGCAGCATCCGGGCTGCCCCAAGTGCGTAAGTCCTGACAGAATGAACTACGTGGACTTTGATCCCTGTCTTCTATACAGGGTACGTAGGAAGCCTCCCTGAGGTCCAAGCCCACCACCTGGTCGTCCCGGTCGTATTTACGTCGGTTCGTCCATCAGTGGACCCCTCCAGGGTTCACGCTTGCGTTGATTCACCTATGAATCCGCCCCTGTGGGAGACTGCCCGTGTGTATCTCCACGGTGCCTCCCCACAACCCCCCTTTTTCCATTTCCCCTTTTTATCGTCCAGCATGACGTGAAACTGTGATCCACCCGGCCGTTCCATCCCCCTCCGTGCGAGGTGGTTCGGTTCAATCCTCCGCCCGGCGGCCTCGACCTCTTCGTGAGTCGGCTTGCCGACGTCCAGCATGACGTTAAACTGTATACCCGAACTACGTTGACTTTGATCTCTGTCTTCTACACAGGGTACGTAGGAAGCCCCTCTGGGGTCCAAGCTCTTCACTTCATCATCCATCCTGATCCTTACCCGGGCCGCCACATCCCGGTGGGGTCATGCCACTTCACTCCAATCCACGTTACTTGGGAAGCCGCCCATGTGCTGGCCCCAGCGTCGGAGGTTCCCCGCAAGGGGTTCTGTCATCTGATCCACTTTTCGTGTTGATCGGTCCGATGCCGTCCCCACTGGACGTTAAACTCGCGGCATACCCCGTGTTAAACACGGGAAGCTGAGGAAAACCTCAGGTGACACAGTTCCCCGCACCTAGTACGGGATGCCTCAGGCCATCATGCCTTCGAGAAGCCCTATTAGGGATGAAAGACAGATGTGCAGAGCCGCAGTGTTACGACACGCCCCCAGCACCCAGAGCCACCCGGCCTTCTCACTGCAGGTTGCTGCCCCGCCCAGACTCCTTGGAACGTCCGAACGGAAGCAGCGTAATTAACCGGTGTCCATGAAGATATGGCGCCAGGAACGAGATTCACGAACATTCTTAAGTCTATGAGGGAGACCCGGATTAGGCGACAAGTTCCGAGGAGACGTCCAAGGAAGGAGAAGCCGACATCCCATCATCCCGGTTTCGATCAAGGAGCAGACGCCCCTGAATAAGGGACGGATGCCGCCCGCCCTTGGAAAGCGGGACTGCGGGACCACAAGCCGCGCGCCCATCCCCTCGGGTTGACGGGTGCACGCGCGAACGCGTCCTGGCGGAACAGCGTAACCCGACGCACATCCGCACCGAAACAGAAAAATGGTGAACCCGACGTGAATCTCTTCTCCTCGATACGAAGACCGATGGCTTTCAGAGGTGTTGGAAGACCGGCATGTTGCCCGGCCAAGCATTCAGTCTTACCCGCGAGGGGCTGGGGAAGTGAAATCGGGCACTCCGTCTCGCAACGTCGAGGGCCTGGGTTCCCCCCACGGAAGGCGTCGTGGCGCTAATGGTTGGTTGTCGATTCCTTTTTCCTGTCAGTGTTAATGGGTCATTCTCCCTACTTTCAGAAATCAGGTCGCCCGATCCAGTGCCCGAACGCCACCCGCCCACTGGCGCAGGGACAGGGGAAACACCGACGCGGCTGCTCCGCGCGGTCCCGCCCGTTCCGCAGCCGTCCCAGCAGCCGCAATTGCGGGACGACCACGCCCTCTCTCCCCCTCGGAGGTCATCCAGAGAAGGGTGATCAACACCCTGGTGCGGAGATACGAGGAAGAGGGAGTCATCCCCACTAGGGAAATGGCTCGCCTGGACCTTGAGGAGGCTGCGCCTCGCCACCACCGCCGCCCCCGAGGGCCGCGCAGGGAGGCACCGCTGCCTACCTCAACGTCCAATCGCTTCGGGAGTTTATCCCCGGAGCGCTCTGACAGTTCCCTTCCTTATGCGGATGAGGTGGGAGATGCCCAGGATCACCCTATCCGAGGTCCGCTCCAGGGATCCACGATAAGGGCTCCCGCCAGGCCACGGCGACATCGCCGCCAGGCCCCTCAAGTCGAGGAACAGGCTCTCCACCTGCCCGCGACGCTCATTCCGACTCGTCTGTCCCGACGCCAACGTCGGGCACGAGCGGAAGAGGATGCCCACCTTGGGGCTCTAGCAACAGCGGCCGCATTGGCCCAAGCCACTGCTGGCTCCAGTCGCCAGGCCTCTGTGCATCCTGAGCGGGGGAACTCCTATGCCCGACCCGGATCGAGGCCCCGACCGCCCCAAAGGCAGGTTGGGTTGACTCTCCCGGTTGCTGGCACTGGCAGTAGCCACCGCGGACCACCTCGCGGTAGCGCTATTCACCGGCAGGATCTACTCTGTGTGGCCGATCCAGGAGGCGTGGGTCATCCCACCTTCCGATCCCGGCCCGGAGGCCTGCCCGGAATCATCTCTCCCCGCGTCCCCTTTGATATCTGTCCCGGTGCCCCTCGCACCTTGGTTCCCAGTCCTCTTGGCCCCAGCACCAGTGCGGCCGGAGGACGCCAGGACAGAGATCAGCCCTGCCCCGAAGAACCACCCAGGGGCAGGAAGGCAAGGCGTCGACGCCGAGGGAAGAATGTTACGGAATTCCGGACAGAGATCCGACCGGTTTGCTTCTCTGACTCAGAGGCGGAGTACGATTCGGCGACAGAGCCCCTTCCCCAATCCCGCCAGTCAAGGGCAGGGGTAGGAATGCGGCACGTCAGCCTCGTGCTCCCCGAGAGCGAGATCGATGTGATCCCCGCTTCTCTCCGAAGGTATATCCGGAGTAACGAGGGCCTGGTAGACCCCCAAGGATCAAGCTTGCGGTTGGTACCGGCCCCTCCGGAAGTGCCTTCCGCCTCGATCGGAGAAGCCGGAGACTTTTTCTGGGGACCGACGGTCGAACCACGATCTGGTGCGCCCTCGGCGAGCACCGATGCTACGGCAGGATGTTCGCTCGCCGGCCCGTCCTATCGTGATGTGGTAGCCGGGGCACCGCCACCCTCAGGGGGAGGCCCGGGATATGGAGGCCAATCGGCCTGCTCGCCGTATTCGCCGCCGGCCAGCCCGTCGGCCCGACGGCCCGCCTCGGCACCACTACCAGTCCCCCGTCCGTTCCCAGCCATGGAAGAGGACCAAGGAGATCTGGGTCCCGAGTTTGAGTCGTGGAGCTTCTGGACCGTCCTTGCAGAGGGCCACTTCCCTGAGAAGTTTTGGCCAGTCGCAAGACCGGGCTTTGATGCACCCGAATCGCTCACCCCGGATGAGTTCGAATGCTTCCGCCGAACTCTCCGGGAGACACACTCCCGTCTTCACTGCCTACAAATGCCATACCCCGGGAGTTAACTACACCTGAAGGATATTGGTGAGCAGTGCCGTCAAATTGACCTGGCCATGCTCCCCGCGGTTCGGCACCCCGGGTCATTTGGGCACCACGAGGCCCTCCAACAACGATGCGTCGAGTGTTTTCAAGCACTCCGCAAAGTTATCGAGGAAGCCACTCCCCACGTGTATATCCGTGGATGGGGGCAGTACGCAGCCCTACGCTTCATTGTGATCCGCCGACAGCCCGATTCGCTGGGTGGCCCTGAGGGTATATCCCCAGGGACAGGAACAGTCAATATGGCTGACCTGTCGGGAGAGGGGAACGACTTGGAACTTCTCGACGGGGGCTTCCCCCCCGAAGACAAGCCGTCGTCAGACCCATCAGTGAGAGTTACTCGTCATCAGAGGAACCTCCTGGGGCTCCCCGCACCCACTGAAGCACTGACGTTGAGCCGAAACGTCAGCAAAGGAAAAGAGCACAGCGAGGCTATAAGGCCCGCCGACCCATCTGCCTCCATGCGGAGGGCAGAGGAGGATCCCGAGAAGGCTACGCTACGTCAGCAGCTCGCCGAACAGAGGAGGCTGGTTGACCAGCTCCTCGCCGAGCGCGCTGCAGAACGGCGGCCTGACTACGGTGATCCCAGGCCAGGACAGCAGGGACCGGAACAACCACCCCTCGATGAGACTCTCCCGGGCAACCGTGATTACGCCGTGTTCGCCGACAGGAGAGAGGCCATTGCCTACGGCAAGAGGGCGCGGTATGTTTCGCCACACCCTCCCGAGCGGCGTGACTACCCGAGAGATCCCGCTCGGATTCCTCCCGCTGCCCCAAGGGCCGCTCCGCCCGCCATCCCACGAGCTGCCGAGTTCGACGACCCGGTCGACGACCCGATTGAAGGGCCATGCAATGCGCTCGTGGTTAGAGATCCTCGCCAGGACTGGAACCCATGTCCGGACGATCCGATGGCGGCACTCATTTCCCGCTTGGAAGCCTTGGAGACTCGGCAGGTGGCGATCCCACCGGACGGCAAGCCATACCCAGCATGGGTGGATGACATGCCGGCGCCTCCGGGATTCGGGAATCCCACTTTCGCCCCCTTCAACGGGACCGGAGATCCGCCACAGCATTTGGCCCATTTCAACTCGAGGTGCGGGCCTATGTTGGGGACTCCGGCGCAGCAAGAGGCCGCTAAGCTTCGCTGCTTTGTCCAGACACTGGAAGGGCCAGCATTTGTCTGGTACAGCCAGCTTCCCGTCGGGTCGATAACTAGCTGGGAGGACCTTCGTAGACAATTCCTCTACCAGTTCAGTTCCACGACCCGGAAGAAGAGTATCGCAGACCTATTAAAGTGCAAGCAGAGGCCTGATGAGCGAGTCGCGGACTTCGTCGCCCGATGGAAGGGTCTCACGTATTCCCTTGACATGCCATTGACTCAGGAGCAGTTGCTGACAATGTGCGTCGGGAACGTCAAGACCGAGCTGGTCCCTTCCCTGATTACTCAGAATTACCCCGGAGGGTTCAGGGACTTCTCAGACAAAGCTCAACGTCTTGAGGAAGCCCTGCAACAGGCCAGCCAGGCACACCCGCTGCCTCCTATGATTCCTGCAAGGAGAGTCAGCAGGGCTGAGCCCGCTGCTGTGGCCCAGATAGAGGCTCCCAGGCCGTTGGAGCTGCTGCCGGTGAGGCCAGCTCCACAGCCTCACAGGAATCCGCCTCCACGGGCTCAGTTCCCGGCCCAGCAAAGGCAGCCTCAGAACCGGCCGGCCCCTCCGCGTAATGTACCGCCACAACCCAGGCGAGATAATCAGGGTCCACCTCCTCGGCAGGCCCCTCCAGCCCCTCGTCAAGACCGCGCTCCCAGGGGCCCGCGACACCTGACGTACTCATTCCATGAGGATCAGGTCCCCGGTTATTTCCGGAGCGCCCTGGAGCAGAGGATTGTGCGACTGCCTGAGTGCTGGAGGCCAGAGGAGGCACATCTCACGGATAACCCCCGCTACTGCCCCTACCATCGGGCCCTGGGGCACACCATCCAGCGGTGCTATGTGTTTAAGGACTGGCTCCAAGACCAGATTAACAACAATGTAATCAGGTTGGGCCCAGCTCCAGCACAGGTAGCGGGCGTGTTCGTGGGATCAGATGACGATAGTGGCAACGAGGACGAATGGCAGCTGGTCTCCGACCGCAGGTCCCAGAAGTACAATAACTGGATGGCCCGCAAGACGACCATTCGCGCCCATGGAATCATCCGTGCGCGCTTGAATCAGCCTGAGCCCCCAGAACCTGCGGGTGCTGCTTCGGCATCGTCGTCCCAGCCTGCCTCCTCCAAGAGGAGCAAACGGCGGCAGCGCAAGAAGGAAGAGCGCGCCCCGCCAGTTCCGCCACTATCCCGTACTCTCGGCGATTTCATGCCCCCGGATATGGGGGTCCCTCCTCGGATCCGCCCGGTGATGGATGATTCGTCCGATGACGGTATTGGGTACGCTTCGGTTAACACCGTCGAGCTGGTAAATCCCTTTTCGGTTCCCGACGTTGAAGAACACCAGGTGGACCTCCCTAGTGTCCCCGGTCGTCGCCACCGTCGGAAGAACCGCAGCAGCAGGAGTCGCCGGGGCACAGCCGTTGGTACCTCCAGCCAGGCCGTGCACGCCACTGAGACTAGGCAGCAGGCTCAAGATCGAGCTCAACGTGCGCAGGCTCCCCATCCGGGGATGACGGATTCGCCTCCGCCACTGTTTGTGGTATGGGACCGGGCAGAACCGCCTCAGCCGCGTCGCGACCAGCTCCGCCCTGCCACAAGTCCGTCCCGGCCTCCTGACTCCAGTACGGTGACCATTTCCCGGACTGCGACCAGTGAACAGCGAGATGCGCCAAGTACCAGTCGGCCGCCGATCCAACCGGTAAGGCCCGTCATGCCACCAACCGCAGAGCAACCTCCTGCAACCAGGGGCTCGCGCTTGGCCAAAAAGTATGATGTCCTGAAGCACTTGGCCGACATCCCAGCAAGGCTCTCCATCCTTGAGGCTCTGCGCATGTCATCTGAGATGCGCGAGGCACTCGCTGAAGCCCTGAAGAGCCCCCTCCAGTTCGAGACAGAGGTTGCGGCCGCAGAGGCCTTTCACGCCGAAACGATCGAGGACGCCGAATGTCAGGCGGTTATCTCGTTCTCTGGTAAGGATGAAGACCCTCCTATACAGGGACACATTCGTCCGTTGTATGTCACTGGCCAGTTCAATGGCCTTGAAGTCCGGCGTTGTCTTGTCGACACGGGGTCCGGGATTAACCTGATTCCAACTCGGACGCTCCGGAGATTGGGGTTGTCTGAGGATGACTTGATTCCCTCCGACCTCAGGATCCAGGGGTACGACCGCACCGAGCAAACCCCGGTCGGCAAGATACGTTTGAAGACCCAGTTCGGTGACTTGGTTGCCAACACCGAATTCATGGTAGTCTCTCAGGACACTGCGTATAACGCATTGATGGGCAGGCCATGGCTTCACCTTCACGCGGCGGTTCCCTCGTCATACCACCAATGCCTCAAATACTCCCTTAATGGTCGAGTAGGAGTGCTTCAAGGAGATGCCTCTCCTTTTGCCTCATGTGAAGCCCGTTATCTGGACGCGGACTATTACAAGAGCAAGGATAAGCAGATCCTGGCAGGTGAGGTTGAGCCTGTCGCTGTTGCGAGCGATCCCTGGGCAGGTCTGGATGACGCTTACGTCCTCCCGATTCACCGGTTGGACGTCGCCATGGTCTTGACGGTCCGCGAGTCTCCTGATGAGACGGCCGCGACCGCCCGCGCCAGCACCAGTGGCCCAGCAGGACCTGGTAGCCCCAATGCAGTTGCCAACGCAGTCTCTCCCGTGGACGATCCCTCCCAGAGTGGAGAGGACGTGGAAGATGCACCCCCAGCCTTTGAGGAGGGCGTCCCCGCCACGGTCGATGAGTTAATACAGGTGAACCTTGGAACCGAGGCAGATCCAAGACCCACATTGGTCAGTGCCGCCATGCCCTCTGAGGAGCGGCAACAGTACGTGGACTTTCTCAGGCAGCACCGTGATGTGTTCGCTTGGGGCTATGACGAGATGCCGGGGCTAGATCCTCAGGTAGCCGTCCACCGCCTTGGTCTCCCGGCGAACCATCGCGGGTTCAAGCAGCCTCCCAGGAAGATGCACCCATCCCATGGTGCCATGGTTGAGGCCGAAGTTGACAAGCTTATCAAAGCCAACTTCGTGAGGGAAGTTCAGTACCCCAAATGGCTGGCCAAAATTGTGCCGGTCAGGAAGAAGAACGAGCAGATTAGAGTCTGCATCGACTTCCGCGATCTCAACCGCCACTGTCCGAAGGATGATTTTCCCCTTCCAGTGACAGAGCTGTTGATTGATGCCACGGCAGGGTTCCAAGCCCTCTCCTTCATGGATGGATACTCCGGATACAACCAAATTCGGATGGCCCCTGAGGATGAGGAGTTCACTGCCTTCAGGGCCCCCCAAGGTACCTTTTGCTACCGGGTCATGCCCTTCGGCCTGAAGAATGCAGGTGCCACCTATCAACGGGCGATGCACCGCATATTCAAGCCAATCCTCGGCACGCTGGTGGAATGCTACGTCGACGACTTGGTTGTCAAATCGCGCCAGCGTCAGGACCATCTCAAAGATCTTGAGAAAGTGTTCAGCTTCCTCCGGTCTCGCTGCCTGAAGATGAACCCGTTGAAGTGTGCCTTTGGGGTCACCTCCGGAAAGTTCCTTGGATTTGTGGTAAGATACCGGGGTATTGAGATCGACCCAGAGAAAATCAGGGCGATTAGCCAGATGCCTCCCCCGGGTACCGTCCGGGAACTGCAAGGGTTCCAAGGCCACTTAGCCTATATAAGCCGATTCATCGCGAATCTGGCCGGCAAGTGTAAGCCCTTTTCTCGGCTTATGAAGAAGGGTGCCACCTATGTATGGGATAAAGAGTGTCAGACCGCTTTCGAGGAAATCAAGCAGTACCTGCTTCAACCTCCGGTCCTGATGCCGCCCGTATCCGGAAAGCCGCTGGTCCTTTATGTGACCGCCCTGGAACGGTCCCTGGGTGCCCTTCTCGCCCAGAAGAACAACGAGGGAACAGAGAATAGCCTCTATTACCTCAGTCGCATGCTCCTCGATGCGGAGGTTAGGTATTCCCCCATCGAGAAGAGCTGCCTGGCGCTCGTATTTGCCGTACAGAAATTACGGCACTACTTGCAGCAACATGAGGTAGAGTTGGTTTCTCGGGTAGACCCGTTGAAATATATCCTGAGCCGACCTATGTTGACTGGCCGTCTAGCGCGGTGGGCTGTGATTCTCCAGCAGTTCGACATCAGGTATGTGTCTCAGAAGGCCATCAATGGGCAAGCGTTGGCAGACTTTCTGGCCGCTCACCCGACCTCCGCGGATCAGCCGCTGGATCTAGGCTTTCCTGATGAGACCATTCTCTCGGTTGATCGAGCCGATCCATGCTGGCAGATGCACTTTGACGGTGCCTCCCGGAGCCCCACCGGTAGAAGACTCGATAATCCTAAGCTCAATAGAGTGGGCTTGGGCATCGTCTTCATTACCCCGGAGCGAGCCGTGCTGCCATACTCTTTCCTGTTGTCAGAGGGCTGTACCAACAATGAGGCGGAATACCATGCCCTCATCACCGGCCTCGAGTTGGCTCTCGAGATCGACGTGCCCCGTCTGTGCGTGAAAGGGGACTCCGAGCTGGTCATTAAGCAGATCAATGGCGACTACGTTGTCAGGAAGCCGGAACTTGTGCCATTGTTGGAGTGCACCCTTCTTCTGATGGCCCGGTTCCCTTCTCGGCCGGAAATTGTCCATGTTCCCCGGTCGCAGAACGGTCGAGCAGATGCTTTGGCCAGCCTGGCTGCGTCACTTGCGGAACCTGAACAGGACAACCTGATCGTCCGCGTGACGCGCCGCAGGATCATCACTCCCGTTGTCCCGGAAGAAGATCGCGGCCCGTTGGTAAGTAACCTCACCACGGTTGCCCCTATGCCCGGAGCCCCGAGTACCCCAGATATAGCAGTCGAATCAGCCCGTGATTGGAGGGCGCCTTTGGTTGAGTACCTCCAACATGGCATTCTTCCGTCAGATCGGGCCGAGCGCGAGCGAGTTCGACGCCGCGCATCGCAGTTTGTCCTCCAGAGCAGTCCCGGTCTGGAACAGATCCTCTACAAACGCGGATTTGATGGTGTTCTCCTCCGTTGCCTTCAGGGAGTTGAGATCCCACGAGTCATGCAAGAGGTTCATGCAGGTTCATGCGGCGCCCACCAGACTGGGCCGAAGCTGTCCCACCAGATTCGGAGGTTGGGATACTTCTGGCCCTCTATGATCCATGACTGCATCGAGTACGCCAGGAGGTGCCATGCGTGCCAGGTTCATGCGAACTTTGTGCATCGGCCGCCGGAGCCTCTCCATACCACAAGGTATTCCTGGCCCTTTGCAGTCTGGGGACTGGACGTCGTGGGACCTTACCCGCCGGCGACAGCTCGCCAGTGCCGGTTCATTCTGACCGCCATGGACTTCTTCTCCAAATGGGCAGAAGCGATTCCGCTCAGAGAGGTCAAATCCTGTTCGATCGCTGACTTCGTGACCTCCAACATCATCTATCGATTTGGAGTGCCTCACGTTATCCTCACGGATAACGGAACCAATTTCCGAGCAGCCGAGTTGAAGAAGTTGTACGCCAAGTATAACATCCGCTCAAACCATACATCTCGCTATCATGCGCAGGCGAATGGACAGATCGAGGCGTTTAACAAAACCCTCTCTAACATTCTGCAAAAGATGGTTGGTCAGAACAAGAAGAGTTGGCCGGACAAGCTCCCCAACGCCCTCTGGGCTTATCGGACGACGACTCGCAATTCCACCCAGATGACCCCTTATTCCCTGGTGTATGGAGCTGAGGCCGTCCTGCCCATGGAGATCCAGTTACCGTCCTTGCGCACTGCGGTCTACGACCAGCAAGCGCCGGACAGAGTTGCTGAAGCCCGTCTAGTCGAGTTGGAAGCACTGGATGAGAATAGACTTCGCGCTTTGCACAACTTGGAGAGGCATCAAAGCAGGATGGCTCGAGCTTTCAATAAGAAGGTTCGCCTCCACTCCTTCCTGCAGGGTGATCTAGTGTTAGCCCTAAGAGCACCGATGATCCCCGGCAGGAAGCCGCCCAAGTTGGAGCCCAAGTGGGAGGGACCTTTTGTTGTCCACAAGGTCTATCCCAATGGCGCGTACTCCCTAGCGACTATGGATGGTGAGCGTGTCACTCCTCCCACCAACGCTAGGTTCCTCAAGCAATACTTTGCCTGAGTGTCACCACGTCCTGCACGACGTTAAACTGCATTCGTCCAGGCTACAAGACGTTAAACTGTTCAGCATTCGTCCGCGCTGCAAGACGTTAAACTGCCAAGTGCTTCGTCCTGCATGACGCTAAACTGCACTACGTCCGAGCTACAAGACGTTAAACTGTTCAGCATTCGTCCTGCATGACGTAAAACTGCCACTCAAGAACTACGTGCGGCTTGATTCCCATCCTTATGGGATACGTAGGACCGCCTGAACCCTCGTGTTTCAGGCCCAGCCCCATCCTTCGGGAATTTCCATCCCATCTCGGGCCCTTGGCCCAGTTGCCCCCGGGTGTGCGGCGTATGGTGTGAGTGCGGGGCTATGCCCTCATTCACGTCGGTTTGCTCGTCACGCTGTACGCCCCCCCACGTTTGGGGATGCCTTCTGCTCCCCCCTTCTTTTTTCCTCATCGTCCTGCATGACGTTAAACTGCACTTCAAGAACTACGTATGGCTTGATTCCCATCCTTATGGGATACGTAGGACCGCCTGGACATTCATGTTTCAGGCCCAGCCCCATTTCCCGGGAATCTCCATCCCGCGTTGGGCCTCTGGCCCCAGTTCCCCTCCTTTTTGTGCGAGGCGTATCGCGTGAGCGGGGGATTATGTCCCCATTCACGTCGGTCTACTGGCCGCGCCGTACGCCTCCCCCGTGTGTGGGACTACCTCACACCCCTCATCGTCCTGCATGACGTTAAACTGCCTTTCCAGAACTACGTATGGCTTGATTCCCATCCTTATGGGATACGTAGGACCGCCTGGACGCTTGTGTCTCGGGTCCAGCCCCGTCTCTTGGTTGATCACGGGGATCTGCCCCCCTTCGGTTGCTCTCAGGGTGAGTCCTCCGACCCTTTCCGGAGATCTGTTAACATGTTTTGGGTGCTTCGGTCTATGGCTCGTAGTGTCAGATTCAATCCCGACAAGTCCTGTGTTGCTTGTCAGGCCTCGCGCTTCCTCTTGTTCGAGCCTTCACTCAAAGGGATCCTCGTTAGCGGTTTGGGTACGATGCCTCAGTGCTCTCCCACCGCTCCGGGTCGATTTACCGGCGGGTCTTGGGCCGCAAATCGATATGAATCCTGCGATTGAGCGGTTGATGCTCGTTTGCTTGCCCCGTCTTAGGCTGACGCGATCGGATGTTGTGTTGCGAATGCGTCAGCAACGTCCTTGATCGCCATGTCAGCTCTCTCAGGCTCTGAACATTGGTTGCGCAGTCCTCATCACACTCCGCCTTTGTGCGTTGTAGTGGAATCTTGACACTCTCTTCATACTGACCTCCGGTACGCCTCTACACGTTAGGCAGACCAACCAGGGTAATGATGTCGTTCGAGGCTCCCATGATCTGAGCGCCAAGGATATATGCGGATGTTCTCCCCAAGGGCCATGCGTAGCTGGACCCTCGTCCCCATAAGGAGGAGGGAGTCGCCCGAACAATTGCGTTCTGGGCCCAGTATATCTGGAGGCTAGCATCTCTGCCCCTCGGGTGATGGACATATGCAGACCCCTATCCCAAGACTCTTCTCCTAGAATCGTGCGTGACCGCAGGGCTGGGTATGTCCCCACCCCCGCCGTGTCCGCCGTACCGCAATAAGCGGATTCCTCCATGGTCCGAACCACACGACCTTAAACTGTGTTGTCTAGTCCTACCACACGACCGTAAACTGTGATCGTCTTGGCCGCCCGACGAAAAACGGCACTGCATCGTGATGTCCTCCTCAGGGGACACTCATGTTGGGCGCTGGTTAATAACCACGCCATTCATCAATGCCTTCCGTGGCTTGATTGTTGTGGCGACGCCAGAGATTTCTCAATCACGGGCATGTCACCGCACAAAGAAAAACCATTCATCTTTAAAGGACAAACAAGAAATATCAAATGCCGCTCCTTTTGTGTGCGAGGGTCAGACCCGCACTCTTCCCCGCGCTGGTGCCCGATTGTGTTGCACCGCGCTTCAAGAACTACGTGCGGCTTGATTCCCATCCTTATGGGATACGTAGGAACGCCCGGATGTTTGAAACTTCGGGTCCAGCCCCCCACCTCTTAGAGATTCCCCCTTCTCTGGGGAATCCTCCGCCTTCAGGTCACCCTCAAGGCGTGTAACCCGACCCCTTGCAGTGGTCCACCGGTGTCAAGAGTACTCTGGTTTATTGCCAGGAGGGTCAGGATCCGCTTGGTCAGGTTTCCTCCACTTTTCAGGCTTCGTGCTCCCTTTCATTCGGACCCATCGTCTACGCCCTGGGTGGAGCCCCCGTGAACGGTTCGGACACAATGCCTCAGTGCTCTCCCACCGACTCGGGCCGGTACCCCCAATGGCCTCGGGCAGCAAATCGATATGAATCCTGCGATTGAGCGGTCGACGCTCGTTTGCTGCCTCATTCCACCAACGGTTAGTGCGATATTGATGCTGCTTTTCCGCCACGGTCGGCAGTACTCCCATATCGTTACGCCGGTGCCCCCAGTCCTTGAGTGAATGGCCGCATGATTCACATTTTCCACCTCCCATTCTGACCAGGCGAAACCTCGACACTCATTGACACTATCCCTCAGTGCATCTTCGCATATCCAGGGGATATGACCAGATGCGGCGTACTTTGAGTCCTTATGGTCCGAGCTCTAAGACCTTAAACTAAGATCTCCCCTTATGGTCCGAGCTCTAAGACCTTAAACTAAGATCCCCCCTTCTGGTCCGAGCTCTAAGACCTTAAACTAAGATCTAGCCCTTATGGTCCGAGCTCTAAGACCTTAAACTAAGATCCCCCCTTCTGGTCCGAGCTCTAAGACCTTAAACTAAGATCTAGCCCTTATGGTCCGAGCTCTAAGACCTTAAACTAAGATCCCCCCTTCTGGTCCGAGCTCTAAGACCTTAAACTAAGATCTAGCCCTTATGGTCCGAGCTCTAAGACCTTAAACTAAGACCCCCCCTTCTGGTCCGAGCTCTAAGACCTTAAACTAAGATCTAGCCCTTATGGTCCGAGCTCTAAGACCTTAAACTAAGATCTCCCCTTATGGTCCGAGCTCTAAGACCTTAAACTAAGATCCTCTAGCCCTATGGTCCGAGCTCTAAGACCTTAAACTAAGATCCTCCACCCTCATGGTCCGAGCTCTAAGACCTTAAACTAGGATCCAGCCCTTATGGTCCGAGCTCTAAGACCTTAAACTAAGATCTACCCCAAATGGGGTCCTACGTCCTGCATGACGTTAAACTGCACTCTCAGAACTACGTGTGGCTTGATCTCCAGCCTGATGGAGTACGTAGGAACGCCCGGGCATTTCGACTCGGGTCCAGCCTCAGGGATCGATAAGTCCCGCCCCTCCTCGTCGCTGGCCGTCTGGCCTGACTTCGGGTAGAGTGGTGCAGTCGTAATATTCTCCCCGATTCAGCTCGGGATGCCCCATCGCAAGGATGGGAAGCGACGGTTTCCTCGTCAGAGAGGTGCTGTCTGAGAATTGAGGTGACTCACGGCCAGATTAGTGCATCCGCCTAATACGCTTCCCCCACGGTGGCGCAATTTTGAGAGCGTTGGATTCTGTCCGAACAAATCGTCACTTCGCCCCACGCTTCGCATGCCCTGTTGATCTGGATTTTCCACCCTTGTGTCTGAAGGAACCCCAAAGCGGTATTCATGATGACATGTGAGCCGCCTCCTGCAATATGAATGATGGCCTTTTTCGGTCCGTCTATTGCAGTTGTTATGGTCGATCCACTGTCCGCCTACCGTCTTGGGCATTTCCTGGAAGGCCGACCGTTGTGGATGTCTGGATTCGGGACACGCGATTCACCCTTTCTCATTTCCCTATGTTCGGATAAAATCTCAACGCCCCTAGCATTGTCCCGCTCGTGTGTTGGAACAGGTTGGGGGGATGATACATTGGTTAGGTCTGAGGTCTCCTTTCCTAGGAATGACCTCCCTCTTTTCTCCAGAAACCCAGGCCCAATTGTGGATGCCTGATGCTTGGTTAACACTCCCGCAAGACAACAATTTGTGGTTGAGCATGTTAAACCAAAAGACGCAGATAAATATGGCGATTCATACAAGTGGATCAAAATATTACGTAGCGGAAGCAAATGTTCTGGGAATGGCAAAAAACAGCCCTTAGGGATTAGCGTGCTGAATGAGTCTTTCTAATGCCGCTACCCTTTGGCTGGTGGCCTCCAGAGCTGCTTCTCGCTCTCTGCGTGCTCTCTCTTCGTCGGCGGTCGCAGCGCGCAGTTCGTCGATTCTGGCCTGTGCACGCTCCCGCTCGACTTGGAGTGTGACCATCTGTTGGCCCGCCTCCGTCAGCTGTACCTGAGCGTCGATCAGTTGTGCCGATAGTTTCTCCACAAGCTCGGTACATGCTGCGACGAAGGCCTCCTTCTCTGCCGCCTGCCCTTCGAGGCGCCGGACTTCCTGCTCTGCCGCGATGAGCGCCTGCGTGCTCTCCGACATGTCCCGACTTTGTGCGACGTCGGCACGCCGGCGGCTCTCGCGCATCTTCTCGGCCATGAAATCACGGACCGTCAGATGGAGGCGTTGAGCATCGGCTCCCCCGGCACACAGGAAGCGCAGCCAGGTCTGAAGTGATCCCATGCGCCCCAGCCATTCCGATGGGTCTCGCTTGAGGAAGCGCTGGATGCACTTCCACCCCCTGCGTCGCGTTACCCGGCTATCCTCGACCGCCTCCGCATCCGAGTCATCCATCTCCTCGGGGTCGGCAGGCCGGTAAGTAGGGAAGGCAGCCAGCAGGTCTGCTGCAGGGTCCGCCCCTGGGAGGTCCTCACGAGGGATAGGTTCCCCAACATCCGGGCAACCTTCTTCTCTCTCCCCAGCGGCGCTGACACCCTCGTCAGCCCCCAACCTCTCTCCGGTGGCAGCACCGCCGACGTCCGCAGCCCCTTGATCAGTAGTTGGTGGGGCCGGCTCGGTTTGGGAAGCCTGTTCCGGAGCAGGCGGCATGTCCACCACTGGTCCACTCGTAGATGGCCCGGGTTCGGCAACCCGACGAGCCTCCAATGTTGAGATCACTGCGCGGGGCATGCCATGGTTAGTCACGGATCGTCAATGGCAAGCACCAGCAGTAAAGTAGGGAGACTTACGGGAGTTCGGAGCGTCATCTTCCGCTACCCCGTTCGCCGCAGGAACAGTTGCAGCAGGGGACCCCTTAGCGCTTGTCAATTCGATAATGGGTGCCTGGCCCCCGCCTTGTCCTGCTGGCGCCTCTCCTACTCCTGTTGAGGACGCCTGACCGACGTCCGTGTGCTCCTGAGAAGGATGGAGAAACGGGTTAGAAGCTGCATAAGAGAATGGATGAAGCAAGTTGAGTAGGGATAGAAGCGGACCTCGAGGAGCTCAGTGACATCAACGTTGTCAGAGCCAGCCACCTTGCCGCTCTCCCGTGGGCTCCCCCGATGGGACCTTCCCTCGGAGCCTTCATCCTCCCCCGTCTCCTCCTCCTCATCGGAGTCGTTACTGTCATCTTCTTCCGGCGGCATCTGTTCTGGAGCGGGCTCGAGACCGAGCATCACCTTCACCAGAAGGGATGGCTCCGCATGCTGACCACGTTGGCGCGCGTACTCGTCCATGGCCGTCAGATATGCATATTGCCGGTTGAAGTCCACCCTGTCGGTGATCTGGAGGCGCCCGACCTCTAGCAGATAGATTCCTTCTCTGAGTATCTTTCGCCAGATGACGTCGGTCCCCAGTGACTGCCGCAGGGTCATCCAGGCCGACCACAGCGCCGGGAATACTGCATCGTGGGAGGGTTCGAGCAGACGTCTCACCTGCTTCCCGGGCCGCTCCTCGACCGCCGCATGTGCCCCCTCTCTGGGCGCCGAGGTCGTAGCGGCAGCCTGCGATGCGCCCGCCGCCGAAGTCCCTGCTCGCGCCGGCCCCGCTGCTTGGCGCGCCTCCGTTCTCCCCCGTGTGGCGGCGCCTCGCCTCCTTCCTTGACGCCCGGTCTCCGCACGGGTAGCCTCGAGCCGCCGAACTAGCTTCCGCAAGAGCCCCTCGGGGTACGCGATGGCCCAGTGTTCGGCATACTCGGTTGCCAAGCCTGCGTCGATCCCGGTAGGAGGGAGAGTGATGACGTCGCCAGAGCCGAAGGCGACGAACATCAGCCACATCTGGCGAAGGACGCAAGGGTTCGTCTCCTCCCGGACATCAGTGAATACCCTCTTCGGCATCCGTTGAAGGCACCTGAACTGCCTGGCGAACCGGGTCGGCACGTAAGGCTCGCAGATCACCTTCCCCTCGATCCGAGCCACGAGCACCCCGCCCCGCATGTTCAGGAAATATTCATGCTGCTCCAGCGGGCCCTGTCCGTTGTCGATCATCTGGCCGACGGGAGTGGGGAACGGGCTGAAGTTGAAATTGGCATGATTGCCAATCCGAACCCTCACGCCCTCCTCACTGAGGGTCATCAGAGCGACCCCCGCAATGTTCAGCAGGGAGGGTCGCAGGCCGTTGCCCGGAGGACTGATGGCATTTGGGAACGTATACCCACCAAGGTGAGCAGCCACCCAGCCGTGGAAGAACTGAAAGGGCCCACAGATCCTTCGTGGCGACCCCCCTCGTGAGATGCGTCCCAGAATGGCATATAGCCTCGCCAATACTGGGACCCCGAGGTTGTACCTCTTATTGGCAACCATGGCGCCCGCCATCGCCAGCGTCGCCGGGCGGACGCCCATCCTCGCATCCCGCACTGGCAGGAGCCACCCGCTCAGAAAGGCGGCCAGGAACGCCGCGTACCGGACGTTCGGGTCCCGGGCCTCGATGACGCGGTACCCCCATGAGCGGTAATCGCCCGTCTCCAGGACCCGCCAGTACGACCCGTTCCGGCTCCTCTGAGCTGCGGTCGGGCACCGCTTCCCCCTGCCTGGCATCTTGACCGCCGGGTCATGCTTCAGGAACTGGCCAAACCAATCCTTGTAGGCTATGTCCTTCTGGAAGTCCTGGATCCCGAGCCACTGCGTAGCCAGGTCAAGCAGATGCCAGGTCAGAATGGGGGTCCGTGACCTGTCCTCCCAGATGTTTTTCGGTGGCAGGAACTCATCGTACTGGTAGCCCTCCAGCGGGATACCTCCGATGCAGTGGATGTCCCAGAGACCGATGCCGACCTCCCCATGGTGAAGATGGAAGGTGTTGGTATCCGGGGACCAGCGAGTGAACAGCTCCGGCCCGAGCTCAGACTGCTGGTAGAAGTGGAACTGCGACGTCCACACCGCCTCGAACAGGCCGATGTACCGCAGCTCCTCTGCGAAGTGATCGCAAGTGTGGCGTACCCAGAACGCCCAGGCCCATTCACTGGTAAAGTTTCCCCCAGACCGCAAGTCCCAGTCCTTCAGCCAGCCCTTGGTGTCGTCCGTGACGCTCTGGCGATATATGCTCGAGTAGAGGGCTGGAGAATTCTCCGCAGTAGGCTCACCCCCATCAATGGTTCGCGTCCTCGGGTTCAGGACATAGACATCCAAGTGTCTGGTCTCCCTGGCAGGATGCCCATTGTTGGTGATGTTATAGCGGAGAAGCTCGTCCTCCCGAGTCACCCAGGTCCGCGGCGCATCAACCTCGAACCCTGGCACTGGAGCCTCATCCAGGAGGCCAAAGTTCCAGAGCGGCAGGTTGTCTGACAATGGGTATGTCTTCTGGGCCGGCGTTAGTAAGTCGAACAAGGATTGATTGTCAGAAACAATCTCCTTGGCTCCGTAAACCTCCTCGTTCGTCGCCATCTCAGCCCTGCGGGTGGCGGCATCCCCTTCATTTCCTCTGTGCGCGGCCATCTCGGAAGATTCGGGAGTCGTGCGGGTTAAGGGATGAAGCGTGCGGGATCGGACGAGGCTGGTGGAAAAGTTTGAGAGGCGGCGCGCAATCCAAGTGGACGGCGCGCAATTGGGAAGACTGTCGCGCAAAGTTCCGGGTTTTCGCGCAAAAACAGGCGAAATCCGGACGGTTTTGCGCGCCGATCGGGCGAATTTCGCGACCGGAAGAGGCAATTTCGCGCACGAGAGCTTTGGAGCTTATCGCGCGGAAGGCCAGAGTACGGAACGCGGGACCCAGCGCCCCTATTTATAGGCGAGGCCGGGCCCGCGCTGCGCGGAAAGCGCTTTGCGCGACCGCAGCGGCGAATTTCGCGACCGGCGCCCCTTTTTGCGCGCCTAAGTCCCGCGCCGCCCAGGACTTCGGCATTCCGGCGTCTCCCTCGGAACCCGATCGTTGCGACCTCTCACCGATCAGATTCCGAGGGGGGGCTTTTGTAGACGCCGGAAAAGTCCGTTGTTCCCAAACGAAGCTCCGGATGCGGAAAGCGAAGTGATATTTGGAGTCGGAAGAACGTTTCGGAGGGCCCGGAGGCCTTGCGCGGAATTTCAGAGGCCCGCGCGCAAAGGTGATGTTCCGCGCGCAAACCCCCCGGGATGCGCGCAATGCGCCGGTCCGGCGCGCAATTTTGCGCGCCGCGGGTCCGCGCGACTCCCTTGCGCGCCGCGCCCGATTCCGCGCCCGCGAGGAGGATGTCGCGCTCGCACCCTGGATTCCGCGCCCGGGGTTGCCTATAAATACAAGGCGACCCCCAACGTTTCAAAGGTGGCTGGAAGTCGAAACGTCTCTCGTGCGCGCAATTCAACCCCTTCCGCGCGCAATGACGAACTTCAGGTAACCTCCTTTCTTTCGCGCAAGAAAGCCTCGGGGTCCGCCTTCGCGCGCAATCCCCGCTGGCTCCTTTCATTAGAGTAAAAACTCACCCTAAGGTCTTTGCGCGCAAAAGAACCCGCTTGCGCGCAATTGCCCCGGGGTGCGCGCAATCCGGCCCGATTGCGCGCACCCCCATCTTTCAAGTGGCCATTCATTAGAGAATGAGCCGTTGCCCCCGCGCGCTATCCGAAGCCCGGAGTGCGCAATCTCAAGCATCCGCGCGCAAGGCACTGGCCCAATTGCGCGCCAGCCGCCCCAATTGTGCGCCGGCCCGCAGTATTGCGCGCAAAGCTTCCTTTTTGCGCGCAATCTGCCAGGGTCGTCCCCGTTGACCCCCTGAGGGCACCTGCCTGCGTGGCGCCCGATGATCCTCATCCTGGGTGCCCGCACCGTGCGTTGTCTTCCCGTGCGGCCCTCCAGGTTCGTGCGAAGTGACATGCACCCAATCGTCCGGCAACCTATGCCCAGCATGACGTTAAACTGCACATTCGTCCCGCATGACGTTAAACTGCGCATTCGTCCCGCATGACGTTAAACTGCGCATACGTCCAGCATGACGTTAAACTGCATATTCGTCCAGCATGACGTTAAACTGCACATCCGTCCAAGCTGCACGACGTTAAACTGCCTAGCCCCCATCGTCCGCGCTGCAAGACGTTAAACTGCCAAGTGCTTCGTCCTCAACACATGACGTTAAACTATACTTCGTCCGGCAAGACGTTAAACCGTCCGCTTCGTCCTCAACACATGACGTTAAACTGTACTTCGTCTGGCAAGACGCTAAACCGTCCCCAACCTGATCCCGTGCTCCGCACGCAGGGTCCCCCCGGTTTGGATGTGGCCCCCACCCGCTCGTCTCTGCAGGGATGTTGGGATTGTCCCCCTTTTGGGACGATTTAATGGGAGTGGCTTTTCCCTACGGGGGCAGGGTATTACAAACCCCTAGTTCCTCGTGGGAGGCTGCACATGTGTATCTCCATTGCGCCTCCCCACTGCCGAAGCCAGTAGAGGGTCTGACTGGGATCGAGGTGTCTTCTGCTTTCGGTCCAAGTCCCTTCCAACTGAGTTTTGCAGCATCCGGGCTGCCCCAAGTGCGTAAGTCCTGACAGAATGAACTACGTGGACTTTGATCCCTGTCTTCTATACAGGGTACGTAGGAAGCCTCCCTGAGGTCCAAGCCCACCACCTGGTCGTCCCGGTCGTATTTACGTCTGTTCGTCCATCAGTGGACCCCTCCAGGGTTCACGCTTGCGTTGATTCACCTATGAATCCGCCCCTGTGGGAGACTGCCCGTGTGTATCTCCACGGTGCCTCCCCACAACCCCCCTTTTTCCATTTCCCCTTTTTATCGTCCAGCATGACGTGAAATTGTGATCCACCCGGCCGTTCCATCCCCCTCCGTGCGAGGTGGTTCGGTTCAATCCTCCGTCCGGCGGCCTCGACCTCTTCGTGAGTCGGCTTGCCGACGTCCAGCATGACGTTAAACTGTATACCCGAACTACGTTGACTTTGATCTCTGTCTTCTACACATGGTACGTAGGAAGCCCCTCTGGGGTCCAAGCTCTTCACTTCATCATCCATCCTGATCCTTACCCGGGCCGCCACATCCCGGTGGGGTCATGCCACTTCACTCCACTCCACGTTACTTGGGAAGCCGCCCATGTGCTGGCCCCAGCGTCGGAGGTTCCCCGCAAGGGGTTCTGTCATCTGATCCACTTTTCGTGTTGATCGGTCCGATGCCGTCCCCGCTGGACGTTAAACTCGCGGCATACCCCGTGTTAAACACGGGAAGCTGAGGAAAACCTCAGGTGACACAGTTCCCCGCACCTAGTACGGGATGCCTCAGGCCATCATGCCTTCGAGAAGCCCTATTAGGGACGAAAGACAGATGTGCAGAGCCGCAGTGTTACGACACGCCCCCAGCACCCAGAGCCACCCGGCCTTCTCACTGCAGGTTGCTGCCCCGCCCAGACTCCTTGGAACGTCCGGGCGGAAGCAGCGTAATTAACCGGTGTCCATGTAGAGAATGAATATAGTGATGATCCGAAGGACTGCATTTTGAGACTTCGGAAGGGATCCAAATCATCCTGCACATGAATGTTCTAGGGAAGGGTTTCGGGGATCCGATGCATCTCACATTTTAGGATGAAAAAACCCTATTATCATGTTCTTACCATAGAAATAGATGTATAAGCCTGTGTAAGGATATATTAGTGGGTCCCACATTGGGTTTTAAGAAGATCATAGAATGAGATTAAAAAATCATGGGAGCTCCTGGAGGTATTCGTATGGTGTGGTCGGTTCTCCCACCTGTCATGGAATTGTCCATCAATACATTGATCTTTTTTTAACAGAATGACGTCCATCATACTTCACACTGATTGTGTGGGGATGTCCTATACATTGATATTTTTTGGATATGAGGAGGACCTATGTACCTTCAATCATAATAGAGTGGATTAACAACAATTAGAAGACTTTTGGTGTGGTATGAACCTACACTTTGACTAGTGGAGGTGTGAGGAGCACCATGATATATAAATGTGTATGTGGTGGGGACCTATGTATTGGATTAATAAAGCCTGGGGGTACCTCCACAGTGGCGGGTACATGAGCGGGGTGGAACTCCACTACAAAATGTCAGAACACGGGGAGGACCGCCATAATGGTTGTTGTGGACTTTGGGAGGTCATTTGTGCTGATTAGAAGTTTTCGCGTGGGGAGGGAATTCATACTAATCATGATTATTATATAGATATCCATTTAATTGGTATTTTCTAGAGGGGGGAGGACCTATTCTCATGTTGGAATCAATACATGGAGGGCCTTTGTAATGGATGGTGATTGAATTGTGAGGGCCTCTATACTTGATCTCATCATTGTGTGTGAACCTACAACTGTTGAAGGGAATTTCAATGAATGAAAGAGTCAACCTTGCCCACTATTTGTGTGGAAATTTCCTCGATTATAATTACATATGTCTGAAACATTGGTTTCCTATGGAAGGTATTTTGTAGAATGAAACTTGTATGGCATCGAACATAGGAGATGTTGTTGACAATGCCCCCTGATGAGATTCTTCTTATGATTTTTCTAGATATCAGTGTCAGATTAAATGGATAAGGGCAAAAAGAGTATGAATTCATACAATTTCATCTTCACGAGGGATTGGAAACTTGTGGGGAGGATGTGGCCTGGTGGGATCATTCCTTGGTAGATTTTAGATGGTAGTCATAGTCAGGATGACTCGAATATTCCGTACATAATTTTCATAGGAGATGGAGTCACAGTACCATTCTAGGGAAAGGATATCAAAACAATTTAATGTGGGTGTGGGGAGATGTGGCTCCCTATACGTACCCGGGGGTTTGCAGTGATGGTGATTCGTACGAGACTGTAGGTGTTGGAGTGCTATTTCAATCATGGGAATGACCCACTCAAGCTCGTATAGGTGAACAAGGGTGTCTATCTCCATTATTTTTATGTTATGATAGGGTGAAATGCATAATTTGTTCATTTTATCCATGTTCTAGAATGATTTCATTTAAGAGGATGAGTCATGCGGGATTACCACATTGATTTTCCTTATAACCTTGGGTCGGTGGGTGGGGGTTATTGTTTTCCAGTAGTTGGGATCTTGCAATGATAAAACATTCAGCTATCAAAATTGATATATGAAAACAAATCTGAATTCCTTAGTGTTGTACAATATTCCAGGTATATAAATAGTGATCCACACTTATAATTTCATAGAACCGAATTCCCAATGATTTATTGTCCATTATTCTATTGAGTTTCATGCCAGACAAATTATTTTAGCTCAGGTACCATGTGCCGAAGACCATGATCACTTGTCATGCTCAAAATATAATGTGTCTAACACTACTAACTCCATATTGAGTAGATGTGTTCACATCTAGTTCACCATTTCTGTTTTCAAGGATTCTGGCTAGGGTGTGACAACATCATCATTCGCGTGAACAGATGGGGTAGATTATACCCAACATTCAAAATTTAAAATGGTAGGTTATATTTGACACTTCCCCAATGATGTATACTCATGGATCAAAACCTGATTTTGGGATATTATTTCTCCCTTCAACGGATCCATATGCAGAGTTTTTCACCCAGTTCTGGTCACCCATATAGATTAATACATTGTTCTTGAACCTCATTCTTGATGCCATATCTTTGTGCACATTGATAAATTATGTTTCTTCTAAATGGAAATTATAAAGGGTCAGGTTTGAGAATAAACCATCATTCATTAATGTTATCACATCAGGCATTGAACCTTTAAAATAATAAAAACCATTGTCCAAATTTATCATACTACACATATTATATATTTATAATTTAACCATAGGTTTATCAATATTTATCAAACCATTTACATTATTATAACATGAAAATACACTCCAAATTTTCAGTTTTTTAATCATTAAATTTTATCCACACATATCTCATTTATATAAACTCAGAAGTGGAGGGAATCATTTTATTCCACATTCCCACTAGTTCCATCATATCTTAACTAGAATCATCACATGGAGAACCATCAACTTCATCATCATCATCATCATCAGTACCCCCTCCACCACCAGTATCATCTACTCAACCACCACAAAAAAACTCATTGATATCAATCAGTGCATAATATATAGAGAAAATTGTTTTCATACATGAATAAAAAACATTACCATCCTATTAAAAAAGTAATTGAAATATAATAGACATATCATTGAGGAACAATTATGTGGCTTGTATACTTCTTTGATGTTAATTTATAACAACTTTTTTGTCACAACTTCTTCTACATGAGCATTGTAACAATATCATATGATAGGATTAAGAGGTGTTCTATAAAGGAAAATAACATGTGGGGATTATGTTTGTCTCAATTCAACATAGGACAACACCTTAGTAATACTGATATATTACCTATCTAAAATTATCATTTTTCCCAATTTTGTCATAATATCACTCATCGCTGGCCCCTAGGGAACACTATTGAAAATATAAAAATGTTATTTAATTTAGAAATACATATAAAAATTTGAAAGATCAATAAAAATACATAAAATATTTTATTGTGTATGATTATATACAATAGTTACATATTTTCTCCTCCTACTAGAGAACAATATTTTATCTCCAGAAAAACAACCTTTGATTTCCAATGATTTTTTATATAGATATAAATTATTATTAAAATATTACATTATTGAAGAATATGAAATCACCAATCCTATAATGAGTTAATTTTTTTATGATAGGAATTATAAAAAGAAGACTTTAAATATAAATTTATTTATAATGTTAATACGACATTAATAAAATAATCAATACATAATAATTATCATGCATATAATGATTATTATATGAATTAAACTTGTATGTTGATTTCAGTGAAATTATATTTTTGTTATGTTAGTTGGTTATTTTTTCACTATGTAACATTGATAATGTGATCATTATGAAAAAAATTTGGTTACATTGTTTGGTTATTTGGTAATTTTAGAATTTCTTAATTTTGACAACCATTAAGAGTATTTATCATATTTTTTATAATTTGGTAATAGGATTCATTTTGGGAGATAATTTTAATCCCATTATTTAGTTATGTCCTACTGTTTCTTTTGGTTTATATTTTTAGTAATATTTGTACATTTGTTCATTTGGAATGATAATTTGGTTCATTTTAAGGTTATGTCATTTTGGTTGATTTAGGTCAGTCCACTTTATTCATTTTGTGGGTTATGTTATTTTTTTATTTATAATTTGGTTTATTATAGGAAAAGTTAATTAGTTCACTTTTGTTTAGCTAATTTTGTGTTTGTTCATATGGTTCATCTTTTGGTTATTTCATATTGTAGTTAATTCATTTAGTTTATTTTCGGTTACATAATTCGGTTCATTTTAGGGTTATGTAATTTTTGGTTAGTTCATTAGGTAATTTGTTCGATTTTTTGTTAGAAATATTTGTTTAAATTTTTTAGGATATTTTGATTGTTATCGGTTATTACATTTTGTTCATTTATTGTTAGGTATTTTTTAGATTTTTTTTATTTTGTACACTTTTGGTAATATAATTTTTATATTTGGTTATTTGTTTTATTTCACGATATTTTTTGGTCATGTCATTTGGATTATTTTGGTTTGTTTTCCATTAGTTAGTTTGTTATAAAGTCATTGGAATTATTGATTTCTTTTGATATTTTAATATGTTCTTTTTGGGTTTGGTTATTTACATTTCATTAGTTTAGGTTATTTATATCATCTCAAGTTAGGTTTTTTCTAAATCTTGTGTTATGTCAAGAGGTTAATTTTGGGTTTTTTCATTGGGTTAATCATTTGGTTATGACATATTTGAGTTGCTCATTTTTTTAATTTGTTTTACATCATTTGGATCATTACTGGGTAATGTCATTCATGGTTAGTTCATTTGGTAAATTAATTATTTATTGGTTAGAACAATTGATTTAAATGGATTTAGGTAATTTGTATTATTTTTAGCTATGCAAATTTGTTCATTTTCGGATATGTATTTTTAGGTTAGTCTATTTTGATCATTTTGGGTTATCACTTATTTTTTATAGGTTATATGAAATATTTTGGGTTAGGTCATTTTGTTTATTTTCATGTTATTTCTTTTTAGGGTTATGTCATTTGGTTCATATTGCTAATTTAGTCATTAGTTTGATTGGGATTAGGTCATCTGATAAATTTCTCGTATTATTTTTTGGGATAATTATTTCAGTTTTGGTTTGGATATTTATTTTAATTTTGGGATTGGTTATTTAGATCATGTTTTGTTAGTGTATTTTCATCATCATGGGTAATGCCTATTTTTTTGTTGTGGGATTGGCCATTTTGTTCATCTCCATGTTATTTCATATTTGTGACATGTCATTCGGTTTTTTGGGTTACATATTATGGTTCATTTCAAGGTTATGTATTTTTTTATTATCTCATATTTTTCATTTTTTTTATTTCTTTTTTTGGAACAATTTGATTACAAGGGGTTTTTGTTATTTTTATGATTTAGGGTTAATTCATTTTGTCAATTTTGGGTTTGGTCTTTTAAGGTAACGTTAATTTGATCATATGTGGGTTATCATTTTTTTAATGGAGGCTATTCAGTTTATTTTTAGGTCATTTGGGTTATTTGTTAGTGATGACATCTTTTCTGTAACTTAATTTGTTTAATTTTGGTCATTTTGTGATTATTTTCTTTTATAATTTTTTATTTGATTAATTTTTCATTATTAATGTTTGTTTAATTGGTTTATTTGGATTTATATTATTTAATTTTTACTAGGGTAGATTTTTTAATTTTTTAATTTGGTAATTTTCATTATCTTGGTTTCAATAATTTAAATAATTTTGGGTTCATTCGTTCAGTTCATCTTTATATTTTCTCATATTTGGGTTTGTAGATTTCGTTTATTTTGTGAAATTTTATTTAATTCCTTTTAGGGATATGTATTTCTTCCAGTTCATTTCAATATTTGTTCATTTTTTTGTCTGAATAGTTGGATTACTTGCATTTAGGTTGTTTGGTTTATTTTTTGTTATGGTATTGTGTTCATTTTGGGTTGCATCTTTTTAGGTTAGGTAATATTGTTCATTTTTTATTATCTTTTTTATGATCTGTTATTTGGTTAATAATGAGTCAGTTCATTTGTTTTTTTTAGGGTTATGATTTTTTTAGGTAATGTCCTTTGGTTAATTTTGGTCAATTAGATATTAGTATGTTTGGTATTAGCTAATTTGATGAAATGTTAATTTATTTATAAGGTTAAATGTTTCATTTTGGGATAGTATATTCATTTTTCTTTGGTTTGGTTATTTACTTCATTTTTTGTTTAGGGTATTTATGTAGACTTTGGTTATTTAAATTTTATTATATTAGGTTTTTTCATTTGGATCACCTTTGGGGTTCTTCATATTTTAGTTACGTCATTGGGATTTTATTGGGCTACATCATTAGGTTTATTTCATGTTTATGTATTGTTTTTTAGTTAATTTGGTAATTTGATCAATTTTTATTAAAAAATTTGGAGTAATTGTTTTAGGTTGTTTGTTGTAATTTGTGTAATGTAATTTGGTAAATTTTTAGGGATTTTTCAGTTAGGTTATTTAGTTTATTTTATCTTAGGTGTTTTTTTTTGGTATATGTAATTCCCCCATTAATCTAATCGGTTAGTACATGGGTTTATAAAACCTATCTACTAAAAAAATATAATCCGTAAAAAGATGAACCAAATCCATATCATGGATATAATTCATACAGAAATTATCAATCCATAATTAAAGAACTAGAACATTTCATCAATATGTACAATTATTCAGATGTGTGACTTCATAAAATTTATTCAGACAACAAAAAAATAAAATAATAAAACCAAATAATGAACGAAAATACAAAATACTACATAATTACCCAATAATACAACAAAATTCTGTAAAATAATTTCCATGTAATGATGAAGAATCATTACATATTTTACTTTTCTGTCCTACCATTGAATTTGGTTTATCAAAAAAATGAAAATTCAATATAGTTTATCTAATGAAACATTACATTTTACAGTCTAAAAAAGAATTATTTATAATAAATATTATAATTCAAAATCAACTTATCATTAAATAATTTTTTGCAAAAATATCCCCCATATTAAATTACAATAAGTATTCATTAAAATATACAACCCTATTTCCAGAATAATTCTCATTCAACGAATAATTTTATTAAATAAATTTATTTCAAAAAATATATTACTAATTAAAGGTATTAAACCCATGTTTACAAATTTAACCCTTTTTATATAAAATATGAAAAAAAAATCTCCTTTCATTAAATTGTCATTTCCACCCTTATATTAATGCATTTAATGAATTGAAAACATAAATTTTAGAATTAAAATTGTACTATATATGTAATTGTAGGCTTTATTTCAACAAGAAAATATTACAATATATCTTTTATACTTATTGAAAATCCAAATATAAAAAAATATCCACTTTAATAAGAGTAAAATTATTTATATTATTTATATTCATATTAAATTACCTAGATCCTCTCATGATCATGCATTATAGCATTCCCCAATGTGTGAAATTTTGATATAAAATCTTTTCTATTTTACATATGAATGATAAATACGTACAAAAATTCTAAAAGTTTAATAATAAAAAAAATTATCAATTCATACAATAATTGTTCAAGAATAACAAAAACTCATTACTATTTTTATATGTGATTATATCATAATATTATTTTGTTGGATAGTTAGTGAATTTTAGTACACCATATAAATTAGAAAAGAATATACTAGTACAAACAACATATAAATCATACTTTTATGATTTCCTCAACTCCCCAAGATCCATAAATTGTGATAACATTAGTAGCTCCACCACCAAGAATGTTAAATTGATGTTGAAATGAATATGTTAATTCATATAAATACAACAATAATATAGATAAAATATTATAAAATTTTCTTACATATATAACCTCTATTGGTTTATACTTGATTTTATTTCAAATATTCCACCCAGATATATGTTGTATTAGAACAATATATTTGTATGTTGATTAAGAATCCAAAAAATATATACACTTCCATGAATTTTTACCTTTCATTTGATTGTATTACTTGTTATCCACAATTACTTAGGATTGAAGATTTATAGATTCACAAAAATTGATGTTCCCGTATATCCTATTATAATATAATAATGAATAAGATAAACGAAAAAAATGAGGACTTGTTTAAATAAAAAACAAGAAGAATGATGTGATATAATTTGACACATATATAAAAAACGCGATTCAGGTTGCTCCTTAGGATCTGTTGGATCTGTGGACAACCATGGATGGTAGAAATTGGAATGTCTGTTTGTTCCGATGCATTCACTATGTCAAATGTATTCACTAGAGTGGGAGATGATGGAATGAAATATTAATATCCAAGATTGATGTTCTAAAATGGATGTGGTGTCTATATGGTAATGTAATAATAGATTGGATGGGGATGCAACATAGAATATATATATATATATATATGTGGTATACATTTTAAGATACATGTAAGTGGTGTAGACATGGTAAGATAATAATTGGATAAATACAATTATGATGGAGGAAAGGGTGAAAATTACTTTAAAGCTCAAGGAGAGGATTAAATGTTTTGGTAGATAGGGTTTCCTCTGGCTGGTAAGGGTGTGAATGGGTATGATGAGTGCTCATTCTAGATCTTGGATCAATAACACTATGACAAATAAAATTATGCTGAAGATATGTAATCTATATTTTGGATGAATTTTCCTAATTTTTTTGATAATGAATAATAACAATACATTAAATGTAACGAAGAATAAAAATCATACCGTTATTATACTCATTATGGGAATAAGTGGAGGAAACCCTACATCAAAAATCTTTCGATCATTGTAAAATTATTTCTTCCTATGGTCATCATAAATATCATTTAGAATTGTTCTATGAAATAAATGAATATTTTTTAGAAAGAATTGTAAATATTATGTATAACAATTTGATGTTCATGTGGTCATAAAAATGTAATAACATGTTTTATAATGTATAACTTAAATCCAAGTTATTCATTTTTTTGAAAACCATTTTAAATGTAGTTTTATAATTTAATATAAATCTAACTGAATCAAATGAATAAACAATGCTAAAACATACATATCATTCCAAAAAAAACAATATTAAACTAATTATAGTGAAACAAACATGAGAAACCCTTGTCAATTTACAGTAAATGAACATTGAATATATATGGTTGATTCTATATATTTCACCCCACTACATTAGGTACATCATAAATTATCACAACTGGAGAATTTGAGTAATCAAATACAATATTATGGTCAAATAAAATAGGGTCTTTAATGGTGTCAATTTTCCTCATCAACAAAAAATATGTTGTGGAAATACTTCTATAATGGCGATGTAATCAAGTCTCGGATGATATTTAATATAAATCTCTTTATTTCCATTAATTCACAAATATGTGGATCATATGTATCAATGAATCGATTCGTGTTTACAAATATGAATCCATAGTCATCAATAAATTCACCATGTTTCATTAGTGATTCAAACAAAAACATTACCACATAGTGACACAACAATGGAATTAGTAATAAAATAAATATAATTTCTCATCATGTCCATAATAAGACACATTTTAATTTTGTTGCCTACTATCTAATGCACTGGTAGAAGATTCCATTGTTGATGTTAATGTAACACTATATTTTTGTTTTCTAATTTCCACCACTCAAAAAAAATTGGGACCAAAATTCAACACTCTAAATTATAGAGATATTAATTCAATAGGTTTACCCAATACAAAAAAAATATATTATTCAAAGAATTGAATTAATATATATATTCTATGTTAATTAATGTAATGGACATAACATTCATTACATCCACAGAGAATCTTTTTTCTATGAAAATCCCCCTACCAAAGTCAAATATTTATGCAATGTACTTATACTTTTGTTATATTCAACACAATAAGTGATAAAAATGTTTAAATTTTATATGAAATAAAATAGTTTGATATAAAATTTAAACAATCAAATTAATTACATGATATTTTAACTGAACAAACAACAATTAAATAAGACTATGTGATGTGTCATATCACACTATTCAAGAATAAATAAGGATAATATATATAACCTATGAATTTATTCTATTTTTGGAAGATATGGTTATGAGAATAAAATTTAAACATGATACACATCTTTTTTTCTCTTTTTCTAGTTATGTGATAGGCTGAAATTAGATAATTACATTGAACACACATTTATATATTCTTGATCTTGATTAAAAATCATAATGGAACGTTCAATATTAATATTATTTGGGAGATAATACCCCGAATGTCCGAGATCTATGTGAAGACCTGCTACCATAAGATTAAATACAGAAATGTTTAAACAGTACAAATCACTTAGGAAAGGGGAGCTTTACACAGCCTTGTAAACACATTATTTGGGAGATAATATTTCGTTGGGAACATATTTCTTTTAGTATGATACATCCACAAATGTGAAACATTCCCCCCAATAAGTGTTCTAGTTAGAAGATAAACTGGTAAATGCATAATTCATGTTTAAAATGATGGAGGAAATTTTTCCCAATCACAAACTATTAAAAGAAAATCATGTGATATTATAATCAAGAATTACAAAGATGACCACTTTTCATAAATATATCTATAAAAAAGTAAATAATTAATTGTCGTGACATTAAAATTAATGAATAGTAAATTATAGATTGCTATTGGGATCAACTCATGAAGAAAGATTTAATAATCATAAGATTTTACAACCAAATCATCATTATATTTTATTTTAAAACGTAAAAATCCCAAAAAAGTAGTCATGGGAAAAATTAAACATTAGAATAAGACAACTAGAATGATAAGGAGGACTAAAATATTTCAGGCCACATGTGTCCCCTATCAGAAGGTACACTACCTCAGTTGGTGGGACATTCGTAAGTAAAAGGAAGAACCCTAATATATATAGTAAAGTATACTAACTGAATGTCAAGACAATTTTTAGGATATGATACTCTGATTCCCATTCAACTTAAAAAAATTTAAAAACTACCCTTCAATAGGTTCATAAAATGGCAACTCATTTTAAAATAGTCTTCAAGATCTTTGTTGATGCCATGAACATGCCTATTAATATTACATGTAATTATTATGGTTCCATATGATAATGTTATGTGGGAAAAGGTAGAAAAAGGTCACCGTCATTGACAGGGATTCACATTCCCCCTTAAAATAATCCCATTGAGGAGGTTGATTTGTACATATTGGGTGATATTGAATATAATTTTGGATACCATATCACCTTCTCATAGCCAATAAGATTCTCTAAAAAACCCACAATTTACCCCCCATTATGGTTATTGAGATCCAAGAGGATCAAAAGGAACAAGAACATATGATCAGTGGCCTAAGTGGAAAGGCACATAATATAATACACATTGTTTATAATCCTCCTCTCAAAACATTCATAATCATTATCCATGTTATTCTTGATTAGTAGGTTTGAACATAGGACCGATTGATTATTTTCATTGATCACTTATATGGAAAACTAAATCACCTCTTAAAATGGACTTCCCTTTATAAACCAATGTTCCCCTTCAAATATCTAGTATAAAACCTAAGGTGACATCCTTCTCTAAATCACACTAGTGAGTACCATATAAATAAAATTATACATGCTAACTAGAAGATAATGTTGGAGAGACTAAGTGTCATTGATTATAGGAAATAACACCAATGTAGTATCACTATTTACATGTGGGATTCTTCATCCCTTGAATAATTCTTTTGTAGCATGTACCAAATCTGTATTTATGATATTCCAATTTTACCTATTCAATGAACATATAAAATCAACTAGGCCTAGAATGGTTTGAAGGTTATGACCCCACATATACTCATAAATCACATTATCCTTAGGTATGATGTCAAAGTGAGTATTATTAGAAGTTTAAAACAATTGATGAAATAAACTAATATAATCTTCATAATCCATCAGATAGACCCCAAAAAATGTGGATTTGAACCTCCAATAATTGACATAAAATAATTATCAACCTATTCTTCAATCACTCCTCAATCACAATGTAGGTTCTATCCCAGAAGATAATATTTGGTTATATTTCCTTCTACTTCTACATGATACATGGGGAAAGTACATTATTTTTTTGGTCAACCTTGTAGTGAGATTTTATTATTGACTACTCACATGCCCCCATATCAGGCCTCAACAACATGTCCACGAGAATATACTTTATGATATCTTGTTTAATGAATATATTTTTATACCATTCATTTTCAAAAAAAATATTCCATATAAATAATAATACCTCAGTACTGTCTATTTCATGGGTGAATTGGGGTGTTATACATTTCATGAATACAGATCACCCTTATCAATATAGATACTGTTGTGAAGCCTGATCAAAGATTTTCCCTAACACGTTATATTCCTCAACTTCCTCCCAACTAATTGATAACCCACAGTACGAGTCCACATATCTGAGAAGTAGGATCACAAATATGATCCTTCCTAGGATAAAATATAACCAACATTATCAAATGATCTGATGGATTCAACCCAAGGTATATAGCCTTATCATCTCTGTAGTAAATATGACATAAAAATTGGACATGCAATGGTCTAGGGGACACCATGTGTGAACTGCCTATTTCTAAATGATGTTCGACATAATTTTAAATCCAATGTATCCCATGTTAGGTAAATCAATACATTCTAGAAATGAAATGAACAACTAGATAGAATTCTGAGGGATTTCACTTATCACTTTCATATCTTGGAGGGTGACAAAAAAGGAATAGAATTTGGAGATGGGGTTTCCAAAGAATGGGTATCATCTGACCAATTCTACCTAGAATTGGAAATGTGAGATGGTATTATTATGAATGTATAACGGTGGATCAGAAGCACCTTTTTTGTAGTGGGGTGTCTAGATTAAACATCAACTGATGAGACAACTCTTGCATGAACTAATAGGGTTTACATATTGAGAAAACTATATCGTTATGCAGATGTCATAATTTTATGGAATTGTATGATCAACAACCTTTTATTGATTTATTAGACATTTTTTGGGAATATCCATCAAGAACATTGATAATCCAAAATATTTAAATTAAATTAATTTTCCCTATATGTTCCTTCAAAAAAGAATCCAAATGAACATTACATTTGTTTTCATCATTACACACATGATGGTGTTCTATTTGAATACCCCAATCCAAAAAGTACCAATGCGAGCATTATTAAACACTGGTATTCCACTTGATATTTAATATAATTAAGATGAACATTTAAAATATATTTTACTTAATGTTTGTAATATATATATAATGATGTAATACATTGGTAGTCCAATATGGAATCACCAAAAAAATACCTTCCTTTTTTAATTAATATTTTTCTTTATTGTTATCATTCTTCCTATTTATAGATTTCACATTTAAATTACCTAATTAAAAAGTAATATCATTAAATTAATTACGAACATCAGTTAATAATTTATATTGTTCTGGTTTTTCAATGTCCATAGTGTTATCAAACCTCCATCAATTCATCTTTTATTGATGTTATATAGGTATGAATTGTTGATTAACCATAAAACTATAACTATTATGATACACAAGTCACATCGATCATTTATTCATCATAAAAATAATCCATGGTAGTGGTCCCTTTTTAATCTTACCATTATATCATCACATAAGCATATAAATAATTTTTATTCCATAGAAGTGAATCAAAATCTAAAATATATTGTATAATATTGAATCGAATCCGGAAACACCCATTTCACATATATTCTTAAACACTCTAATTATTGTTTAGAAGTAGATGTATGTATCATTTTATGTTCACAAGGTCCTAATATAAGTATTCTTTTGAAGGTGAAAGGTTTTTTCATAAAAAAACATAGAGGACGATTAGAAACCTGAATAGTAACTAGCCACATGATATAAGAAGTAAGAATCAAACCAAACAGATTATAAAAATAATGTGATAGATCCAAACTAAAAATACATAAATGAGCTGCAAAATCATGGTGTTGTGCATCAAATTTGGGTAATTATAATCCATAAGCAGGATGAACCAACTCGTCATTAACTTTAATTATCTCACCATCATTTTATCACATATCAGTTGATATTTCTAAATAGATAAATAGATTTTGATGATGGGGAATTAATGGAAACTTCCACATGTAATTCTAGAGACCATGAGATAGTGGTCCATACATATGTTACTTCCAATGAGATTTTTCTGATTCTTTATAGCCATTAAGGTATGCTATTTTCTCCAAATATAAACTGCAATACTTTAGATATACAATAATATTGGTATAATAAAATCCAATATTGTTAATTAACATTAAGACCTTATAAGTATTTTAGAGAATATCTACACAGTAATGAATTAAGTTAGTAAAATGGAAAGAATAAAATAGGTGGAAATATTATAAATTCCAAACATGGTTTTTGCATGATATAATCGCATAAAAAATTCCTACTTTTTCATTTTTTTACACATCTGATATAATGGAATTCTCACATCTTCCATTAATTTTATTCACTCACTCTACATGATTATCTTAATTATTTACTCATGTGTACTTCTATAATTGATTTATGGAATCATAATTCTATCTCACGATGATTCAAAAATTAAAATCGATCAAATATCAAATTATCCATACATTTTATATGTTTCCGTTCATAAATAGTTTAATATTATCTCATATCTCCATTTCAATTCCAATCCTAATATTTTTCATGAAATAAATCTTTTTTAAAAGTTATCATACTAATTTCAAACTAATATATAGTTTTACAATTAAATTATAACTTGAATAATGTTTAAGACCTTGATATGAATCATTGTTAAATGAGAAATATAAAAAAATATCCAAATTCTATTTTAATCTAGGTTGAAATCTGATTGGTATAATAAATCCATCTACATTACATTCTATTATATGTAAAAATGATATACTAAAATCAAAACTATAGAACATAATTAAAAAAATAATTATAAATTTATTAATATGAAATTCATCAAAGAATAATATTAGTGAAAAAATAAAGAATAATGGAAATAAGATGTTTTATATGTGATGCTTAATAATATCGAACAAGAAAAGGTATAAGACCTGGAATGTTAAAAAACTATTACAAAATTCAGTTACATATATAAATTTATTTACAAAACATTTGTTTTATAAAGGTAAATATTTTGAAAATGAAATTAATCTAATTAGATACACTTATATTTATAAAAGAAAACATTTACTCACTAATTACAATAACGTGTCACCCAAAATCAAAATTGAAATATCTGGTATGATAATAGAAAGTAAATTATACCATAATTGATATAAAAATTAATCAACCAATCCTAATATCATCGAAACTATAATATATAAAATAAAAAACTGTATTAAAAATGTAAAAAAGGAAATGGTAGCCATGAGTAGTATGATATTTTAAATTTAATTAAAAATGTAATAAAAATAGTACTAATCTCTAATTGGAAATGAAAAATGAAAAAAATTCCTCCTTCTATATTCCTGAAAAATATAGATTGATCATCCTCTATCTCAAATATTATCTTTCAAATACCACAATCATAATAAATTTTTTCTTCACATAAATATTGTTTTTATAAATTATTACAGATCTTCCCTTAAATAAGGATTCATGAAAGAAGAATTAGTCATGTTTCTCTTATATAGATGAAATAAGAGAAAAATAATATAGTAGGACATAGTGATCTAACATAAACCACAAAAAGTATGTTGGTCAATATTGGTGGAAGATACCTCTATTGGTTGGGGAAATATTTTTTAAGGGTGAAAGAAGAATGATCAAAATAGGATTTATGTATTAGTTTGATTTTTCTCCAAATTGTGATGTAACCCAAGGAAATAAGGATATAAATTCACATAGAGAACATATGAAATGGAATTATAAAAAGTTACATTGAAAAAATATCCACTTGAATGGAATGGAGGAATATACTAAAAATATATTCTGTTTACTAAGAATAAACACATTTATCAACAATAACATGTAATTGGTACCCCTCCCCCATTTAATTTGTTGTTAAAAATAAAAAATTGAGTTATGGGGAATAAATGTGTTGGAACAATCCATGGGTGTATTTTCCATGTGTTCAATAAAATGATTATTAAAAATACAGGATTTGATGAAATGAAATTTTTTGATAATTCTAAAATTTTAAAATTTAGGGAATAAGTGTTTAAAAAATTGAATTTTACAATAAAAGTTGAAATTGATATGAATATACTAAAATATTAAATATATAGGTAATTTCAATCCTATTTTTGATTTATTTTGGTTTCAAAACAATGTGTAATTTTCACTAATGATGTTATTTTATTTTTAAATCCTATCATGTGATTTATTATAAACTAAAATATCGGTATACTAAAAGATATTTTCATGATTCTCTAAAGAAACATAGAAAATAATTCTACCAACTATGTGGCTACAACATATGGTGTCTAATGGTTCAAAAAATTTGGGGGAGAAAAATATTGGATCATAAAGTCTACTTATCCTCAATTGAAATAATAATTCATTGTTGATAAATTTTATGACATTAATAGATAGTGGTTTCAGCTAACTCTTCAAGTGGTATCTTCCTCACCCATGTTTAATGGTGGAGGAGTACATTGAAGAATCCACATATGTTTTATTCATGGTCTCTAATACTTTTTATGATGATTATAGAATTCAAACATGTGTAATAGTATACACTAACATATTTAAAGTTAATCATGAAAATATGAAGTCTATGTAAGGGTATAGATCTAAGTATTGGTTACAGATTATTTATTCTATAAATTCATAGGACATAATATAACCTCCTAATACATTAATAAAACAAAAAAAATACTTACATAACTAATTAGATAATTTGATAACATGTATTATAAAAAAATATATTCAATTTATGTAAAATTGGATGATAAATAAATTTTAACAAAAAATATATCTATTAATGTCCTTGAAAATTTAAATTAAAAACCAATCACATTGCATTCTGTATGTGGTAATTCACCCATAAGAGCAAGAAAATTCGTATTTTCGAAATGATTTAAGGTAAATAGAATGATGTGACATTATAATTATTATTTTATAATTTTATAGAAGTTTTTTCAGCATATTAAGTTGTTTCAAATGTTACAACAGAAGTGGAACCACTAATAGGTGAGGCAAAATATCTGTAGAGGATATAGGGGATAGTGTGGTCGGTAACGGGTGATGATGATAGAGGGATTTGACCAGGTGAGGAAATTATGAGATGATGATGGGTGGGTTCCAACCATGTTTATGTGAATGCATGATACATTACCTACATGTGACTGAGTCTTTGGAATTTTTTTGATGACTTTGCTACCCAATTAGCCTACAAATTCCAACCAATGAGATACCTTTACCTAGAGTGACAAAAGGGTGCCTTTGTTTCATTAAAATATTAGGTAATTCCACCCTAACTTTTAAAAATAGATATTTTTATATAATAATATCAATTTTCAACATATGTAATGCTGATCATAATATTTTATGCTAAATACCATTTATTTAGTTGACTTAAATAAGAATAAAAAATGTTATCAGTTATGGAAGGTACCAATATAATGAAATAATTAAAATAGATTCCTCATTATGGTTCCATTGGATGTTCTCATCAAAATACCAAAACCAATATAATATGACTAAAGATGTTGAAAATGGATTTTTGTACTGTATGGTCATGCAAGATGGTTGAATGTATTGTCTGGAAGAGGAAGCTGCAATGTCCTTTTTAAGGGGAGAGAGGACACAATTATAATATCATCAATAGTTATAATTTAATAAATTAATTCTCATGAATAATAATTTAAAATAAAAATTATTTATAATAATAAGTGTCTAGCATTGAAATAAAATAATCAAATGAATTATGTAATTTTAAACCTAATCATTTTAATTAAGAACATTGTTACAAATTTTTACCATAAATACACTAACAACTATTTAAATGTTAATGAAATACGAATGTTATAATTAAATGAAAATAGAATCCTAAATAATCCATGGATGATGTGTTCAAACATATATTTTTCACAAGGCAGAGGATAATATTTTTATTAATTTTTATAATTTTTAATATATTATTTATTATAACATATTCTAAATTTTAATTTTGAAATAATTTTTTAATTTTTACATTAAAGACATCAAAACAACGATGATAGTATAATTTAAAACACTACACATCGCTAGTATTTTATAATTTTCTAACATGATAATGGGACACTATAACTCCCCAAAATTATATTAATTTTAATATTCTTATGATAATTTATTTTATATTTTATATAATTGAATAAATATTGAATTATAATTTTAAATGCATTTAAGGAATTTATTTATGAACAAAAATTTAAAAAAAGTTAGTATTTTTAAGATAGTTTTATTATTTGCAATCTGAAAGTTAATATTCTCCCAAAACATCTAGTTTTCCCTATATTAACACATATGATCTAATTAAAACTATGAGAGTGACATTTTGTAGCATTATTTTCATTATAAATTATATAGGTTCATTTCATATACATGTTTCAATTAAACAAATAATATTATCTTCAAAGGTGAAATTGTAGAATTAAATTCATAAAAATGGATTTTAGATGAAAATTACTTACCTTAACACTTATTTTTATACCAGATTTACTTGATTTACCCATTTAACAAGTGGATAAATTTTACTAAAATTATTAATCATAATTCCTAGAAATAAAATGGGTATATTTAGAAAATTTGAACCTCCTAGTTAAAAATAGGGATTTCATTTAAACGACTTCAATAACAATATTTGGTTTTAATTAATTTATAAAAATGTACGAAAAATGAAAAGAGAACCACATTTTAGAAAAATAATGTTTTAAGCATTAAATGAGATTTATTCTTATCACTTACATTTATTTTTTTTATTTTATAACATATTATTGAATATATAATATATATATATATATATTTATAATTAAAATCAATCACTAATAATGATTATTTTAATTTATTAAAATATGAATAAATTACATGCATAATAAATTTTTTTTTAAATCATCTTTTTTAATTTAAAACAATTTATTTTTGAAATTTATTTGACAAAACAAATTTATTTCACACTTGTTAAAATCATACATTATTTATTAATTAGTTAATAATATTACATTGTTCCAATTTAATGACCATATTATAATGATATGCTATATTATGATTCATTTATTCATAAAGTTCCATGTATCACAAACAATCGAAAAATAATTATTTATTTCATGAGAAAAATTTAATAAAATATCACGGGTTTATAACCTAGGTTTTCAATGACACTTGAGATGTGTGGAAGCATGTTTATATTTGTGTGCATTACCATGATTGTCCATACCTAATTTGGTGATATTTGGGGTGTCTCTGGGCTCTTAAATATTACCATCCAAATAATAAAAACCAACATTGAATACAATATTTATCTAGTAATTCCATGAACTATGAATAAACACATGGAATTTGAAGTATCATCATGGAATTCTCCTAGAATTCGTAATCTCATATTGGAATTCCCCTCTAATCATTTATCACATATGATCTAGATGATCATTCTATAATTCGAGTTGAATCTGAGCATTCAACCCATCAATAAGTATTAACCAATATACACACTCCACAATGAATTGTTGGAACATCACCAATCATGTGGAATCTATGTTCTCATCCAATTATTCGAATGCAGTAGGAATTATTCATAATCCGGTCAGTCATTACAAAACTCACAAGAAGAACATATATCATATAGAATCTATGGAGATCATCCTAGAATTTCTATTCAATCACATATCGAAAATATATGTTTAGTATATTCACTATATAATTTATGATATCAATTTTCATTCTTAATAATCACCTTAAATCATGAATCACAATTTTGTAGATTTAATTATAAATGATTAGATAGGCCAATATCATCATTTTACATATTTATTCAATTTTGTTAAAAATAAAAAATCACTTATAATTAAATCTACAAAATTGTGGATCATCAATTTTCGTTCTTAAATCATGAATCATAATTTATGATATCAATTTTCATTCTTAATAATCACCATAACATCTAGGATGAGGAGGATACTCCCCAAGGACTCCAAATTTGATGATCATCAATTTTCGTTCGATCTAACAAATGAAGTGGCATTTGTGCCTTTTTATCGCTCAAATTGGACATTTTTTTCAGCAACCTGATTATGATAATGCAATTTGACGATGGTTTTAGATATAGAAAATTGAATCTACCATTTAACAAAATTGGAATGTTTTAAACCTGGATTGTGAGTTTCACGATTGACTGTTTAGCGTCATTTGGGCAATCGAATTTGGAGATATGTACATATTACAGAACAACACTTTTTTCTTTGTGCAGATTCGGTGGCTTGGACAGTTTAGTTCAGGTGGGCCCGTAGAAACCAAATATGTATATGTTTCCTTGAGATTAAATTTAAACTATAAAATTTTTTACCATCCCAAAAATATTTTCCCATTTAGGGGCACGGTCTAGTAGAAGTGTGAAAAATAATCCACTAGTGTGCTTGGATCCTACGCAGTTTGGCCCATTTGTCTTGGATTCATCATAGGTCCTTCTAATCACCTCCACCTTTAATGAAATTTTCAAAACTAGTAAAATTTCACTTTTTAACAGTGATAAACACTAAATAATTGAATTATACATGAATTTAATTTTGTTATAATATTTTTATTTACAATTCAAATTGAGTATAATAAAATGGTGTAAGATTGAAATTGACACAGTGAATTGTTGTACAATCACACCACCACACATAAAAATTTTCACTCCTATTAAATGACATATTTACAAAAATTATTCATGTTGATATTTGAAACATCATAAAAATTATACATTCCTTGAAAATTTAACTCATGATAGAAATTTTATCAAAGAAAAAACACACCAAGGTGTTATTCAAAATGATAATTGAAAAATTCATCTCAAAAAGTGTATCCAAATGGAATTACAATATATGAATGATAATAATAAAAGAAAACAATTAAGAAGTTAATGATGTCACTAATTATGCATGTTTGTGTGTAGAAACTATTTCAATCTGTTCTTTCCACTTTCTATTGAGTAAATAGAAGTTATTTTAATGATTTTAAATTTATAGGATAATTTCCACCAAACATTCCCGCATCATTTTCAATCAAATTTCATGAACCAGTCACATAAGAATTAACTAAAGTCAAAAAATAAGCTTCTGACCTATATATCCAAATATGTTTCTCATTTCATCACTACCCTCATTTATTTTTTTGATTTTAAATAGTTCTAATTGGAACAAATCTCTCACTCTCCACCGGAACCAAAATTTATCTCCTAATGACCATTATTGTAATATGTATAACAAGATAAATTGTTGAAGAATTGTGTTTTTTGAACTTCCCTATATTTAACCCTTTTTATTTTCATTTTTAATGTCATAATACAATTGTATAATAGGTACAGACACATAGGTCAATCTGGTACAGTAATGAAACTGATTTGATAAATAATGAACGCATTGAAAATTTATTTTTGAAAGTAAATAAATATAATCCTAACTTATATTTACCTTCCATTATTTATGAAATTTGTACACATCATGGTTGGGTGAAAAACTGTGTGGAGGGATTAAATGACCTAATTATCCCTTAAACTATTCCCAAAACAGGGCACAATTATTCTCAATAGTTTCAAAATTCAACAACTATTTTTATCATCAATATAGAATTAAATTTCAAAATAAAGTCACACTACAATATTTATTTCTAACTAAATTGAAAATTTCATCAGAGTTTTTTTTAATGTTAAAACAACATAAAATACGAAAATTCCTCATGAATTTTCAATAATATACATGATTTAATGGGTATCATTTTCAATGAAAAATTGCGCATAAAAATTTAATATTCTAGCACAAAGGTGATGGGGAGGGATGGTGGGAAGTAACAATAAAATTCAATGACCTGAAAAGAGAAATGGAAGAAATATGATGAAAATTCCTTAGAAAACCATGAATATACCCATCCTATCACACCTATAGTGTGAATTTTACACATTGTAACAAAAGATAATGTGGGTTGGAAGGATAAAAACTGTTGAGTTTTATTCTTAGATTGATTCTTGATCATGGAGTTCCTCCAGCGGGGACTCCAGAATGGATTCATAGATGTGCTTTAGCCGCTACCCATTAACAGTGAAGGTTTTATTGGAGTCTCAATTTTCAACAATGACAACTCCAAATAGAGAGACGTTAGTTATAATCTATGGTACAAACTATCAGGAATATAGCTTACCTTGAAGCAACATCGGCTATGTATTGTAGAAGAGGACCTTCTGCCCAATGTGGAACTGACCATGAACGATGAGGTAGTGGTAGGCATCCAGGGTTCTCTACATATAGATCTGGGAGTTCACATATGCATCTCTTCCAATTTCATCCATCTACTGAGTTAGAAATTTCCTCTAATCACCTTCACTAGAGAGAATATAATTGAATTGATTGATGGCCTAGTAGGCCCGGTGCTGAATCTTAACTGGGAGGTGACATCTTTATCCAAAAAAAATTCTATATGGTTATGTTCCAATGGGAGTTTAAAGGCAGTACGATAAGACCATAAAGAATCAGTGTGTCTTAGACTCCAATATTTTTTTGTGTGGAACTATTTATCGAAGTGTTAGTTTTACCAATGTCTTTTACAACATGGCTTGACCATTATTCTATGGGTGAAATTAGTTGACACTCGATGTCCGACCCAATACTGACAAAAAAGTGATTTCATTGTTTGGTTGGAGAAATAAGAAATATAGTCTCAAATGATGATCCTATGGAATCCAAAACGAAAAAATATCTGAGATCTCAAAAATTCCACAACTATTTTTGGAATCATTTTTCCTTGTGTCTCATGCCTCTGCACAATTTGACATATAATCTTCCTCCAAGGTAATGTACATGTTGGTAATGGATTTAGGATGTTGACCCATATTTTCAATGTCCCAAACACAAAAAATTTCATTAAATAGTAATTTTTGTTGTAATATTTCATTTTATAGAGACATTACCCATACTTGGACTATGAGAACATGATTTTCAAAAATCATCAGCACCCTAGAGAAATTCTAGACAATAGAGACTAGAATCAAGGGAATTGTGAGCAATCCATTGGGGACTAATGTGTCCCCCATAATTAAGAGTATGGTAGAATCTAATGATAGTTTGAAACACACTATTAGGAACACAACACCTAAAGACTTTATCTCTACATGTGCACCAGAGTAAGGGGTCATCTCAAATGTACCAACGAGACTCTTGTTTTCGATGACTAGATTTATTTTTTTTGAAATCACTATGAATAAAAGATCCTACCAAATAATTTACAATTTCTTCTTACCATGGAATAACATATTTCACTCAGTACAATTTCCCATTAAGAAACATTTCATTAATGGGAATATAGGTGGATGAGTCACTATTCGAGGATGGTAGGATCCTACTGATATTTTCATCCACCACATTCTGTAATCCCTTTTTATCTCTAATTTATAGATATAATTTATAAAGGAGGATCATCCAGTGAATGAGAATTCATTTGGAATATTGTTTCTTAAGGAGATACATGAGGGATCCATGATAGGAGAATACATTGACTTTACGCCCTAAAAGTTATGACCTAAATTTATCCATGGAAAACAATATAGAAAGGAATTATTTTTCAGTTGTGGTGTAGTTTTTTTGGGTAGTTTCAAATATACATTGGTCATAGTTTATGTCATTTGGAGCTTGGTCGACCCATTGCGACAAGACTATCCCAACTACAAAGTTAGAGTCATCACATATGAGCTGAAAATTGTAAATACCAATGAGATGGATGGATTACTAGGGGATATGAGACTCTATTTTTATTCATTAATAACAGTTCACATTCATTATCCAAAACGAATTCTTTTTTTGGTGTATGTTCAGAGGATAATGCAATTTAACTTAATTCATGATTGAAACAACAGTAAAATCATTCATAACCTAAGATAGACTGCATATCCCATACATCTTTTGGGAATGGTAAAGTAGTAATTGAAATAAATTTTTGATTTATCTACTTGGATACCAACCTTAGAAATGAAATTACCCAAAACAATACCTTATTTCACCATGAAATATAATTTCTCATAATTTAAAACAACATTATTTTCAATGAATTAATGTAGGTCTTAAGCCGGACTAATTAAATATTCATCGAAAGATGATCCATATACAATGACTTAATCCATGAATACTTCCATGAAATTCTTTTGATAATCCTAAAAAATACTAACCATGCATCTCTGGAATGTACTCATTGCATTGCATATACCAAATGGCATTCTCATATATGCAAATGTGCCAAATGGTAATGAAAAGCGTTCATTTTCCTGATCCTCGGGGGAAATATTTATATGATAGTATCCAGAATACCCATCATGAAAACATTAATGGGACTTCCAATCCAAGATCCCAAGAATTTGGTCAATGAATCGAAATGGAAAATGGTCCTACCGAGTGTGTTGGTTTAGACGGAGGTAATCTATGCAAACATGCCTACTTTTCAACACACTAGATAGAACCAATTCATTATTTTAATTTTTTATTAATGTAAGGACAATATTTTTGGAACTACTTGAATATGACTGATCCATTGGACATCAGAGATATGGAAATTGATTCCAATAACTGATTATTTTTTTACATCATTTTTTACAACAACTTTGAGGTTTGGGTTCAGTAGACATTTTGACTACCTCCCTTTTCTAGCTTCATCATTTAACAATATTTTATGTGTTCAAATTAGTGGGATAATACCTAGAATGTCAACAAGTGTCTATCACAATGCTTGTTTATACTCCCTCAAACTTTATTGCAGTCCCAATTCATGCTTAGGAAAAAGTGAACTAGAAATGTTGACATGCATCTTGTTTCCATTCTCATATGATGAATATTTTAAATCCTAAGGTAGTTTTTTAAGTTGAAATTCATGTGGATTTTGGATTTATGGTTGTGTGTGTGAAAGTGAGAGGTCATTGATCTCTTCTAACATCTCAATTTTATAATCCTTTCTTGTGGAATAAGCTTTTACTGACATAGTAGTATTATCCATGGTCCGTGGACCCTTAGTTTTCATGAAATAACTAATTAACAAACATGCATGTCAATTGATTATACTAGCACAACATTCAATGAATGATTCATTAACTAACATTTAAATCAATGATGAAAACTCAGAATGTGGATTATGGGATAGAAAAGATGTTTTTTCAGGGGAAGTAAGTATATCAATTGAATTAATATAGATAGAGTGATGTTCATTTAAGGGGTGCTTCATGGAATCAAGGATTTTGATGTGGAAAATGTCATTGCCAAACTCCACAGAAAATATTCCATTAGGTACAATAATTATGGTTTCAGATGTTTTCAATAAAGGTCACCCTAATATAATTGTGTCATGTCCATTCATCCTATAGTCTTCTATTTTATGCACATCAAAAATCAGTAGAAAAAATAAAATTTCAACCCTCATAAGAACATCCTCTAACACACTAGATGGGTGTGATGTACTCCAATTATCTATCTAAATGACTATCTGAGATGGATTCAATTATAAAACCAGTAATTATGATTAATTAGAGTGATTCTTCACATTTATAGTGTCACATAAATGAACCATAGCATTGGAAATTCAATACTCCAATATGGTGCATCGAATTTATATGGTTTTAGGATCCTTGCATTTGTTATGAAGTTATGGTTCAACAAATTCTGAGACATTCCTCCCCATGCATACCTCCACATTACCACAAAGTCTCCTTCGATGTGTACACATATCCATAAAAACATTTCATATCTTGGAAGTTGTTTCCCAACATCAATCAAGGGGATATATACCTACAATTCTATGAAGGTGCCCAATTTTTCTTTATACTGTTTAGTTTCCTCTTCTTTTATAGGATGGGTGAACCTTTGGAGAAGGGGATGTGGATTTTGTTTGATAGGAGACACATCGACATACATACCCTTTATATTGGAAGGTATTCTCTCAAGACATGGTTTTTCAACATTTGAAAATTTTTAATGGTTGAGATGGAGGATTTCTCAGGAGGTGATGGCTCTAATGGATGATTAATTTGACTATCTAGTTTCTTTCCACTCCTAAGGTAGATGTAGCTAACAATTCTTTTATTTCTAGGGTTGACTAATGGTTGAGATTGTAGTTTACCCGCCCCAAGACATTGGATTTACCCTACTGAGTTATCTAGTTGGAATAATTGGATTTTTATGTCTTGTATGGATACCCGAGTGGGGTTTTTGGAATGTGAGATTCTGGAAAGCCGTTTGTTTCATCATATCTTCAAGGCTAGGATAGGGTTTTGGAGGGTATTGATTGAATTTTTTTAGGGGGTTGAGGATTATCAGGTGGTGGTGGTGGATGACTACTCTAACCCTATTGGTTCCACTATTGTTTTGGTTGTTCTGAATACCACATTACATATAGGATTGGTTTTCATTCCACCAAGGGTTCGATGTATAGTATGTTTCTTTCCTATAGGGTTCGTTATAGGGGTTGGCTGGAATTTTTTCCCAAAAACTCTCAAAAGTTTCTCTCAATTGTGGGAATTGGTCTTAATTGTGGGTGTTAGATGAATATATACTAAAATGGATGGGAGGAGGAGATTGGAATTTCCCTTAGGAAAGAGCATGTTGACAAAGAAGAGTGCATTTCTTTTCAAACAACGTGTCCATTTTTTCTTGAGTTTAGCAGATTTTACCTCATGGGCACCTCGAATGGGTACACTAGACCATTTACAAATTGTTTATTGTTCTGTGCCATGTTCTTGATTAGGTTTATTGTAGGAATTTGGTTCTTATCCACTAGTGTACCACCTATAGCTTCATAAATCATATTTAGAACAATAGAAATTAATCATTCATAAAAATAATTAATTAAAAGTTGATCACTTATTTGGTGGTTTGGAAAACATGATAATAACCTTTTAAATCATTCACAATATTCATGTAATGTTTTCCCTTGTGATTTCATCATAACATACATTTCATTCCGTATAGTTGTAGTTCGAGAGGATGAGAAATATTTTTGAATAAAAATCCATTTCATGTCTTCCCAACCTATAATTTTTGAATTAACATAGTAATGTCAGTCTTTTGTGGTGTCTTCCAGTGAAAATGGGAATGATCTGATCATTATTTCTTCTTCATCCACATTTGAAGGTTTTAATGTAGAACCCATTGTATGAAATTAGTTACGATTATTGTGTATATCTTCTCTAGTAAGTCCATGGAATCATGGTAATAAATGAATTAAACCATATATTAGCTCAAATTTGGGGGCCTCACCTTGAATTTGAATATAGGTGGGATGGACATAAACATTAAGAGAGGTTAGTTATTTTATTGTTTAGTTGATTTCATTCACATTATGAAGGTTTATTTCATTTTTGATATTGGTTTGAGAAGTATAAGTTGAATTATCAAAAGAGTTTTGTGTTTTGGTTTTCCTACTTTGAAGGTTTCTCTTGTGCATCTCAGTGTCGCTGATGTAGGATCATCTTTAGTTCGAGTTTTTATTTTTGAAATTATACTGGAGTTGAATGTGTCATTCCCAAAACCTAAAAAACAAATAAATTATAAGACAAAAAGATAGGTATAGGTGTAGATAAAACAAAAAAAATCACAAAAATTTACAAATATCTTATCGAATACACACACTAAAAACCGAAGCACTCCCCGACAAAGGCGCCCAAATTTTGTCGTTCTGTCCTAACATGTCCAATTTATTATGATTTAATGTTTATTTTATGTATAGGGAAGTCCCTAGGTAATATCTCAAGGAGATTTAATAGGTTTACATTATGTGTTTTTCTTAAAATGTACTAAAATGGGTGATTTTTTAAAAAAATTAAGAAAGTAACATAATTTAATGAGTTTTAAATTTAAAAGATAATGTGGATTTTGAAAAATATGATTAAAATAATTGATCATATTTATGTTACTATAACACATGAAGGGTTTCTTGTTATCAATTGGTTGTAATGTATTTCGTAATCCATTTGTTGAGAGATGACCAAGATTTTGGATCCCCTCTTTCCTCTTAAAATGATGCACAAATAACCACCCCTAAATACAAAAATTGTTTTTTCATGGTTTGGACCTTAAGAATAGAGTGAGTTATACCAAAGAATACTGAAATATAATCTATGTTTGAGGGAATGAGTATTATTCTGTTTTCCAATCGGAATAACCCATATTTCCCACTTGTTTCTCAACCAAATCGCTATTAAAATGGGAATGTTTCTCATAATTAAACCAAACAAATGAATTAAGATAAGAAACATATAAATATTAAACATAAGTGATTAAATTCACACAAAAATTACACAAAAAAAGAAGAATATAATGTTCCAAAACTACATCGTCAAATGTGTAGCTCCCTCACAATGATCACCCACTATTTAACTCGACATCGGTAGAGGAGGAGGATCGTGTGGAACTAATTCATCATTATTTATCCCCCTATGAGTATAGGGGAATCCAGAACATAATGAATGATTAAGAGACTCCTATAAGACTCCAAAATTGAAGATATTCACTTATGGTTCGAACTTACAAATGAGGTTCCCATGGGGCCTTTTTTAGCCAAAATGGATCATGGTTTTAAGCACCCTGATTTTGATAAACCACTTAGGGAATGTTTTCTACTTCAAGACTACCAAATACCACTTTGTAAAAAACTAGAATGATGTATCCCTGAATCCTAAATATCACCACCAAATTTTATTCATTAATTGGACATTAAAATCTCGAGATATGCACATATAACATAATACACCATTTAACATAGCGTAGATTTGGTGGATTTGAATGATCAATTATGATTGGCCCCAAAGAACCCAAATCTGGATTTGGATCATTGTGATCCAGTGTAGCCTATTACATTTTTGACCATCCCTCAATATTTCACCACATTTGGATGCACCTTCTAGTATAAGTGTGTGGATTAATCCACAGTTTTGCTTGGATCCAGCAGTGTTTGGCCCATTTTTCTTGGAAATTATCATGGGTCCTCCAAATAACCTCTTAATTCTATTAAATTATCAAAACAAGTAACGTTTTACTTTTCATAAGTGAAAACAGCAAAATAATTGATTAAAAATGAATTAAATTTTGTTATTATATTTTTAATTTACCATAAAAATTCAGTTTAATACAATTGTGTAAGGGGGAAAATGACACATTGAATCATTGTATTTCCAGGGAGATGAAAAATAAAGAAATTAATCTCCCAATGAGCTGAAAATATAGGAATATTAACAATAAATATTAATATTAACACCACCAATATTGTAATATTCTAATCATAAAAGGATTTTTCCAATTAAAATATCCATTATCTCAAATAGAAATTTCATAATGTTAATCTTTCAAATGGTTGACACTCTCCATGTAAAATAAAGGACTCACACTTCAAAAAATGAATATCATGATCCATAATCCTCAAATCACATCACATTCAAACATTATTAGTCTATCTTGGAATGAGAATAGTATAAATGTATATTTGGATTTTTTTTCATCAAGTCTATCTCTATTCCAATGTGGTCACAAAAAACCACTCTCTAAAAAGTTTAATATCCATTTTCAATTTAATTAGGGTTTCTATTTGATTGAAATGAATAGAAGTGCCATGTCTCATATGTAAGGCATGGGTTACTGAATGGATTTTAATCCCCTGAAAATGGGAGATAATTAAAATAGAATAGAATTTAATAATATCTATGGTATTAGTTTATAGTATTTAGAATTAAAATTTTATTCCTCAGATCTCCTGGGGAAATTATAATTCATTTCATTCATATCATGTATCTTGGTATACAAATGACCGCCAACTCCATGAGAATATTGTGGTCCTATTATGGTATATATGGAGTAAATATTTTTTCGGGACATCGACCTCTATCTCCATATAATGGTTAATCGAAACATATTCATTCATTATCTCTTACATTAGGGACAATATTTCCACCATCTCGTGCACCCATTTTTAAATTACATCCATATGAATGGAGCTCCATATAATACATGATTTACCATACTACAAATTAGGATTCACATTCATGAGACATAATATATCATCCTACATATACATTGGAATTCATGTACCCTAACTAAATGGATCCAATTGGTGACTCCAATGTTTCTTTTCATAGGACTGGGGCCAAAAATGATTATTCCTTCGACACCATTATCCTTACTCTAGTCATCTTCATAAAATAGATGATGAATAATTTATTAGATGACTACAAATGTAATAAACTATCACATGTCCCTCATCCATGAACATATTTTACACCGTGTATTTGTCAATAACATCTTTCTTGTGGGACATGAGAGGATAAAAATTATATGTTCAAATGTACCTATGATGGGAGAATCGGACTAGAAAACAATATATAATGGGAGTAAGAAACCTAATTCACTTATACACCAAGACACATCTAAAAAATAGTGTAATTATGAAGGATATAAAAAACAAAATTAAATGTATAATTTTTTAAAAAATAAATGGTCCATAAAGGATTAACTAGTTCTTAAAAATTAAAGAAAAAAATACATTCCCACCCACCACAATGGAAGAAAAACAAGTACAACTGTGGTATGGGTAACAATATAGTGAACTGTAAATACACATATATTTTTTATACATTGTACATATTTTTTTATACTATGATCCCTCTCTAAAACATTATGTTCGTCAAATTCATCAATGAACTACACTAAATTAATATTTGAAAAGACACATATGGGCCATTACCCAAGAAGGGGTGAGTCTATAAAACCAAATTTGATAAATAAAAATTTCAAAATGATAGAATTTTAAAACATACTATATATACAAATTACTATTGGGTAATCCAAGATTTATAGGTTTTCCATTATCTATAGAACCCACTGATAAAGGAATCATCCATAATTTTCAACCATTGGGTGAAAAGTACACAATATTACAACCCATTTAGCCACTAATAGTTATAATTGGTGACTACATACTCCCAAATGTAAATACCATTTCAAGTAGTTTTCAACCCATACAGAGGGAGAAACCCTCAAAATGGTCAATGTTATGATAATTGTAGTACCTATGAATATTGATACAGCATGTACAACCTGATAAATTCAGGGAGATCTATACACTATTATGAATGTGGGTAACCAATTCACTATCATTGAATATATCCCACAGAAATACAGACATCCATCTCTACTACAATCACCATTCTTAATCCATGTAGGTTGATTTATGTAAATATGGAATGAAACTACATTGATTTCCTCAGGTATTATCTCTAATAAAAGGAAAATGTAAAATCATTTTGTACGTGTGAAAAATTTGACTACGGATTGCTCTAAATCCATAGAAAAAAAACCTATTATGAAAATATAAAATTACATTAAGAATATAATATTACATGACTATTATCATTGGGTTCAAGGTGTATATCTTTTCGTAAGAATCTGCAACATCTACATCATTATACATTAAATATATTGTTTTACAATAATAGTGTGTATAATATTTTATCTAGTGTGTGGGTGATGTGTGGGTACTAATTATGGACTATTATATCCCATGCCATGTCAAATTATATTTAACTGATGTGTAGGATTTCTAACATGAAATTTGATTCTTAATTACAGCCATGGTGTATATTACTAACAACGAATCCTTTAATATTACAAATATTGATTGTGTTCCAAATTATTTTTATATAGACTGATATATATGTTGAAAGAAGTCAAACATTTGATTTTTGTAAACTTGTGAAACCCTTCCCACCATTTTTTAGGGCAATAATATAAGATATTCATGAACCATATGTTTTCTGACCATGGAATAATTTCTGATAAACATTAATTTATTTTTGAATTTAGAATTTTTTCATTTTTCATGAATAAAATAACACCCAAATCACATTTAAAATCATTATTATATAATATAATAAATTTTATGGTAATTTCTTCTGCCAACCATCACTTGAGAAATGAATCATATCCCATTGACATATAATCTCCATTCTGGAAAAATGGTTTCTCCATTCGATTCCATGAATCTATTTCTATAACTTCCCCCTATCACCCATCAAACATGTAATTATAAACTTTTCTTAGATTTTATTCTCAAATTTGATAGTTTTTTGTAAAATATGATATTTCACAATTTTTGATGTATTTTATAGAGCAGTTTGTTGTTGAAATTGTCACTAATGAAACCAATAAAAATAAAAATATTTTATTTTAAAAAAATTATTGGTATTAGGGTTCTATGTGATGGCTTATTCATCATTGATTTGATATATATCATCCAAAAACCATGAACATGGGAAATTATATGATTTATACAAATTGTTTTAATAAATAATATTATTTATATATTTTGGATTGTTAATTAATTTTAAAGTATATAATTGTCCAGGAATTCAATAGAAAAAATGAAGATGATGGGGGGAAAATTAGAATAATGAGACCTATATCGGTGATCAGGATGTTCAATATGAATGTATTCATCTACAGCATGTTGCATTGTAAATTATAGTAATAATTAAAAAATTTGGTACCATTTTTATCGAATTTTTCCCTTATCTCCCTCTCTATCAACCTTTGGTGTTTGATTTTTAATCCTTTCGTGAGAAATTATGGGTAAATAAATAATAATTTACATATTTTTTTATAAGTAACTAATTATTTTTAATTTAAATTCAACAATACAGTTCCACTTTTGATGACATGCTCCAAAGAGCCATAGTTATGAACATTTATTATCATTATTAAACCTTAAAACATATGAAATTAATGTTAAAACTGAATCAAATCTTAAATATCAGGATTAATTTAGAAGGAAACACTATTTTTTATGTTAATATGTGTATGGAAAATATAATATATGTTTTTAATATATTTTATTGGTTATTAATGATGTAACATTTATATAAACATTGCATTGATTATGAAAGAAAATACTAATTGAAAATTTACTATCTAAATAGAATAAATTAGGGTATTTGGTAATAATATATGTAGAGACCCAAAGCTTGACGTACATGGAAATTACATTATTTTGTGGAAAATTTAATAGATAACAAAACCAGACACCAAACGACTGTAATAGTTTAGTGCCTTTGGAAACATGGAACATAATCTTCTAATCATGGTGAAAGATCCTCAACATCTCCCATAAAGATCTTTATTTTTATTTGTTACCTAAAACCATTCCATATATCCTAGGAAAAGAAAACATAAAAAGGGTGAGATCAAATGCTTAGTAAGGGAAAACATAGTGATCATAAAACAATCCATAAACATTAGAAATAAAAAACATGATCATGAAATTTAAAATTCAATATCTTGAGCAAAGAGATAAATCGTGGAAGTAGATAAGGAATATATCATAATGTAACATCAATCATGATAAAATATAATGGGAATAAATCATGTAATTGTGGCAACCATTCAACACATGTAATGATTTCCATAGTAGCCAAGGCATTGCTACCAAGACCATCGTAGTGGAAAAAGTCCCTTTATGAATCCAGTTCAGTCCTCGTTTCAGTCCTGTAACAATGAACCAGATTAACTTACCATTCTAGCCATGTCTATCTCATGAAATATAAATCTTTACCCAATACATTGGAAGGAGATATATGTCCCACCCATCTCATAATGAAATCATTCTTACTTGTGCCACAAAATAAACATAAAACATTCATCATAACACAAAGAATAAAATGGGTTTCATAAACATCATCCCATCATCTAATAATCCATATAAAACAAATGGATGTTTCATCATACGAAAAGTGAAACCATTTAAATCATAAAGACATTAAACTTGAAACATTCTAATATGAAATAATTCCATCTTAGATGGAAAATGGTTTTGATAAAACATTTGAAATGAATTCTGGAGGAAAATATCCTTTCTTTTTCAAAATCATTATATTTTCACAAAATGACATGAAATTTTATAATAAAAGGATTTTTTTGAAAACAATGATGAAATCTTGTAGAGTAATCTTCTTGAAAATAAGGAGTTATGAAACCGTAAGAATCCATTCATGCCGTATAAATTAAAAACAACATTATTCTCGTACTTTTTCCAGAAAAGTCAAAAAGTACCTCGTAAAAGAAATATTCCATACATACCATGTTGTAAAAGTAAAAATTGGGTAAAAAGGACTTTAAACATACATGAATCCATTTTTAGGAAACACGGAAATAGATGAAAAAAATAACCCCAGTAAATACTTACAAATAAACAATCTCGGATAAGAACGAGATTGGAAAAGTTATCCATTACCTTAGGTCTGATATGCTACGTACGTATCCAAAACCCCTGTATAATGATTTAAATAATTCCATTGACTTATAACAGAAACATATTCATTTTTATTATATCAGATATGGTTCACTTATGACTTTATATTAACCGTTATTTTGTAAATTCATGTTAAAGTAGTGTTTTGGGTAATATAGTTTGATTTGTCATTCGTGTTTTAACTTTTAATTATTCATATGATTACTTAGATCATGATTACTTACATCTAGAATGTAAAACATGATTTTTATATTATATATATTCCGAATATACATATATATAACAGATCTATAAATGGAAAGAAATACACCGTTCATGGAGACGGTTGGTCGTACATATGCATGAACATTGATTTCATTTCCTTATTAAATTGAATGGAATTAAGTAGATGACATACATATATACATACATAAATCCAGTAGAATTATAATTTCATATATTTCAGGATTTATTATTATACTTTATAATCATTCTTGAATGGTTAACATGGAGAGTGAATCTCATTGCATCGTGGAGACGGTAGTCCGTACGTACACACAAGCGATGATATCATTACACTAATTATTGAATAGAATTGGAGTGAATGGTATAATATATCAGAATCATTATTATGTTATAATAACCATATATAGTTATTCTTCACACAATTATACCCATCCATGTAAGGTGTTGATGGAAAAACAGATTACACCACGGCATGGAGACGGTATTCCGTACGTACGCACGCGCGGTGATTTCATTTTCCAGAGGATGGATAGATGGTGAAATAGGGTTGTTTCATACTTGTAATAACATATCAGTATATTAGTGATACTTATGTTATTACTTCATAATGAAACATCTAAAGAAGAAGAAGTGGATGAAGAAATTAAGTTGAATGAATCGTTAACGGACATTACTTCTTCTTTGAAGAACCTCTTTGAGACCTCCTCTTAGGGAACTAAAATTGGTCTTTGAAGAAGAAAAAGACCACTAGGATGTTTCTAGGGGAGTGGAGAAGAGAATTAGTCAGGGTTTGGCCGAGCTTCAAGGCTCAAAATGGTGTGAGGAAGAGAGGGAGGACGTGCCCTTTTATAAGGGAGGAGAGGAAACCTTAGAGATAACTAAAAATATTATTTTATTATAAAGTCATATTCGGTTTTTGATAGATCCTAATTTATTTCTTTCGAAGCTAAGGTAGGGATGGGTCGAAATACTCTAATCCAGTAGAATTTAGACAATTTTATGTTTCTATTTTAACCTTATCATTTAGATTTAACTTTAAGTTGGATAATTTAACTTTTACCGTGTCTTCTTTTTTTATTACACTATAAAGTTTATAAACATACTATAACAAGACAAACGAACCCCAATTTGATTATTATTAATATATATAACCTTATCTAAGTCATTTGGACGAACCTTAGATTTTTATGAGTAAAATAACAATTAATAATATAATATTTGTTTTAAAAACTATTTTATGCTAATGTTGACACTATTTGGTATTTCATTTTTGTGAAATTTATAACAGCATGACTAGTTCTAACAATGCTACATAAATAAATAATATCATGTAATATTAACCTATAAAATTAGTTTAATTCATAAAAAGTCTAATATTACATTTATTTGGGTATTTATAACATTAATTATGTCAATATTTCATTAATATGATGATTACTGCATCATCATTGTGTCATAATTAAATTAAATTATTTAATGTCAAAAAATCATAAATAAAATACCAATATGTAGGAAATATTTTTATCTTTCTAATTAATATTTATAGTCGAATTTATCTTATTAATAAACCTATATTAAAAATGTTTTAGTTAATAAACATTGATTTTAACTAGTTTAACACTTCTTTAAATAAATTAATAATAAATGAAATAATCTAATCCAACTTGACCTAAACGGTCATATTTTATTCCTAAGGTTCTTTTTGGTCAAATTACATTTATCCAATATAATTAGGACACGTGTTAGGGTAATAATAATATCATTTTTACCCTTAATTACCCTATTTACTTTTAACTGTGGAAAAAAAGTTAAAAGTTACTATTCACCAAAAATTATTTTAATCTCATTGAACCGCATTTTAGGCCTTGATATTAGTCGTGTCTCTCAGATTTTCGAAATTCCACTCACAGAAGCGGTAATATTATGTTTTATTTGAATTTCCAAATTCTCCTAGGAGGTAGGTAAAAGACTGTGAAATGTACGATAATTTTTAAATATATCTAAAATTATTATAAAATGCCTCCAATGAATTTAATTTTACTTATATAGGTATTGTGTATCAATTTTTACCTAAAATAAATTTAAATAAAATAAATAATTATTTAAATAAAAAGTCGGTTTTTAATAGTAATCCAGTGTTTTCACTATTCATCCATAATTGAGTGTTTTCGGAAAAATACAAAAATTTCAGCCTAGGCTAATTTCGATAATACAAATCCAAAAATGAAGTCCATTTTGAATGATAAAATTTAGAAAATTTCAAAAAGTGGGTATTACTATTCATAACGACTACTTCATAATAATATTATAATAGTATCTCGATTAGTGAAACTCGGTATTGCACACTACACACGCTATCGAGGAGGGATGCGTTTGCGTGTAATGTAAGCCAAGTTAGGGTTGCGTGTAGTGAAAGAATCCTTTGTTGTTGTGTATAATAGAATCCAAACATATTTAATTTATACATTGAATATATATATATATATATATACACTCAATGTGGCATATAACATAATCAAAACTTATTTCATTTATACATTAAAAAAAATATGTACGTAATGTTGGGTAAAATAATTTCCACAAAACGAACATGAAATTGTGTGTAACATGAGCCAATAATTGTGTTGGGTGTATTTCAAGCTAATACGGTGTTGTGTATAGCGCAAGATAATCTTGGTGTAGCGTACAACAAAAGACATCAAAGAAATTAAAAAGAATAATTTTCATAAAATCTCGGGTTGTTACATTCTACCCCCTTAAAATGAATGTTGCCCTCGAAATTCATTGGAGTTATAAATGGTTTTCTACTTGAACGATTCTTTAATAGAAACCCACATCATAAAAAGGAATACCAAAACATATCTTTAAAAACTAAACGTAACGGTTACCCAAATTAACTAATCACTGGGTTTCCAGGTAAGATAACATAGGTGAAAATATGGATAAGGAAGAGAAATCTAATTGTCATGTTCAGACGGAGAGTGGTAGATAACATGGCTATGAAAAAGCCAACAATCACAAAGAAATATATTTGTGATGATCTAGGGTACCATCTGATTCATCGGATATAAGGGCACTATGACAATATTTTTGGTTTTCAATATCATTTCCCTAAAGTTGAAGAAATTTTAATTAGAATAAATACTTGCTTGATTTTGGTACAATGTCACTGTTGTTCATTCTTTGAACAACATCCACTTCATCCCTTAATGAAATGAAGTTGAATTTGTTATTCGTGAAGTGTTAGCAGATCATGTGGTAGAATTATGGGTCATTCCATCTGTTTCAAACAAAAGGTTATCAAATGTTATCAAATATACATAAGTCCAATTATGGTGAGGTTAATCATATATGATTCCAGGAATGATCTTATACTTCATATATCACACCAATTTATAATATAAAACTAGTTTTTACTAACCAGGGACTTCCTATAAGACAATGGTAGGTGATAAAGGCCAGTCGCACGTCGGTTGTGAGTTCGATTCCCACAGCCTTGTCCGACGCGATGGGTTGTCGCCCGTCCTGCAGGTTGTCCTTTTTTTACTAAAAATATATTATTATAACATTCCATCAATACTATTGAAAAAGTTCTAGCCGTAAACAATAATAACTTATGTCTAACATAATCCATTCTAATCTTTAGTTTTATCCAAAATACTATTGTCCAATCTCATATTATAGATAAAACTATTATCAAAGAGTTCATATAACAAGCATGTTAATACCATCGTTGATCCCCATATATCATAAGATATGTATTGTTTGTCACATTCCAAACATTCAAAGGACTTAATCATGTATTCTCTTGAAAAATTAATATCCATTGAACCTTAGCGAAAACATGAGTACAGTTAAAAGATAACACTTTAAACATACCAAAATCCTCAAAATTCTATATACTCAACCCATGATATCACTTAGTCCTTATATCAACCATGAGCTCATAAATACTGTCAAGCATTTCATTTTCTTCTTATCCCATCATTATGCACATATCATCTGCTTTCCAAAATATTTGAATCACTTTTGATCGTTACCGCTACCTTAAAACTATTTAAAACCACAATAGACTAACACAAAAACATTCTAATACACCATAAAAGTACCTCAACAACATTATTATTGAATACCAATACATAAAAACATCAATCCATCCTCTTCAATGATTGTCCTAGAATAAGTCCTTCCTTGATTTAGAAGTTACTTTTTAGATCAGGGCATTGAGTTGGGTAATTCCCATGTTCTCCACAAATAAGACATTGAACTCCATAACAGTCTGTCACTCTAGGAACCTTTTCTCCACACAGATAACATATATCCATCCATTTGAGGTATTCCTCAAGGTTCTTCTTCCCTTCTTTAGAAATCTCAATCTTCCTTTCTTTATGCTCCTCAACATGCGAACATGCATAAAAGTCTATCTTCCTCTCATTTGATGAATTAGGCATACCATTATATTTCACCTTGTTAATCATATATCGTGATTACTGATTCGAAATAATCACAATATATTTCTCTTTATGCATTATGCAATTTTGTTTCTCATAGTCACCAATTTTTCTATTGGATTCAATGTTAACCAAATTCCTCCTGGTTCCCTCCATTGACTAAAACACAAAAAGAATTCCGTGAGAGGAAAAAAATCATACAAGGAAAATAACATAATCAAGGGGGAGTACCTTCGACATCTAAAATCTTAGTTTTAATTCTAATATCGTAACCATAAATCTAGGACTATAACCTATACTTATCCTTAACCTTAGGGACATCCCTAGACATACCTTAGAAATATCTCTAGGGATCTGACTATAGTTGTCGCATCGTATTTTCCAATGGTTGACTAAACCTTTCCTCTAATACCAACTGTAGAGACCCAAAGCATGACGTACATGGACATTACATTAATTTTGAGGAATACTTATTACATAACAAAAACAGTCACCAAAGGAAAGTAATATTTTAGTTCCTTTGGAAACATGGAACATAATCTTCTAATCTTGGTGAAAGATCTTCAATATCTCACATAATGATATTCCGTTTTCTTCTTACCAAAAACCTTTCCTTATATACTGGGAAAATAAAATAGAAAAAGGGTGAGCTCAAATTCTCAGTAAGGGAAAACATAGTGAACATAAAACAATCTATAAACAATTGAAAGCAAAAACTTGAACATGAAATTTAACCATCAAAATCATGAGCAAAGAAATAAATCTTGGAAGTACGTAAGGAATATATCATAATAGAAAATCAATCATGATAAAATATAATGGGAATAAAACATGTAATTGTTGCAAACATTCAACACATGTCATGATTTACATAGTAGCCAAGGCATTTCTCCCAAGACCATCTTAGTGGACAAAGTCCCTTTCTGAATCGAGTTCACTCTTCGTTTCAGTCCTATAACACTGAACTGGATTAACTTACCATTTCAGCCATGTCTATCTCATGGGATATAAATCTTTACCCAATGCATTATAGAGAGATATAGGTCCCACCCATCTCATAATGAAATCATTCTTACTTGTGCCACAAAATAAACATAAAACATTCATCATAACCCAAAGAATAAAATGGGTTTCATAAACATCATCCCATCATCTCATAATACATATAAAACAAATGGAAATTTCATCATATGAAAAGTGAAACCATGTAAATCATAGAGTCATTAAATTTGAAACATACACATATGAAATAATGTCTTCTTAGATGGAAAATGGTTTTTATAAAACATTTGAAATGAATTCTTGAATAAAATATTCTTTCATCTTCTAAATCATTTTCTTTTCAAAAAATTTCATGCAATTTTAAAATAAAAGGATTTTTTTGAAAACAATCATGAAATCTTGTAGAGTAAACTTCATTAGAATAAGGTGTTATGAAACCGTAAGAATCCTTTCATGCAGTATAAATTAAAAAAACATTCTTCTCTTACTTTTGCCGAAAAAGTCAAAAAGTACCTCGTAAAAGAAATATTCCATACATACCATGTAGTAAAAGTCAAAATTGGGTAAAAAGGACTTTAAACATACATGAAACCATTTTTAGGAAACATGGACATGGATGAGAACAAAACCTCGGTAAATACTTACGAATAATAAATCTTGGATAAGAACGAGATTGGAAAAGTTATCCCTTACCTTAGGTCCGATATGCTTCGTACGTATCCAAACCCCATGTATAATGATTTAAATAATTTCATTGACTTATTGAAAAATAATATTCATTGTTATTATATCATATATGGTTCACTTATGACTTTATATTACCCATTCTTTTCTAAATCCATGTTGAAGTAGTGTTTTGGGTAATATCGTTTCATTTGTCGTTCATGTTTTAACTTTTAATTATTCATATGATTACATAAATCATGATTACTTACATCCAGAATGTACAACATGATTTATATATAATATATATTCATAATATACATATATATAATAGATCGATAAATGGAAAGAAATACACCATTCATGGAGACGGTAGGTCGTATGTACGCATGAACACTGTTTTCGTTTCCTTATTGAATTGAATGGAATTAAGTAGATGACATAAATATATATACACTTAAATCCAGTAGCATTACTATTTCATTTATTTCATGATTACTTATTATACTTTATAATCATTCTTGAATGGTTAAAATGGAAAGTAAATCTCATCGCGTCATGGAGACGGTAGTCCGTACGTACGCACAAGCGATGATATCATTCCAATAATTATTGAATATAATTGGAGTGAATGGTATTATATATCAGAATCAGTATGATGAAATAATAAAAATATATAGTAATTATTTACACCATTATACCCATCCATGTAAGGTTTTGATGGAAAAACAGATTACACCACGGCATGGAGACGATATTCTGTACGTACGCACGCGCGGTAATTTCATTTTCCGTAGGATGGATAGATGGTGAAATATGGTTGTTTCATAAATATAATAACATATCAGTATATTAGTGTTACTGATGTTATTACTTCATAATGAAACAACTAATGAAGAAGAAGTGGAAGAAGAAATAATGTTGAAAGAATCGGTAACGGACATTACCTCTTTTTTGAAGCGCCTATTTGAGACCTTCTCTTAGGGCACTAAAATTGGACTTTGAAGAAGACTAAGATCTCTAGGATGTTTCTAGGGAAGTGTATAAGGGAATTTTCTAGGTTTTGTCTGAGAATAAAGGCTCAAAATGGTGTGAGGAAGAGAGGGAGGATATTCCCTTTTATAAGGGAGGGGAGGGGCACCTTAGGAAAAACAAAAAATATTATTTTATTATAAAGTCATATTCGGTTTTTAATAGCTACAAAATGATTTATTTCGAAGATAATGTCGGAATGGGTAGAAAACCTCTCATAAAATATAATTTAGACATTTTTAGTTTTCTATTTTAACCTTTTCATTTAGATTTATGTTTATGTTCCATAATTTAACTTTTACCGTGTCTTCATGTTTTCTTACACTATAAGGTTAATAAACATACTATAACAAGCCAAACGAACCCCAAGTTGTTTATAATTAATTTATATAACCTTATCTAAGTCATTTGGCCGAATCATAGATTTTTAGGAATAAAATAACAATTAATAATATAATATTTGTTTTAAAAACAATATTATGTCAATTTTGACACTATTTGGTATTTGATTTTTGTGAAAATCATAACAGCATGATTAGTACGAAAAAAGTTGCATAAATATTTAATAACATGTCATATTAACCTAGAATAATATTGGAATTCATAAAAATACTCAAATAACATTTATTTGGGTATTTATAACATTAATTATGTCAATATTTCATTAATAAGATAATTACTGCATCATCATTGTGTCATAAATAAATTAAATTATATAATGTCTGAAAATCATAAATCAATTACAATTATGTAGGAAATATTTTTATCTTTCTAATTACTATTTATAGTCTAATTTATCATATGTATAATCCTATATTAATGTTTATTTATTTATTAAACTTTGATTTTAACTATTTTAACCCTTCTTTAAATAAATTAATAATAAATGTCCTAATCTAATCCAAGTGGACCTAAATGGACATATTTTATTCCTAAGGTTGTTTTTGGTCGAATTAAACTTATCCAATATAATTAAGACTTGTTTTAGTGTAATAATAATATCATTTTTACACTTAATTACCCTATTTACTTTTAACCGTGGCAAAAAAAGTCAAAAGTTACTATTCACCAAAAATTATTTTCATCTCATTGAACCACATTTTATTCCTTGATATAAACCATGTCTCTCGGATTTTTGAAATTACACTCCCAGAAGCGGTAAAATTACGTTTTATCTGAATTTCCAAATTCTCCTAGGAGGTAGGTAAAAGATGGTGAAAAGTTCAATAAAATTTTTATATGTCTAAAATTATTATAAAATGCCTCTAATGAATTTCATTGAACTTATATAGGTATTATGTATCAATTTTGGCCTAAAATAAATTTAAATAAAAGAAATAATTATTTTAATAAAAAGTCGGCTTTTAAATACTAACCGAGTGCTTTCACTATTCATCAAAAATTGAATGTTTTCAGAAAAATACAAAAATTTCACCCTAGGCTAATTTCGATATTCTGAATCCAAAAATTAATTCCATTTTGAAATCTAAAATTAATAAAATTTCAAAAAGTTGGTATTACTATTCATAATGGCTAGTTTATAATAATATTATAGTAATATATCGTTTAATGAAACTCGGTATTACGCACTACACATGCTATCGAGGAAGGTCACGTTTGCGTGTAATGTAAGCCAAGTTAGGGTTGTGTGTAGTGAAAGACTCCTTTGTTGTTTCGTATAACAGAATCCAACCATATTTCATTTATACATTGAATATATATATATATATATATATATATAAACTCAATGTGGCGTATATCATAATCAAAACTTATATCATTTATACATTAAACAAAATCTACAATTAATGTTGTGTAAATTAATTTCCACAAAACGAACTTGAAATTGTGTGTAACATGAGCCAAGAATAGTGTTGCGTATATTTCATGCTAATACAGTGTTGCGTATTGCGCAAGATAATTTTGGTGTAGCATACAACAAAAGAAATCAAAGAAATTAAAAAATAATAATTCACATAAAATCTCGGGTTGTTACAATATACACATCTATATGTCGCTCCTTATCTAGCCACTTCCAGGGTGATTCGATCAGTTCAATCAAAATTTTAATTTTTAATGAACTTCTAATGGATTTATATGACACTATATTAATAAATTATAACCTCACACATTTTTAATCTCTTATCCTTGAATATCATATCTACAGAGAGGCATTTCTAAAACATAATAAACTGAGAGATTTAAAACAAAAAAGGGTATTCCAAAAAATTATTATTCTTTAACCATTAACTAAAATTTTTTATATTAATATTTTACATTTATGTGGCTATATTTATACTATTTTTACTCATTAATATTATGATTTTTATAATCAAGAACATATATTTTGTTAAAAATTATTTAAAAATAAATTAATTTAGAAAACCATTCTAAATATTCATTAAATATAGATAACTAATATTTATATCATACTCATATATATTTCATCACAATAAAATATTTTCTTGATGAATAAAAGAAGTGATCATCATAACTATTGTAGGCACCAAAATGAAAAATATGAATAGTGTATTTAAGGGGCGATTTCAAAAATGATTCCTACCAATCCTCCTTAGTGAATCATGTCACATAGAAAAGAAGTGTTTTTTGGTTTTTCTTGGTACCAAATGAATCAATACCACCCAAAATCAAATAATATAGATATCCAATGATTTGAACATTAAGAAAACACATTAATTCCATTTTTGGAAGACCATGACATTAAATCCCAATCCCTTAGAGTTTTGTTGGTATTATAATGATTCCTCAAGGATGTTTGTTGATACATAGAGAATGAAATCATTTAATTGTTATATAATAAATATTTTTGAAAACATTGACCATAAATAATATTCTAACCGCATGATATAGAGTATTTCATTTATTTTAAATCCCCAACTAAAATTAAAAGTCAATAAATGTTAAAAAATAAAACATAGTATAGTGGAAAATAAAATAGAACAATATTTCCAGGAAATAAAAACCATTAAAATGAAACCATTTCAATTATAGTGGTCTAAATCCATTATAATTCAAGGATGAACACCACCACATCCACCATATAATCAACTTGTATGACCCCTCATCAAATAATATCATACAATTTTGTTTTTTCATATAAAAATATGACAAATTTATGAAGACAAAAACATTTGGTTTTATGGGTATGGGTTAATATAAATGCCTATTATAATATCCCAAAATAACTATCCTGAAATATCATGAATAATATATTATCAACCACTTATTCAATTTCATAAATAAATATTTATCATATTATAAAAAATATATAATTTTCCAGATAAAACCAAATAATAATAAGAAACCAATATAACGACATAGTTTCAAAGATAAGGTGAGCCTTCCTAGTTCCACAAAATGATGCATACATTTAATAACTTGTATAACATAAGAGAAATGAGAAATCGAACAACCAAATAAAATAAATTCCAAAATATTACAACCAAATACACCAACAACTGATCATCGCCCACTTCTGTTTTTCGAAAACATCTATGATCACCAAATTATTATCACACATAAATAAATAACATTATGACAAACTGAAATATTTACTAATGGGAGTTTTTGGAATCATAGTAACCATGCCTTAACATGGTGGTCAAGTCCTGGCCAACCATGGGCCATCGTTTTTCCCATAGACACATTATCCCTTTATAAGGACCAACCAACATGACCCAATGAATCATTATACTAATGAGAGTCCACAAATTCCTAAAATTTTCATTTCTAGTGTTCTTTTACCTTACTAAAACAAACGCTAGGATAAATCCGAGGAGGTAATCCATCCCAAAAACTACTCTATGATAATTATTCATAACAATAGAGTTCTGATTAGGATGGATACAGAAAATAAAGGCGAACCTTCTTAACATGAGTCTTACTATTTAGCCTATTATCCCATTATCATTATAGATTTTTAAATTCAACCCTACTGTTTAGAGAAAAAAAATCATATAGTGAATCATATATTATACACGAGGTAGTATCGAAACACATTCTTATGGGTTCCTCTTTTGATTAAACTCTCTAAAAACCAACACGATTACCCATGTACCATGATACCCATGATAGATATGAAATATCCAAAAGGATGTTTCTAATCCCCACAATTTTAAGACTCTCATTTATAATCACAAATGATCAATGAAGTGACATACATTCCAAATAATAATTAAAGATAGAATATTACACGTAATTATGATAAACACTACATTATGAGAATTTTCAAGAAAAAATATAAAAAATTTAAACCAACATAAATATAAATATCCCATGGTAAAATCATCAAAATATAGAAACACATAAACCAAGGAATGGTCTAAAAATATCATGAATAATATGTTTATAATAAATCCATTAGTGACCAATATCATTCCATAGTCTAAAGGGTTATGAAAATTGGCAACCTCAATGTGGTGCTTCCCCATTACTTGGACATTGATAATAACATATACACACAACATTGGGAAATGATATTTTCTGATCTTTAAATCCCTATAGGGTCTCTACATTTGTTCTATTATCAATAAAAATATAAATGAATGATTGTTTCTATTTATTTAAATAAAAAAACACATGAGAGGACATTTATATTTTTTAAAAAAAAAGTAATTATCAGTGAAAATATGAAATATATTGAAACATATGATTAAATAAAAATTTCAAATAATTTTTTTATATAAATACCATGGAATTTGTAAAACGGTTCAATAAATAAATGAAAAGTATAATAAAAATAATTTAATCACAAAATCATGTAAAAGATCCCATGAGATATGTTATTTTAATTAAAAATATTATCATCACAATTATAATTTATCAACATAACTCTAGATAGGTGTCAACAATCAAATCAACACCCCATTCTGAGAGACACTATAAGAAATATATACGTACCACATTTGTGGATCAACCAATTCCAGTGAATGAAAATTTAGTTTTTGTAGCAATACCATTTTAAATCTAGAGTTATGGGATCATTATCATATATTTTATTTCCAATTAAATATTAACTACCAATGGGTATTGGTTCAATAATCTATTGGATTATCAAGAAAATTTGAAATTAATCATCCCAAATAATTTCAAAAAACATAATAACAATTTATATTTTGAACACAATTTTCTCATTTCAATGGAAAATCACAGGATTTCATTATTTATTTCTATTTCTAATAGAATTTTAATTATAAAATGTTTCTCATGATAATCATTAAATCATTTAACAAAAATAATTTCAATAGTGCACAATTATTTTTTATATATTCTCCCATCAATTACAATTCGATTAATATTTTAGTTGTTTTTAAATGATATTAACATTTTAAATATTATAATAAATCCTCACAAACACATGTTTAGAAATCAATTGAAAACTATTTAAAATTTTATCAAGAAATTAAATGTTTCAATAATAGGGAAATTAAATATGAAACCCACTACCTTTAAAAAATGATCCAAATATCATACCCCCTATGAGATTATCCATTGATGAAATAGGGAATGGAATATATAGAAACACAACCTAGAATCAATATCCCACATTACAAAATTTAGATCCATCAATTACATTATGATATACCAATTTCTAGGGAGGAGAGAACAATATATTTGAATAATCATAATCAGATGAGGTCCACTTACTCAATAGATATCACTCGAGAACAACATCGCTTTTATTTGCCAAGTAAAAGGTTTTGAGGAGTCAATATCAATTATTGAAGGCATACATATGTAAAAAATCTAATTTGCATAAAATGAGGGGATTATAAATCATAATAAAAGTGTTATAAATTTTTAAAATATTTTTTGATGGAATTAATACACACATGCATGGTTTTTTAGGTAAGGCGACATAGATAGGGAAATTGTGCTCTCTAACCAGTCACCCTTACTCGAATATATTTTGGAGTTTATGTATTGGAAGCATGGTTAAAATGAATGTGTTCCGACCATGAATACCCAAATATCTATGTGGTGTTGGATTCAGAGGGTATGTCATTATAGTTTGGAAAAATAGTGTTCCCCCATCTAGTGTCTCGCAATAAGACAAACTCATTACTATAAAACCCATAGGATTTTCCCTAATCATGCTCAATCAATACAATTTCATTCCCCAAAATTGGTTTTTTAATTATATAATTATTTTATTTAATATTGTATCATTTAGTTGTGGTTAATATTTATTCCCTATTTTAAATTTTTTCAGTTTTAATGTTTTCGTGTAAATATTTGTCTTTGGCACAGTTTGTGTGAAAGGTTTGGTGTTACATCCTATGGACTGTTGAGTTGAGGGTGTTTTTAGTTGAAATTATTCATTAATGGTTTGAAATGAATGTATTGATCATGGTTTTTGGAAAACCATTCACGTCCAAATAGAATCATTGGGTCTTGATTTTGGTGTCAAGTGGAATGGAACATGGCTTGCACAATGTTATTGGATTATATGAAGAATCCATGTGAGGGGTAATGTAGATTGGATGTTTTTATTTGGTATGGTTGGACCATGGTATTTCAAATAGTATTTATGAATTTTTTGAGGTTATAGTCTTCTCTAGTATTGTGTTCATGGTGGATGAATGGATTATAAAACCATGAGTCTAAACCATTTGAATTTTCAATGTCATTAGTATTTATAAATTTAAATATTCACCCCCACTATTTTAGCTATAAATAATATTTTTCTCCCATATTGGGTCACTTTTGTTGTAGTAATGGGCTCCCATTCTGTATTGACATGGTTCATCTCCCCTTCTAAAAGAATATATTTCATATCTGAGGTGAGTTCTTGTGATTTTTGCCCATTTTTCTCTTCTAATCTTCTCCCTCTAATGGTATCTATGTTTTTCTTTCCTTTTATCCATATTGGTTGAACCTTATGATGAACGTTGGATGAGGTGGGTTGATTTATTTTATTCTATGGTGTGCAATTTGTTCTATTGTAATTATTATTCCCTCTCAGGGGGTTTCATTGTGTCCACACATCATTGAGGTTGGTATTTCAATTCATTTATATTCCATCACATTATATTTTAATATTATGTGTATGTCAACAATTTATAAATGTGTTTATCATTATTTTGATGTAATTTCTATGTCGATAATGTTGTTTTCTTTTTCAAAACAATTGGCTGTGGTGGTTATCAATGGGATTCATTAATTAGGTTTATATATATATATATATGCCCATATGGTGTTAGGTAAAACATCAATTGACATACTAATGTAAAATCAAGTTCTTTAGGTGGTGTTCTTCTTTGTTTATGTTTTGTTAAAGTGGTTGGTTTATGAATTGATTGTTTTATGTGGGAATTGGTGACTTTTGTGGTATGACACTTTTGTGTTACTTTTTTATCCTGAGGGTTATGTAAGTTGTGTTCCTATAAAAAAGGTTTTACATGTTTCAATGTATACTTGAATAGTATAACTGGATATTGGAATATCCATATGTGAATTTGGTGAACATATAGATGGTAAAATAAATGATAATTTTCCTTCAGAATGTTTTCTATTTAACTGTGAATTTTTTTGAAAGTAATATCTCTCATTTTCCTCTTTATTTTCTTATTCTCCTCACCACTAATGTTTATTTAATTCAATAATTGTTTACCTAATTTTTTACATCACTAATAAATTATTTCTTATTGCTTTATGTGAATTTACATGTTGCTTTAAATGTGTTTTCTATGGCAAGGTTCGTTTAGAAATATGATGGTGGTTTTGGGATGTAAATGCAATAATGGAAAATTTATAAATATATGAGTTTTTTGTTTGTTTTTTCTTGTTATTGGGTAATGGTATGGAAATTGTGATATATGTATAATGGTATTTGAAATGATAAAGTCTCTGTTGGGACATTCAATTGTCTCGGAAAAATAATTTCTATTATGATGTGTTGTTGATGTCAGATTTGTACTATATAATAGTTTGGATAAATATTTGAAATTTTAAAGTATTTGAATACCTGGTTGGAACATATGTATGTATTTATTTTATACGTAAACCTCTACCAGGGATTCTGCATGTTTGGGGTCATCGCATGGGTGGTGTCAGGGTTTGGACTAGGCAGGCATAATGTAGTGAGTTTTAGTTTAATTATGTATGTTAGACCTCCCCATTCATTGAGTACAAATATCATGAGATTCATATAATTCACCAAGAAGGTTGACTGACTGTTTCATTTTGATATCTATTGGATGGGTTGGTACCCCCTAGATTTGGGGAGATTCCATATGGTATATGCCACTTGATTGGCTAGTTTAGTGCATCCAATTTGATATTAAATATGGAAATACACTTTATATTAGAACGTGAGTCTAAAATGAGCAGGTATAGGGATTTCATCAAGATTTTATTTGGAAAATCCAATTATTGTCTATCTATATGTTTCTTTTACTACTGTTACATGATGGATTTTCTACCTAATTTTTTTGTTTCACATTAATTCATCGTAGCCCTCATTCTCATTTGATATAGATTTTAAATTTGGTTTTTGATAAAGGATTAGTATGTTTTGAAATTGAATGTGGACATAAAATGTAAATGGGTAGGTTGATTTGAAATGATAATTTTTGTAGAAAATTCATTTTGATTCTTATAATGTTCAAAACCTACTTTAATTGTGTATTTGAGTCATGTTTTTGTGTATCATATTTTGAAAAGAACTTTGTATACTCTATGGTTATTACATAGTTATTTTCCTCACACCATTTTTGAGTCAGTCATCATTGGTAGAGATGAGATGTTTTGTAGGAGCGGGTTTTTGGTTCTAGTGTATGCCTTTAGAGTAGGTTGGTCTCTATTTGTGGTGAGTAAGAGGTTGCATAGAGATCATGTTTCAATAGTTCATATTTAATGGTATTATGTATTTTATATTCAAAATTTGTTTAATTTTATTACATTGTGTATTTATAGATGTTCAGTCATAATTGGTTATGATGCATGCTCAGTTTGGTATTTTTATCCGAGTATTTTTGGGCTTGATAATTCCCTAATATGATATCATTTATTCCTGGAACTAGTTTCCATCCTAGGAGTAGCAAGATTTACTCTAATACGTTCCATGGACTGGGTCATGTTTTGGGTTATATGGAATCCTAAATCTGTTCATAAAATATTGGTATCAGCACTACCCTTTGTTATTTGGGGCATAAGGTATGCTGAATATTTGACTACTTAAACTCAATATGTGGGTATGGGAAGGAAATAATGAACCCTTTAACATCATGGGTGTTGAGTTTCTAGGATTATTTTGAGATTGGATTATTTATTTCTGTTTTTTATGTGTCAATGGAAAATGATAATGGATTTGAGCCACTATCTTATTGTGATTTCACATGAAGTAGTCAAGCATTCAGATTCTTGGTGCACGGTTCAAGGTCATCCATGATATATATGCATTCCTAGAGTATGGTACCCTACCCATGTCACTAGATAATGAACAAATGGTAGTTCATTTACCTATTTATTTTATATTGAGTTGTTTCATGGTTATATTTTGGTTTCCATGGGTCAATTTTAAAGTAAAATTTCGTTTTTTATAAAAAGGCATTTAAAAATTGAAAATTATTTGAAGACCTAGTTTTTATAAAAATTTTGTGTTATTAGTGAAAACTGTTATTTTGTGTCAGAGTTATTTCTTTTTTAAGATAGTGGTTATAGATGTTAAAATGGAAATGGATATAATTGAAATAGTATTTTTATATTATCTATGATTTTAACATGATTATATAGTTTCATACTAGGCTTGTACATTTTATTAAGTTATTATTGGATGTAAATTTTCATTATTTATTCATTTGTTGTTCAATGTATGCCTCCTAGAAAAGTACCCATGGTTTCTTGAGATTGTATTTCTATTTTTGACACTAACCAGGCTCCTAGTGTTGCGGGGAGGTTTAGGTATTATCAGTTTTTTCCTATCTTAAATAGTGATCAAGGTCTGTTATAAGCTGCATCCTGGCCTGTAAAAGATAAATGTGTGTTTAGATGGTTGGGAACATGTGAATCAATGAGATTATATATTGTTTTGGATTAATTTTAGGGTCAATCTTTGGATTTATGGAAGTTGATTTTCCCACATTCATTGAATGTTTGCATGCTATGGGAAGGGCTTAATTACACCATTAACTTATAGTTCTTAAAATATATAGTGAAAAAGGGGAAGGTTGAGGTGCTCATTTGTGTTCAGCAAGGAAAATGGATGGTGGAATCTTATATTGACCACATCATGACTCTGGTTTAATTTTCTCTAGAGGTAGAGTCACAGGGGAAATTGAAAGATCCAATTTCGGTTTTTGGTATTCATCTAGAGTTCATGTACAAAATTCTCTCAGTATATAACGTTCAATTTGAGAGTTTGGTGGTAGAGGTGTTCTTAACTGAGTTGGTTCCCATGATGTAGACTATTGTAGGTGTTTCTCTTAATGGTTCCCCATCTAGTTATAATATTGTTCTAGATGATCATTTTTGTTGGAATCATGTTTCATCTTTCTATATTATCATACATAGAACCATAATTCAGTGTCATTTTAGTGTGTTCGATTTGAGAATTTGAATCCGTCTAGTCACAGTTCTTTTGAAGGAGTGTCATTGTTGTGGATGATTGGGTCATCTAGAGATGTTTTATAAGATGTGTTTATAGAGGATGTAGCCCAATTGGAGCATTCCCATTATGGATAATGTGGAATTATATGCTTCAATACATTAGGGCTCCATCCATATGCCCGAGATTTATTCTTATTATGTAGTAAAGAATATTCGAGATTATACAGAACCATATCCCAAATTTTTTCTCTAGTATGGGATTGGAAATGGACGATGTTTTTTTATTGTATTCCATACTACTGTATGTTAATTATTCTTTTTTAAATGGAATTGTGATCATTAACTTTTTTAAAATGTAGTGTTTGTGAATCATTTTTGAAAACATTTTATGGTTATCATTTTTGGGTCATCTCTAGTTTATGGCTTGGATTTTTTTGGATTTTTTACTCATGGGTAAATGAGGAATAAAATGATGGATCCAGGTTATGTTTGTGTTTTTACTTGGGGTTAGGAGTTCCCTGTTCTGGTGGTTTCTCTATATAGATTGTGTGATGATGTTTTGAGTTAGTTATTTTTGACTTTCCCATATGGGTATTTGGATGTTAATAAATTACTTTTGGTGGGTAGAAACATCCCTTGTTACCCCATCATTAATCATGATATGGTTTTCACTAGAATTGGTCAGGCATGACTTGTGGGGTGAAAGGTCACACCATTGGAAATTATATCATTCAAAATCATTTTTTATGATATTTATCATTGTTCCTAATGTGGTTGGGTGACTTTATAGGGGAAATGTGTTTTGTGATGTTGGAAATTTTCTATCCCCAATTTCATTTTTCTTTAATTTATTATTTTCCAGATGTTTGATCTTTTTGTGGGGGTTTAGGATCAGTCCCTAGTTTATATTATAGAGTTTTATGGTTTCTCGTGAAATTTTAGTATTGTGAACAGTTTTTGTGCATGTTCTAGGGGTTATACGTGTAGTCTATTGATGATCAGTTTTTTTTAAGTGGAAATTATTCATATAATATTTTACTGGCACTACTTGGGCACAATTCACGGAGAACCATGTGAGGCTAAGGAGAAACTATGTCTCTTGATTTTTCCATTAAGTTGAATGGTGAACAACTTTTCCATGAATAGAGGAAACCATATAGAGATCATTATTTGGGGATTTTCATTTTAGATAGTGTAATTTTAACTAATTGGTTCACTTTTTTCAAATGTTGTGGCCATACCATATGATGTTACCCTCTTATCCAGAAAGTTGCCCACGATTTCTGTATAGTTTGTCTAACTATGCGACCACACCCTGTGAGTTTCCAATTCCATTAAATTTAGAAATTATAAATTTTTAATTGTTTTTTAACACTATTTTGGGATTTCATCCTTGTTCTATTGTTTCTAATGCTTGAATGGTCTCCCAATCTCCCTTCTATTTGTTCATCTCACCTTGTTTGTGCCTACTCTACTTATCTAAGGAATGTTATATTAATTGTTTCTATAATTTTTATCATCTTATCTTATCCCTCTCATGGTTTCTTGGTATCAATTGGCTTCGATACATCCTGTAAAAACCCTAGGGTGAGGGTTGGCTAAATATGGTGAATTTCATGGATTTTAGGTTGCGAAATATCTTTTATTGACCTTATTACACCTTATTCTATAGTTTCGTTGCGTTCACACAGTGTTGTGGTTTTTATTTCCATTCATTTAAATTCTTGGACATTCTATTCGATGCTTGAATGTATTTAATAAATTTATAAAAGCGTTTCTCGTGCTTTTGAGGTGTTTTTTGGTTATGTATGCTGTTTTCATTTGAAAATAATTTGAGGATGTGGTTTTCAAATTCATAGTTAGTTATGTTTATATATATATATTCACACATGGAGTTTTATTAAATGAGAATTGATATTTTAATGTTCAATTGGGATCTTGTGGGTTTTCACCTAGTTTATGCTTTTCTAATATACTATTGTGGTGAATTGGGTGTTGACTGTGGGAATCTGTAATTTTATGGTTTGAAAATTATTTATAGCATGTTCATGGTGGTGAAGTAAATGGTATTTATCTAAAATTATTTGTTTGGATGGATTATTAGATACATGAAAAGTTATAAAGGATGTTATCACATCAATATGTTCATGGGTTTCACATATGGATGGGAAAAAATTAACTGAACCATGATAATGATATTCCTTCGACCATAGTTTTTTCAAAGAATTATCTCTCATTTTATATATCATTTATTAAATTATTCACCAAAAAAGATCCTTTAATGACCCCATAGTGTTTTTAATATTTATTGACATAAAAATATTTACTAGATTAATTATGTTATGTGAAATAAGTTTTCAATTGTATACTCTAATTTATGTCCTATTTAGAACATAGAGGTGTGTCTTGGAAACAAAATAATTTAAAGGCATGTTTGGAAATTTAAGAGTTTGTATTGTGTTTTTCATTATTTTGGTAGATGGATCCAAAAAAAAAATTTATGTTAATTGTGATTTGAAATGATAGAGGCTCTGTTTTTTATCTAGGAAAATACAGTTTTAATGAGATGTGGTTTTAATGCATGGTCAGTATTTTATAATGGTTTGGAAAAAGTGTTTGAAATTGTTAACATGTGAAGGCACAGTTGGAAGTTGTGTATTGATTAATGTGAGACAAGAATCTCTGTGGTGGATCTTGCAAGGTCGTGGTCATCATATAGTGGGAGTAAATTTCTATGATAGGTATGTATGATGGTTGAGGGTTTTTTTGAACCACACATGTGAGGACCACCCCATTCACTGATAACTACTATCATGGGATTTTTGGGAGTAATCAATTGGTTCGAGTGATTTTTTCATTTCATCCTCTACTGGACATGTTGGTATCACCTAGATTGGGTGAGAGGCCATTTGGAACAAGCAACTAGAATTGCTAGTTTAGAATTTACACTTCGTTATTTACTATGGAGCTGCATTATATGCTAGTAGGTGGCTCCAAAATGAAAACAAATATGAATTTCTACGAGATCTGTTTATGAAATTCTAATTATTTAATATAATAATGTTATTTTTATTTCTAATATATATTCGATATTAGCCCTTTTTCATTTATTTTAGCATAACCCTTGATATTATTTATTATGGATTCATAATTTTATTATTAGTTCATGAATTGGTATGTTTTGAAATGGAAATATATTTTAAAAAACGAATTTGGTGTATTTATTTGAAAAGTTATTTTTACTATAAATCCATTTTCGAGGATTGAAATGTTCAAAACCGGAAATCATTGTGTCCTTGAGAACAGTTTTGGTAGATTTTTTCAGGAAAGGTACTGTATGGACTCCAAGGTTATTACCTATGGATCTACATATGATCAACACATACTTATGACACTTAGTGTTAGTTGACCCAAGTTGTTTTGCATGTGCCAGTTTCCAGTTCAGGTGTGCGCCTTTGGAGCATGTTGTTCTTCGTGTTGGTGGTGACAAATAGTTCATATAAATATTGTGTAGTTTTAGTTTAGATTTAGTTTTTTATTCATTTTTTATTTGCAGCAGATTTTATATTTTTATTGGTTTATATATTTATAGATGTTTAGTTATTAGTTTTCTTATTCATCCCTAGAAACATTATAAAATACCAGTTTGTTATGGGATAAATCATTCCTATTATAATATAAATGATGATTAGTGCTAGTCTGTAGCCTAAGATGATTGTGAATTCCTTTTTGGCCTTTCATTAGAATAAGTCGGTAGTCAGGTTGGATAGAATCTTGTCTGATTTCATGACTTTCATAGTGCCATGGAATTTTTAAAATCTTCATGTTATACAAAAACGACCGCCAAAAAAAGACAAATTTTAATGAAGTTCAGAAAAAGGTTTATAAAAATCCTAAATTTCATAACATGATGTTACAATTGATGGAAATTATCATTCCCCTCAAGAGAAATAGAGTATAAGGTATCTATTTTATAGATTGTGTTTTTGCATTATTAGATATATTGAATTGATGGAATTTTCTAGATCATGAAATAAAAAATAAATATTAAATTATCAAGATTTATTGGATTATTTCTAATAATGCATGAATTTACTATTACCATTGACATATCTCATTTAATGCATCTGATGTGATGTTCCATTTTTTAGTGAGAATGTGGCATGAGGCAAAGTAGGGATGAAACATCTTATCTATAGTTAGTTAATTTAATATCATTTTATTCTTTTGATCTAGATCAGGAATTGTTGATTGATGATCTACCTCCACTTTTATTTGAGTCTATAATTGTGATTCCTTATAATTTTTCTAGTTTTACACTATTAATTTAAATAGTGTATTCTAATGATTTTGTTCTGGGTACTCAACTGATTCACATTCCTTCATAAAAAATAGAACCATATAAACTATATAGTTGAAATCCTAGTTGGATCAAATATTTTTTAAAATATTTATTCGATCGACTATGTCACCTTGTGTAGAACTTGAACCCTTTTCTATAAAAGATGATGGAACACATAATCTAAAAATTGACTACCAAAAAATAAATTCATTTATAGTGAAGAACAAGAACATATTACCATATATAGATGATATATTTGAAACATTGAAAGGGGAGAGGTTTTTATATAATATTGATCTTTGACATGGATATCCACAATTGCGATTAAAGGAAGATGTCATTCAGAAGACAAAATTCTAGATAAGGTATGACCATTATGAGTATCTTTTATTTCTATATGGTCTATCCAATATTTTTTCTGTCTTTATGTTGTTGGTGAATGGAATATTACCAGATTATCATGATACATTTATAGTTGCCTTTTTGGACGAAATCTTGACATACAACTATTCTTAGTAGGATAATGTGCATCATTTGAGAATAGTATTTCAAATGTTGAGAAATCCTGGATTCTATATAATGATATCCAAATGTGATTTGTGGATTTGAGAAGTGATGTTATTATGACTAATTGCATCTGAACATGATATTTCAATTCATCCTGATAAGGTGAAATATGTTTTGACAGGGGTGAAATTGTGGATTATTTTCACTATTTGGAGTTTATTGAAATTTGTGGGGGTATTATCTCCAGTTTGAAAATTATATCATGATCATGTATTATCTAATGTACTCTATCAAACAATAGAGGTTGATATTATATTATAATGATAAATATAATATATATTTTTAACTAAATCCCTTTTTTAACGTCTATTACATTGTAAACTCTTCTAGAGGCCAATAAAGGATTAATTATCTTTTCTAAAACACTAGTTTGGAGTTTGGTATATGTTTACATGAAGGTGGTCAAATAGTAAATTGTGGTTCTGAATATCATAGGCCTCACTAGATTTATTATCTGACCCCTGGCCTTGAACTCATTGTTTTGATAAATTAACATTATATTTTTTGAAATTATAATTTTGGGGAGATCATTAACGTGGTTTCCCCAAATCTGACAATTGTAAATCATTCAATTTCCACTGTCAAGCCTCATCCAAATCTACCAAATAAACCTTGTGGGGTTCAATATCTTTAGCCTACAAATCCTCAACTATCTAATCCACATGTAGATAATTAATAAGATCCATATCATTAAGCCAAACTAGGGACATCCTAATATTGGTAGAATGTAATTTTTATTTAGATTCATTTTAATTCACATTATTAATTTTAACATTCCTAAAACAACCAAAAAAATATAAAAATTCATCATGATGCATTTACCTTTCCATGGTATCTACCATACAAAGATGTTTCATCTCACATGGTCATTCAACAAGCTCAGATTTTTTTCACTGGATCACGGGGTCCTAAAATCCTTTTTAATAAGTGGTCTCCATGACCTATGTCTCGCACCATGGTAATAATTCACTATTTACATACTAACCCATGCAATAATATATGTTATAACTCTAAACTATATCATATCTCTCAAAAAATCCTCTAATTCCACTATATTATGATCCCCACCCTCCAAATATAATGCAGTGAGGGGAGATAGATCATGACCCACTAGTCCCACCTCTAGTAGGCCCTAAGCCTTTTACTAGAAATGATGTTATAAAAATACCACGTATTGGTGGAATTACCCTCTATAAAATAAATACGATTTATAGGTATGATTAATCATCTAAGGTAATCTCTAAGAAATAATTTGAATATAACACAAACCATCACACAATGCATGTATAAATGAAATACATACATTAATGGCCACTAATGTAAATACCCAAAAGTAATGCAGATGAAGTGACATAACAACAATCCAAGGATTGTGGTAGTAATTTCATTCATGGTCAATATAATCATCATAAAAACCTATAAATATTTTTATATACATTGGATGAGCGTACATGTTTAATTAGTATGAAATCAAAAGTCTATTGTGCACATTTGAAAGAATAATTATAATTCACCTTGATAAAACAAGTGAACCAAACAAAACCTATAAAAGAATATTAACCATCCCAAAATTACAAATGAGATCTCACTAAATAATTGAAGACACAAAATATAATATTAAAACAATAACATTAATAATGGTACCACACACATCTTTCCCGCTATTATTCCATTCTCTCACCCAATGTTGTTCATTCTAGAGGTGTCATCTCTTTCATATAACACAACAAAATAGAATCACGGTCACAAAAAACCTCACTCAAACACATCTGGTCCCACTTCCATAAAATCTCATCCACAAAATATATCAACAGAAAATACCTAGGCCACAACACAATCACAAAATAAAACATAGTAGTATGGTTTCATAAACATATAGGAAATCAAACTCGTTTCATCCTACCACCATGAAAACCCCCAACTGAAGACACCCCAAATGTATGATCATATATTTCCAAAAAAATACCGAGTAATTCAAAACCACCATCTAATTCACTAACTATCTGATTTCCCCCACATCTTATTCAATACCTACATTGCTTAGAAGAGAGTGTGGGAATGGGAAAGTACCCAACCATTTGTCCTTCTCAATGGTTATCAGATAAATACCATTTCTGACCACGTGTTTGTTAACACATAGTGATTGATATGGGAGGTATGTTTTTAGAAATCACAGAAATATAAAAGTATATATATATATATAATATCAAATACTCAATCATGTCATATGTGTTCAAAAAAAATCAACCAACTCACTGTACAACTAATTTTTCTACCACCTCTAAATTCATAACACCACATAACAAGAAACAATACCCAATTCATATTTCTTACCAAATTTCACTTGGTAATCTCATTCATTTCATTATTTATAATAATTCAATTTTAACCACACAACCCACCATTTAATTATTTATTATCCATATTCATTTCCTTACCCAAATCAACTCAAGTCATTTCAATCATTATAAATTGGTTATTCCATCACTATAAGGTCACATCATATAAAGAATCCAAAACATTGCTGAACCAAATGAAAATCAATCAAACTTATTTTATACCCCATAATAACATAAAAAAATATCAAATTCCCAAATAGTTGCACATAAAACCCCTCTCTACCCCCGAAATCAAGGTCCACATACCACCTCACATTCCTAAAACAACAACCATAAAACCACACTATAAAGAAAAAATAATGGGAAATAAACCAACAAATTACCCCAAACACCCAAATAACACTACAATACCCAAAAAACATGTCCATGAATTAGAAAATATCATGACGATTTTATTATGTTACAACGAATCCTTTTTAATATATAACTTTATTTTAGGGGTGTTATCACACAAGTCATAATAATATGGAAACAATTTTATTATAAAAACATAAGTGGTTAATCAATTTCAATTATATGGTTATATAACAACATTCAAAACCTAAGAGAGAGTTGAAAGTCATATCATCTACCAAAAAAAAAAAATAAGCACAATTTTCAGTGGGACCGCAAGCCCAGACAATCCACGATATCACAAGTAATATCAAGGATTTAATATTATGTAAATCAACCACCAATTACACATATAAATTTAAATTTAACTAATTATTAATATTTATTTAAATTAGAAAAATAATAACACATAGATTAACAATTGAAAACCCCTCACGCAAGATTCAAAATAAATAGAAATGATGGCGTCCCTACATTAAAGACTCTTTACCGACTCGTTGTGCAACACTTGCTGAAGAAAAACCACCCCCATACATAGTTGAAAAATAAGAAAACAGATAAAATCCAACCCCTCCCCAAAAGACCATCAAAATGCATCATAAATAAGCAACTAAAATGAAACATCACCACCATAGTGAACCCTTCTCGATGAACTATTGAAAATATAAAGAGAAAAAAATTGTGTTTAATATGTATATATACAAAAATAAACAACCATGACTAATAGGTAAAAGAAGTGGGTGAGGGATTTATGAACTCATTGGGGTTCCTATAGTTCACATAGACTGATAAGAAGAAGTATTCATGAAAAATGAATGAAATTTTATCTTGAAAAAAAATTTAAAATAGCACTACGTTGTGGGTTTACACAACGTGTAATCCAATTTAATGTCAGGTAATTATAAGGGTTCTGTTTCACCACAAAACATATAAATATTAATTATTTATCCTTTAAAATCCTCATACAATTAATCAGTCATGGATAATAAATGAAACCAACTTTCAAAATGTGTAATGATTACACTGCGTTTATTTCATGTAGTAGCCATACTTCACCCAGGAATTTCCCTAAAAATGGCTAAAAACTCCTCTAACACCTCCAACGTTAAAAATAAGTAATGTAATAGACAATTTTGTAACATATCATTACATTTTTTTCATGATATTCTACAGCTTCTTTATTATATTGTGAATCGGGTTGTGGGAGTTATTTATGGACCTTTAATTAATGGTTGGTGGATAAATAAATCTTTTCCATATGACTGAAACCTATAATATTCATTTTTAAATTAAAAATAAATTTTGTTTCATTTATAAAGATTAATTTCTGATGATTTGATCATTGAAATTAAATTGGTATCTGATTTGAGAAAAACACTAATTTCAACTGTATTGTAAAGGTTGGCTGATTTTTTATAAATGGTAGCCTAATTATTAATAATTTTGAAGAAATTATGTGATGTTGATCATGAAAAAATGTCTAAAATTTAATGGTGTACAATAATGACATGAAATAATGAAGGCCAATGATTTGGTTTGGAAATAAAAAATGTATGTTGAAAAAAAATTGGGAAATTATATTTTGAAATCAATTAAAATGATTTATTTAAAATTTTTATGATGTATTCATATATTGATGAACATATATGACTGGTTATATTTTAATGAACTATTATAAAAATACGAGGATATCAACGACATAGAAAATAATTTATGATTAAGATGCTAACATAATCAAATAAAAATTGACAGTCCGTATTGGATCCCCAAATAGGGTATAGATTTGTATCTCATAGTATCTCCTTGAATGTGGTGTTGATTCGAGTGTACACACATATCTAGATCCATATTTATAAATGAGAAGTGTTAGGATCCTATTACTAATGAAACTGGAATATCATGGGTATCTTTAATATTTTTTATACATTATATGATTTGATTAAATATACCAACGATATTTGGATATATTATATTCATGAAAACTACATTATAATAAATATTTTACATAAAATGATTAATTAATGCTATTTTTTTCATATCATCCATCAATTTATTGAAATTTTTCTCTTAAAAATATATATTTCTCAATAATTTATTTATTTGATTTAAATCGATAACACTACAATTTTATTGATTTTGTATTGATTATGGTACACATGTTGAGTCCCCAAATGGTATTATGGGCACACCATACATTTTCCTTCTGTAATTGGTAGATGATATTATGCCAGGTATGATAAAAGGGATGGAACCACTTTTATGTGGTGGATTCTCCAAATCCATAGGACCGTTGAGTGATGATAGTGACTGGTGGATCTATTTTTCTCTTGTTACATAGGGAATTTTTATATCATTTATTTGGTCAGATGTATTCATATTGGGAGGATATTCCTTTGAGACTTTATCTTTCTATTGGGTATGTATTTACATATATGTTTCGATTAATCTCTGAAATTGGAGTGTGTATCATACTAAATTATAATATTTATACTTTCATTTTTTGTTAAAAATTCACTCCCTCATTGATTATATGTGACCCCACTTTCTATTCACCATCCTATGGAAATCTGGATATCTATTCATGTTATGCTAGATCTAGGTCACGTATTAGTGTACTATGGTATTTAGGTTACATTGAGACACAAATACACATAAATTTCTTTCAATCCTGGCACCTATAAGTATTTAATATTTATATTCACATCCAATTTCAAAAAGAAATATCTTAATGAACATTATTTTCACATTAATGAAAAAAAACCTAATCTAAAATTTAACCACATTATGATACAAGAAAACATTACAGAATACATGAATGACAAAAATACCAAGGTCATGTTAAATTCCCAACATTTTAAATCCTATTCAATTTATAGTAACTCTAATTAAAAAAATCAATTCAAACAATTTATAAAATTAATTCCTATAACAAAAAACATTATATAAGAAAATTCTTGAAACAATGTAGAATACTAATAATGTAGATAGTGAAAAAGAGGCACCTACAAAATATAATGAATATGAAATGGCCATGGGATAATTTTATCCCCTTTTAACCCATTTTTTCAAATTCCAAATAATTTTTTTTTTGGAATTCCTCCAAATAATGTAGCTAGAAAATGATATCATCATTATTCCTATATTAATATAAATACAACAACAGTTGAAAAATATTTCATTTGATGTTATTGAAATGTAAATAGATAAATGAGTAGACAATGGTATAAGATATAGATTGATGAACATTGATATCATAAATATCAAACCCCAATAACATGAAATATTTTTTTGATCCTTGAGTTAAAAGAATCATAGATGGATTAAAATGACCAATTTCACTCAAAAATAACACTAGAGTCATCCCAACCCATTTTAAGGAATTATATGGGGCATAAAATATGTTAATAATGTTTTTCAAATAAAAATCACATAATATGAAACCAACTACAATGTAATGATGCATAGTTAGTTAGGACCAAGGAACTACTCTATTTAAACATTTTACAAATGTCATAAAGCAATGTGGTAATCCAAAGTGAGAACCTAAGACCATGTATTGTCCATAAACTCATTTATAACACTAGAATATGATATTATTGGTTTAAATTATAGATCCATAGGGCTATAAAATATTCACCATGTAATTAAAAAACGTAAATAAATAATACATTATATAATGAAGGTGGACACAACTAGTAATCATGATACATCAATGTGATCCAAATATTTTATTACAACAATCTGTTCTATAAATCTCAATAATAGTCCATCATTACACCCTATCTAAATTAATTAAAATAATGGGTTGATTTATCCTATATATATATATAATAATTTCAATTCATATTACACACTAGAAGACAAAAATGAGGAAAATGAAATAAACTAAGGAGGAATTAAAAATTCGGAGGATGGACTAAAAAAGGAAGTAGTAAGTAAAAAAAATCAATGAACACATGAATGAAGAAGAATAACCCTTAATAATTTTCGAATACAATAAATAAAAAAATTCTGAGAAAATAAGGAAGAGTGTAAAATGGAATCATCCCAAATTATTTAATTAAGAGATCTCTGTGAAGAAATTAATTAAAGTGTGAGAATGATTAATCCTATATATGATGACCACTCTATTTAGGATAACTATGACTACTGATAAAAATCCATGAAATGAATGAAAAATGTGTTATTTATGATGATAATTGAGGACAGTGATAAAATTAACTCAACTATAAAATTACAACAATGTTTTAATACTCAATAATAGATTATCCTATGTCACTGAGGGAAATAACTTATTAACCCATCATTACATGGGTTATATAATTTCCTACAATAAGGGTATGTGGTATCATATGATAATAAGTTATAAATTTAATAATTTTTTTATGAATTGTTTTATTATTAATACTCTAAACTAACACGTTAAATACCTCATGACCCAATCTTCACATTTAAAAAAATTCATACTATTAACTGAAGGTTATTCCCATTCATTTACATATAATTAATTTAGTCATAATTGGGAAGATATTTAATTTCCCACCTATTTATAATGTCAATGATTAGAGAAATTATGATTGTAGTGGATAATAAACATCATAAAAAATCATTCATTAATTATCCAAGATAAGTGTTATAAATATTAGTATATTTTATTATAGGTACATTTGGTTATATAACCATAACCTTAACAATAAATTGTTATTTAAAACTCAATAACCAACCAATAATTATATATTAAATTCTATTAAGGTATAATAAGCAGGAGTGATTAATTAATGCGTACACAAATTAAATTTCGACCCAACAAAAAAGGATTTAAATAAATATAATAACATCCATTAGATTTAATTTAAATTTATAAGGGAATTATAGGATATTAAATAATAAGGTAATTTATAAAAAATAGATATATAACTCCAAAACAATTTTTTACTCATCCTTAATGATTATTATAAAAACCAATCATATCCATGTATGAACCAAATTAATCCCATGTTGTATATTTTCAACCAACCTCAACATTACACTGGTGATCTTATCCTACAACTATATCCACCATGATTATTTAGAAAAACATAAACGTATGAATAAAAAGATAATCACAATTTAATAAACTCCATAAATAAAACAACAAATACACTATACAATGGCTAAAAGATATCATTGAAAAACTGTTATGATCTTTAACAATAATATACATGAATTACTTATCCTAAAAATCCCATATATTATCTTCATTGAAATTAATCATCCAAAAAACTATTATTAAACATAAATATGTTGAAGTACATGAAATAAATTTTTATTTAATTCAATTATCTATTTTGTTAAAACATAAATTCATTTGTACTAACACTATGATAATCATGTGGAATCATAATGCTTCATCCCTCATACCATCATCCATGTGAAGATAATAAGAGAGAAGAGAATAGAGAGGAATTTATCATTTTATATTGAATCAAAACATCTCTAAATGACATAGATACAGGTGGTAAAAAAGTAGGGGAAGAGTTTAGAAATGGATGATATAGCCATACAGGATCCATAATTAATGAAAACATCCCTAAATTAATTCATTGGAAAAAATTGCATTTGGACCCATAAAAATATCAATATTCTCAATAGTTTCCTTGATGTATATCATTTGAAACCCCAAGATTTTATGTAATTTCTTTTTTTAATAAGTTAGTAAATTTAATCACTTTGATTTATTAATTTTGACAAAACATCGTGTATGAATGAATTTCAAAATAATAATATTAATATAGAAACATTATCACATTTAAATTAGAATGGATGGAATGAGTGAGAACATATAAATTCGAAAAATATATTTTATATATGTTTATAATATGAAATCATTTGTTAAAAAATAATTAGTAGTGAAAATAAAAACCAATTCAACATAAAAGAAGTATTTTTTAAAAAAAAAATTGCTTCCAATGGAACATTATATTAGTATATTAAATTAATAACTATTTGTGAAATATCATTTTCACAGACATATATATATGTTATATATTAAATAATATTTTCATACATTAATTTAATATGTTTGATATGAATAAGATAAGTATATATATAATTTTGTTTTTAAAATTAAATATTTTTAAAAACAGAAATAATTTTTCCATTTAATGGCAGAAATAATTTTTATAAAAAAATTGAATCATTTATATGTATTATTTTCAAAATTCAAATTCATTTTTAAATCACGAAATTAAAATTATATTTGCGTGATTTTAGGTTATTTCTAATGAATTTCATTTGATTGATGAGTAATTACAAATATTGGTTTTTATTGAATACATCTTTTTATTATAATTTACTTATATAGATAAATTATATTTTAATTTATTTTAAATTATAATTTCTTAAATTATATATTAATAAATCCATGTTAGTATAATTTATTGAATTTAAATTTGAAATTGGATATAAAATTTCTTCAAAATTTTGAACTTTTCTCCTTAAATATTTTCTTTTTTGTTGTTTTTATTTGATTAATTTAAAATCACATTTTTACAGTTAGGTGAATTAAATTTGTTAAAATGTATTAAATCTTTAAAATTAGAAGGATAAAATTAGGTTTTAGGATACAATTCATTTTTATTCAAAAACAATTACATGGTAAAAAATATATTTATTGTGGTATACCTTAAAATGAAGTATAACATATTTAAAAAGACAACGATATAAAATAACTAATGACTATATCATATTATTTTTAGATTTTCTATTTATAGAACCTAACCATCATATAAAATATTTATTCCATTCTAATCTAGTTGAAATTAATTCTATATCAATCAAGATGGATTTAAATATGAAATAATCATTATTTCAATCACATAAACCCACCACATCTCTGGTATAAATATCATCCCTCGCCACCCCATCTTGACTCAAATTCATTTATTCCCATAGAATCTCTATAATGACCAATCATAATTACTTTCCCCACATCCTAGTTTTTATGGCATCACTAAAAGTCCATATCTAAGGTCCTCAATGGTCTCTCGAGGATGTAATATTCATGTGGTATATTTCTCAATACAAAACTCTTATTTTTCTTTTCTCGTTCCCCATTATCCTCATATTATTCATAAATGGATGAATAATAATTTAAAAATTATGTACATAGTTGAAATTTAATATTTTAAATGTAATATATTAAATCCATCCATTTTATAACCTCCTATAATTCAATGATATTAAACTACTATCAAAACATTACAGGTTCATCAGATCTGTTAATAATGGTTATGTTGATTTTCCATTTCTACCATTATATTTAGAAATATAAATATTATTATCATTAAATTATATTTCAATAGGTATATAATAATTTATATCATGTTAGGGAAATAATATATATATATATATAATATAAAATGAATTTCGTTCATGATATTACGAAAAACTCCAAAACAAACTTACCATTTTTCAAAATTTTATAAAATGAATCATCCACCTGTTATAAATCAAAATTATATATGGGAAAATATATAAAACAGGTAGTTCATTAAAATCTTTTTATTACACTACTGTATTTTTATTCCAATTTTTCAATAATATCTCTAATTATATCAAGGGAACTGATCAAAAAATCCATAAACGAACAAACCCAAAACAATGAAAATCATGAAATATTATTAATGAATGGGTCATTGGATGTTATAAAAAAATATATGGTATTATAAAAATAAATTAAGATCTTTAATTAAAAAATATCATTCTTTATATTACTATACATGATGTCGAATTATAGAAAACTAAAGAGAAGTGTGATGTAAGGGTTTCTCATATAACATTTTTACTACTGTGAGATATATATCTTATTTAACATTATTTCATCTTTATTGTGTATATATACATAAATTTTAATTATATTACCATGAGTCAAATTATCTTAATTGAATTCAATTTTGAATTTTATAATTATTATTTTTGGAGGCATATGATTGTGTGGTTACAATGTTGTAAGGGAATTATTAACCCAATTTCATTATTTCAGTTAGACATCTAATACCTTGATTATTCAATGCCATGAATATTTTTGAAATAATATTTTAATATATTATGTAGTATATCTACTCATTTAATGCGTATTTACAATGAAAACACATATTAAATTCATTTTATTAATGCTCAATGCATTTTATAAGGTGAATTCTTTTAAAAATAATATTTAAAAAGATTCCCTTAAAACTCAATTTTTCTTCCATATTTACGTTTTAAAAAGATGGTTCTACATTTTTTTAATATTTCCCCGAGGACATTTAAATAAATATTTACTCATTTGTAATTTTTTACAATTTTTATTCAAAATTACATTTCAAAAGTTTCTAAATAAGGTTCTTTGAGATGTATCCTACAAAAATACAAAATGAATGACTATATAACATCTATAGATTGATCGGTATTTTTGGCATAATGATATCTTAATGTATTGATGTTTATATTATGTTTTTCAATGATAGCTCCAAAAATAATTTCTTTTAAAATAATATGGGGTTTGAATCTATGTAATTTTTAATGTTAAAATGGTTATTTTACTAAATAAATTTTCAATAATATCATTTAAATTATTTTTAATTATGTAAATATACAGTTTTTAATCTTATAAATTAATATGGCTTATATATTATGATATAATATACCATGATTTAATAATAGGATTATGATCAGTTCGACTAGGGATGTAAAATTTTGATACCTTTTTAAATTTCTTTTTTGTATGCTTTATGACGATATTAGAATTCAATTTTCATTCCATAAGTAACCCTTATTAATATTAATTATTTTTTAATCATTATTTGAAACAAATATGAATTCTCATGTTCTAATGGGTGATCCCAAATAGAGCTCAAATGCATTGGGTAATGATTTATTTTAATGAGATGTTAGGTTGGGATAAGGAGTAAACCTATTTTTTTATCGTTATATCTACTATGTTATATAGTCATTCAATATATACTTCACACAAGTTTAGATCATATTATTATTTATTTATATAATTAAATGTTTTAGGTTATGCTCCCATGGCTCATGTTATATTATTATTTATAAGTCATGTCCTTTGAACAACCATGTTTAAATTAATGACTCCATATATTTACATTTTATATACATGGTATAAATTTAAAATGTTTTGATCATGATAAAATATACATAAAATCATCTATTGATGTCATTTGATCCTGGTTTGATTAATCATTTGTTTATCCTTACTAGGAATCTGATATCCCCCATATTATATTTTATTTTCCACAGGTTATGAGGAAATATGTTAACTGAACTGTCCCAATAATTATTTCAGATGGATGATGTTGACGACCTATTCAGAAAGGTGGGTGTAGTGGGAAATGATTTTTATCATTATGAACCGTTTGTTTATGAAACCAAATTGTTAAAAGTTTTTTCTTATAATATAAAACACTAAAAACAAATGGTCTATGGGTATTTAAGTGATATAATATTTCCATTTTTTGTTTTTAGTATTTTTTGAATTATTTTGGTCACATTAATCAATATAAATTTCAAGAATGTAATGTATATGTTTTTATAATTGTATCTAAAAGTGTAGATATTGGGAAGTTATAGTTTGTATCATAGCTAGTTTTGTACAAAAATAATGATTATAATGTTTTATTTTTTTTCTTTAGAGTTATGTATATAATCATGGTTTAATATTTTTATGTATATATAATGTTTAGTGATGTAGAAACACATTTTTAAGCATTAAGATTAGAAATATTACGGTTATTATCATTATTTTTGAGACAATATTTTTTTTGAAAATTATGTATTATCACATTTTGGGATGAAAAATGAAATCTATGAGATAAAGTTTTTTGCTAAAACATTTTAATTTTTTTTGATATTATTATATTTTAGGGAATTATTTAAGAATTATAATAAAATATTTTTAAGAAAAGTACATCATGTATTATGGGTGAAAACATGTCGCATTAGGAATGGGCATGGGAACTGAACACACAACTAAATGGTGATAAGGATGCTTCGCCTACAACAAGACTATGAGTTTTCCTTGTTACTATAAAATTATTTTATATAACTAATGTATCTGACATATACTGTTTATGTTAATTTGGGGAAAATATGTCCTATAGATATCCATTACATTGGAAATTAATTTTTGATTAAGTGATTAATGTTATTATGTATGATGTTCCCAATTTGGGTAATCCTATATTATTAAGGTAAATGGAAAACTACGGTATATTATTTTATAAATAAATCATAATTTATATATTGGAACCATATGGTATTCTTTTTATTTCATTTCTGTGATATAGTTTATTTATGTAATAGGTTAGAGTACATTGGAGATTATGTTATTTCATAAATTGCATTTTTTAAGTGACAATAAGAATTAATGGTGTTATTTAGACATAAATGATAAAATTTATCTTCGAAGACTATGTGATCATAAAATTATGTTTTTTCAGATTAAATAGTTGTCTATAAAAGTTTTTTTTTGAATTTTAAGGATGTTTAATTATCAAATGATATATGTTGGGTGTGACTGTTCAAATTTGGAGATTAATGTTGTTTTTCATCATATAATTTTTTATTGTTTTTTGAATATTAAAACTTTTACTATCAATTTTCTTTTTGGACAATGCTTATTGATAGGGGGAACATATTTTTATATTTTATGTATTTAGTGATCTGTAGAAGTTTCTTCATTTTCATCATGCATTAAAAGTTCATACTAATCATTTGGGGAACAATATCAGTTTATGGTGGAAATTTATTAAATGATTAATGTAGAATTTTCATTTAACTATATCTACTCATGTTATTAGATAGGAATGTATTGTAATTACTGGCCTCTACGATGTTGATCTTGATACGAAAACATTATTCATTTAGTTTTTATACTATGACATCTATTCCCTCTTAACGTTAAATATATATATATGGTATTGTGAATGTACAATTTATAATGACCTTGTTATATAAAATTCTATAGCTGAACATAATACAAATATTTCTCATCCATGAAAATATTTTCTCCTTATTCTAATATGAATCCTTATTTTTCATAAATCATTTCCTTTATATTTTTTATTTTTAAAGAGGACATATTATTGAACCTTTTTACAAAATTGGTTTCACGTAAATGAATTTTATGATATCATCATTTTCAATTATACATGAAATTTATAATTTCTTGGATGGGAAATTAGGAATTATTGATCATATCAGGATGGTAGCTCATAAATTGACATTTCCACCAAACCCCTCTCAAGATCATGACCTGTAACATGTATCTCTCCTAAGGAATTACACACCTAATACTGCGCACGTACTAGAATCATAGTTCATATTGATGGAAAATAAAATTTATTATAATGAATAACCAGTTGAAATCTATGATCATTAATATAAAACACTATGAATCATGACATCTCATCTATTTAATTTTCTTTTATCGAAAACATAAATTTTATGAAACTACATGGGAACCTAAGGACGTGTTGATGCAAAGGTATTCTCATTTGTTGAATTATAAATAATTAATTGTGAGGGGGAAATTCATTATAAGGGAGGTATAATTTAAAACCCCACGATTCTGGATTATAAATTTTTTTAAAACTATATTCTATTTGATAGCCTACATGGCACAAAATAACGATAATAAACAAACTCCAAAATAATATGATTTTATACCAAACATCATCTCATAGATGTTAGAATGAATAAAAATAAATAAATTAAATAAATAATGAAAGTATAGTTTACACATTGTAAAAAAATTTCATTGGAATCCAATGAATTATGAATGAAAATAATAATCAATTGAACATAATGGAAGTGATTATATAAAAAAATATTTTTCTTCTCATAATGGTATTTTATGATAAGAAATTCAAATAAACAATATTATTGAATTATCTTGATGTATTTTATATTTTATATATTAAACAAAATTTTTTAAAATTAATTGAATATGTTTGATGGGATTAAGATAAGAATACATCAAATTAATGCCTATTTTTATTTTACTAAAGGGTAATTTTTTCGCATTTTAATAGCTTTCCACTTTTAAAAATAGATTTGAAAACATTTATAAGTTTTATTTGAAATAATTGAAATCATTTTCTAATTTGAAATATGAAAAATAACATAGTTTGTTTTTTTTTATTTCCTTCATAAGTTTCATTTTTAAATTAATAGTGGAAAATATTAAACTTCAATTGAACACTACTTTTTGATCAAATTTTTTTATATAGTTAAATTATAATTAAAATTTGTTTTAAAGTAAAATTAGTTCAATAATAAATCAGTAAATCCATTTTAGTTTATTTTATTCAATTTAAAATTGATATCGGATAAAAAAAAATTTCTAAATATTGAAATTTCCAACTTGAAACCCCACTATTTCGTTTTTTATTTGAGATTAAAATAAAATATAATTTTTTTACTTATGTGAAATAAATTTTTTAAATAAATTTGATTTTTTGAAATAAAATGTTCCAAATGAGGTTTTAATTTAAATTTCATTTTTATGAATAATAATATTAAAGTGGACAAACATTAAGTTTCATGGTGTGGGTAAATAATGAAAGATGTTAAAGTTAAAATTTTATAGATGTAAAATACGTGAAAAAACATAATGTAATTGTTATATATAATATTTCTCGATCCAGAAGTGGTTCTAAAATATTAATTTACATCCAAATTTAGGTAAATTAATTCTACTTCATTTTTGTTGGTTTTACATATAAAATAATCATTACTTTAAAAACATAAACCCACCAATCCTAATATATAAATACCACCACTCACAAAACCATTTCAACTCACAAGACTTATATCTACTAAAATATGAATCAAAACATATCATACTCATAGTACCAACATCCTCGTTCTATTGGTATCAATAAAATACCAAATCCATGGTACTCAACGGTTTCTGAAAGAGGTGATATTCATGATGTATGTTTCTCAAAACACCTCTCTTATTTTATTTTCTTCATATACTTTATCTTCATCTATCCCATCCAAAAATTCATGATAATTTTATAATCAAGTAAATTCATGAATTTATTTTTACACTATAATATATTATATCTATCTATTTTATTACCTCCCCTATTCAATTAAATGAAAATATTGTCCAAATTTTGTCAGTTTATCTTCTCCATGAATAGTGTCTTTGTTTATTTTCCATTAAACCATCATGTATAAACATAAAACTATTATTATGGAAAAATAAGATTTTAATTAATAAATAATATCCTATATCATTTTCTGTTTCTAATGTATATAAATAATATTAAAAAATGATTATAGTTCATTATATTCAAGAAAAATATCCCAAATAAACCAACAATTTATCATTAACATGTCACTAAATGAATCATACTCATATTAGAAACCAAAATAATATATTAGACAATTTATAATACTAGATGATTTATAATACCATTTCCTTCCACTACTATTTATTTATTCCGATTTTACCAGAACATCGATAATTATAATCAAGAGAACATATAACGATACCGTAAAATAAAGACCCAAAACAATGAAAATTATATATTATTTTAAATGAGAGGGTCATAATATATATAATAAAAACATAATATATGTTATTATAATCATTATTATTGTTATGCAATGAATTAGAAATATTAATTAATAAATTATATAAGAGGTTAGGGTATGAAAAACTAAAGGGTATTCTGATGTAAGGGATTTTAATTCCATTTTTTACTTCTGTGATATATATGTTTTATTCACCACTATTTATAGTTTTTGAATTATACATACTTCCCATTAAAATTCCATTAAATTTATTTTCTTATATTATAGGTATACAATGATTCATTTGAGGATAATTAATTTTTTTTGGAATACAATTCAACTAATTAAATGTGGTAAGGGAATTACTAACAATATTTTTACTCACCAAGTTAAACTTCATGTACATTGATTATATCATATGAATAATATCTGTGAAATTAATATCAAATTCTTATTTAATATATAATATCATTTTATGTTTACTTAGAGAAAATTAAAACATTATATTCATTTTATTAATTCCATGTAAAATTTATAAGTTACTTTCTTTTATAAATTATCTTTTTAATGATTTCCATTAAAAAACATTTTTATACAATGTATGTGTTTTTAAAATTGTTTCTAATTTTGTTTACTATTATCCCATGGATGTTAAATAATTTTTTACTCATTTTAATGTTTTTAAATAATGTTTTGAAATGTATATTTCTTTATTTTCTAAATAAGGATTTGTGAGACCTTTTTGACGAAAATATTGATGGAATTGTTTTTACTAAGTTATCATGATTAGATATTTTAATCATAATTAAGCCTTGATATTATTAAGATTAAATTAAACATTTAAAATTTTATATTCAATGAATATTTTTTCATCTATAATTTCACGTTGTTTTGCATCAATGTTATTTTCAATATGAATATTGGTATTTCTAAAATAATTTCTCAATAATATCAATTAAATTATTTTCATCTAAAAATATTTAATCTGTCGAATATTTCACTTCTTGAATGTGAATATATTATGATACCATGTTTTATATTTTATTATATGTTTTATGATAAATTTGGCAGAGGATTTACTATTTTGATACCCTTGTTATATTTCATTTTGTTAGGCTACATGAAAATATTAGAATACCAAATTAATTATAAGTGAAACCATTATTTCTAATCCTTATAGTTTACACTATATGTGGAAGATATTTTAGGAGAATGTTGTAATGGGTGCTCCCATATAGTGCTAAAATTTATTGGATAATGTTATAGTCTCACAAAACATCATAATGGCATAAGGAGAATAACTACATCCTTAATGGGACTTTTTCCTATTGTGATATAGTATTAGAAGATAGCCTTGACTCATGTTTATGTAATATTATATTTTATTTCCATAATTCCATGTTTTATTTTATTATCTCAGGGATCATGTTTTTTATTTTTTACAAATTGTATCAGTCAATCATTTCTATTTTATTTTATGACTTGATATTTGGACCCTTTATATACAGGGTATTATATTCAAATGTTATGTTTGTGCTCATATAATATAATTATCATATTTGGATTTCATGTGATCATTTTTTGATTACTGTTATTGTTTATTTTAATGATCATCTGTTCTCACATATCTTATATTTTCTTTTCCCCCTGTAATGTGAGAAGATGTAAAATGAATTGTGCCTAGAAGGATTTCACGTGGATGATGTTGATGACCGGAAATAAATGTTGGGTATAGTGGGATAAAATGTTGATATTTATAATATAATGGTTTATAAAACAACATTGTTTTGTGTTTTTAATAATTCCTTAAAAGAATAATCCCAAAATTTCCCTTGTAATGAATGTTATCCAATATTTTCTTTTTATATTTTAATTTTTTTGGAAAAATTTCTGTCTCATTTATCAGTATCAATGTAAGGAAAATAATGATTATTTTTTCCAAACTGGATTAGGATGTGAGGATTTCGGGTTGTTATATCACAACTACCCAACCACTATTTTTCGGTGAGTACCACACAAAAGATTAATGAAAAATAAAATGTATGAAAGGTATTGGGTATCGATAAGACACATGAATCTAAAAGCACATTTAATTCCATTAAACTAAAAATTTACATTCATCAGGATTTCTAAATACACTATATATCTTTATTCACCCATTAATGTCCCAAAAATAAAAATAATGATCACTATTATGATAAAAATAATAAAAAATTGGATGAATTTTGGAAATAAATATTATTAAATTAAACAACAATAATCATAATATCTTATTTACATATGAACACATGTCATTACAAACTCCCCACCAGAAATATTTTCATATTAAAAAAGTGAATATAATATCTCAAAAAAATCATATAATGTATCAATCATTATTTCAACATTGTATACTACTTGGTATCCCAAGATAATCAACAAAAAATACCTATAAAACTCAAAAAAATTACACTTCACTAAATTCTCAAATTTCTAATACTAATAATAAATTACATTAACACCTACCATTTGAAAATTAATATTTATCAAGAACATCCTGACTATAGGAAAATCAATACTGGTAGAATCACATAGAGATTACAACATTCATTAATAATAATCATTCTAGATGTATTCACGTTTAAATGTAGAAATTATGACCAGTCTAATCATAATTAGATCAAAATTATATAGGGTGTTCTAAACAAATATAAACATTAATAGATTTTTATATAATTAAAATTTCAAAAAAATTAATATTTATAATACAATATTTTGAAATAATGATGACAATGTATCCCCCATTTGCCATTATTACAGAAAATATAGTTGATTATAAATAAATTTTAACTTATAAATTTTAGTAAAATACTAAATTATATAAATAAAATAAATAAATAAAATAAATTCATATATCCTATAATACACATGATGATTTCATTTAATCTATTTATCCCAAAAAAAATTATAAGTAGTAAAATTCATATTTCATAATGAGTTTCAATGATTATGAATTTAAATGTGACTTTAATAATAAAATATACTAATGCACAAATTGACTCTACATGATTTTTTGTAATAAATTCTTATAAATGTTACATAAGGATCAATATGAATTAATGAGGTAATGTCAAATTTGATCCAATAATATCATTTTTATTTGTTATTCTAAAATAATTATTTTTTCCTTCCATTTTTATGGATTAGTAAATTGGTCATTCCAATATAGTCTCATATATATCAATAGCTCAACTACCCATTGTTTCTATGATATAATGTCCAAATTCCATTTTTCGATTAATCACTATGGGTTATTAAATAGAATCAATGTAATGGTGAAAACATTAATTAATATTTTAACCATATTATGGTGTTATATGTCGAAAAAAATGTACAAAAAAATTCAAGAACCATATATATATATATACATGATAATACAAATAACATGAAAAGTACTATAATTTGTACATATTCCAGCTACATGAAAATAAAAACATAAATCTAGATGTTTATAGATAAATGAATGAAATATATACCTATATATAATAGTAATAATATTTATAGAGAAAGAAATGATAAAAGAAATATATAGATATGGTTATATAGCATAGACTAAAATAGTTAGTGTTATTGTAACGATTAGTTATTCATAAATAATCAAATAATATATCGATTAAACTGAAATTCCATATGTGAAACTTCACCCCGCTAAGGTGATGTTTAAGGTTGTGACAATGGAGACTCCATAATAATATTTATGTGAAGTCATATAACATATAAAAAATCACATATATGAATGTTAGTGTGCCTTTACACATTTCAATATCAACATATATTAAATAAATAAATAATCCATGTCATGAAAATTTTTACTATTAACCAGAAATCAAATAATTATAATGGATAACTCCAACAACACTAAATTTATCAATACAAGACTAATGATTTATCATAGAATATATGACAGAAGTAAGTAGATATCCTATATTGAAGGGATGATAATAATAAATTTATTAAATTAAATAGTATATGGGAATATGTTAATTATATTGAATATTATATGGATTATGATATAGTCACGTATACCATTGTTAACTCATGTATACAAACATCCTCTATAAAAGTCCATATATATGAATATATACATATATACCTATATATATGTGTGTCTGTGTGTCTGTGTATGATTATATATATGTGTTTATTCAATCATTCTTTGATCATACATAAATATATACATCCATTAATATATACATATAAATATTTATGTTTATGGAAATAGAAGAATGCTACAATCTAATGAAAATACATTTCTTATTTTATCAGAATTCATATCCTCCTTAATTATATAATTAATAAATATCATATTAGTTTAAAAATTAAATAATGAAATCATGGTGTCCCATATTTTCAATGTTTTCTCTACAAGTTAGTATTTTGAATTTAAATTTTTGATCATAATATTAATTTAATTCATAAGATTGTTTAAATATATAATGAATGGAGAAGTATCCTTATTATAAAAATTACCCTTTGAGTATTCTGGGGTTCTTTTTCTCATGCAATATGTTGGGAATACATTCGGATATAGTTAGGGGAACATGAATACATGATTCCATTGTGTTATGACGTATTTAGAACAAATTATAACAAATCTTTCTAGTTGTTTCTACAAGGGAAAAGATTGTAAAATCCACATGAACATGTAAAAGCGTGTTTTACACTAAAAATAATTTGACACTAGAATAATTACTATACCAAGTGTATGGATGTTACACTACAATAAACAAACAAAATATTATATGATTTCAAGGAAAAGTTGGAATAAATCCTAAATTTATCATCTTAGTTAACCGGAGATCATGAAATAATGGGTTATTTCATTCCAAAATTATTATATGTTAGTAAAAAATATTTTATTTATTGATATATAGAAAAATAATTCAGGCCATGAATACGACCCATTGATGATTAGTGCGAATTTAATAAAAACATTAATTGAGTTAACATCAAAAAATGTATGGAATAACTTTTTAGATATATGAGGGTATATCATGAGATATTATAGGAATATACATATCACAATAGAGTAACATGATCAATATATAAATGTTTTAGTCAATACTTTTACTTATTTATCCCCTTTCAATAATTTCGGAGTCTGACCCATGACACTTATAGGTGATTATTTTCTCACTATGAAAGAGGTTACCATTTTGGGTTTTAATCATTATTGACAGTGGTATGAATTAATTTATTTATGTGATTAATGTAAATTCAAAATTATATTTATGATAAAAGTAAAATCATATATTGTGAAAATAATTTTAATAAAACATTTTTGAATAATTTAATGAAACATTATCTCTAAAATTATAGAAGTTATCCTTCAAATAAATGGGTTTCATGAAGGAAATATTCCTATATAAATTAAAGAAAAATAAAGAAAAATTATGAGAATAATGATGATTATTTTAAGAATAAAGAGATATATTTAATTAAAATTAATAGAAATATGAGCTTACATCATTTAAATATTGAATTAAATATCATTATTTAAATAAAATTGGGAAAATAAGTCAGGTATATGTGTCTATTTAATTATATGATTGAAGAGTTTCATGTTGTGGGTGAAAAATGATCTGATTGAGAAAACATCATCGGTGTAATCAAATTCATGGTACTTAATGATTGAGATGTTTGTTCTAAGAGTATTATTGATCATCTCAAGTGAATTAGATAAGAAAATACCCATTATTGAGAATATTAAAATACTAGAGCATTAGTGTGGTAACTGAAAATTTTATGAAATAAAATGTGAACTTATTCATTCTAATAAAATTAAACATCATCATTGTATACTCCTAAAAATATAAAAACAATTATATAAAAAAATAAAAATATTTATTTTCATATCCTTATATTATTTATTGAATTATATGTATCGTTTAGGAGATTTGTATTCATTCTATAATTGTAAGAAGATCACTAAATAATATTGTTCGATGAACTTTTCATATATTGGATGACCAGACCTCTAAAGGTATTTACCATATTATACAATAATGTGATAAATAAAATAGTTGGATTCATATTTAATTCATTCTATTGGATTCCTTGGATTAATTAATTATAAATCTTGTGTTTGGTATTTGGTTGAAAATTATAAAAAAATTTGATTTGTTCATTTCATGTATTATCAAAATATTAAAATATGATAAAATAATAATTATGATATTAGGAACAAAGAAAAATGGTTTTATATGTGTAATGTTGCTTCAATGGTGTCTTACAGGTTTTTTGGATCTTCCTAGGAATTTGTGACCACTTATAGATGTTTTGGAAATGATAGGAAAAGGCACATAGTTTGTTCGCAGTTAGTGAAACAAATGCCACACAGCCATAAAAACATGTTTTTTATGGGTACATGGTTTAATTAGCCTTTATAGTTTTCCAATAAACCCAGTAAAAATTGTTTAGATTTGTATAGTGTCCTTCATAGTTGGCATATAAGTTTTCTTAATATCTGTTTCAACACATTTGGTTAGAGTTTCTTCTCAGAGTAGCTCTATATTATTATATACTCCATGAGGAAACTATATATCTTATTGGTGATCTAGATGGTGGAACCACATTTTTTATTCATTGTTTTTCTAACCATGAATCCTAACAATTTTCCTCTAAAAAATTTTAAAATTTACCATTATAACCTCCAAAATTAAAATGGATTTGACCTCATTTCACCCTTCATTGGGATAGGATCCACCACTCAATTTTCCACATAACTCTCATATTCTATCAGAATATTCTCCCTCCTTCTTTGTCAAAACATAAAAATTTCAGGTGTTTTTGAAGATGATTTGTGGGTACACAACTCCTCTTAATTCCTTTATGTGCATTATTTGTTCAAGGATTTATTATCATTATATGATCTATTCTTCCTTATTAGATATGTTATTATCTATCTCATCATATTTATCTAATTTCAACATCATTAAATTCTAAATTACGGATGGATAATACTTCCATATAAGAAGTTATGTATTCTATATTACTTCCTTTAATATGTTTTTATTTATAAAATATGTAATCATGCAGTCATCTATATTCTATATCTACCAACATTTAAATTTTATTTATGTTTAAATATAATTTTAGAACCAGGAATCTATTTTCATTGAGAACATAATAGTTAAATAATGTTGTCAAATTATCCTAAATTAATTTGATAGATTAAATATAAAATGTTATCAAATTATCCTAAATTAATTTGATATAATAGTTAAATAATGTGTCATGTAAAAGATATTGATAACTGTTACATGAATTTTCAAATATCCAAGCATATTAAATGATATGATAATTCATAATTTATTAAAATATGTTATATACAACCTTTTTCAAATTAATAAAGGAACATTTTTTAAAGATTTATTCTTTTTCAACTAGCATTTTCCTTGGATTAGAACCTGTACATTTCTCATGGATCTCTATGGAATTATCTATTATTCTAGACATAAATAAAATGTGGTAGCGCCCTAGGACAATTTAGTTGTTAATCTAGTTTAATGGTGTAACATCCCAAATATCTAATTTAACAGTCTTATAATCAATATGTGAATGACACATGACACCAAGAAGATAATGGAAAATAAGACCCTAAAAATTTAAAATAAAATTACTATTTTAAATAGATTTTATATAATTTATATTCGATAATTCACTCGACACTGAGTTACATTACCTTACATGCAGGACAAACTTTATTCGAAAGATTTCATTACATACAAGATCATGTTTTTCAAAGAACAATTTATTATTAAATATAATAAGATATATCCAATGAATTCTTTTAGTAGTTATGAAAATGAGTAACTAAATTAAGAAAACCAATTGACTAAAATAATTTAAAATGAATTTATTCATCATAAATTTATTTTAAATGAATATAAAAACCAATTGAATATAAATGAAAATATTATTATTATGATAATAATGTTTTACCATAATATATTTAATTTAATTTTTTTTTGGTAATGTAATATATATAATATGTTCACATGAAGGTGGTAAAATGGTAAATTGTGGTTTTGAATAGCATAGGACTCACTAGATTAATTATCTGACCCATGGCCTTGAACTCATTGTTTTGATATATTAACATTATATTTTTGGAAATTATATTTTTGGGGAGATCATTAACATGGTTTCCCCAAATCTGACAACTGTAAATCATTCAATTTCCACTGTCAAGCCACGTCCACATTAACCAAATCAACCTTGTGGGGTTCAATAAGTTTAGCCTACAAATTCTCAACTATCTAAGCCACGTGTAGATAATTAATTAGATCCATATCATTAATAAAAACCAGGGACTTCATATTACTGGTAGAATGTAATTTTTATTAAGATTAATTTTAATTCACATTATTAATTTTAACATTCCCAAAACAACCAAAATAAAAAAAATAACAAAATTCATCATGATGCATTTACCTTTACATGGTATCTACCATACAAAGATGTTTCATCCCACTTTGTCATTCAACAAGCTCAGTGTTTGTGCACTAGATCGCGGGGTCCTAAAATCCATTTTAATAAGTGGTCTCCTTGACCTATGTCACACACCATGATAAAAATTCACTATTTACATACTATCCCATGCAATAATATATGTGCCTAACTCTAAAATCTATCATATCTTTCAAAAAATCCTCTAATTCCACTATATTATGATCCCCACCCTCCAAATATAATGCAGTGAGAGGAGATAGATAATGACCCACCAGTCCCACCTCAAGTTGGCCCTGAGTCCTTTACTTGTAATGATGTTATAAAAATACCACGTATTGGGGGAATTACCCTCTATATAATAAACAGTATTGATAGGTATGATTAATTATCCAATGTAATCTCTATGACATAATTTTAATCTAACACAAACTATCACACAATGCATGTATAAATGAAATACATACATTAATGGCCACTAATGTGAATACCCCAAAGTAATGAAGATGAAGTGACATAACAGCAATCCAAGGATTATGTTAGTAATTTCCTTCATGGTCAATGTAATCATCTTAGAAGCCTATAAATATGTTTATATACATTGTTTGATCGTACAAGTTTAATTAGTAGGAAATCCAAATTCTATTGTGCACATGTGAAAGATTAATTTTGATTCACCTTGAGAAAACAAGTGAACCAAACAACACCTATAAAAGAATACTAACCATCCCAAAATTTCAAATGAGATCTCACCAAATAATGGATGACACATAATATAATATAACAACAATAACGTTAATAATGGCACCACACACATCTTTCCCACTATTATTCCATTCTCACACCCAATGTTGTTCATTCTGGAGATCCCATTTCTTCCATATAACACAACAAACCAGAAGTATGGTCACAACACACCTCACACAAACACATCTGGGCCCACTGCCATAGAATCTCATCCACAAAAAATATCACCTGAAAATACCTAGGCGAAAACACAAGTAGAAAAAAACCATAGTAGTATGGTTTAATAAACATATAGGAAATCAACCTCGTTTCATGCTAACACCATGCAAAACCCCCACCAGAAGACACCCCAAAAGCTAGATCATATACTTCCCAAAAACTCTCGAGTCATTCAAAGCCACCATATAATTCACTAAGCATATGATTTCCCCCACATCCTATACAATACATACATCTCTTAGAAGAGATTGTTTGAATGGTCAAGTACCCAACCAGTTGTCCTACTCAATGGTTATCAGAAAAAAACCTTTTGTGACCATGTGTTTTTCAACACATAGTGATTGATATGGGAGGTGTGTTTTTAGAAATCACATACATATAAAAATATATATATATATTATCAAATACTCAATCATTTCTTATACGTTCAAAAAAAATCAACCATCTCACAGAACAATCACTTTTTCTACAACCTCTAAATTTATAACACCGCATAATAAGAAACAAACCCTAATTCATATTTCTTATCAAATTTAACATGGTAATATAATTCATTTCATTATTTATAATCATTCAATTTTAACCACACAACCCACCATTTAATTATTCATTATCCATATTCATTTTATTACTCAAATCAACTAAAGTCATTTCAATCATTATAAATTGATTATTCCATCACTATAAGGGCACATCATATAAATAATCCACAACATTGCTGAACCAAAAAAAATCAATCAAACCAAATTTATACCCCAGAATAACATAAAAAAAATCTCAATTTCCCAAATAGTTTCACACAAAACCCCTCACTACCACCGAAATCAAGGCACACAAACCACCTCAAATTCCTAAAAGAACAACAATAAAACCACCCTATTAAGAAAAAATAATGGGAAATAAACCAACACATTACCCCAAACACCCCAATAACACTAAAATAACCAAAAAAACATGGCCATGAATCAGAACATATCATGTTGATTTTATTATGTTACAAAGAATCCTTTTTTACTTATAATAATATTTTAGGGGTGTTCCCACACAAGCCATAATATTATGGAAACAATTTTATTATAAAAACATTAGTGGTTAATAAATTTCAATTATATGGATATATAACAACAATAAAATCCTAAGAGGGAGTTGAAAGGCATGTCATCTACCAAAAAATATAAAAATAGGAATAATTTTTAGTGGGGTTGCATGCCCAGACAATCCACGATATCAGAAGTAATATCAAGGATTTAATATTATGTAAATCAACTGCCAATTACACATATAAATATAAATTTAAATAATTATTTATATTTCATTAAATTAGAAAAACAATAACACATAGATTAACAATTGAAAACCCCTCACGGATGATTCCAAATAAATAGAAATGATGGCTTCCCTACATTAACGAAACATTACCGATTCGTTGCGCAACATATGCTGATGAAAAAGCACCCCCATCCATAGTAGAACAATAAGAAAATAGATAAAATCCTATATCTCCCCAAAAGACCATCAAAATTCATCATAAATAGGAAACTGAAATGTAACATCACCACCATAGTGAACCCTTCTCGATGAACAATTGAAAATCTAAAGAAAAAAACGCATTTAATATATATATATACTATAATAAACCACCATGAATAATAGATAAAAGAAGTGGGTGAGGGATTATTGAAATCATTGGGATTCCTATAGTTCACCTAGACTGATAAGAAGAAGTATTCATGACAAAATGAATTAAATATTATCTTGAAACAAATTTTAAAACAGAACTACATTGTGGATTTACACAACGTGTAAATCCCATTTAATGTCAGGTAATTCTTAGGGTTTCGTTTGACAGTAAAACATGTAAATTTTAATTATTTATCCAGTAAAATCATCATATAATGAATCAGTTATGGATAAGAAATGAAACCAACTTTCAAAATGTGTAATGATTACACTGAGTTTATTTCATATAGCAGCCCTACATCACCAATGAATTTTCATAAAAATGAAAAAAAACTCCTCTAACACATCCATAATTAAAAATAATTAATGTAATAGGAAATTTTGGAACATATAATTACATTTTTGTTTCATGATATTCTACACCTTCTTTATTATTAGGTGAATCGTGTTGTGGGAGTTTATTTAAGGACCTTTAATTAATGGTTGGTGGATAAATAAATCTTTTCCATATGATTGAAACCTATAATATTCATTTTTAAATTTAAAAATAAATTTTTTTATTTAAAAAGATTGATTTATGATGATTTGATCACTGATAATAAATTGGTATGTGATTTGAGAAAAACACTAATTTCAACTGTATTGTAATGGTTGGCTGAATTTTTTAAAAATGTTAGCCTAATTATTAATAATTTTGATGAAATTATGTGATGTTGATCCTGAAAAAATGGCTAAAATTGAATGGTATACAAGAATGGCATGAAATAATGAAGTTCAATGATTTGGTTTTGAAATAAAAAAGGTATTTTGAAAAAAAATTGCAAATTATATTTTGAAATCAATTAAAATGATTGATTTCAAATTTTTATGATTTATTCATATATTGATGAACATATATGAATGGTTAGATTTTAATAAACTATTAAAAAACCCGAGGATATCAACGACATAGATATAATTTATGTTTAAGATTATAACTTAATAAAATAAAAATTGACAGCCCATATTGGATCCCCAAATAGAGTATAGATTTGTGTCTCATAGTTTCTCCCTGAATGGGGTGTTGATTCAACTGTACACACATATCTAGATCCATATTTATAAATGAGAAGTGTTAGGATCCTATTAATAATGAAACTGGAATATCATGGGTATCTTTAATATTTTTTATACATTATATGATTTGATTAAATATACCATAGATATTTGGATATATTATATTCATGAAAACTACTTTATATTAACAATTTTACCTAAAATGATTAATTAAAGATATTTTTTCATATCATAAATCTTTTTATTGAAATTTTTCTCTTAATAATATATATTTCTCATGCATTTATTTATTTGATTTAAATTGATAGCACAATAGTTTTATTGTTTTAGTATTGATTATGGTACACATGGTGAGTCCCTAAATGGTATTATGGGTCACACCATACCTTTTCCTTCTGTAATTGGTAGATGATATTATGTCAGGTATGATTAAAGGGATGGAACCACTTTTATGTGTTGGATTTTCCTAATCCATTGGACCGTTGAGTGATGATAGTGACTGGTGGATCTAATTTTCTCTAGTAACATTGGGGATTTTTAGATCATTCATTTGGCCAGATGTAGTCATATTGGGAGGATGTTCCTTTGAGAGTTTATATTTCTATTGGGTTCTCATTTACCTATATGTTTCAATTTCTCTATGCATTTGGAGTGTGTATCATACTGAATTATAATATTATATATTTTCATTTTTTGTTAAAAATTCACTCCCTCATTGATTATATATAACCCCACTTTCTAGTCACCATCCTATGTAAATCAGGATATCTATTCATGTTATTCTATATCTAGGTCAGGTATTAGTGTACTAGGGTATTTAGGTTATTTTGAGACACAAATACCCTTAAATTTCATTCAAACTCGACACCTATACGTATTTACTCATTATATTCACATCCAATTTCAAAACGAAATATCATAATGAACATTATTTTCCCATTAATGTAATAAAAATCCAATCTAAAATTTAACAACATTTTGATACAAAAAAAAAACATTACAGAATACATGAAAGACAAAAATACCAAGGTCATGTTAAATTCACAACATTTTCAAACCTTTTCAATTTATAGTATCTCTAATTAAAAAAATCAATTCAAACGATTTATAAAATTAATTCCTATAATAAAAAACATTATATAAAAAAATTCTTCAAACAATATGGAATAATAATAATATAAATAGTGAAAAAGAGGCACCAAAAAATATAATGAATATGAAATGTCCCTGGGAAAATTTTATCCCCTAATAATCAATTTTTTCAAATTCCAAATAAAAACTATTTTTATGTTTTTTGGAATTCCTCCAAATTATGTAGCTAGAAAATGATATCAGCATTATTCCTATATTAATATAAATAAAATAACAATTTGAAATGATTTGAGTTGATGTTATTGAAATGTAAATAAATAAATGTGTAGAAAATGATATAAGAGATTGATTGATGAACTTTGAGATCATAAATATCAAACCCCAATAACATGAAATATTTTTTTCATATACTTGAGGTAAAATAATCATAGATGGATAAAAATGCCCAATTTCACTCTAAAATATCATTGGAGTCATCCCAACCCATGTTAAGGAATTATATTGGGCATACAAGATGTTAATAATGTTTTTTAAATAAAAATGTCATAATATGAAACCAACTACAATGTAATGATTCACAGTTAGTTAGGACCAATGAACTACTCTATTTGAACATTTTACCAATGTCATAAAGAAATGTGGTAATCCAAAGTGACAACCTAAGACCATGTATTGTCCATAAAATCATTTATATCACTAGAATCTGACATTCTTGGTCTAAATTCTAGATCCATTGGGCTATAAAATTTTCACCATGTAATTAAAAAAAGTATATAAAGAATACATTATATAATGAAGGTGGAAAAACATAGTAATCATGATACATCAATGTGATCCAGATATTTTATTACCACAATGTGTTCCATCAATATCAATGATAGTCCATCATTACACCATATCTTAATTAATTAAAATAATGGGTTGATTGATCCTATATATATATACAATCATTTCAAATCATATTTCACACTAGAAGAAAACAATGAGGAAAATAAAATAAACTAAGTATCAAATAAAATGTTGGAGGTTGGACTAAAAAAGGAATTATTAAGTAACAAAAATCAATGAACACCTAAATGAAAATGAACAACCCTTAATAATTTTTGATTATACAAAATAAAAAATTTATGAGAAAATAAGGAAGAGTGTTAAATGGAATCATCCAAAATTATTTAATTAAGATATCTCTGTGAAGAAACTAATTAATTAGTGAGAATGAATAATCCCATATATGGCGACCTCTATATTTAGGATAATAATGAATAGTGATAAAAATCCACGAAATGAAAGAAAACTGTGTTATTTATGATGATAATTGATGAAAATGATAAAATTAACTCAACTAGAAAATAACAACAAATTTTAAATACTAAATAACAGATTATTCTATGTCACTGAGGGAAATAACTTATTATCCCATCATTACATGGGTGATATAATTTCCTACAAAAAGGGTATGTGGTATCATATGATAATAAGTTATAAATTTAATAAATTTGTTTTTATGAATTTTATTATTATTAATACTCTAAACTAACACGTTAAATACCTCATGACCCAATATTAACATTTAAACAAATTCATACTATTAACTGAAGGTTATGAAAATTCATTTTCTTATAATTAATTTAGTTATAATTGGGAAGATATTTAATTTCCCACCTATTTATAATGTCAATGATTAGAGAAATTATGATTTTAGATGATAATAAACATCATAAAAATTCATTCATTAATTATCCTAGATAAGTGTTATGAATATTAGTATATTTAATTATAGGTACATTTGGTTATATATCCATAACCTTAATAATAAATTATTATTTAAAACTCAATAACAAACCAATAATTGTATATTAAATTCTATGAAAGAATAATAACCAGGAGGGTTTAATTAATGCGTTCACAAATTAATTTTTGACACAACAACAAAAAGAATTAAATAAATATAATAATATCCATTAGATTTAATTTATCTTCATAAGGGAAATATAGGATATATAAAAATAAGGTAATTTATAAAAAAATAGATATATTACTCCAAAACAATTTTTTACTCATCATTAATGATTATGATAAAAACCAAGCATTTCCATGTATGAACCATATTAATCCAATGTTGTGTATTCTCAACCAACCTCATCATTACACAAGTGATTTTATCCTACAACTTTAACCACCATTATTCTTTCGAAAAACATACACATATGAATAAAATGATAATCACAATTTAATAAACTCCATAGATAAAAAAAAACACTATACAATGGGGGAAAGATATCTTTGAAAAGACTCTTAAGATCTATAACTATAATAGACATGAATTAAATATCCTAAAAATCCCATATAATATCATCATTGAAATTAATCATCCAAAAAACTATTATTAAACTATAAAATGTTGAAGTATATGAAATAAATATTTATTTAATTCAATTATCTATTTTGTTAAAACATAAATTCATTTATACTAACACTATGATAATCATGTGGAATCATAATCCTTCTTCCCTCATACCATCATCCATGTGAAGATAATAATAGATAAGATAATAGAGTGGAATTTATCTTGTTATAGTGAATCAAAACATCTCTAAATGACATAGATCAAAGAGGCAAAAATGTAGGGGAAGAGTTTAGAAATGAATGATCTATCAATACATGATCCATAATTAATGAAAACATAGCTAAATTAATTCCTTGGAAAAAATTACGTTTGGCCCCATAAAAATCTCAATACGCTCAATAGTTAATTTGATGGATATCATTTGAAACCCCAAGATTTTATGTAATTTCTTGTTTTAATAAGTTAGTAAATTTATTCACTTTGATTTATTAATTTTGACAAAACATCGTGTTTAAATGAATTTTAAAATAATATTATTAATATAGTAACATTATCACCTTTCACTTAGAATGGATGGAATGAGTGAAAAAATATAAATTTGGAAAATATATTATATATATGTTTATAATAGGAAATCATTTGTTAAAAATTAATTTGAAGTGAAAATAAAAACCAATTCAACATAAAAGAATTATTTTAAAAAAAATTGCTTCCAATGGAACATTATATTAATATATTAATGTAATAACTATATGTGAAATATCATTGTAATATATATATGATATATATTAAATAATATTTTCATAAATTCATTTAATATGTTTGATATGAATAAGATAAGTATATATATAATTTTGTTTTTAAAATAGATATTTTTAAAAACGGAAATATTTTTTCTATTTAATTGCAGAAATAATTTTTATAAAAAATTTGAATAATTTATAATTATTATTTTCAGAATTAAAATTCATTTTTAAATCTTGAAATTAAAATTATATTTGGGTGATTTTAGGTTATTTCTAATGAATTTCATTTGATTGATGAGTAATTACAAATATTGGTTTTTTATTGAATACATCTTTTCATTATAATTTACATATATAGTTAAATTATATTTTCATTTATTCTAAATTATAATTTCATAAATTATATATAAATAAATCCATGTTAGTATATTTTATTGAATTTCAAATTGAAATTGGATATAAAATTTCTTCAAAATTTTGAACTTTTCTCCTTAACCCTTTTCTTTTTTGTTGTTTTTATTATATTAATTTTAAAAACATATTTACTGTTAGGTGAATTTAATTTGGTAAAATGGAATACATATTTAAATTTAGAAGGATAAAATTAGGTTTTAGGATAAAATTCATTTTTATTCAAAACCAATTACATGGTAAAAAATATATTTATTGTGGTAAACATTAAAATGAAGTATGACATATTAAAAAAGGTAATGATATAAAATAACTAATGAATATATCATATTATTGTTATATTATGTATTTATAGAACCTAACCATAATATAAAATTCTTATTCCATTCCAATTTAGTTGAAATTAATTCTACATCAATCAAGATGGATTTAAATATGAAATAATCATTATTTTAATAACTTAAACCCACCACTTCTCTGGTATAAATATCATCCCTCCCCACCCCATCTTGACTCAAATTCATTTATTCCCATAGAATCTCTATAATAACCAATCATAATTACTTTCCCCACATCCTAGTTTTTATGGCATCACTAAAAGTCCATATATAAGGTCCTCAATGCTCTCTCGAGGATGTAATATTCATGTGGTAAATTTCTCAAAACAACTCTCTTATTTTTCATTTCTCATTCCCCTTTATCCTTATAGTATTCATAAATGGAGGAATAATAATTCAAAAATCATGTACATAGTGGAAATTAAATTTTTTAAATCTAATATATTATATCCATCCATTTTTAACCTCCTATAATTCAAAGATATGAAACTGTTATCAAAACAAAACAGGTTCATCAGATCTGTTAATAATGGTTATGTTGATTTTCTATTACTACCATTATATTTAGTAATATAAATAATAATATTATTAAATTATATTTTCATAGGTATATAATAATTTATATCACGTTAGGGAAACAATATATATATATATATAATAAATAAAAGGAATTTCGTTCATGATATTAGAAAAAACTCCAAAATAACCATACCATTTTTCAAAATTTTATAAAATGAATCATCCACATGTTATAAATAGAAATTATATATGGGAAAATATATAAAACTGGTAGTTCATTAAAAACTTTTTATTACAGTACTATATTTTTATTACAATTTTCAAGAATATCTCTAATTATATCAAGGGAACTGATCATAAAATCCACAAACGAACAAACCCAAAACAATGATAATCATGAAATATTATTAACGAATGGGTAATAGGATGTTTACAAAAATATATATGTTATTATAAAAATAAATTAGGATCATTAATTAAAAAATATAATTCTTTATATTACTATACATGATGTCGAATTATGGAAAAATAAAGAGAAGTGTGATGTAAGGGTTTCTCATCTAACTTTTTTACTTCTATGAGATATATATCTTATTTACCATTATTTAATACTTATTGTGTATATATACATAAATTTTAATTATATTACCATGAGTCTAATTATCATAATGAAATTAAAATTTGAATTTTATAATTATTATTTTTGGAGGCATATGATTTTGTGGTTACAATGTTGTAAGGGAATTATTAACCCAATTTCATTATTTCAGTTAGACATCTAATACCTTGATTATTCCTTGCATTGAATATTTGTGAAATGAAATTTTAATATATTTTGTAATATTGCCCCTCCTTTAATGCATATTTACAATGAAAAACCCATATTGAATTCATTTTATTAAAGCTCATTACATTTTATAAGGGGAATTATTTTAAAAATAATCTGTAAAAATTTTCCCTTAAAACTCAATTTTTCTATCATATCAGTGTTTTAAAAAGATGGTTCTACATTTTTTTTAATATTTCCCCATGGTTATTTAAAGAAATTTTTACTCATATGTAATTTTTTACATTTTTTATTCAAAATAATATTTCATCATTTTCTAAACAAGGTTCTTTGAGATGTTTCCTACAAAAATACATGATTAAAGACTACTTAACTTCTATAGATTGATCGGTATTTTCCTCCATCATGATATCTTAATGTATTGATTTTTATATTATTTTTTTCAATTATATCTCTAAAAAAATGTTTTATTTTAAAATTATGTGGGGTTTGAATCTATGTAAATTTAAATGTTAAAATTGTTATTTTACTAAATAAATTTTCAATAATATCATTTAAATTATTTTCATTTATGTAAATATATAGTTTTTAATCTTACAAATCAATATGGAATATATATTATGATATAATATTCCATGTTTTAATAATAGGATTATGATCAGTTCGACTGGGGATGTAAAATTTTGATACCCTTGTTAAATTTATTTTTAGTATGCTTTGTGAAAATATTAGAATGCAAATTTCATTCCATAAGTAACCATTATTATTATTACATATTTTTTATTCATTATTTGGAACACATATGAATGTTCATGTTCTAATGGGTGATCCCAAATAGAGCTCAAATGAATTGGGTAATGATTTAGTCTAATGAGATGACAGGTTGGGATAAAGAGTAAACCTATTATTTTATCGTTATATCTACTATGTTATATAGTCTTGCAATATATACTTCACACAAGTTTATATCAATTTATTATTTATTTCTATAATTCAATGTTTTAGGTTACGCTCCCATGGATCATGTTATAAGATTATTTATAATTCATATCCTTTGAATAACCATGATTAAATTAATGAAGCCATATTTTTACATTTTATATACATGGAATAAATTTAAAATGTTTTGATCATGATAACATATACATAAAATCATCTAATGATGTCATTTGATCATGGTTTGATTAATAATTTGTTTATCCTTACTAAGAATATGATCCCTCCCTTATTATATTTTATTTTCCACAAGTTATGAGGATATATGTTAACTGAACTGTACCAATAATTATTTTAAATGGATGATATTGACGACCTATTAAGAAACTTGGGTGTAGTGGGAAATGATTTCTATCATTATTAACAATTTATTTATGAAACCAGATTGTTAAGAGTTTGTTCTTATTCTATAAAACACTAAACACAAATGGTCCATGGGTAATTAAGTGATTTAATATTTCCATTTGATGTTTTTAGTTTTTTTTGAATAATTTTGGTCACATTCATTAATATAATATTCCAGAATTTAATGTCTATGTTTTTATAATTGTATCCAAAAGTGTAGATATTGGGAAGTTATAGTTTGAATCACTACTGGTTTTGAACAAAAATTATGAATATAATGTTTTTTAGAGTTTTGTATATAATCATGGTTCAATATTTTTATGTTAATCAAATGTTTAGTGACATAGAAACACATTTTTGGCCATTAATATAAGAAATATTATGATGATTATCAGTATTTTTGAGACAATCTTTTTTGTGAAAATTGTGTATTATCACATTTTGGGATGAAAAATGAAATGTATGAGATAAATTTTTTTGTTAAAACATTATAAGGTTTTTTGTATGTTTTTTAAATTTTAGGGAATTATTTAAGTATTATAATAATATACTGTTACGAAAAGTACATCTTGTAGTATGGATGACAACCTGTCGCATTAGGAATGGGCATGGGAACTGAACACACAACTAAAGGTGACAAGGTTGCTTTACCTACAAATAGACTATGTGTTTTCCTTGTTACTATAAAATTATTTTATTTTACTAAAGTATCTGATATATATTGTTTATGTTAATTTGGGGAAAATTTGTTTTATAGATATCCATGACATTGGAAATTATTTTTTGATTTAGTGAATAATGTTATTACGTATGATGATCCCAATTTGGATAATCCTATATTATTATGGTAAATGGAATACTATGGTATATTATTTTATAAATAAATCCTGACATATATATTGGAACCATATGGTATTTTTTATTTCATTATTGCTAGATAGTTTCTTTATGTAATTGGTTACAATACCTTGGAGATTATGTTATTTCTGAAATTGCATTTTTTATGAGACAATAATAATTATGGGGGTTATTTAGACATAAATGTTAAAATTTATCTAGGACAACTATGTCATCATAAAATTATGTTTTCTGGGTTTAAATAGTAGTCTAAAATAGTTTTTTAGAAATTTTAAGGATATTTATTTATCAAATGATATATGTTGGGTGTTACTATTCAAATTTGGAGATTAATGTTGTTTTTCATAATATAATTGTTTATTGTTTTTTAATATTAAAACTTTTACTATTAATTTTCTTTTTGGATAATTCTTATTGATAGGGGGAACATATTTTTATATTTTATGTATTTAGTGATCTGTAGAAGTTTCGTCATTTTCTTTGTTCATAAAAAGTTCATACTAAACATTTTGGGAACAATATCAATTTATGGAGGAAATTTATTAAATGATTAATATAGAATTTTCATTTAACTATATCTAATATAGTTATTAGATAGGAAAGTGTTGTAATTACTGACCTCTATAATGAGGATCTTGATATGAAAACATTATTCATTTAGTTTTTATACTATGAAATCTACTCCCTCTTAACATTAAATATATATATGGATTTGTGAAGGTAAAATTTATAATGACCTTGTTATATAACATTATATAGCTTAACATAATACATATATTTCTCATCCATGAAATTATTTTCACCTTTTTCTAATAAGAATCCTAGTTTTCCAAAAATCATTGCCTTTATATTTTTTAAATTTTTAAAGAGGACATATTATTGAACCTTTTTACAAAATTGGTTTCACATAAATAAATTTTATGATATCAACATTTTCAATTATACATGAAATTTATAATTTTATAGGATGAGAAATTATGAATTATTGATCATATCAGGATGGATGCTCATCAATTGAAGTTTCCACCAAACCCCTCTCAAGATCATGACTTGCACCTAATATTGCGCACGTACTAGAATCATAGTTCATATTGATGGAAAATGAAATTTATTATAATGAAAAAGTACTTGAAATCTAGGATCATTAATATAAAACACTATGAATCGTGAAATCTCATCTATTTAATTTTTTTTATCGAAAACATAAATTTGAGGAAACTACCTGGGAACCTGAGGATGTGTTGCGGAAAAGGTATTATCATTTTTTGAAAACTATGTAATTAATTGTGAGCGGTAAATTCATTATAAGGGAGGTAAAATTTAAAACCCCACGATTCTAGATTATATTTTTTTTTTAAAATTGTATTCTATTTGATAGCATACATGGTACAAAATAACGATAATAAACAAACTCCAAAATAATATGATTTTAAAACAAAAATCATCTCATAGATGTTTGAATGATTAGAAATAAATAGATTAAATAAATTATGAAAATATAGTTTACACATTGTAAAAAAAATTCATTGGCTACCAATTAATTATAAATGAAAATAAAAACCATTTGAACATGCTGGAAGTGATTATATAAAAAAATAGTTTTATGCTCATAATGGTATTTTATAATAAGAAATTAAAATAATCATTATTATTGAATTATCATGATGTATTTTATATTTTATATATTAAACCAAATTTTTTAAAATTCATTGAATTTGTTTGATGGGATTAAGATAAGAATACATCAAAATTATGAAGATTTATATTTTACTATAAGGTAATATTTCACCTTTTAATAGCATTCCAATTATATAAATCAATTTTGAAACATTTATAATTTTATTTGAAATAATGAAAATCATTATCTGATTTGAAATATAAAAAATAACATAGGGTGATTTTTTTTATTTCTTTCATAAGTTTCATTTTTAAATTAATAGTGAAAAATATTGAATTTGAATTGAAAACAACATTTTGATAAAAAAAATTATATAGTTAAATTATATTTAAAATCTGTATTAAAGTAAAATTAGTTCAATAATAAATAATTAAATCCATTTTAGTTTTTTTAATCAATTTAATATTGATATTTGATATAAAAACATTTCTAAATGTACAAATTTACACCTAGAAACCCCACTATTTCGTTCCTTATTTGAGATTAAATTAAAATATAATTTTTTTTACTTATGTGAAATAGTTTTTTTAAAATAAATACGGTTTTTTGAAATAAAATGTTACAAATGAGGTTTTAGTTTCAATTTCATTTTTATGAATAATAATGTAACAGTGGACAAACATTACTTTCCATGGTGTGGGTAAATAATGAAAGATGTTAAAGTTAAAATTGTGTAGAATTAAAATACATGAAAAAACATAATTTAATTGTTAGATATAATATTTCTTGATCCATAGGAGGTTATAAAATATAATTTACTTCAAAATTCATTTAAATTAATTCTACTTCATTTTGGTTGGTATTACATATAAAATAATCATTATTTTAAAAACATAAACCCACCAATCCTAATATATAAATACCACCACTCACCATCCCATTTCAACTCAAAAGACTTATATATCCTCAAATATGAATCAAAACTTATCATACTCATAGTACAGACATCCTAGATCTATTAGTATCAATAAAATACCAAATCCATGGTACTCAAGGGTTTCTCAAAGAGGTGATATTCAAGAGGTATGTTTCTCAAAACACCTCTCTTATTTTATTTTCTTCATATAATTTATCTTCATATATCTCATCCAAAAAGTCATGTTAATTTTATGATCATGTAAATAAAAGAATATATTTTTACACTATAATATTTTATATCCATCCATTTTATTAACTCCCATATTCAATTAAATGAAAATATTTTCCAAATTGTGTCAGTTTAACTTCTCCAGGAATAGTTTTTTGTTTATTTTCTATTACAACCATCATGTATAAACATAAAACTATTATTACGGAAAAATAATATTTTAATTGATACATAATAACCTATATCATGTTCTATATATAATGTATATAAATAATATAAAAAATGATTCTAGTTCATTATATTCAGAAAATTATCCCAAATAAACCAACAATTTATCATTAACATATCATCAAAAGAATCATACTCATATTAGAAACCAAAATAATATATTAGACAATTTATAATACTATATGTTTTATAATACCATTTCTTTCCACTACTATTGATTTATTCTGATATTACCAGAACATCATTAATTATAATCAAGAGGACATATCAAGATACCGTAAAATAAAAAGACCCAAAATAATGAAAATTATATATTTTTTTAAATGAGAGGGTCATAATATATAATAAAAACATAATATATGTTATTATAATAATTATTATTGTTATGTAATGATTTATAAATATTAATTAATACATTATATATGAAGTTAGTGTATGAATAACTAAAGGGTAGTCTGATGTAAGGGATTCTCATTCCATTTTTTACTTCTGTGATATATATGTGTTATTCACCACTATTTATAGTTTTTGGTGTTTACATACTTCCGATTAATATTACATTCAATTTATTATATTATATTATAGGTATAAAATGATTCATTTGAGGATAATTATATTTTGGTGGAATACAATTCAACTAATTAAATGTGGTAAGGGAATTACTAACAAAATTTTTACTCACCATGTTAAACATCATCTTCATTGATTATGTCGTACGAATAATATTTGTGAAATTAATCTCAATGTCTTATTCCATATATATAATCATTTTATGTTTACTTAGAGGTAATTAAAACATTATATTCATTTTATTAATGTCGTCTCTAATTTATAAGTTAGTTTCTTTTATAAATTATCTTTTTAAATATTCCCATTAAACACCATTTTTATACAATGTATGTGTTTTCTAAAATTGTTTCTAATTTTTTTTACTATTATCCCATGGATGTTAAATAATTTTTTACTCATTTTAATTTTTTTTAAATATGTTTTGAAATGTATATTTCTTTATTTTCTAAATAAGGTTTTATGAGACATTTCTGACAAAAATATGGAAGGAATTGTTTTTACATAGTCATCATGATTAGAAATTTTAACCATAATGAAGCCTTGAAATTTTATGATTAAAATATACGTTTAAAATTTTATCCACAATGAGTATTTTTTATTCTATAATTGCATGATGTTTTGCATCAATGTTATTTTCCATGTGAAAATGGTATTTCTAAAATAATTTTTCAATAATATCAATTAAATTATTTTCATCTAAATCTATTTGATCAGTTGAATATTTCACTTCAGGAAAGTGGATATATTATGATACCATGTTTTATATTTTATTATATGTTTTATGATAAATTTGACAGAGGATTTACTATTTTGATACCCTTGTTATATTTCATTCTATTATGCTACATGAAAATATTAGAATACCAAATTAATTATAAGGGATACCATTATGGTTGATCCTTATAGTTTACTCTATATGTGGAAGAAATTTTTAGGGGAATGTTGTAATGATTTCTCCCATATAGTGCTCAAATTTATTGGATAATGTTATAGTTTCACAAGGCTTCATAATGGAATAGGGAGAATAACTAAATCCTTAATGGGACTTTTCCTAATGTGATATAATATTAGAAGATAGCCTTGACTCATGTTTATGTAATATTATATTTTATTTCCATAATTCCATGTTTTATTTTATTATCTCAGGGATCATGTTTTTTATCTTTTATAAATTATGCCAGTTAATCATTTCTATTTTATTTTATGACATGATATCTGGACCCTTTATATACAGGGTATTATATTCAAATTTTATGTTTTTGCTCATATAACATAATTCTCATATTAGGATTTCATGTGATCATGTTTTGATTACTGTTATTATTTATTTTAGTGATCATCTGTTCTCACACATCTTATGTTTTATTTTCCCCTTGTAATGTGAGAAGATGTAAAATGAATTGTGCCTAGATGATTTCACATGGATGATGTAGATCACCGGTTCTTAATGTTGGGTATAGTGGGAGAAAATTTTGATATTTATAACATAATGGTTTATAAAATGGCATTTTTAGGTGTTTTTACTAGTTCTCTAAAAGAATAATCCCATGTTTTCCCTAGTAATGTATGTTATCCAATATTTCCTTTTTATATTTTAATTATTTTGGAAAAATTTCTATCACATTTTCTGTATTAAAGTAAGGAAAATAATGATTATGTTTTCCAAACTGGATTAGGATGTGAGGATTCAGGGCTGTTATATCACAACTACCCAACCAATATTTTTGGGTGAGTACTTCACAAAAGATTAATGAAAAATAAAATGTATGAAAGGTATTGGGTATCGATAAGACACATGAATCTAAAAGAACCATTCATTCCATTGAACTAAAAATTTACATTCATCGGGATTTCTAAATACACTATATATCTTAATTCACCAATTAATGTCCTAAAAATAAAAATAATGATCACTATTGTGATAAAAAAAATTGGATGAATTTTGGAAATAAATATTATTAAATTATACAAATATAATCATAATATATTATTTAAATATGAAACTATGTCATTACAACCTCCCCAGCAGAAATCTTTTCGTATTCAAAAATTGAATATAATATCTCAAAAAAATCATATAATGTCTCAATCATTATTTCAACATAGTACACTACATGGTATCCCAAGATAGTCAACACAAAATTTCTATAAAACTCAAAAAAAATACACTTCACTAAATTCCCAAATTCGTAATACTAATAATAAATTACTTTAACACCTACCATTTGAAAATTAATATTTATCAAGAACATCCTGACTATAGGAAAATCAAGACTAGTAAAATCACATAGAGATTACAACATTCATCAATAATAATGAATCTAGATTTATTCATGTTTAAACGTAGAAATTATGACTAGTCTACTCAATATTAGATCAAAATTATATAGGGTGGTCAAAAAAATTATAAACATAAATATAATTTTATATATTTAAAATTTCATAAAAATTAATATATATAGTAAAATATTTTGAAATAATGATGACAATGTATCTCCCATTTTTCATTATAACAGAAAATATCATTGATTATAAATAAATTTAAACTTATTAATTTTAGGAAAATACTAAATTATATAAAGAAAATAAATATTTTAAATAAATTTATATATCATATAATACACATGAAGATTTAATTTAATGTATTTATCCCTAAAAAATTACAAAGTAGTAAAATATATATTTCTTAATGAGTTTCAATGATTATGAATTTAAATGAGACTTTAATAATAAAATATAATAATGCTCAAATTTACTCTATGTTATTTGTTATAATAAATTCTTATAAAAGATACATAAGGATCACTATGAATTAATTAGGTAATGTCAAATTTGATCCAATAATATCATTTCTATTTGTTATTATAAAATAATTATTTGTTCCTTCCATATTTATGGATTACTAAATTGGTAATTCCAATACAGTCTCATATATATCAATATCTCAACTACCCATTGAATCTATGATATAATATCCTAATTCCATTTTTCGATTAATCACAATAGGTTATTAAATAGAATCAATGTACTAGTGAAATCATTAATTAATATTTTAACCATATTACGGTGTTATATGTCAAAAAAGAATGTATAAAAAAATTCAAGAACCTTATATATATATATATTATAGTATAAAAAAATTAAAAGTACTAGAAGTAGTACATATTCCAGATAAATTAAAATAAAAACATAAATCTATATGTGTGTAGATAAATGAATGAAATATATACCTATGTATAATAGTAATAATATTCATAGAGAAAGCAATGATAAAATAAATAAATATGGTGATATACCATATACTACAATAGTTAGTGTTACTGTAATGATTAGTTATTCATAAATAATCAAATAATATATCCATTAAACTGAAATTCCATATGTGAAACTTCACCCCTATAAGGTGATGTTTTAGGTTGTGACAATAGAGACTCCATAATAATCTTTAAGTGAAGTCATATAACTTATAAAAAATCATATATATGTATGATGGTGTGCCTCTACACATTTCAATATCAAAATATATTAAATAACTAAATAATCCATGTCATGAAAATGTTGACTATTAACCAGAAATCAAATAATTACAATGAATAGCTCCAACACCACTAAATTTATCAATACGAGATTAATGATTTATCATAAAATATATGACCGAAGGAAGTAGATATCCTATATTGAAGGGATGATAATAATAAATGTATGAAATAAAATAGTATATGGGAATTTGTTAATTATATTGAAAACTATATGGATTATTATATAGTCATGTATACCATTTTTAATTCATGTATACAAACATCCTCTATAAAAGTCCATATATATGAATATATACATATATACCAATATATATGTGTGTCTGTGTGTGTGTCTATGTTTATATATATATGTTTATTCCAACATTCGTTCATCATACATAAATATATACATCCATTAATATATACATATAAATATTTATGTTTAGGGAAATAGAATAGTGGTACAATGAAATGAAATTACATTTGTTTTAGTCTATCAGAATTCATATCCTCATTAATTATATAATTAATAAACATCATATTCATTAAAAAATTAAATAAAGAAATCATAGTGTCCCATATTTTCAAGGATTCCCCTACAAGTTAGTATTTTGAATTTTAATTATTGATCACAATATTAATTTAATTCATAAGATTGATTAAATATATAATGAATGGAGAAGTATCCTTATTATAAAAATTACCCTTTGAGTATTTTGGGGTTCTTTTACTCATGAAATATGTTGTGAATACATTCTGATATAGTTAGGGGAACATGAATACATGATTCCATTGTGTTATGACGTAATTAGAATAAATTATAATGGATCTTGCTAGTTGTGTCTACAAGGTAAAAGTTTGTAAATACCATATGAACATTTAAAAGCGTGTTTTACACTAGATAGATAATATGACAATAGAATAATTACTATACCAAGTGTATGGATGTTACACTGCAATGAACCAACAAAATATTATATGATTTCAAGGAAAAGTATGAATAAATAATAAATTTATCATCTTAGTTAACCAGAGATCATGAAATTATGGGTTACCTCATTCCAAGATTAATATATGTTAGGAAAACATATTTTATTTATTGATATATTGAAAAGTAATTCGTTCCATGAATACGAACCATTGATGTTTAGTGTAAATTTAATAAAAACATTAAGTGAATTAACCTCAACAAATGTATGGAATAAATTTTTAGATATATGAGGGTATATCATGAGATATTCTAGGAATATACATATCACAATAGAGGAACATGATCAATATATAAATGTTGTGTTCAATACTTTTTCTTATTTATCTCCTTTCCATAATTTCGGTTTCTATCCGATGACACTTATAAGTGATTATTTTCTCCCTATGAAAGAGGTTACCATTTTGGGTTTTAATCACTATTGATAGTGGTATGAATTAGGATATTGATGTGATTAATGTAAATTCAAAATTATATTTATGTTAAAACTAAAATCATATATAGTGAAAATAATTTCAATAAAACCTTTTTGAATAATTTAATGAAACATAATCTCTAAAATTATAGATGTTATCCTTCAAATAAATGGGTTTCATGAAGGAAATTTTCCTATATAAATGAAAGAAAAATAAAGAACAATTAAGAGAATCATAAATATTATTTTATGAATAAAGAGATATATTTAAATAAAATTAATGGAAATAGGATAATAGATCATTTAAATATTGAATTAAAAATAATTATTTAAATGAAATTGGGAAAAAAAGTTAGGTATATGTGTCTATTTAATTATATGATTGAAGAGTTTCATGTTGTGGGTGAATAAAGACCTGATTGAGAAAACATCATCGGTGTAATCAAATTCATGGTATTTAATGATTTAGATGTTTGGTCTAAGAGGATTATTGATCATCGCATGTGCATTAGATAAGAAAATACCCTTTATTTAGAATATTAAAATCCTAGAGCATTAGTGTGGTAACTGAAAATTTTTATGAAATAAATTGTTAACTTATTAATTATAATAAAATAAAACATCATCATTGTATACTACTAAAAATATAAAAAATATTATATAAATAAATATATTTATTTATTTTCATATCCTTATATTATTTATTGAATTATATGTATCATTTATGATAGTTATATTCATTCTATAATTGTAAGAAGATCACTAAATGGGATTGTTCCATGAACTTTTCATATATTGGTTGACCCCACCTCTAAAGGTATTTACAATATTATACAATAATATGATACAAAAAATTGGTGGATTTATATTTAATTCATTCTATTGGATTACTTGGATTAATTCATTATAAATCTTGTGTTTGGTATTTGGTTAGTAATTATAAAATAATTGATCTGTTCATTTCATGTATTATCAAAAAATTAAAAATATGATAAAATAATAAATATGATATTAGGAACAAAGAAAAGGGTATTTATATCTGTAATGGGGATTCAATGGTGTCTTACATATTTTTTTGATCTTCCTAGGAATTTGGGACCAGTTATAGATGTTTTGGAAATGATAGGAAAAGGCACATAGTTTGTTCATAGTTAATGAAAACTATTCCACCCAACCATAAAAACATGTTTTTTATGGGTACATGGTTTCATTAGTCATTATAGTATTCTAATAAACCAAATAAAAATTGTTTAAATTAGTATAGTGACAATCATATTTGGCATATTAGTTTTCTTAATATGTATTTCAACACATTGGGTTAGAGGTTCTTCTAAGAGTAGCTCTATATTATTATGTACTCTATGAGGAAACAATATAACTTGTTTGTGATCTAGATGGTGGAACCACATTTTTTTCATGGTTGTTCTAACCATGTATCCTAACAATTTCCCTCTTAAAATTTATAAAATTTACCATTATAACATCCAACAGCAAAAGGGATTTGACCTCATTTCATCCTTCATTGAGCTTGGAGCCACCACTAAATTTTCCACATAACTCTCATATTCTATCAGAATATTCTCCCTCCATATATGTCAAAATATTAAATTTTCAGGAGTTTTTGAAGAGTATTTGTGGGTACACAACTCCTATTAATTCCATTATCTGCATTATTTGTTCAAAGATTTATTATCATTATATGAGCTATTCTGCTTTATTAGATATGGTATTATCTATCTCATCATATTTATCTCATTTCAACAACATTAAATTCTAAATTAAGGATGGATAAAGCTTCCATATAATATGTTATGTATTCTATATTACTTCCTTTAATATGATTTTATTTATAAAATATGTAATCATGAAATCATCTATATTCTATATTCTATATCTACCAACTTTTAAATGTTATTTATGTTTAAATATAATTTTAGAACCATGAATTTGTTTTCTTTGAGAACATATTCCGTCATTAGATGATTTAAACCTTAATATGATCTACCCCTTTGGATGTTTTAATTTAAATTTTAATGAATCCTATGTTATTATTATATAAAAAATACCCATCAGATTTTTAAAGATTCTACAAAATTAGTGGGTCATATAATTGAATTAACAATACTCCCAAAATTATTAATTAAATCACGTGACATATTAAATCCAATTAAAATAGATTTTTTAGTAATCATTCTTTAATTGAAATGATTATCATTTATTTTAATGAATCACGATGAGTCATATATTGTGTTAGAGCCCTACTTGGTCAATTTTTTATTTTAAAATACAATTATGATCAATAATGGAAAAATTAATTAATAACCCCTTATCATTGTTAAATTAAAGGGGGTGATTATGTAAATTTTATTGTTAAATTAATTAAATGGAAAGGATATTGTGATTCCCTCTCACATTGACTTTTGGGAACATAAAAAATGATATGATAAATGGTATGTTTGAATTGTAATTTTTGAATGGCCTTTGTTTAATCATTAGAGGGAAAATCCATATATTATTAAAGTATATATTAAAATATAATATGACTCCATTTTCTATTCAAATGAATTAGATCATAGGATTTTTTTATTATATTATTATTTATCATTATCATGTCACATGGTTCTATATATATGTTTTGAAGAATAGCCATTAATGACACTTGATGTCCCATTTTTTATTATTATTGGAGTTTTTGTTCTATTCTAAATATTTAACTCTTGGATATATTTTTACTTATTAATATTATAATTATTTTAATATTCCAGTCCTTTAATTTACATTTTTATGAAATTTTTTGGAAATCATTGTATTATTTCTTAATTGAATGTATTGGACATGACATACCTTACTATTATTTTTAGAATTTGTTGAAAAATACATTCCATATAATTAATATTAAAGTCATTGGAAATGGAACCAACATTTATTACTTATTGAATTTTTGGTATGGTTCCCCTATCCTTAATTATAATGGAACATGTCAAAAATGGAATTCCATTTCATTATGATTATTTTTATTTTCCATTAAATGATTTCTTATTGTTCCCCGTAAAATTTATTATTAATTGTTGGACGTGATTCCCATTCCCCCTAGAATAGTATGTTTTTATTGATTCCACAATTTTATAAATTAAACCACATTTTTTAATTATATTACATGGATTCCCTGGTTATCATCCATGTGATCCTAATCGGATAATAAAATTTTAAAGGTTCAAAAAAAATTCTCGCATTAGTAAAAACCTGTAATGTTAGATAGGATATCATGATGGAAATGATCTGGCCTTATATATTAATTTTAATAATTTCATTATTATAAATGTAAAATATAAAATGTTATTATACTTGGATTTATATATACATTATTTCATTACCGGTGGCCTATTTAATTTTATTCACATCATCATCAGGCTACCGATTAATACCAAGAATTATTCTGACTATAGATCTGGATCATGGATTGTGCTTATTTGTGGATACTATTTATGGAGTATGACTTAAGATGGAGTAGAGGATAATTTTGTAATTGGAATTGCGACATTATATTGAAATTTTTTATTTATTCCCCTCTTCTTTTTGGACATGTTTTATATATATTTTTCTAAAGACTGCTATTGTTGTTTCTATGAATATTTATGAATGGTTGTTTATTTGACCGCGGATGAGTTATATATTTATTATTACATATCCATTATTTTTATATAATTCCACTACATCAATTTTTATTATGAATACATTAAATTTAGAAATTTTCTAGAGGGAATCTTCTCCCCATTGTACCATCAATAGAATGTAACTACTATTTATTATTCTCTAGAATATTGAGAGTCTTGCTTAAGGCTTGGTAGAAAACTAGCATAGGGAACTTGAATATATTCTCATTGTAAATAATTTGAAAAATCTATATCAAAGCATGTATTTTTACATTACAATAAAATTTTGGGATGGTATAATGTAGGCTAGGACTATGTCAAAACATGGTAAATAACACATGTCGGGTAATTTCTGACCCATGCATGGGAAAAATTGATGTTATCATGGATTGTAATATTGTTACTTATATTTTTATTATTCATTGAATGATTTATTTTATTCCATTGGAATTGATTTATTGAATTATTTAATTTTCCACGTAAACCTATTTTGAAAGAGAAAGGGTGTGTTCAAGTATAATTTTGAGCATATATTGTTCACGAATAACTAGAATGCTAATCATCATATCATGATTATTGGATTTTGTCCCATGATAATCATTATACCATGTTTAGATAACATTTCATCCTATTAATCCCAATACTACTATTGTGTGATATCTTTCATGATATGTGATATCCTAGACCCAGATTCCACATAACGGGTACCCTGATCCTAGTGGGCCACATGGCCTAGAGCGCATCGACACAAATAATAGAGGTTACTGAGTAGCAGCGAGGGCCAATGGTGTATCAATGTGGATATTTTTCCTTCATTATAAGAGGTTATTATAACAAAATAAATATTAGTTAATAGTAAATAGTGGAAGAAATATAAATTAACAGTAGAAGAAAAATGATGAAATGGATAAACAAGAATGAAATTTATTATATCAACTAAAGAAATGATGATGTGATGTCATGTTACTAGAAAACTAGATGATATGTATACAAGACAATATGCATAACAACTAAAACAATGTTAAATAAAACAAAAGATACTCCATTATCTTGATATCCAACCGCCCATCTGCTATCATGCTCCATCCTATCTGAAAGAAATCAAGTGATTGAATATGTATTCTTCCCTTTATCAGCACTTGTAGTCATGTAATCAACTCTGGGTAATAAACTGTGGCTGGATGTAAAGACCCGTGAAATTCAAGGGAAATTTTTTCTTAATTTTCTTTAGAATTTTACAAGAGCGCGGTTTCTGACGGCACCTGATTCCGAGGCCCGGAGTGCCCGGAATCAATTTCCGAAGTTTGGCTCGGGTACGTTCAGTGAACGAACGAGCGGGAATTCCTAACTATTGATCCGGTGCTCGGAATTGAAATCTGAGGGCACCGATGAACTCGCAGCGCCGATATTCGCTTAAAGAGACCCTTTCGGAAGTTGCGTTTGTTGTGGGACGAAAGTTAGTTTTTGGGAGATTTATAAAAAGTTGAATAAAAAAATGTGGATTCTTTTTATTTAACTTTTGTAGGTTAACTCCTCTCAAAGGGAGTTAGGGGTGGGACCCACACCCACTTAACCTCCCTTGAGAGGATTAAGTGTGGTGGGACCCACACGAACCTAAACCTCTCATATTCCCCCTTAAACTCCCCTCTCTCCCTCTTAAATGTTTTTAAACTTAACATCTAATTAATTACACATGACATGTTAAATTAATTAAGTGTTATGTTTTTGAATTTGAAGTTTTGAATTCCTTGGCTTGGTAAATAAAATAAGGAAGAACCTTAATTTATTTTGTTAGTTTTGTTTAGCCAACTTGTGAGGATTTTTGAGAGCTCCTCCTCCTTCTTCTTCAACTTGACGAAGAACGCTCTACTTGACGAAGAACGCTCAAGTTCCGACGAAGAACGCCGCTTCCTCCTCAGACTCCCTTCATCGGCATACGAATATTCGCCAACAACGTATCTCATCGAACGCACCTCTTCGTCATCGGATTTGACGAACGACTACCGCGACGCCCGACCTCTGCGACGTTGTCTTCCGCGGAACGTTGAGAAATCCTCGAACCTATACCCAAGGTAGGGGTTGTTGTATTTTGTTTATTTTTTTATCCTTGTTCGTGGTTCATGCTTGATTAACGTAAGTATTTTAAGTTGTGTTTTAACGTGAGGGGGCCGGACCGCATGAACACGGCCGAACCCCTCCTTCGTTCTTGGTGTTTATTTTGCGGATGAATCAAGCTGGTGTGGTGTCGTCGCACCACGCGGATATTCGCCCAAATCTTTTTGCGCGGCGCTGTCGCGCCGCGTCGTGGAAGAATCATCAAGAACGCGACGCCGTCGCGCCGCGTCAAGGGGGAATCGAAGGCGCGGCGGAGGGGCGCGGTGCCGTCGCACCACGCCGGACGATGAACATCGCGGCCGGTTCCGGGCCGCGGCGAGATGGGAAGACCGGCGGCACGCCGGGCCGCCGGTGTCGGAAGCCGGAAAGGGGACCGGAAATTTTTCCGGTCCGGTTGGAGAAAATCCGGCCGGCCAAGTGGCCGGCCGGAAGGTCAAAGGCCGAGGGAATTAAATTCCCCCGGCCATCTCTAAAAACCCCCCACTTTATGAGGGGGGCGGTTCCTTTGAGGGGGGGCATGCGGCCCCCCGTTTCCTGCCAATCAAGCCCCCCACATAGGGGGGGGGGGGGGGGTTTGCAAACAGGCGCGGCTAAAAAGCCGCGCCGCCTCCCAATCAAGCGGGGGGCTTTGCCCCCCCGCGCGCTGCCTCCGTGCGGCGCCAGGCCGCCGCGGCCGCCGCGCCGCCGCGCCGCCGGCCGGCCGACCGGCCGGGCCGGGTCGGACCCGGGTCGGGTCGAACCGGTTCGGGCCGACCCTGGGGGGGGGGGGGGGGGTCGGGCCTGGTCGGCCCTGACCCGGACCCCCCGTTTCGAATCAGTTTCGGTCTTTTGGCCATATCTTGAGCCACGGACCTCCGATCGACGAACCAACTGCGGCAACGCGATCCTTGGATCGAGAAGGTCGTTTCGGTATATCGCACTCAAGGTTTCGGAATACTTTGAGTTCGGCCGGGTTGGTTCGTTAACGAAACCAACCGGGCCTTCGGAGCGGAAACGCTAATATCTTGAGCTACGGACGTCCGATTGACGTGTCGTCAGCCGTGTTGTGTTCCTCTTAGTGAGACGGATCTTTTGGCATACCCCGCCCGAGGTTTGGACGCAGGTGGAGTACGGTCGGGTTGGTTTTGCCTTAAAAACAAACCGGGCACCGGGGACGAAAATGCCAATAACTCTCAGACCGGGCGTCCGATCGACGCGCCGTCTACTGCGTTGAGTTTCTATTGACGATACAGAACTTTTGGATACATCAACTCTAGACTTTGTGTCAGTTGATGTATCAGCCTCTCGGCTCGTGGAGCGGACCCTCTGAACGAGCTTGCTGTGTGCGGGAACCCTAGTGCTAGCTGCGACTATTACTGTGACTACTACTGCTGCTACTGCTATTGTGACTACGACGACGACAGTACAAAGATCCTGTGTGGATTCGACGACGACGACTACAGCACTCAGCGATCCTACGTGGATCAGTGTTATAGGTCATGTGTGGGCCCGATCCTGTGTGGGTCTGATCCTGTGTGGGTCCTTCCGCTCAGCGGTCCTGTGTGAACCAGCGCCTACAGGTCCTGTGTGGGCCCGATCCTGTGTGGGTCTTTTGCGGGGGTTAGTTACCTATCGATCCTTCGTGGGTCCGACGACATAGATGGATCAGAGATCATCATTATCGTCTTTTGAAGAAGTATACCTATGTGAGCTGAATCCTATTTCTTTCCTGTGTGGATTGTGTTGTGCAATCCTGTGTGGATTACGTTTTGCTTTCCTGTGTGGAATACGTTTACTTTCCTGTGTGGACTGAGTTGTACTTGGGCTCGGAGGTTGGTACGTATTGAAATTGATGACTTAGGTATATGTATGGGCATATACCTAAGCAGTGTCGGTTGATACTTCGTGATTGTACCTTTCTTTGTGGTTTATCCTTTGTGGATTTGAGAGACCTTCAGGGGTCTCGGGGTCCCTACTGAGTAGCTTATACTCACCCCTGCACGGGCTTTGCCCCGCACTACGTTGTGTTGGTTGCAGACGACGGACAACGTTGACCTTAGCTGAGGCTTGCAGAGCGGGACGGTACCGGAGGTGGACCACTGGGAGGGATGTGCACGGAGCGGACGGCGGGACCCATGGAGCAGTGGAGCTATCTGTACCCACCCTTCAGGTGGGATTTCTAGTGGACAGCTCTGTGTAGCGGCTTTTACTTTTCAGTTGTTGTTTTCCCTTTCGAGTTGTACTTTACTTTCAGTTTGGGTTTGTATACTGGCCCATTTACTTTCCCGCACTTTCAGTTGTACTCTGCTTTTGCTTAGTGTTTACTTTACGCTTGCTTACTCTGTGGTGTTTGTTTACTTTACAAAGGCAATGCCTTCCCTTTTTACCGGGATTTACGCCTTGGTGCTAGTCGCCAGCCCCTGGCCTATGGAAGGCGGGCTTGGGGTAGTCACGGCACGGACCCCGAGGGCGGGTCGTGACAAATTGCTATCAGAGGAGTTCGGTTCTACCGCGAACTCTGATCTTTTCTATGTGAAGCAATAATGTTTAGCGTATTGAGTGTGGTTATCAGTCCAGGGAGTCCAGTGTTGGTGCGGCGGCCGACGTATCCGTACACCAGGACCCTGACTTCTGATTTCCGACTTAATGCACGAAAACATTGATTGCGTGTGAGTTTCAAAGTTTTCTTTGTGATTACTTATATCACCTCACCAGGTATGATATTCTGACCGTGGCGCACCTGTCTCCTTTTCAGGATGGCCCCACGACGGCAGCCAGCTAGGGTTCCGAGAGTCGAGCGTGACGACAGCCCACCGAGCGAAGAGGCCTCGGTGCAGGGCCCTTTGTCAGCAGTGGCACCGGAGTTAGCTCTACCCGCCGAGCCCCCGATGCTTCTAGCAGCAGCCGCTGACGATGAACGTCGCCTCAGCGCACTGCATGAGTTTTAGCGCCAGCGACCGCCCAGGTTTCGCGGGGAGACGGATCCCCAGGTAGCAGAGGACTGGCTGGAGGAAGTGGTACGAGCGTTTAGGCTAGTGAGGACACCAGCAGACCTCATGGTGATCCTCGCTGCGAGCCTACTACACGCAGCAGCAGGACGATGGTGGATCTTGATGCTCCAGGTGCACGATGAGGCATCTCTACTTTGGACGGACTTTGAGAGCCTCTTCCGCTCGGAGTTCGTCCCAGCCACCCTTCGTGCGGTGCGTATCCAGGAGCTTCTACAGCTGCGACAAGGTAGCATGACGGTCGCTCAGTACTCGGCGAGATTTACCGATCTCTCGCGCTACTCGACCGACATGGTACGAGACCCATTCATTCGGGCCCGGACCTTCGAGCAGGGTTTGAGAGACGAGATCAGGGAATCACTGATCTCCCTCAGCATACCGACTCAGACAGGAGTACTAGAGCAAGCCATTCTGATCGAGAGCTTCCTTGCTGAGTCTACACCAGCACAGCGACCCACCGCAGGGCGGCACGTGGCAGAGTCATCTGCAGCAGGCAGTCGACGGATGACTCAGGGGTCCAGACAGACCAGACCTTCGGGCAGACGACCTCAGGACACTGGCTCAGCAGTGCGGGGCACACAGCGTGGAGCCAGTCTTTCGAGAGGCAGACAGTGCTACTCGTGCGGCGGGCAGGGCCACATGGCTCGTGACTGCCCGACCCGTCGTGCCGAGGAGCAGCAGTCGGTTGAGAGACCACCGAGGCAGAGGCAGAGGGTCGACCGTGGCGGTCCGCAGGGAGGAGGCGGACGAGGCAGAGGAGCTGGACGAGCAGCCGGTGGTGGGCGACGCTTTGAGGCTCTGCCACCACCACCACCAGGAGGTCCACCCCAACCACAGGGAGCTGGCGGGCAGAGACAGGCACAGCTCCAGGCAGCAGAGGCCTACGACCACGGCGCACCAGAGATGATTCGAGGTACTATCTGTGTCTATTCCACCCCTGCTGCAGTTCTTATAGACACAGGAGCGAGTCACTCTTTCATAGCCGCAGCCCTTGTTTGGAGCTCGGAGATTCCGACAGAGCCGTTGGCTCGATCCTTACGGCTAGAGACTCCTACGGGAGCAGACTCGATGATTACGCACTGGTGCCGGCAATGTGAGATTACTCTAGGAGGCAATATCTTTGGCTGGGATCTTCTTGTAGCAGCGTCGAGGCCTTACGACGTCATCTTGGGCATGGATTGGCTATCTACAGTCCATGCACAGATTGATTGTTTTAGGCGCAAGGTGCGATGTGTACGCACCGACGGGAGCAGGTTCACCTTCACCAGCGAGAAGGGAGCCTTAGAAGCACAGGATGGACTTCCTCGGAGGAGAGGACAGCCCATTACTCATCAGTTTGCTAGCCTTATCCTTGGAGCAGTTGACGTGCGGAGTCCTGGTTTTCCTGCAGTGGTGGATCAGTTTGCGGACGTTTTTCCTGACGATGTTCCAGGGCTACCTCCTCGCAGAGAGGTAGAAGTTTATATTGACATGTACCCCGAGACAGCTCTGATATCCACTCCAGCATATCGGATGGCCCCCGCCGAGCTTCGAGAGCTACGAGTACAGTTGGAGGACTTGCATGGCAAGGGATTCATCCGACCCAGTGTTTCACCCTGGGCTTCCCCGATTTTGTTCGCCAAGAAGGCAGACGGGAGATTGCGACTTTGTGTTGACTATCGTCGCCTGAACCAGGTGACAGTGAGGAACAAGTATCCGCTACCGAGGATTGGTGACCTCTTTGATCAGCTCAAGGGAGCACGGTGGTTCTCGAAGATAGACCTCAGGTCAGGATATCATCAGCTCAGAGTCAGAGACGAGGATGTGCAGAAGACAGCCTTCAGATGTCAGTATGGCCACTATGAGGTCTTGGTTATGCCATTTGGTGTAACCAATGCTCCAGCAGTATTCATGGCTCTCATGAACAGGATCTTTCAGCCATACCTCGATCGGTTTGTCGTGGTCTTCATCGACGACATTCTGATTTACTCTATGACTGAGGAGGATCACGCCTATCACTTCTGAGTTATACTTGACACACTCCGAGAGCACCAGCTTTATGATAAGCTCTCGAAGTTCCAGTTCTGGATACGTGAGGTCCACTTCTTGGGACACGTTATCTCTGAGGCGGGAGTTGCAGTCGATCCCGCGAAGATTGAGGCTGTGTTAGCTTGGGAGCCACCCAGGAGCGTGACTGAGGTTCGGAGTTTCTTGGGACTAGCTGGATACTATAGGAGATTCGTGCCAGACTCCTCTAGAGTTGCGGCATCACTCAAAACATTGACTAAGAAGGGTAAACCCTTCGTGTGGTCTGACAGATGTCAGCAGAGCTTCCAGGAGCTGAGATAGAGATTGACTAGCGCACCTATCTTGAGGTTGCCCGAGGAGGGAGTAGGGTACGTAGTCTACTGAAATGCATCAGGGACCGGACTCGGATGTGTTCTGATGCAGGAGTGGGCAGTGATCGCCTATGGATCACGTCAGTTGAGGCCGCATGAGCAGAACTATGCTACCCATGACCTGAAGTTAGCAGCAGTGGTCTTCGCTCTGATGACATGGCGACACTATCTGATGGGCGAGCGCTTTACAGTCTTTTCTGATCATCAGAGTCTCAGGTATATCTTCTCGTAGAATGACCTGAACATGAGACAGTGGCGATGGCTCGAGTTCCTCCAGGGCTATGACTTTGAGATAGTCTATACTCCTGGGAAGGGGAACGTAGTAGCCGATTCCCTTAGCAGGAGGACGTGCATTCAGCTACTTGAGGAGGAGACGGAGCAGCTAGCCTCTTTGCAAATATCCTTCGTGGATAGAGATGGAGCAGCCTTCCTTCAGTCTCTCACAGTCACTCCTCCACTACTGCAGCGAGTCAGGGAGGCACAGCATGGGGATGCTGACTGTGAGACACGGCATGCACAGATATCCTCGGGACAAGCACCTGATGGTTTCTCCCTTGGGGCAGAGCATGACATCCTTTTCAGAGGACGTACCATGGTACAAGTCGCTTTGCGAGAGGATGTGCTGAGAGAGTTTCACACATCTCCTTTGGCGGTACATCCTGGAGTGGCGAAGATGTACCAGGACCTCAGACGACAGCACTGGTGGCCGGGAATGAAGAAGGCTGTAGTAGAGTTCGTTTCTCGATGCCTCACCTGCCAGTAGGTGAAGGCAGAGCATCAGGTACCAGCAGGCTTGGTACAGCCCTTGGAGGTTCCGGAGTGGAAGTGGGACGGCATATCTATGGACTTTGTGACTGGACTTCCACGCACTTCCAGAGGTCACGACTCCATCTGGGTGATTGTTGACCGACTCACCAAGTCGGCACACTTCTTAACCATCAGAGAGCAGGGCTCAGTGGAGAGTTTGGGACGTCTCTACGTTCAGGAGATTGTGCGGCTCCACGGTGTGCCATAATCTATCGTCTCTGATCGAGATGCTCTCTTTACTTCCCGGCTTTGGAAGGGGTTACAGGAGGCGTTCGGAACACAGCTACATCTGAGCACAGCCTTTCACCCTCAGACGGATGGTCAGACGGAGAGGACCATTCAGACTCTCGAGGATATGCTCCGCGCATGTGTCCTCGACTTTGGTCGTAGCTGGGAGGACCACCTACCCTTGGTGGAGTTCGCGTACAACAACAGCTACCACTCCACTATCGGGATGGCACCGTACGAGGCGTTGTACGGCCGACCTTGTAGATCACCTTTGTGCTGGACAGACCCTGGAGAGTCAGCACTGGTGGGACCAGAGATGGTCCAGGCCACGACAGAGAAGGTCCAGGTCATCCAAGAGTGGATGAGGACAGCACAGAGCCGGCAGAAGTCATACGCTGACAGGAGGCGGAGGCCACTGGAGTTCGAGGATGGCGACCACATCTTCTTACGGGTCTCACCTCGACGTGGTATTCGGAGATTTGGCCGAGGCGGCAAGTTATCTCCGTGCTTCATCGGACCCTTCCAGGTCCTCAGCAAGGTTGGCGAGGTGGCTTATCGCCTGGCTCTACCACCTCAGTTGCACCGGGTGCACGACGTCTTCCACGTGTCTCAGCTGAGGAGATACGTGCACGAACCGACGCACATCATTGATCATGGGGAGCATGACATTGACGATGGCGCGACTTTTACGGAGGTCCCGGTGGAGATAGAGGATCGACAGGAGCGGGTCCTGCGTGGACGATCGATTCCTCTTGTGCGCATCAGATGGAAGCACGGGAATCTCCAGGAGAGCACATGGGAGCGGGAGGCTCAGATGCGTACTCAGTACCCTCATTTGTTTCCCTAGTTTTTGATGTATCTTTACGGGGACGTAAAGCCCTGAGGTGGGAGTAATGTAAAGACCCGTAAAATTCAAGGGAAATTTTTTCTTAATTTTCTTTAGAATTTTACAAGAGCGCGGTTTCTGACGGCACCTGATTCCGAGGCCCGGAGTGCCCGGAATCAATTTCCGAAGTTTGGCTCGGGTACGTTCAGTGAACGAACGAGCGGGAATTCCTAACTTTTGATCCGGTTCTCGGAATTGAAATCTGAGGGCACCGATGAACTCGCAACGCCGATATTTGCTTAATGAGACCCTTTCGGAAGTTGCGTTTGCTGCGGGACGAAAGTTAGTTTTTTGGAGATTTATAAAAAGTTGAATAAAAAAATGTGGATCCTTTTTATTTCACTTTTGTAGGTAAACTCCTCTCAAAGGGAGTTAGGGGTGGGACCCACACCCACTTAACCTCCCTTGAAAGGATTAAGTGTGGTGGGACCCACACGAACCTAAACCTCTCATCTTCCCCCTTAAACTCCCCTCTCTCCCTCTTAAATGTTTGTAAACTTAACATCTAATTAATTACACATGACATGTTAAATTAATTAAGTGTTATGTTTTTGAATTTGAAGTTTTGAATTCCTTGGCTTGGTAAATAAAATAAGGAAGAACCTTATTTTATTTTGTTAGTTTTGTTTAGCCAACTTGTGAGGATTTATGAGAGCTCCTCCTCATTCTTCTTCAACTTGACGAAGAACGCTCAACTTGACGAAGAACGCTCAAGTTCCGACGAAGAACGCCGCTTCCTCCTCAGACTCCCTTCGTCGGCATACGAAGATTCGCCAACGACGTATCTCATCAGACGCACCTCTTCGTCATCGGATTTGACGAACGATTACCGCGACGCCCGACCTCCGCAACGTTGTCTTCCGCGGAACGTTGACAAATCCTCGAACCTATACCCAAGGTAGGGGTTGTTGTAATTTGTTTATTCTTTTATCCTTGTTCGTGGTTCATTCTTGATTAACGTAAGGATTTTAAGTTGTGTTTTAACGTGAGGGGGCCGGACTGCATGAACACGGCCGAACCCCTCTTTTGTTCTTGGTGTTTATTTTGCGGAGAAATCAAGGTGGCGTGGTTCTGTCGCACCACGCGGATATTCGCCCAAATCTTTTTGCGCGGCGCCGTCGCGCCGCGTCGTGGAAGAATCATCAAGAACGCGACGCCGTCGCGCCGTGTCAAGGGGGAATCGAAGGCGCGGCGGAGGGGCGCGGTGCCGTCGCACCGCGCCGGATGATGAACATCGCGGCCGGTTCCGGGCCGCTGCGAGACGGGAAGACCGGCGGCACGCCGGGCCGCCGGCGTCGGAAGCCGGAAAGGGGACCGGAAATTTTTCCGGTCCGGTTGGAGAAAATCCGGCCGGAAGGTCAAAGGCCGGGTGAATTAAATTCCCCCGGACAGCTCTAAAAACCCCCCTCTTTATGAGGGGGGCGGTTCCTTTGAGGGGGGGGGGGGGCAGGCGGCCCCCCGTTTCCTGCCAATCAAGCCCCCCACGTAGGGGGGGGGGGGGGGCAGTTTTGCAAACAGGCGCGGCTAAAAAGCCGCGCCGCCTCCCAATCAAGCGGGGGGCTTTGCCCCCCCACGCGCTTTCTCCGTGCGGCGACAGGCCGCCGCGGCAACCGCGCCGCCGCGCCGGCCGGGCCGGGTCGGGTCGACCCGGTTCTGGCCGACCCAGGGGAGGGTTCGGGCCGGGTCGGCCCGGACCCGGACCCCCCGTTTCGAATCAGTTTCGGTCGTTTGGCCATATCTTGAGCCACGGACCTCCGATCGACGAATCGTCTGCGGCAACGCGATACTTGGATCGAGACGGTCGTTTAGGTATATCGCACTCAAGGTTTCGGAATACTTTGAGTTCGGCCGGGTTGGTTCGTTCACGAAACCAACCGGGCCTTCGGAGGGGAAACGCTCATATCTTGAGCTACGGACGTCCGATTGACGTGCCGTCTGCCGTGTTGTGTTCCTCTTAGTGAGACGGATCTTTTGGCATACTCCGCCCGTGGTTTGGACGCAGGTGGAGTACGGTCGGGTTGGTTTTTCCTTAAAAACCAACCGGGCCCCGGGGACGAAAATGCCAATAACTCTCAGACCGGGCGTCCGATCGACGCGCCGTCTGTTGCGTTGAGTTCCTGTTGACGATACAGAACTTTTGGATACATCAAATCTAGACTTTGTGTCAGTTGATGTATCAGCCTCTCGGCTCGTGGAGCGGACCCTCTGAACGAGCTTGCTGTGTGCGGGAACCCTAGTGCTGGTTGCGACTGTTACTGTGACTACTACTGCTGCTACTGCTACTGTGACTGCGACGACGACAGTACAGAGATCCTGTGTGGATTCGACGACGACGACTATAGCACTCAGCGATCCTACGTGGATCAGTGCTACAGGTCGTATGTGGGCCCGATCCTGTGTGGGTCCGATCCTGTGTGGGTCCTTGCGCTCAGCGGTCCTGTGTGAACCAGCGCCTACAGGTCCTGTGTGGGCCCGATCCTGTGTGGGTCTTTTGCGGGGGTTAGTTACCTATCGATCCTTCGTGGGTCCGAAGACTTAGATGGATCAGAGATCATCTTTATCGTCTTTTGAAGAAGTATACCTGTGTGAGCTGAATCCTATTGCTTTCCTGTGTGGATTGTGTTGTGAAATCCTGTGTGGATTACGTTTTTCTTTCCTGTGTGGAATACGTTTACTTTCCTGTGTGGACTGAGATGTACTTGGGCTCGGAGGTTGGTACGTATTGAAATTGATGACTTAGGTATATGTATGGGCATATACCTAAGCAGTGTCGGTTGATACTTCGTGATTGTACCTTTCTTTGTGGTTTATCCTTTGTGGATTTGAGAGACCTTCAGGGGTCTCGGGGTCCCTACTGAGTAGCTTATACTCACCCCTGCACGGGCTTTGCCCGCACTACGTTGTGTTGGTTGCAGACGACGGACAGCGTTGACCTTATCTGAGGCTTGCAGAGCGGGACGGTACCGGAGGTGGACCACTGGGCGGGACGTGCACGGAGCGGACGGCGGGACCCGTGGAGCAGTGGAGCTATCTGTACCCACCCTTCAGGTGGGATTTCCAGTGGACAGCTCGGTGTAGCGGCTTTTACTTTTCAGTTGTTGTTTTCCCTTTCGAGTTGTACTTTACTTTCAGTTTGGGTTTGTATACTGGCCCATTTACTTTCCCGCACTTTCAGTTGTACTCTGCTTTTTCTTAGTGTTTACTTTCCGCTTGCTTACTCTATGGTGTTTGTTTACTTTACAAAGGCAATGCCTTCCCTTTTTACAGGGATTTACACCTTGGTGCTAGTCGCCAGCCCCTGTCCTATGGAAGGCGGGCTTGGGGTAGTCACGGCACGGACCCCGAGGGCGGGTCGTGACACTGGATAGTGTGTGAGATAAATCATAGTGTTCCACCTCCAATGGTGTCAATAACATCCAACACGTGTAATGGAATATATTAGTGAAAAGTCATGAATATATAAAGCAATTAAAGAAGTAAAATATAACTAAATACCAATGTAAATTATTTATCCTTCGTCTTGTGTCTGATCATATAAAAATTTCATTAATTAATTAATTATCATTTAATGTTAATAGGTTATATGAGGCATAGCTCGCTCTGACATCACCTTGTGATAGTATAAATAGTGTTGTTTCCATGATGTAACATGGAAACATGAAAATGGTATCTGTTGAGGGAGTTTTAGGTTAATAACCAAGGTAATGTTGTTCTCACTGAACACTAAATTAGTAGAATCTATGCCTAGCTATGTTTTAATAGAGTAATCTAAGGAGCATAATCCAAGTTATTCCACAATAAGGCACTTATTGAGTCTATGTTGATCGACCAAGGTAAAACAGTGATATGCAATGATTGGGATGTATGGGATTTCACCAAGGAACCTAATAGTCAATGATAAATCCAAGAAGTGTATCTGAGGTATCTTGAAATTATGTAAAAGGCCCTACAATTGTATAACAAGAATCCAAGTAATAGAAAATAACATGATTCTAGGAGGGAATCTACCTAGGAAAACTGCATCCTTGAATCAGAATGTGGTTCTCGAGTCCCAAGGTATTATAATCTCAAAATCCAAATTGATTCTAAGTCATTCCATTCCTATTTGATATTTTAATCATGTAATTATCCATTAGTTTTAAGCAAGGTATTCCATTAGTTTAGATATACCAAGTAGCGTTGCAACCATTTAATCAAGTATTTATTAACCATGAATGAATATTTAATTATTGAGGTTCACTCTGCTACATTCCCTAAATATGGAAAGGGGTTCTATGTACGTATAAGCATTTTTCAATCTCTCTATATAGGGCCATGTTAAATACTTATTATAATTTCCATTCCAAATTTCATATTTAATAATCATTTGAAAGAACATACATTGGGTGGTTTACGTGGTTAACATACATGGTACATTCTATTATGTAATTCTCATTAATAAAAATTAATCTATTATGGGGAGGCTCACCATTAGGATGGTCAAGAAAATTCACACCTGAATGGCGGCTCAAACATTCCAAGACACTAAAACCTAATTACAACAAGACATTCATCATTGGATGGATTGAGATGTGGGTGTTACCACTAACAAGTAATCCCTTATTAGGGAAGATCAAAACCATATGATTCTAACAAGTATAATCATAGAATAAAAATTTATGATGTTGATTCCAATGAAATTTTTGGGGGCCACTGAAATTTTCCCAAAAACAACAAACATTATGGATGAGTAATAGACCACACTCTTTAGGGTTGTACGAATCTCCTCCTTCTGTATCAGCACTTGTTTTTTCTCATATTAAAGTATATATAAGAATTGGAAAAAATGACCACATGGTGATATCTAGGTCGAGAGAAGTAGATATGAAGAATGATTAATGTGGACTCGAGTACTTATCGTTGTGCATCCAACATGAAGAATGGATTCTTGATCAGCTATCGGACGAATGTGATCTTTCTATCCCTAGTTATGGCCTTTTAAATGTTCCAAAATGAGAGAAAATCGCTTAATACAATTGGTTCACATTTTAGGGAGTAAGAGAGGGGAGGGGGGGGGGGTAAATAGATCATTAAGGGTGAAACTGGAAATTTACCCATAATTTATTCATGTGTATGGATTTTATGCATGGTTTGAAAAACTGAACAAAAACCTTGTCAGTTGGTTCAGCCCGAAGTCACATCCTCCACACAGTTTGATCAAACTGTGTCCAAGCCATGCACATGTACCTAGGTGGGAAGGGGTGTTCACATGGTTTGGCTGCATAAACATGCACCATCTCTGTGAGGTGGTTCATACCAAAAAGACATAATCTACACGGTTATGAAAACCGTGTGAAATTCCAACACCATTTACCCTAAACCTTGTTCCATGCCAGTTTTCCTAAAAATTATGGGTTCCAGGATCCGAACAAGCCCCAGAAACCCCTAATACATTTTCTAACCCCATAGACATCCATATTAGGTCCAAGGTAAGGATTTGGACCTAAACATTAAGGATCCATACCTGAGTGAAAATTGGTTTGTTACATACTTCCCCCCTTAAAAGAACACCCCCCCCCCCGAGTTCTCCTTCCAATGATATGGAAACACTGTCTGAGAGAAACACTATCCATTGGGCATTTACATCACTTTCCCTCTCTCAAGACATGTCTTGTAGCAGGTAATTTTTCCATAACACCAATATGAGAGGTAGAAACTTCCTTCGTAGAGCCTTTTTGCTTTGGTCTACTATGTATACTGGATATTCCTCCAAGGTAGCATCATCATCGAATTCAACATCATCAGGATCAAAGGTTTTATATGGGTTAGCATGATATTGGAGAATCTAGGGAACATGAATGACATCGTGCATGGAATGGTACCTCTGAGGTTGTAGTAATAGATATTCCACTGACCCGACAGTCTCTAGAATTTGAAACTCCCTGATGTAACAATTTGGCCGCATTCCATGCTTACATAACCTTTCATTCTCTAGACAAGGTGATATGCAAAGAAAAACACAATCCCCAACCATGATCCCTACAGGTCTTTGATGTTGATTTGTATAAGATCCTTGTCATGATTTAGCATTACCCATATAGTTCTAGATCATCTAAACATATTTTGATGTATCCTAAATGAGATGAGGACCTAGTAGGGCTGCCTCGCCTACCTCTAGTCAGCACATGGGTGAATGGTATGGCCTATCGTATAAGGCCCCAAACGGAATCATCTAATTCATTTCCAGATTACTGTTATTATATGAAAACACAACATGAGGGATATCCTTCTCCTAAGAAATGCTGAAATCAAGTACTCATGCTCAGAGAATATCTTATAGAACATGTATTGTCAATTCTGATTTTCCATCGGTCTATGTGTGAAAATATATTCTGAGAATCACATAACTCCCCATATATTTCTTCTCACATTTCCCGAACTGTGTAGTGAAACTAGAATCCCTTTCTAAAAATATAGTAAGTGTAACCCCGTATAGTCATTTTATATAACAGACATACCTTTTTTCAACTCATTAACTATGAAATTCTCCCATATAGAAAATAAGTTGGATAATTTCATTAATCTGTCACTTACTACCCAGATATAATTGCTACTCCACAGCGACCTAGTTAATCTAAATTCAAAATCCATAGAAACCAAATCCCATTTCCACTGAAGTACTGGAAGTGGTTGAAGCAATACTGAAGGACTTTTGTGCTCCACCATCACCTATTAATAGATGGAACACCTATTGATAAATCCTGAAATATGACATTTCATTATAGACTACCTATACTGGACTCACATATCTCGATATATCGGTGATATTCCTAGTTGAACAGACCACTAAGAAACAAATGACTCTTTAATAATCTCTTATCTCATATCTGAATGAACCCAGATACATCTTCATAGATACATGACATCATGTCTATCCATTGAAAAATCATTAGGTTGGTTATCTCCAGATATACTTTTATGAAGAACTAAACCATTATGATTTGAAAACAATCTACTCTTCACCTTCTGATGATGAAAGAGGTAATTGTTAAGGGTGAAGGGTATTACTGCTCGTGGCTATCATGAAACACAACATGATGATCAGAAAAGAGGTCCATTAACATCAATTAATCATTGTCTTCCTGTACAGCTTGCATTTGAGTTTTCCAACACAGTGCATCAATGACCACAATTCCCTTTCTAGGCATATAGGCAAGCTCAAAATCAATGGATTGTAGATATTCAACCCATCTCTATGGTCTAAATTTCATGTCTCGCTGAGAAAATAAATACCTGAGGAATCTGTGATTTGAATACACCACCAAGTACTCTCGCATTAGATAATGTCTCATGAAATGTAAGACATAGACAATTGCTGCTAGCTCAAGGTCATGTGTTAGGTAATTTCTCTCTTGATGCCTCAACAACCAAGTTCCTTAGACTATGACTCTATCTTCCAGCATCAACATTGCTCTTTGTAAAATGCCTGATGCATCACAGAAGATGATATAAACCATACCTAGTTCTATTAGAATCAGATTCAGTGTTGAGACAAGCCTCTCATTAAATTACTAAATGACTTTCTCAAATTCTACTGAACATAATAACCTAACACCCTTATTTGTAATTAGAGTAGCAGTTGAATAATGACGTGACCATTCCTGTATGAAATGCTTGAAATATCCAGTGTTCCCTTAGAAGAACCTAATATCAAACATGTTCTTAGGATGTTCCTAGGAAGCTAAAACACTAACATTTTCAAGGTCAATAGAAACACGTCATTCTGAGATAATATGACCTAATAATTGGACCTTGAAAAAACAGAAGAGGCACTTTTCAATATTAGCATTATGTTGTTGCTCTCTTAATGTTATTATAAAGTTGTCATGATTTTTTGGAAGGGTTGTTATGACTGTGAGGATAAACCAAGATTTCTTCCCCAAATACCATGACAAAAGAGTCTTATGAGGTGTGTAATCCATGATTCATCGAAGCCATGAAAATGGAAGGAACGTTATTTTGACAGAATGGCATGGCAAGATACTCATACAGACCATACCTACTTTGAAAGGTGTATGTCGAATGTCTGATGGTCTGACTCAATCCTAATGATAACCCAATCAAAGGTCAATTTTAGATAACATGTTTTCTTATTGGATCTAGTCAAATAGATCAACTATTCGAGGAAGTCGATACAGATTCTCGACCATATGGTGGAGAAAACTAATATAATTCACAAAAAGATGTATGTTTCTGTTGAACATCTTGGAGAACATCATGGGTGAACCCATATAGGATGTATTATGTCATATAATCACTTTGGACTTATGATCCTCTATCCACGACTTTATCTCCTGAAGCTTAATAGTTTCTTTCCTGATTAGAGGAATGGACACTGAAGATGCTCCTGGAAAAATTTCTGTTGTAAAATCTCCCCCTCTTTTAGTACGTAAACTAGAAAATTAAACAAGAAAGCCTTCCCAGAAATGATCCACTACAGCAAGGAAGTAAACTTAAAGAAAACAAGGATCCTCCATTAAAATATTTACAATATGGGAGGTCACTACTACTAGCTCATGATTCTTCATTCCATCTCTCGCAACCTACATAGCCCAATCACCATTGAAAATATTTCTACTTCCTTCTAGTTATTTAAATGAATCCATGTTTCTATAGTAGTCTATGAAGGTATGATATTGGGATATCCAGTCCCTCCTGGTAATTAAATCAATTATTTTCATCTCGAGAATAAAGAGATTCTACAATAAAGGGTAACTGCCAACCTCAATGGGATTATCCCTTAATAGGCATATTCCCTCTGTCTGTATTCCCAATGGTGTGTGGAGGGTCATTAAACCAGAATGATATTGTATCTCTTATATAATACTTTCAAAAATAGATAAAAAAATGAAATATTTTAAACTACCAATATCAAACAAATCAGATAAAATATTGGTGGCTACTAGAATAATAGCTTGTACTATAGATGGTCCTATAGAAAAATCCTCAGGTATCGGCTATAAACCATTCAACTGACATGATCCATGACCCCATTGAATAGATGGAAAACCAAGATCATGACTACTCTGTTGGGGCTACTAGTGATCAAGGGGTTGATTACCAAGACCATGAACTTATCCTCATCTAGACTTGTCATTGTTATTCCAACTGCCTTTCTGATGCAGTGCAAAAGAACTCGCTCTTGTAGGTGGATTAGATGATGATCACATTTCCCTTGAAGCTAATGGAAATGTCATGATGAAACATTGAAGATGACCCACACAACCGCTAGATCGACACTCCATAGGGTATGTGTCACATTGGGTCATCGTATGTCCTGGTCTTCCACACTGATGACACACCACAATGCTATCAAACTGAATAAATTAGTAGACACTACCCTGATTAGAAACCATAGAGGAACATTTCCTTCCTCTGGAAGATATACTGCCCTAACGTTGCACTTATCCTTTAAACTTGTAACTCATGAATTCCATTAGATTATCCCTAGTGGGAAAGGCCAGATCTACTATTATAGAAAAGGATGGAAGGAAAAATTACATTTACCTGAGTTGAAATATTGTACTGGAGCCCATCCTCAAAATGTCTAGCATATGAAAGATAATCACCTATTTGATGTGGTGAAATGCAATGTAAATTAGATAAATAGGATGAATATTCCATAACACACATAGATCCCTACTTTACATGCATGAACACTCTAGCTTTGTCAGCTCTGAGTGCCGGAGGAACGAAAATATCATAGAAGGATGCCTGGAAATCAACCAATAACATGCCCTAATGATGACCGGCCTGGGAAACTGTAATGATCAATAAATTATCATTGTCTTGAGTGTACAAAGAGTCATTACTAGGCCTTTAGGGAAATAACCAAGACTATAAAGCCACAAAATAAATTCCTAATTGTTTCATTTACAAGTGACAGAAAATTTACCCTTTTAAAATAATATAATAAACCAACAACCCCTAAACCAAAAAAACGATGCATGAACAAAAGGAAGAAAACTAATTAAATTCATGTATCTCAAAGAAAATCAATGTATGAAATAGGGGAATACCAAATAAGTATCAAAGTACAGATTATATAAATTACTACGTACTCTCAAGAGACCACTAGACTCCATGTTCCACATGCTCCAAGATTAATAATCACTAAACAACCCAAACATCGTGAGGTAGTGCTAAAAACATGGGAAACATTACCTTTTACCTATCCTGGAAAATAGCCACAATAAAACAACCATGGTGACAAGAAGGGGTGTGTATAAAACATAGTAGGTCTCCCCTAATGACTCACCTTTTAATGCTTCTATGATATAAGACTTATATACATTTACATAAAACAGTTTAAAAAAAACTCATTCTCAAAAACTGATTATAAAAAAATATAAACACATTTCCAAAACCATTTATAACCAATGACATAAAAGTGTAATTTAATCTAATTTCTATAGTATGTTATTTTTTATAGAAAAAAAATAAACAAGATTAAAAACCATTACACAATATCCCTTTTGGAGTACCCAACCATTCCATTAACCCAAGAAACCCATCATGAATGCTTCATTATAAAGGTTCCATATTCATGATTGGTTTCTCGTCGATCTAGTAAGTCATCACAAGGTAATTATATCCCAATTTATATTAAACCTTTGGAAGTGATCAGAAGTTTAAATTTCAATCCTGTTTCATATATACAACCTGAACACACACACAATGTATTCCTAAAGTTAATTCGGAAACACCTTTCAAAAAACAAATTTTTATTGAAAACCAAATCCATAAAAGTGTTTTCATTACCAAACCTATTCAATTAAACACCCATTTTATTTATAACCATTTTTTCATTAAAATATTTAAAAATTCCAGAAAATCCGTAATTTAAAATCATCAATTTAAATTCTAGAAGTCAAATAACTTTTCACAACAATTCACCAAGATTTCATAATTTAATTAAAATAATAAATCAACACTAATGAAGTCTTATTCCATTATTTCCCAAGTAAAGTACATTAAAATAAAGAAATTTTAAACTAATACAATCAATTCAATCGTGAGGATTTGAGATTTAATCCCCCCACCTCAATGGTTTTGATGAAAACCACAACAAATGAAGAACACACAAGAAAACCGAGTCAATTCTCTAAGATCCCGCCTTAGATCTCAACTTCTTAAAAGAACAAGATCAAAAATAATTATTTTTGGTATCCGATCAAATATATCTAACCATAAGTGGTTTATATATAATAAACCAAGTGAAGAGGAGAAGTAGATCTGAGTAGTTCGAAAAAACCGATCAAAAATGAAGAAGAACGATCACATACCGTAAGAATATGGTATCGATTCACAAAGGGAAGACTTCGGATCGCCTTTGGAATGATGGGAGATCATTCATTGGAATATGGAGAACAAAAATCCCGAAATAAGTCCTCTTAAGAGGAAAAACAATGCATTTAGAAAAAAATTCATTTTTGATCTAGTTCTTTGGAGCTCACTGAAGTGCACACATGGTTAGTTTGCACGGTTACACAAACTGTGCACTAATTGTGCATTAGAAATGGCCTAGGAAGACCCTCACATGACGTCCTAGAACAATATCTCTAATCATGAAACAACCATGTGGTATCTACTACCTCAAAATGACCAACAATTCATGGTTTGGACGCATAGTTGGAAAACTCGTGTACTGCCCATGTGACGTCCCATTTTCTTCAAAACTTGATTCAATGTTCTTCTAAATCTCCCATTCATCAACCAAAAAAATATAACCATGAAAACCAACATTAAAGTATTACCTACCAGAAATTGGGGGTCCTACATTCTCCCAAGCATTGGTCTCCCCATCCTTTGGATGTTTAAAACCCTCGCCCAATTGAATTAGTTCCTTCCAATGTTCCTTCACATCCTTTTCATGTTCCCATGTCTCTTCTTGAATCTTACCATGCTTCCATAAAAAACTCACTAGATCGATTGTTTTTTCACGAAATACTTTCTCATGCCTGTCTATAATCCAAATTGGGATATGTATCAGCGAATCATCCAGCTCTAGGTCAACGTGATCCCATCTACTCACATGGTCAGGATCAAGCACCTACATTTTCAACTGAGATACATAGAAGAAATTATGCACGGAACAGAACCAGGGTGGTAATACCAACTGATTTTTCAACTCTCCAAGACATTAAAATATCTCTAAAGGGTCAATGTATCAAAGTGATAACATTCCCTACTTTCGAAAATAACAATGTCCAAGCCTTGGAGATATTCTCAAGAAGACATTAACACCCACAGCGAACGACAACAATCTTCAATGGTGATCAACATAGGATTTATGATGATTCTTGAGTTGTCTCCACCCTATTTCTAATCAAATGGATCTTTTCCACTATTTCTTGGATAAGGATCTTCCCAAAAAGTTATTTTCACCTATTTCCACCCAATATAGTAGAGAACGACAAGGTCACCCATACAATTCTTCAAACATTAACATATGTATTGATGCATGATAACTTTTATTTTATGAGAATTAAAAAAAGGTTATATTATCTTCCCATGATCCACCAAAATACATAATTTAATCCCACAACATGCCTTCCAATGTTTTTATCGTCTTCATGGATTTCCCATCCGTTTGAAGACGATACGTCGTGCTCATAGTCAACTGAGTCCCAAGATCTTGCTGTATGGATTTCCATAAATGAGATCTAAACCTCGTATCACTATCTATGATTATTGAAACTGGTATTCCATTCCTTTTTACCAGTTCTTGGATGTAGATTTTTTATAAATCCTCCACTGTATGAGTTTCACGAATAAGGATGAAATGGGACAACTTGGTATGTCAACCCACTTTCATGAATATAACATCTTGTTTCCAATCCATTCATGGAATAACTATAACAAAATAAATCGATATTTTCTCCCATTTATACACTAGGATACGTATTGACTGCAACATTCATGCTGGTCTCTAATGCTCTAGTTTATCCTACTGACATGTTAACCACTAAAAGAAAAACTCAGCAACCTTTCATTCCATGCTGCTCCACTAAAACAACACCTTTAACTCCTTATTCATATTTTGAGTACCCAGATGTGTAGCTCATCTTGAATGGTTGTAAGCATGGAGTTATTATTGATAAGAAATAGGTACAACAATTAGATCTCAAATGCACAAAACTAAACCCCCATCATGTCTTCAGCACTCACTGGTGTCCCCATCATTGAGTTTCAAACACATAATCAGACATTCAGAATCAGATGTTTGAGCATATTTGACCACATTTAGAAAATCAATAACAAGCTTAGCTAAACTAAAAACCACCACATCATCTTAGTAATCACATTCTAGGTGCTTGTCACCTTGGACCGACATATACTATCATTCTTATGAAGCTTATTTTGATAAGTAAACATATGAATCTAGACTCAATGCATACACCACAGAATTCCCCTTTCCTGGTGTATACAAAAAGTCAATGTCAAACAATTGGAGATACTCTATCCATCCCTTTTGCCACATATTTAAATCTTTCTGTGAGAAAATGTGTTTCAAGCACTTCTGGTTCAATAACACCATAAATTTCACACCAAAATGATAATTTCACCATGTATTCAAGGCTATAATGACTTCAGCTTACTCCCAATATTGTGTTGGGTGGTTCTTCTCATGCGCTCTTAACTACCTTGAACCATAAGCAACCACATGGTCTCCTTGCATGAGCAGACATAACAACGCTGATCCTGAAGCATCACAATACACTATATACCCCTTTCCTAATTCAGGATAAATCAAGATAGGTGCAGATGAAATAAAATCATTCAACTAGTGAAAAGATTTTTTTAATTCCTCTTTCCATTGGAATGGAGCATTATTCTTTGTTAGAGATTTCATTAGTGAATACAGTTATCATAAATCAAGCACAAAGCGTCAGTAGTGACAATCTAGTCCAAGAAAGCTTCATATCTCGAAGAAATTCATTGATAGTAGCCATGAGACAAAAACTTTTATATTTTCATGATCAACAAAACACCATTTTTAGTTATGAAATTGCCAAGGAAATGTACTTCCTATATCCAAAAATCATACTATAATAATTTTTCATAAAAATGATGATCTCTAAATATTTGTAACACTGTATCCAAATGATCCTTATGGATATCACTTGCCTTTGAACACACCAAGGTTTTGTCCAAAAACAACACAACAAAAGAATACACATATTTCTAAAATATCTGATTCATCAAATCCATGAAGACCGCTAGTGTATTTGTTAGACAGAAATGCAAGACTCTATAGTCATAGTGGTCATATCATATTCTGAATGCTTCCTTTGGAATATCAACCTTCCCAACATGCAATTTGTGATATCCAAACTACAAGTCAATTTTGGATAACCATTGAGCTACCTGTAATTGGTCAAATATATCCTATGTGCATAGAAGTAGATATCAATTTTTTATCGTACCATGGATAAACTTATGATAATCAACACACATCTGAAGATATATATTTACTTTCATCAAGAAATAAACCTGGTGCTTCCAATGGAGATGAACATGGTCGAATGAAACCATTTAAATCCTGTTTCTTCGGAATCACTATCAATTCTTCTAATATTGTTGGTTCCATCATGTAATATGTAAGGTAAATACTACTTGTCCCCATAAACAGATCAATCGTAAACTCCACTTCTCTTAGAGGTGGTAACCCAAACAAGTTCTTGGAGAATTCATCTAGAAATTTATCTACAACATCTAGAAAACTATTTTCCTTTATCTCTTTCATTTATTCCAATGTCTATCCTTCCATATGATAAGATATGGTTCCCACCGTTAGTTCCAACAAACTATATTCACCTCTCCTTACTATCCTTTCTTCTCTGAAGTGATTCTCAACTTCTTCCAAAATTAGGAAAGTAATTGTTCTCTTATAACAGAAGATGTGTTCCATGAATGTTTTCAGCCAATCAATACCCATGACTACATCATAGTCCTCTATGAACGACATTGATAAGTCCCATCTCATTTCTGTTCTGTTAGTAGTTATAACACATGCTCGACACACAAAGGCTTAACATTCTATTTCAAAGAGATGAGTGTGCACTTTCAGAATAAAATTCATTAATTCCAACATTAAACATATATATTCTATACCACCAGATTCAACGAACTAATGTGATGCACCAGTATAAAAGAGAACCTACAAAGTGGTAGGAATCAATATAATCAAACCTCTCACCATAGATGGTCCATCCCAATCATCGGTAATCATCTGCTCAGCCCCATACAATCACATCATCATTGTATAGTTCTATTTGTTTCCTTTTTGAGATTTCCCTAGTTGAGGAGTCTTAAAATTTCTTTAATCACCATACCTAGACATGTCATGCTGACAAGACTAATTATATTGTCCTCACCTTGTCAAATCATATGATGATTGCGACACCTGAGAAGTTTTTCGAGCACCAGAACATGGAGCACAGTGGAAATAGCACTGAAGATGTCCCATCATGTTGTAATTGTCACATTCTATATGTTGTTACATACAATATTTCTTTTTGTGGTCAAGAAAACCACATTGAAAGAAACATAATTTTCTCTAGGGTCATGTAGGAAGGTTCCCCAATCCAATCATCTAATTCTAGTTTCCACTTCCACATTTGAAATAGGTGTCCCTTTTTCTGTTATCTCCCAGTTGTAGAGCTACCACCATTCCCTCTAGGTATCATCATTCATCATCCTATCAATCCTAAGATATCACGTTCACCAAAAATCTCTCTGTTCACTATCTCTGTATAATCCTTACTGTAGATTATTGTATTCATTGATTGTATCTCATTCCATATACCTGATTCGATGATGTGTGCCTTCAAAGATACACATGTTGTAGACATTGGTAAAAATGGAGTAAATTCATGAATTTATCTGTTAATCTGTGACGAAGAGACTCTCCTGTTACAGGCTGAAAATTCCATCATTTTCTAGATCTAGAACGTATGATGATATAAATTTGTTTTAAAAAAATTACACAAAATCCTCCGATTTAATGCCCCGATTGAATTTAGCCTTCATTTCTAAATCCCACATCTTTTGTGAATTATCCTAAATAATATAAGTTACCATCATGAAATTGAACATTGGTGTTGAGTTGATGAAATTGATGATATGATCCATCCTACTCTACCACTCCTATTTCTTCTTGAGTTCAGAGTCACCTCAGATGTTAGGTGGATTCTATTTCTTGAACTGAGTGGTATGATCAACATGTCGTGCCACATTTCTCTAGTTCCCCATATAAATAGCATGAAAATCCTAGACAAAGCTCTAAAAACGCTCTTGGTTCACCCATGGTTTAGCTTTAACCACATTCTCCATAGCTTCTTCGGTATGGTTTCGATGATTCCCACCATATGACATTTTCTAAACCAACAACAAATTCTGTTAATATCACTCTCTAGAAACTAATGGATTTTCATCTCCAACTATATCACATAAACTATAACAATATTTTTCATCCAAATACAACCTTTTCCAAAGTTAAACAATTTTTATAATCATTATTTCTTTTGAAAAACAAACTATTTTCATGAATTTCGAAGTATCCTATTTTCAAAATCTTCGATTTGAAAAAACAAATCTGCATTTTTAAAAAATTTACATCTTCGCACAAAATAATAAATCATTACTCAAAATGAAATCTGAAATCAGAGTAGAAATTCAATCCTCTACAATGCATGTCATTCTCATCTCATTGGATAAATCCATGAAAATGAGATTTCCAAAATTCTTGAAGTGTTTCAAAAACACTTATGTACCCAACACCCTGGTAACTTGAGGTACATGATAAACATGTGAGAAATGTCCTTTTATGTTGTACATTTCATGCTCTGAAAATCGTAATCATGTCTATGATTCCAACCCAGGAAATAGATGAAAATTATTTCCAACTCTAGGACCAATAATATTGACAATTTCTTCAAAAATGGAATGACCAGACTAATAAAATTTTTAATGACCCGTCAATTCTCATTGGCTTGAGAGTAAAACTAGTCATCACTATGCCTTAAGCGGCATCCCCCAGACGCAAAAGGCTGGAAATTAATGTTGAAAAGTATCAGGTAGAATTAGGGGATGATTTATCATTTTAGAAATAGGCCAATAAACAAACAACCCATAACAAAACCATACACTAAATTATGTTTCAACAAAAGAATGACTACTAAACAACTTCATATATATCATAAAACATCAATTTACCCTATAGTAGATGACCATATAAGTATCAAATAACGTAGAAGATAAACTAATTATAAATCTCAGTAGACTACAGGACTCTCTGATCCACATGGTCCAAGCTCCACAATCACAGAATATCACCAACATCATGATGTAGTGCTAAAAACGTGGGAAATGATACCATTGACCCTATATCAGAAAATAGAATTTGAAAAATCACCAAGGTTCTAAGAAAGGGTGAGTATAAAACTAAGTAGGCTTCCCGCAATGACTTCCCTACTCATGACACTAGGATAGAAGAGTTAGCAACATTTACATAAAAGTGTTTATATAAAACAATTTTTCAAAACTATTTATAACAAAATTTAAACAATTTTCTAAAACCATTTATAGCCAAACACACACAAGTGATCTTTAAAAAAATTCATCAAGTTTTTTCTTCAGAAAAATAATTAAAAAGTTTTAAAACCATTTCAGAATATCCCTTTTCGGAAATACCCTTCCCTTCTACAAACCCAAGAAGAGAACCATTCATGATTTGTTACGACCATTCCAAACTCATGAGAGGTTTCTCTTCGATATACCATGTCATAACAAGGTAATTATATCCCATGTTCCATTAACCCATTGGAACCGAGCACAAGGTCATATTTCATCCAAGCCTCGTATTTTCAACATGAACATGCACACCATCTATGCCCATACATCATGTCAAATCACCTTTTCTACAAAAAATACCATTTTATGGAAAGGAAAATCCCACAAAGTCATTTCAATACCAAACCATTTCAATAAAACACCATTTTTATTAAAAAATCATTTTTTATCAAACCATTTGACAATTCTAGAAAATCCATAATTTAAAATCATCATTTTAAATTGATGAAGCCAAATCAGATTTCACAATAATTCACCATGATTTCACAATTTTACCTAAACCATAAATCATCACTAAATAAGATTTCTTCCATACTTTTCACAATCAATTCGATTAAATTAAACTAATTTCAAACAATGAAATTCAATTTTATTTAGTGGAGTCATGAGTGTAGCTTCCTATATCAACGGTTTCGACAAAAACAGGAACGATTAATGAATAGACAAGAAAATTGGGTCAATTCTCTAAGAACCCACCTTGGATATCTTCTAATAGAAATAAAATGACCAAAAAACATCATTTTTTTAATCAACACACATAGATCTACCCATAACAGGAATAGATCTATGAAACAGAGGGAATTTGAGAAGTAGATCTATGGAGATCTACGAAACTACTCAAAGACGAAGGAGAACAATCATGTAACTCAAGAATCTGACTTCTTTTCACCAATGGAATCCTTTGGATAGACTTAAAATTGTAGGTAGAACATTCATTGGCCTATGGAGAAGAAAAACCCTGAGTTATGGCGACATAGAAAGAAAAAAAATCCAATTAGAGGCAAAAACGTGTAACATACACTTTTTTAGGATCTCACATATGTGCCTGCAAGGTTAGTCTGCACGGTTAGATAGACCATGTGCTAACAGTGCATTAGCCTCTACCTAGGAAAACCCTCAAACGACTTCAACACATCATGTCACTGACTAGGCTTCAACCCTATGGGATCCACTTCCTTAAAACGACCGATTACACATAGTCTGGCCTCATTGGTAGACAAATCGTGTGCCACTCGTGCGACATCTCCTTTGCCTGAAAACATCATTCAATGATATCCTGACTCTCCCAGTCTACACCCTAAACATTATATCCATGAAGAGAATCTTGTAATGGTTACATACAACAAATTAGGTGTACTAGAGTTACAACATCACACCAATGTTGTCATGAATCACAATGGATGTATATAACAAGCACGACTCTCCACTCTGAAAGAATTTTCGGGTGCTCAACGATAGACAGCATGACCTCTAGACCTGACTCAACAGCCCATGAACTTCCATCCCATGAAAAAGCAGGAAGATGATGCTGCTAGAACTCAAGGGTGAGATCAGTCATCGTAGGTGCAACCCATGGAGCACCAAGCATGGATTTCATTAGACATAAGAAACTATCATAGACATGGAAAGTAGTTTCTGAATCAAGTCCACCTGGGTGGTGCCTCACATTGCACTCCTATAGGTAATACTGGAGGATCAACACCCACTATGTCTAGAGCATGGTCTTCACCACTCATATAGAGAATGAAACAAGGATGACGTGGACGCATTGGGATAAAAATGCAAAGCACACACCTCTGAAAATGTTTAGAGGCATAATATAGAATAAATAGAAGAAACATAACATAATAAAACTCGGTACCCAAAACATGCTACCCAATACTACTTGCATAGAAAGATAGGTATCGGTAGGTGATCAGGTATATATTTCTTGTCATTCTAAAGATAATTTCCTAGTTCAATCCTTCACCTTTCATAAACTAGACAAGGTGGGATAAGGATGTGCAACCTATTAATTTTTTATTTTAGGATTCACATTAAAATGGATATCCATTTTCAATGAATCAATGTCCATACTCCTATCACCAGAAACAACACCAATTTATTTATATCATAATGGGTTGACTCAGTAAATTCATCATCCCAACCCATGTTGGCCTATACACCTCATTAATTGATATAGGCAATCATTAAATTGCATCTGAATTAATATATGTACTTGTAAACTATCAAAACAACACTCAACAATAAAAATAATATAAATCATTGAAATGAAGTGAAATGCACCTATATAGCATGGAAATATGCATGTCATGGGAACTCTACGTGCCTATGATGATTCATGTTACAATGATCCAAGCCCTCATATAATTGGTCTAATTATTAATGAAAATCATCAAATAGAGAAATAATCAAAAACACCACAAAACATGTGCATCACCCTGAAGTGAAATAATATCACGTATAATACGAAATAGTTGAGCGACAATTATAATTTATGATACTTCGTTTTTACATTGAACATGGGTTCGTGACGCCCATGAACTTATATTAACCATGTCCCAAGAGTTTCTATCCTCTAATCTATTTTCTCCAAATACTAAAGCATGAATGGAAACCATCATTAATAGGAATTTGTGATGTCCCACACCTGGATGTCACTTAACGGGTCCCCCTTGACCGGTGGGTCACATGGCCACAAGCACATCTCCCTAAATGCACAAGGCTCCCAACTAGTAGTGAAGACCTAGGGTGTGTCCGTGCGGGGAATATGCTCTCATTATTATAGTGTAGCACAACGAAATGAATATGAATGAATAGTAAACATCATAAGTAATATAAATAAACAGAGGAAGCAATGTAATGAAAAAGATAAACGAGAATGAAAATAATTGTATAAAATGAATGAATGATAATGTGATGTTGTTTTATATGAAATCTAGAAATCATGGATAGAAGGGAATAGGAATAACATGTTCCACAATGTATAATAATAAAAAAGATACTCCTAGAATCCGGATATCCGACTTAGTCATCTGCCACCAAGATCCATCCTATCAGCATGCAATCAAGTGTTCCAAGCGGTATACTTCCCTTACTCAACACTTATAGTAATTTAATATAATCCTGGTACTAAATGGATCCTTGAGAGGGTGTGTGATAAATCTTAGTGGGTGACCACCATAGGCTAAATAAGACTCAAGTACATACCATTGTGCATCTAATGCAATAAACAAAAGCTCGATTGGATGCGGGAATAAGGATATCTCTTTATCCATACCTTTGGCCTAAAAAAATATCTAAAATGGTGGGAAAAGGGCCTAATCCTATTGGTTCAAAGATTAGGGAGGAAGAGCAGGGTGAATTCATAATTAAGGTGGAAACAAGGAATGTACCTAGAATTTAAGCCTGCATAATGTTTGTCCACATGATGTTTCCAATAGTGCGCCAACCGTGCAAGACGGTTTTACCTGAAATCAAATAATCTGCACAGTTTGATCAAACTTTGATCAAGACAAGAATGAGTACCTTGGGAGAATAGGGTGTTTGCATGGTTAGGTCGCACGACTATGCACCCACTGTGCGAGGGGGCTCTGTTTTGAAAAAAAATGCACCATCTGAACAGTTAGGAAAACCATGCTGTATTCCTGCACGATTTTCTCTAAACAATTCGCTAAGTGAGTTTTCCACAAAATGATGGGTTTTGAGTTCCGAACAAGTCCCTGAAACCACTGAGTCATTTTATACCCCGTTAGGAATCTATATTAGTTCCAATGTAAATATTTAGTTAGAAAATTAAAACATATATACTTGAGTGAAACGATGGGTTCTAACATGATCATATATATCTCATTCCCATTTGTCTGCCTGTATAAATATATTTATTCTAAGAAATTGTGATTTGATTCAAAGAATTTATTAATATATAATATTTGTTAAAAAATTACAATGTAAACATAAATTGGGTTTTCCTACATAGCTTAATGATGTAATTAACTCTAACAAGATATAGATTATATATATGAAATTATGGGAAATTGATTCATTAAAATGGTATGGAACTCGTTTTTTTATAAATTCCATTTATTTCTCATATAATATAGTTAAATTATATCTCAATTACAACATATAAAACATTGTGACTATATAATATTTTCAAGACATCCCGTTGAAATAAATCCTTAAATTCATTACTCAGCTCTTATATGTGGGTTTTACCATATCTTGTCTGTCATATAACAGTAATGACTATGTTTTAAAATTTTAATAAATTTAATATTTATAGGTTTCAATTATAATGAATTGAAAATGTAATTTATTGAGTTCAAACTCAGAAAATTGAATATGGAAACCCAAATAACTATTTCTGGGTTGGAATGACTGAACCCTTATTGGTTTCCTTTATCTTTATTTGGGATTAGTTGAAGAAACCATGGGGGTACACTTTTGATATGTTTGGATGGGTATATAATATTAATCAGACAAATAAATAGTGTTTTGAATAAATTTATGGTGGAATCAAACTTAACTAACTTCCATAAAATTGTAAAAATATGTTTTATATTTTAAGGATTATTTTATTGAGCGGTTAGGTATTTAAAATTCTAATTACGAACTAAATATTTCATTTGTAAATATACATGAAATAAAAATTTCATTAAATTATCATGTTTTATGAATTTATTGATAAATTAATGATAGATTAAAAATAAAATGTTATCAAATTATCCTTAATTAATTTGATATAATAGTTAAATAATGTGTCATGTAAAAGTTATTGATAATTGTTATATGAATTTTCAAATATCCAAGCTTGTTAAATGATTTTATTATTCTTAATTTATTAAAATATGCTATATAAAACCTTTTTTCTAATTAATAAAGGAACATTGTTTCAGGATTTATTCTTTTTCTACTAGCAATTTCTTTGGATTATAACCTGTACATTTCTCATGGATCTCTATAGAATTATCTATTATTCTAGAACTAAATAAAATGTGGTAGCGCCCTATGAAAATTTAGTTGTTAATCTAGTTTGAAAGTGTAACATCCCAAAAATCTAATGTAACAATCTTATAATCAATATGTGAATGACACATGACACCAAGAAGATAATTGAAAATAATACCCTCAAAATTATAACAAATTAACTATTTTAAATATATTTGATATAATTTATATTTGGTAATTCACTCGACACTGAGTGACATTACCTTACATGCATGACAAACTTTCTTTGAAAGATTTCATTACATGTATGATCTTGTTCTTTCAAAGAACAATTTATTATTAAATATAATAAGATATATCCAATGAATTCTATTAGTAGTTACGAAAATGAGTAACTAAATTATGAAAACCAATTGTCTAACAAAATTTAAAATTAATTCATTGGTCATAAATTTATTGTTAAATATTATAAAAACCAATTGAATATAAAAGAAAATATTATTATTATCACAATAATTTTTTACAATAATATATTTTATTAATAAAAATAATTGGTAATGTAATATATCTAATATGTTCAACATAATATTTCTTAGTTTATATAATATATTTTACAGGAATAATATAAAAATCCAAAAATTATAATTAAACCACTATAATTTTATAATGTAAATTTTTACACAATTTAATGGTGTACCCATATTAAATATGATGTTTGATAGATTAATTGGTTTAATATGTCAATATAAACATCAAATTTGAATTAGAAACATAAAAATTTGGTTCGGTTGATTTTTTGATATTATTGGAAACATATTATATTTTGAATAATGTATAATAAATAGCGATTTTTGTTCAAAATTTCTTTTTCATCTAATTTCATAACATGGTTAAATTATATTTTTATTATATTTAAAATTAATTAGAGAATATTTTTTTAATTAATAAAATTTATTCTATTTTAATCAATTTCACATTGAAATTGACTACAAAAAATTCCAATCTTTTGGAAATTTTTACATTGAAAACTTATATTGTCATCTTGTATGTGGGATTAAATTTAAATTAATTTCAGCCATGTATGTGATTGGATTAATGAAATATGTAATAAATATTTTGAATCAAATAAATTATTATTTATAATAATAAAAACACTGGTTTTAAATAAAATATTAGTGAAATTAATTAAAATTAATTACCATTATTAAGTTGAAATTAATCTTAATAATGGAATAAACTATTAACTTAAGGGATCAAATGACATAAACACTTGTAAAAAAAATTACCTAGTGATAAATCTACCATTAATCATCCATTATTTCGTTTTTTATGTTTTTAAAACTTTTTTATGGTAAAAAATGGGAATAACTATTTTCTTTTCAAAAATAATAAGTCCGTACTTTTCCTTCCCAATAAAGGCCACCATCTCTCCCACATTCCCAAACATATCAAACCCCATATGTTTTTAAAATACCAACCCATATATATTACAAAATATTCTCCCCTCTACCTTGATTCCTCCATTTAAAAGGAAATACATCCACGGAAGCCTTTTGGTATAAACCAAATGATGGTACCTGATTAAGACAAAACGTCTTCTCTAGAGAACTCAACTTTAATTTCCATTATCAACTCCCTAAAATCACATTATACAATTATTTTATAATAAAAAGTATCCTAAATATAGTAGGTTGTTTTTAAGTAATTGTTTTTCATAACCTTACACAAACCACCATCTAATAGGTAACAATCATATTGATTCTGTGTACGATGAACTACTTCCTCACAAAATAATGATTGTTCATTTTTTCATTACCACCTATTATGTTGACCATTATCATGGAAACTATGTTTATATATCATATATATGATATTTATTATGATTTTAATCTCTTTCAATCATTTTATAACATATTCCTTTAAACATTCAATTTTTCTTTTATTTGATAACAAAATTAGAGGACGTGTGCATTACAGCCCCCAAGAATTGATGTGATTCATTTACTCTATACATAGATCATATTATGGATGAAATTTATAAACCTATTAAATTTATATAACAATTATAAGATAATATAATTCTAATACACATATATATTATTTATATTTCATTCTTTTACTACAAAAATGAATTGAATGTAGCATTAATGATTATGTACAGCTTACCGTCTCCAAGAATGGTGGAATTTATTTCTATTTCAAAAAAATAATTTAATACTATAAATAAATATATACTGATCATATATGATAATGAATTCATTATTAAAATTCATGAAATTATTATAAATGATCTATTAAACGAAAACAACAAATAATAAGTTCAACCTTACTCGAGATAACTGGTTCATTAACATCTGAAATAGTAAATTAGCGAATATTGATAAAAACTGTGTACTAAAATATAATAAGATATTAATATATGATATTATACACCTGATTATGTTTTTATTATAAGGTAGAAACACATTATATACCATTATATATCTAGATAAATACCACACAACAAAAGGAAAGTAAAATTATGAGATTCCGTCTCAATTTACATTCCATTGAGACTTATTTTTATGATGAAACAATTCACCTATATATGGTATATATAGAGCCATTCAACATGAAATATCTTGAATTTTATTATTAGCATGATTTTAAAAGTTTCATTTAAGTCATGGGGTATTAGGATTTAGAATTTTCAATTTGTTATGGGAATCGTTAGAATGATTAAATATTATTTTCACTCGAGAATGTTTCAATGTATACAACCCTTGTTTTTACATAGACTCCACTAAATTATTATTGGAAAAAATAATATTCTTCATATAATATGAATATTTGATAAGGAACATTATTTATTTTTTATATGAGTAATTATTTGGACATGCAATACAGGACATGGGGACCATTTAATGTTATCCATACGGGTTGGGGACTAGTTAATATAAGCCCCATCATGCATCTATAATATCATGGGATGAAATAGTTGGCCAAATTAGATAGGTTATTACCAAATAGCTAAATCTTCTTGTGAATGGCCTTGTTTGTAAGACTTACTCAAACCTAGGAGACTTGGAATCCAATTAATAAGCATTTCCCTCATTTAGTTTTAGTTATTATTCATCAATGTGATTTTTCATCGACATATATAAGGATATATATAATTATTATTTCACTGTTTAAATGGAATTTTTTTTTCAGATTTTTGATTTTCCATATCGAATTTTCCTTATCAATTTCTTAATGGAGTGTGTTATATGTTATTTACCATTCTGTGTTAATTTATTTTAATTGATTTATTATTTCTAACACTTTATATACACTTACTAAGAAATTGAGATCTCCCTTATTATATTTCATTTCCCCAAGTTATAAAGAATAAATCATTGAATAAGAAATCAAGGATACAGTTTAATTCATTTCATTATGTATCATGATTTTATTTTATATGGATCAATGTATTATGGGTATAATTTATGTAATCGGACTTTTTAGGACTGCAAAACTGATCGGTATTTCAGAATTTGATATTTTCTAATCGTGATAATCTAATTAAACAATGAACTGACTTTTGGATTTTAGGGTTGCGACATCACAGTTTGTATCAGAAAATTTATTGATTTATCATTGATAATAGATTTAGAAATCATTTATTCATGAGCACAACACTATGATATAAATTGGCGATATATATACAAGAACATTATATAATTTTGTTATGGGATTGATTATGTGGGTATTTTGAGAAATACATCCATATTTCATTACTAAAAGTGGAAATAGTTTTATCACATATGAACCTATTAGTAATAACTCCAAAAAGGTGTTTCGTACCTGACCTAGGGTAACCTGGTACGCGACAAAGAGTCTTACTGCACACAGGGTTTGACATCGCCCTAGGATATCCTTAGATAGTTCATATATTCTTTATCTACCCATATGAGAGATTTGAAATTCACGATTACCCTCAGTGTGACAAATGTTTATGATATTAGTATTCAAGGTGAAAAAAATATGTTATGTTCTATATTTTATTTAGAGTTTTTGAAATATCCTAACATTATGAGATAAAATATTGTATCCAATTGATTAGACATGGTTCCTAGATTGATTAATGTTTTCAATACTCATGTAAAATATTGATATTTTTCTATTGAGGTATTAATTACATGTTTTTTTGGAACTAAACAATATGTAGACATATTATCTCATTTTAGTCAGATTATGAAAAATAACCATTCCCTAATTGAGAAACAAATTCCATGGAAATAATCTCATATGACAGATCAATGTTTTTGCGTGAAGACCCAATAATTTAGTGTCAACACAAATCCAATTTCACCTGAGAAATAGATTAAGTATCTGGAAAATATATTTACTACCATGGAATGTAGTAAAAGGGATGATGTTACATATATTTCTTGTTGTCTTCTTGGGTATACTTAAAAGTGGTGGTCTTTGATTCTTGGAAGAAGAAATTTAAATCTTGGAGTGGAGAACATATAAGTATAAATTCTTCATAATGATAAAAAAAATTAAATGAAGATGAAGTTCCTTATCCTAACCAAATAAATAATAACGTAGTTTTTTAGATTGTGAAGATACCATTACATGGATTTCCATGTATGCTAAAGATTATATTCATAACAGAGAGTGCAAGATCGACCACTAATTTGAAGGACTTAAGCTATTCCATTTAAGGTATCTAGTGTATCAAACACTTATTCATAATATTAAATATTCTAATGCGTTATCAAGACATAGAAATAATTATATTAGTCCAATGGCTTCTATGGAAACAAATATGAGAATATGTCTTCTGAACACTATGAAATGTAGAATGACACAAAACAATTGATGTAAAGATGGGTTTTCAAAAATGTGTTAACTGTGGAAATAATCAACATGGTAAATTCATTAAATGGTTTGGGGTTTTTTAATTATGGATATAATTGTCACAAGGAAAAATATTGAAAAAGAATGAATTCTAGTGCTAGTATTCAATGTTACAACAGCAAGGAGATGGTGAACTGCAAAAATAAATTCTCCCTGAATCAAGATAAGATACCCCCTAATAAGCGAAGGGATCATGGTCATGAATATGTTTTTGAGTAAAAAAAAGTGTAATTATTAATATAATTTGGGATATTTCTGTAATAAATACGTTGTAAAAGTATTTTTTATGATTTTATCATTAAATAATTAATGAAATATGTAATTATTGAACTATAGTACACTTTCATTATGGATTTCATATCATATGTTGAATTGTTACAAGAAAATATATTTATCTTAAATTAAATCTATTACAGGGAAATAAAATCATTAATATGTTTCTTATTTTGAGATAATCAGGAAGAAATGATTTATTTGGACAATTGCTTACTACCTTGGATCCAATTACTGACATTTCAAAATTTTCTAAATTCTATCATTTTTAGAATTTAATACACTTTTTTATTTATGGAATATATCTAATAACATGTGACTTATATATGGAATGTGAAATAATGTATGTTTCTAGCTTGGTTTTATGGTAATTTGGGTAATTGACATACTAAAACAGGAATTTTGAAATTTAATTTTTCTTCATGTGGACTAATGTCTAATGATAAATTTATTATAGAAATTTACTGAAATTCTTCTTAAATTATTATATTATAATAAATTGGAAAATATAAATATTTATTAAATGTATTAAGATGATATTTTGACATGGTTTTATAGATTACATTTCAATATAAAAAGAAAAGTTGAAAAAAATCAAGGCATGTCCAATGGATAATATTATATTTATAGAAACATATATTTACTAATATTCTTATATATTGATAGAATTATTATTGTATAGAAAAAAAATTGTATTGAGAAAAAATATTTTTCCTATAAGAATCATTTTGGATGATATTTATGACCATAATTCTTAAATATGACATTTGGTTTTGTGGTCAACCACACTCTTGTGAAAATGTTCTCAAGCACCCCCCCTTAGAAATTGAATTATGGATTTGTTATTCTATATCCATATTTCCATTTTCCAACTATGTTTTCTTTAAAAGGGTCATATTTATATGACCATTTAACCATTAATTTTTTCTTATACTAAATATTTGAAATTGAATATTTTATGATTTGGGTCTTTCAACAATTGATTATCTTCAATCTCTAATTTTTAGAACAATATTAAATTGTGGTGATGCTGTTTATTTAATGTTGGGAGACTGAACACACTAAAATTCTAATGTAATAACTTTATATTTGATACAATTTATGAAATGTGACACGAAGAATATAAGGGAAAATGATACCCTGAACCATTATAATATATTCACAAATTCTAAAAATATTTTATATATTCAATATTTGGAAATGCAATAAAAATTGGGTTACCTTACATTACATGTAAGATAAACATTCTTCAAAAACGTACATTACACAAAAAACCATGTTTTACCAGAAAATAATATATTAAATAATATATTAAGATATATTTTATTACATAAATATGTATTTATAAAAATGGTAAACAATTGTTTTAAATTAAATGGTTTCAAAAAAATTTAAATGGAATCATTAGTAATAAATTAATTATAAATGAATATGAAAACCGATTGAATATAAAATAAAATATTATTCTTTATGAAAAATATTTATAACCTAATATATTTAATTAATAACTATTATTGGTTGATATTAATGTAATATATATATATATATGCATTAGTAATATATTCAATATAATTGTTATTTATTTCATCCAATTGATTTGATAAGCCAAAGATAAGTACAAACCAAATATTACATATAAAAATCTATATTTTTTAAAATAAAATTTAACATCTTTTTAATGGAGAACCCATTTTAAATAATAATTATGACACATTAATTGATATAATAAGTAAAAATAAAATTTACATTTTAAATATAAAAATTAAAATTTGGACATGGTGAATTATATATATATTATAGAAACAAATTATTTTTTAATTAATAATTAAAAATACTGAATTTAAGTTCATAAATGATTTTTTATACAAACTATTCATACGGTAAAATTATCTTTTATATTTTATCTAAATATTAATTAGATAATATTATTATCATTTTTTAATTTATGTCAGTAGTTTAAATTTCTCTTTGAAATTGACTATAATAATATAGCATTCTTTTAAATATTTTTACCATAAAACCCAGATTGTCGTCCCATCAATGTCATTAAATTTAACATATTTTATACCACATTATTGATTGGAATGTGGGAAAAATTATTCCCTATTTGGAATAATAATAATTTATAATTTATAATAAAAACAAATTTTTTGCATAAAATATTAGTGTAAATAATTGAATTTAATTACAATTATTAAGGTAAAATTAATCTCAATAACAGGAAAACGTTTATCTTAAGACCACATATTACCTATATGATGTATTCAAGTCATAGGGTGTGGAAAAAAAATTATTTACTATGTTAAAATTAAGTAATGTGGTTGACCTAGGATGTCTCCCGAAGTGTAGTGCACACAAAACAGGCTGTCACATTAAAATGAGGGTAAAAATGGCGTGTTTGATAAAACAATATTGAAGGGAAATTAAAATTAAAATTATTGAAAAACAATGATATTAAAATGGTGATTAGGTCAGGGTCGGTTTCCTAATTGTAATGATATCCTTTTTCAAAAAAATTAAAACCTCTTCTTCTTTGTTGATTAATGTGAGTTTCCACAATTGTTTCTTCTCACTTCCTTGGTGAAATTATTATAGTGAGAGAAATCTTACCAAGATCCCAGTTTTGTCAACTATCCTTCCATGTGTAAAATATTTTTATTGAATATCTTTAATTTATATAGGAAATACCCGATTGAGTTTTGTTTATCCCAAATAATCAAGAACATTCACTACACCTTTTACACGTACTGACCATCGTCGAGTACATCACCACTAATCCATGGTCTATTCCGTCGTATACAAACCAGAAATTAGTGGTGGGAGATTATGGTTATTTTACCATGAATAAATCAATAACAGAAGTAATATTCATGAATGTATGCAATTGATAATAAAATAATCTATAAGAAATTGAAAACAAATTTCAAGAAAAAAGAAATTTATTCAATTTAATCCAAGAATTCAAGCATTACATTGTAGAAAACCAATCATTCCCAATCACTCCAAATGTTATCCCCACCATGGTAAAAGTAATCGAGATGAATGAGGAAGAAGAATGAATTAAAAAACTATGAAAAAGAAAATAAATAAAAGAGAAATCCGAAAAGTTCTTCTCTTTGGTGTCCTAGAAGGAATGGGATGGAATGAGAGTTGATTTGAGAGGGTGGAGCTCTCCTCCTTTTATATCCAGAATTTTCCCCTCGAATGATGAATTGTTTATCCACATTAAATTACATTTTCATGCATTGATCCTTTCTTTAATGTTGTTCAAAATTATCTTGGGCGTTTCCCTGAAAAATCTCATCAGATTTGGACATTTATTCCGAGAGTTTTCCCGTTTTACTCTAAGAATTTATTCTATCCAGTCAGACTCTCCAAATCGCAATCCTCTAGATTGGCATGTTTTAATGTCCCATTAAAAGTCCAATGCATGCATCCTTACCTTCATTAAAGATGCATAAAAACTCATTTCGCGTCCGCCACCGAATTTCAAAACAAATGGGCCCACCAAGAATGAGTTATGGAGCCAACACCAAAACTAGGCAGAACTGCAAACAGTTTTCTTGATCCAACTTGTGAGATTCATTGGAGCTTCCATATGGTCCATTCGGCTATTGGACCAAAAATATAAAATTAAGAACATGATGTTTAGAATCTGTAAAAGAAATAATTTTGAAATTTGGATTATTTTAGATAATGTTATGGCCAAAATACAGAAACCATATAAAACTGTTAAAAATCCGAAATGTCCGATTTTTACTATTCAGCTCAAAATAACATCAATATCCAAAAAATAAAACAATTCATCTTAGAGGAACACTTTTGTGGTTTTAAAACAATAATATTAAATATAAATTAATTGGAAATATTTTCTATATCACTATACTCTAATTAAATACTTGTTTAATGGACATAAATAGGCCACTAACCAAAAATTGTTGAGTTTAGTTGGGTTTTTTATAGTGTTGCGGTTAAAAATGTTGGTACACCTAACTTCATTTCAAAAATAATATGTGAGTCCTTTTCCTAATATTTATCAGGCGACCACCTCTCCCACACTCAAACACATCTGAAACCATGTATTTTCATAAAATATCTACCTATATATCTTCCAAACATTCCTCCCCTTAATATTGAGGCTTCCATTAATGCATAAATTCATCCACGGATGCCTTTTGGTACAAACCAAAATATGTTATCGGATTAAGAGGTAATTCCTTATCTCAATATATGTAGTTTAATTTCTATTATCCCATATTATATATTTATTCCATTATTATATAAACCCTAGGATCCAAAATATTTTTGTATTTTTTATTTAAATGGTTTGACATAGACAGACAAAAACCTCTATCAAAAGGGTAACGAACATTCTATTTCTGTGTATGGTGAGGTATTGACTCAAGAAATGATGATTGTTCATTTATTACATTACCAAATAATATGAAGGAAATTATAATGGAAACAATATTTATATATTATATTTATTATATTTATTATGACTATATAATTTTAGAATAATTTTAGAAAACATATATTTAATACCTCCGATTTTGCGTTAATAAAAAACATCAGTTAAGGAATTGTGGAATACTTCCCACTCGAAGCAATGTTATTCATCCATGATATACTTGTATTAAATTAACGATTATTTTGATAAAACTATGTATTATAAATAACATATATATGATACTATAATTTTATTATAAATATGTAACATTTAATTTTCATAATTTTAATACTACAATGAAAGAAAATTTGCGTTCAGGCATACGTACAACCAACCATTTGCAGGAACAGTGCACCTCATTTCTAGTATCAAAATATAATAGAATATATTAAATACCCAAATAATTAATATATATGATAATTGATATTTGTTTTAAATTCCTGATATGATTCAACCATGATCTAATTAACAATAACAAAAAATAACACGTTAAAACAAACTGGAGATAACTATGAAATTAACTCCATAAATAGTAAAAATATTTAATGTTGTCAAAAACAGGTAATAAAATATTGTATGAAATTAATATATGATATCATAGAAATTTTTATAGTTCTCGTATAAGTTTGAAAAATATTTAATTACACTATACTGGATGATAAATACCACTCAACAAAAATAAGTTTCAGGTAGGGGATTTTATCTCCATTTACATTCCATTGATACTTATTTTTATTATGCACCAATTCACATTTATTTGGTGTATGTACTTATGAATGATAAGAAATATTAGGAATGTTTATATTCATAATATATTATATGATTCATTTCATACACATGAAGTTATTATTTAAATGTTTCAATGTGGTATGAGACACATTGGAATGTTTATCTACTATTTTCCCTCAAGAATGTTTTTATGTAAAAAAAATTTTTTATACTTTTCCTCATATGATTTATTATTGATAAATCCATATTCATTATTCGATATATATAAATAATGAGTCACATAATTTATTTTATATATGTGTAATTTGTTGGACATGAAATATATAGGTTTGGGACTTTTTAAGGTAATCTATATGGTTTAGGTATCTGTTAGTAAAATCCACTCAGTGCATCCCTAGTCTCATGAAAAAAAAATTGATGGAAAAATTAGATGGGGTTTTACCCTATAGATAAATTATATTTTTAATGGTCTTTAAATTTCCAGTTTAATGTAACTAGGAAACATGATTTCCAATAATTAAGAATTTCCATCATTTTGTTTCTCTTATTATTTATCTATGAGATTTTTTGTCGACATGTATATATATATATAATTATTAGGTAATTAATTAAATTTCATGTGTTTTAGTTTCATTCCTTAACATATTTAGTTTTCGTTATATAGTTATTTTAATTGAAAGTGTTACAAATAATTTAACATTCCTCATTAATTTATTATCATTGAATCTTTATTACTTCCCCATTATTTACCCTGACATATCAGTTGGTCAAACACGTACTATGTTTACATTACCAATGTTATGAAGAATAAATATTTGATTATGATTTAAAGGATGAATTTTATTTAATTTTATTTTGTATTAGGATGTTATTTTTTATTTACACATTTATTATTTTTATCATGTGTGTAATCTGGAGTTCCAATAATACTTAACGATTCGGTCCATTGGGATTTGATTCCTTATAATCAAGATAATATAATATAATAATGCATGAGCCCTAGGATAATGGTGGATGGGTGTTAGAAAAGGAAAAAACTATATATTTAATCATTTTATTGTAGTTCCCTTAGAGATGGGAAATAACATAATTTTTTAGCAATGATTTATGGAATAATACTATTCATTCATTAATTGAATTATTTTGGTTGTAATTTTAAATAGTGAATATTCATCTAGTGTAGAAGGGTAGTAGTCTAGTGAGATGATCCTTGTGGAGCTGTCACTATATGAGTATACCTAGATGACGTCATACCTTTATCTTTTTTAATCTTATATCATGAGCCTCTAAAGATAATTTCCATATGTGATTTCTGATATAAAAATATGGAAATAATAACATCATGATGGGAATGAGATCCAATTGTATGAATTATAATATTTATAACCATTATAGATCAGTATTCAATTTTTAAAACCATTTTTTACCACTTTATAGATTTATTAGGAACATGTTAGATATATTGTTAAAGAAGACCAGATATGGGAAATGGTTCCCATGTGAGAGAACATTTTGATAATATGTGGGACCTATTTTCCATACATTTTAGGTATGATCAATTGGGTATGGTGTATGACCCTGAGTCTCTTAGTTTTGACTTAGCTAATAATGAGTAAGTGGAATAAATATTACTGGGAAAATTGAGTTAGAGGATGGAATATGTTTAAGAATTCTGTGGAGGTAATTACCTTTGTTGTGTGGTCATTAGAAGATTTATTCAAATAAGGAACTCAATATTTATAGAATAGGCATGGTAATTAATTGGTGAAAATCATCATGGGTTCTTGGGTATCGAGGCATTATTAGATACGTATGACAATTCAGGATCCTACCCTAGTTGACCATGGGATATGTTCTTCATGTTTTGATGTCGAAAATGAGTCCATGATGTTGGGGTCATTTGATTAATCATGTCATAGGAAAAATTATAAAATGTTAAGATGAGTTCAAAGGGGGATATTCACATGTAATAGCTATTGTTTCAGGTAGATTGGATTTATTATAATTTATTATGGATGACTCATAGGTTCATGAGTTTGATTTTTTCCCAGGTGGTATAGGTTGTACACTCATGGTGTTTGGAAATTTGTATTCATTATATATTCACATGGTAAGTGATTGATAATGGAAATTAGTGAGTAATGTTGTATTGTCCAGGAATCAATGGTTTAGTATTGTTTAACTTTCACATATGAAGATCTGGGTCATTAGGTAAATTAAAAGGTTCTCATATATTATATTGTATACAATTAAATTAACTCTACTATCATGAGATGGTTGACCATGGTTAGAACATGACACAAATTATTAGAATAGGTTCTTCAGATCGTAGGATAACGGAATGAAATCCTTTTTTTATGTGAAAATGGTTTGGGAGTGTGATATATACCAATTAATGGAATCATTGTTCACTCCAATTTCTTTCAATATCAAGCCCAATATATTGAAATTTTCATATTTATTCTATGAAAAATGCATCTATAAGTGGATCTATCATAAAAATATTCTTTATTTAATGATAGATAGACTCCTTAGGTGGTTCACTCGATAAGCATTTTGGGATAATACATAAGGTGAGTAGAAAATGTTTCCTATTTGATGGTGATAACCGTCATTCTAATTTGAAACTCAATATATATCATGAGGAAAATAATTAGTATGTTTGTGTGTGATTGGTGAAACATTTTTGAGTAATATGGATTGATCAGGTTCATATCCACTCTTTTCATTGTGTCTTTGGAATGATGGGTCATGGGATGTGTTGTGTTAGAACGCATTTAAACAGTAAAAAATGGATGTTCCATTGTTTGCTAGTAGGATGTCATCACTTGTAGGAGAACATCATCTGATAAAGGTAATGATACCTTCTTACCAATTATCATATGTCCATTTTGGATCTATTATACTATTTTATTGTAAGGGTAATATTAATTAGGGAATCATGCTTAAATCTAGGTGAATGTTCAAATACTTACTTGGACGGATGCCTCAGTTTGGATGTTGGTCCTGTAGTAGCTTATGATGATCCAATAGTGTGGTATAATGTATAAAATAATGTTCATGTTATGGATCAATAATAGTTATGATCTATTTTGATAGAGACAACACCGTAAGATAGGTATGATCATAAGGGATTATGTTTGAAAATTTATCAACATGGTTTGGATCAAAGGAATTAGAATAATGAGTTGATGGAAAATTAGATATTTATGCAATTCAATTTTTTGAAAATTATCATCTAAATGTGGATATAAATTATTTCTGTCAAAACATTTTATATAGTCGGTGAGGAACCATATCAAGAATTTCAAATGGATAAGACTAGCATAGTGTAGTGGTCCACGAAACCTTTTTTAGGAAATGCGGGAATGACCATTGTAAATTTGATCAATATTGAATTTTATCATTGAAACAAAAGGGGGGGGGGGTAGTGATTTTTAATCATTAGTTATTCAGTTTATGGTTCTGAGAAACTTTTCAGGGGAGTCACTTAGACTCTAAGGATGTGTTTCAATTGAAAATTTTGATGATCGGTGTAATGTGACTTAGTTTTGGCCATTTATGGAAATAAAATATTGTGGAAACATCCATAGTCATATTTATTATTGTGATTATTATGGGATAATGTTTAAGGTTATAAATTTTCCATTAAGTATCATATCTATGTTTCATCATTAGTTATGAGTGTGGTATTGATTTTTAATGGAATAGGTATAATGTTTTTAAATTTATGATTTGATGAGTGTTGGGAATATTAAAATGTAACAAGAAAATATGATCTGAATTATTCACCCATGATTTTCAGATGTTATTTTTATTGTTCCCAATGTATTATTATGGATGATATGTTCAATGGTGTTTATGTCTTAGGATCCAATGTCTTACAATTGTTTCCAAATTCTAAAGGAAATTGATTTTTTTTCATTCGGTTTATGGGATAAATTATAAACCAATATTATAATGGCATCTCAAAGGGTTGTAACACCTAAATTTTTTTATATGTGTAATTATTCACATTAGGAGTCATATAGGATTTAGGATAATCCCAATAATTCGATACTTGAAATGGTGGTTTTAAAAAAAAAATTGTGAAAGGTTGGTGCATGGTTAGTTATAACCGTGTGGCACAACCTTATGGAGTTTTATTTATGTGAACATGGGTTGATTAATAATGAATGTTTGAACATGAAACTATAAAAAAATGGTGAATATTATTAATGTGACAAACATGGTTTTTATATTCTTGATCTTATCATTCACTACAACAATTCTTGGTAGAGTTTTTTAGGGAACATACTGTCACATGGTTGAAAATTGTGCGTCTAAATTGCGTGGATTAGAGGTTCATTGGTTAGTGGACCCAAATTGTAGGGGCATAGAATTTCTAACCATTCTATATAATTGTGAACCTGTTAAATATGGGGAAATTACAATTTTTACCCTCTTAAATGAATTGTGTTTTTACCCATTTTCATCGATTATCCTACTAGGATCCCTCCCACACGTTCCTCCTCCCTCTTATACTACGTTTTATGATTATCAATAATTATTTCTTTTAATAAAATCCTAAAATGTATTTTATAATATTAATTTTGAGTATACAACTCCTCTAACATCCCTTCCTTGCTTTATTTTTCAATGGTATTATAATAGTTGTGGAAGTTGTTATACCCAAACACTAGGGAAATTATCTTCACTATTGAATTTTTTTTCAGTCATTAGTTAAGGCCTAATAATGGATAATTGATTCTTCCATGGTATATGTTTAGTTTTATATATTTCATCCCTTAATTTATTCATTTATAAAATGTTTCCTATTAGGAACCAGATTCTATTTATGTAAAATCCTAAATGTAATGCTAATTTAATTACAATTTCCTCACATTAAATTGGTTATACATGAGACTAAATTATATCATTTGAGGATTGTTCTACAAAATAAACCACACAATTATATTTTTTAATTAAAATTCCTGAGAACCTTTTTTTGTGTTTATGAAACTAAACCACACTTAAGAAGTTTTTATTTTGCATATGATTATTATGTCCTGTAATTTAATTAATGTAAATAAAAAATGGTATAATTCAATTATGTGACCACATAGGGACAACTAAATTATAATATATTATATTTTTAATTGAATTAAAATTTTAATAATTTAATAAAATGTATCATGGAATGTTTTTTAATGTCAATAATTACATATTAGAATTTCTATAACAATAAAATCTGCATTTGACCAACCAGAGAATATATAATTGATAAACCCCTTTAATTATTAAAAGAAAACAGAATGATTAAAGAAATTTAATGGTTATATACATTATGTGGAATATATATGGTGAGGCCACAATACATGGCCTTTTGGGGAATTATAAAATGAAATTATTTTTGGTATGATTAAATTATTGATTTTGAATGGCTTATGTTTAATCGATAGAGTCAACATGTCAAATTTTTATAGTTTGTTAAGATAGGTACCTGGAATCCTTTTCAGTGTTCCATGAATAAGTTCTTAGAAAATGAATAATTTATTATGCATGATCATTATTGTGGGACACGACACCCAATTTTATGTAAAAAAATATTCAATAATGAGGATTGATGTCATATACATTTTAATTCTTGTCCATAATGTTCAATAATAAATATTGGAATATTGTGCATGGAATTTTAATATAATATTAGAAGTAGTGGAACATGAAACTCCTTCACATTACATTTATATTTGCATTATTGGAAATGACCTAATTATTTATTACTTGATTTTATTAAATATAACATTCCTTGTTATTTTCATTAGATCATTTTTGAAATGATATTCATTATAATTACTATTAATTTTGATAGGAATAGAAACTCATATCATTACATATTGAATTATTAGGAATTTCACCCTTATCATTACTATTATTCTAACATGTTTGATGTGGTCTCCCTTTCATTAATTTTATTATTAGTATATGTAAAACAATTGTGTATGGTGTTGGTGTCCTAGATAAATTACAAGTAATTTATTGATATGAACCCCATACCCCATGTCATAGTATTTTTAAATGATTCCACACTTTTAGATATGAAATCCAATTTTTTTAACATTGTAAAAAGTATCCATGGTAAACTACCTAGGGTCCCAATTATATTTATATAAATATACATGTTTATAGGCCTTATTTCTTAGGTCGTAGTAGTTAGAATCTGATGTGTATCTTATAAGGGACCTGATCCAACATGGTCTATTTAATTTACTAATATTATTCATATTCTATAACACTATAAAATTTTGATATCATTATTTGGATAGGTATTAGATTACATTAGTTGTGGCTTATTATGATTCCCTCATTCCTTATTTTTTTCACTAATTGGTATATAGATAGATCTTCAAATAATAGGTCATAATCATGGATTGGAATTGTTTTCTGAAACACTTTATGGACTAGTACATTACTTGGATCTAAGGGTTGAGAATATAGATTGAATAGCAATTTTATATGAATCTTATATTCATTTTTTTCAATTCGTAGTTTATTCATTATTTATATATCTGTTGTAAACAGACTAATGGTTTTGTGACACAGTATGTTCATTTTTTGTAAATTATTTTCACCTGGATGTGTTTTTTGGTTTATTACTTCTTCTCATTTATTGTTTCAATATTCTCTAAAAACATCATTAATTAGGGTTCCACTATATTTAATATTGATCTAGATAATATTGTTACCCCACTCTACCTTCAATAGACACTCTGTTCTAGTCAGTACCCTCTAGAATTTTTGGAAATGTTGGTGAGGCCATAGGCTGATCCATATTAGGGTAAAATATTAGTGGATCCCATGAGGGGAAATGAAAGTCATTAACCCAAAGGAAAATTTATATCATTAAAAGAAATAATTTTCAGTTATATAATAATATGATGAAATAATATTAGTCATCATTCGGAACAAATTTTTAATTAGTTTCTATACATTAATTCAGTGCCATCATGGATAATGGGGGATTTTGAGGAAAATGATGATGGGGGTTTAAAGTTGATTCTAATGGTGTGAAATTTTTGGGTTGAGTTATGTACAATGTTATGTAAAAGCCCGGAAATTCTATGAAATTTTTTTTCCTAAATACATGGGAATTTTATGAGTCCGCCAAAATTTACGGTGCGTGATTCCAAGGAACGGTGTTCCTGGAAACAATTTCTGGTGTTATTTCGGGTACATTCTGTAAATGTACGAACAGGTTTTTTACACTTTTTAACTATATCTCAGAATTGAAATCGGAGGACACCGTTGAACACGCAGTGCTGGTATTCGCTTAAGGATACTTTCTCTTCGACGACAGTGGGTCAAGAATAAAAGTAAGTTTTTGGGTTTTCATGGAAAATAAATAAATAATGTGAGCCTCAATTTAATTTTATTTGAGCCGCCATGTGGGTGTTTGGAGGTGGGTCCCACTAGATCTAAAACCTTCTTATGGAAGTTGGAAATGGGGACCAACATGCCATAACCTCCCATGAGAGGTTATGGTGGTGGGGACCACCACGCCTCAATATCCGATGTGGTTTTAATGTGGTCTGGATCACCTGAGACCACATAACCAACCAATTTGAATAATGGGGGAATGGACCACCCGACCCCTATTAATGGGAGTAGATAAAAATTTATCAACACCCCTTATTAATGAGAGGGAGCCCCTTGACCTCCTCTACTATTTGTGGTTCCACCCAACCACCAAAATAGTTCCAATTCACATCATTTATGGTGCCAAATACTCCATTTGAATTTTTGAGCCACACATTTGCATTAATTAATTAGAGATAAACTTATTAATTAACCAATTTTAAGGGACAATAATTAAATTAGTGAAATCATTTCCAATTGGGATTTTCGAATGAATTTTTTGGACAGGGGATCAGGGGAGAAATAGAGTTCTCCAATGAAGAACGAAGAATGATGAACGAAGAAAATGTTCTTCCATAGAAGAATTCTAGAAATAATCTTCTTCGATATTTATTCATGGATCCTACTAATGTGGTAAGTCTTCAACCAACCTTCCCTCCGCATCGTCGTAAACGATTTGTCGCATGAGAACGGGGTTGAAAGTGCGCAGCGGACAAAACGAACTTCAAACACTTCCATCTTCTTCCCGCATCTTCATCGATGTACAACAAAAAAATGTAGAGGTAGTTTTGTTTTATGTGTCGTGTTCTTATTTTCATTCAAAAATAAGAATGATGATATGTTTCCTTTGATGGGTGAGTTTTTGTTCATCATTTTCCTACCTTGATGAACTAAATGTTATCACCCTAACCGCGAAGGGTTCGGGCCAAACTAACATGGACTGAATCCCTCCATCGATCACATTTCTGATATTCTATGGCATGGCGGTGAAGCAATGAGGAGATAAAGGCTTCGATGACAAAGGTCGCACTACCCATGGCCTCCATGCTCCACGCCGCCCCCACAGTGTCCTGCACCATAACTGCTGGGCCACTGCCCATAGTAGGCCCACGCCCCGCCGGCCAAACTGACCGCCTCCTGGCCACTGGCCAGCCTGACACCACGACCGAACACCTGACGGCCCACTTGGGGTCCTTCACGGCTGACCGCCGGCCGGCGGGGCACCCTACCCGGCCGCCCGCTGGCCTGGCCGCACCCTTACCACCCCCCTTCCGGCATGGTCGCACCCCATCGGCATGCCTGATGGCCTACCCGGCTACCTCCCGACCTACCCGACCCCCTCTCATCCACCCAACCACCCGCGCTGCCCCCGACCAAGCTGGTGCACTTACTGCACCGGCCTCTCGAGGTGGCCCTCGACCACCATCATGGCGCCCTAGCCGAACTGCACCACTCATTCCCTCTGGGCCGAGCCAGTCTGGGTCGCACCCTCACGGCCCTCTGGGTTGAACTGGCCTTGCGCTTGGGCCAAACCTCCCACACTTCCTGCTTTGTAGGGCCATGCAGTCTGGGCCAAACCTAATTGGTTGGCTCTCCCAATGGGTCGGGCCTATGTGGACCCGACCATAAACATTACTTATTATTGAATTAAATGAAAAATTCATATTGAGGATATTTTCAGGTTTAGAGTTTTAGAGAATTAGGACATAACTATTACATCTGAAAGATTACAAAGTAGATGCATCTACTCAGCTTCCATTTTTTCACAAAAATAAAAACTCTTGAACAAATGAGACATGTCTAGTTCCTTGTTCTAGACAGCCTGACATTTCCTTGATCCCATACATGACTCTATTCAACTTTATGTCCTGTGAAAATATTTCAAAAACATGAGATGAGCATAAAAAGATCAGTATGTTTTATAACAGTACGGAAAGAAAACATCAGTCCATGTATACATAAGAATCAATGAAATCATACTTTACTCATAAAACATAAGCAATTTAACATACCTCATGAAATCATAATATTTATGCATAACTCAATATAAATCATAAGGCATAAAGGTAATTTGAGGCAATCATAACATTCTTACATAGGGAGTAACCCTCATGGTTACGTTTGGAATACCCATCTTAGTATATTCCCTAAAACTCTTAGGATAAACCATAGCGTTTTAACCCATTACTGTTACCGAATGCATTAGAGAGCTATATTCGGCTCATCCGCCCTTAGTTTATCACGGAACCACCTGTCTTCATTAATAATTCCCAAGAAACATAACATAATTTTATGACATAAATCATGCATAAAAAAACCTGAAATTCCCAAAATTGTAATAACTATATAATATTTTTTGATATTTAAATAATGAATCCATTCTAAAAACCATTTTCAAAACCATTTAAAAAATTTAATAATGATATTTTTGAATCATAGTGTCCCATACCACTTTGAAGCTTTTAACATTTTAAAGCATTAATATCCATATAAATAAATCCTCATAACAATATTCAAAACATCGATATTAATGAGAAATATTTATTACAATAAATCATTAAATCATTTAAAATGATATTTTAGTTAAAGTGTTTTTAACAAAATGAGAGACACTTGAATACAATAATTGACGAATAACATTTAATCAGAACATTATAATATCATGAGAATAAATGGATTCATGATATAATTTTCCAAAGGACAGTATATACACCATATAATAGTGAAATGGTTCATAACAACAATGAAGACACAATATAATTGTAAAATGAGATGAAATCCCTTATAAAGAAGGTATCCTAAAATTAAGGATAAATCAATCTCATAATTATTTTTGAAAAATATAAATACACAAAATATAAGTGGATATTATGTTTAAAACAACCAGAGGTCATTAAAAAATATTCATATGATGACATATTCAATAACTACAGGTTTATCCCAAAGAAATCGAAATTGGGTTAAGAAGTTCACATGGTAAAATTCGACAACCTAACGGCGTCACTTTAAAATTAATAACATTAGTTGATGAGATATAAAATGGTATCTCATCACTTGGAAATAATATTTGCATCAATAAGGATATATATGAACATATCCCAATATAAAAATATGTAAATTAAATGACATAACAAAATAAGTCTTTTTAAAAGAGGAGTGTGAAAGGTTCCCTTACAGATTTGGGCATCTTTCGAAAAGTACACCCCATGAAAGAAGGGTAATACAATGAAGATGTAACTACCCATAAATGTGAGTATATTTTAAAAATAGTAAAATAATGGGGATTAAATACACCACAAAAAAGGAAATAGTGTCCAATGTAGCCTGAATCTCACGGGAATTAAAAGTGAGATGAAAATCCCCTTATGAAATTTCGGCAGCCTAACGGCGCCACATACACCTTCCAAAAATGGATTGATGAGATAAAATAGGGTCTCTCATAATATTAACATAAAATTTACAGAAAAAGGAATATAAAATAACATCCCCCAACATAATAAAGAGGATCTTAAAATAAAGTTACATAAAAAAAGAGTACTTAAAAAGAAAGAGAGAGGTCAGATCCCTTACCTCAAGTCCGACTTGTCTTGTTCGTTTCTTTATATTCCTAAATAATAAAATTAGGTCAATTTATAATTTCTTAAGGTCATACATTACAGATTATTATTCAGTTCGTATCATATATTATAATGTTATAATAATTGTTCAATAATGTGAGTTCATTTCAGACGTTTTTGTCGATGTTTGATACATGAGTAAAAAATGAACTAGTTTGAAAATGATTGTCCATGTAGTTATAAGTAAATTATCACCATAATATTTTTAATGATTTAAATATAATATATATCCAGTACATATTCATTTTATACTATTCCATAAAATTTGGATAAAAAAAGAAATGAAATGCACCATTCATGGAGACGGCAGGCCGTACGTACGCATGAACGCTACTTTCATTTCTTTGACATATTAATGGAATTAAAAATAATTGAGAGATATATATATATATTAATTCCAGTATAATATATATGTTTTATAGTTGGCATACTTGCATTAATTTCATTATTTACACATTCCATGTATTTCTTGAACGAGCCACATCCCTTGAGGGGGTGGCAGTCCACACTATCTTGTATGAAATTATCGCATTTGCGCATCATGCAAAGCAGAAAGATATGATTTAAATTTAAAATACATAATCATATAGAAAACATAAATACCACATATATCATATATAAAATACAGTTACATCATAATGGCCACCAAGAAAGGTGTTAAGAGAAGATTGAACAATCATCGTTTCATGAGGCAGTAATTCTCCATCCACAGATACAATAGGTTCTTTATCCACTAGACGGAGGTGTGTGTATGTGTAGCTCGAATACATCACATAACAACATCCTAGTATATTTAATATACAGTCTTTTTTACATAGGAAAGGAATAAAAAGAGTTTATGGGTTTGGAGATGCAAAATAATAAAAAATAACACAAGTGAAGACATTACCTTTAAATCGGGTAACTCCTCTTGGTTTGAACCAAAATGGTTTCTTGAAGATCAGTATGCCAAAGGTGAGGCTTCAATGATGAATAGAGGGATGTGGAGAGATGAAATGGGAAGGGTTTGGCTGAGCCAAGGTCTTTATTGGTTTTGGTAAGGTGGTTGATGTGGGGGCCTTTATAAGAGAAGAGGAGGGGAACTCTTGGAATGTTCTAAAATATTACTTTATTATAAAATGATATTAAGATGTTAAAGGTCCCAAAAGGATATATTTAGAGTATAAGGAGATAAGATCTCTAAATCCACCCATACAGTAGGTTTGAGACAAGTGTACGACTTAGATTTCATCATATCTTCTCATTTTGTTTAGATCGATCATTTATGAGATAATCACTGCATCATCACGTTGTCATAAATAAAATAATTTTTTTTATGTCTAAAAATTATAAATAAAATATCATGATGTATTAAATATTTTTATATTTATAATTAATATTTATAGTCAAAAATATGACTTGTATAACCCCATGTGAAAAATGTTTTAGTAAAACAATACATGTTTGTGAAATTTTAATTTTAACATTAAATAAAACGTTATTAATGTAATTTTCCAACCAAAGAGGCTCCATGGGGTCCCCAAGTTGTCCCATGGATTGTCTTGGTCGGCCATGACTCATTCAATAAGGGTAGGACATGTGTAATGGTCATTTCATATTATTATAACATTATCATTACCTTAAATTACACTAATTACCTCTAATCGCGATTAATAAAACATTAAAGTTACTATTCACCAAATATTATTTTAATATTATCAAACAACATTTTACTTCCTAATAAAAACCATGTTTGCCGTATTTTTGAAAATCAAATCACAAAAGTGGTAAAGTTTCATTTACACGATAAATCAATTTCTTTAACTACCACTTAGTGGTTTCACTATTAGTCAAAAATTGACGTTTTTCAGAAAAATACAAAAAATTCACCCTATGATATATTTGATATTACAAATTCAAAATTGATGTCTATTTAACTAAATTGAAAACATATAATTTGAATTAATTAATTTAATAATTAATTCCCGCTGTCAAAACAAATAGCGTGTTTTTAAGAAACAATATCTATTAAAAGATTGACGCTAGTTTAAGTCCAATTTCAAATTGAAATTAATTCCAATGACCACCATTGGATTAAATGGTAAAAATATATTATAATTTCACTTTAAAAAAATTAATAATATTATCTAATTATATAAATAAACTATATTAAAAATATATTTTGAATAAAAATACAACATTTTTCACTTATTCATTAAAAATGAACTTTATCGTAAAAATACCATAAATTTGCACAAAGTAAATTTTTATGTCTTGATATTAAAGAATAATTTTATTTTGGCCAATATAACACATAAAATTTTCAAAAAGTGGATTTAAAATAAGTTCTCCATCAAAAGGCATTTAATCAACCTTTTAAAGAATATTAGAATGTTTACGTTTAAAATTGGATTCATTCGCATTTTTAATTCTCTAAAATTTATTGTAAAAAGTAAAACTATTTGACCTAAATATATAATCATTTTGTAGTTTGTTCTGTTCATTCCTATCATTACAATGGCTACGTGTTAACTACCATTTAAAATAAAATTATTTTAATATTAGAGTGCAATGTATGATTTCAAAGTAACTCATTGTTGTGTATTGGGTAAGCCATCGAGCATAATGTTCCCTTTAAATTAATATTAACATTTTATTCAAAAATAGGGATACACATTAGAATGTAATATTATTTATTTACCTCTGATGTTACATCCTTCCCCCCTTTTGGGAATTGCGTCCTCGCAATTTCAAAATTGGTCTTGGAAACATCATTGAAAGTACCACATCAGAACAAGAGTTAGTAAAACTATCACTTTAAAAGAAAGGGAGAGAAGTACAAATGTCACCCGAGTTAAACCATACTAGGATTCCAAGTATGAAAATATGGATATGGAGGAGAAAACAAAGGGCCATATTTTGATATAGAGTGATAATAAACATGTCTAGGAGAAAGTTAACGACAAGAAAATCACAAAATTGGGATGGGTTAAACTGTATTCGATTCCCCAGTAAGAAAAGTTAAAATATTAAATTTTTGTTTTAAGATACTCTTCATTGAGGAATTTATTTTTGAGATTAACTGAATCATAATGAAACATACATACATGTCACGTAGACATTCAAATTTTACTAGATTCCTTAATCAAACTCATATTTTCCCCAAAAGACGAGTATTTAGGAAGACTTGTTCGCATTAAGAGTACTATAATAATCTTTTTGAGAATCACCTAATCCACAAAAGAGAACTATATATTTCCCATGTCTTTTGATCTCAACCATAACCAAACCAAAAAGTTTAGTACGAGATCAGATAATTCCCAAAAAAAAATATTTTTTTACAAAATGAAAAACTACTCCTAATCTCCAAAATTTGTCAAACAAAACCCAAAGTTCAACAAAGACCATTCAAAAAACATCTATCCATAAAATTCATCAATGTAAACCCAACTAAGATTGAAACCCAAATATTTGAAGGATTTAATCACATAGTCTCTCAAGGTATAAATTAACATTTATCTCCAAATAACATCAGTTGCTCTTAAAGTCTAATACTGAAAAGTAATTAACCTAATCACATACTCTTCATGATATGTTAATAATTTCCATAGAAATCCCAAAATCCACTTACACATGATACATAAAATCATACAAATAAAAAAATAATTAGTAGAAATAACCCGGTACTTCACGTAGTCCAGTGGTAGGTGATATATACCAGTCACACTTTGGTTGTGGGTTCGATCCCAGGTCTTTTTCTAACGCGACAGGTTGTCACATGGTCTGCATGTTGTCCTTTTTCCAAAACTATATAATTCTCAAAACATTCTGCAAAATGACATAAAATCTTCAAAAATAACCATAACATAATTTAACCACAAGTTTATCTCATGTCGTTCATATTCCATCATAACGTATAATAACCCATAATTACCTAAAAAGTAAGGATCATAAAAAACCTAATGGTTACCATTATAATTATTACCTAAACTTCCATGTAGAGATGGTTCTATCGTACATGATTTATTAGAGAACTCACCAAGTTTCAAGTTGTTAATCATGAAACCTGATAGTTGGTTTAGAATAACCAAATGATTTCTCATTGAATCCCCCATTTCATCCAGTCTCTTAATCAGAGAACCACCACAGTTTCCTTCAAACCCATTGTTCTTTGGTGCCTGCTAGATCCATCCATTTACAAAATCCATAAATTTCAGTGTGAGTTTATCAAGAAAATCATTATATACTAAAGAAGAAGATAAACACTAATATATACTTATCGAAGTTATCTCAAACTCATTCTAGCCTTCAAAAAAACAATAACTCTATCTATTATAATAACCATTGTGGTTATACACAACTTTTTACTTAACACTCTAACCTCTAAAGTTATCTATGCCATCATATGATACCAACTATAAGGACCCAGCCGTAAACATTACATATTATTGAATTAAATGAATAATTCACATTGAGGATATTTTAAGGTTTAGAGTTTTAGAGAATTAGGACATAACTATTACATCTCAATGATTACAAAGTAGACGCATCTACTCAGCTTCCATTTTTTTACAAAAATAAAAACTCGTGAACAAAAGAGTCATGTCTATTTCCTTGTTTTAGACAGCCTGACATTTCCTTGATCTCATACATGGCCCTATTCAACTTTATGTCCGGTGAAATCATTTCAAAATATTGGGATGATCATAAAAATCTCAGTAAGGGTTATAAAAGTACGGAAAGAAAACATCATTCAATGTGTACATAAGATAATGAAATCATACTTTACTCATAAAACATAATCAATTTAACATACCTCATGAAATCATATGATTTATTCATAACTCAATTGAAATCATAAGGCATAATGGTAACTTGAGGAAATCATAACATTCTTACGTAGGGAGTAACCCACATGGTTACATTTGGAATACCCATCACAGTATATTCCCTAAATATCTTCAGAGAAACCTTACCATTTTAGCCCCTTCGCGTTACACAATGCATTGGAGAGCTATATCAGGCTCACCCGCCCTTAGTTTATCACGGAACCACCCGTGTTCATAAATAATTCCCAAGAACTATAACATAATCGTATGACATAAAACATCCATAAAGGAAACATAAAATTCCCACATTGCAATAACAATTTAACATTTTAACATATTGAAATAATGAATCCATTCTAAAAACCATTTTCACAACCATTTAAAACATTTAATAAAGAAATTTTTTAATAAAAGTGAGCCATACCACTTTGAAGCTTTTATCATTTTAAACCATTAATATCCATATAAATAAATCCTTAAAACCATTTTTAAAACATCTATATTAAATATAAATATTTATTAGAATAAATCATTAAAACATTTAAAACGATATTTTAGTTAAAGGGTTTTTAACAAAATGAGAGACACTTGAATACAATAATTGAGGAATAACATTTAATTAGAAATTTATAATATCATGAGAATAAATGGATTCATGATATAATATTCCAAAGGATACTATATACTCCATATATCAGTTAATTGATGCATAACAACAACGATGTATCAATAGAATTGTAAATTGAGATGAAATCCCTTATAAAGAAGGTATCCTTAAACTAAGGATAAATCAATCTCATAATTATGTGTGAAAAATATAAATACACCAAATATTTGTGTATATTAAGTGTAAAACAACCAGAGGTCATTCACACATATTCATAGGATGACATATTCAATAACTACAAGTTGATCCCAAAGAAATCGAAACTGGGTTAAGAAGTTCCCTTGTTAAAATTTGACAGCCTAACGGAGTCACTTTAAAATTCATAACATTAGTTTATGAGAGAGAAAATGGTATCTCATGACATGGACATAAAATATAAATCAATAAGGATATATAAGAACATATCCCAGTATAAAAATATGGAAATTAAAAGTCATAACAAAATAAGTCTTTTTAAAAGTGGAGTGTGAATGGTTCCCTTACAGATTTGGGCATCTTTCGAAACGTACACCCCATGAAAGTAGGTTCATACAATGAAGATGTAACTACCCATAAATGAGAGTATATTATGAATATAGTAAAATAATTTTCATTTCATACAACACACAAAAGGAAATAGTGGCCAATTTAGCATTAATCTCACGGGAATAAAATGTGAGATGAAAATCCCCTTATGAAAATTCGGCAGCCTAATGGCGCCACATACAACGTTCAAAAATGGATTGATGAGATAATATAGGGTATCTCATCATATTAACAAAAAATTTACAGAAATATGAATATAAAAGAACATCCCCCAACATAATAAAGATGAGCTTAATGTAAGTTACATAAAAAAGAGTACTTAAAAATAAAGATAGAGGTAGGTTCACTTACCTCAAGTCCGATTTGTCTTGTTCGTTTCTTTATATTCCTGAATAGTAAACTTTGGTAAATTTAAAATTTCTTAAGGTAATCATTTAAATATTATTATTAAGTTCATATCACATATTATAATGTTATAATAATTTTTTAATAATGTGAGTTCATATTAGACGTTTTTGTCGATGTTTGGTACATGAGTCAAAAATGAACTAGTTTGAAAATGATTTTCCATGTAGTTATAATTAAATCATCTCCAGAATAGTATTAAGGATTTAAATATCATATATATCCAGTACATATTCATTATATACTATTCCATAACATTTTGAGATAAAATGAAATGAAATGAACCATTCATGGAGACGGTAGTCCGTACGTACGCATGAACGCTACTTTCATTTCTTTGACATATTAATGGAATTAAAAATAAATGAGATATATATATATATATAATATAATTACAGTATAATATATATGTTTTATAGGTCACATAATTTCATTAATTTCATCCTTTACACATTCCATGTATTGCATGAACGAGTCACATCACTTGAGGGGGCGGTAGTCCACACTTCATCATATGAAATTATCGCATTTCCACAACATGCAATGCATAAAGGTATGTTTTAAATTTATAATACAGAATCATATGGAAAACATAAATACCATATTTGTCATATATGAAATACAGTTACATCATAATGGCCACCATGAAAGGTGTTAAGAGAAGATTGAACAATCATCGTTTCATGAGGCAGTAATTCACCATCCATAGAAACAGTATGTTCTTTAACCATTAGACGGAGGGGTGTGTAAGTGTAGATCGAATCCTTCACTTAACAACATCCTAGTATATTGAATATACTGTTTTTTACAAATTAAATGAATATAAAGAGTTTAGGGGTTTGGAGAAGCAAAATAAAATAAAATAACACATGTGAAGACATTACCTTTAAATCTGGTAACTCCTCTTGGTTTGAACCAAAAGGGTTTCTTGAAAAGCATTCTGCCAAAGGTGAGGCCTAAATGATGAATATAGGGATGTGGAGAGATGAAATGGGCACACTTGGCCGAGCCAATGGCTTTAGAGGTGTGGGTAGGGTGGTATAGGTGGGGGCTTTTATAAGAGAAGAGGAGGGGCACTCTTGGAAAGTTATAAAATATTACATTATTATAAAATGATTTTCGGATTTTAAAGGTCCCAAAGGGAACTATTTCTAGGATAAGGTGATAAGGTTTCGAAATCCACCCATACAATAGGTTTGTGACTAGTTTAAGTCTTAGATTTCACCCTATCTTCTCATTTTATTTAAATCGTTCATTTATGAGGTAATCACTGCATTATCACGATGTCATAAATAAAATAATTTTTTAAATTTATAAAATTTATAAAAATAATATCATGATCGATTAAATATTTTTATCTTTATAATGAATATTTATAGTCAAATATATGACTTTTATAACACCATGTAAAAATTGTTTTAGTAAACCAATAAATGTTTGTGACATTTTCATTTTAAGTTAAAATAAAAAGATATTAATGTAATTATCCAACCAATGTGGATCCATGGGGTCCCCAAGTTGACTCATGGATTTTCTTGGTCATACATGAATCATAAAATATGGTTAGGACATGTGTCAAGGACATTTCATATTATTATAACATTATCATTACCTTAAATTACACTAATTACCTCTAATTGGGATTAATAAAACATAAAAGTTACTATTCACCAAAAAATTATTTTAATCTCATTAAACCACATTTTACGTCTTAATGACAACTATGTATGTCATATTTTTTAAAATCAAATCACAGAAGTTGTAAATATTCATTTAAATGAAAAATCAGTTTCTTTAACTACCACTTAGTGGTTTCACAATTCATCAAAAATTGAAGTTTTTCAGAAAAATACCTAAAATTCACCCTAAGATATATTTGATATTCTGAATTAAAAAATTATTTCTATTTTACATAAATCAAAACATATATGTTTCATTAATTAGTTGAATAATTAATTCCCACTGTCAAAACAAATAGCGTGTTTTTAAGAAACAATATCTATTAAAATATTGACACTAGTTTAAGTACAATTTCAAATTGAAATTAATTCAAATGACCACCATTGTATTAAATGGTAAAATATATTCTAATTTCACTTTAAAACCAATTCAAAAGATGATCTAATAATATAAATAAATTATATTAAAAAGCGGTTTTGAATAAAAATACTTCATTTTTCACTTATTCATTAAAAATTATCTTTATTGTAAATATACCAAAAATTTATACAAAGTAAATTTTTATGTCCCGATATTAAACAAGAATTTTATTTTTGTCAAATATAAAACATTAAATTTTCAAAAAGTGGATTTAAAAGTGGTTCTCCATCAAAAGGCTGTTAATCGGCCTTCTAATAAATATTAAAATGTTTACGTTTAAAATTGGATTCATTCGCATTTTTAATCCTATAAAATTTATTGTAAAAAGTAAAAATATTTGACAAAAATATATAATCATTTTTTAGTTAGTTATGTTCATTCCCGTCATTACAACGGCTGGGTTTCAACTACCATTTAAAATAAAATTATGTTATTATTAGAGTGCAATGAAATATTTCAAAGGAACTCGTTGTTGCGTATTGGGTATGCCATCGAGCATAGAATTCCCTTTAAATTAATATTAAAATTTTATTCAAAAATAGGGATAAACATTAAAATGTAATATTATTTATTTACCTGTGATGTTACAGGGCCGGACCCAATAGGTCTAACTGGGGCGATCTAGACTAGGTCGGCCCAAACGGGGCCGGACCGGGTTGGTCCGCCTAGATCAGACCAGACCCGGGCCCACTACTAACTCTTTACCTTCATTGTCCATATCATTGTCACCAGATGACTTTTTGACAAACCTTCAGTGGCGCTAATTATTTCATCGAGCATGATTTTCCATATGAGTTTACCCCACTACAGTTCGGGGTAATGTTGAGACATGGTCATGTTAGATCGGGAACTAATCCCACCAGGCCCCCCAAACTAAAAGGTTAATATCTCAAAGATCGTGCATCAGATTGATGTGTCTTTTGTTGCATTGAGACCCCTATGACGTGGTGGACCCTTGATATACTTCTACATGAGACTTCGTGAAACTTGGAGTAATGACCTGTGTCTTGTGGAGTGGATCCCCCCAGTGCTGAGCGAGCATAGTGAGGAGACCTAGTATCTCACTATAACTTGACTACTACTGACCAATTCTAATCGGAGTGACTAGACTAGCCTAGTGGGGAGCTCATTGGTGTCGTCGCACAGCCACGGTAGGGAGTGCCTTGGTGTCAAAGGAGACCCACGATACTCGACAGCAAGAGTATCCTTGCATGCTACGAGGGGGAGCGCCTTGGTGTCGCGGAAGACCCACGGTGGGGAGTGCCTTGGTGACGCTGTAGACCCACAGTACTATAAAGTAATAGTACCTCAACAGTCCAAGATTAGTGGTAAGTGCCTTGGTGACGCGACATGCCCACTGTACTCGATAGAGGAGGAGTTCTCCAATAGATATGGCTTCGATAATGTGAATAAAATCTTGGTATGAGCTGAGTTATTATCTTTTATTTTACCTCATTATTGAGATGGATTACATAATAACGTAGCTATATGTGTGGTAATATACCTAAGTAGGGTTATCTATTAATTTCATAAATTGTGGTTTATCCATGTTGGATTTGTGAGACGTTGAGGGTCTCAGGGTCCCTACAGTGTATTGTTATACTCTCCCCTACATGGGTTATTCCCACACCATGATGTGTGGGATACAGATGAAGTACAACGCTTACCAAGGCTGAGTGTACCAGGACTGGAAAGTACCCGGTGGTGGACCACACGGTCTGACGGTACACATATGAGATAGATGGACATAGAGTGTTGTGGATACTATCTTTACCTACCCTTCTGATAGGATTTCCCAGTGGATGATCCAAGATCCTTTTTCCATTTTCCAGTACTTGTACATTCAGTTTCTTTGTACTTTACAGTTAGGCTTTTATTTCCGACCACTTTTTTAATATTCACCACCCCTTTTGTATCGAGTTTTATTTAGTGTTTTTCTTCAAGCTCGTACCATGTTGTGTGCGTTTTCATGTAATAAATGCAATTCCATCCCATTTTATGGATTTATGTCATTGGTGCTTGTCGCCAGCCTCTGGCCTATGGAAGGTGGGTTGGGGTAGTCACGACACGGGCCACGGGTGACGGGTCATGACAAATTGGTATCAGAGGAGTCAGTTCTACCGCAGAACATAGGTCTCCAATATTTTCTGAGATTCAATAGTGTTAAGGGTAATAAATGTGGTTTTCATTGACCGTGTCGCTTCATTTTCTTTTAGGATACCTCCCCGCAGACGACCAGCTATAGCTCCAAGAGTTGTATGCGCAGATAGCTCACCGAGTGACAAGGCCACGGTGCAAGGCCCTCTTTTTGTGGAGGCACCAGCAGTACCACTACCCGTTGGGCCACCGATGCCACCATCCCTAGAAGAAGACAATGCATGCAGCTTGAGCACGTTGCACAAGTTCTACTGCAAGAGGCCACCCACGTTTAGGGGAGATACGGACCCAGAGGAAATTGAGGATTGGATGGAGGTTGTGGTGAGAGTCTTCAGACTTGTAGGGACACCAGCTAACATTATGGTGACTCTTGCTACCAACCATCTACAGGAAATAGCGGGCAGATGGTGGAGCATGATGCTCCAAGTTCACGACAAGATGATGCTTCTCTGGAAGACTTTGAGAGCCTGTTTCAGGCAGAGTTTGTCCCAGCCACCCTACGTGGAGTGCGGATATAGGAGCTACTTCACCTGCAGAAGTGCAACATGACAGTTTCATAGTACTATGCGCGGTTCACCAACCTCTCATGCTACTCTATAGATATGGTACATGACCCATTCATCTGGGCCCAAACCTTCGAGAAGGGGCTCAGGTGAGAGATAAGGGCTTCGATGATCTCCCTCATCATCCTGATGCAATCTAGGGTGTTTGAGTGAGCCCTCTTAGAGGAGATTTTCCATACAGAGCAGACTCCGGTAGCGATACACACCACTAGTCTACTTATTGTGGTGTCTTCTATATCTTGAAGATGACATATTTCACAGAGGTCCAATAGGACCATACCTACAGGTGGATGACTGCATGAATTTGGATCAGTTTTTATGGCCACTGAAGACATAGTCAGACATGCGAGGGGTGGGCAGTGTTACCCATGTGGCGGGTAGGGTCAAATGGCTCGTGAATGTCTGTCCCGCCGTCTGAATGATCAGCAGAGGTTTGAAGGATGACCAAGGCAGAGACATAGATTCGATCGAGGCAGTCCACAGGGAGGATGAGAAAGTGGAAGAGGAGATAGTCATTCAGGTGGTGTTGTACGATGTTTCTAGGTGTTTCCTCCACCACCACTAGGTGGTCCACCCCGACTACAGAGAGTAGGTGGACATGCAAGAGCTCGTCTATAGGATGATGAGGCTTACGATAATGGCACTCTGGAGATGATTTGAGGTACAGTCTCTGTCTACTCCACCATAGTAGTAGTTCTTATAGACACAGGTTCCAGTCACTCTTTCATTACCACTGCCCTTGTTCAGAGCTCGTAGATTCCGACGGAGCTGTTGGCTCGATCCTTATGGCTAGGGACTTATACAAAAGTTAACTCGACGATTACAAACTGGTTCCGGCAGTGTGAGTGTACTCTAGTAGGCGAGATCTTTGGCTGGAATCAACTTGTAGTGGTGTCTAGTCCTTACAACGTCATCTTTGGTATGGAATGGTTATATACAATCCATGGTCAGATCGAATTTATTAGGCACAAAGTGCGGTGTGTCTACACAGATGGGGCCAAGTTTACCATTACTGGAGATAAGGGAGCCATTACAGCCCATGATGGACTTACTCGGAGGAGGGTGCATCCGATCACTCATCAGTTGGATAGCCTTAACCTCATAGCAGTTGATGTGGAGACTCTGATCTATCATTTAGTGGTGGACCAGAAGGCGGATGTTTTCCCTGACGATGTTCCAAGACTACCTACTCATAGGGAGGTGGACTTATACATTGACCTGTACCCCGGGATGACATCGATATCCCATTTTTTCTCGCTGGGTAGCCCAATTATTGTTCACCATGAAGTAATATGGAAGATGATTATTTGTGCTAAATATTATCACCTGAACATGGTGACCATGAAGAACTAGTACCCACTCTCGAGGATTGAAGACCTCTTTGATAAGCTGAAGGGAGAAAAGTGGTTCTCGATGATTGATCTCAGATAAGGCTATCACCAACTCATTGTTCGAGACGAGGATGTGAAGATGACGGCCTTCAGATGTTGGTATGGACACTACGAGTTCATAGTTAAGCCATTCGGCATAACAAATGCTCCAGAAGTGTTCATGGGACTCATGAATAGGATCTTCCCACCATACCTCAATCGCTTTGTTGTAGTCTTCATCGAAAACATAATTATCTACTCGACTACTAAAGAGGAACATACCTACCATTTGCAAGTAGTATTGGACACACCTTGAGTGCACAATCTTTTTGGTAAGATCTTGAAGTGCTAGTTTTGGATCTGAGATGTTCACTTTTTGGGACATGTCATCTCGGAGGTTGGAGTGGCAGTTGATCTAGCAAATATTGAAGTGGTACATGCTTGGGAGCCACCCATGATTGTAACGGAGGTACAATGTTTCCTGGGGTTAGCTAGATATTACTAGAGATTTGTGCCATATTTCTCCAGAGAAGCAGTTCCACTATCAGCCTTGATGAATAAGCGGAATCCCTTTGTGTGGTCAGAGAGATGCCATCAGAGCATTCAAGAGCTGAGGCAAAGGCTGACTAGTTCCCCCATCATGAGGCTTCTAGGGGAAGGTTTAGGGTACATAGTCTACCGTGACATAGTAGGGACAAAACTCAGGTGTCTCCTGATGCAGGAGCGAGCATTGATCACGTATAGTTCTCAGCAGCTGAGACAGAACGAGCAGAAATATGATACCCATGACCTAGAGATAGCAGTAGTGGTCTTCACCTTGATGATGTGGTGACACTATCTCATGGGTGAATATTTTATTGTGTACTCTGATCACAAGAGTCTCAGGTATATATTCTCTCAGAATGACATGAACCCGAGACAACGTCTATGGATTTAGTTCCTCCAATACTATGACTTCGAGATATCCTATACTCCTAGAAATGGGAATTTTGTAGCATATGCACATTTCAGGAGATCTAGTATACAACTACTAGGATAGGCGACGGGGCAGCTGGCCACTTTGAGGATATCCTTTGTGGACAGAGGTGGAGCATCTTTTCTTTAATTACCTTATAGTCACTCCCCAACATCTTCAGTGAGTCATGGAGGCACATCATGTGGACGCTTATTGCGAGACACGACGAGCTCAGATATCCACAAGGGAGTCGCCTGATGGATTTTATGAAGGTGGGGAGCACATCATCCTCTTCAAAGGACTTAAAATGGTACCCTTGTCACATTAGGAGGAAGTGTTGAGGGAGTTCCACACATCCCCTTTGGTGGTACAACCAAGAGTGGTAACGATGTACCTGGACCTTCGACGACATAACTGGTGGAGAGGTATGAAAAAGGTTATAGTGGAGTTTGTATATCAATGCCTGACTTGTCAGCAAGTGAAGGCAGAGCACCAGGTACTAGCAGGCTTAGTTCATCCTTTAGAGGTCCCAGAGTGGAAGTGGGAGGGGATATCTATGGACTTCGTGAAAGGACATCCACATACATCCAGAGGTCATGACTTGATTTGGGTGATCGTTGATTGACTCACCATGTTGGCCCACATCCTATCGATCAGAGAGAAGGGTTCGTGAGAAATCTTTGGACTCCTATATGTGTAATAGATTTTGAGGCTACATGGAGTACCTTCAACGATTGTCTCCCATCGTGATGCAAGGATAACTTGCCGGCTATGCAAGGGGTTTTAGGAGGCTTTTGGGATGTTGAATCACCTGAGCACCGCCTTCCATCCTCAGACGGATGGCATGATTGAGCGGACCATTCAGACCCTCGAGGCCATGCTACGTGCATGTGTCCTCGAATTCGGTTGCACATGGAAGGATCACTTACCTTTGGTGGAGTTTCTATAAAACTACAGCTATCACTCCGCCATAGGGATGGATCCTTTTGAGGCGTTATATAGACGACCATACAAATCACTTTTGTGTTGATCTGACCACGGCGAGTCAGCACTAGTGGTACCACAGAAGGTACGGGCTACCCTAGAGAAGATGCAGATACTCTAGGAGCGGATGAAGACTACAAAAAGTAGATAGAATTAATATGCTGACAAGGGTCCCAGACCACTGAAATTCGAGGATGGAAACCACGTCTCTCTACGGGTCTCACCTCGATGAGGTCTACAGAGATTTGTCCGAGGCGGTATGTTATCTCCACGATACATCATTCCTTTTCAACTTTTCAGGAGAGTTTGGGAGGGGGCTAACTGCATAGCTCTTCAACCTCATTTGCACCGGGAGCATGAAGTCTTCCATGTATCTCAGCTGAGGAGATACGTGCACGACCCTTCTCATATCATTGACCATGGAGAGATGGATGTCAATTATTGGGAGACTTTTTGGAGGTTCTAGATGACATTGAGGATCGACGGGAGATGGTCCTATGTGGATGGTCGATACCTTTGGTGTGTGTTCTCGGGAAACATAGAACCTCCCGGAGAGAACATGGGAGCAGGAGGCCCAAATTCATGCTCATTTCCCCCACTTTTTCCATTAGTGGTGGCTTATTGTGATTCCCTCATTCCTTATTTTTTTTCACTAATTGGTATATAGATAGATCTTCTAATAATAGGTCATAATTGTGGATTGCAATTATTTTCTAAAACACTTTATGGACTAGTACTTTACATGGATCTAAGGGTTGAGAATATACATTGAGTATAAATTTTATATGAATCTTATATTGATTTTTTTTCAATTCTTAGTTTATTCATTTTTTATATATCTGTTGTAAATAGACTAATTTTTTTGTGACACAATATGTTCATTTTTGGTTATTTATTTTCCACTGGATGTGTTTTTGGTTTATTACTTCTTCAAATTTATTGTTTCATTATTCCCTAAATACATCATTAATTAGGGTTCCAATATATTAAATATTGATCTAGATAATATTTTTACCCTACTCTACCTCCAATAGAAACTCTGTTCTAGTCAGTAGCCTCTCAAATTTTCGGACATGTTGGTGAGGCCATGTGCTAAAAAATATTAGGGAAAACTATTTGTGGATCCCATGTGAGGAAATGAAATTCATTAAAACAAAGGAAAATTTTTATCATTAATAGAAATAATTGTCAATAATATAATAATATGCTGAAAGAATATTAGTCACCATCTGGAACAAATTTCTAATTAGTTTCAATACATTAATTCTTTATCATCATGTACAATGGGGGATTTTTAGGAGAAGGAATATGGGGGTTTAATGTTGATGCTAATGGTGTGAAATTTTTGGGATGAGTTATGTACAATGTTATGTAAAGACCTGGAAATTATGTGGAAATTGTTTTCTTAAATACATTGGAATTTTATGAGTCGGAAAAAATTTACAGTGCATGATTCCGAGGCATGGTGTTCCTGGAATCAATTTCTAAAGTTTTTTCGAGTATGTTCTGTAAATGTACGAGAAGGTTTTTTTTACTTTTGAACCATATCTCAGAATTGAAATCAGAGGACACCGTTGAACTTGCAGCACTGGCATTCTCGTAAGGATACTTTCTCTTCGATGGCAGTGGGTCAAGAATAAAAGTTAGTTTTTGGTTTTTCATGGAAAATAAATAAATAATGTGAGCCTCAATTTATTTTTATTTGAGCCTCCATGTGGGTGTTTGGAGGTGGGTCCCACTGGATCTAAAACCTTTTTGTGGAAGTTGGAAATGGGGACCACCATGCCATAACCTCCCATGAGAGGTTATGGTGGTGGGGACTAGCACGCCTCAACATACCATGTGGTTTTAATATGGTGTGGACTAGCCGAGACCACATAACCTACCAATTTGAATAATGGGGGAATGGACCACCCGACCCCTATTTATGGGAGTAAAGGAAAATTTATCAACTCCCCTCATTAATGAGAGGGAGCCCCTTGACCTCCTCTACCATTTGTGGTGCCTCCCAACCACCTTAATAGAGCCAATGCACATCATTTATGGTGCCAAATCCTCCATTTGAATTTTTCTGCCACACTATTGCATTAATTAATTGGAGTAAAACATATTAATTAACCAATTATAAGGGCCAAAAATTAAATTGGGGAAATCATTTCCAATTTTCATTTTCAGTTCAATTATTTAGACAGGATATCTGGGGAGAAATAGAGTTCTCCAATGAAGAACGAATAACGATGAATGAAGAACACGTTCTTCCATAGAAGAATGCTGGTAATGATCTTCTTCGATCTTCATTCTCAGATCCTACTAACATGGTATGTCTTCAAACGACCTTCCCTATGCATCTTTGTAAATGAGCTGTCACACGATCACGAGATTGGAAGTGTGTGGCAGAAAAAATGAACGACGGACACTTCCATCTTCTTTCCACATCTTCATCGACTTACAACGAACAAATATATAGGTTCTTTCCTTTTATGTGTCATGTTCTTATTTTCATTCAAAAAGAATAATGACGATATGTTTCTTGTGACGGGTGAGTTGTTGTTCACCGTTTTCCTACCTTGCTGACATAAATGTTATCACCCGAACCGCGAAGGGTGCGGGCCAAACTAACATGGACTTAATCCCTCCGTCAATCTCTTTTCTGATATTCTATGGCATGGTGGCGAATCAATGAGGAGAAAAAGGCAGCGATGATAAAGGACGCGCTACCCGTGGCCTCCATGATCTACGCCGCCCCCGCGGTGTCCTGCACCATAACTGCCGGGCCGCAGCCCGTAGTAGGCCCACGCCCCACCGGCCAGCCCGGCCGCCTCCTGGCCACTGGCCAGCCTGACGCCCCACCTGGCCACCCGGTGGCCCGCTTGGTGCCCTTCACGGCCGCCCGCCGGCCCGCATGGTGCACTACCTGGCCGCCCGTCGGCCTGGCCTCACCCTGCCCGGCCCCCTACCAGCATGGTCGCGCCCCATCGGCATGCCCGACGGCCTACCCGGCCTGGCCGACCCCCTCTCAGCCACTCGGCCTCCCGCACTGCCCCCCCCACAAAGATGGAAGAATTACTGCACCGGCCTCTCGATCCAGCCTGCGACCCCCCTCATAGCGCCCTAGCCGAACTGCCCCGCCCACGCCCTCTAGACCGAGCCAGTCCGGGCGTTACCCTCACGGCGCTCTGGGTTGAATTGGCCTTACACCCATGCCAAACCGCCCACACTTCCTACTGTGTTGGGCCAAGTGGGCCGGGCCAAACCGAAGAGGTTGGCTCTCCCAATGGGTCGGGCTGCACCCAACAGGTCTAACTGGGGCGACCCATACTGGGTCGGCCCAGACGGGGCCGGACCGGGTTTTTCCGACTGGATCAGACCAGACCCGTTCCCACTACCGACTCTTTAGCTTCATTGGCCATATCTTTGGCACAATATAAATTTTTGACAAACCTCCTGTGGAGATGGTATTTCATCGAGCGTGATTGTTCATTTGAGTTTACCCCACTAGAGTTTGGGGTATTGTTGAGATATGGTCAAGTTAGATCATGAACTAATCCTACCAGGCCCCCAAGACTAAAAGGTTAATAACTCAAAGACCGTGCGTCTGATTTATGTGTCTTATTTTGCGTTGATACCCATATGACGTGGTGGACCCTTGAGATACATCTACACGAGACTTCGTGAAATCTAGAGAAATGACATGTATCTTGTGGAGCAGATCCTCTAGGAAACGAGCGAGCATAGTGCGGAGACCTAGTATCTCTCTGATACTTGACTACTACAGACCAATTCTAATCTGAGTGACTCGACTAGACCAGTGGGGAGCGCATTGGTGTCCTCACATATCCATAGTGGGGAGCACCTTGGTGTCGCGGCAGACCCACGATACTCGACAGTAAGAGTATCTCTATCGGCTGTGAGGGGGATCACATTGGTGATGCGGAAGACCCACGATGGGGAGTGACTTGGTGATGCTGAAAACTGACAATACTCAAAAGGAGGAGTACCTTAATAGTCCAATGTTAGTGGTAAGTGCCTTGGTTTCACGACATGCCCGCTATACTTGATAGATTAGGAGTTCTCTAGAAGCTGTGGCTTCGATAATGTGAATAATATCCTGGTATGAGCTGAGTCAGTAACTTTTATTTTACATCATGATTGAGATGGATTAAATAATAACTTAGCTATATGTGTGGGAATATACCTAAGTAGGTTTATCTGGTGACTTAATAAATTGTGGTTTGTCCATGTTGGATTGTTGAGACCTTGAGGGTCTCGAGGTCCCTTCTGAGTATCGTTTTACTCACCCCTGCACAGGCTATGCCCACACCTCGATGTGTGGGATACAGACGAAGGACAACGCTGACCAAGGCTGAGTGTACCAGTACTGGAAAGTACCCAGTGGTATACCACATGGTCTGACGGTACACGAATGAGATAGATGGACATGGAGTGTTGTGGAATATATCATTACCTACCCTTTTGATAGGATTTCCCAATGGATTATCCAGGATCCTTTTTCCATTTTTCTAGTAATTGAACATTCAGTTTCCTTGTACTTTACACATGGGATTGTATTTCCGTCCCCTTTTTTACATTTCACCACTCCTTCTGTATCCGGTTTTATTTAGTGTTTTTCTTCCAACCTGTACCATGTTCTGTGCATTTTCATTTTATAAAGGCAATTCCTTCCCATTTTATGGATTTACGTCATTGGTGCTTGTCGCCAGCCTCTGGCCAATGGAAGGTGGGTTGCGGTATTCACGGCATGGGCCCCGGGGGATGGGTCATGACAAATTGGTATCGGAGGATTCAGTTCTACCACAGAACATAGGTCTCCAATCTTTTCTAAGATGAAATAGTTTTACGGGTAATAAATGTGATTTTCAGTTCAGGGAGTCCAATATTGGTGCAGCGGCTGACGTATCCATACACTAGGACCCTTACTTCTGATTTCCGACTTGGTGCACGAAAACACTGATTACATGTGTGTTTCTAAAAGTTTTCTTTATGTAAGATCAACCAGGTCAGCTCACCAGTTATAATCATTGACCGTGTCGCTTTTAATTCTTTTAGGATGCCTCCCCACAGACGACCAGCTATATCCCCAAGAGTTGTACGTGCATATAGCCCACCGAGTGACGAGTCCACGGTGCAAGGCCCTCTTTTTGTGGAGGCACCAGCAGTACCACTACCATTGGGCCACTGATGCAACTATCCCCAGAAGAAGATGATGCATGCAGCTTGAGCACGTTGACCAAGTTCTAGCACCAGAGGCCACCCAGGTTTATGGGAGAGACGAACCCACAGGTAGTTGTGGATTTAATGGAGGCTATGGTGAGATTATTCAGACTCGTAGGGACACCATCTAACCTTATGGTGATTCATGATTCCAACCTTTAATAGGAAATAGCGGGTAGATGGTGGAGCATGATGATCCATGTTCACGATGAGATAATGCTTCTCTGGATGACTTTGAGAGCCTATTTCAGGCAGAGTTTGTCCCAACCACCCTACGTGCAGTGCGAATATAGGAGCTACTTCACCTGCATTAGGGAAACATGACGGTTGAATAGTACTCAGCGCGGTTCACCAACCTCTCGCACTACTACACATATATGGTACATGAACCATTCTTCAGGGCCCAAACCATCAAGAAGGGGCTTAGGCGATAGATAAGTGCTTAGATGATTTTCCTTACTGAGCAGTCTCCAGTAGCAAGAGCCGCCACTAGTCAACTTGTAGTGGTGTCTTCTACAGCTCGATGATGACAGATGTCATAGAGGTACAATAGGACCATACCTACAAGTGGATGACCGCATGACTTTGGATCGGTTTTGGGGGTCATTGAAGATAGAGCCAGATATGTGAGGAGCGGGCAGTCTTACCCATGTGGCGGACAGGGTCACATGGCTCATGACTGTCCGACCCATGGTCCGAATGATCACCAGAGGGTCGAAGGACTTCCCATGAAGAGAAAGAGATTCGATCGAGGAAGTCCACATGGAGGAGGTGAAGGTGGAATAGGAGATAGTCATTCAGGTGGTGTTGGACGTTGTTTCTAGGTGTTATCGTCACCACCACTAGGAGGTCCACCGCGACTGCAGGGAGTAGGTGGACATGCGAGAGCTCATCTCCAGGCAGCTGAGGCTTAAGATAATGGAACTCCAGAGATGATTTGAGGTACGATATCTGTCTACTCCACCTTAGTACCTGTTCTTATAGACACAACTTCCAGTCACTCTTTCATTACCACTGCCCTCATTCGGAGCTCGTAGATTCTGACAGAGCTGTTGGGTCGATAATTACGGCTAGAGACTCTTACAGGATCAGACTCGACGATTACGAATAGGTGCTGATAGTGTGAGAATACTATAGTAGGTGAGAGCTTTGGCTGGAATCTCCTTGTAGCAGTGTCTAGTCCATACAACGTCATCTTCGGTATGGAAAGGTTATATATATTCCATGATCAAATCGTCATTATTACGCACAAAGTGTGGTGTGTCTGCACAGATGGGTCCAGGTTTACCATCCCCAGAGAAAGGGGAGCCATTGCAGCCCATGAGGGACTTACTCAGAGGAGGGTGCAGTCGATCACTCATCAGTTGGCCAGCCTTACCCTCATAGAAGTTGATGTGGAGAGTCTGTTCTATCATTTAGTGGTGGACCAGTACACGGATATTTTCCTTGACGATGTTCTAGGACTACCTACTCACAGATAGGTGGACTTATACATTGACTTGTACCCCGGGATGACCCTGATATATACACCAGCGTATCAGATGGCTCTTGCGGAGCTTCGCGAGCTACGGGTAGAGCTAGAGGACTTCAAGGGGAAGAGATTAATCTGTCCCAATGTTTCTCCTTGGGTAGCCCCAATTTTGTTACGCATGAAGGCAGATGGAAGCTTGAGTCTTTATGTTAAATATCATCGCCTGAACAAGGTGACCGTGAAGAACTAGTACCCACTCCCGAGGATTGAAGACCTCTTTGATAAGCTGAAGGGAGAACGGTGGATCTCGATGATTGACCTTAGATCACTATAACCAAATCATTGTACGAGATGAGGATGTGAATATGATGACCATCAGATGTTGGTATGGCCACTATGAGTTCTTAGTTATTCCATTAGGCATAACGAATTCTCCAGCAGTGTTCATGGGAATCATGAATAGGATCATCCCACCATTCCTTGATCTCTTTGCCGTAGTCTTCATCGATGACATTCTTATCTACTCGACTACAGAAGAGGAGCATGCCTACCATTTTCAAGTAGTATTGGACACACATTGAGAGAACAATATTTTTGGTAAGATCTCGAAGTGCTTGTTTTGGATCCGAGATGTTCACTTTTTGGGACATGTCATCTCGGAGGCTAGAGTTGCAGTAGATCAAGCGAATATTGAGGTGGTACATGCTTGGGAGCCACCCAGGATTGTGACGGTGGTACAAAGTTTCTTGGTATTAGCTAGATATTACAAGATCATTGTGCCATATTTCTCCAGAGAAGCAGTGCCACTATCATCCTTGATGAAGAAGCGTCAACCCTTTGTGTGGTCGGAGATATGCAATCAGAGCTTTCAGGAGCTGAGGCAAAGGCTGACTAGTTCCCCCATCGTGAGGCTTCTACGGGAAGGTGTAGGGTACATGTTCTACTGTGACGTAGCAAGGACCGAACTTGGGTGTGTCCTAATGTAGGAGAGAGCATTGATCGCCTATAGTTCTCGTCAGCTGAGACAGAACGAGCACAACTACGCTACGCATGACCAGGAGATAACAGTAGTGGTCTTCGCCTTGATGATGTGGTGACACAATGAGATGGGAGAATATTTTATCGCATACACTAATCACAAGAGTCATAGGTATATATTCTCTCAGAAGGACCTGAACCCGAGACAATGGATATGGCTTGAGTTCCTCCAAGACTATGACTTCGAGATAGTCTATACTCCTAGAAACGGGAATCTTGTAGCATATGAACTTTGCAGGAGATCTGGTATACAGCTACTAGGTAAGGTGACAGAGCAGCTGGCCAATTTTTGGATATACTTTGTGGATAAAGGTGGAGAAGATTTTCATTCAGTCCGATATAGTCACTCCCCCACTTCTTCAGTGAGTCATGGCGGCACAGCATGGGGACGCTAATTTCTTGACAAGAAGAGCTCAGATAACCACAAGGAAGTCACCTGATGGATTTTATGAAGGTGGGGAGCACATCATCATCTTCAAAGGACGTAATATGGATCCCTTGTCACTTTATGAGGAATTGTTGAGGGAGTTCCGCACATCCCCTTTGGTGGTAGAACCAAGAGTGGGGAAGATGTACCTGGACCTTCGACAACAACACTGGTGGCGAGGTATGAAAAAGGATATAGCAGATTTTGTCTCTCGATTCCAAACTTGTCAGCAAGTGAAGGTAGAGCACCAGGTAATAGCAGGCTTGGTTCATCCTTTAGAGGTCCCAGAGTGGATGTGGGAGGGGATATATATGGACTTCATGATAGTACATCCATGTATGTCCAGGGGTCATGACTTGATTTCGGTGATCGTTGTTTGACTCACTATGTTGGCCCACTTCCCACTGATCGGAGAGAAGGGTTCAGGAGAAATCTTTGGACACCTATATGTGCAATAGATTTTGTGGCTACATGGATTACCTTCAACTATTGTCTCCCATCATGACGCAAGGTTTACTTCCTGGCTATGGAAGGGGTTATAGGAGGATTTTGGGATGAATAATCACCTGAGAACCGCCTTCCATCCTTAGACAGATGGCTAGATTGAGCAGACCATTCAGTCCCTCGAGGGAATGATACGTTCTTGTGTCCTCAACTTCGGTCGCACCTGGGAGTATCACTTACCTTTGGTGGAGTTTCTATAAAACTACAGCTACCACTCCACCATAGGGATGGAACCTTTTGAGGCGTTATATGGACGACCATGCAGATCACTTTAGTTCTGATCTAACAATGGGGAGTGAGCACTAGTGGTACCATAGATGGTATGGGCTACCCCATAGGAGATGCAGATCATATAGGAGTGGATGAAGATTACAAAAAGTAGATAGAATTTATATGATGACAAGAGGCTCATACCACTGGAACTCGAGGATGGAAACCACGTCTTTCTACGTGTCTCACCTCGATGAGGTCTATAGAGATTTGTTCGAGGTGGCATGTTATCTCTGAGATTCGTCAAACCTATCCAGCTTCTCAACGGAGTTTGGGAGGGGGATAACTGCATAGATCTTCCACCTCATTTACACCGGGAGCATTCAGTATTCCATGTATCTCATATGAGGAGATATGTGCATGACCCTTCTCGTATCATTGACCATGGAGAGTTGGACGTCGATGATTGGGAGACATCCCAGAGGATCTAGTTGACATTGAGGATCGATGGGAGCGGGTCCTATGTGGATGGTCGATACCTTTGGTGTGCATTCTCAGGTAGCACAGACCCTCCATGAGGGAACAAGGGAGAGGGAGGCCCAGATGCATGCTCAGTTCCCCCACTTGTTCCATTAGTTCAAGTTGTAACTTACAGGGATATATATCCCTGAGGTGGTGAGAATGTAAAGACTCCTAAATTCCAGGGAAATTTTTTTCTTAAATTCATTATAATTTTACGAGTCCGCAAAAATTTACGTCCCATTATTCTGAGGCTCAGTGTACCAGGAATCAATTTCTGAAATTTTGTTTGGGAACCTTTAGTAAATGAACAAGTGAATATTTATAACTTTTGAACCGGTGCTCGGAATTGAAATTTATGGACACTGTTGAACTCACAGCACCAGTATTCTCTTATGGATACATTCTCTTCGACGACAGTGGGTCAAGAATAAAATTTAGTTTTTGGGTTTTCATGGAAAATAAAAAATTAAAGTGTGCTTCAATTTATTTTTATTTGAGCTGCCATGTGGTTGTTTGAAGTGCCAACATTTAAATTAGTAAAATCATTTCACTTTTGCATTTTTTGTGGAGTTTTTGGGAGATGAGGGCTTCAGATAAATAGGGTTATCCATCGAAGAACAAAGAATGAAGAATGAAGAACGAGTTATTCCCACAAAGAACGCTGACAACGATCTTCTTCGACCTTCATCCTCGGATCCTACTGACGTGGGACATCTTCAACAGACCTTCCCTCTGCATCATCGTCAAAGAGATGACACATGATCACACGATGGGATGTGTGCGACAGATTTGACGAACAACAAAGACCTCATTCCTCTTCTCGTATCTTCAATAACGAACAACGAACAAATGTAGGGGTTGTTTTCATTTTTGTGTCATGTTCTTGTTTTCATTAAAAACAAAGAATGGGGATATGTTTCTTTTGATGGGTGAGTTTGTGTTCATCGTTCTCCTACCATGATTGAACTTATTATTATAACCGTAACTGCGAAGGGTGTGTGCCAAACTAACTTGACCCGACTCCTTCCATCGATCTCTTTTGAGATATTATTCGGCGTGGTGAGGATGCAGTGAGGCGATGAAGGAGGTGATGAAAAAGGACACTATACTAGAGGCCTCAGTGACCACTCCACCCCCATGGTGTGCCGCACCTCTACAGGCCAAACCGGCCCCGGCCGAGCCCCTTCTGGGCCACGCCGCTCACAGAGCCGTGAGGCTCCCCCGAGCTGGCCCATGCCCCGCCGGCCTACCCGGCCTCCTCCCGGCTTCCCACCGGCCTACCCATCCGTCCACTGGCCCACCTGGTGCATTAACCTATTTCCCTCTGTCCCGCATGGTTCCCTACTATTCCGGCCGGACTGGAGCCCTGCCCCACCGCTCGCCGGCCCGCCTGGAGCCCTACTTGGCTGCCCGCTGGCCTTCCCGCCGGCCTACCCGGCTGCCTCCCGGCCTGCCTGGCACCCTCCCGGCTGCCCGACCTCCCGTGCCGCCACCAGGCCGAACTAGAGCCCTGCCCGTGTTGGCCTCCCAGGCTGGCCCATTTCCCCCCTCGTGGCGCCTTGTCCGAACTAGTCCAGTCATGCCCTTCGGGCCGAGACGCAACGGGCCACACCCTCACGACACTCCAGGAGGATCCAAACCCGAGACCGAGTCGAACTGCCCACACGGCCTACTGGGAAGGCCCTAGTGGGCCAGGCCATACTTAAGAGGCTGGCCCCCCTAATGGGTCAGGCCAGACCCAACAGGTCTGACCGGGTCATCCCAGACCGGGTCGGCCTAAGGAGGGTCGGACCGGGTCAGTCGGACCGGCTCGGACCGGACCCAGACCCATTATTGACCCTTTACCTTCTCTGACCATATCTCTGGCACCAGATGACCATTTGACGAACCATCAGCGGTGTAGGTATTTATTTGAGCACGACGGTCCATTTGAGTTTACCTGATAGGAGTGTAGGGTAATGTTGAGATATGGTCATGTTGGATCATGCACAAATCCATCCAGGCCCCCTGAACATGAATGTTAATAACTCACAGACCGGGCATCCAATTAATGCACCGCCTATTGCGTGTAGACCCCTATGACATGGAGGACCTTTGAGAAACTTCTATGTCGGACATCATGATAGTTGGAGTATCAACCTGTAGATTGTGGATCAGATCTTCCCGGAGACAAGCGAGCATAGTACGGAGACCTAGTAGCTGGAGGAGTCCTGACAAATGCTAACTGATTCGACTCGGAGTGACTCGACTAGCCTAGTGGGGAGCACCTTGGTGTCACGGTTGAACCAATGTCGGGAGCGCCTTGGTGTCACAGCAGACCCATTTTACTCGACAGGAGGAGTACGTCATCAGGAGACGATGGGTATCACGTAGGTGATGAAACATACCCATAGTGGGGACTGCCTTGGTGACGCAGCAGACCAACTGTACTCGACAGGATGATTACCTCAACAGTCCAAGGATATTGGGAAGATCCTTGGTGTCACAGCAAGTCCACTATACTTAACAGAGGATGATTTCATTAGTAGTTGTTGTTTCAATAATGTGAATAAAATCCTGGTTCGAGGTGAGTCAGTATGATTTTCTTTTAACTCGTTATTGATAAGTATTACATAATAACATATGCATATGTATGGGAATATATATATGTAGGGTTACCTGTTGTTTTCATACTTTTTGGTATATCCTTGTTGGATTTCTGTGACCTTGAGGTTCTCGGGGTCCATAATTAGTATCATTATACTCACCCATGCACGGGCTATGCCCGCACCTCGTTGTGTTGGATACAGACAACAGACAACACTGATCGAGGCTGAGTGTACAAGGACTGGATGGTACTTGGAGGTGGACCACACTATGTGATGGTACACGGAGGAGACGAACAAATGTGGAGTTCTATGGATGGTATATGTACCTACCTTTCAGGTAGGATTTATTGATGGATGATCCAAGAGCTATTTTCTCTTTATATAGTATGTGTACCTTCATTTTACTTGTACATTACTGTTGGTCTTGTATTTTTGGCCCTTTTTTCTTTTAAGAACTCCATTTTTATACATTTTTATTTAGCATTTTATTTCCAGCTCATACCATGTTGTGTTCATTTTAATGTCATAAAGTTAATGACTTCCCAGTTTATGGGTTTAAGCCTTTGGTGCTAGTCGCCATCCCTTGGCCTCTGGAAGGAGGGCTTGGGTTAGTCACAGCACATGCCCCGGGGGACGGGTCATTACATGATAACTATACAAAGGATATTCCATTTAGATCCCCACATTACTAGATAAAAATAAATAATTATTTAGGAATGTATTCTATGGTGTTTACTTTCAATTATATGCATTATAGAAAAATAATGTGCACTTAGGGATGTAGCTGAGTGAATGGTTTGATGAATACTTTTGATTGAATTTTATTTTGATTAAAATTAATTTAAATATAAATTACTTTTTTGATATAAAAATTGTTAATATGATCTTCTAAATATTTCCACAATGATTCGATGAGAAATTATCTATGCTCAAGGACATGTATCTAATGAATTTATACTGGAAGATTATCAATACAATTTCAATATATAAAATATCGGGGAAAATGAAAAAATATACAAGGTATTGGAGAAGTATAATTATGTTCAGTTGATATAAAAAATGAAAAAATAGGATTATTATCAGAAATTTAGTGAGTCAAAAAAATTTATTTACTTTCGTTTCAAAAATCATATATGTGGAAATGTAAAATTCAATCGAAAGAGTCTACACACATGTTTTCTGTGATGAAAATTTTGAATCCCCACTAAAAATATTCATAATAAGTTAAATGTAGAATATGATGGAAAATAATTCATATTTAAACCATCAAGACAAGTTAATGTAATAATGATTTCATTACAAATATTATTGAAAAAGAAAAACATGATTTCACATTACAATTTTAACGATAAAGAAATAGAGGGTAAATAATTTGAGGATTTAAAAAACCAATATATGTAATCTATTTTTGATTTCAAAAAAAAAACCAACAAACAAAGTAATATAATTGTAAAAATTTAATTTGAATAAAGGGTAGACATCAATATTAAAACTGAATCATCTCTTCGTGAAATTGATGTATAGTGGAATAAATCTAAGATGCCATATGGACATGTTCTAGAATCCAAAATATATATGTATAATAAAAAATATGTGAAATATAGGATGATAGTAGAGATTAAATAACTGAAAAATAAAATTCTATAATACACATAGATGTTGGTTTCTTATAGATAAAAAATTATTTATTATGTGATTAAAGGATTTTTATTAACATACATTTATTTGAAACAAAAAATCTGAGATGTTGAATTCATGTGAGAAATATTTTATTGAGACATATCAATAGGATATATATACCTCGAACAATTGTTTCACATAAAAGATTATATGGGAAATTGATCATTTCATAGACATCCTATGTGACAATTATTGTGTTTCATGTTTTGGAAATAATTATGGCCTTAAAAATATTGGTATTAAAAATGTAATGACCCAAACTATTATGAATAAAATTTTTATATTTTATTTATTTAAATTTATTAGTGTTATTGAAAACTCATGAAATTATATTATTTTATTATATCAAATTTTATTTATATTTCATATAAGTAACATTTTATTTGATAATATAGCCATTGAATAGTGACTAGATGACTAGTATAATTTTTTAGTTTTTAATCAATCATTTTGACATAGAAAAAGGATGTGATGGACCCAACTGGTATGATCGTACCCTCTAAGGATAATTCATTAGAGAATATGAGGGAGATATAATTTATGTTATTTTCCCTTAAACAACCTATATCATAGATCCAATAACATAAGCATGAGTGGAACCGTTTATGTGAGAAGTTCATGCTCATTGAGATCACTAACCAACACATGTTCCATGAATGGCCACATGATATCCATAATATAATGCACCTCCCTCCTAGGGTGTAACCCTATGTATTAAAGGGATATGTATCAAGGTCCTAAAATTAGGAACATGTTTATTATTTTGTTTAAAATTAGTAATATATTTTAATCGTATTATTACTACTTTGTAAAAGTTTTTTAATGCCAAAATTGTTTTTTTTATCTTAACATTATAATTCAACTTATGAATTTATGAATTACAATATTTTGGAAAAAAATTAATATATTATTAGTGAATTTCTTTTTTCATATACAAATCATTATATAATTTTTATGAAGTCAAATGTAATTCTTACATGGGTTCAAAAAAATGCCATCCCCAAAAATCCATCATTTTTAATTAATGTAATTTTTTACGAAATAATAAAAATTAAAATATTTAGATTAAACTAATATTATATTTTGAATCATTAGGTCGAAATTATCCAATAGTGAGTTTTTCAAAAATTTCCAGAGATAGTTGAATTTCAAAGTAAAAATTAAATATCAAATAAATATACCATGTGTTTTATGACATTACAATGACACAAAAGTGATGTAATAAGTAATTTAAATAATATAAAAGATAAAATATTTATTTTTAAATTATTATTTTTTGATGTTAAGTTTATTTGATATTGATTTTAAACTAATTATGAATCCTCCATGAGTTATAATATATTTTATGATTTTAATGTCATTAAAACCAGAATGTAACTTACCTCCACATCACCAAATTAATTATTTTAATAATATAATCCTCAAGCCTTATAAAGAAATTAAATCCAGAACCATTTTTCATAAACCATTGTAAAATGAATTCGATGGTTTTTGGGTTTGGATATTATATTTTGTAGATTCAAAAACTTAAATAATTAAGAAACCACCTCATTTCCCATATAATCACACACATTCCCATATTTCACATCAATATAACTCCATGTATCACTTCCAAAATCTACCCTAAAATCCCTAGACTCCACCCAATGTTCCCACTGGCTTTCAATATGACCCTCCAAAGCCATTGGATTCACACTATCATGTAAGGTTTCTTTTCATTCTACTCTTTTTTAAAGATTAATTATTATGTTACAAATTATATTTCTAAGTATTTGTCTTGGAAATTTCATTAAATGTATATAGAAATTTTTATTCCATCTATAATGGATTATAGTCAACATTATCTCTTATCAACCAAGATTATTAATTTTTCCGTGTCCTCGTGCTACTTCTAAAATTGAAAAAATCCATTCGCAAATAATTTTGTATTGATACAATGCTGATTTTCTATAATATTTATTCAAAGTCATAAAAATATAATTTTTTGTTAACTATGTCAATTTATTCAATAGTAATTTATTATGAAATAAATTATAATTATGAATGAATAAATTTTTATTGATATATGTGACAGAAAAAATCATGAAAATGAAATGAAACTGATGGGTACACAACAAATTATATATTACTAAAATTCATTGTGTAATGGTTAATATAATGATATGTCACATTGGGTAAGGGGATTTACCTGATTTTATTATGGTACTATTCCACCATGATGTCCTAGTGGGTTTATTAGTGACCTATATATTTAAGAGCTAGTGTTTTATGTTGATGCCAAATTTCCCATGTTATGATTATATTTATATATCGTGTCTTGTTATTCGTGTTCCATTTAAGATCTAATGATATTCCAATTGAATAGAATGTATTTTCTAATTCACATAATGTCTTTTTTATTTCCTTAATTTTTATTATACCTCACCAATTTCTTATTTATGGTCTCCATTTATCTCATGTAGTGTTTTAATTAATGGGATTTTTTGATCATGTTAATGAATTTTTCAATAAAGACTTTTTTAACATTAAAATATATTATGTAATGTACCAAATTTCCCAAATAGACTAGTCATATCTATATTATTGTTTATATAAAGTGAAATTTTATTCAATTAATCGTGATTAAATGTCAAATAGTGTATATTGTTGGTATATTTGGTATCATGGGATCAGTTTAGTTATTTTTCGAAATATTATTAGAACAAATTTGTGAAATTCTATGGATAAGACTATGTAAAAAAAATCCCTAAAATTGGGTTATTATGAAGTGGGTTATTTATCTATAATATATAACCCTATATTGATACTTTAAGTGGACATGGTTAGGGAATAGATTTAAATTGTGTTATCAAATCTTATAAGATTTTCTAGGCCAGACTTGGGGAAATATGTTACATGAAAATTTTCTTTACTACACACTTGTTTGACACTCTTGGAGGATATGATTTGGTAAATAAAAAATCTCATTTCGAACCGTAGTTATGTGAAATAAATACCTATAGTAATTTTTGTAAAGAAATAGATCATGGATAACATTAATTGAAACCAAGAAACTCATAAGTTAAAGAAATAAATAAATATTCTATTTCACCAATGAAATTTCATTGTATTTCCCTTTATGTGTTTAATTTATTAAAATAATCATCCCTATGTTTATATTGGATAATATAGAAGAAATATAAAAAAGTGAATGGCTTTGTTATAATATATACTTCAATGCTTTCCTTCATATCAATAATATTTAGTAGAACTATTCAAACACCACCAATATTCATGTAAGTAGAGATGTTAGTGAAAATCACAAGTGGGGAAATTATTGTTTCCCATGTACATAACTCATCTTCAGTCACCATTTCTAGGTTGACAATCCCATTAATCCTTTCATGTCTTCATTTAGTGTAATTTTATGGAATTATGGCCTTGGATTGGTATTCCTTATATATATCCAACATAATTATCCGAAACAACAAAATCAATCATTGTATAGATATTTGACGACTGATTCTGTACAAGTTCAAGGTGGAGGATTAATCATCATTACAATCATAATTTCAAGAGTGGATAGTATTTCCATTAAAACAAGTATGTCTATATCAAATTATTGAGTCTATGTAATGAAACATCCATGATTAAATTCCTATGTTGAGATAAAAATTTGACGTGTTTCCCAAGGAATTTCACGGTCCTCCTCCTAGATGATTGGTTGAATTTTCAATCAATATTATACAAGGGAAATCTATGATATCAAATACTCGGTATAAGATTATTTTTATTAATAATTATAATCTAAAGAAATAAATACATGTTAATCTTGATAAAGGGTTCATACACCCATGCGATTCACCATGTGGTGCTCCAGTCCTATTCATTAAGAAGCTTGATTGGTCAAGGTAAATTTTCATTGAAAATAGTCACATTAATAAGATCATGATAAAGAACATGTATCCTCTACCATAGAATGTTGTAATGTTGGATTAGCTACATAGTGAAAAATATTTCCCAAATATGGATCTTTAGTCTGGATATTATCAAATATGGGTGGAGTGGAAAGATATTCCCATGCGCATTTCATACAATGTATGATCCCTATGAGATAATAGTGATACACTTGGAACTCACTAATTCTCTAAAAATATTCATGTACATGATGAATATATTCATTTCAATTAAATTTACAAATTTTTGTTTGTATTTATTGATGATATTCCAATATAATCCATAATCAAGGAGGATCATTGGGAGTTCCTTACCACTATAATACACACCATGTCCAATGAGAGGCTCTATGAAATGTTCCACAAGTTTGAGTACAGTTTGAATAAAGACACATTATTATGGCTTACCATCACATGAAATGGGATATATATATATATCCTTCAAGGGAAAATGAAATTGATGGATGGATGATGCAATCATTCATGACCAATATCTGTAGCTTCCATAGGTTATCAAGAAATTATAATCCATTTGTGATAAAATTATCATGATTACCAAATTGTATTACAAAGCTAACTAGTAAGGGAGTCTAGTTTTCCTTGAATAATGAATGTAAATAATGATTCATGTAGATGAAAAGTATGCTTATAACTAATCTTATACTTATAGTACCCGCAAGTGTGGTCATTTTAAAATTATCATAATTATTGAAAGATTTGATTGGATTGTGTGTTTATGAAAATGACAACGTCATTTCTTATACCTCAAGACATTTGTAAATTATTGAGATGAAATACCCCACACATAATCTATATGCGGTAGCTGTGATCATTTTATTTAATATGTTGCAGCATTATCTCTATGGGGAGATGATTGGGACATATACTGATATCAAGAGCCTTAAATATATATTCACATTGAAATAGATAATTATGTTCTAGTAAATATGGTTATATATCGTAAAGGATTATTACATCTCAATCCACAACCAACCTGTAATTCAAATACGATATGGATGTTGTACATAGAAAGGATAAAGTAATTCAATAATCGATGATAATTGAAAAAGATCTAATCATCTTGGATTTAAAGAGGATGGAATACAGAATCATAATAAATGGCACATCATCCTTCAACTCACAAATTATTACTCAACTATATTTTTTGGACCATTTCACGGATGATAAAAAATGATGTCGGAATTTAGAAGGGAGTGGAAATGATATGAAAAAGAAAAATCCTTGGATTTCAATTTTAATGAAGAATAAATTGTGAGATTTCATTCAACAATATGTGTTCCATAAAATCATATGTTAAATATTGAACAATTGGATGATGCACATATTTCATCATTATATATTCACCAAGAAAATAGAATGATGTATCCCGATCTATGTGATAACTATTTTCGGGACCACATGAAGATGGAGTTTCAAAAAATATACATCAATGTTCCGGGTATGTTAGAATGTGAAGGCTGGAAGGAAAAAATGAAGGGGTTGATTCATCCATTACCCATACAATTATGGAAATGGGAACACTTCACTATGGATGTTGTCACTGGACTTCCAAATACATCCAAAGGAAACAATGCAATAATGTTTATTGAGGACCCTTATTAAAATAATGATGTTTTCATTATTATTGAATATTATTTCTCATGGGATCCACTTGAATGGATATATGTCATATGATTAGTCAAGCATCATGGAGTACCACAATATATTGTGTTCAATTGAGATCCCTGTTTCAACTATATGTTTTTGATAAATCTCTAGCATTCTCTAAACCCTATGTTGAACATATGTACAACATATAACCCTCAAATTGATGGCCAGTAAGAGTGGACTATACAAACATTTGAGGACATTTTGCAATCATTCTCAGTTGACTTAAATGGAGAATGAGAAAATAATCTATCTCTAGTCGAGGTATCTTACAACAACATGTTCCACCCGAGCTACCAAATTGTAAGGCCCTGAACCCTCTCTTCTGGATTCAATAAAAAAACACGTTCTATATTTTTTTATAAGAGATAATATAAAAATATACAGTATATTATACTTTTAAAGACCATTTCCGGTCTACGTTCTTGACGATTGGACAACAACTTACATACATTGAATGACAGTTTACAGAAATAATAAGAAAATAACTAATTTCATTCATTTGTATTAGCACCATAACTATCCTATGAACCCCTATTAAGTCCTATGAAAAACAATTTGAATAATTTTTATGAGCACAAAATCTCAGTAAGGGTTATAAAAATAAGGGAAGAAACAATTAGTCCATAAATTGTTGTAAAACATTTTCCTTTGAACAAAAACATAATAACATTACTTATGGAAATAATATTTTCTCATAAATGAATCGAAAGTACAAATAAAACATATGGGTAACATAGGGAATTGATTCCATACATTTTTTACCATTACAAATATCATATGATTTGTATCCCTCATTGCTACCTTACTATGTAACCCTTATGGATACCATACAATTTAACCCTCGCAGCTACCCTATAGTGGAACCATTGTAATTACACATGGATAAACCATTTGTCTGACCTCCAACATTCACATATTGGAAGAAGATATAGTTCCCAATAAGAATCATAAAAATTATGAAGCAACATGAAATAATCATCAAACAATTATTCTTTCATAAAAACATTAATTTTTTTTAAAAAAAGTAGATGTTTTAAAGAATATTATAAAAGAGAAGTCCCTAGAAAATCATATAATTTATATGATAATAAATAAAATAAATGAAATCAGTTTATACAATATAAATCCACATTATAATATATAATATAAATAAAATTCATTACATAAATAATCTTAGTACTTTTTAATTGATGAAGTAAAATTTTAACCCAAAAAATAGAGATTCGGTTTAGAATTCCCACATCTCAGGTTTGTCGTACATAAAATGAGTTTAAGGATCATGTATAATGGTCCAAATAGTGTTATTAACATCATAAAGAAAAATAATCATGTTTATAACACCTTATAGGTTCACATCAGGACATCATTTTACTATATAATTGTTAGTATTTTTTCTTTCCATTGAGTTGTGTGCATTCTTTACTTGATTACCATGGTCAGTTTGTACTTCATTTTCATGTTGTATGGAAATGAAATTCAAGAATTGGAATAAAATTTTATCTATATGTTTCTCGAATATTAAATTCTTCCATAAATAATTTATGTTATATTGTAAGAGGATTAATCATTAGATAAGTCATTAGTGATATACATTTAGATCATTTTGGTGTTTATTTGATAATCATGATCTTATGTCACTATATAATATAATTTCATGCATAAAAGATAATTACTGAACATAAAATAGTTTATATAATACATTTGAAGATATTTTACAACCAGAAAATGGTTTTACAAATAGTGTTGAATGAATTAAAAGGAAATTGCAATCACTTCATTCCATATTTCGGTAAAACAACACATCACAAACGATGATTTTATAAGAGGGGGAGTAGATGAAGTATGTTGAGGAATTATTTCCATAAATATGACAAAATAAATCATATTTATGATTCTAGATATTTCATTCCTCTTTGGTAATGGTAGGAAAATATAGTATAACAAAAGAAAAAAAATTGAAATGAAAAAAATTGGAAGATGATTTTTACCTCTTGATCTTTTCTCCTTGAGATCCTCCTTATGACCATTGGTATTGGCCTTTAAATTTTACCAAAATGTCTTGGATGAGGGAAAGACACTAGGAAAGTGGGATGGGATGAATTTAGACAGTGGAAAAATCATGAGATGTGTGGGAGGAAGAGGAGTTGAGAGTTGTTTTTATAGTGGAGGAGAGGAGGGGTTTAACATTAATTTATTCATTAGTTTATTATTTTTTCAGAAGACTAATAGTAACCTTAATTAATGTTACAAAAATAGGAATTTTTGAATGGGAGTATGATCAATGGGTTATTAACTAACGATAACATCATCATCAACTCAATAAATCTTGTATTTATCTTATTTTGTATATAATAATATTTTAATATTCACTAATAATTAAAGGTATCTTAATGAAATCCAAAAAATATAAATCATCCATTTTGGAATGTGTATAATTTAGAAATGAAATACAATTGATCAAAATAAACATCAATATATAAGAAATTTAATTTTTATATATAATAATAATTTATTCAATAAATTATAATTTTAAAACTATAACTATTTTTATTACACAATGAAAATCTAATCAAGGTCCTATAAAATTATCTGAAATATATAAGGAAATAAATAAATAATTTATGACTACATTTTATGAAATTAAATGTTAATTTAAATTATTATATTAATCAAAAAAGAGTGATGAAATATTCATGTATTATATAAATACCAACACTTACACTATGGTTATATTGGTAGTTATAAGATAGAATTATATTATACATTAATTAGTGAGGCCCCTATTTATTTGGTCTATTTATTATTAATAAGGGTTGTATTACTGTTAATAAGGGTATGTTACTATTCATAAGGGTGCGTTTCTCTTCTAAAAAACTATATTTTTCTAATAAGACACCAAATATCTTACTGATCACAACCATGTGTCTCTGTTTCTTTGGAATTTAAATCATAAAAGTTTAAAAATTATGTTTAACTCCCAATATATAATGGTCATAAAGAATTTAGTAGTTAATTTAAGCACGTAGTGTTTCCTTTTAAAATATCGATTTGTTACAGAAATGGATCCTTATGAAACCGATTAGGGGAAGAGTTGTTGGACACTGACTAGATGGGATGAAGTTGGGGAATAAAAATATATAGGTATTGAAATTACTGATTAAATTGTGTCTAGGGAGAGGAAAATTCCACAACACATCAATGTGACTTGGAGTTGACAGAAGATTTGTGATGATAATCATCAATGTGACCGAGCTTTTGATGTAGGATACATGGAATTTGTTGACACTAAAATCCGGATAGAGCCTTGAGTGGGCTCTTTTGAATATCCAATGGCATCAAGGGATCAAACAGAAGATGAAATGACTCTTTGCTGCCTAAATGATAACACTTCCTTTTCCATTAACTTTTATCCTAATTCATTTGCACACAACAGATGCATCTTGCATGAACGATCCCCCTACAAAGGACCTATTTTGCAGACATCTATCTAGTTTACAAGTGGCCATTAAATCTTGTGCACAGCCTCTCATCCTGTGTACATCCCAACTTGTGCAGTCCATGTTACAAAATTACCCTATGGTACCATGTCTAAGCACATCATACATGAAATACACCTTTCCTGAGCCCCTTTCTCCCATGTGACCATCCAGGTTTGTATGAAGTGATTTCAAGGTCCCATGGGAGGTGTGTTGAATTTTGTTGCTTTGCCTTATGATTCTTCACGTAGGCATGCTAATGGATATTGCATCTTCTCATAGATATGCTAACATAGGCCCCTTAGTGGATCACTCCACAACACCCCCTCACCATGGCATTTTCAGTGCCTTCCCATCACCAAGGTTTAAAGCGTGTTGGTTATGTAAGTATTAGGGGGTGAAGATTTAACCTGCCTCAACCAAAATGTAGGACGTTAAACATAAAATCACCATCATACTCAGTACATGTTGTTAAACTGTGGCCTCATCTCATGCAACTCATGCGGGGTGCCCCATCTCGAACATTTTGTATACCCACTTGTCTCCACATGAGTGAGATCTTCCACACATGTATTGAGATCTTCATTGTTAGAGCGGTGTCTATCGGTGGGGAAGTTCAACCATTTTGATTTTGTCCCCAATAATTTCTTACTGGAGGAAGCACCCCTCCTCCTCCTTTATTCTTCAGTGCCAGAGACTATAGGTTATAGGGGCGTAGGGTACATTGTTACCCTATAACTCTCCCTATGGGATGTGTCTCCATTAGGACACCATACTAGAGTATGTCCTGAACCCTATCTCCCTGGGCTGCAAACCATGCGTAATCCCCTATTTCTACTATGGTTCGATAACCACGTGTATGCCCAATTGCACATCCAATGCACACAACAATGAAGACCTGATTTTCGGGTTTTTGATGTTTCCTATTTCTCACACCAATCATGACTCACAAGGGATTAGAGTAATAATTGACCATGGAATCCTTCATGGGCCAATATAAGGTGTAATCCTCAAACCATCCTGAACTTCCTGGACTTTGATCCTTGTCTCATTGGCTAGGTACATAGGAAGCCTCCCTAATTTTTTAGCCAAACAGAAATTTTTCATGACCCCCTCATGTCAGTTCACCCTCATCCTGCATGACATTAAGAGTACCCACCAACCCACACTTTGTGGACATTGATCCTTGACTCTTATACAAGTTAGAATGTTTCCCCCTTGTTGTTTAAGCCCAACACCTATTTGTCTCGACCCCTTAGAATCAGTTCAATTTCATCCCACTTGATGTTAAATTGTATCCACTATCCCAAACTATGAGGAAGTTGAACCTTGTCTCTTATGAAAGGTATTTAGGAAGTTTCCCTAAGGTCCAATCCCAACACCTATTAGTATCACCGCCTTCACATCAGTTCACCTATGTCCAACATGATGTTAATCTGTATCCACCCTACCAAATTAAATGGACATTAATCCATATACTCTAGGCAAGGTACATTGGATGAAATCAATAGTTTCAATCCTAACAACTATCGGTCTTGACCACTTCATGTCAAACCACCCTCATCCTGCATGACATTAAACTGTATTCACCTCGTCGTCCTGCAAGACGTTAATAATTACCCATTCAAACCTCATGGGTTTTGATCTTTGACTCCAGATAATGTGTAAAAGATTCATCCATTAGGTATATCCCCAATAGATTGTAATCCATTGTGCGCCCTAATCAACTATAAGATGTTTCATTCCCCAGTCGACGGTAAATCGTTGTCGACCCCAATCTATGGTAATCTTTTGTCAACCCCCAATCACCTGTATGATGTTTACAACCCCAACCAGTAGTAATACATTTTCAATCTCATCTAGTACTAAGCTGTTGTATTCTCCAGTCTTTGTTAATCCATTGTAGCCCAATCTAATGTTATGTCGTTATAGCCCCATCCAGCAGTACGATGTTGTAGTCTCTAATTGATGGTAAGTTGTTGTAGTCTCCTACGCAAGTACCCACTTTTCGGGACGCCCATGTGTGTCAAATAAACCTAGGATACTAACCACATGTAATCCCCATTATATTTTAGAGTCTCTATCCTCTATGCACACCCCAATTCTATAACCCATCTTGACATACACAGACATTGATTCTCTTCCATAGGGATACATAGGAATTCACTTTGAGGATGCATCTCAGTTGAAATGTTGCTATCTTGTCGTTACCATCACATTCTCTATTAAATTCAGTCAACCATCCATATCCATCATGATTTTTACATGGGATACCACATCACAGTAAGATCATGTCACCCCTATTCTTGATGATATTACCAGTAATTGGGTAACTAACCATGCATTAGATGTAGATTCATCGATCCCTCTGGGGGTTTCACATATCTGATCCACTCTCATCAATTCTCTAATCAGTTATATTCATCTCTTCTATACATTAAATTGGTGGCATACCCTGTGTTAAACATAAGAAGATGAGAAAATTCTTAGAGAGATGCCTATGGCATAAAATTCCTCATATTCAATGTTGGATTATTCGAGGTTCCACACCCTCGAGATGACCAATAATAAGGGGATGAAACCCAGACGCATCAATGTTATATAAACTAGACATGCTAGTGATTTCTAATGTTACTACTCCCCCGACCGATGTTTTCATCCTTAATAGGACCCCTTTAATTTTTGGATAGAAATAATGTAATCAACCAGAATCCATGAAGGCATGGCCCTTGGAAAAGATTCACGAACAATGTCTTAATTATATAAGGGAGACCCGAACGAGGAAATGTGTTTTTAGGATGAATCAACTAAAAGTTTAATTCAAATTAAATCATCTCATTTCTATCAAGGAGTAGAAATCCCTGAATAAGTGATATATTCCCCCTTTCTTTGGAATGTGGGAATGCTGGGAAAAAATTGCACATCCTCCAAAATAGACAGATGTGAACCCCAATTAATGCATTAGAAACCAAACTTTTGAACCTGACTTTAAATTATTCTCAAAATTTTGAGATTTGTAGTGCTCAACACATCATTGAACTACCGTGTCCCTGGATCAAGTTATCCGGTTCCAGGTCCGTCCAAGAAAATAGTGGGTCTGGCGTGAAACTCAACCGAAATTGGGGATATTGAGAATTGGATATCCTAGTCTGTGACGTTGTCATCTTGGATCCTTCTTACCAACCATTGAAGAATGGATGGTGTAGGGCACTAAATGTAACATTCCTTCATTAAACCCTAATGGTTAAATAAACCTGCTTTGCAAGACCATAGATGGGATGAAAGGAAACCAATCACATCCCAACCACTGGTGTAGGGGTATGGAAACATCAATACAATAAAACAGCATGGCCCATCTCCCCCATGACAACCTCAATGTCCATGGTGTATGGGGGCCTACACTCCATCTCCCCATCTAAATTCATTCAGATCAGGGTAATAAACACCCTGGTTTGATGATACGAGGAAGAGGGGATTATCCAAACCTGGGATATGGCCTGACAAGACATAGAGGCTTCTGTGAATCGCCACTAACAATGACCCAAGGGCCATGTAGGGGGACAATAATCCCCACTCTGACATTTAATTGTCTTCGGATCCTCTCCCCAGAACACTTCGATGACACACTCCCAAACAAAAATGAGGTGAGGGATGTTTGGGCCAGCCCAGTCGGAATCATGTTCCAGGGGATCCCGAGGAGGGATCCCTCTAGGTTGTATCAATTCCACCTACCAAACCCACATGTTGATGAGCAGGTAAGATTTACACCAAAACCAATGGTCCAAGTCAAATTAACATGAAGCCAGTGCTGGGCATGGGCTGAGGAAGATGCCTACTGAGGGGCGTCAAAAACAACGACTACCGTGGCCAGTGCAACTAATGCGACTAACATTTTACCCCTGTTTATTTTGAGCAGGGGTACTCATACACACGACCCGAATCGAAGACCTAACCAAGCCTCGAGTAGGATGGGTCGACTATCCTGTTCACTGACATAGGTAACACCTACCACGGGATGACTCATGGGAATGACACCCAATACAGTGGGCCTCCTCGTATAATCCCCAAGGAGAGAGCATGTCTGTCTCTATCACAAGATCAGTGTGTTGGTCCTCCTCATGCCATTTTTAATCTGATTGAGTGTGCTACAATCTGTATTGTCACACAGTACGAAAGCCTCTTCAACACCCATAACAACAAGATTGCAGTCGTTCCTCCCATCACGGGCCGCTGATTTGAAGATTCTACCTATCCGGTCAAATTCCGACTTGGGTGTCTTCCACATGTCTTTACAACAACTAATTAAGGTCCTTCTAGTCCTTCCCATCGGGGAAACAGAGGTTTTACTCACATCCTCATTTCCCAACAAGGAGTTAATACCCCTCTTCCGCTCAAGATATGCAAGGGCCCAACTCTCATTGAAGCTACCAATGAAAATAATCATGGAGGCCCGAACCTTTCTCCAAATATATCCATTTGAGGTCCCACCCACTCCATCATTCTCCATTGAGATTCCCTCCACATGTCATTCAGTGAACACTGGGTTCATCCATGTGTTCCCTTGGATATCTATCTATGATATCCTCACACCTGAGCTCATGAAGGAAGAAGTCCTCTCTACCCCACCATCAATTCATCTGATGTTCCACCTCGAGCGAAAAATATACCATGTCCCGAAGAGCCATCCCAGGGTTGGTGGGTAAGCTATTGATGACATAAAAAGATAATTGAGATAATTTAGACTAGAATTAGGCCTATCAGCTTCTTGGGTTCTGAGGTGTAATGGGATTCAGCGATAGAACCCTCACCTCGATCCTCTATGTCATGGGCTAAGTAAGTAATGTGATTTATCAGCCTCATCCTTTTATAATGTGATTTCCAATAGATTATTTCCTCCCTCATCAAATACAGCAAATAGGAGGATGATTTGGACCCTTCGCAGTGCCTAGCTGTGCAATCCTCCACTTCATCAACAAGGTCCTTCTCTACATCAACTAGAAATCACAGAAAATTATTCTCGGTATCGATAAAGGATGGACAACAGCATGGACCACCATCAGTAACTATAGCCACTATGCTGGAAGTCATGGTTGATATCCCATATTACCAAGATATAATGTCTCATTCATCTCATTCATCATAGGACAACCCAAGATGTGGTTGTTGGTCAGCTGATTCCCCATATTCTCCACGGGCATACCTAATGTCTCAGTAGTCTTCTTCAGTGTCATTTCTGGTCCTGAAGCCTCCCTTAGTTGAAGAGTATGGAAATCAAAGTCTAGATCCAGAGCCTAATCCAAATATCTTCTGGGACATTCTTATAGAAGGTAATTTCCTAGATATGTTCTAGCCAAGTGTGACTACAATCTTTAGTGGTCCAGAATTTTTCACTTAGGAAGAAGCTCTGTGCTTTTTCAAAACACTATGGGAAATGCATTTTTGTCTCCGTTATCAGAAAGTGGATTTCCCTCAGAGTTGGGAAATCTTTTAAAATACTAACCAGCAATGATATATGGTTTACCTGGCCGTTCTCCCTAAGGCTCAACACCCTGAGTCACCTAGTCTCCACCAGAACTGCTAGAAATGACATGTTTAGTGATTTAATGTGGTCCATTGAATTATCATGGTTGCTTCCACACATGTTCTGGTCTGTGGTTTGGGTATTCGGATGCCCTCCATATTAGTTCTATCAGGCACCTGCCCAATATAACTGGTGATATTTAGGATATTCTTCTAGGAAGAGTTGTGGTTTACATGGTCGATCAATCAGAGGGGGAGAACGAGTTGGAGCACCTTGATTATAACATACCAACATGGTGACTTCCATAACTATTTGATCCATTGTTAAAGGGTAATCGCCAGTAGATAAATCAACTGGGTCTTCTTGTGCCCACTGGGGAATTAATACTCAGGTAGAATCCCAATAAGGTTGAGGATCCCCTTAGAGTTGTCAAAACCCTCGTCCCTTCTGAAACATTGTATAAGATGGTGGATGAACCTGAAATATATGTGTTGCATTAACCACATGTGGAGCACAAGAAGATGTCTGATGACCATCTTGTTGAACACACTATAGAGTGACTACCAGACTATGGTGATCCCCATCCAGGGCTGTAGGTGCAGGTGCAACTCCCCCATAATATGAGTTGAACTTCGAGTGACCCTAACTATCCTACCCATGCGGAGAAGATAGAGGCCAAAAAATCTATAAAAAGGGTGTTGTATGTGTCTTAAAATCCACCAAATTTTCATGATAATCCCCGGGACCCAGATCAGGATCCCCCATCCGCACCACAAGTCATCACACCAACCACTCCATGAGACGTTGGGCCTGATTATCAAGTTGAAGAACCTACCAAATCACTGGTGGTTAGGGATCCTCCTCAAGACAGGAACCCCCGCCCAGATGATCTGATAGTAGCACTCAATGCTCTCCTTGAGGATGTGTAAATGAAGTAAGTGGAAAATACACCTGATCAAAATCCATACCTGATGTGGGTGTATGGTATGTCAGCTCCCCTGGTTTTTTGAAATCCCACCTTCTCCCCCTTTAGTAGGATGGTCACCCCACTACGGCATCTAGTCCATTTAAACTCAAGGAGCAGACCCATGTTTGGAACATTAGTGCAACAAGAGGCCTCCAAACTCAAGTGTTTTGTACGTACATTGTAGTGGCCTGCATTTGTTTGATACATCCAGCTACCCATCAGGTCATTCGCTGGATGGGAAGATTTTCCGAGTCATTTTATTTACTATTTCAACATTAATACATAGAAGACATGTATTGCAGGCCTTTTCAAGTGCAGGAAATGGCCCGACGAGCACATCAAAGACCTTTTCACCTGGTTTAATGGCCTCACATTCTCTATCGATATGATTCTAACTCAGGAAAAACTCCTATAAATGTGTGTGAGGAATTTTAAAACTAAAATTTCCCCCTCTCTCTTTATTCAGAAGTATTCTAGGGGATTCTTTGACATCTTTGATAAGTCCATAGTCTAGAGGATTCCATAAAACATGCCATGCACGAATTTCTGTGGCCTATTATAATTACCAAGAGAAGAGAAGGTATGTGTTAGCCTGCATCGGTGGCCCAAATAGGGGCCCAAATCAATTAGAGTTGTTACTATTGGATTAACCTCCACAACCTCACAGGGGACCACCACCTCAGGAACATCCTCTATCCCAAAAATGCCCTACTCATAATAGGAATGTGCCACCACATAACGTGCCTCCACCACCTAGGCGAGATAACCAGGTTCCACATCCTTAACAGGCTCCCCCATCCCCTCACTTGGGATAGGCTCCCAGAGCACGCATTCTAGATTGGAGTAACCAGACCTACACATTCAATAATTTATAGGTCAACAGTTATTTCCAATGTGCCTTTGAGTTGGGAATGATATGGTTTCCCGAATGCAGCAGGACAGAAGAGGTGGACCACAATGATAGCCCCAATTACTACCCCTATTAGAAAATCCAGGGCACACCCGCATTCAATGTGATGTCCTTAAATTCTGGATTCATTACCAGGTTGATAAAAACATAGTCAGTTTAGGTCTATCCCTAGTACAAGTGGATTTTATATTCACGAAGCTTCATAGCTGTAGTGACAACGAAGGTGAGTGGTACCATGGTCCTAATCGCGGGTCCCAGATGTATGAATATTGGTTGGCTCATATAACATTCACTATTTCCCATTGTATAATCCATGAACATATAAATTGACCTGAGGCTTTAGTAGATGTCACTTCTCCCACAATCAGTACTTCTACATCAATGAATCATCCATTCTCTACCCCGAAGAGAAAGTATCGACGACGCAAGGGAGAATGATGTCCCCGCCAAAGTCATCATCATCATGTACTCTCGATGAATTCATGCCCCTAGAGATGGTGATTCCCCCCATAATCCATACAAGAGTGAAGAATTATCTAGGTGATGATCAAGGGTGTGCTTCATTTATGATCATGGAGCTGGTATACCCATATATGATTTATGAAAACAAGGAGCACCAAATGGATCCCCCAATGATTTCCAGTTTTCTCCAGTATCGATGGAGCCGCGTATATATGTGTCATCAAAGTCCCTCAGAAGATACATCTAGCTATACTGTGTATGCCATCAAAACTAGGACCCAAGCCCAGTATAGATCTCATCACATGCAGCCTTCTCATATGGTGTCATCAGTTCCATCTTCATCATCGTTTGTGTTACATGATTAGGATGAGAATCCCCTAATGTGTTGTGATAAGCCACACTCTATTACAGACTAGCCTCAGTCATCTGTCCCACATCAGTTAGTCGCTCCGTGAACTTCAACTGGCGAGCAGTGGGATATTCCTTGCCCTATTCAGCCATCAGTTCAACCGGAAGGGCCTGTCATACCACATGCTTCAGAAGGTCCTCCTATAAGAAAAAGGTCATAGTTGGAATTGGTGTGTGATTTATTTAAGCATCTCACCAGCATTCATGTGAGTTTCTCTATCCTTTGTGGTCTTATCTTATTAGTGGATATGCATGAGGCCCTCACAAAATCTATAAAAATCCTCCATCCAGTTTGACACGGAGGTAGCAGCTGCAGAATCCTTCTAGGTTGAGGCAGTCAAGCATACTGAATGTCAGGCCACTATCTCTTTATAAGGAACATACAAATTTTTTCCCATACGGGGGAACAACCTCCGACATTACTTCACTGACCACATAAATTTCCTGGAGGTTTTTTGTTGTCTTATCAACACTGGATCTAAGATCAACCTAATCTTGACCCAAACAGTTAAAAAAATGGGGTTGTTTGAGGATGACTTGAGTCCTTATGATAGGAAAGTCCAAGGTTATGATAGAATGGAATAGACGCCAGTTATCAAGATCTTCATGATGACTCATTTTGGCGGTTTTGTAGCTAGCACTAAGTTCATGGTTATCACCAAGGATACTACATACAACATGTTGATTGGTAGGCCATATATCCACCATGAAGTGGTTATCTTGTAATCATATAACCAATTACTTAATTTCTATATTAATGGTTGAGTAGGCATACTCCATGGTGAGATTTATCCCTTTTCCTCTTGTCAATGCTTATATCTGGATAATGGATACTACAAGAGAAAGGAAAAGAATATTCAGGCTAATGAACTTGAACACACTGCAGCTATGACCTACCCATGGATAGATCTGGATGATACCAACATTTTCCCGATCCAACAATTGGATGATACGACCCATGATATGCGAAAATGATTAATTTTCTAAGGATCAATGGGATGTACATTTCCATGCCTAATCAACAGTGGAAGATCTCCATGTATTCCTACATGAATCAAGTTATAGTGATCCAAGATCCGCCTACCCCCATAACATATAGGGATGTCCACCCCAAGGCAACGACAATATGCTATACATTCTTGTTCTGCCGAGCTGGTATAATCCCTCTCAAGAAGATGTTACACTATTTCATTGATATCATCATGCATGGGCCCATGGGCTAGAGACTATATGGTATCGGATTGAATGCTTTCATCAAAATGGTTTAGAGATTGTACGAGTCCCCTATACAGTGTCTAATACCGCTCAGGATGGTAACTACTTTCCATAACGATCTGTTGACTCGGAGGAATCACTTCCCTCCATGGATACCTGCTCTATAAGTGAATAAGAAGATTTGTAAGATGCACCTCCAACAATTGTAAAGGGCGTCTCCACAAGAGTTGATGAACTGGTACAACTGATCCCCAATAGCGAGACAGATCTAAAACCCACATTGGTCAGTGCCAATATACTTAACAAACAACAATATCAATACATGGACTTCCTAATGCAATATTGTTATGTTTTTTCCAAAAGTTATGATGAAATGTCAGGACTAGATCCTCAGGTCTTCATCCACCGCCTTGGTCTTCAGCAAATCAATGGAGGTTCAGACATCCTCCTAGAAAGATGCAACATTCTCATGGTCACTTGGAGGAGGATGAATATGATAAGCTAATAAGATCCAATTTCATCACGGAGGTCTACTAGCCTAGGTGATTAGCCAGAATTTTTCCCATGAGGAACCAGGCCGTATAGGTCCGGGTCTACATCGACTTCCAAAATCTCAACTGTCACTATCTGAAGTATTCTTTTCCCTACCCTGTGATAGAGTTGTTGATTGATGCCACAGTTGGGTTCTTGGACCTCTCCTTCATGGATGTGTATTAAGGGTATACCGTGATTCGAATGGATCCTACATTTGAAGATTCTAGAGCCTTCAGGGCACCAAAAGGGACCATCTACTACCAGATAATTCCCTTCATTATGAAGAATTTAGGAACAACCTATCACAATTCCATGCACTTCATATTTATGTTGATCGTCGATATAATAGAGGAATTATACATAAAAGATATGTTTGTCAAATATCGCCATCATCCGGACCATCTCAAAGACCTTGAGAACATGTTCAGCATCCTTCGTTCTCACCACCTAAAGATGAACCCATTGATATGTGCCATTGGGGTCCACTCTGGAAGCATTCTCGACCTCGTTGTCAGATATCGATGCATCAAGGATGATCTGAAGAAGATCAAGACCATCAATCAGATGTCTCCTCTGAGAAACATTTTTGAGTTGTGAGGCTTTCATTTCCATTTATCCTACACGATTCGATTCAATGTGAATCTAACCTATAATTGTAACACCTTTTCTAGGCTCATTAAAAAGGCATTTTCTATTAGTGGGATGAGGAATGTTAGACTGATCTCGATGAAATCATGTGGTACATGTTACATCCACCGGTCCTGATACCACATGTTTCTGGAATGCTGCTGGTCTTTTATGTGACCAGCCTGGAACAATCTCTTGGATCCCTTCTCACCATATAGAATAACGATGGAATAGAGAATAGTCTCTACTCTAACAACAACAGGTTCATTGATACAAAGACCAGATACTACCCCATCGAGAAGAGTTTCCGAGCACTAGTTTTTGTAGTGTAGAAATTGAATCATTACTTGCAGCACCATGAGATACCGCTAGTGTCCCATGTGGATCGGATGAATTACATCCTTAAATACCCTATGATGATAGGTCATCTAGCTTGGTGGGTTGTGATACTAAAAAAATTTGACATCCGGTTTCCCCTCAGAATTCTATTAAGGGACAAGCATTGGCGGACTTCCTTTCTGCCCATATACCTCCCACAGAGCATTCCATGTACCCTGATTTTAAGGTATATGGTTATTTATTTAGGGATCAATCCCTAATGTGTTGGAAAATTCACATTGATGGTTTTTCCCAAAGTCATACTGGTAGAAGAACAAATGATCTCGAACTCAAAAGGGTGGTTTTGGGTATCATCTTCATCATGCCATCACAATCCATTCTTCCTTATTCATTCCTACTATTAGAAGGCTACACCAATAATGAGACAGAATATGAGGCTCTCATCACTGGCCTGGAGCTCGCCCACAAAATTGATGTTCCCCACATGCATGTGAAAAGGGACTCTGATCTAGTCATCAAGGGGATCAACAGTGACTATTACATCATAAAGCCAGAGCTCATACCAACGTTGGAACATTCCTGTCAGTTGATGGCCCAGTTCCCATCTCGGCCAGAGGTTAGTAATATCTGTTGATCCCAGAATAATAAAGCTGATGCCTTATCCATCCTGGATGAATCTCTTATGGATCTAGATATGGATGAATTTATTGTCTACATTGAACACTAGTGTTTCATCACACATTTCACTCTAGATGTAGATGATATCCTGCTGGTAAGCCACATTACAGTCAGTGCCTCCACGGCAGGACCCCCAAGATCCCCAGAAGCAATGATAGTGGTGACTCCCAAATAGAGGACCCCCTTTATTGAGTCCCTTTAATAATGTGGTCTCCCCACAGATTGAGTTGAGCGCAAGTGAATTCGGCGTCACACATTATAGTTTACTCTTTAGAGCGGAACCTTTCTTGAGAAGATCCTTTATAAGTATGGTTTTAATGGTTTTAGCCTCCATTTCATTAAAGGAGGTAAGATTTATTAGGTCATTCAAGAGGTTCAGGTAGGTTCATGTGGGCCTCATCAGACTGGGCCCAAATTATCCCACCAGATTCAAGGATTGGGGTATTTTTGGCCCCCTATGATTTGGGACTGCATCTAGTATTCCCTGAGGTTCCACGCATTCTAGATGCATGCTAACATTGTGCATTTTCCACATGATCCTCTCCACAATACAAAGTACACTTGGACCTTTTTCTTCTGGGGTCTCAATGTCGTGGAACCATATCCACCATCGACATCTTTCTAGTACAGGTTCATCCAGACCCCTATGGATTAACTTTTCAAGTGGGAAACAGAAATTCTACTCAAAGAGTTAAAGGCCCATTCTATAATTGAATTTTTGATCTCCATCATCATATACCTATTTGGAGTCCCTCAAAATGCCCTCACTAATAACAAAAACAACTTCTGGGTAGCCGAGTTCAAGAAGATTGACACCAAGAACAACATTCTTTCAAACCATAGCTCTCTCTATCACGCACAAGAAAATGCGAAGATAGAGGTGTTCAAAAAACAATATATAACATTTTGTAGAAAATGGTTGTTGAGAACAAGAAGACGTGGCTAGAAAGGCTCCCCAACAACCACTAGGCTTACTGGACAATGGCTCGTGATTCCCCACAGGCGAACCCATACTACCTGGTGTATGGAATAGAGGATGTCCTGCCAATAGAGAATCAATTACCTTACATACACATATCCATCTATGATCAACATGCACTAGATAAGGTAGTTGTAATCTATCATGTTGAATTGGAAGTGCTCAACGAAAACATGCTTCATGCCTTGCACAATCTGGAATGGTATCAGAACAAGATAGCAAGATATTTCAACAAGAAATTTCACCTCCACTCTTTCTTGCAATGTGACCTGGTGTTGGCCCTGAGAAACCCAACGATACATGCTTGGAAACTACCCAATATAGATCCAAAATGCGAAGGACCTTACATCATTGACATGTTTGACCACAATGGAGTATACTATTTGGTTACCATGAAAGGAGAGCATATAACTCCTCCCACCAATGCCAAATTCCTCACGAAGAACATTTCATGAGTCAGTGATGGTCCGAAATGACATTAAACACTCACATCCTTCATGACAGTAAATTGATATTTTAGACCACATGATGATAATCTAAAAGTCGGTCTGAGATCATTGACCATAAACTAAGATCTATACAGTCCCGCGTGACCTTAAATTGTTTAATCTTTTCATCATGACATTAATGAGTGTGATTATTCTAGAATTAAGGACATAAAAATACATAGATGTTATCCTCATCACATGATGTTAAACTAGATGGGACCATCAAGAACTAAGTATGTCTTGATTCCCATTCTCATGGGATACATAGGAATGCTCAGACGCCTCTTCTAATGTCCAGAACTGAGACTCTTCTCTTTAACTATCCCCCTTGGTTTATCTTCCAAGGAGGATCCCACATAGTGTAGTGTAAGCTAATTTTTCCCCACTCCTATTGAGATATTTATAAATTCACCATGTTCCCCTCCACATTCTTATATCCTCCTTCGTCATCCCCAAACGATGTTAAAATGCATGGCCCTTTCAGAACTACATATGGCTTGATTCCCATTCTTATCGGATACGTTGGAACACCTAGAAATTTTGTTTGTAGGCCTAGCCCCCAACTTCAGGGTCTCTGCTATGGTTGTAACACATTGAGTGGTGTAGGATTTCTCCACCACTCACATCATATTCATCATGACTACACCTTGTGTCCCTCTCACAGTAGATATCTTCCTCTTTTTTCATCTCCCACAACGTCAATCAATACAGGAATATTCATTCTTCACACATCCCCATTGTTTGGGTCATCACCATCTTTTATTTCCAAATGAACCGCGATCAACATGGATGATAGGCTCTAGGGCTCTCATACTATTTCATGCAAATATCCTTAAGGATCTCTAATGATAAATTGACAGAAGACCCACATTGTGAATATGGTAACCAGTTGATGCTCATTTGTTTCCCCCATTCATGTTCACACAATTTGAATATCGTGTTTCTAACACGGTCAAAATCCATTCTCCATCGTTAACACCACCCCATATGTCCCAAATATTTGGTGAAGTGATTCATTTTTTCCTAATATCCATTCAAACATTAGTCTCCCTTGAGTAGGACTGTTAGTCTGGCCAGGGCCAACCCTGCCTAATATTCTTCCCTTATTATCATACACTTATATGTTTGGGAGATCCTGAGCCTACCCATAATTTCCCACACCGATAATTTCTCACATGGGCTTACGAGCTTGGGTAAGGCAATACCCACATTAAGGGTAATGTATCTATGGTCCATCCACATGGCATGTGTTCTTATTTAGGATTGTATGTTGTGGTATGGGCTTAAATCCCCATTCACGCCGGGTTATTCATCATGTAATACAAATTCCTCATTGAGATACCTTGTCTTAATCTATGTCCTTGTAACAGGACGTATAACTGGACAACATCGCCCATAACTATGTGTGGATATATTCCCATCCTTATGGGATACATAGAATTACCCAAATATTTAGCATTCGGGTCCAACCACATTTCATAGAATCCACTTTATCTTTCTAGCACCATAGCCAGTGTTCTTCTAGTAGAGGGACATGCGGTGTAGTATGGTCTTATGTCCTCATTCACGCTAGGTTTTTAATAACTACACAACATACGTCTTTCTTTTGTGAACACTTTTCACACTGTTCTACACTCATTTTTTGTGTCAACTTCTCTTGAAATGGTCTCCCTGACACTTTTTTTCATTTCAACAAGGTTCCTAGGAACACTCTGGTTTAGCACCTTCAGTGTTGAATTCTACATTGACACGTTATTTTCCATCCTCATGCTTCATTATCCCCTTCATGTGGGCTTTCCTCATCTATCACATCTAAAAGGACACTCAAATGGTACAAATTATTGGAAAAAGGGTGATCATGTATTTTCAGTCAAATATCATCAAGGATCTCAAATAAAAAATTGATACGTGATGTGTATTGCAAATATAGTTAGCTGTTGATGGTCATATGATGTTCCCATTTCAGTTGACATGATATGGATACTGGGTTTCGACCATGGTCAATAGTAATCCTCAATGGTCACACCAACCATATCAATCCCTAAATGTCAGTTGCATGATTCCCATCATTTTTGACTCCATCTTGTCCAAGATTAATTTTTACACTCTTTGTACTATCCCTCATTAACCATTTACATATTAGGAGGACAATGTTGGGTTGATGCATCATTCGGGGCTCCGCACCAATTTCACCTTTGCGTGTATTTAATGTCTTGTAAAGGCCTTATCTAACCTTTTTTCTCAAATCAAGCATTGCTCACATGGGCTTTGGTATTCAGTAGAGTATTGTTCCCATTTGGAAGAGTCTTGCTTCTCTGTCATCCGAGAACTAAGACATTAAACTAATATCTTTTTTCATCCTTTCTGAAATACACAAGAATTGCACTCTGGAAAAATAAAAATGGCTTGATTCATATCATCATGGGATATGTAGGATCACCTAAATGTTTCATCATCAGGTCTAGCCCCATTGTTTCTGAGTTTTGTTGGCCCCTGAGCATGCAACTTCTTCCACTGAATGCAGCATGGGGTTGTGTGGTCCTCATCCTCATTCACGTTGTGTATTCTTTATCACACTATATTCATTCCATCTAAAATCCTTGTTTCTTAAATATGTGTCTAATCCATATGAAATTAAACAATTTTTATTGGTCCCACATTACTTTAAAGTATTTTGTCATTATTTAATGACATTAAAAATGCATTGGTTAGTCCAATCATACGACCCGAAACTATGACATCATTGCCATGGCCACACGATGAGAAACAGACATGAATTGTGATGTACTCACTCTAGGGGACATTATTTTTAGTAATGGTTACCCACCATACCAATTTTCAATTCCCGCATATGGCTATATTCCTATACCAAGTCATGGATTCTCCATCCATGATTTATCTCTTAAAAAACAGACATCCATCCTAAAGAACAAACAAGATCTATCAAATTCAAATTCTTTTGATTTGTGGGCCAGACCCGCATTGTAGCATTGTCCCTAGAATTGGTACCCTACCATACAACCTATAGAAAAACATATTTCCTGATCCCCATCATAATGGGTTTTGTAGGAATGCCCATAAACATCACCTCGGGCCCATCCCAAAACTCATTTTCAGTCCCTCATCCAAAAACCTCCCCAGGGGGCACATTGTCTGATATAGAATGCCACCATCCCCATTCATGATGGGGTTTTCAATTACCACACCACGTGTCGCCCACTCTATTTTGTGTCTTTGGTTTGAACGCTAAGACCCTTAAGCTATGATTTGACCATCCAAGTCACAGGACACCCAACTACGCTACATTTTCAACTACATTGTGCAGATTGACTCCCATAATAATGAGATATATAAGAACGCCCGGATATTCCATTTATAGGTCCATCCCTAGGAATTCTGAATCATTCCCCCCTTTTTTGGCCCGTTGTCCCAAACTCATTTGGGAGCATGTGGTGGGGCGAGTACCTCTTGGTTTCTTATTTGTGTCTAGTTTTTATACAATCGCACTATTTTACACCCTTGCCTATTCCCAAACTGTTCCAAGTTTTATGACCCTAAGAAAAGATCTCCATATGGAAAAAACGCTTTGGGTTCGACTACTTCTCCACCATGTTAGCATTACATTAAATTCAGTCTACTCTTAAAGGTCCACATTACAACTTTAGTCTAGGATCGTGTGACCCCATCACATTTGTCCTGGGAAAGGGATTCAACTCCCTCTATAAGATACATCTTATTGTCGTACTCAAATGCATCATGACAAAGAGCCCAAAGTGTGGAATTTTCGCAAATACCTTCTCTTGTTTCGTGTGCAGGATTCATGTGCCCTTTATTGGGATCCCCATCCTCTTCCATGACTGAAGGGCCCCCTTTACGACCTGGTCTCATTCCACATTGCCTCACCAATCATCTTGGGCCAATGCCTCTAAGGACCTTAGTAAACATTTGTGACATGTCCCATGTTTCGAACTTGGTCAGTGGTCAACCCTCATTTTTTTGTCCACATTTTAGGCTAACATTAAATGAATACTGTTTTTCAAACATGGTCAGATGTTAAAATTTATCATTAGGACACCATCATTGTGATCTATATCTCTGATTCCATAACTCACATCATTCCACTCCCTTTTGTTCAAGTGTAATTCCATCACACTCGGTTTAACACCTTCGCGAATCTATGTGCTGTACATAAGCATGTCAATGATTTGAGGATGTCATTCACCTATAATTCCACTTCTCCTAATGTGTGGCACACAATACTCGGGAAATTCCATAGATATTATTGTTTCCCGCATCGAGCATGACTCACAAGGGCTTGTGGTATTGGTGGGGTGTGTACTTGTTTATCTATGCCACACATTCCTTTCGTCCCGCATGACGTTAAACTATGATTCCAGAACAACATGCTTCTTGATTCCCATACTAATGGGGTACGTAAAAATGCCCGATCAGTTTTCCCTAGCCCCATCCTAACATTCACTTTTGGCCTGTTGACCTAAAAACACTTCCTCTGAAGACATGTGGTGATGGGGGAACTCCTTATGTCCTCATTCACATCGGGCTTATATATACCACATCACGTACTCCCCTTTTTGGGATCTCCCCCTTTACTCCTTGTTGTACCGTTTGATGTAAGACTGCATGAGTCCGCGAGTCCTAAACATGTGACTTCAAATTACAATTCTACCCTTATCAAGTTCAGGATTCCATGGGATTACTATTGGATGCATTATCTCCCTCACCAAAGAAGATTTCTCCTATCATCATTGGACTCTGCCCATGATGTGCTTAAGATAAAGGTTAGTATTTATTCTCACCTATATGGGATACGTAGAAACATATGAGCCTTTCGGCTTGTGGCCCAGCCACATGGTCATTAACCAATTTGGCCCCTCAGCCTCCATCATGGTCCAATCTATAAGACCTTAAAACTATGTGCAATGTCCTCACCATACCACATTTAAACTATGTGTTTATCGTCATTATTTGTATGAAGTAATACTATAGGGTTTTACATGTCCTTACCAGAGAATTCTTGTTCGGAAGTAGGTATGATCATTGATCAAACCAATGCGCTCATATGACAATTATATATATAGGGTTTTAACAAATCCTTTTGACAGAGAAAAAAAGTGATGAACTCGACTAGTAGGATCATACCCCATGAAGACCATTTATCAAAGCCTTCAAGGGATATGTCATTTATTGGATTTTTCATTTACCAATCCCAACACGTGATCCAAAAACTTAAGAATGAGTGAAACCATTTTCAAGAGAATTAAATGATCATTGTAATCATTGCCCAAACCATGTTCACTGAATTACCCCATGAAAGCCCCACAGTCGCACAGCTCATTGTCTGGGAACTTGTGGGTGTATTAATGGAATATTTATCAAGACCATAGAAAGAAGAATATGTAGATTATTTTGTATAAAATAATGAATTTATATTAATCCAATAGGTGACACATTGTAAATGAATTTGGAATCACAAATTACATTTTTGGTTAATCTTCAAATTCAAATAATGAATTGATGAAATAATTGATATTTGAAATAAATAATGTTTTTAAAAAATATTATTATTACCTAATTTTTATCTAATATAAATTGTAATATATTTTTATGAAGTCAAATGTAGTTTTTATAAGGGTTTAAAATAATGTAATTGCAAAAAACACATATTTTTCAATAAATGGAACATTTTATTTTTAAAGTGAAAATTTATATATTTATATAATTATTTAGATTGAATTTATATTATTTTTTGAATCTATATTTCGAAGTTATCCAATAGTTAATTATTCATCATTTATTGAGGTAGTCAAATTTCAGGGTAGAAATTAGATACCTTATAAATATACATTGTGCTTTATTACTTCAAAATGACCCAAAAGTGATCTAATAGCTATTATAAAATGTATCCCAATGAAATTAATTTTCTCCCATTAAATTAATGTAGTTTTTATTTTATTTTATTTATTTTGTAAATCCATTATGGATATTCCATGATTTTTAATATATTTTACGGTTTTAAAATCATTTATCTAAGTGTGTAACTCACATCCAAATCACTTATGGTAATATATTAATACGTTCATCCTCTTGACATATAAAATAATTTAAAAAACACATTTTTTTGTAGACACCATGGAATACCACATAGGATAGTTGGCGGTTTTGTAAATTTCGTTATGTCTATTCTAAAACCAAACTAATAAAGTAAACCCCTCCATTGATATAAAAACCCACCCAATAACCCATTTCATATCCGTAAATTTTATTTAAACACATCAAAACTCTTAACATAATTCCATGGAGTCCTCACAATGAGCCCCCAAGTCATCAATACGAGCCTCTGGAGCCTTTTTAATCACACATTCAATTAACGGCTCATTGCTTTCCCATATCTTTTCAAGTTTCTTTTTTATGACTAATTTGTTAAATTACATATGTTGGGACATGTATTTTATTTACCATATTATTTTACATTTTATATCTAAATATTTTGGGCCCCATTTTTTTGTAAACCAATTTTATGAAATTTTATGTGACACTGTTTTCCTACTGAAATTTCCATGTGATTTTTTATTCCAAATCTATTGTGTCATGAATACCATTCCCATTTTTATCCGGGGTATTTAAAATAATACACATATACTTATTTGATTGTGGATTTACATGTATTTATTATAAATTCCTTGTTCATGGAATAAATTAAAATTATGATAGAATTCATGTTGATTAATCTATGTGGCACACTTAAGGACAATAATTAAATGAAATTTACGAGTCCGTTGAAAATTATATAGCACTCCATTAAATTGGATAATGATAAGTATCACAATACATAATATTAGTATTAGGGGATTATTTTATTCTTTTATGGGATGTTTTCATACATGATATATAGTATGGTTTATGCTGGACCTGTGATTATGATGTAGTGTTTTTATTTATTTCCACATTTCTCATTTTATGATTGTGATATAATATCATAAATTACTATTCATGTTCCATTTATGATCCATTTATAGGTTTATTCTCTAACATGTATTCTATTACCCATGTTATTCCTTTTTTATTTCTTTATTATGATTTATTTCTCAACATTTTTTATGTATATCCTTAGATTAGCCCGTGCAGTGTTAAAAAAAAGGAATGTTTGGATCATTTTAAATAATTTCTCAAGGGAGATATTATTTTTCTCTTGTTTTATGTGTTTATGTAATGTACATACATTTCAAATGATACTATCACTCTCAATCTTCTGATTTCTATTAGGAATAATTTTATATGATAATTCATGTTTAAATGTGAAATGAATAATTGTTTTTTTATAAAAAAATATAAAATAAGGGAATGGAAATTATAATTATTATGGAATTATTCATAATTAATAAAATGTAAATCATCACCGTGACATGGGTAATGTGGAAAATTTCAGATAAAAATTCAACGGAAGATATTATACTATTTAATGCAAGGGATGTGTAATACTGGAATCTGTACCATATTGGGGTAGAGGAAGACATGGGAATATCAAAAAATGAAAAATAAAATGCTTTACAAGAAATAATAGATGACAACATGATCCAAAATAATGTACTAATATTTAGAGAATAATTAATATTAACATGAAATCTCTATACATTCATTTGATAATATCCAAAAAACAGATACATTAAAAAATGGAAACATTTTTCAAAAGTTTTAAAAGAATAATTATTAAATATTATAAAATTTTAATTATTTTCTTCATATTCATTTCTTTGGTAAATTATCAACCAAATATATATACTTAATAAGGATATATTTTTTATTCATCAACTATTATAGAAGGATTCTATGGTTAATGATGATATGTCAAAAAATGGAACAAAATTTGGGTATTACATGATAAAAAATAATTGGTGACAATGTTAATAATGAATGAAATAAAAAATTTCATAATAGAATTCATAATTTAATTTACCAATATCTATATTGAAAAAATATCTATATGAATTAGGAAAGGAAATCAATTTTTTTCTGGAAAACACTTCAAAAAATTGGTGTTTTTATGATTAATAATTTGACTAATAAATTCTTTTCATACATAACACTAATGGATAAATATCATCTTGATATATACTATACGTATATAAATATTTCATTAGTTTATATTATATATATATATATATATATTTCATCTATAGGAATAAAACTAACTATAAGAGTAGAGTTAGGGGAAGAATACTACAATATAAAACCATAATTTATTTGGGGGTAGTGGTTTATTCTTAATGTAGAGAAATGTTTTTTGTTTGATCCTCATGGGTAAAAATATTTATTTTTATTATAATAATCTATGAAGTATTTTTTCATATTATAAAAAATTTACTACTAAATTAATAATCATTCAGTATATAGTGTTATAGAAAACTAGTGGAATTATAAAACAAATGACATATTCAAGGGGATTGTAATGATTAGATGAGTATCACAATGAAATAAAAATACTTCCTAGAAGAGTTTTATGAATATAATGATATTTATTACAATTATTAAAAATTATAAATTTCAATTACGGCCAATATAATATCTAGAATAAATAAGGAAAACATCTTTGGGACTCGATTAATTTGGTGAAAACTAAAATGAAAAAGGCACAACATAATACATGATTCCTACATTATGTAGAGGAAAATAATTTCCATTATACTATGAAATATTAAAATATTATCATTTATTTTTTTAATACCCTAACCATATTGAGAATAATGAATCGTCGTAAATTAATCCAAAGAAAATGGAAAAAATTGAATCAAAACGATGTGGTTATTCTATACCATACACAATAATGATTGACATTTTATTTTAAAAATTTAATTTCTATTTTTAAGGTGTTTTGAAAATTTGAATAATTTGATATAGGTGAAATATTTTATAATTTCTCTAGTATAGAGATTATCCCACATTTCGTGGAAACTATAACGGAGTGGGGATTCAAGGAATTATAAATAGACATAAAATTTTAAATTTTTATAGATTACATGATGTAGAGGTGTACAATAAAAAACATAATGGTTTTATTGTTAACGAGGATACATAATTTATTTAATAAATAAGTGAATAAGAAGAAATATAAACTAAGATCATGTAATGCAATATTTGACAAAAATCTAAAAAAGTTCTTTTTTAGTGAGGCATTATACATCCTATATTATATGTAACAAAAATGAAGATGATAAAAGGGTGATGGTGGCCATTTATGTTCATGAAAAAACTATCCAATGTACCAAAATTAGGTGTACATGAATTAGATTATGGAATTAATGTGGTGTGAGTTAGAAATTTTTTCTATTGTATGTTACCATTTTCTATGGTTTATAGGAGGTGAAAGTGGGTTTTGATTTTTTTTTCACAATATAGATATTTTTTATTTATTTAGTTTATTTGGAATTTAATTTTCCTATGTTTTGAAAAAATTAGAACCTATATAAAAGAATTTTAAAATGTGAATTGATTAAAAAAAGGGCAGAATGATGGAATATAAGTAATTCATTGGGATATTGTTGAAATTGAAAACTACATGACTTGAATGTGTGTTCATAACTTCTCAATAAACATGGTACTAAATAAATTCTAATGGTAGCTAACTATTAGAAACAAATATAACTCTATGTAATGTCAATTAAATGGTTAATTTTGGGTAATTTTATAGTAATAGATTACAAAATGAGTAATTTTCATTAACAGATAATGATTCGGATGGTTTACCAAATGATCAGAAGTTTCCATTGGGTTATTTATTCACCCTCATATAATTATATAATCTTTCACTATTAAATAAAAAAAAATATAATTTTTTGATAACTAAGGATGTAATTTATATATTATCTGTTTATTAATGTATCAAATTTAAATTGATGGAGATACTTTAGGAGGATATATGTGTTAATATGGATTATCCATTTTAAATCTAGTTTGATAAATCGAGTGAAATAAAACATAATGAAGTTTTTTTCACACATGGATAATGAATTTAAATATAAAATATCACATAATAAAGGATATTATTTTGTATAGAATCATGAATTTATAGTCCATGTCAGCATTAATTCATGTGGTGACCAACCTGACAATGTTAGTATCGAATTATGGATTTAAAATGAATAATTTTAATCTTGGAGACTATCCAAATCTATTAAAAATATGGTTTTGTAAAGAAACTCACACTATATATTATAATTTTTTAATTATTGAATGTCATCGTAGTTCTCATTACTTGATTATTTGTATTCATAACCATCACATCTGAACATTCAGATTTTTTTTGAAAAATGGGAAATGTATTCAAATGGATTGAGTTTCACAATCGAATTATGCATTATAAATTATAAGGGAAAAAATGCCCAATTATTAGGATTTATAAGAAGTGGGTGTCATATTGGAATGACTAGTTAGGGGGATGTTTTTTCGAAATAGTGAAGATTATTATGATTGAAAATGTATATTCATGGGGAATTATTAATCAAAACCTAATTTCATACAATGATATTGGCTAATGTTTTTATATGTTATATGTTTTTTAGTATAATTCTAAAATAGTTATTGGAAATAAAAATTAGTTTCATATGTTTTTAGTCATTAAGGATACAAATGATGATATTATATTTTTCATGAAAGGTTCTCAAGAATCCCAGTGTGGGAAACAATTAAAAACTTTCTCTTGAGCTATGAATGGGATCAATTTTCTAAAAAAATTAATGAAGTGAGTTTCAATGACATAATGGAAACATAAATCCTTAATATGATTATATCATAAAGTTATTGAATGAAAATTTAGAATGTTTGAGTTGTTTTATCGATGATATAGAAGTCACACACCACAACAACTATATAAATACCACCTTGTTAGGTTTTATGTAAAATCAATTAAATGAAGAGAGAAGATTAATTTCCATATACATAAGGATGATTTATATAATGGATATTATAAATATTAAATTTGAAACCACATAAATTTAGGTTCATGATACATAAGAATACCTAAAATTTTCAGAAAATTATGTTATAAGAAATCATTGTGTATTGCTTTTTTTTAAATTCCACAATTAAGAAACAACATCTACAACTATTCAAGATTTTGATATCAGAAATGATTATTCAAACAATGAAGGAAATACCACATAACATTAATGAAAATATATCTTCAGTAATAATATAATAAAATTTATAGTTGTTATAAATGTTTTATGAAGTAGTTGAGTAGATATATGGTGACCGACAAAGAAAACCAGATTGTTTCCTAGAAAGAATATAATAATAATAAGAGATTTGTGAACCTTATTTACTGTTTTTTTTAAATTCCATGACTGTAGTTTTCTTACCATTAATAATAGAGGTGAATATATATATATATACATACATAAAAGTATTTATTCTTCTCATAATGGTGTTGAAATTTATAATTATAAGATTCATTATTTTTGAGTAATGAAAAGAAATGTATTGTGATATTGTGGTTCACAACACTATCCTATTAAGTAAAGTACAATGATTAGAATTAAAGGTCACAATCAATTTGTTTTTATATATTATTCAAATAATGTAATTTTTATAAAATAATAATGTTATATTTTTGGTAAAAAATATAATTTAAATCACATTGGCTTGAGGTTTTATTAAAGGAAAGCATATAGATTCACTGCATATTGGTGAGATAGATTTTTCAATAATGATAGATATGTCGATGAAATATCAAAGGATATTAAAAATCATGATCATTTACGGATGGAAAATAACAAATGGGGGATATTGATATTGATGTATATCTCTTTATAAGAACGAATTTTTCAATGCATAGAAGATTGAAGGGGTAATTGATACTATATATTTGGGGTAATATCATTTGTGTCTCATGACCATATAGATTCATTCTGATGGATGAGAATAAACTATAATGGGTGATTAATTGTAGTGTGTTATAAAACTATAGAGTGTTTTCAATTTCTATGATCGGTGTTCCTACTATAAAAGTTAATAATAAAAATAAATACACCTCCTAAATTTGGTACATTAACACATCATTATTATGTGATCCATTTATTAACCCAGATTGGGAACATCAAGTTAAAATTTATTATCTCAGTAATTAATTTCTTTAAAAGTTCATATTTCTCATGAGAAATATCTGTGTTCTATCTAAAAAATTAAAATTATTTTCAAAAATAAATTTTTGAATAAAAAGGCATACCGTGATTCAACCAACTCCAATCGAGTTATTAAATATATTTTAGGAAAAACAAACCTTCATAGAAATTATTTGATCCATATGAACTATGAAATTTATTTTCCCAAAATTAGATGTGGATATAATATACATCATCACTTAAATTAACATATATAATTTTTTTATTATGTCTTCAAACCTGAACAAGTTATTATAGAAAATAAAATTACATTAAGAAAATCACAAACTGTGTTCCCCATAAATAATCCCCAGTTGATAATGCTACTTTTATGGAGGAAACAATTTTACTTTTCCCCATTTAAAATGAGTTTTCATAAGATTAAAATAATTTTCCATTATTTTATGTAGGAATATCCGTACAACATCCCTCCCCGATCAAGTTCTAAATATATTGGATTCATGAGGGAGAAAAAGTCATTCCCAATACTCTATTCATACAAAAAATATAAAATAAATCATTTTAATAGCTTGTTTGGGGATATATCATCATTTAAAAAGAACCTACAATAATTAATATAGATATATATATATACATATTCCAACACAAATCCTTGATTGATTTGATAATATAAGTCTTCAAAGGATGATTTTATTTTCTTCTCAACCATAATATAAATATATATTACATAGAATGTTAGTAACTGTTTGTGGATTGAAAAATCGATTAGTGAGCTAAAATGAAATATCATTTTCTCAGTATATGAATATAATATATGATTGTATTTATAAACATGATACTTATTAAATGACCATGTTGATTCTCCATAAATATTGATCCAATTTAAATTTACATGAAATGGGAGTAACCTATTCAAAAAATTCAAAAAATAACTCACATATATATAAGCATCAGGGGTGTGGTAGTCAATTAAAAATGTAAAAATAAAAACCAAAATGGTTTTAAAAGATAATAATTAGAAAAAAGGAGATTTTATCACAAATTCAATCCATAGAAATAATGAAACCATTATTATTATGTTAAATAATAATAATATAAATCTCATAAATATAGATGATCCTTATTTATATGGATTCAATAATTTCATTTACTAATGTAAATTCATCCATTGGATTCCCAGATTTTATTAATGAAACACATATATATGTTTAAAAATACTCATCTATCCACTTTTTGATTTAATATTATAGTCAATGGATTTGGAGATTCTTAATAAATAGTCCCCACTAATCTAAAAATTTACATATCCATTTCAAGAAAAATATATGATAGTTATATTAGAATAAATATAGCCAAAAAATAAATTCTCTATTTTTTCACAAATCTTAATTAAATATTTTTAAAGAATTACAATTATATATGAGATTTATGGTAATTGATGATAAAGAATAAATAATATAAATTAGATTTCTAATTTGACAGAAAATATTTCTTCCCATGATATGATTCATAAATGTAATGACACGGAGATAGAATCCCTGCGTGACTGGGTAATGAAAACCTTTTATAAATAATTATAAAATTAAAGGCTCTAATATTGAGAATATTTAAAATTTGAATTTTCATTTATATTTAATATGGTCTCAAAAAAATTATTCATTAATTAGGCTAGTGTAGATTATTAAATTATCATTGACAACAATCACTAAATTTATTGAATGCCTAGATAATATGGAAGTATCTTACAACAAATTCAATGTGAGTTTCAGTGAATAAAATTTGTGCGACTCTTTGACCACTGATTATATCCAAACATTTTTTTAAAAACACTATTTGGAATGGGGTTTTATTTTTTATAAAATTATCAGAGTTAATGAAAATATATAATATTAAGGTGGTGTTCCTTCTTTAATTACAATACCATGTGTAACAAAAACACAACTCATTCCAGTAATCATAATTAAAAATATGGATACATGAATTTCGTTAAAGGAGGTGTAATAAATGATTAGAGGTTTCAAACATGACATGAATGAGATATAAAAAATTCCCTGATATATGATAAAATTTCATTTCAATATATAGTTTCAACAATTTGTTAGAACCATTATCAATTTTATCATATTGTTGAATAGTTTTTATATTATAAATAAAATGAACACTGTTAGATCAAAAATTTATTAAACCAAAATCTCATTGGAACTATTTTTTTGTAATATTTATCCAATATATTTATGAAAATTTTGTTGATTAAATTAAAATTAATAATCTAGAAATTTATAGCCTTAGATTCAATAGAAGATATGTGATGATGAGAATTCCTTATAGATAAGTAATTATTTTTTGAACCAAGACTGGGGGATATTAGTTCTAATGGTATTATAACAGATAATAGAAATAACATCCACTTCAGTAATTCTACCAAAAATTCTTCAGCTACAATGAAATCCATTATTTTCAAGCATTTTTTATTAGAGAAAATTCACTGTAGCATTTATAATTTCTTATAATGATGATATTGATGAAAAATGTTTACCCACATTCATTGAGATACAATATAGAATAATCATAAGAGGTGATGAGGATTATATACTAACAATCAACTAAATAGAAAATTTATAATTTTAAATAATTATGTCTTCACCACTTATTAATGTTTTCCATAAATCAATATAGATAGTGGATTGTGATTGGAGTCACTTTTGTTCCACAATAAATATTCCTCAGATTAATAATGTAACAATTTAATATTTTAATACACTTAGACTATATACCTAAACATATCATTAACACTCCAAAATATGTTCTCTTAATTGAAAATTAATCTTAGTTAATCAATACAAATTGAATTTGTCCTCTCTATTTGGTTAAAATCCATTTTATACATAATCAATTAGAATGCACATTGCCTGAAACATGGTAATATTATGAGATCTGAAGTGGAACCAATGTATATTTTCATATATGTAAACAAAATTGGTGAAATGATATTTTATTTTTGATAAATATTCCTCATGCATCAACAAAATATTAAATTTATTAGAAAATATAAATATAATATCATGAAAATGAATGTTATATATCTACATTTGTTTATGATAAGTTGCTTTGTATCATTCATTTATACCGTTACCAACATAATAATGAAAATCATACTATCTAAAGAAGAAATATAAATATGATTTTAATATTATATTAGACAATATATGAGAACTCTCTATTAGAATGAATGATATTTAGTACAATCCATTTATTCCTTTGGGATATGGCTTTAGGGAAGATGAATTTGGATTACTTATTATAATATTTAGTGATTTCCAATTTTTTAAAAATGTATTGAAAATATCATATAGTATTGTTTTAAGTAAACATTTTCCTCCATCGTTATTAGTATTCTACCACCTTAATTCCACATCTGATTAATGTGTGTTCATAAATATAGATATAAAACAACAACAATGAACACTAAACCTTCAACTGGTCTATTCAAATTTGTTTCTCACATATGGATGTGAATCATGAAAATTTTACCAGTGGATAATACTAGGAATTACAATTAGTCAATTTTTTTATTAGAAACGAAATTAAAAAAATTAACAATATTATGTTACAAAAGCCCACAATTTTTTCAATTAGTGTCACAACTCACCTTCATCAGGATTGTTGAAAGGGACAATAAGGTTCCATGACCATCATTATTTAAGATGAAGGATGGATAATGAACCATGAGTCCCGGCTATAATAGGCCCCATAGTGGAGACAAGAACCATGTGTATAGAATCTCATACAAGATGGAAGGCTTAACACATTTTAATGAAAACATAATCGTGATATAAGATAGTAATAAACCCAAAAAACACCAAACATTTGTATAATGGAACTATAAATCAAAACTATGTGCGAGGTAAATGAAACCTACAACAAAATTAGAACCAAAGCACCAATACAAGTACCAAATCATGAGACTAAGAAGAAGCACATCAAATATCCTGTAACATGAGCTAGTAAAGTCTAGCACAGTCCTCAAGGTCCTCCTTGATACCTGAAAATGATATTAAAAATGTAGGGTGAGTATACAAGTATATCGATTAGGGAAACTAAATCTAGCAATTCCCAAGTGGAGGAACATACTACTTCCACTATGATAGAGCATTGGATCCTCAATGTACCAACCATGGAGTTCTAACAATCCCAGCATCACTAAGTCACAGTCACCAAATAATGCATGTCTTAAAAGTAGTAGTATGAGCTCATTGACATTCAGGTACCATATACCACTATCTCATGGGTAAGATTATCATTCCTAACAGCTAATATCTTGATGATACATAGTTTCCAAAATGTATCCCACTCCCACATCTGGCCCACACACACATGTGGATAAAACAACACACAAATACTGCCCAGAAACACCTAGGCCACAACTATACCACACATCCCGCCCAAAGACACTTGGAACACATCAACCACACCATTCTCCAGATGACACCTTTTCATAATCACAAAGACAGCTCGGTTAATGATCCTAGAACAAAAACACATGGGGACCTCATCCACAACAAATCCTAACTTATGGATTTTACACTATGGTAAACCTCAATCCATTATAGCCTGCTCGAGCTGTAAGAACTCGGAATAGGGTACGAGGAAGAAACATAGTAACCAACCATCAGTCCTAACACCATGATGATGGTATAGAAACCCTACGCCATTAAATGGGGTTATTTGGAACAAGTTTTTCAATAGGGGTGGGGGGCTTATAGAAATCTCATGGAACAAAAATTTAAACCTATAGGTAAGAAACAACTAAAACAAACCTACATTTTTCAACAAAAAATCAACCATCCCATATTGAATGACATCATCCACTAGCCTTATATGCACATCCACACAAATAGAAATAATAAACAACAAGACTAACCCAATTTCATTTAATCACATTCCATTCATTAATTAAGGGGTTCATATAAATTTCTTCCCACAATGCCCGAGGCATCTACCAAGAACAACATATTTAACAGTTTTAATAACTGTAAAGGCTATTAAACACTTCCCAGGAAAACAAGTAGGAACCAAGGTAAGGAAATCTGTTTTAACACCCATTCATAATTACAACATAGTTCAACCAGCCTATTGTCCCACTACCCAACCCATTTTTCCTAGAAACTGGTTCAACCTCTTCTAATTTTCATTCTTCAATGTTATCCTGCTCATTTTTTCCCTCTCAACAAATCCTTTTTTTCCTCTCATTACAACAACACCACATCTAGAACACATGTAATCAAGTAGTCACTACAAAACCCAGTCTTGTAGCCATGCTGGCAAACCAATACCCAGATACAGTCCCATTAAAAAAATTCCATCTATTTAATAATTAATCAATCTCTCCAACGAATATACCATCACATCTCATGTACCACCCCATCCACAAAGCCCACATCAGACACTATTAATTGACATCCCCACTGCACAAACACATACCACAACCTACTTAACAAACCAACTCCTCCTTCCACCTTAGTAACCATAATTGTGCTCCTAATAGCAGCACCACAAAAACAACAAAAATCCACAAATATCAACAAAACACATTAAACAACCACACCTATCAAACAAAATGTATTCAGATTTCATAAATTTTATTCATTTAATCCAAATAAATAAAATGGGGTGATCATATAATTATTTTAATATTGGGGCATCTAATTCATTTAACCAAGTATACATGATTAATCAGATTGATATTCACACTAATTGCTCATTCAGAAGCATAAAAAGTTATAAGGAGTCACCCATGAACATAAAAATAAAAACCAGTGAACATTATTTTCAGAATCCATACTGCCACAATAAATAACATCATAAACAAATATAACAAATGAAATATGCAATCAACACCAAACATCTTCAATTCAATTCATTTTATCTTTTAATCATCACTTCATTGCATTATTTATTACTAGATTATGAAAACTATTCAATCATTCTTCACGAGGAATAATCAGTACACCCACCCCACTTGATATGCAAATAAAAGGATGAAAAATAATCCATCCCTAAAACAACAAATGAAAAAAATCCTCTTTGCGCCAAAAAATGAGTCACATGAGTAGTAAGAAAAATAGAAGATAAAACACTAAAGAAATATAGATCAATGGATAATAAAAAACACATGACTCGATGGGAAGGGAAGGCTATGGACGCACCCTGATGGAATAGAAACACAGTGGGAAGGGAAGATCTAATCTTAGATGATCCAGATCCTTTATTAACATATGAATGGTTTAAAATGTTTATTATAATGGATCATGGTCAAGATCACATAGTTTTAATATTTCAAAGTCCTCATAGCATTAGGATCTTAAATATATACATAATATCCTTTGAAACGCCACTAAAATTCTCAATCAAGGTTTTAAAGAAAGTTTACATCAAATAAAGCATAAGAGCGGTGACAGAAAAAACTCAGGAAATTAGAAATTTTAAAAAGGATGGGAAACTGTTTTGGTCTGCCACCATTTTAGCATGCCACTATTAAGGTTCCATTGTTTTGGTTCCACCATTTCCGGGTGCCACTTTTTTTGTGCTAATGTTACGATGCCACAGTCTTAGTGTGCCACAATCATGGTGCCTCCATTTTGGTGAAACCCTTAGGTAAAACAAGATTTTTCAAATACTTCTGATGCAATTCACTACGGCCCCCAACAACACCACGAACACATTATTTTAAAAAGGATATTCATGGGAAAATATAGTTCATTACAATTAGGAAATAAAATGAAACTACGTATACTAATCATTTTTTCAAAGATACCCTCTTTGAATTTGAATTCATAGGTACCATAATATAAAACAATTGAACATGGGATTGATGAATCAATAGATTGATTCACATATAAGTGAAAGGGATTCCAATCGTCTTATAATATATTAAACTAATCATTATACTAAATAAAAAGGTTTTTTAGTAGTATTCTTATCATCATTTTGATTAATATTCACATGGTGGTGTTTCAGATTTGTATAAAAAATTTTCAATATATAATAACAAATAATTATAAATTTATAACATTAAAATCTCTATTGAATCCATAATGGTATTCAAAAATCATAAAATTTGATCAATCAATTTTTTATGTTCTTGTATAATTTGTTTTTTATGTATAATTCCAGTCTCTAAATTTGATATGTACCAATTCACGAAATATTAGTTGATCGTTTGAATACAAAATTTCATCCTCAACAATTTGTCATGATATAAAATTCTAAAATGTAATGAAATCAAATAATTTTAAATCATGACATGTGTCTTTATAGAGAGATACATCACTCGTAATCCCTAGAAATACATTTTTAGGAGTTTTTTTCTAATTAAACACATCTGGTAAAGATGAATTTTACTTAATTTTGAGTGAAATATCCTTCATTGAAACTCGATGTATGATAGGAGTTTCATTCTTCCTAAATAATTACGATGAATAATTCAATATTTTACTACCCTCTATGTGTTAAAAAAAATTAGAGTAGAATGTTGATAAATATAAAATGAAATAATTTTTCTTCCCATCAAATACAATTGTATGACAATAAAATGTTATATATCTCAGTGAAAATATACATATACATTTAGAAAATAATATAATGTTCAATAAAAGACCATTATATTAAAGGTGTCTATATATTGGTCCTAGAAGAAACTATTTTGAGTAATTTTACAATAGTCCCTTTACCCATGTACATGTCCTCCTTATCATATACATGAATTGTATGAACTTATATGTTTATCCAAATTAGGACAATTGTGGAGTCAACAACAGGTTAGACATATTCATTATGATTTTTTACCAACATGATATCACAAACTACAGAAAAATATTTCTTCATCTAAAATTTATAATAGTGTCCCTAAAAATCATATCTATCCAAATGATGATGTTTATGAAAATGAAAAATTAATATGTCACCCGTGATATTATTTTAATAATTTTCATTTTTAATCACTTGAGTTGGAATATGATTCTTATATAATTGTTTAAATGTGTCAATGTAACACCCCAAGATTTCATAGTGTGTTATTTCTTCAAAATAATTCAATAACTTGCACTACACGCAACACCGAGTTCAATCACATCATGAATTAAAAAAAAAGCCATTCAAAAGAGGTTATGAATAGTATTATCTAATTTTTAAACTTTATATAATCCTTATAATTTTAGAATCCATATTATGAGTTTCTTAGATATAATGCAAGAACAAATTCATTTTCAGTATTGCACTTTTATCAACTTTTAATAGTGAACCCTTTTTAAATACAATATTTTAAACTTTTTGACTAAATGGGGACATCAAAAATTTAAAATGAAACATCCCAAGCTTCCACGGTACGCTTTCTTTGAATAATACAGTAGCGTGTGTTGTACGCAACCTTGAGTTTTAACACACACCACAACCAATCAAACTAGCCGTTATGAATAGTAATACCTACTTTTCGAAATTATATATACTTTATATTTCAAAATGGACTTCATTTTTGGATTCGGAATATCGAATTTAGCCTAAGGTGAAATTTTGGTACTTTTCGGATAACTTTAATATTTTGATGAATAGTGAAAATTACTAAATTTTAATTAAAAACAACTTTTTTTATTCAAAATAATTAATAGTGATAAATTATGAATTTGAGTGGTTTTAGAGTATATTTAGAATATATTTTTACCATTTAATATAATGTTGGTCATTGGACATAATTTTACAATTAAACCGAACATAAACAAGTGTCAATCTTTTGATAGTTATTATCTCTTAAAAAACACGCTTTTTGTTTTGACAGCGGGAATTAATTTTAAATTAATTTCTGCCACTTCTGTATTTTGAATTTAGAAAAATGGATTCCATATTTGGAATCAGGATGTCCAAATTGTGTAAATAGGTAACTTTTATTTTTAGAAATTTTGAATAATTACTGTGGTAAATATTTTATTTACCATGGTTAAGGGTAAATCCGGTAAATAAGGGTTAAAAAATAATATTATAATAATACTAAATTACCCTAAAACGTGTCTTAACCCTATTGGTTGATACATGGTCGACAATGGGAATCTTTGGGTCTATTTTGGGACCCCATTGATCCACTTGTAAGTGATAATGACACTTTATTTTAATTTAGTTAAAATGAATACAAAAATGACACAAGCATATATCTTTTAGAACAACAATTTTTACATAGGGTTATATATGTTGGATTTTAGATTATAAATATTCATTAGAAATCTAAAAATATTTCCTATATAATGATATTTTATTTATAATTTTTAGACATTAAATAATATATTTTATTTATGACACACTGATGATGCAGTAATTACTATAATAGTGAAAAATTAAAATAATTGATATTATAAATACCCAAATAAATATAATATGAAACTTTTAATGAATTAAACTAATTTTCTAGGCTAATATGATATATTAGGATTGCTTTAATGGACTTTGTTCGAAGTAATAAATCTGTTATGAGTTTCACAAAAATCAACTATTGAATAGTGTCAAAATTGACATAAAAGAGTTCTTAAAACAACTATTATATTATTAATTGATATTAAATTCCTAAAAATCTAAGGTTCGGCCAAGAGACTTATATTATGATAGGTTAATCATTAATAGACAACTGGGGGGTCGCTTGGATGTATATAGTAAGTTTATTAACCATATTATATAAAAATACAAAGAGACATTGTAAAAGTGAAACTAATTAACTTAGAGTTAATACTTAAAGATAAGGTTAATATAAGTACCCAAACCTGTCTAAATTCTATTGGTCGAGTGGTTTTCGACCTATCCCCACCTTAACCTTTGAATAATCAACTTTGGAGCCATTAGAAACCGAATATGAATTTATTATAAATTAATATTTCTAGCTTTTCCAAAGGTGCCCCTCACCCCTCTTATAAAAGGGCACTCCTCCTTCTCATTTCTTCACACCTTCAAAGCCTTTTGGTTCGGCCAAACTCTGCCCAAATACTCTCCCAACATCCGTCAATACAACCTAGAGGCCTTAGTTTGATCAGAAAGCCAACCTAAGGAGCCCTTTTGATCAAACAAAAAGGAAGAACCCGAAGAAGAGGTAATGATTTCACCACCCTTTTCTAAGTTCATTTCTTCTTCCACTTCTTCTTCCTTTGTTCTTACCTTTCTAAAATAATAACTCCAGTATCTCACATATACTGTGATGTTATTATAAATATGGTACAACCATATTCAGTATTCTATCCACCCTTTGAATAACATGTCACCATACGTGCGTACGTACGGCTTACCGTCTCCACGTCGTGGTGTAATTGTTATTCAATATAATATTATTTGGATGGGTATAATAATGATGTGTAACTCATGTAAATAATAAATATAACATGTTAATGATTCTGTATATATGATATACCATCCATTTATATATTATTTTAATATCAAAAGAATGATATTGTCGCTCGTGCGTACGTACGGACTACCGTCTCCACGAACGCGATGAGATTCATTCTCCATCGTATCCATTCAAGTATAATTATCATTTGATGATTTAAAAATGATGTTTAAGGAATTGATATCATTCTGTATTTGAATAATATACAACCTATCCTTTACAAACATGTCTTACCTAACAAAACATATAAACGAAAACGAGTAAGTTAACACCCGAAACAACGATAATACTAAGATATTATTAACAAAACAATGTTAAAAAATCATATATGATATCATATGAATGCATATGATTCTTGTATAATTTAATAACAATTATTTCACCATTATACAGGAGGTTAACCTACCCCAACCAAGGAAAAGTACAAGGTAAGGGTTATTTCACAATCTCTTCATTATCCGAGGTTGTTTATACGTAATAATCTACTGGGATCTCTTTATCATCCACATCCATGTTTCTTAAAAATCTATTTCAAAACATTTTTACTATTTACAAGAATATGGGTTAAAGTCATTTATACCCTTGTTTGACTTTTTATAAGAGGTTTATAAAGGAATCTTTCCGTCGTTTTCAAAACAAGGTCCTTTTTAACCTTTTCGACAGAATTGAGGTAAGAATGTTTTTTTTAACTTATACGGAGGGTGCGGTTACTTTCCGCCGTTATAAAATCGTCGAAGCTTTCCTTACAAGCTTATAATAATATTTTCAAAGAAAATGTTTTATTTTATATGGATCTTAAATGTTTTCAAAATAAAAGGAGATACTTCTTTTAAAAGAATTTTGATTTCATCTATGTCAACATCCTTTGATGGATTTTAAGATTATTTGAAGTTGATTTATTATAATACAAAACTTCTATATTTTATTGAAGGTTTTGTGATATGTTTGAATGTGGATGTGCTATTTTATACCATTCATAGATTATGGTGAAACTATTGACATTTCGTATGCTAGTTTTAACCCAAATGTTTATGTTATATTTCAAACTTTTCTTCAGATGAATGTGCTAAACAAGTATGTTCCGGGTTGGGGACCGGTAAAAGTAAGCCCTCCAGGTTGGGGACTGGTTAAAGTAAGCCCTCCAGGTTAGGGACTGGTAAAAGTAAGCCCTCCGGTTTGGTCTCCGGTTATTAGAGGTACTCCGGGTTGGTGTCCGGTTATTAGAGGCACTCCGGGTTGGTGTCCGGTTATTAGAGGCACTCCGGGTTGGTGTCCGGTTATTAGAGGCACTCCGGGTTAGGTTCCGGTTAGAAGTAACCCCTAGGTCTTGGGATGAGGCCTAGACAATGAAATTAACGTTTGACATTATGCATTCCATAATTATGAAAGGGGTTATTGATATTGCATTTGATTATTCGATTAGTAGAATATCCATGTGAACAAGTAAATGGAATTATTTCATTTTACTTTTTCCATACTATGTTGAAGTTCAATTTTAAAAGGCTTTTGTTTTAGTAATTCATTGCCTTAAATGTTTATGCTTATTTTGAATGTTCCGCTATATTGTTATCCTTACTGGGCATTTGAGCTCACCCCTTTTCTATGTTTTCTTTTTCCCAGGTAGTGAAGAAGTAAATTATGAATGACTTGCAGGGATATTATGAGGGGTTAATAGTGTGGATATGAAGACTTTGTTGTTGTAGTAGTTTTTCACTTTTAAATGTAATGTAAAACTTTATGATTATATCTAGTGTTTCCAAGGCTACTAAACCAATCGGTCTTTCGGGATTTGATCTTTCTTGTGATCATGCCAATGTTACGAAGTAATGCACCGACTCTGGGTAGCTGGGGTCGGGGCGTTACAGTTGGTATCAGAGGAAGTTTAGTACAAACCTTGGAAGCTAGATTTAGATAAACTCTGATTAGAGCACGTAGACCTAAGATGAACTTTGAGGATTAGTATAGAATAACTTCCTAGAATTTTGGTATTGTAGAGATTTTGTGAGTTTTCCGAGCAATACATCCCTGTCTGGATACGAGCAGGTAGAGGAGGCTCTGGCACATATGTACCTAGGGGTAAAACCCGAAAACACCGCTTTGAGCTAGACTCGAACGGGAACTGGGGCACGACAACGGGCCTTGCTGCACTCTTGGTTACGACACTCCCGGGGGATATGCTTAGGATAACTCTCATTTTCTTTACAAATCATTTTGAAGGGATTATGAGTATATACTTCCTAAAAGAAAACATTCTTATGATTATGGATTATATCCATAAATAGTTCAACTTATGTTAACTGTTTTATAAGTATGGGATTATGTATTTTGATTCATAAACTGATCTAGTGTATGCCATTGTTTAGAAATGGCGCCCAGTAGAAGGAATGAGAACTCCAGAAATGCACATGATCCAAAGAGAAGGAAGAATCATATCTTCCATGGTCTTAAGCTAGAATTTATAAGAGAAATAGTCTCCCATGTATTATCATCATATGAAGAAATAATATCATGTGTTGATAAGATAATTAAAGAGTTTACTAAGTCCTATGGCTTTGAAGGGAAGCAAGAGAAGAAAAGGATGGAAGAGAGAAAGATGGATAAAGGGAAGAGGGAAAAGAAGAATTTCCCCATATGTGGTAACTGTGGAAAGAAAAACCCTGGAACTTGCCTGAGAGGAATGGGAGTTTGTTATAAGTGTGGAGGAAAAGGGCACAAAGTACGTGACTGCAAGGGTAAGAAAATGGTTTTAAATGTACAATGCTTCATTTGCAAGGAGTTTGGACACTACGCGAACCTATGTCCCAGTCATCAGACTATGCCGCAAATGATGTTATTGGATAATAATCAAGTTATGATACTACCACAGATGAAGAGGAATGATTAGAGTTCTTATGTTGATTATGTCAATTGAGTGTTGTATCAACAATGTACTTGTTATAATAATTATGGAGTATATAAGGATTGTACTGCAGTACTATTTCATTAAGGACTTGAGATTGTGTGGAACAAAGAAAAGTGACTCAATAGCAGGATAAATTTTTGGAAAATATATGGTTGAGAGAATGATAAATCATAATATAGTTCTGATACTGAGGTAGTGATTTTGGAATAATATGTGATTGTTTTGGATAAATTATATTGGATATTCTTGACTACCTTGGAACTGATTAATGATTTGTATATTCCATCATTGTTGGGGTTTAAAAGATTTTTGGAATAATGAAGTATATCCAGCATTCTCTATGGAATAAGGGAGCATGAATGTAATCAATAAGGAATATGGTAATACATGATGAAGGTATTCATATGATGTTACGGGGTAAAAAGGATCTATATTATGTTTACCTTCCTTATAAATGATAGACTTTGAGTTTGGACAGAAGTATTTTGGATAGTTCTAGTTTGGATTATTTTGGATTGCCATAAAAGGACAACCCGGAGGTCGGGCGGCAACCCGTCGCATCCGGTAAGGCTGCGAGACTTGAACCCGCAACCGAAGGGCGACAAGGGTGTATCACCTACCACTGGACCACAAGATGTCCTGAATTAAATAATGTAGTTTTTATTAAAAGATCTTGTAGATGAATTATAAATTCGTTTATTTTGGAACCCTATACGAATAGTGTAAATAGAATTTTTTTTTACATTCTATTATGTTTTAGAGTGAAAGATGAGTTTGTGGTTGAAATTTATTAATGGATAAAACTCTAATTATAAAGTAAGTATATCTCCTTATGATCTTATCCAATCTCATAAATAAATTCCCCAACATTAATAAAAGAAACATAGAACAAAAATGTTGTCCTAGATGGTACCTTAAATCATCACAAATTTATGGCTTTGGGATTTTTGGCCTTTTCATAGCCATGTTCTCTACCACTCTCCATCAGATAATTGATGGTTAGATTTCTCTTCCATATCCATATTTTCCTACATGGAACTCTAGTATGTGTTATTTTCGGTAATCTTTATACTTTCCACTCTTTATTTTAAATAGAGACCTCATTAATTCATTTTTCGATGTGGGATTTCAACTAAGATATTTTGAAACGTCAAAAATGTGTTATCCTAATACCCTATGTTTTGTTGAACCGATGGTATTTCAAATCATCATAGATTGATGAATTTAAGGACCTCAATTATACACTTGTTTGTGATTGATGAACTCAATCACTACCTATAAATATTTACGTTTTTCCTCCGATTTTATGTCTCTAATTGCCACCAATGTTCTTCTAATCGAGATCATAATTTGGTGGTGACCCTTTGATTTCTATTTTCCTCATATTAAGACTAAATTTTAGTAACCCAATTTCCGATGTGGGTTTTCCCACAAATATATTTTCTATTTTCAACCTTTTATTTTCAAAGAACAATTTCAAATTGCGAGGACACAATTTCTTGAAGGAGGGGAGAATGTAACACCCCAAGATTTCATAGTGTGTTATTTTTCAAAATAATTCAATAACTTGCACTACACGCAACACCGAGTTCAATCACATCATGACTTAAAAAAAAAGCCATTCAAAAGAGGTTATGAATAGTATTATCTAAATTTTAAACTTTATATAATCCTTATAATTTTAGAATCCATATTATGAGTTTCTTAGATATAATGCAAGAACAAATTCATTTTTAGTATTGCACTTTTATCAACTTTTAATAGTGAACCCTTTTTAAATACAATATTTTAAACTTTTTGACTAAATGGGGACATCAAAAATTTAAAATGAAACATCCCAAGCTTCCACGGTACGCTTTCTTTGAATAATACAGTAGCGTGTGTTGTACGCAACCTTGAGTTTTAACACACACCACAACCAATCAAACTAGCCGTTATGAATAGTAATACCTACTTTTCGAAATTATATATACATTATATTTCAAAATGGACTTCATTTTTGGATTCGGAATATCGAATTTAGCCTAAGGTGAAATTTTGGTACTTTTCGGATAACTTTAATATTTTGATGAATAGTGAAAATTACTAAATTTTAATTAAAAACAACTTTTTTAATCAAAATAATTGATAGTGATAAATTATGAATTTGAGTGGTTTTAGAGTATATTTAGAATATATTTTTACCATTTAATATAATGTTGGTCATTGGACATAATTTTACAATTAAACCGAACATAAACAAGTGTCAATCTTTTGATAGTTATTATCTCTTAAAAAACACGCTTTTTGTTTTGACAGCGGGAATTAATTTTAAATTAATTTCTGCCACTTCTGTGTTTTGAATTTAGAAAAATGGATTCCATATTTGGAATCAGGATGTCCAAATTGTGTAAATAGGTAACTTTTATTTTTAGACGTTTTGAATAATTACTGTGGTAAATATTTTATTTACCATGGTTAAGGGTAAATCCGGTAAATAAGGGTTAAAAAATAATATTATAATAATACTAAATTACCCTAAAACGTGTCTTAACCCTATTGGATGATACATGGTCGACCATGGGAATCTTTGGGTCTATTTTGGGACCCCATGGATCCACTTGTAAGTGATAATGACACTTTATTTTAATTTAGTTAAAATGAATACAAAAATGACACAATCATATATCTTTTAGAACAACAATTTTTACATAGGGTTATATATGTTGGATTTTAGATTATAAATATTCATTAGAAAGCTAAAAAGATTTCCTACATAATGATATTTTATTTATAATTTTTAGACATTAAATAATTTATTTTATTTATGACGCCATCATGATGCAGTAATTACTATAATAGTGAAAAATTAAAATAATTGATATTATAAATACCCAAATAAATATAATATGAAACTTTTAATGAATTAAACTAATATTCTAGGCTAATATGATATATTAGGATTGATTTAATGGACTTTGTTCGAAGTAATCAATCTGTTATGAGTTTCACAAAAATCAACTATTGAATAGTGTCAAAATTGACATAAAAGAGTTCTTAAAACAAATATTATATTATTAATTGATATTAAATTCCTAAAAATCTAAGGTTCGGCCAAGAGACTTATATTATGATAGGTTAATCATTAATGGACAACTTGGGGGTCTCTTGGATGTATATAGTAAGTTTATTAACCATATTATATAAAAATACAAAGAGACATTGTAAAAGTGAAACTAATTAACTTAGAGTTAATACTTAAAGATAAGGTTAATATAAGTACCCAAACCTGTCTAAATTCTATTGGTTGAGTGGTTTTCGACCTATCCCCAACTTAACCTTTTAATAATCAACTTTTGAGCCATTAGAAACCGAATATGAATTTATTATAAATTAATATTTCTAACTTTTCCAAAGGTGCCCCTCACCCCTCTTATAAAAGGTCACTCCTCCTTCTCATTTCTTCACACCTTCAAAGCCTTTTGGTTCGGCCAAACTCTGCCCAAATACTCTCCCAACATCCTTCAATACAACCTAGAGGCCTTAGTTTGATCAGAAAGCCAACCTAAGGAGCCCTTTTGATCAAACAAAAAGGAAGAACCCGAAGAAGAGGTAATGATTTCACCACCCTTTTCTAAGTTCATTTCTTCTTCCACTTCTTCTTACTTTGTTCTTACCTTTATAAAATAATAACTCCAGTATCTCACATATACTGTGATGTTATTATAAATATGGTACAACAATATTCAGTATTCTATCCACCATTTGAATAACATGTCACCATACGTGCGTACGTACGGCTTACCGTCTCCACGTCGTGGTGTAATTGTTATTCAATATAATATTATTTGGATGGGTATAATAATGATGTGTAACTCATGTAAATAATAAATATAACATGTTAATGATTCTGTATATATGATATACCATCCATTTATATATTATTTTAATATCAAAAGAATGATATTGTCGCTCGTGCGTACGTACGGACTACCGTCTCCACGAACGCGATGAGATTCATTCTCCATCGTATCCATTCAAGTATAATTATCATTTGATGATTTAAAAATGATGGTTAAGTAATTGATATCATTCTGGATTTGAATAATATACAACCTATCCTTTACAAACATGTCTTACCTAACAAAACATATAAACGAAAACGAGTAAGTTAACACCCGAAACAACGATAATACTAAGATATTATTAACAAAACAATGTTAAAAGATCATATATGATATCATATGAATGCATATGATTCTTGTATAATTTAATAACAATTATTTCACCATTATACAGGAGGTTAACCTACCCCAACCAAGGAAAAGTACAAGGTAAGGGTTATTTCACAATCTCTTCATTATCCGAGGTTGTTTATACGTAATAATCTACTGGGATCTCTTTATCATCCACATCCATGTTTCTTAAAAATGTATTTCAAAACATTTTTACTATTTACAAGAATATGGGTTAAAGTCATTTATACCCTTGTTTGACTTTTTATAAGAGGTTTATAAAGGAATCTTTCCGTCGTTTTCAAAACAAGGTCCTTTTTAACCTTTTCGACAGAATTGAGGTAAGAATGTTTTTTTTAACTTATACGGCGGGTGCGGTTACTTTCCGCCGTTATAAAATCGTCGAAGCTTTCCTTACAAGCTTATAAGAATATTTTCAAAGAAAATGTTTTATTTAATATGGATCTTAAATGTTTTCAAAATAAAAGGAGATACTTCTTTTAAAAGAATTTTGATTTCATCTATGTCAACATCCTTTGATGGATTTTAAGATTATTTGAAGTTGATTTATTATAATACAAAACTTCTATATTTTATTGAAGGTTTTGTGATATGTTTGAATGTGGATGTGCTATTTTATACCATTCATAGTTTATGGTGAAACAATTGACATTTCGTATGCTAGTTTTAACCCAAATATTTATGTTATATTTCAAACTTTTCTTCAGATGAATGTGATAAACAAGTATGTTCCGGGTTGGGGACCGGTAAAAGTAAGCCCTCCAGGTTGGGGACTGGTTAAAGTAAGCCCTCCAGGTTAGGGACTGGTAAAAGTAAGCCCTCCGGTTTGGTCTCCGGTTATTAGAGGTACTCCGGGTTGGTGTCCGGTTATTAGAGGCACTCCGGGTTGGTGTCCGGTTATTAGAGGCACTCCAGGTTGGTGTCCGGTTATTAGAGGCACTCCGGGTTGGGTTCCGGTTAGAAGTAACCCCTAGGTCTTGGGATGAGGCCTATACAATGAAATTAACGTTTGACATTATGCATTCCATAATTATGAAAGGGGTTATTGATATTGCATGTGATTATTCGATTAGTAGAATATCCATGTGAACAAGTAAATGGCATTATTTCATTTTACTTTTTCCATACTATGTTGAAGTTCAATTTTAAAAGGCTTTTGTTTTAGTAATTCATTGCCTTAAATGTTTATGCTTATTTTGAATGTTCCTCTATATTGTTATCCTTACTGGGCATTTGAGCTCACCCCTTTTCTATGTTTTCATTTTCCCAGGTAGTGAAGAAGTAAATTATGAATGACTTGCAGGGATATTATGAGGGGTTAATAGTGTGGATATGAAGACTTTGTTGTTGTAGTAGTTTTTCACTTTTAAATGTAATGTAAAACTTTATGATTATATCTAGTGTTTCCAAGGCTACTAAACCAATCGGTCTTTCGGGATTTGATCTTTCTTGTGATCATGCCAATGTTACGAAGTAATGCACCGACTCTGGGTTGCTGGGGTCGGGGCGTTACAGTCAAACTGATGCATTATAGCCATTATTTCAATATCATTATAATTGAACAAAAATTATGTAATAATGGTTAAATTTCATGGAGGAATGACTAATATTTCTACATCAATAGGATTAGGGATCAATATATTATATTTTCATTTATGAATCACTAAAAAATGCGTGGGTGGACGATTCTCCAACCTACGCTCACTGAATATATATATATATATAGAGTATTCATATTCATTCCTAAAAAATTTACCCTATATATTTCTTTATTCATTATAATGAACTAGTTAAATATACCACCTATCGGCTACTAATCCTAATAAATTATAAAAACAATATGCATAATATCTATATGATGTTAAAAAGTACCCAAAATAGTTTTCAAACATAAATATTTTTTATCACTATAAATATCAAAATACTAAAAATAATATTAGTCTCTCAATACATATGGTTCAACAAAACATTTTTGTTGGTCGGAGTGGATACTAGAGAGGGGGTGGGGGTGAATTGAGTTCCAATTAAAATTTGTGTTAAAAATATTTCTATTAAAATCCCCCAATTAAAAACTAAGATAAATATTAGTTAATTTGTAAAACTATAATGGTTCAATTATGTTCTCAAAATATTGATTTGGTCTCAGTTAATTTAATCAGAAGATTAAATTTTCTTTTGAAACTAACCAAGGAATTTTCAATAGTTACAAACACTTTCTATATTAACTATCAAAGTAACATTAAAACAATTTTATATTTCAATATAATTAGCAGCAGAATATTCAATATAGGTTAAAACCAAAATATTTAATCACATCAGTTTTAAAACAAGAGGTTCAGTCTCATGCCGATAATTAGTCCTCGGAAATTATTTATATAAATTTGATCCACTCCCTCGGTCGGGGTCAAAAATAGTACAAAGACTATCTAGGTACTAATACCTCTACCACAGTTCATTGTGGGATAAAAACAACAGCACACTGCCTATCGAGGTACTACTTGAACTCTACCACTATAAATAGTGGGAAAGAAGAGAGTTATAGAAGGTTTTTGTGTGGATTTAGAAATCCTCTAGTTTTACATAGGAAATAGTGTGTGTATAAAATATACAGGGTATGCACACTTCTCAAAAAATAAATAAAATAATCACTGAGAGAGTATATATGAGTTTTAGAATGCTCTAGTGATTTGATGTGCAGCTCTGGACTCCACTGATTGATCATGAATTCTTCTGAGTCATTCTCTGATTTTTTTTTCTGAAAAACATAGGGTCATTTTCTTTATGTTCTGTTTGATCATCTTGAGTTTATAAAGAGATCGTTGTAGTTCCTCACCCCATGACTAAGGTTTATCATGTGTTCTCTTCTTGTATGAATGGCTTCATGTATGTACAATGTTCTTCCAGTATGGATGTATCCTTTCTTTTCAATGTGTTTGCACCACTATTCAGCACTCTTCATCCCTTATTTTTTCTTTTTTGCCCGGACTTTGTCCTTATATAGCTTTCAGCTCTGGCAATAGGAATGATTACCTTATTACAAGTATGACGTACGTTTTTCTGACATTCCAACAATGATCATTAAATAACATTAATTGCATTAAAATCACCAAATATAATTGTTATCATTATTATAATAATATTGAAAATGTATGGAGTTTATGTTTCAGTGATTGGTTAGCTCTCTATCTATCGACATGTAACGGTGGACCTTGTATAGTGGTGAGATCTTATCGGTATCTCTTTGTTCTTATACCAGTATCTCATTGTATTGGTATAAGTTATTATGTGTATCAGTAGATCTATGTATCGGTGACTCCTTCAATTGGTACCTGGTCTTTTCTATCAGTAAATTGCTCATTGTATCAGTGAACTTCAATCGGAAGACTTGAGTAGTGGTGAGCTTCTTTATATCAGTGAAAATATTAGTGATAAACTTCCTTATACATGTAGACTTACTCTAATGGCAGCTCTGGTGTAATGGTAGCTCGTATCAGTAGACTTATGCACACCGATCGACTTGTTCTATCGGTAGCTCTACTTCTATCGGTGGATGTTGTATTGGTCGACTTCATACATGTAGGTCATTTTTATCAGTAAACTAGATCAATCAGTTAAATGTGCTTACCGGTGAACATATACATACCGGTAGCTCTGCATTAGTTTCTATGAGTATATTAGTGAATTAACACTTATCTGTTCTATACATAACATATCCTGATTGAGTTAGAATTCTGTTAAAATGTGATTAAACTAATATAAGAATTTATTGAAATATTCCAATGATTATGTTGATATTCAGAATATATATATATATATATATATTAAATAATAATTACACATCATGATTATCAAAACATATTAAATCATGATTGGGAATATCAAAACAAGTGCGGCCAACAATCTCCCCATTTTTGATAATCACAACTCATTGTATTATAAACAAACTAAATGAATATTGTATCAGAGGATATAACATTAAAACATAATTTTATCATAGGTAAATATAAAAACAAATTTACCAGAGCGAAATGAATTATGCTCATAAAATATAATGATATTGCATATCGGTATTCCCTGTTCTACTTTAGATATTATTTCTCCCCCGGATATGTTTCCCTTAGTCAGTATTTATGCACCTTTGTGATTAGAAAAAAGTGGGAAAAAAAGGAAATAAGGGAAAAGAGAAGTAACATACAGTAAAATAAAGTAAGAGCATATATATTCCTTGGAGAAAACATGTACAATGAAATACACAAATGAAACAAAAAATAAATACAAGTGATTCCTATCAAAGATCCTAGTCACGAATTAATCCACAACCTCAGCATGAGATTTTCCCTTGGGATCAGAAGAGGATTCAGTGGTGGTGGATGCAGGTGGAGGATTTGGAACACCAGAAATGATCAGGGGAGGCTGAGCTACTGAAACTATTCCTGGCCTATACTCTATAGCTCTCTGAGTGATCATAGGAGTAAGGCTGTGAAGGCTTGTAATGGAGTCATTTTAGAAAGATAGGTATTAGAGGCAGATGCAGGTAAATCTGGATGTATGATCCCTATTCGAGCATCAACATGAAAGAAGGGACATAAGAGATTTCTGAAATCCATAATGATTCTTCCTACTCTCTCCATGGAAGAGATGAAATCATCCTTGTTTTCCATAATTGTTTCTAGTACAAGGGTCAACTCTCTGAGTTTTCTGACTTGCTCTTTGAATTATTGATTGACTGGAGGTAGCTTCATGTTCACTAACATAAGCTTGAAATGATTGTTGAGATGATTCTTGGTGTATATCCATTGGAAATAGTAATCTACATTGTCTTTCACTTCTTTCTGAGAAGCAGAAGCTTCTCTCATATAATCTTGAACTGTCTTCATTTTATCTCTCGTGGTAGACACCACATGGGCCATGCCAGATGAGTCCACAGAGCTACTGGTTAATGTTGAACCAATCCCCACCTTCATCAATGATCTAATTTGATCCAATTCGGTTGAATGTCTCAAGCAAGATAACCAATAGAAAAAGTCACAGTTTCCTTGAATCTTTTAGTTATCCCACTAATAAGTTATTTCACTACAGAATCGTGGGTGCTAACATGCTTTGTTATGGAATGCTTAAACTCCTCAAAAACTGAGAACATTTGACAGATTACACTCTTCACATAGGCCAAATCCTTGTCTCCTTGAGATTTAGAACTCATATAAGATTCCAGAGAGACAACTTATTTGTTTAGAAAATCAACATCCTCTGCCAAGCTATTCATCTGATTCTGGGAAGCAATGATTTCATCCATTATCCCTGCCAGAAAGGTTGACACATTACAACCAAGAAAGCATTAAAAAGACTTTTCGATATTGGTCATATCTTAAACAAAGATATTCATTAACTCATCAACAGAAGCAGTAAAAAAATCTTTCAATTCAGCCTTCAAAGATTCTAAATCATCCCCAGTGATTATATTTACAGGTTCACCAAGAGATGCTCTTTCAGATACAATACTTGACACTGAGTCATTCATATCTGATTGAATGGATGACACCATTGAAGCTTCCATTTTTCTTACCTCATCCACTAAACTGGATTTATGACCATACATTAACTTATTCCGATCATGTTTTCTTATCACATCTTCAGGTAATAACTCATACTTAATATCATAATTGACTTTTGGTCTCCGAAGGGAAGTCTCATTATCAGAAATTGGGTAATATAATCCAAAAACAAAGAAAACTCAGTCATCTACCCAGTCCTCAATCTCAACTTCCACTGAAACACTGCCCAATCTGGTTGGATGCTATGCCTCAATAGCTTCGTTCTCCTGTACATCAATAGAACCCTCAGTTTCTTAGTATTTTTCATCAGAATCCTCCACATCCATCTCTAATTCTGCAAAAGAAGGAGGATCCTCCTGAATAGATATATGTCTATCAACATCATTGAATTCTTTAGAAGGAATTAAGGAGTTTTGAATCAGTGGACTAAGGCTAAAGCTGACAGTAATAGATTCTTCACTTGCATGAACTACTTCTTTATTATCTCAAGCAACCTCTTCCGGATCTGATCTCTGCTTAACATGCTTTTATTGTGACACAATTTGAGGAGATGTGCTATGAGGCAAGTCTGGATCTCCTCCATCTGCTGCAGAGGAATCCTCCTCATCTAGATCATCAATATACCGTGGCTTCTCTTCATCAGGTCCTAGACTAAGATCCCTCACATCATTAGGCCTAGAAGGATGATCTACATGATTAAACTTATCATATAAGTTATTATCATCAGTAACCCACTATCTTTTCCATGGATTCCATTTTATCTTCATGTACATACACACTATGATTGTGATACAAAATTTGTTTCTTACTTCCACTGTCTCATCCTGATTCTCAGATATTCCTTTTACCATGATCATCACTGAGATCAACTTGGCAATGAATAAGGCATTGGTCTTTGATTTGGGTCTAGTCATATCTTCCATTTGAATCATTATCACCCTGCACAGATTCACTTTCACACCATGTCTCAAGGGATGTAAAATATAGATATCTTGATATCTCAAATTTTCAAAGTCCCCTCTTCTTGTACTTTGCACATGTTGCACAAATTTTAATAACAGTCTGTTTTCTCCATCCATTTTAGCAGCCACCACCTTTCTCTGCATGCCACTACCAGTGAGCTCCTCTAAGGCAGTCTCATAATCAAATATGTCACTTTTAGGTGGTACTATCTTCAATGAATATCCAAAAACTCCTTCATGTGGTACTCTTAGGTACTCATCCCATTATATAGATAAAAAAGCTATCTCCTTTCCATTTACCCATGAAACCATTATATTTTCCTCATCGGATTTCTCAAAACTCACAAACTCATAGAACTATTTTACTAGATTTGTATAGATAGGGGCATTGTTAATCGAAAACCATTCTACCCAATTCTGATCTTCCAGTACCTCTAGGAATAACAATTTACTTGACATCAACCATTATACACATAGCTCTCTATCGATTACAATATCTCTATTTGGTAAATGTGGCTTCACTGGACAACTTCCCATCTTTGTTCTACCAACACTGCTACTTTCATCTGGTCTTGTCTTCTTCTTCTTTGCATTCGGCTCATCAATGTCATTTATGGTTGTAGGGAGTTTGGTTTTTTCCATCTTTGGTTTGACGAATTTAAGGTTTTTGTGAGATTCAGGAGCTACAGCCTAAGGGTAAAGGGAGAGTTCTGTAGATTGAGAAGTAACTAAGACATAGTTTTATCATTTAGGAATCCTATAATAAATAATTAAAATAAAATAATTATAGTATAAACAGTACAGATTCTGGCGGATAAATACAGAAGTATAAAATAGCGCATACTTTACAGTGGGATATATCGGTGAGAATTCCTAACAGTGAGGTTTATCAATCAGTGAGGTCCACTAACAGTGAGGTCCGGTGAGGTATAATAGTGAGTTTTCATACCATTGAGGTATAATAGTGAGGTTGCATAACAGTGAGGTATAATAGTGAGGTTTCTAATGGTGAGGTTTCTAATGGTGTGGTTTCTAACGATGAGGTTTATAACGGTGAGGTTTCTAATAGTGGGGTTTCTAATGGTGAGGTTTCTAACTATGAGGTTTCTAACATTGAGGTTTCTAAAGGTGATATATCATTCCTAACTGATGTATAATGTATCTTATCCTATCTGAACATAAAGTGTTAGTGAGATTGTCTGCTAATTGATGTTCAATACCTATAAATTCAAGAGTAATATCTCTATTTTGGTAATGATCTCTTAAAAATTTGTTCCTTACATCAATGTGTCTGGTCATTGAGTGAGATATAGGGTTCTTGGAAATTTTAATTGCACTAGTGTCAACACAGTTAATAGATACATGTATAAAATCATAGCCATAGTCCAATAGAGTGTGTTTTATCAACAAAATTACTACACAGAAACAACCAGTAGCAATGTACTCTGGTTCAGTAGTAGACCAAGCAACTGAATTTTGTTTCATAATACCCCAAGATAATAAGTATTTTACCAATAAATGACATGTTCCCTATGTGGTTTTTATATCCAACTTACAACCAGCAAATTCAAAATCTGAATAACTCATTAATTCAAAAGATTTTCCTTTTGGATAAAACAACCCTATATTTTCTATATGTTTAAGATATTTCAAAATTATTTAAACATCAAGAAAATGAGATTATTTTGGATTAGCTTGAAATATAGCACACATACACACACAAAACATAAAATCCAGCCGACTAGTAGTAGGGTAATGTAAGCATCCAATCATACATATGTAGTTGGTTTGATCCACTGCTTTTCTAGTTTCATCTGCATCCAACATACAAATAGTACTCATTGGGGTATCAATTTCCTTAATACAATCCAAACCAATATGTTTTAAAATATCCTTTTTATATTTATTTTTATTCAAAATAATACGATTTTCATTTTAAAAAACATGAAATCCAAGAAAATATTTGATTTCTCCCATTAAACTCATTTCAAATACATTTTTCAGAATCGTTGAAAAAGAAATAAATAAATAATGTTTATAATTTAAAAAAACAATATCATAAACATAGATTTTTATTATCAAAATATCTTTATAAATTCCTTTAATAAAAATAGAGGGGTCAACATTCCCTTTAGTAAAACCTTTTGAAATCAGAAAATTACTAAGTCTATCATACCAAGCTCTTGGAGCTTGTTTCAAAACATATAAATCATTAGAGAGATTGAAAACTAGATTTGGAAAATTAGGATTAGAAAATCCATGTGGGAATGATAGCGGCCCACTGTGATGTCTGCCAGTGACGGACAAAACCGGCCGGCTTCGGCCCGTCGAGAAGGGAGAGGCGGCACCGCTCGGCGCCGCCGGTTCCGCGGGTGGGCCACACCCCACCAGGCCGGACCGACCCCCCAGCCGAGTAGGACCCACCAAACCAGGTCGAGCCTACCCCCAACCAGGTCAGACCCGCCGAACCGGGTCGGGCCGACCCGCTAGCGCACTGGGCTTGACTGGCCAGGCCCATTTCGCTTAAACATGAATAACTTCTAGACCACAAGTCCGATCAACACGCTATCTGTGTCACTGGGGCCCTTACAACGAGGTGGTCTCTTTGTGATATTGTTAGTGAGTTTTGGGAGACTTTGGAAAATTACAGGGATTGGATCGAGCGTAAATCCAATTGGGCCCCTGGAACGGAAAATCCAATAACTCTCAGACCAGGCGTCTGATTGACGCACCGTCTATCGCGTTTGGTTTCTTTTGGTGAGATGGAACTTTGGGATACATCAACTCAGGACTTCGTTGATGTATCATTTCTTGAATCAAGGAGAATTCCCTCCCGGAATCGAGCATGATGTGTGCGCGAACCATAGAGTTTGCTACAACTACAACGATGACTACCGTACAGGAATCCTCTGTGGGTTCGACGATGATTACAACTATACTAGAATCTAGTGTGGGTTCGACAATTCTGATAGAGTAGTTGTTCCTATATCATGTGTGGGTCTGACAGCATATATGAATCAGTAACTAAATTTGATCATCTCTATTACACTAGAATACCCGGCATGTATCCTGTGTGGGTCCGATATCATAGACGAGATAGCTAGAATGTATCTTGTGTGGGTCCGACAGCTTAGCTGGTCCTGTATCCTGTGTGGGTCTGACAGCTTAGATGATCTAGTGGCTACATCTGATCATTTTTATCTCTATACAATTGTGGCATACCTGTGTGAGCTGAGTCATGTTTTTCAACCATTATAATCATGGTGATTGACTTTAATTCCTTATTGAAATTGGATTGTGCCTTGGCTCGAGAGTTGGAGCCGGACTGAGATTGGTAACTTAGGTATATGTATGGGAATTTAACTATGTAGGGTTGGTTGAAACTTAATTATTGTATCTTTATTCTTTTGTTTTTCCATAGTGGATATTGTTCGTCCTTTCGGGTCTCTAGGTCCCTACTGAGCGTCATTATACTCACCCATGTATGGGATATGCCCGCACCTCGTTGTGTTGGATGCAGACAACAGACAACGCTGATGGAGGCTGAGAGCGCCATGACTGGACGGTACCCGGAGGTGGACCTTGCGACGAGTCGGAACACGGAGGTGACTGACAGACATGAGTGGTAAGGTGGCCTTCTATACCTACACTTCATGTAGGAATCACCATAGGAAGATCCAAGAGCTACTTTTTACTTTCATCTATTAGTCCCTTTTTACATGTACTTGTTGTTCTGTTGGGTTTGTATACTGGCCCATTTACTTTCCAGCACACTCTTTTGTATTCATTTTTACTTGGTGTTTACTTCATTGTGTATATTTTATTGTGTTTTTTTTACTTTTATAAAGGGAATGCCTTCGCAGCTTAGGGAATTATGCCTTTGGTGCTAGTCTCCATCCCCTGGCCTATGGAAGGTGTGATTGGGGTAGTCACAGCACGGGCCCCAAGGAGGGGTCGTGGCAAATTGGTATCAGAGGAGTCGGTTCTACCGTAGAACACAAGACTCTGATCATTATTTTCATTGAAGCAATAGTGTTAAGATTATTATGAGTGGTTATTATTCCTTGGAGTCTAGTGTTGGTGAGGTGGCTGATGTATCCATACACCTGGACCCTGACCTCGGATTTCCGACTCAGTGCACAAAAACACTTATTGCGTGTGTGGTTCCTTCAAAAATGTTTTATTTGTGATTACTTTGTGTCAGCTCACAAGGAATATTGTTTTGACTGTTTCACACCAGTTTATCTTCATTATGCCCCCACGAAGGAAGCCAACTAGGGTTCCGAGTTACATACCAGATGGTATCCCACCAAGCGACAAGTCCTCGGTGTAGGGCCCCATCACAACGGAGGCACCAGTGGTACAAATACTCGTTGGGCTACTGATACCACCTTCCCCTGTAGCAGAGAGTGCATGATGCCTGAGTGCGTTGAACGAGTACCAGTGACAGAGGCTGCCCAGGTTCCTGGGATAGATGGGCCCACATGAAGCCGAGGATTGGCTGGAGGATATCGTGAGAGTTTTCATATTGGTAGGAACACCATACGACCATATGTTGATCATTGTTGCAAGTATCCTGCACGCAGCAGCAGGTATATGGTGGATCCTGATGATCTAGGTTCATGACGAGGCATCACTACTCTGGGAAGACTTCATGAGCATGTTTTGGGTGGAGTTTGTTCCATCCACCCTTCGTGCGGTGCAGATTCAGGAGTTACTTCATCTTCAGTAGGGAAGCATGATAGTATCCCATTACACAGTGAGGATCACCGACCTCTAATGATACTCCACTGATATGGTGTGGGACCCGTTCATCAGGGCCCGGACCTTCGAGAAGGGACTCATGCATGAGATCAGGTCCTCGACAATTCACCTCAGCATTCCGACGTAGTCGGGGGTACTGGAGAGAGACCTTCTATTGGAGAGCATTCTCGCAGAGCAGTCATGAGTAGCGAGAACCACCACAGGGAGACACGTAGTTGATTCTTCTGCAGCCGGCAGTAGACATATGTCATAGTGGTTCAAGAGGACCATGCCATCAGGTGGGCGACCCTACGATGCGGGTTAGGTTGTTCATGGAACACAAGTCAACGTCAGCTATACGAGGAGCATACAATGCTATGAATGCGGAGGATAGGTCAACATGGATCGTGACAGCTCAACCCACCATGCAGATTAGCAGTAGACAGTAGAAGGACCTCCCCGGCAGAGGTAGAGGTTTGACTGTCGTTGTCTGCCGGGAGCATGCAGACGTGGCAGAGGAGCTGGCCGAGCAGCGGGTGGTGGACGACGTTTCGAGGCTCTACCACCACCAAAACCAGGAGGTCCACCACGACTACAGGAAGATGGCAGACAGAGGTGGGCTCTTCTCCAGGCAGTCGAGGCCTACGACCATGATGCAGCTGAGATGATTCGACGTAAGATCTGTGTCTACTCAACCCTTGTTGCAATATTTATAGACACAAATGTGAGTCATTATTTCATTGTTTCTACCCTTGTTTAGAGTTCAGAGATACCGACAGATCTGTAGGCCCCATCCTTACAGCTAGAGACTATTACAGGAGTAGACTCGATGATTACAGACTAGTGTCTGCACTATGAGCTTACTTTAGGAGGTGAGAGCTTCAGTTGGGATTATCTTGTAGCGGCATCGAGTCCTTATGACGTTATCTTGGGTATGGACTGGTTATCCACAGTTCATGCTCAGATTGACTATATTAGGCACAAGGAGCGGTGTATCTGCATGGATGGGAGTTGGTTCACCTTCACCGGTGAGAAGGGAGACTTTAAAGCGCAGGATGAACTTACGCTGAGTAGGGGGAACCCAGTTACACATCAGTTGGATAGTCTCATACTCAGAGCAGTTGATGTGCAGGGTCCGAGTTTTCCTGCTGTGGTGGATCAGTACACGGATGTTTTTTCTAACGATGTTCCAGGACTACATCCTCACAGAGAGGTATACATTGAAATTTACATGTACCCTGGGACAACACTGATATCTACTCCAGCATATCGGATGGCTCCTACTGAGCTTCAAGAGCTACGAGTATAGATGGTGGACTTGCAGGGGAAGGGATTTATCCCACCCAGTGTTTCCCCCTGGGCATCCCCGATTTTTTTAACCAAGAAGGCGTAAGGGAGCTTTTGATTGTGTGTTGACTACCATCGCCTGAATCAGGTGACCGTGAAGAACAATTACCCACTTTTGAGGATTGACAACCACATTGAGCAACTCAAGGGATCACGATGGTTCTCGAAGATAGAACTCAGGTCAGGCTATCATAAGCTTAGATTTCGAGATGAGAATGAGCAGAAGACACCCTTCAGGTGTCTTTATGGCCAATACAAGTTCATGGTTATGCCCATCGGCGTAACCAATGCACCAGTAGTGTTCATGAGTCTCATGAATTAGATCTTCCAGTCCTACCTTGTTCAACTTGTCATAGTATTCATCGACAACATACCGATTTACCCGTCTACTAAACAGGATCACACCTAATATTTTCGGGTGGTACTAGATACACTCTGAGAGCACCAACATTATGGTAAACACTCTAAGTGCCAGTTCTAGAATCGAGAGGTTCACTTCTTGGGACACGCCATCTCGGAGGATGGAGTTGCAGTGGATCTAGTGATGATCGAGGCAGTACTTGCTTTGGAGCCACCCAGGAGTGTGAAGGAGGTGCGATGTTTCATGGGACTGGGTGGGTACTATAAGAGATTTTTTTGCAGACTTCTCCAGAGTTTCATCACCGCTTTTAGCATTTAAAAAAAGAAGGGGAAACCCTTCGTGTGGTTAAATAGATGCCAACAGAGCATCTAGGAGCAGAGGTAGAGGTTGAACAATGCACCAATCATGACTCTACCGGAGGAGGGCGTAGTGTACGTAGTTTACTATGATGCATTAGGGACCAGAATCGTGTGTATCCTAATGCAGGAGCGAGTAGTGATCGCGTATGGTTCATGACAGTTGAGACAACATGAGAAGAACTATGCTTCCCATGACCTGGAGTTAGTAGCTGTGGTCATTTCCTTGAAGATGTGGTGGCACTATCAAATGGGTGAGCCTTTTATAGTATATTCCAACCACCAGAGTCTCAGGTAAATATTCTCATAGAAGGACCTGAACCTGAGACATGGAAGATGGCTTGAGTTCCTCCAGGACTATGACTTCTAGATAGTATATACTCCTGGGAAGGGGAACAATGTAGAAGATTCTCTCGGTAGGAGATTTGGCATTCAACTTCTAGTAGAGGTGATAGAGCAGCAGGCTTCATATCATATATCCTTTTTGGATAGAGATAGAGCAGCCTTTCTTCAGTCTCTCATAGTCAATCCTCTGCATCTTCATCGAGTCAGAGAGGCACAACGTGGGGACTTTGACTGTGAGATACGGTATGCTCAGATATCCTCTGGGTAGGCACCTGATGGATTTTCTAAAGGTGGGGAGCATATCATCCTCTTTAGAAGATGTATTGTGGTACTAGTATCACATCAAAAGGAGGTGTTGATGGAGTTTCACACTTCCCATTTAGAGTTACATCCAAGAGTGGAGAATATTTATTAGGACCTCAGACGATAGCACTTGTGGCCAGGTATGAAGAAAGTAGTAGCATAGTTTGTCTCCCGGTGCCTCACTCGTCAACAAGTGAAGGTGGAGAACCATGTTCCGATAGGCTTGGTTCATCCCGTTGAGGTTCCAGAGTGGAAGTTGGATGATATATCCATGGATTTTGTGAAGGTACTTCCACGTACATCCATAGGACACGACTCTATCTCGGTCATTTTTGACCGACTAACCATGTCGGTCAACTTTCTATCAATCAGAGAGCATGGCTCAGTAGAGACCTTGGGACGCCTCTATGTTTATGAGATCATACGGATTCATGGAGTTCTATTGACTATGGCCTACAATCAAGATGCTCGTTTCACTTCCCGGCTTTGGAAGGGGTTACATGAGGCCTTTGCGATGCAACTTCGATTGAGCACTGCCTTCCATCCTTATATGGATAGTCAGACTAAGTGGACCATTCAGACACTCGAGGAAATGCTCCGTGCATGCAACCTCATCTTTGGTTGAAGTTGGTAGGATCACTTACCGATGGTGGAGTTTGCGTACAACAACAGCTACCAGTCCACCATCGGGATATCCCCTTACGAGTCACCGTAAGACCGACCTTACAGATCACCTTTGTGTCAGACTGACCTAAGGGATTCAGTACTTGTAGGACCAGAGAAGGTGCATGAAATGATGGAGAAGGTGTGGATCATCCAGGAGCGAATTAAGACTGCACAGAGTAGGAAGAAGTCATATTCTGATAGGAGACGGATACCACTGGAGTTCGATGATGGCGACCACATCTTCCTACGAGTCTCAATTCAACAAGGAATACAGAGATTTGATGAAGAGGAATGTTATCTCCATGTTTTATTGGGTCATTCTAGGTCCTTTGCAGAGTAGGCGATGTGGCTTACCGCTTGGCCCTTCCACCTCAATTGCATCGGGTGAACGACGTCTTCAACATATATCAGTTGAGGAGAAACCTGCACGACCCCTCTCACATCATCAACCATGTGGAGCTAGACAACGATGATAGGGAGAATTTCAAGGATGTTCCAGTGGAGATTGAGGATTGACATGAGCGGGTCCTGCGTGGATGGTTGATTCCTCTGGTGTGTGTTCGCTGGCAGAACGAGAACCTCTAGGAGAGCACATGGAAGCGGGAGGCTCAGAAGCGTGCTCAGTACCCCCATTTGTTTCCCTTTTTTGTGTTGTAGCTTTATGGGGATTTAAATCCCTGAGGTGGGGGTAATGTAAACACCCTGAAATTTCAATGAAATTTTTTTCAAAAATTCCATGGAATTTTATGAGTCCGTAGTTTCTAATGGTGCCTGCTTTCAAGGCCCGGTGTGCCCAGAATCAATTTATGAAGTATTGTTCTGGTACGTTCAGAAAACGTTCGTGCAGGTTTTTCTCTCTTTCGAACTAGTGCTTGGAAATGAAAACTGAGGTCACTACTGAACTCGCAGCGCCAGTAATCGCTTAAGGAGACGTCTAATGCTATTGCGTTAGGTGGAGAGCGGATGTTATAAAATGGGGCTGCGAATTAAAAATTAATGATTAATAAAAATGTGTGTGTAACTCATGTTTATTAGTTTGTGGTTTTTATCTCCAAAGGGAAGTTGGATGTGGCACCCACCTCCCGCATAAACTCCCATAGGAGGACATTATTAGGTGGGGCCCACACGAGTTCAAACTCTCCACCTCCCCTTTAAACTCCCATCAACCCCATGTCATTATATTACATTGTGTGAGACTTTTAAAATTCTAACGCCCTTAATTTAATTTTGGAAATACTCCACCTCCCACCGTATCTCATTAATGTTCCAACACCATCAAATTAATTAATTAATATCCATCAATTAATTGATTAATATGAATTGTTTTGAAATGAATGGTAATATTAATATAGGAGATCCATTTATTTTATTTTTCTTGGAAATTATTCTGTTGGGGGACTTTGGGAGGATTAGAAATATAGTGTTCTTCAACTAAGAACACCTTTCTCTCAATGAAGAACGTGAAGAATGCTCCACATCTCGAAGAACATAAAACAACTCCTTCTACCTTCTTCAATAGGGGAAAGAAAGTGAGGCGATGCCCATGAGGAATGCCTATCGTCTTTCCTCTACCTCTGCATCAAGGGAGAAGACGCCACCCGCGAAAAACATCACTAACAATGACTCATCCTCCTCGGATGAACCCCGACACCAACAAATCTATGCCTTAAATGATGAAAAATCCTTGAATTGAGGTAGGGGTTTTTTTTATATTTTTAAATGAATAAAATTATACCCTCATTCTTGATGATTGATTAGTTCGTCTTTGGCCATTTTCTATCGCCTAACACGGAGGGCGCAGGACAAACAAACATGGCCTGACGACACTCCGTTGTAATTTTTGTGTTTCCATGATTGAGTAGGTCTCTTAAAAGGCGATGATGACTAAATGTGGCGGCGACCAGAGGCGGAATTCGTGCACCAAACGAATGGAGGAAAACCGCTGCCCGCATCCGGGGGGTGCTCGGGATAAAGAACAGGCCAACTATTGCCAGCCGGGCTGGTGGACTGCGGCACCCACAAGTGCCGTGTAGAGGAGATGTGGCCTGAAACCACATGCCCCTTAGGCTGAGCGAACCAACCAGCTCTGTTCTGTCGGGTAGAACAATCGTGTTGCTAGCGGGCGCTGTGTGGCGGGGGGTCTGCGGCAGGAAACCGTGGGCTGCTCGCCAGCGATTGATGTGCTGTCCTTCGCATTTTATTTCTTTTAATTATATAGAACATCGGGATACATCAACTCAGGAATTGATTGAGGTACTTTTTCATTACATGAGGAGTAGACCCTCCCAGAATCAAGCATGCTATGTGCGAGAAACGTAGAGAAAGCTGTAATTGTGAAGATGAATATCATACTAAAATCCTCTGTGGGTTTGATGATGAACAAATATTTAGTGGAATCCTGTGTGGGTTCAACAGTTCTGACAGAGTAGTTGTCCATGTATCATGTGTGGTTCTGAAAGCATATATGAATTAGTAACTACATCTGCTCATCTCTATTACTCTAGAATAGCTAGCTTGTATCATGTGTGGATCCAACAACATATACGAGATTGCTGGAATGTATCTAGTGTGGGTTCAACAGCTTATATGAGATAGCTGGCCTATATCCTGTGTGGTCCCGACATCTTAGCTGGTCCTGCATCCTATGTGGGTCCGACAACACAGATGATCATGTGGCTACATCTGATCATCTATATCTCTCCACAATTCTGGCATAACATTGTGAGCTGAGTCATGTCTTTTAACCATTATCATTGTGGTGATTGACTTTACTACCTTTTTGGAATTGGTTTGTGCTTGTGATCGACAGATGGAGCCGGACTGAGATTGGTAACATTGGTATATATATTGAAATATACCAAAGTAGGGCTGGTTGATACTTCGTGATAGTATATTTCTTATTAAGTTTTTCCATAGTGGATATTGTCAGACCTTGCGAGTATCGAGGTCCCTACTGAGTATCATTATACTCACCCCTTCAGAGGATATGCCCACACCTCGTTGTATTGAATGCAGACGACGGACATCGCTGACGGAGGCCGAGAGCACCATGAATGGATGGTACCCGGAGGTGGACCTTGCGACAAGTCAGCACACAGAGGTTATTAATGGAATTGAGTGCTGTGGTGGCCATCTGTACCTACCCTTCAGGTAGGAATCCTCAGAGGACGATCCAAGAGCTGCTTTTTTACTTTCTGTTGTTAGTCATTTTTTACTTGTACTTGTTGTTCAGTTGGTTTTGTATACTGGCCCATTTACTTTCTAGCACACTCTTTTGTATTCAGTGTTAATTAGTTTTTACTTCCTGTTGCGTACTCTATTGTGTTTGTTTACTTTTATTAAGGAAATTCCTTCCCATGTTAGGGAATGATGCCTTTGGTGCTAGTCACCAGACCCAGGCCTATGGAAGGCGGGCTTGGGGTAGTGATGGCAAGGGCCCTGAGGATGGGTCTTGACACTTTCCATCATTTTTAAATAAAATACACTTCTTCTGAAATGGAGTTTTTATTAACACCTTGTCATCAACTCAGTTATTTAGAACTCATAAATAATTTTTAGCATACCCATAATGTCAACTCTGAGCTTACATTATTTTTTGAAGAAGGAATCTATATCTCTCTACTATATTATATTATATATTAGGTCCCAATAGATTTATTTCTCTAAAATTACCGGATCATATTGAAGGTCTACGGTTCATGCTACAGAGGGAATCCTACACATCCATTTGAATGGTCATGTAATAAATGTGGTTAAATGAAAATTACACCAAAAGTATTTCTTATTCCCAACTACCATTGTAATACATAGATAAATCACTCAATTTTAATATAGAGTTTTAATGGTCATCTTAGACAAACCATCCATATTAGGATGATGTGATGAAATAATGAATAACCCTATATCAATAGCATCATAATGATTTATCTAGAGCATCAATGTCAAGTTTATATCCTGATCAAATTTGATTAAGAGTGATAATATGTCTGTTCTAATACATTTTATTATACCTCTATAATCATCAAATATATGGACGGTTGACTAATAATTAGAGAATGAAATGAATAGTATCATTTCCTCATGGTTTCTTTTTCTATTTTCTAAAAATAATTACGAATTGTATCTCATAAAATTCACATCATTCATAAAATAACATGATTCTTATATATCAGGGAATCATCATCATTTTTATTCTTCTTATCTATTTAATATATTAAAAGTTCATAATATTTAACCTCAATCTATTTTCTACGGAACATATTCAACAATTTATGTGGGAATATAAATGAAAATATATTATGATCCGTATATATTTCCACTTTTTCACCACAAATATAATTCATTTATATCTATATCTCAAAAACAAATGCTTCTATTTGTAAATCTCAGGTCTAGAAATTGTTCTCTTGTAATTCATATTTTTAGAATTATATTTTATCATTATATCATTATTGATATGTAAAACTACCAATACCTTCATTAATTCATCCTTATATATTCCAAACCCATTCCATTATAGTGATGTTTAAGAAGTGGTTCATTTAATAAACTTGACCTCAACACCCTGATATTCACTACACCATCATAGGAACAAAAGAACATACCACATTCAGAAAAAAAACATGCATAGTAGATTAGATAGGTGGGTTATATCTATCACAAATAATGTGTACTATCCGATAATCCCAAAAATTATATACATATTAGTTACAATGGTTGGACCAAGCCATTTATTAAAAATATCCATCTTTGAAGTATTCATCAATATAGCGACACCGTAGATTATAATAATCCTAAATGAATCATTCTGAAGATAAAATTCACACATGTTGAATTTAGTAAAAAACATGTCATTCATCGGGGATTTTAGAAAAATCATAAAATTATCTTCATACCCTTCCGTCATATTTTAATATGTAATAATTACAGCTATATTTACTATCATAAAAATAATAAGGTAATACCTAATGAAAATATTCATTATATTCGTGAAGATAAACAAGGAATTATTAATTCCAAATATAATCACAATTAATTCATAAAGCCAACACCTCATATAGAATATAATGTTTTGTATATACACATTCCTGACCCAGAAATTATGATATTATAAATTATGGTAATAAGCATAAATATTTTTATTCACTTCATATTTATCAAATAAAACATCAATATATGGTATAGGATACTAATTCTTTAAATGATCTTGTCAGGTTTTCAATAATTATAACAATGATGCATTGGCCCATCATTCATCATAATAAAATAAAAAACATCACCATCAAGGATAATAAATAAAAAAATGAATCACTCATAATTATTTGATGTACTTTCCTCTTTAATTATTGAAATTTAATAGTGTATATTCTATATGGAATTATGGAAATAGGTATATCACTAGGTATGAGTTAAATAAAAAACTCAACATCATATTTTATTGTAATGATTCGTAATTCATTCTGAATGATATCAAGAAATTTTATTACATTTTATAAATAATAAATATTGAGCTTATACATAACCATATGATATAAATACCACTCATATATAAGAATTAAGACCCACAATTTACCATTAATTTCCACATGAATATAGTATTCATCCTTCACATAAAAAATGATAATAGGATTATTATAAATATGAAATGGGACATAGTTTCCATAAAATTGAAAATTTATATATTTAATGAAAGAAAATACATGATATGAATGGCATAAAATTTATCAAGTTTATGAATCATATGACTGTCATAAATCAAATTCCAAAATTAATCAATATCATAAGAACTATAGACATGAGATGAGATGGTTCTACTAATAAAAGTTATCACCACTAACATGATACGTAAACATTGATGTATTAATGATAAACCATTAAAAATTTCTTTAGATATTAAATAGTGGGTAAAAAAAATAAATTGATTGTTCTAGATTGGATGATAAGTATAAATTTCACCACATCATTCCCAAAAATCAAATCAGTAGTCGTGATCTCAGGAGATTCCCAAATTTCATTGGGATTAAAATGTTATTGATGTCGATCATTATGATAAACCATAATATTCATGTACTATTGAATTAATTACCATAATCCTAGAAATGTAATAATTTTTTATTGTGTGGTGCATTAGTTGAAATTTTTCATTCCACTATTTTATCAACCAAAAGAATTACAGTATTTCATACATCATTGGATTTATGCTCAACCCTTTCCCATTTAACGGACCTTGCAGTTTTTTTCAACCATTTCCCTAAATGTTTTCCCACATTTATATCATATTGGTGACCATAATTTCATTCTTGATTTTGATTAATAAATGGCTTCATTAGTCTATGTATTCTATTAATCATATATAACATAAAAATGATGGGGATCCCTAATTTCAATTTCAATCATGAGAGAATATAAAATTATTTCCTCTTATCAACTAATGTATTTTTTAATTAATTACATTTATAGAATTTTTCATGAGAAACCAAATATTTTTTCAATGTTTCATTCAAGGATTATGATTACACATGATTGAGACCATGAATGTATTATAAAATTTTCATCCCATGTAACAATGAATTTTTTATCCTTTTCTCAAGATTAAAAAATTATTACTATATTTTGAATTGTAGTACACGAGGAATGTACATAAAAATTAACCATTCAACTCATCACATTATATGTAATCAATCCTCCTATATCATATTCTAAATAATATTCCATCGTTGATCTGGTTCTCCATCCAAATGAAAAATGATATGACAACTTATTCATGATTTAAGATCTTGAGAATATAAAATAATTTGTTAGTGTTACAGGTCCATTTATAATCACATAGTGTATAAAATCCCACTAAATGATGGTGGATGTTGCAACATAAAAGACAAAATAATATGTAGACCCCTCCATTTATAATTTATATGATCTATATTATTCATGGTCTATGAATTTTTCCTGACCTTAAAAATAATTTTATGAATTTTATGTCTTATAGAGTTTTATTTTTAGAGTAAAATAAGTACATATTCCATCACATTTGATCCTTAAGATGATTCCTTCAGATTCTATGATTTAACTATAACAGAAATCATATTTTGAGAATCATTTATCATAGTGAGAATATATATAATCGTGAAAAACCATTCATTGTATGTGTAAATCATGACACCATCATTTCAATCTATGGAAAGTTTGATTTATTATTTGTCATCCATGGTCCTAAAATATTTAACAAAATTTTATTGGTTTTAAAAAATAAATTTGAGTTAACCTAGATATATACATAAAAGGTGATCAACTAGTTTAACAATAAATTCTCATTCACCATGACCTATAATTGTGGTCATGAAATACATGAGAAACTCTTTTCAGTGTTATCACACCAATATGAATCCCTTCGAAATATACATCTAAATATATTATCTAGAGGAAGATGTATTACTATTAAAACCAAATGAAATATAATTTACAAAAACATAATGATTTTATCTAATAAATATTCTTAAAAATATGGTTTTAATAAAATTAATATAATCATAATATCCAAAAATAACAAATCCTTTCACTAATATCAACTGAGGGTACCGTTGCATTTAATATATAAATCATACATCTTGTTTTGAGAAAATTCAATATATCCAATATTATCACTTACATAATAACCATAAATGTGTGGTTTATATAGATACTAGATACATAAAAACATATTTACGAATAATAATCAAGAAATAATTCATTATATATTAAATATGTTTCATTTATGGAATATTCATACTTATAACCATTCTTCATAATAAGGAGAAAATTTAAACATTAGAAGGGGGTGAGGCCATCTACTCAAAAAGTGTAGAATGCTAATATATTTGGTAATGATAAAATATATAAATTCCATGAGAATAAGGTTATTAGATATTTTTATTATAAATAGAAAAAATATATAGTAATGCATTGACCCAAATCATGATTCATTGTATAAGATATTGAAATCTCCCTAGAATATGAAATAATTAAAAATAAATCATTATTCATGAGATTTACTAATAATAATAACCACATCTCATAAGAGTGTAGAACCATTATATGAATAGAAACCATATCATATGTAATGGTTAACTACAATGATAATAAATCAATAATGGAATATTAATCAAGACATGTTCCCCATATCATTTTTAATTTAGAAGAACAAATTTTCCAATATAAAAGTGTATCTGTAATCACCACTAATCTCACATAACAACGTCGATCTTATATCCATACATTATTCCCCTAATGGATAATGAAAAAAAATCCTTTACCATAAATATTTCATTATATATAAGTTAATACACTAGGAATTATAGGTGTTTATCAGACCCTCCTCTCCCATATCGAAAACCATGAAAATGTGGGCCACAAGATTACACACCATCCATCAAATCATCATATATAAACTATTGATAAAATACATGTTTCATAAATATCTCATTTAAAATTATTTTACACATTGTAATAATGAGGTTTTATACAATCTGAATCATCATAATACATATAAATAATGGGGATGATATTATAAGATTGATATAGTATTTATGAATAAAAATTCATAACAAATGATTTCGTTGATTAAAAAACATTAAAAGATCATTTGAACATTAATTTGTAGACATGAGTTAATTTTATTTTACATTAATAACATTTTAACATAATATTATAAGAATGTTAAAAAAATAAATTTCAATAAAATTAACAATTAATGCATATAATAGATGATTTGATGCATATATCAGTCATGATTGTTGAAAATCCATTTATTATGTACTTTTTAAAAGAAATCAATCTTGTCCCACAATTAAAAAAAATATTTACAAAAAATAGGAAAATTACATTTTAAAAAAATATATATAAATCCAATGTTAGTTAAAATTTATTTTTAAAAACATTAAATGTACAAGTAAGTACATTGTTAATTCACTGTTAATGCTCATTGACTACAATAGAAGCCATCATCGACCAAATAGAATATAACGTCATCATTTCATTAAAAATATTCTCTGTCACACAATATGTACCAATGATGGATAAATGACATAAATAACTATAGTAGAAGAAAATAGATTTGGTTTAAATGATTACATCTAAAAAATTTCGTTAAATATAAATTTGCCATACCAAATTCTATAATGAATTGAATTGTAACATAAATGACTACCTCAAGTATCATATTGAATCGTATAAATTAAAAAAAATATATAATAATAATATATTTTTATAAATATATTATATAATCATAATAATTTATCTCATATCTTATATAATTTATATATATTATAATATCTCTTGTTTATAAATAATTTTTTATTAAACTCAATATTTTGGATTATAATTATACCATTTTTTAATCAAGATTCGATCAAGTGATATCAGCCAATAAACATTGTTTATGGATAATTCATCTATAGAATTTTAATATTTTCATTATTTTCATATTTAATCATTATATACACATCTGTTACTATTCATATAATTAGGTGATGAAAAATGAAAAACATAAATGTTTTTGAGATGGTAACTCAGGATTATTCTCAAGTTAGCATTCCAATTATCAATAGATAGAACAAAATAATTATATAATTAATTATCATTAATGAACTATAATAATAAAAATCCCAATATATTAAATAATTCTTTCATTATAATAATCAATTTGAAGTAGTGACGAAAAAATGAAATGCATTTCTTCGACGGAGGTTGTAGTCCACATGGACACTTGAGACATGATTTTCTCAAAGGACGAAAATGTGGTTGAGAATGGTTATTAAAACATAACAGTAACAATTTATTATATTTAATAAACTTATGTCATTATTTTTAATTTACACATTATATTTAAAATAATTAAAAGACAATAAAATATTTAAAACAATAAATTAATAGTTATAAATCTTGATTAGAAACTGAATTTTTCATAATCATTAACATAGAACGTATAGTGTATTAGAATAAAAAAACAATATAATATAGGGAACATATAAAGCATGGTTTAATGTTATCAAAGTGTTGATTTGAAAGATCAAAAATGTTGAATAATTGAGTTTATAAGGATTATTTCTTTAATTGACAGAGATGACATACATGAAATTACTTAAAACATTTAAAAATAATTCATATAATAATTCAATAATTTAGGAAAAAATATCCATAAAATAAATAGATAGAAATTATATGTACTTAAACTCGTTATCCATGAAATTGGCATGTTTATGTTGAATTTAAACAATTTTCATTTAGTTTTAAAATTTTTTATCCCTTTTCACATTAATAATGATAACCCATTTTTATCCCTTCTACATCCTAAATTTAAATATATTGAGACAAATAGCTCATAAATATTATAAATATAATATTTTCAACCATTTTTCATCAAACTAGTCATATTGAAAAATTATTTCGATTTTTAAATCAAATAATAACATATTTTCTTATCAAAAATACCATTAAATCGATTTCATTTCAAATATTTATTTGTTTTTACTTAATATAGATCATTAGAATTATAAAAATTGAATATAAATAATATTACCAAATTTTATAAATTATAATAACATATTTAATTGGTTTGATAAGTAAATTAAACCAAAACTAAAATGTTTTATTTTATTTTTTGAAATTTTATTCCTTGATTTTTCTACTTCTAGCATAAAAACTATAATTGTGTAGCATAATTGTCAAAGGAAATTTTATCATCACTAAAAATAAATAATAACTTAACCTAATAAAATTATATTATTAGTTCTTGAAATAACCTTCTATATCAATCCATAAATTATTCTATCCTTATTAAAACGTTTTTAGAGAAATAAAATCAAGTGAGAAACATTTTATATTTATCATTTTCATAACATAATATAATGATAATAAACAAAGGAAAATGTCACCATGATTCCATTAAATAGAAAAATCTATGAAAATGGTCAATCCCAATTTATTAAATAGAATAAATTAAATGTTTAATGTAATAAAAATTATATATCCCAATGTTTTGGCCCCATTTTACAAGTTTTACTCTTACTGAGGTGACAAATATTAAACATGGCTATTGTTCATAATTTCCAAATATAATTGAACAATATTTACCAAATTGTTTCCTCTATATGAAAAATATGAAGTCCATTTTACTTTTTTATATTTTCTAATGTTCTATAAATCTTTTTTAAAATAATAACACAAAAAGAAATGAAAAATGTTTTTAGAAAAATGTGTTTCAAGTATAATACATGATTTATTCAAATATCAATCCTAGTAAACACAATTATATGAATCTAAAAAAATTATTGAATATTTAATCTATATATTTCTTTTAAATAATTAAACAATTGTAACTGGTTTAACTTGTTATTATAAAAATACATTTCAATCGAAAAATTATTTCTCTAGAAAGAAACACATTATTATTTTTAGATTCTTTTATCTACTAATAACTAGTGAATTCATTCTATAAATGGTCAAAAAATTATTTTTCCTAATTTTATTTGTCAAATAAACTCCCTAAAATTCAACGGACTTATTATTATTTTCAAATTATGTATTAATAATTGAATAGTATATCGATTTTTTTAAAAAAATAAGTTACATATAATTAAATATATCAAGGGCATAAAATTTCTTTAATGATAAATATATCATAATATCTCTTGGTGATACTGCATAAATAGAGGGAGTAGTCTAAAATATTATTATGATGTAATATTATGTGGAATCATAGAAATAACATCCCTATTTGGATTCCGACCATTTGATGCATGATATAATACATATTTATATTGGTTTAATAACAAAAAAAGATGGTTTTGTATTAAATAAATATTTACCTGGTCCACACAAAATATTCCAATCATCATGAGATGTTTAACACTACCAGGTGGAATTCCGTAGTTATTTAACATTAAAATCAATAAAAACAATTATATATTTGAAAATATTTATTTCATAAAAATAATTAATAAATGACTAGTTATTACTATTAATAATACCAAAAAACTCATATTTTTGGTTAATAACATATTTTATGAGTTAATTTATTAGTGTACATAATTATCCTTTTATACATTAATTATTTTACGTTATTTATAACCTCAATATTCATTTACTTATCCAATGGTTAAAGGATGATGTAACTATTATAAAGATGGATACCATGGACAATGAAATGATCATCCAAATGAATAATTTAGTGAGATGATAGATGAAGTGAGAACTGTTTTGGTTTTTCTTATATATACATTCACTATTAGGGTTAACCATTTTATCCATGTTTAATTTTCAAATTCACCCAATTAGAGAAAAAATTTCTTCCATGGAATTTCATTAGATAAATACTAGGGTAAAGAAGAATCAAATTACTACAAGTCAATAATGTTGTATGAATCAAAAAGAGGAAAATCTCAATGATACAAGAAAATGATTGATGTGTATTATGACTAGACTTTGAGCACCTGATTAAAGAAAATAGGTTGAGTGTTTGAAAAAAACACAATGTATAAATCTACCAACTAATATCTCACTCAGAATAAAATATTTCAAATTCACAGTGATTCTACAATAAAAAAATAAATTCCCAAACCTAATGGAAAATTAATATAATAGGTACAATTAATATCCTATAATATAGGTAACAACCAATTAATGAAAATTATTTTTGTGGTTCATTATTAATAACATACACCAATCCTCCACGTTATATTTGAGGAGGTCTTATTAGACTCTTGTTCTATATATTCCAATGTATATTGGTTTTTTTCCATGAACATCATGTTATGTTCCCAATTATTTGATTTGGGGAAACAACTAGTTATGTGAATATTACGACAAATGAAATTTGTTGTGTGAATATTCTTTATTAATTCATTATTATTCTTCCATTATGGGAAAATTTGTCATTTTTTTTAAATTTATTTTCTATCCATAAATAATTCCCACATTGATTAAGGGAATATGGAATAAACATTACATATCCCATACCATCCTCTAAATATATATCAGTGCAAGGAAAACCATAAACTCTTTATTGACATGAATTATATTATGTGGGTACGAAAACTCAATCTTGTGAATATTTAATTATAGTTAACTGAGTTAGTGATGATGTGATTTTATTTGAAATTAAATCCACATTCATGATTATATTAAAAATACTGTCACCTATGACTCTCACTGTGAGAAATTAAAATTAAGTTGATGTGGTATTTATGGTGGTGAAATGTAACACCAATATATTTTAGAATATATTTTACCTTTATCAAATATCATATCAAATATAATGAAACCTATTAAATACCAATGTAAAATGAACCATGAGCCAATATTTTATGATAAAATTATATTTATTAAATTGTACTATTATATGTTATTCTTTGACTAAGAATGTATAAATAAAAGTAACAATATTACGAAATATTACTACAAATTAAGTTTTTTAAAAAAATTTAATATAAATTCATCTATAAAATTTAATAAATACAAATAAATAAATAATCATATAATTTTATGAATTAAGTTTTTTATTAAAGAATTATTCTTTATATATCATATACTTTTATTGAAATATAATTTATTATAGTAAAAATGTAATAAAATCTATTTTATATGAAATATAGATTAAAATTAATTAAATAAGATATTTTAATAAGAAAATTAAATATAAAAATACTCACTTTCCTATATAAATATTTTCCATTACATTTCAGTTTTACTTATAAATTTATTACTTTTAAAACTAAAAGATCAAAACAAATAAAAAAAAATTGGATTCATTATTAAAATATTTATTTAAGATAGATTTTTTAGATTTTTAATAACATTGATTTTCTAGGTGAATTGTGAAATAAATGTTTTTTACCAATATATTATTGTTGATGGCATCATTAGTGTATAAAATTAAAAACAATGTTATGGAATGTTTTTCAGGTCCACAGATATCTTATTTTTGTAATTTTATATATTAAAATTCATTGTTGAATTTAATAATCTAGAATCAAAATTTGAGATATTAACAAAATAATAAAACTAATTTTTTTGTGCTATTTCATTATTAATTAAAAATTATCTCTTTATTTTAAAGATGGTTCTAGTTATTAAATGGTTTCTATATCATTAATGAGAATACTATAATTATCTAGTAATGTTCAATTTAATTTTTATAAAAAAATTGTTATCAATGGAAAAAATATATTGTATTGTTAAAAGTACTTTTTAGTAAATAAAATTAAAATGAAAACACATAAAATTCATCTTCCTTGTCAAAAAATAAAGTTGATGGGGGATTTTATAGACCAACACACAACCTCTATAAATATTTTCACATTTAGTTCTATATTCAGTGATAAAAATGACATATGATATGAATTCTATAATTGGATTTTTTATAAATTCTACTACATTCACATAAAAAATTAATTCACTTACCCACCAAAAATGATTATATATAAAAGAATTCATCTCAAGCATTTTCTAATTATATTTATAAATGAGTCTTGAAAAAATTCTATAAGGCTTTTCCAAATTAATTTATCATATATCATACATATCCATTGTATATTTAAGAAATAAAAAATCATTCATTGTGACTATTATACAATCCATGAAATTATTTAATATATCATTGTCTAACACCCTAATATAAATAAATTATAAAATAAAAATAAATACATCATTTATTTAATATAATGAATTTTTTTTATGTAAACATTACAAACATAATATATTACTCTCACATCCATTATAAAAATGAAAATGTTCTTCATGTAGAAGTACGGACTACCCTCTCCATTAGTGATGTATTTGTTTTTTATAAAATCATTAAATGAATAGTTAAAAGGGTTTACTTAATAAATAAATATAATATTTTTACAAATAGTTTTCTTTTTAAAATCAAATCCATTTAATTCCTTAACGTCTTCCTATTGAAAATTAATACATTATTAATGTGTATGTGGGGACTACCACCTCTATGCGACTATGTATTTAGTTGTTCATCACCTCGAAACATATAAGGTTATAAATAATAGTTTATGAATATATATGATGCCATCTATTCATATGTATCATGAATATGGTTTATAATGTACAATTGTTAAATTTTTGATTGTTATGAAGTAATAAAGTGATACTAGTAGATTTATCAAAACTAGCTAATGTGGAATCTTGTAAACTAAATTCATATCCAAAATTCACATAAAATGAACATGTGGATATATAAGTAAATTTTACAAACTGGTTTGATTATATATTCTAATCTAGTATTTGTTAATTTTATATCATCTAATAGGTTGCAATGTGACTATTATGAATCCTGAGTGAAACAATTAAAATTAAAACTATATAAAATTAAATAATTGATAACTATCTTCTGAATATGAAATAAATAAGTACATACAAGGAGTATTAAATAATATAAAACTCAATAAGGCAATAAAAATATTTATTATTATAATAAATATTAATGAAATTTTATTATGCCTAGAGTTATTGTAATATTTATATTGTCTCAATTTTTTTCTTTGAGATAGATGAAATATTTCACACATGTTTATTTTAGTTTGGATTACATACAATATAATGTATTTTTATTTATATTTAATTTTAATTAATTATTTTTTTTCTAAATATACATGTAAATTTCTATGATTCATTGTATTTCAATTCTAAATATACATATGTTATAAGGGTTGTTAGTCTAAAATTCACTTTATTGTGTAAGGTGTTATATTATAAAAAAAATTAAATTAAAACTTATATAAATATAAATATTGAAATAATTTACTATGAATATCATTAATCATGGTATATATAATTATATTTAATTATCTCTCTTCAATGTGCATCAAATATAAGAGTTACCATTGTCTTAAGAGTTTTTTATTAGTTATGAGAAATCCTATTTATGAATATATATTTCAAATATTTGTAATGGTTTTGAAGTTATTTTAGTTCATAATGGTATTGGAAATAAAATTAAATATTTTCATATTTTTCAAAATTATGTATTTTAGGTTAAAAAGTGATTCATCGTTTTTTAATTGTATCCAAAAGCCTTGTGTTTTTAAATATATTGAATTCAATGTTTTTTTATCTTCACTATTATTTTTTTCAAAAACATATTTAATATATTTAATTGCATTTCTATATTAATTTTTAAAAAAACTATATTTAAAAAAAACATTTACCAAGATATTGTTTTAAATAAATCACTTCTATGGTTATTTTAATTATTTTAAAATAGGAAATTTCGTGTTCAATTTCAATTTTATGTTCCAAATAATCTATTAATAGGTTTTTTCATAAATATTAATATCATTTAGTGTTATTTATCCTACATTATGTACATTTTTTTATGATACAATCAACATTCATTCTCTACATTGTGTTTTGTGATAATTTTTTATGATGTTATCATGAAACCCATTTCTCCCCCAAAAGATATTTTATCTATGATGAAATGTTACTATTTTTATTATTATTTTGAACAATTTTATATTGTTTTAATTATGTTATTGGAATTACGAGTCCTATATATATACCTCAAATTCAATGGGTAATGTTTCAAATCACCAGAGATAATTATATTAATTAATTAGATATACATGCTCTACTATAGTAATCTAGAAGTAATGGTTACTTTTTTATATTAGGGGAATCATAAATTGATTCCTTCTTTAATATGTTATAGGTATTGTTTTTGATTCCTTCCCCACTATATTATGTGAATGAAAAATCCATTCTTGTTCAAATAAGTTATAGGAGTGAGTAAGTGGTTCCACCGCTATTACGTATTGGTGATTAGGAAAAGATCTCGGTAACAACATATTTTGGAAATCATGTGGTGATGAATTCGCCACTATGTTTTTGTAAATGTTTATTTACACCAAATTTTATTATTATTTTATATCTATATCATATTTCTGTTATATTTACTTGTTATAATATGAATCAATGACATGTAACATTTCAATATCATATTCTAATGATTGTCCTATCTGGATTATATTTTTACTGCATGATTCCATACACAAAATCATTGGTACAAGATTTATGATATTATATTAAATTTCCATCTATTATTACATTGTAAAATTCATAAATTATAGTATTTATTCATAATATATTTATCTCATGCTCATTAATCACAACAACCTATTACCTAAAACTTCATGATATATTTATTTATTTTTCTCACAATGAGAATTTAAACAAAGCACATTCCTATGTTATCCATTCCATGTTATATACATTAGAGTATAAATAATAAATTTTTTATAATTTCATATATTATGAGGTACCAAAATTAAACAAAACATATTTTGGTAACTCTACACAAGAATTATCATTCTTATATAAATGATGATATTTTTAGTCTAGAGTATTATAAAATCATGTAAATAATAATACATAACTAAAAAATTTCAAACAATGTGGAAACATATGATTAGTATCCCATTATCCCAAAATTTAAAACCATAAAAAATAAAAAATTATAATTAAATTAAAAATAAAAATTACTTTCAACAGGACTTCTTCAATATTCTTGAATGTTCATTTACCATGCGAAAAAATATTTTAAAATATGGGATGGACACAAAAAGACTCGAATATGATATAAAAATAAAAACCCCATTAGTCTAGTGAAGAATAAAAATAATTATATAATGATTATCTTATATAAAATATTAATTTATTATATTAAATTATTCTTTGAATTTTAAAAACACACATATTTTTCTCAATGAAAATAATTACGACCCATAGAATAAAAAGCAAAACACTTTTTAGACACAATGAGAATTAGTTTGATAAGAAATGTTAGAAATAAGTGTTTTATAGTTTAATTAATATGATAAATCTCCCTATCATAATTCATTCTTCACACCTCTAATGATATGGTACATTAACCGATGCATTTAAATTCTATCTAAGTGGACTAATTTTATAAGCTATATGAGGCTCAACCATCATATAAATTATCTAAGGATCCCACTTTTTATAATATATATTAGTCTATAACATAATTGTCTATAATGAAAATTTAACATATAACAATTAATTAATTTTTATACATTCACCATTGATCATAAAATAATTAATAAAATATTTGGAACCAATATGAAAAACACATACCAATATTGAAATAACCTTCATTTTCCCAAAATAATTACATAAAAAATATCAAGAACAAGTGGAATGTAGTTTTTAATTAAATAACACATTAAATATTTTACTATAAGTGAAAAATAAAATTATTTTTATCATATCATGAAATGATATTGTCAATATATACATGAAAATTGATCATTTTTTTTCTTTTATAATTAAATTAAAAACATTCCATAAAAATTATTCCTTTTTAAAATAATTGAATGAATTTATATAGAGACCTAAAAATGTAACTTATGATTCATCTATATCCAAATATAAACAAAATAAAGTAATTTTTATAATAAGGACAATGAAGATAATGTCATAGATTATAAAATTTTAAAACAATTAATATGTGATTTTCAATGTATAGTTTTACATAAAAACATAAAAACATTCATTTTCTAAGAAAAATATTAAATAAAAAAATATATTAAAAAATGAAAATTATATTTATTGCTTTCTCTAGTTGAATTTCAAGAGCCCCAAATCTACATTTTGTGTAGTCACCATACCTCGATTCTTGGATTTTGATCTCCTTCTCAGGTGGCGAACTTATGGGGGACCTCATTTAAGCAACGAAGATATGGACTATTTTTATTATATTTATTTCACTCTTTTTTTTTATTATTTTTTTAATCTATTATCTTCTATAAATTCTACGTTATTGATTGGAATTACACACTGTCGGTGTCGTTGGAATCATATGTACAAGAAAAACCAAAATAATTTTTTGGATTTGATGACCCTAGTGTATTTTTCAATATGATTTTCCACCCTTTTAAATGGTTTTTTAAAAAAATTATCAAAACATGATTATTAAGAATTATTAAATTCTAATTAAAACAACATATCATATAATAAATTTAATGAAATTATTAGGGAAAATTCCTAAACACTTTTATCAAAGGGTAATTATATACATTTAAAATTATATATAATTTTATGAAATCATTAATGGATGGCTAAACTGATTATTTTGAGATTGTTAAATAGTCTTCTAAGATAATTATCAAAGATAATTTGATAGGATAATCACATGGAATTTCTAGTGCTAATTATAATTAATTATAAAATGAAAAAGATACTGGTTTATTCAATGAATAATCAATTAAAAGTATAGAAAGATAATTTTTGAAATTATCAAAAATTTTACAATGATTTATCAAGGGATAATAATTAATAATTCTCAAGTGATAATTATAACTAATTATTATACGGAGATTGAAAAATTATATTCATAAGAATTAATTATTAGAATATAGTTATTAATTTTATTAAATGGATAATTATTAATTTATAATATTGAATTATCAAATGAAAATTTCTTTTTCTTTCAAAAGATAATTATTATAATTATAAAATGATAATTTGGGGATTATCTAAGAGTGATAAAATATTATCACATGTAATATATTAAATAAATAATTTAAAAATTATTGAGGTCCGAGAAAATATTATCTCATGTAATATTTTTATCAGTAATTTTATAATTATTTTGGAGAGAGAAAATATCAACAAATGTGATATTTTATTTCCTTTCGAAATAAAATATATGGTATTGGTTCTAGGAACCCATGAAAAAATTCAAGTATTGTTGTGTTAACTCTTGCAATAATAAATATGTGAGGAGGTGTATTGAAATACACAAGATGGTTTATTATTATTGCTAACATCGTTGACCTTAAGGTAGGCGGTTCTCTCCTGATTAGCCTAATTTATTATCTATGTATTTATTTTTTAATATCAATCATTGATTTAAATTCAATTGCTCAAAGAATATTTTAAATTTAATTGATAAAAATCTAATTCATGTAAATCAGGTTATCTGAAATTTTTTTGGAATTTTTTTTTGAAAAACCCATAATTCAATAAATTTGGGTGTGTATATAGAAATTGGTCTATTAAAATTGTTTTATTTAAATTGTGTATTAGATGGAAATGATTACAATTAAATTGTTGAATTTAATTATTGAAATAAATTATGTACAGATGGAATGTGTTTTTTATGGATTTAAAAATGGTGAAAATGAAATAAAATTGTTCCGGTAGGAACTCAGTGATTTTATATTCTAAAAAAGGCGTGTTTTTGAATAAAACATAATTTGGTTATAGATGGAATGGAATTGGATTTTTTTTAAGTGGAATAATTATATAGATCATATTTTTATGAATTCTTAATATATTTCACCCATCATGTAAGAGTGCATGCAATCCATAGGTAGTTGTTCAGTTATTTGGATACACTCTATGAAATGATAACGTTCTAAAACGTACTTTTGGTAGGTCACAACCTCGATGGGATGGTGACGAGTCTCATTTTCCGAGTGTTATAGGGACATTTGAGTATACATTTTCATGAGTTCAAATAGAAAGTGCAGAATCCAATAACTAATTAATACTATAACACCTTTTGGAAGATAACCATGTTTCTCCCCTATTTATTTAAATTTGAGATATAAATGTATGCCAATGTTTGTTGGAACTCCTTTACATGCCTACTGAATATATATAAACCGTGTATATAAATTTTTTACTTATGAAATAGTTTTAGAAATATTCCATCTCTTGTAAAGTTATGGTTTTTCATTGAATGTATTTTCTGGCATTTTGAATATTTATTGCATGTTTTGTTTAAATATTCCCTTCAATTTCCAAAATTATTTGTTCTGAAAATATGAATTCTTTTATTTGGATAATCTATATTAAGAATCTATTATGGTGTATATGGTGATATATTACCACGCTTAAGCTCACACCATCCTTTTTTCCTTCAGTTGTTGGATGACTTTCTTCTTATATGCTTGATAAAATGGAAGGGATCTCCTGGAGGTGGATCCAGCTGTTGAACGATGGATGTGGAAAAGTGTGTCCGTAGGGATAGTGGGGTTGTATTATTTTTTTATTTACTAAGGATTCAGTTCCTTGGATTTTATTCCTCATTGTATTTTGGTACCTTTAATCCCTATGGAGTTTTCTTATTGATATATATATATATATATATATTATCTTTTACCTTTTTCTTCTGCATTTTGGTTGCAAAAAACATTCCCACATGTATGGTGTACGATGCCAGGTTCTAGTCACCTAATCTTGGGGCCCGAGAATTACCTTTTGGGAATGTTGTGTCCAGATCATTTATTGGGTTACTAGGGTACCCTGGAAAGTTTGGGATATAATGGTATCAATGGGAGGTTGAGATTTTGTCATGAAGTCAGTATGCATTGGTGAAATCTTGTTGGGACTTTGGATGTAGTTGTGATTGAGTGTATGGAAAGCTCTCACTAGAATGAACATTAATTATCCATGAGTGGTTAGGGAATGAAGTATTGGGGATTATTTTTATTCTTTATTCTATTTTGACTTTTATATAGTTAAATAAAAATATTTTCGGTTCTAGAAGTCATGAAAATGGTTCCCTCGTTACTCTGTACGAGCATTACCTATTGTATTCCTTGTTTTCTGATGATGTTGTATAACATAATGCCTCCATGAAGATGTTTAAATAATATCCAGGAACTATATGTTGATGAACATCAGCAATAAAATCCCCTATTGGACCTGCATCTAGTTGAGGTGATCATGCGTACAAACCATGTTTTGGGGCAGACACCACCACCTGTCCTCATTCATGTTATAGTTGTGGATCCTTAGGGAATGTTCTTCAAAATCATTCTCAGGAGTTCTATTCCAGAGAAAACCAGTTATAAAAGTCTAGAATGATCCTCAACACACTGAGGAATGGTTGGGTAGGATAGTACATATGATTCAGTTCTTATAGACATTAGACGAGATCATCAGCACCTCCATAAAAGACTACAAGGCAATCAAATGATTCACGTACAGATGGGTTCCAGCCATAGGAATCTAGAATGAATCTTAATTACTCATTGTAAGAGTCTCAAAAGGATGCTGATATTGGTATATAGACAGTGATAAGTATCATTATAATATCTTCAACTTTAGTGACTAATTTATTTGATACGATTTCACCTCAATCATTTATTTTGACCCATACCCTTTATATGTTTAATCTTCATATGTAGATTTTATCTTCTGTAGTGGATATCACTACACCCATTGGTACAATTACTAAAAAGGTATCAATAGTCCGACTTGTGTATTGTCTCTATCAGATTCTGAGCATTCTTGGTGTATTAAGGTACTTGACATTAAACCTGTTGATTTCATCTTCAAGATAGATTGTCTAATTTCCAACAATGCCTAGATTGATTGTTATATTCGACCTGTATACATTAATACACCTAGTAAACCTCTTGTATTTTAAAGCGAATGATACCCATGTTCAAGCTGATCTATTCCTTCTTATCTAGAGTTGTTTAAAGTGATATTATTGTTTTTTATTGGGAGAAATATTCAATGAGTGGTGATCTCCCTCCTATTTTCATGGAGTTTCCAGACATATTTCATACTGAAGTCTCTGTTTTTATACTGTTAAGGGTGGTTGAATTTTCTATTTACATAATGTCTAATACTCAACCAATTAAAATTCTGACTTACCGCATGACACTAGTTGCACTGAAAGATTGGATGTTCCAGTTGGATGTTTTTCATGAAGATATGATTCACTCTTGTGTTCTCTATTTTTTTGGTGCTTGAGATGATCATTTGGGGATACTATAGTTTTCTTAGAATATATACCAATACCTGACCATAATGGATCCTTTTGATGAATTGTATGGTTATACTTGTAAATCATTATTGTTTTGGTTGGAGATTGCTCGATGTTCCATTGTGGGATTGAGTTTGGTCCAAAATATGACAACAATAATTCAGTTTTTTCTTTAATTAATTTTAACAGACCATAGCCAATATAAGTTCAATTTTGATCATCGACATAGAATTTTGGATTACTCTATTGATGACTTTTTATTCATGATGTTTTCAACCAGTTTGAGTCATTGAAGACCAAGGAGGTAAGAGAATCTTGCTCCTTGTTGTGTAGGACCATTTGAGGTTTTTGAGCAAGTGGGGAAAATTGCACATCATTTTACAATACTATAACAGCCAAATCGATACATAATGTATTTCATGTATGTCAACATGAAATATTTATCATACACATATCATTTTTCAGTGGACATGATCTTGAAGTGGAACCTGGTGCATCTGCGATTGAATGGTCAATCAAGGTTGATGATTTAGATATGAAGGTAATTCATTGGAGGATGATGCCTCTGATCATTGTGTTATGGAATTATTGTTTTAAATTTCCAGAGACATGGGAGAGAGTGGAATAGATTCTAGACCAGTGGACTCATGTATTTAATGTGGAGGCTTCTTCGTAGACTTTATAAGGACAAACATTTCCTTTGGTAGGGAGGTTATAACATTCTATAACTTTTTATTGGCATTCCTAAACCCTATTATGGTAAATTATTAATATCGTAAGTGGAAAAATTGATTTATCAATGAAATTTTGATAAATGTGTTGAGGCACTTGAATGAAAGTTAACATATTTGAATGTTTAATTAAATATTTTTAATGTTCTACACTAACTTAATGTGATGTTTCATGCCCTGAAAATCATCAATGAATACTAAATGAAAATATTAAATATAATATAATAATATTGAACTTTTTATTAATAAAATTTGAATAACTCTAATATAGTGCATCGTTTGAGAAATATAATACCACTGTTATGTAAAAAATATTGTTTTTACCATAGTAGGGGTTTAACATTCTAAGGAGGTGAAAATTTTAATGCCTCTCTCATGAGATAAAGTTTTTAAATAATATTTAATATACTATTTTATTAAAAACAATTAAATATTTGAAAAATTATGCTTCGTATAGAAAAGCTGATACTACCGATAGGTTAGGAATAATGTTCTTACCCTAGATGAGGTATAACATTTGTAAGAATTGGATGTTTGAATGATCTACTCAAAAAAATAACCAATTCTATTTTAATTAATTAAATATACTAATTTTTAATTAATAAATCATTTACATCTCCCTAATTGTTCATACATTGAGAAATCTATGACCTCTGATGCGTCTGGAATGAGGGGTGTACCCTAGATAAGGTATGACATTCATAATCATCATATGTTTGGATGGTACATTCGAGAAAAAAACTTGTATATTTTTAGTTTATTATTAATTCTGGTTTTTTAATAATAAATCAGTAATATATTCAAACAGTGTGTCCTTTGAAAAATATGAGACCATATTTGTGTCCAGAATGTGGTCTTTACCCTCTATAGGGTATAACATTATTTCACAATGCATGTTTGGTGTCATTTAATTTTGATGGTAAATAATTATAATATTATTTAAAAAACGACAGACACTATTCATTCATCATCCCCAAAATCATAGCCCCAATTTTGTGACCATTCATGATATTAAAATCATCTGTTTCTTGAAAAATTTGAATGGGTTCTCTTGTAACACATCAGTATGATGAATTTAACAACTCTACATTGATATTTTGATCCAAACGGTCTTGAATGGAATGTTCCTAATTCACACACACATATGTGTTTTGGGTATTTCTAAATAACAGAACCTCTTGGTTTTTCGTATGTTTTATAACCTTATCAAATTTCAAGCAACCCAATTCTTCCTTTGTTGTGATCATAATGATTCGATTCTTTGAGTTTGATCTCCTTCATAGGTGGCGAATGGGTGTGGGACCTCCTCTGCACCACGAAGATAGGGTTTGTTTTTATTTTATTTATTTCTTTTCTTTTATTATTTTCTTCAATTATTTAACTTTTATAACCTCTTGGTTATTGATCATATTTACGCATTGTAGGTTTTGTTGGACTCTTCTCAACAAAAAGTATGTAATTTGTATTTTTGATTTGTAGATAGCAGTGCATTATTAAATTTTCTTTTTCACTTGTTAGAATGCTTTTTTTAAATAAATCCATTAAAAGATAATTATTAAGAATTATCAAATTATAATTGCAGCAACTAATCAAATAATAATTTAATGATATTTTCTTGGATAATGATTAAAATTTTTTATTAAAGGAATATTTTTCTATTTTACAATTATATATTTAATTGTAATAAATCATTAATGGATGGCTATGAGAATTATTTTGAGATAGGTAAATAGTCATCTAAGATAATTATCGGAGATAATTTGTTATGATAATCACATATAATTACAAGTGATAATTATAAATAATTATTAAAAAATAATGATTCCATATTATTCAAAGAATAATCTCTTCAAAGCATCAAAAGATATTTTCATGAAATTATCAACAAAACATAAAAGTATTTATCAAGGAACGATAATTAATAAATATAAAGTTATATTTACAACTAATTATAATAAAGAGATTGAGAATGACAATTCATAAGAAATCATTATTAGAAAAGAATTATTAATATTATTAAATGCATAGTTATAATTTAATAAAATAGAATTATCGAATGATAATTATTTTTTTTGTCAAATGATAATTATTATAATTATAAAATGATAATTTATAATTTATATAGGAGTGATAAAACATTATGATGTGATATTTTTAATCAATATTTTTAAAATTATCTAAGTGCGATAAAAAATTATATATGTAGTATTTTTAATGGATGATTTGAAAATTTATTAGTACAAAGAAACTATCATCACATTAGTTATATTATATTCATTTGGAATAAAATATAGGGTTTTGGTTCTAGGAACCCATGACGAACATCGAGCATTGGGTGTCGATGAATCTGATAATTAGGAAGTGAGGGGGTGTATTGATCCCCACAAGCTGGTTTATCATTTCCACTAGCATTGATGACATTGAGATAGATGGTTCTCTCCAGATTATCCAAATTTATTATTCTTTAATTTCATGGTTTTTTAAAATGAATATATATATTCAGTTTCTCAATATTTTGATTAAATTTAATACATAAAAACCCTGATTAATGTAAATTTAGATATTTGAGAAAAATAATCAGGGAAATTTGGAAATCCCCCAATTCCATTGATTTGTGTGTCTTTAGGGAAATTGGATTATTTAAATTATTGAATTGAAATTATTGATTTAATGGAAATTATTTCAATTAAATTTTTGAATTTATTTGTGGAAATAAATTATGCAATGATGAAGTGTGTTTTGAATAGATTTTAAAATGGATTACAAATGTTTTGATAGAAACCCATTGGTTTTATCTTTTAAAAATGAATGTTTTTTAATAAAACCTTTTTTGGGTTTAAATGGAAAGGATTCTGATTTTCAAAAATGGAAGAATTACATTGATCATATTTTTATGCAGTCTTAAAATAGTTCTCCCATAATTTAAGATCACATGAAAGACATAAGTAGTTAGCGAGTTTTCTGTTAGCACTAAATGGTACAAAAAGGTTCTAAAACAAACTTGTGTCATCTCACATCCCTGATGGGTTGGTGATGAGTTGATTTTGGCCAGTTTCATAGGGACATGTGTATAATCAGTGTGCTAAGTTCACACAGAGAGTGATAAATCATACAATTGGATAATAATATCATACATTTGGACAGATAGCCATGTTTCTCGCTTGTTTATTTATATTTTAGATATAAATGTATGATAATGTTTTATGGAACTACATTATATTCCTTCTGAATTTATATAAAATTTTTATATAAATTTTTTACATAAGGTATTTTTTCAGAAATATTCCATTTATTTTAATGTAAATCATTATCTTTTAATGTATTTTCCATCATTTTCAATAAGTATAGCATATTTTATTAAATATTCTTTTAAATTGCCAAGCTAGTTTTTTTTTCCAGAAAAACAGAATGATTTAATTTGGTTATTCTATATTTGGAATTTGTTATGGAATCATTGGGGTATCATATTGGGATTTTTCTCGAACCCTACTATTGTTCCATCAGTTGTTTGTAGAGTTTCTTTTTCGAGGCTTGAGAAAAGGGAAGGGATCTCATAGAGGTGGATCTATTTGATGAGATTTGGACATGGTGACATATTTCTTTAGGGACTATGTGGTAATTTTATTGTTTTATGTAGCGGGGATTTTGTAAATTGGGTTTTCTGCCTTGTTGTATTATAGTACCTTTACACCCGATGGAGTTTTCTAATTGATATACATATCTATTATCTTTTTCTTTTGAATTTTTTTTTAAAAAAATTATTCCGACTTTTATGTTGTACAATTCCATGTGTTCCTCTCCTGCCTGTGGGGACTAGAAATGGCCTTCTGGTCATGTTAGGTCTTGCACAGTTATCGGGATAACAAGGTACACAAGCTGGTCCGTGACACATAATGATATTAATCAAACAAATATAACCAATTTAATAGTTGGTATTTAACAATCATATTTGAATATTAATATTTATTAGTTCATTTTGGATTTATTTTGTTTTTAATTTAATCTATCTAAAATAGATTTATTTTATTAAAATATAGGGGTGTTATATTATCCACCCCCAAATTTATAAATCATTACCTAAAAATTGTTACTTGATCTCAAAAATCTATTGTTTAATATTTTAAAAATCATTTTTTGAAATTTTTTTTGTAAAACGTGAAAATAAAACATCATCTTGCAAAAAGTGAATGATTAATATGATGGTATTTAAGAATTGAATATAACACTATAACCAAATAAAATTATATAAATGGAATGTAAAAATAAGGACATGGTGTAAAAATGTAATGTCTTAATAGAGATAATTTCTAAAGATTTTATTAATGTAAAGAAAATGAATGACCATGAGAATGTAGTTTAACAAAAAAACAAAAAACCAAAGATGTATAGAAAACTCTATCAATTAATCTTATTTTAATTTAATATGATAAAAATAATTTTCATGATTGTTTTGGTTTTTTTGAATACTTTTAAGATATAGACTAAGAGATTAATATAATATAGTTACATAAAAAGTATAATTTCCTCCTTTAATCAATTTCACACAAACATAACATCATTCTCCCTAATTTCTGAGAATTCATTATGCGTATTTTTTAATCCGGATCCTTGAATGAAATGTATAATGGATCAGAAAATTTAGTGAAAGGATAATAATATATACCTCACATCTATAAAAAGTATCCAAAATTTAAATGGATATCATATGGTACCATAATTCAAAAAATGGACAAAAATTCATATGATAATATAATATATAAATCTATAAAACACAATATTAACATAAAATGATCAATCTAAATCATCATTGAAGAAAATTCCATTTAATTATTCAAAAATATTCATGTATAACATTGAAACCCAATTATTATAATTTATGTTTAAAATATTATTCCAAATTTTATCTCAAAATAACAAAAATGATCCTCAATATATTATAACATAAATTCATATGAAATAGTCATGAAATAACAAATATAATCATATAATCTACCAAAATGACATGAATATCAATAAAGACACATTAAAATAATATATTATTCCAAAATATATATCAAATATTGAATCAAAAATGAAATCCCATAATATTTTTGATTCATTAGTAGTATAATGTTCCCCATATTATGATGTTCCTATACTAAAATAAAATTAATCATTTAATCAAAAAATCACTTTTCCATCACATGGATATTTATAATAAAAAACATATATTCCCAACCTCAAAAAATTATCTATCATGTAATTTATATAATTTCAAACTAACTATGAAATCATGTATACCAATGGTATGTAATTCAGCCTTGTCCCCCTCTATATGTGTGTTCATGAGGTACAAAAATACCATATGTGAGGATATATTTATTATTTTCAAAAAAAATATCAATATTACTCTTATAAAATTGCCAAAAAATATGACAAAATCCAAAAAAAAATTATTTATCATCAATTCACTTCATTACATTTAGAGATTTCTATATTGAGTTTTTATCCAAAAAATAGTAAAATAATATTAATTGACATTCACTTCCTTATAATTACGCACATACTATCATAATCAAGTATACCTTAGTTTTAAATCATACAAATATTATAAAATAAGGTATAATCATGTATACCATGGTTTATAATTTTTTCCTCCAACATTATTACTATTAATTGTAACCCTTATCAATTTTATAGGTCCTAAATTTTTACAGGTTAGTTATTCAGATAAATTCAACTAAATATTTAGTATTTATGGTTGGATGAGCATCCAATTATGATCCCCAACTCAAAATGTTTATTTTGTTTGTTACTTATTATAAGGGTAGTATTTTTTACATTAACAATGATATATTTATACTCATAGTATAGATATTTTATACACACAATTCGTGGTTTATTAATGAATATATTTGTGACCTTATTCAAGTGGTAGATCAACCCCCCCATTAATGGGGGAGTCCTTCATCAATCTTCATTAAAATCTCATTAATGTGAATTTATTACATTAATTAATTTAAATTTCCTTTCACATTTTCTAGAAAACATGATTAGATTGGATGTTTCCTATATATTTTACATCTCACCCCAACTGGATCATTTGACTATAGAGTTTAAAGAAGCATCAGACCTCATGAATGTGACATTGATAGATTGTATCAAAAAATATTGGGATTTAATTGATTCAATTTTCATGTTCATGTTTAGAAAATATATATATATATATATATATGTTAAAATTATCATGTTATTAATATCTTTTTCATTAATGTTATATTATAATTATCATAAATCCATGAGATAAACATATATATTATATTTATTTCAATTTATATTCATTTTATGATAAAATGATCCTTTATGGTTAAAGAAAAAAAATTTATAAAAAATCAATGATTTATTTTTCTTAATAAGAAATAAAAAAGTACAACAACTATTTGGAAGTCTTTCAAAATACTGTTTATTAATAAATAAATAATTAAATTAAATATTCAATGATTGATTTTTATAAATTGAATTCATTGCCTTATATTATGCACCCAATAACTTGCTGGTAAACACCTTGAAATTTTTTTTTGTTTATATCTGGATGCCGAGATAGTGAAAGCATGAATTTAGTCTTCAGGGAAGGATGCCTGACATGCTTTAAAATAGGTTATATGTATAGATAGCATTTAAATTTAATAATATATATCACATTTTAAAATTGTAACACTATTTATTTTCAAATTTTCTATTTATGTATAGGGTAATGTATTTTCAATATCAAATATATTATGTATTATTTTCAAAAACTTTTTGTTGTTAATGTTGACTTTGTTAGTAGATCATAAATTAATGGTTTTACAAAACACATTCCATGGAAAAGTGCAATTTTAAAATAATACAATTTTCAAACATCTACGATTTTATGAAATGGATTTTTCTTATTCTCAAATTCTTATTTTTAAAATATATGTGTAATGGATATTTTGAAGGAATGTTATTTTTAATATTTTTATGGTTTTTTCCAATAATAAAGCTCCAATTTTGTTTGGAAGACATCATTTAAAAGTTATGAATTTAAATCCAGATCATATCAAAAGATATACATTATATGTATTCATAAAAATTAATTCATATAAAAACAACAATGTTCATAAGAATGACTATTAATTTAAATAGTTTATTCTCAATGTATTATTTATAAATAATAGATTTTTTGAAATAATTTTAAAATTTGTACTTTATAAAAATAAATTTTAATAAAATTATATTATATATAAAATTATTTTATATAAAAAACAATTGATATTGTTCTCAAAATGATGTTTTAGTGATAATTAAATAAGAAAAATATACACTAAATTTTTTTTCATATAAAACCCATGATTTTTCATATCAGAGGTGATCTGGAAAAGTTTGGAGTGAATCCATGGCCTCAATGAGACTTTGTCCAAAAAATGGTACCCAATGTGGGAATAATTATTTCATAATATATTTTTATATCATTTTATTTTGATAAAAATTATTATTTTCAAAAAATAGTTCTTCAAAATATAATGTAAAAATCCATTTAATTTTCATAAGAAAGGTTTTTTCAAAATAATATTTTCAACAATGTATGTATTTGTAAATTCAATTATATCTTGAATTTTTCTCAAAATTATATGTATATTAAAATTTATATTATGTTCTCAAAAAACAATAATTTGAAAACAGTAGATTTTTTTTTCCAAAATAATATATTAAATATATATTTGGATATAAAGAATACGTATTTAAAAATGCATTTTTAAACAGTATTTTAAATGAAATTCATTGGTTTTTCAAAACAAATTATAGGATAATATTATGCTTGGAATATGTTTTCAAAGTGTTTTTGTGGTTTATTTTTATGTTTCATGTAATTTACCATCACTAAGTGTGTAGTGTGAGGAGAATTTAAATTTAGAATTTTATTAAAATATGTAAAATTTTATAATTTCAAATAATATTATTTTTCCTCTATATCCTAGAAAAAAAATTATCATATCCTTTTAAAAGTAATTTATATATTTTTAAATTTTATTTTAAAATATATATATAATATTTTATCAGATTGAGAAGTATAAGTCTCAAGTTACTACTGTTTATCCGTTGTGGAGTTTTAGTTAATGAATTATTAATTTGGTGCAATTTTTAATGTTCCAATGGATAAATGTTTCTTTACTACCCTTATAGATGTTTTTTTCAAATAATTTAATTGTGGTTTCCTTATTTTCCATTATAATATCACTCTGCATTTTAAAATGGTTGTCATATTGAATGGAGACCTATCACGGTTGTAATGCCCCGACCCTAGTTACCCAGAGTTGGTGCATTATTACATAACATTGGCATGATCACAAGAAAGATCAAATCTCGAAAAACCGATTGGTTTAGTAGCCTTGGAAACACTATATATATTCATAAGTTTTACATTACATCATTAAACGAAAAACTACTACAACAACTTATTGTCTCCATAATCCACACTCATATCCCCACATAATATCCCTGCAGGTCATTCATAACTTACTTCTTCACTTCCTGGGAAAAATAAAACATAGAAAAGGGGTGAGCTCAAATGCCCAGTAAGGATAACAATATAGCGGGAACTTTCATAAATAATAATAAACTTTTAAGGAAATGTATAACTAAAACAAAAGCCTTTCAAACATGAACTTTCAACATGGTATGGCATAAATAAAATGAAATAATGCCATTTACTTATTCACATGGATATTTTACTAATCGAATAATCACATGCAAAAATCAATAACCACTTTCATAATGTTGGAATGCATAATGCCAGACTATCATAACCACATAGTCAAGGCCTCGTGCCAAGACTACAAATAAGATTTTGTCAAGGCCTTGTTCCAAGACACTAGTTTGTCTCATGAGACCTACCGATGCATCGAGGAGCTATAGTGGGATCCACCCGTCACATATTAAGTCCAATGCATTCCCATATGAAAAGGTTTAAACATAACATAAACATTCATATTAAAACTAGCATACGAAATGTCAATACTTTCACTATAAACTATGAATGGTATAAAAATAGCACATCCACAGTCAAACATATCACAAAGCCTTCAATACAATATAGAAGTTTTGTATCATAATAAATCAACATCAAATAATCTTAAAATCCATCAAAGGATGTTGACATAGATGAAATCAAAATTCTTTTTAAAGAAATATCTCCTTTTATTTTTAAATCATTTAAGATCCATATAAAATAATCATTTTCTTTGAAAATAATCTTATAAGCTTATAAGGTAAGCTTTGAAGATTTTATAATAGTGGAAAATAGCCGCACCCGCCGTATAAGTTAAAAAAACATTATTACCTTAATTCTGTCGAAAAGGTTAAAAGGGACCTTGTTTTGAAAACGATGGAAAGATTCCTTTATAAACCACTTATAAAAGTCAAAAAGGGTATAAATGACTTTAACTCATATTCGAGTAAATAGTAAAAATGTTTTGAAATACATTTTTAAGAAACATGGATGTGGATGATAAAGAGATCCCAGTAGATTATTACATATAAACAACCTCGGATAATGAAGATATTGTGAAATAACCCTTACCTTGTACTTTTCCTTGGTTGGGGTAGGTTAACCTCCTGTATAATGGTGAAATAATTGTTACTAAATTATAAAAGAATCATATACATTAATATGATATCATATATGATCTTTTAATATCGATTTATAATAATATCTTAGTATTATCGTGGTTTCGGGTGTTAACTTACTTGTTTTCTTTTATATGTTTTGTTACGTAAGACATTTTTGTAAAGGATAGGTTGTATATTATTCATATCCAGAATGATATCAAGTCCTTAAACATCATTTTTAAATCATTAAATGACAATTATACTTGAATGGATACGATGGAGAATGAATCTCATCGCGTTCGTGGAGACGGTAGTCCGTACGTACGCACGAGCGACAATATCATTATTTAGATATTAAAATAATATGTAAATGGTTGTTATATCATATATACAGAATCATTATCATGTTTTATTTATTATTTACATGAGTTACATATCATTATTATACCCATCCAAATAATAATATATTGAATAACAATTACACCACGACGTGGAGACGGTAAGCCGTACGTACGCACGTATGGTGACATGTTATTCAAAGGGTGGATAGAATACTGAATATGGTTGTACCATATTTATAATAACATCACAATATATATATGATACTGGAGTTATTATTTTATAATGGTAACAACAAAGGAAGAAGAAGTGGAAGAAGAAATGAACTTGGAAAAGGGTGGTGAAATCATTACCTCTTCTTCGGGTTCTTCCTTTTGATTTGATCAAAAGGGCTCCTTAGGTTGGCTTTCTGATCAAACTAAGGCCTCTAGGTTTTAGTGAGGGATGTTTGGAGAGTATTTGTGCAGAGTGTGGCCGAACCAAAAGGCTTTGAAGGTGTGAAGAAATGAGAAGGAGGAGTGCCCTTTTATAAGAGGGGTGAGGGGCACCTTTGGAAAAGCTAGAAATATTAATTTATAATAAATTCATATTCGATTTGTAATGGCTCCAAAGTAGATTATTCAAAGGTTAAGGTGGGGATAGGTCGAAAAACCCTCAACCAATAGAATTTAGACTGGTTTGGGTACTTATATTAACATTATCTTTAAGTATTAACTCTAAGTTAATTAGTTTCACTTTTACAATGTCTCTTTGTATTTTTATATAATATGGTTAATAAACATACTATATACATCCAAGCGACCCCCAAGTGGTCCACTAATTATGAACCTATCATGATATAAGTCTCTTGGCCGAACCTTAGATTTTTAGGAATTTAATATCAATTAATAATATAATATTTGTTTTAAGAACTCTTTTATGTCAATTTTGACACTATTCAATAGTTGATTTTTGTGAAACTCATAACAGATTGATTACTTCGAAAAAAGTCAATTAAATCAATCCTAATATATCATATTATCCTAGAAAATTAGTTTAATTAATTAAAAGTTTCATATTATATTTATTTGGGTATTTATAATATCAATTATTTTAATTTTTCACTATTATAGTAATTACTTCATCATCATTGTGTCATAAATAAAATAAATTATTTAATGTCTAAAAATTATAAATAAAATATCATTATGTAGGAAATCGTTTTATCTTTCTAATTAATATTTATAATCTAAAATCCAACATATATAACCCTATGTAATAATTGTTTTTCAAAAATATATATGCTTGTGTCATTTTTGTATTCATTTTAACTTAATTAAAATAAAGTGTCATTATCACTTACAAGTGGATCCATGGGGTCCCAAAATAGACCCAAAGATTCCCATGGTCGACCATGTATCAACCAATAGGGTTAAGACACGTTTTAGGGTAATTTATTATTATTATAATATTATTTTTTAACCCTTATTTACCGGATTTACCCTTAACCATGGTAAATAAAATATTTACCACAGTAATTATTCAAAATGTCTAAAAAAAAAGTTACCTATTTACAAAATTTGAACATCCTGATTCCAAATATGGAATCCATTTTCCTAAATTCAAAACACAGAAGTGGCAGAAATTAATTTAAAATTAATTCCCGCTGTCAAAACAAAAGCGTGTTTTTAGGAGATAATAACTATCAAAAGATTGACACTTGTTTATGTTCGGTTTAATTGTAAAATTATGTCCAATGACAAAAATTATATTAAATGTTAAAAATATATTCTAAATATACTTTAAAACTACTAAAATTCATAATTTATCATTATTAATTATTTTGATTAAAAATGTTGTTTTTAATTAAAATTTAGTAATTTTCACTATTCATCAAAATATGAAAGTTATCCGAAATGTACCAAAATTTCACCTTAGGCTAAATTCGATATTCCGAATCCAAAAATGATGTCCATTTTGAAATATAAAATATATATAATTTCAAAAAGTAGGTATTACTATTCATAACGGCTAGTTTGATTGGTTATGGTGTGTTAGAACTCGGTGTTGCGTACAACACACTCTATCACATTATTCAAAGAGAAGCGTACCGTAGAAGCTTGGGGTGTTACATTTTACCCTCCTTCAAATAATTTCATCCTCGAAATTTCTAGAATACTTATCACATGAAAAGACTCAGGTGGTTCTTTATCATAAGTTCCTCGGGTTCCCACGTTGCCTCTTCCATCTTATGGTTTCTCCACAAAACTTTTACCAGACGCGTCGTCCAGTTTCTCAGTACTTGTTCTCTCGTATCAAGAATCCTGACGGGATCTTCACAATAGGAAAGATCGGGTTCCAGTTCTAATTCCTCATAGGTGAGTACATGCGTTGGATCAGGCATGTATTTCCTCAACAGAGATACGTGGAACACATCGTGAACTTTGGAGAGACTTGGCGGAATTGCCAATCGGTAAGCTACAACCCCAATTCATTCTAGAATTTCAAAAGGTCCGATGTACCTGGGACTCAATTTACCTTTCTTACCAAAACGTATGACTCTCTTCCACGGAGATACCTTCAGGAAAACATGATCACCGACTTGAAATTCCAAATCCTTCCTTCGATTATCGGCATAGCTCTTCTGCCTACTTTGAGCTGCTTTGATGTGATTTTGGATTACTTTCACCTTTTCCACCGTTTCCTCCACCAGTTCTGGGCCTACAAGTTTTCTTTCACCAACGTCATCCCAACAGGTTGGTGTACGACATCTCTTTCCGTATAACGCTTCATATGGTGCCATCTGAATACTCGAATGGAAACTATTGTTATAGGAAAATTCTACCAGTGGTAAATATTGATCCCACATACCCTGAAAGTCAAGTGAGTAAGATCTAAACATGTCTTATAAGGTCTGAATAGTCCGTTATGATTGTCCATCTGTCTGAGGGTGGTAAGAAGTACTCAAATGAAGTTCATTATCCAGGGATTTCTGAAAACTTTTCCAAAATCTTGAAGTAAAATGGTGATCACGATCAAAAACAATTGAAAAGGGTACTCCATGAAGTCTCACAACTTCATTAATATATAGTCTTGCTAGACGTTCAAGGGGTTGATCTTCTCTTATAGCAAGAAAATGTGCTTACTTGGTAATACGATCAAAAATAACCCATATTTCATCATTCCTTCTAGGAGTCTTTGGTAGCCCCATGACAAAGTCCATCGTAATATTGTCCCATTTCCACTCCGGTATGGGAAGAGGTTGCATCACTCCTCCAGGCTGTTGCCTTCCAGCTTTCACTTGTTGACAAACCATACATCTTGACACAAAATCAGCAATCTCCCTCTTCATGTTGTCCCACCAAAAATGTTTCTTCAAATCTCTATACATTTTGGTGCTCCCAGGGTGTATAGAGAAATTGGAACTATGAGCATCATCCAGCAATTCCCTTTTTAGATCAGGTATATTGGGAACACAAAGTCTCTTCCCGAATTTCAAAATTTCATCTTCATACACAAAGTCTCTCAATCTCCCATCATTCACAGCTTTAATCTTCTTCTGGAATTATTCATCATCAGTCTGAGAACTCTTAATCCTTTCTAGTAAAGATGGTTTGGCAACCATTTGAAAAAGAAATGATGTTTCGCCTTCCGTGGTTATTCCCTTGTCCATCTTTACTAGATCCATGAAAATTGGATCCCTTTCAATTCTCATATTGTTCAAAACTCCATGGTCTTTTCTACTCAAAGCAGCTGCCACCTTGTTTTCCTTCCCCGGGTGGTAGTGTATCGTACAATCATAATCCTTGAGTAATTAAAGCCATCTCCTTTGCCTCATGTTGGGTTATTTTTGTGAGAAAATATACTTCAAACTCTTGTGATCAGTATAAATCTCACATTTTTCACCATAGAGGTAGTGCCTCCATATCTTCAAAGCAAAGATCACAGCTCCTAACTCGAGATCATGAGTAGGATAGTTTTTTTCATGAATTTTCAACTGTCGTGATGCATAGGCCATAACCCTATCATTCTGCATAAGGACACAACCAAGTCCTTTCTTCGATGCATCACTATAAATAACGAACCCATCAATCCCCGATGGCAGAGTCAATATAGGAGCATTGACTAATCTTATCTTCATTTCTTCGAAACATTCCTCACACTCTTTTGTCCAAACACATTTAACCCCTTTACATGTGAGCTTCGTTAATGGGTTAGCCAATCGTGCAAAATTCTAGACGAAACGTCGATAATAACCTGCCAAACCAATAAAACTGCGTACCTCAGTTATACTCGTAGGTGCTGGCCATTCTTGGATTGCCTTGGTCTAAGAAGGATCAACAGAGATTCCATCTTTAGAGACAATATGGCCAAGAAAAGAAATCTCCTGAAGGCAGAATTCACACTTTCTAAACTTCCCATATAATTCATGCCTCCTCAGAGTCTTCAAGATAATGCGCAAGTGATTTTCATGATCTTCGTAGGTTTTGGAGTATACCAATATATCATCAATAAATACCACCACAAATTCATCGAGATACTCCTTGAAAACTCTATTCATCAGATCCATGAATACAGAGGGTGCATTAGTCAATCCAAAAGGCATTGCAGTAAACTCATAATGCCCGTACCTGGTTCAAAATGCTGTCTTCGGAATGTCTTCCTTCTTTACACACAACTGATGGTATCTAGATCGAAGTTCAATCATTGAAAAGTATTGGGCTCCATGCAGTTGGTCAAATAAATCATCAATACGAGGCAGGGGATACTTGTCCTTTATCGTTATAGCATTGATCTCCCTGTAGTCGATGCATAACCTCATAGATCCATCTTTCTTTTTAACAAAAAGAACAGGGGCTCCCCATGGAGAAACACTAGGGCTAATAAATCCCTTATTACTCAATTCCTCTAGTTGTTTCTTTAGTTCGACTAACTCTATAGTGGACATTCTATAAGGGGTCTTCGATATAGGCCTTGATCCAGGAATCAAATCAATGGAAAACTCAACTTCTCGTTCTGGAGGATGTCCAAGTAAATCTTCCGGAAATACATCTACAAATTATTTCACAACAGGTACATCCTCTATTTGAACATTACTTTCCTCACCGCAGTTATTTCATTCTCTTCCTCCCCAATAATTGAATTAAGTTGAGCTTCTGGGGGTGGATCTAAATAAGAATTAGGTGGTGACGATTCTGCTCTAAAGATAAGGTATTACTTATCATTATCATCAAGAATCGTAACCTCTTTCTTCTTACAATAAATCTTCGCATCATAGTCCGAAAGCCAATCCATACCGAGGATTATATCAAACTCAATCATGGGTATGACGATGAGATCAGCAGATAAAGAAAATTTATGTGCTCTAATGGGGACTGATTCACAAAACGTTGTTGCAATGATACTTCCCTTAGGAGTTTTAACTAACAACTCCCTTATTAAATCAAATTGAAAATATCTAATTTTCTTAGCAAACTAGGAAGATATGAAACAATGCGACGATCCAGAGTCAAATAATGCATTTTCTAAACTTGAGGAAACCATTAAATTACCTGCCACCACGTCTTTTGGAGCTTCTACCTCTGCAGTAGTGATAGCATAAGCCTGGCCTTGATCCCTTGGCCTTTTCTGAGGTAAGTTATCCTGACGCTTAGGAAATGAATTTGCATAATGCCCCATCTCCCTACAATTGTAGCACTGAACGTTGGTAGCTTCCTTCTTCCCCTTGTAATCATGAGCTTGGTGGCCTTTTTCACCACACTTGTAACAGACTCCCATTCCCTTCAAGCAAGTATCGGTATGTTTCTTCCCGCATTTACCACAAGATGGATATTCAACCTTTCCCTTCTTCCCCTTATTTCCATTCCCAGATTGATCAGCAGGTCTCTTCTTCTCTTCCTTTGCTTTAAAGTCATAAGACTTAGAGAATTCCTTTTCGGTCTTGATAGCACATGAGACAATGTCTTTGTACGATGAAAAGGATTGTGAGACTAATGCTCGACGGAGAAATGGTTTTAACCCATCAAAGAAACGATCAATATTACTTCTTGGGTTGTGAATATAATCTCCAGCATACCTCGCTAACCTTGTAAAGTTAGCCTCATACTTTGTGACATTCTCATCCTCCTTTTGTCTCAGACTCAGAAATTGCCTTTCCATATCTGCTCGATGGTCGCGAGGGAAGTATTTTTCTAAAAACAGATCTTTGAACTCCCTCCATTCCATATTTGATACTTCATCATCTTCCTTCACGTTTTGAATCAATGACCACCATTGATCAGCATCTCCAGTGAGGTGGTAAACTGCCATGATAACTTTTTCCCTTTCACTGGTCCCCAAAGCCTGAAATATTTTCTCTAGGGAATTTATCCACTGCTCGGCTACTAAGGGATTTGTATTCCCATTGAACTTTGGTGGTTTTTGCCTCATGAATCGATCTAACATTGAACCTCCACGCTGCGGATCAGAGTGCTCCATACGGGTAAGGTTATTATTCATAACCTAAGTAAGTTTTCCCAGTATGGTGATTAGCTGATCGGCACCAGTTTCATCACCAGCCCCACTATAATTATCTTGAGAAGGAGGGCAATCCCTACATGGAGTGCGTGCATTGATACGGTTTCCATTTCTTCCACTAGGTGCCATTTCTAAACAATGGCATAAACTAGACCAGTTTATGAATCAAAATACATAATCCCATACTTATAAAACACTTAACATAAATTGAACTATTTATGGATATAATCCATAATCATAAGAATGTTTTCTTTGAGGAGGTATATACTCATAATCCCTTCAAAATGATTTGTAAATAAAAATGAGAGTTATCCTAAGCATATCCCCTGGGAGTGTCGTAACCAAGAGTGCAGCAAGGCCCGTTGTCGTGCACCAGTTCCCGTTCGATTCTAGCTCAAAGCGGTGTTTTCGGGTTTTACCCCAAGGTACATCTGTGCCAGAGCCGCCTCTACCAGCTCGTATCCAGACAGGGATGTATTGCTCGGAAAACTCACAAAATCTCTACAATACCAAAATTCTAGGAAGTTCTTCTATACTAATCCTCAAAGTTCATCTTAGGTCTACGTGCTCTAATCAGAGTTTATCTAAATCTAGCTTCCAAGGTTTGTACTAAACTTCCTCTGATACCAACTATAACGCCCCGACCCTAGTTACCCAGAGTCGGTGCATTATTACATAACATTGGCATGATCACAAGAAAGATCAAATCTCGAAAGACCGATTGGTTTAGTAGCCTTGGAAACACTAGATATATTCATAAGTTTTACATTACATCATTAAACAAAAAACTACAACAACAACATATTGTCTCCATAATCCACACTCATATCCCCACATAATATCCCTGCAGGTCATTCATAACTTACTACTTCACTTCCTGGGAAAAATAAAACATAGAAAATGGGTGAGCTCAAATTCCCAGTAAGGATAACAATATAGAGGGAACTTTCATAAATAACAATAAACTTTTAAGGAAATGTATAACTAAAAAAAAAGCCTTTCAAACATGAACTTTCAACATGGTATGGCTTATATAAAATGAAATAATTCCATTTACTTATTCACATGGATATTCTACTAATCGAATAATCACATGAAAAAATCAATAACCACTTTCATAATGTTGGAATGCATAATGCCAGACTATCATAACCACATAGTCAAGGCCTCGTGCCAAGACTACAAATAAGATTTTGCCAAGGCCTTGTGCAAAGACACTAGTTTGTCTCATGAGACCTACCGATGCATCGAGGAGCTATAGCGGGCTCCACCCGTCACATATTAAGTCCAATGAATTCCCATATGAAAAGGTTTAAACATAACATAAACATTCATATTAAAACTAGCATACGAAATGTCAATACTTTCACTATAAACTATGAATGGTATAAAAATAGCACATCCACAGTCAAACATATCACAAAGCCTTCAATACAATATAGAAGTTTTGTATCATAATAAATCAACTTCAAATAATCTTAAAATCCATCAAAGGATGTTGACATAGATGAAATCAAAATTCTTTTTAAAGAAATATCTCCTTTTCTTTTTAAATCATTTATGATCCTTATAAAACAAACATTTTCTTTGAAAATAATCTTATAAGATTGTAAGGGAAACTTTGAAGATTTTATAACAGCGTAAAATAGCCGCACCCTCCGTATAAGTTAAAAAAACATTCTTACCTTAATTCTGTCGAAAAGGTTAAAACGGACCTTGTTTTGAAAACGATGGAAAGATTCCTTTATAAACCACTTATAAAAGTCAAAACGGGTATAAATGACTTTAACTCATATTCTAGTAAATAGTAAAAATGTTTTGAAATACATTTTTAAGAAACATGGATGTGGATGATAAAGAGATCCCAGTAGATTATTACATATAAACAACCTCGGATAATGAAGAGATTGTGAAATAACCCTTACCTTGTACTTTTCCTTGGTTGGGGTAGGTTAACATCCTGTATAATGGTGAAATAATTGTTACTAAATTATACAAGAATCATATACATTAATATGATATCATATATGATCTTTTAATATCGATTTATAATAATATCTTAGTATTATCGTTGTTTCAGGTGTTAACTTACTTGTTTTATTTTATATGTTTTGTTACGTAAGAAATTTTTGTAAAGGATAGGTTGTATATTATTCATATCCAGAATGATATGAAGTCCTTAAACATCAATTTTAAATCATTAAATGATAATTATACTTGAATGGATACGATGGAGAATGAATCTCATCGCGTTCTTGGAGACGGTAGTCCGTACGTACGCACGAGCGACAATATCATTCTTTCGATATTAAAATAATATATAAATGGTTGTTATATCATATATACAAAAAAAAATTCATGTTTTATTTATTATTTACATGAGTTACATATCATTATTATACCCATCCAAATAATAATATATTGAATAACAATTACACCACGACGTGGAGACGGTAAGCCGTACGTACGCACGTATGGTGACATGTTATTCAAAGGGTGGATAGAATACTGAATATGGTTGTACCATATTTATAATAACATCACAGTATATATATGATACTGGAGTTATTATTTTAGAATGGTAACAACAAAGGAAGAAGAAGTGGAAGATGAAATGAACTTGGAAAAGGGTGGTGAAATCATACCTCTTCTTCGGGTTTTTCCTTTTGATTTGATCAAAAGGGCTCCTTAGGTTGGCTTTCTGATCAAAATAAGGCCTCTAGTTTGTAGTGAGGGATGTTGGGAGAGTATTTGGGCAGAGTTTGGACGAACCAAAATTCTTTGAAGGTGTGACGAAATGAGAAGGAGGAGTGCCCTTTTATAAGAGGGGTGAGGGGCACCTTTGGAAAATCTAGAAATATTAATTTATAATAAATTCATATTCGATTTATAATGGCTCAAAAGTTGATTATTCAAAGGTTAAGGTGGGGATAGGTCAAAAACCACTCAACCAATATAATTTATACAGGTTTGGGTACTTATATTAACCTTATCATTAAATATTAACTCTAAGTTAATTAGTTTCACTTTTACAATGTCTCTTTGTATTTTTATATAATATGGTTAATAAACTTACTATATACATCCAAGAGACCCCCAAGTGGTCCATTAATGATGAACCTATCATGATATAAGCCTCTTGGCCGAACCATAGATTTTTAGGAATTTAATAACAATTAATAATATAATATGTTTTTTAAGAACTCTTTTATGTCAATTTTGACACTATTCAATAGTTTATTTTTGTGAAACTCATAACAGATTGATTACTTCGAAAAAAGTCAATTAAATCAATAATAATATATCATATGATCATATAAAATTAGTTTAATTCATTAAAAGTTTCATATTATATTTATTTGGGTATTTATAATATCAATTATTTTAATTTTTCACTATTATAGTAATTACTGCATCATCATTGTGTCATAGATAAAATAAACTATTTAATGTCTAAAAATTATAAATAAAATATCATTATGTAGGAAATCTTGTTATCTTTCTAATGAATATTTATAATCTAAAATCCAACAGATATAACCATATGTAATAATTGTTTTTCTAAAAGATATATGCTTGTGTCATTTTTGTATTCATTTTAACTTAATTAAAATAAAGTGTCATTATCACTTACAAGTGGATCCATGGGGTCCCAAAATACACCCAAAGATGCCAATGGTCGACCATGTATCAACCAATAGGGTTAAGACACCTTTTAGGGTAATTTAGTATTATTATAGTATTATTTTTTAACCCTTATTTAACGGATTTACCCTTAAACATGGTAAATAAAATATTTACCGCAGTAATTATTCAAAATTTTTAAAAATAAAAGTTACCTATTTACACAATTTGAACATCCTGATTCCAAATATGGAATCCATTTTCCTAAATTCAAAACACATAATTGGAAGAAATTAATTTAAAATTAATTCCCGCTGTCAAAACAAAAAGCGTGTTTTTAAGAGATAATAACTATCAAAAGATTGACACTTGTTTATGTTCGGTTTAATTGTAAAATTATGTCCAATGACAAAGATTATATTAAATGGTAAAAATATATTCTAAATATACTTTAAAACTACTAAAATTCATAATTTATCATTATTAATTATTTTGATTAAAAAAGTTGTTTTTAATTAAAATTTAGTAATTTTCACTATTCATCAAAATATGAAAGTTATCCGAAATGTACCAAAATTTCACCTTAGTCTAAATTCGATATTCCGAATCCAAAAATGATGTCCATTTTGAAATATAAAATATATATAATTTCAAAAAGTAGGTATTACTATTCATAACGGCTAGTTTGATTGGTTATGGTGTGTTAGAACTCGGTGTTGCGTACAACACACGCTATCACATTATTCAAAGAGAAGCGTACCGTAGAAGCTTGGGGTGTTACAACGGTCTCTTCTATGTGATCCCACTTGATGATTTTCAATTGAAAATTTTGTATTTAGTTGTGTTTTTTTCTAATTTATTTTACTTCAGGGGTGGAGTTATTTATTATTTATTGTATTGTTGGATTCACTTTATTGTTTATATTATCTCGATCTGTCCTCTTTCATTAATTATATTGATTTTTAATGGTAGAATTGGTCTTGGCTGGGTTAATTTTAAAATTACAACCCGTATATCCAGGATTATTTTATACATAAATTTATTTATTTTTAATCTTGAGGTTATGGACTCTTATTTTAAAAAGTTGTTTAATTTTTATGAGTTGATACTTTTTTTACAGTTTTCCAATATGGTATGCCAACCCCACTTCCATTTTCCTTTCAAGGATATTAAATTTGTATGATTAATTTCTCTTAGTTTCTGTATAATTCCATCCAAAACATCTATGTTCCAAAAGTGTTTCCAAAAATATACGTCTCGCAATGCATATTTTGAGATAAATCATGCAATAAAAATTATACTCAACTAGTTTTTAATAATTATGAAATCCTAAAAACCAATCAATATTTTATTAAACCTAAAATCGGAACGTGACACGCTATCCCATATCACATGAAACAATATCTTGGGGAACCCCATGTTCACTAATACTCTTTGACTCCTCTATTTCATAATTTAGTTTTGAGCAAGAATTATCTGAGTAATTGATCATCCTACTCTTTATTCTTATATATATTCTTTCATCTTCTTCATTCATTACACAATTTTTGTCAGAACACCCTAATTTACAACATATGATTCTGGTCTAACCAATTGTTTTGTTTCCTTGCATTTACAATTGGAGAATACATTTTAAGGTCCTCATCTTCTTGATTGAAGGGGGTTTTATTATTTTCCATGTATTCCAGCTTGGTTCATCAATTAGTATATATTTACATGTCATGAAAATTTAGAATGGGTGTTAAAATTTTATTTTCACTCAAATTTATAATGTTATTTGAATTTTATCAATTTTACTGTATTTATATATTTATGTATTTGGATAATTATGAATTACTTCTAAATGTGGTCATATGAAATTTCCATACTATTTGACCATAACTAATGGGTAATTATTTTTTTCATTAATATGATATTAATGATAGTTATTAAATTTAAATTGGGTATTTTATTATTTATCATATTGTTTTTACGAATATTTATATTATAGAACCTTTTTATAAGGTTGACTTGGTAGGGTGTTCCTTATTTATGTAATTTTATTGATTTTACATTACCATCATTGTGTTATTCACTTGTGATGCATTTTTTATGGTACATGATGTGTTTACTGTAAGTATGAAAATTTGTTTGTATATATAATTATATATATTAATGTGTGTGAGAACATATTCAATTGAGAATATTTCAATATGAGTATTGGGATATATACATACATATATAAAAAAATTTGTATAATTATAATAATGTTGTGGATATTTTATAATTTTATTTTATTTTTTTCAAAACATTCTATGGTTATTTAATACAATAATTTAAAATTTTAATTCCAGGGCCCAGTTGGAATTATTTAAATTATTTTCTAAAAATGTTCTTCTATAGATGTCGTGGACGTATTGTGTTGTTTTATATATGGAATCATGGATTTTTTTCAATAAAAAATGTTAATATAACATTTAGTTAAATAACAATGGCACTCATTTATTCTAGAAGATTCAAAACCTCATGCCAAAATATAGATTCTTGGTTAGGTTAATATAATGATGATTAGTTCCTACACCATGATCATGGATAGTGACATAAAAGAAATCCTCCCACTTGCCAATGATGGGATACCAAATTCTAATAATTGATAGAAAACCCACATTAATTTGTATATATTTCTTGGATCACCATGAATTGACAACTATAGGGATTTTCTACCATTATTTTATTGTTATTAATTTTTTATACATTTTCATTATATCTTACTAGACTTTAAACTTATTATATTAACCCAATTATTTTTCAGTGATATTTTAATCTCTTAAATGATATTTATTACAATTTATTTTCTCTTCATTCATGATCATTCATGTTATTATTCTGTATCATTATGATATTATTAATTTTATAATTAATTTGTATGAGAAGAATTTATTTTATATATTTCCTAATAATTAATGAAATAATGATTTAGAAATTTTCTTTGAGAATATGTTTTCAAAATATATTGTTTATAAAAATTGGGTTCTAATAAAAATCATATCCATGTATTTTCCAACATTTTTTATAAATCATATTACATATTATATATTTTTAAACTATAATTTTTGTACAAGTTGGAATTGTGGAATGAATTCACATGTTGGTGAAACCCTACTAGAATTTCTTGGTAAAAATTCATTTACACCACTCTGTATCTATAGACTGAGTGGCTGTTGTTGGTTTATTCTATAATATGAGGTGTGACCTCATTGTCTAATTTTCAAAACTACTCATTCAGTTCCATACTATGATGTGGAATAGAGTTTTACCTTGGGACACATATAGATCATGAATCGGGTGAGGGATAATTTACTTTATGTTCATTTTTAGTATTAGACAGATAATACAGACTTATTTTGTTTATTTATATAGTTGGTGGGGTATAATATATTCGTAGCTTGGGTGTTTTATTTAATTAGCTATTTATATGGTAGAAATTGTCCATGAGTTGTGCAATTTCAATTGTTTTATATTTTCTATTATATTATATGTATTTATTTTGTGGGAATGTCTAATATATGGATGATTCATGATGTAATTTCACTATAAAATTTATTCATCTTTAGAAATAGTTATTCGGGTTAAATTATTCCAACTGAAGAAAATATGTTGATTCTATTTGTCTCAAATCATCCCCCAGGGCCCATTCCAGTACTCCCCCAAGCATTCTTTCCAATGGCCAGGGGAATGCAAATAACACCGAGAAGGCATATCCCCCAAAGGGAAGGAATTTATTTTACAAGTTTACACATGGAAAAAATGCTCGAACTGTGGAAAGTAAACGTGAATTAAACAACAACGGTCACTAAGACAACTGCTGAGAGTACAACACAACTAAAAAGTATAAGGAGCCAGAATACATGCAAAATTCCATGAAGAATAGTGTAGAAGACAATTTATGTATTCCCAATCATACAAGAAGTGTAGCTGGACAGTAGTTATCGGTAGACATTGAATAATTTCATTTCCATCTCGTCTCACTGGGCACCACTAGGTCACGGACCACCAATGTCTCTGTTGAAGCGTTGATCACCGGAATGATACACGACGTGTGTGGGTGAGGGCCATACAGGGGTGAGAAACACAATGCATAGTAGGGACCCCAATCCAAAATGGAAAGTCCAAAAAGCCAGACAACACAAGAAAAACAAAAATAATGAAAATATCACTCCAGGAATAACACATAGAATAGAAAGTATGTTTTATTAGTTGTAGAGATGAATCCTATTGCAATGTTGAGGGACTCATCCCTGATGATCCATTGAGGCATGCTTGTCTACTGGACCACTGAGGTTCATTCATATGTTGAACAACTAAGGCATGCTCGTATGCTGATCCAATGAGGTATGCTTGTACTCTGAACCACAGAGATACGCTCGTATGATGAATGACTATTTTAAACTTGTATGTTGAACCACTGAGGTACTCTCGTTTGTTGAACCATTAAGGAAAACTCGTATGTAGAACCACTGAGGTTCACTTGAATGTTGAACCCCTAAGGTACAATTATCTGTTGAACCAATAAGGTATGACCGTATGCTAAACCCATAAGGTACAATCATTTTATGAATCACTAATATATGTTCATATGCTAAACCACTGAGGTATGATCTTGTGTTGAACTAGTGAGGTATGATCGTATGATGAACCACTATGGTACACTCATATACTAAACCACTAAGGTATTATCTTCTACGTAACAACAATGGTATGTTCTTCATATAATTTGTTTCACGCCCAGCTGTTGGATTCCTGCTCTCTAGTGTGCTTGATTCCAAGAGAATCTTCTCCTCATGCCATCATTCATAACTGTATTATCTCAAAATCTTTCATAGAGTGTTACATAATAATATCTTCCCACAATGGTCCCAACATTGTAGATTGCAGTTCATTTGGACGCCCATATGAATGATATTGGCCTTTTACTAAACAGGCACTAGTCGCATCCAGACCCAGTCCGACTTGGTCTGACCAACCTGGACAAACCAGCCAGGGGGTCCTATATAGAGCATCCCATTTTGGCCAATCTGAACAGACCCATTTGGATTTGGTCTGACCCAGTCTGGCCTGGCCTGTTGGCCAAGCCCATTGGGCTTTGATGGACTCTTCACGGTTCGGTCGTGGTTCCAACCCGCCGGGTCGCCCAGTGACCCCACATAATTCTACTGGCCCCACAACTGTATGGTCGGTTCATACCCTGCCCAGGACACCTAGCCACAAAAATTAATCTGGCCTGGCCTACTACTACTGGGCCAGATCTTACCCAGTCTGGGCCACATAGTGGCCCAGTTTTCCCTATAGGCCTCACCCGCATCATCGGGCCAGTTCTTGTCTAGCCCAGGCCACCCCGGGTCCTGGTTCGACCCACCAGCCCATCCAACAGTGTAGGCCAGTTCTCTACCTACCTGGACACTATGATGGAATCCAGTTTGAGTGTCCTTGCAACCGACTGACACCGACTGCCTCTCCTGCGCACGCAGTCCTACAGGGATCTCATTCCATCTACACAATGTGGCCCACTTCAACAGCCCACTCATCCAACATTGTGCATGTGTGTCTCATTCATGTCACACTATTGTATCCTCTAGGGGTCATGACCTCCACCTCCTACCAATGGCTGCCAGCGCAGGCAACTATCACTGGTCATGTGTGTCCCCGCTAGTTGTGTCTTCCACGGGCCACCGCATCCGCCCCGGTGGTCCGATTCATGATCCATCTGTGCCCTCGAACATCTCTAGTGAACTACATCCCCTCTTTGGACTAAATGTCTCCTTGACTTCGTTTTCAAGGTTTGTTCACAAAGAACATACAAACACCCCAATGGAACAAATTTGCCTCTATTCGTGTCAGCTTCGATTTGTTCCGGTTAGCATAAACACAAAGCATAAAAATTAGTCACTATGATTTTAGTCTCATTATCAACAAACAAAAAATGTTTCCCTAGAAACATAGGGAGGATATATTTGTGGATAAAATTGTTATATATTTAAAATATGTTCTTCATTTTTAGGGGATAATGGGGGAAAACAATCACATAGATTCAAAACCTAGCCTGGGATAGAATTGTAGGTCGAGAATGAATGGGATCGCACACTCCATTCTTCATTCTTGATCTACCGCCCACCATTGATAGCGATATTTCTATTTTTTTAATAAAGTGTGTTTTTCATTATTTGTTAGTTTTTTTCACCTACCAAAGCCATAGAGAAATTCCATGATTGTTCCAACAATTATACATCGCCTGATATGATTTTAGTTAACCAAATGTGAATCATTGTTTTCATTTCACTATGCTGAAATGTTTTGACAATGCTTCTATAATAAGGTTCAGTAATGGGATTCAACATTGCCTCATTGATGAAGTTCTCCACTATTGGGTTGCTGTGTAAAAATAATGAATGTATGATATAATAACTTTTTAGGTTATTTTATTTTCCTACCAAAAATTATGAAAATTAACATTCACACTTGACTCGCATTGGTCAGGGTTATTCTCCGCCTATGTGAAACATGCCCTCACAAACTCAACAGTACTTTGATATTTCCATCCAGAGTGACCATTTAGGAGTTATAAGGATTCAAAAATTAAATAATTGTTACATAATTATTTTATTTACGGATAAAATTTAATTTTAACTATTGTCCCGTGTCGGCCAATGATAGGCTCCGTTTAGGAGAATCCTAAAATTCTATGTTCAATGATGCTATCAGATTTTAGATTCTAGCACTGGATTATTTTTTAGAAAAACCCTATGACACGTTTTATTAATGAACTATAAAAATAGTTCAAAATTAAGTTCTTGCTTTTACTGGCCTCATAATTAACCGCCTCTTTAGATCCTGGTCTTGAAATAATCCCATTTAAAATTTTTAATAATTACATCGAATTATTGGGTATTGCATTACTCCCCTTTATAGAGATTTGTGTCCTTATAAAACAAAACAAGGGCTAATCAAACAAATGGGGGACTAATCATGAATCAAAGACTCCCGCTCCTACATTCTCTCTTGATAATTCTCAGGAATCCAAAAAACATGCACAAGAGAAATAGACCATCCAAGAAGGGTCTTCTCTTATCGATCCTCTATCTCCATCAGGTAATCCAAAAATTTCTCCATGCCATAAATCTCCAGCTCACTATGGTCGATGAAGTGAGAAGGTTTGTGCACATATCTTCTTAGCTGAGATATGTGTAAGATGTTGTATGCCCTCTCTAACAATTGTGGTAGAGCCAATGGTATGCCATCTCACTCACACTACGCAGTGTGAGGAATGGACCAATGAACCTCAGAGATAACTTAACACCCAGATCAAATATTCTTATCCATCATCACGGATAGACCCATAAGAATAAGTGGACCCCCTCTTAAAACACTGAGGGACTCCATCACCTATCAACATAGGACTTCTATTGGATCTGTGCAGTCTTTATCCTCTCTCAGATGACCTTAACATTCTCAGTGGTAGCCTCTACCATCCCTTGAACCGTGAGTGCTGACTCTGTAACGTCTGTCTAGCATAAAGTTGACCTACATGGTCATCTATACAGTTCCTCGAATGGTGCCATATATATGGTAGATTTGTAGCTGTAAATTTATGAAATCTCTACCAATGGTAGGTGGTCCTCCCAAATATGACAAAAATCAAGAATTCAAGAATAAATCACGTCCTCCATGGTTTTTATGATCCACTCAATTTGACTATTCATCTATTGGTGAAAGGATGTGATCAAGCATATCTAAGTCACAAATTCCACTGTTAATCCCTTCCACAACAAGAATGTAATGTGTGAATCACGATCAAATACTATCATATATGGTACTCCATGAAGTCAAAATATTTCTTGTACGTTGAGGAATCCCAAGATCTCTATTGAACCCTTCTCTTGAATGGGTAGGAAGTAGGATGACATGGTGAGTCAGTATGTGATCACCTAGAGGGTATCATTCCCCCTAGATTTACGTGGTACTCCCGCCATGATGTCCATTGATAACACATCCCTTGTCCACTCTGATACCTCTAGGGGTTGTCTCCAACCTTCTAGAACCTGGTTCTTAGCCTTCATTTTCTGACATGTGAGGCAACTCGAGACAAACTCTTCCACTACCATCTTCATCCCCGGCACCACTATTGACATCGAAGGTCCTGGTACATCTTCGCCAAACCTTGATGTACATCCAAAGGGGATTTATGGAACTCCCCCAACACTTCCTCCCATAGATCCATTGGTACAAAGATGTTCCTCTGAAAAGGATAACATGATCTCCACATTCAAAATATCAATCTAGGGCATTCCTTGTGGAAATATGGTCACATGTAGTCTCACACTAAATATCTACATGTTGTGCCTCCATAACACGTTGTGAGTTAAGGGGAAACTACTATTGATAGAAGATAATCTACCTCATCTCTATCCGCAAAGTATTTCTAATGTGAGGACAATAGATTTGAGGCATTACTCGATATCTGTGAACTTGACCTCCTATTTATAGAATCTTCCACTACATTCCCCTTCCCAAGAGTATAGACTATCTCAATGTCATATTCATGGAGGAACTATAGTTATCACCACCATCTCAGATTCATTTACTTCTGAGAAAATATATACTTGAGACTCTTGTGGTTAGAGTATACGATGAATCATTCTCCTAGTGTCAACATATCTTTAGTGCGAAGACTACAGATGCCAAATTATGGCCATGAGTTTCATAGTTCTTCTCATGTAGTCTCAGCAATTATGAGCCATTAGAATTCAGTTCTTTCCCCCACAACAGGACACAATCAATTCTGGTTTCTAATGTTTCAAATTATACCACATAATCGTCTCCCACCTCTGGAATCCTCAGGATAAGAGAAAATATATACCACCGCCTTAGTTAATGAATTACCTACTAGAATTCTTTTGTCCACACTAATGGTTTTCAATAAATCATAAACACCTACATGTGTGCCACAACTCTAGATAATTCGGACAAACCTCCAATAGTACCAAGACCACCCAAGGAATCTCGGCACCTCAGTAATGATATTGGGTGGCTCCAAATAATGCACAACCTCGATCATTTAAGGATCCACAAAAAATCCAGCCTCTGAGATGACATTTCCTAAGATATAGACCATTCATATACATAATGCATGCTTTGAGAGATTTATCTAATGTTGGTTACCACATAGAGTGTCTTGAACAATCCTCATGTGTATCACATGCTCCACCTCGATTGTGGAATACACTATGATGTTATCAATGAAGGACACTGCAAACAGATCTATGTTCAACTTCAAGATCTTGTTCCTGAGACCCATGAACACTTTTGAGATTTTCATCATGCCAAATTGCATCACTATGTACTCATAGTGGCTGTAGAAACATCTTGAAGCCACCTTCTATATTTCCGCATATTGTTCCCGAAGTTGTTGATAGCCTGTTCTATGGTCTATCTCTGATAACCATCTCTCTCTCTTATATTGATCGAAGAGGTCATTAATCCTCTAAAGAGGATACATGTTCTTCTTGGTCACCTAGTTCTGGTTCCATTCGTCCACACAAAACCACAAGTATCTGTCTACCTTATTGGAAAATAAGACGGGGGCTACCCTTGGGGAAATGATGGGCCATACAAATCAATTCCTATGAAATTTCTACACTATACCCTCATTTCCAAGAGCTTTGAGGGTTCTATCTATTATGCAGCTGTAGTTATTAGTGTATTCTCTGGGTATAGATCAATGTAGAAATCTACCTCTCTTTGTGAAGGTTGTCCTAGAATATCATCAGAAAAGACATCCCCATACTAATCCACCACTATAAGAAACAATGGACTCGTCTCATCCACTACATTGAGGTTCATTGTAGCCAACTAATGATTGATTGGTTGCATCTTCCTACATGTGAGGCCATCATGCACTATTCTTCTTGCCTTTCTACTAATAAAGGAAAACATGGTCCAATATCTGCAGACACAACACACCTTCCACCTAAAATTGTCAATCTGGGAATGGAAAACTGATAGCTAGTCCATACCAATAATGACATAGTAAGGGCTCAACCCCTCTAGTAGAAGATACTAGTCAAAGCTCTCCCCTACAAGAGTATTCTCAAACTACTGACAGTAGTGTCTAACAATAAAATCCCTTCACACAAAATTATCTAATCATAAGGATCGAGCTAATGGATCGATCAGAATATCTGATCTCTGAAGAAGGTCTTTGGGAAGGATAGAGTGACTGGTTCTTGGGTCTATAAAAACAATAGCTATAGTGGATAAGATATAGTTCATACCACATATCATATCTTAAAAATCAGGATTGTAGGCCTCTATTTTTTGAAGCTAAGGTCACCCTTATCCACCCCCTCATAGAGCCTGTGGTGGATCACCTGGCGGCAGTGGTGGTGGTACCTCATACCTACACCCACCTCATGTCATTCGTCCCACTCCACTTCCACATCAATCGGCAGGTGGCCCACCCAAATCCTATATCATCCAAAACTCCAGCAGTATCTTGACCATCTGTAGGTCCTCTACATCGTGAGTCAGGCTATCCCATGTCGTGGACCCCTAACATACCTCATACATTGCATTGTCTACTCCCCTGATGACACACTCTACCTCATGATCATTTCACCACTATCCATCTATCTAGAGGTTGTCTTTCGAATGTTCTGACTAATTTGGAACTATATGTCATCTGTGAGCTACCCTCCATGGATGACTTGGGCACCCATCGTTGGGCCATAGTTCCCACCATCAATTCCTACATAAAGTGGAATCTCTATACTAGTTGATCTTCCTCCATAACCCAAGCATGTGTAGGGATGGTGAGGGAAATAATCCATGCCCTGATATCCTGTCAGATTCCATGATCAAAGGTCTGGTCCCTAAAGAAAGGGTACAACACCATATCCATGATGTAATGGGAGATGTCGGTGAACCTCATAGAGTACTCACCCATTATTAGGCAGCCTTGTTGTATGTGATTAAACTCCTATATGCGAACTATGGACAATGTCACAAGGAAGATCTCATCCCTGAAAATTTTCTCAAATTCAGACCAACTGAGGGTGGCCTTCTCATTTTCCTTGAGGGTCACACTCCACTATCTCCACGCCAACCCTACAGAAGGCTCTTACATACAGCCACTATTATGTCATGTGGTTTCCCCACTAAGTATAAGACTCATGTCACAACCTCTATCCAATACTTATCTACCTATGGATATCCCTCTCCCCTGAACCTGGGAGGTCTCTATCTCTATAACTCATGTAATTCAGTGAGCCTATGTTCCCACTCTACTGGTAGAACCTATCGTATTGTAGACCAATGAGTTGTTGTATCAATTGGACTCTTCCTAATCGTTCCATCTCAGGAATGAGTCCCTGTTTCGAAGCCTCAATTCTCTGGGAAACATCACCATTGTCACACACTAGAATCCCAGTTGGCTTTCTGCATAAAGTCATCCAGAAATAGATCAAGATGGACCACAGTCAATAGATTTTACAAGGTGAGATGACTCTGACTCAAAAGGATCTTGGGGAAAATGAGTAAAAGTTGCATGAAACTAGTGTATTCATGTACTAAGTCAAAAAACTGATTTCTGGTTCCTGGTTTATGGATACCATACTTTCGTACCCAACACTGGATTCCCAGTCCTAAAAGACAATCTCAAAATAGTTAAGTCTATTTCCCAATAAATATTTTCAGACTCTTATTTTTATGGTCGAACCAATCACCATATGATACCACTTAGTCGCAACAACTCACCTAGATCATGTGTCAGGACTACCCCAAGCCCACATTCCATTGGCCAGGGGTTGGTGACTAGCACTGAGAAGGTATATCCCAAAAAGTGAAGTCATTTCCTTTAAACCAGTACACACAGACAAATATCAACTTGAAGAAATTGAACACAAAGAAAACCACAATTTTCCTTGACACAACTTCTGAGAGTAAAATCCAATTGAAATATACATAAGTCCATAATAAAATGCAAAAATCATGAAGAAAAGTACAGCTACCATGGTTTTTCATCTCAATAACTACCTAATGGGTAGGTGGAGGGTAGCTATATGTATCCATTAACATAAATTTCACTTATTCCATCACATTAGATTCCTCCTGGTCCGAATCCACCAAGGTCTCGGTCTAAGCATCAATCACCTACACGAGACATGATATGTGCGATGGATTCCCCAATAAGAGTGAGTGAAGCCAAACATAATTGGGACCCCAAACCATAAAGGAATGACCACAAGGCCAGATCAAACAAAAATACCAATAATAAAATATATCTCACTACAGGCATAACTCAATGTATAGAAAGATAGATTTTCCAATCATAGAACTGAATCATCTGGAAGTACTGAGGTACTCAACCATGATTAGCCGCTAAGGTCTACTCATCTGTTGGACCACTAAGGTCTACTTGTATGTTGAACCAATGAGGAATGCTCGTATACTTACCCACTGATGTATGCTCATATGCATGACCAATGAGTTAGTATTGTATGTTGAACCACTAATGTGCACTCGTATGGGGAACCACCGAAGTATACTTGTATGGTGGATCAGTGAGGTATGCACGTATGCTGAACTGCTGAGGTACGTTTCTATGCTGAACCACATAGGTATGATTGTATGTTGAACCACTGAGGTACCATCGCCTGTTGAACCTCTATGGTATTCTCGTATGTTTAACCACTATGGTTCACTTATCTGCGGAACCACTAAGGTATGCTCATATGATGAACCACTAATGTATGTTTGTTTCCTAAAATACTAAGGTATGATCATATGCTAAACCACTGAGGTATGCTCGTCTGGTAAACCACTGAGGTATGCTCATATGCTGAACCACTAAGGTATTCTCTTCATATCATTCATGTCACAGCTAGCCATAGGTATATGTTCTCTAGTGTGTGTGATTTTGGGAATACATATTCCTCAAGAAAATGGTCATAAATCTACTTTCACATAATCTCACTTAGAGTATTCCCAAGCACCATCCCACTGCATGGGTCCCAATTCTGTAGACGGTTCATCAATCAGACGCCTAGTCTGAATGATATTGGCCTTTTAGTAAAAAGTGGTTGGTTACATATAGACCATGTCTGATATGGTTTGATTGACCAGACCTATCCGGAACATGGGTTCCACATGGCCCAAAAAATTATGGCCAACCCAACCGGACATGGTAGGGTTTGGGCCAACCGGGACCGTCATGGCTCGTTGGGAATTACTAAACCCGGCCCAGTTTAGTCGTGAGTCCATGTTGATGGGTATCCAAGATGACTAGTTTCATCTGACCCCTCCCACAAATGGTGGTCTAGTCCTTACCTATCCCGGGCCGTCAAGTGGCCTATTTTTACCTGCTGGACTGGTCTGCATTAGTGGGCCGGTTACTTTCCATCTCGGACCACACAGCGGCCCTATTTTTGCAACCGGATAGGCACGCAAGGTTGACCAGTTATCCCCCTTCTTGAACACCCTAATAGTACCATGTTAGGGTGGCCCTGTGGAAATCTAAGACCAGAAACATCCCCTCTACAAGCAGTCTATCCAGTATTGTGTGTGAGCTACAAACTATGGACCATGTCGGTGGGCTTCTCCAACTACGCGGTGCCCAAGAAGTGCTCAAATGACACACCTTCACGGCCAGCAAGGGTCATGGCCTATACCGCCTTAGTGCTCCTTTGGGTGCACTGTATTCTGCCTATGGCCACTTCCACGGGCCACCACCACTGGTCTCCTTGATGTTGTGCTGACATTGACTTCTTCAGGCCACTGGGTCTTCTCTAGTGGGATGATTCTCAAACCACACCCACCCTTAAACTTCCATTGTTGCATATATCCCTACTACGGACTCGAGGTCACCTTTCCATAACATTAGGGGTTTGGTCATGAGTAAAAAAGAATTCCCAAATGTAACAAATGGACCTTTGTATGTGTGAGATCCTATTTGTTCCTATTAGCAGAAGCACAAAGAATATAAATAAATCACTTTGATCTTAATCCCATTATCAACATGAAAAAACTGTTACCCCAAACCCCTAAGGAAAATCTATACATGTATAGACTCATTAGAGAGTTGATCAGCGTTACACATTTAGAAAGGAGAACAAGGGGAAAACACATATTCAAATCCCTAATAGGAATAGAATTATGGTTCGAGGTAGAATGGGATCACATGCCTCCGTTTTTTATTCTTGATCTGCTACCCACTATTGTTAATGATCCATAGAAGGGTTGAATAAAGTGCGTTCATCCTTTTTCATTCTTCCCCACCACCCACCAAAAACTCAATGAAATTCTAGGATAGTGGAAAAAATTTGTCATTTCATGTTAGGATATTAATTGAAAAAACATGAATCAACATTTCTCTTACACTGCATTGCAGCATTATTAAGTAGATCCATTATGGAGGATCATTAATGGGAATCAATGTCACCTTGTCATTTCATATATGCACTGATGAAACACTGCTTAACAATTCAGAAATTACAAAAAAAAAATATTTTATTTTATTTTTATTCTATAAAATTCGAAAATTAACTTTCACCATCAACCTACATTAGATGAGGTTGATCTCATCCCAAGGAAAATAATCCATCATGAGCACAACTGTACTCTCGGATTTCCAATCCATGTTTCCATTTAAGAGTTCAATGGATTTGAAAGTAAAATAATAATTATTTCATGAACAAAAACTAATTTCCTGTGGTGGCTTATACCAGCCAATATTTGGACCTTTCTGGGTGAATCCTGATGTTTTGAGTTCAATTATGCCCTCATATTTTTGATCAAGGAACTAGTTCAAGACTTAGAAAAATACACTCAATTGTCTATTTAATGAACCTTAAAAATAGTTCAAAAATACATTTCAGCCATTCCAGGCCTTGGAATTACGTTTCTTCTTAGGAAATGGAGGTGAAATAAGCCAACTTAGGTTTTCAAACAATATACATAAAATTCTTAGGTATTACACTCTTTTTCTTGTAGCGATCATGAGTTAATCTTGATATCAAATAATAATCTATCACAATTCATATTATGAATTTTAAGGATGGAGAGCATAGTTTGTTTCATAAAATTTTAACTACTTTTACACCCACCATATCCTAAAAAGGAGTTCATCCCATTACAATATTTTCACTATAATGAATCATGGTATCAAATATATTGGGAATTATAACTATATAAACAATATAAAATAAAAAAAGTATTTTAAAATATACTATTAGTCTGAAATACCAGGTATTGTATTATATAATACTATTATTTAATCTTTAGCGTAAGTGTTGATTGAAGTTGTGTTCTAGGAAAATAATTTTCTAACTCATGGATATATGTTCTTTTGATGTTACACCCGGGAAATTAATCAGAGTATGTAGAGGAAAAATAATAAATTATATTTCATTTTTTAAAATTAAAAACAAATTTCACATAAAAATATTTATAATATTAAAAAAAGTTAAATTAAAAAAAATATGTTTTTTTATGTAATATGAAAACTCATATATTCAATATAACCAAATTGACCAAAGGCCTTTCCTTTTATTTAATTTTGATAACCCCCTTTCAATGGATGAGAGGGAACCCTTATAAGGGTCATAGGCATAGACAATACATGACCCATAAGACTTATGAAATATACAAACTATACTTGGAACTGCTCCTCCCCAACTTCATCATCGTTATATCATCTCTCCACCATCACATGGCTAAATCGGCTAGACTACCCATGCAAGCACAGGCTGGTCCTGATGGCAATACCATACCATCTCTTTCTAAAAAATGTTCTTTTCTTCTATTCAGGTGAATGTTCCAGCTCGAAAAACTCATCTGGATTCTTCTCCTTAGAGTGTCTGTCTGATCATTTTTAAAGTACAATTTTAGGTGGGTTGAAGGCCTTAAGGTGGCCGAAATTCCTTGTGGTGTCACGAAGGCCTTTAGGTGTCTTGAAGGCCTTTAGGTGGCCCAAAATCCTTACATGCATGAAGACCTTGGGTGGACTAAAGGCCTTAATGGAACTGAAGCCCCATACTATTGCCGAAAATCCCAAATGGATGAATAGATCCGGCTACTACAGTACTGAACATTTTCTACTACATTACTGTAATAGTACACCGACAATTATGTATCCACTTGGTTTTGAGATCTTATCTCTTGGATACAATTTTTGAGTCCTCACCCAATGGTCTGAGGCTCTGTTTCACATTTAATAAATATTAATACAAACAGTTCCAATTCATATGAAGTATTCTCTTTTATATTGGTGTAGCGGGAGGATTAGTATATTGATCTATGGTATATGAGTTACTCATCATGAACATCTTTGAGAAACCTATCATATGAATAAAGCATAGTGTTTTTTAATAAAACTCCCCCAAAAAAGTGATCTATTTAAACACAAAAAAAAAATTCAATTGTATGGACATAAATCGAGGGAGATTTTGGAAAACAAAATTAATGTTATCATTCTAGCATATTCCAATCCTAAAATCATATATCCAATTTATAGTTATTTTTATAAAAAAAAATACTGAATTGTAATGTTTATAATAAACTTCTTCCATTTTAGTTGTACCAACAGTAGATCTATATGCTATTATATAGATCAATGTGACTTCACATATTCCAATAATTTATATGGACATCATTCATTCGTATAATCATAACAATTTCAAAGTCAAATATGTATAATCAAAACATTAACAATGAAATTCAATTAAAATAAACTTCAAAAAAGTGTATTGTGGTATTCAATATAATGGATACAAATGTTCGAATCCAATACAAATATAAAGCCATAAAATAATTTATATATTTTAATTGATCAAGTTAAATATGTAGATACTATTACAGTTTTCATTTAATCAGTTAAAAAATCAGATAAATATTCCAATACATAAAAAAATGAATAATTATTTGTAGGACAATATTATTCATAATACAGTTTAAAGTTAAAGAAAAGAGTAATTATATAACACTTGAATGATTTTTTTTCACTGATGATAATTTCAATGTGTTTAAAACATTTAATAGTTATCATTGTGGTAACGACCCGAAATTTTGAATAAATCTTGTTTCCTAATTTTTTGTTTTATTTAATTTTTAATTCTCAACAAATCTATTTCGTTTGATAACATGAGTATAATAAAAATAAGACTTTTGGGTTTTGATTATTATATGACCGTTAGTCGGTATGACCATTGAAAACTGAATGTTGCGACTTCTGTCTCTAAATACAAGTGACCATGGTTAATTAATATATAAAGGAGATTTGATGGCCTCATCCAGTAGTCTCGGGCCAATCGAAGACCATCTAACGGATCCTGGAAAGGAGGTAGCACCACTGGGCTTTGCTCTGGACCAAACCCAAGCCGAACTTTATCGTCTGAAGCTAGAACAGAATCACCGTTGCGAGAAGTTAAAACTGATATAAATTACTACTCATGCAATGTTATCTGAGCCTCCCTCGGATTCTCTCACCTTAGCACACCTTATACTTAAGTCCTATGCTGGTGTGATAAGGGGCTATGTAAGGAGACCGTAACTACCTTGTGTAATCATTTGTTTTAAATAAAAATTTTTATTTATTCTTATGATGAAGTTTATGAATTTTCAAATGTCTTGATAAATATAGTATGCAAATTTTTGATGAATTTTAGAGAAAGGATATTTTAAAAATGTTTATGTAAACCCTAAATAATTTAAAATGTGTAATTATTTTCAAAAAATTTTCTTCTACAATTATATTCAGTATAAAATTTAGATTCTAATATGATCAACATAATTTTTGCTGAATAGTAAATTATTAATAGTGATTTTTTTTCTTAGGATTAGTAATGTGCCCAAATGGATTAGTAATCTCACTTAAATAATGTATTAATATAATCTAGGCACCTTGATTAAGTAATGTGATTCAATAAAATGGTTGAAGAACGATTTCATAAATTATTTGTCAAGTATTAGTTTTTTGGGTGAATTGTGTATTTTAATTAAAAATTAAATTAAAAATATTTAGAATATTATTTTTATAAAATGGATTTCATTTTTGAACTCAGAGCATCGAAATTATGTTAAGGTAATTTTTGGGAATTTTTTTGAAAAAAATGAATTTTTGGTTAATAGTGTATTTATTTAAAATTGAAAAAAAATATTTAGAATATTATTTTTATAAAATGAAGTTTATTTTTGAAATCATAGCATCAATATTTTTTTATGGTGAAATTTTGGGATTTTTTTAAGAATGTTGAATTTTTGATGTATAGTGAAAATGCAATTTTTAAGTTACGGGTGTTTAATGACATCATTAAATGATGTATTATGTATTTAATCAATATGGTAGACTTATGAATAGACCGATAAGGTATGAGGTGTCCCACGTGGCCCATACCAGGGGAAAATACCATGGGAAAGCCCATTGTTTTTCCAAAACCACTAATGAGGTGTCCCTTGGACATTAATGCATTGTCCCCTCACATTCCCTATAAATACCAAGCCATCCTCTCATCCATTCGACTCCCAACTCTCCCCCAACTATGATCTGGTCCCATTACCTCCCAAGTAGTCCTTCCAAGGTTTCCCCAATCCCTCAAGGTCACAATCTTTGGGTTTTAAGATTTACGTTTTAAGGTAAGGGATCCTATATCTCTCTTTCTTTTCAAGTAATATCTTTTTTGTCATTTCTTTTATACTTAATGGTATTATGTTGGAGGATGTTATTTTATATTCCTATTATTTCCCTTTTCATGTAAAAATTATGAGATACCCCCTCTTTCTCTCATAAATTCATTTTATGAATTTCTAAGTGGCGTCGTTATGCTGCCGAATTTTTAAGAGCCTCTTTCACCATTCTCGTTTTCAAGTTCTATTTCTCTTGTCAAGTCTTTCATGTTCCTTTTTATTATGTTAGGGTATGATCTCTATATCTATCATACTGATCTTTTTTTTCATATGATGGGAGACCCTATTTTATCTGTTCAATTCAGTATTTTGATGTTTTGAGTGGCGCTGTTAGGCTGTCGAATTTTTAAGATATTATTTCACCATTCTCATTTTCAAGTTCTATTTTCTTGTCAAGTAATTAAAGTTCCTTTTTATTATGATGGGGTATGATATATATATCTATGATACTGATATATAATGTTCATATGATGAGATACCCTATTTGATCTCGTCAATTCATTTTTGTTGAAGTTTAATTGACGTCGTTTGGCTGCCGAATTTTTAAGTGATTCTTTCACCTATTTCATCTTTTTCAAAGTTCTACTTTCATGTCAAGTCTTTCCAATTCTTTTTAATTATGTTGGGGTATGATATCTATATCTATCATATTGATCTTTTATTTTAATATTATGAGATACCCTATTTGATCTCGTCAATTCATTTTTATTGAACTTTAAGTGACGCCGTTAGTTTGTAGAATTTTCATAAGAGAAATATTATTTTTTTCCTCGTTATATTTTTTTCATTTCATATGGAATATCTTTAGAATTTCATTTACAAGTTCTTATAACCTTTAAATTCTGTCCCTTTACTGTTTTATGTATCATTTATGAGTGGTTGACCCATGTCACCTCTCTTTTCCATGTATTCTAAAACCCCGAAAAATAGCCCTTATTCTGCAGAATTTCCTTCTCAAAGTGTCTCTCTCTTATCCTCAAATTAATTTTATTAATTGAATAATCAAAGATATTTCTTCTAAAAGTTTATTCACATATATACCAAAATTTTCTATTTTAAATTCTGGGATTTACATACATGAGACCCACCATCCTTTTCTGTGGGTTTTAAAGTGACATAAAGATCATGTCTTTAAAGCAGTTTTTAAAACATTATGATTATGAAATGAAACGCATTTCATTTATCCTATATGGGTTGTTTATGAAATGATTGATGATGATATATGTGGCTCAAATGATAATAAATACATGTTAATGGTGTGCCCTGATAGCGCTCTAATGCATTGGGTAAAGACTTAATCTCTAGAGATGACCATTTTGACTGATACCCTGGTGAATAACCTTAGTAATTTTTATTGACACCTTGGGGATGGACCTCAGTGAAAAGGAAATGATTGTCTTTGTTAAATGTTGTATCCACATCTTCATGTTTTGAAAAATGTTATTTTTATTATGATATTCCTCATGATTTCATTCTCATACCTTAAAGTTCTTTTCATGTCTTTATTGATGTATCTCAACTTCACATGTTAAATGTTTCCCTTGTTTCCCTTATTGGGCCTTCTGCTCACCCTTTATTTTGATGTATGTACCCAGGTTATGAGATGTCGTAATGAACCTAGGATGAACATAAGGATAAGTCTTCCAAGTTTTTATGAATAATGGTTTTTAAGTTTCATGTATTATGTTTCTGATTTCCAAGACACTAAACCTTAATGATCCTCGGTTTTGTAAAATGTAATGTAAAGTTATGTCATAAAAAGGTGTTATTCTGTAGTTGGTATCAATGGATGGTTTAGTTAATTTTTGTAATAAGGATATGAAAACATTAGGAAGAACCCTATAGAAAATATTAAATATAGGAAGACTTCCTGGTATTTTGGTGAGAATTGAGTAAGGGGTTTCCATGAAAATACATCCCTGTATGGATACGAGTAGGTAGAAGTGGATCTGGCACAGATGTACATAAGGGTAAAACGCAAAAACACCGCTTTGAGCTAGACTCAAACGGGAACTGGTACACGACAATGGGCCTTGCTTTACTCTTGGTTATGACTCTCCTGGGGGATATGCTTTTGAAAATTCATAAGCTTAGTATGAACCATTGTTAAAGGAACAAATATAAAATAAAATAAAGATAGAAATAAGAATATATGATCATGGATAACATATATTGGAACTTAGGTGATCACAAGTTTTGGTATAATTTTCTATTAAAGTTATCCTTCTATGATTTAAGTTCCTTTTCATGATTATTGGATAAGTATTTAAGCCCCTAATGGTACTTTCTTTTCTTAGTTAATGGCGGGAAATGGAAGAACATGTCCCAACAACCAATGTGATAAGAAATGTGATGACTTCGGTATGATAGAGATGATTAGGGGATTAAAAGATAATTATTATTTTGGAAGACGTTCACTATTTTGGGAACCCTATTTGATCGAGGTAAATAGATTACTACAGTATTTTATTTGAGAAGTAAAGGTTGACTTATATTTTCAAGAATTGATGAATTTAAGGTGGACTTATAGTAATTTAGGATACATATGGAAATGATTAACCTATATTGGGTAAAATCTGTTTAGGTTATATAATTTTGTTATAATATGTTAGGAGTGGTTGATGTTGTTTGGATATGAGCAATAAAATTTATCTTGGAAGACTATGTTATCAAATCCTTCTTGTATTTGGGTTTCAATCTTAGTTTGGGTTATTTTGAGGAATTTTAAGGAAAGTAATTTATGGAATGGTCTATGATGAATTTTTGGTGGTACCATGGAACATTGAAGATTTAATGTAGTTTCCATTCCTCTAGGGTTCTTTATTTTGGAAGAGTTGTTTTATCTTTCCCTTTCTGTTTTTGGGATAATGTTTAATTATAGAAGAAATAGAGAGATAATATTTTGTGGATTATGTGATTCTCTATAAGATGATTCTTTTTCTTTGATGAGACCAAGTATTTTTGAATGCTCATCATTTGGAGAAAATACTATTTTTGGAAGAAATTAATTAAAGGATGAAACTCTATTGGAAGGTAGGTATATTTTCTTTATGTTTTTATTCTATGCAGTAAATTAATTCCTCAATATTATTAAAAGGAATGTAAAACAAAAACGTTGTTCTTTTATGTTTCCTACTGTGTAATCAATGACCATTTACACACATCATAAGTTTGTGATTTTCTTGTGGTTAACGTTCTCCTAATCTTGTTTTATATCACTCTCCCTCAGAACATGAACCTTTGTTTTTTTCATCCATATCCATGTTTTCCTACATGGAATCCTAGTATGGGTTAACTCGGGTGGCCTTTGTACTTCCATTTCTTTCTTTTAAAGTAATAGTGTTACTGACTCTTTTACAGATGTGGTAATTTCAATGAAATTTCAAAACCCAATTATAAAAATTTCGAGGACACAATTTCTTAAGGGGGGAAGATTGTAACGACCCGAAATTTCGAATAAATCTTGTTTCCTAATTTTGTGTGTTACTTTACTTTTCATACTCAACAAAACTATTTCGTTTGATAACATGACTATAATAAAAATGAGACTGTTGGGTTTTGACTATAATATGACCATTAGTCAGTATGACCATTGAAAATTGAGTGTTGCAACTTTTGTCTCTAAATACATGTGACCTTGGTTAATTAATATAGAAAGATGATTCGATGGCCTCATCCAGTAGTCTTGGGCCAATCGAAGCCCATCTCACGGAACATGGGAAGGAGGTAGCACCACTGGGCTTTGCTCTGGACCAAACCCAAGCCGATCATCATCATGTGAAGCTAGAATGGAATTGCCTTCGCGAGAAGTTCAAACTGATAGAAATTACTACTCGTGCAATGTTATCTGAGCCTCCCTCGGATTCTCTCACCATAACACACCTTACACTTAGGTCCTATGCTGGTGTGATAAGGGGCTATGTAAGGAGACTGTAACTGCCTTGTGTAATCCTTTGTTTTAAATAAAAATTTTACTTTCCTCTTATGATGAATTTTATGAGTTTTCAAATGTCCAGATAAATATACTATGCATATTTTTGATGAATTTTAGAGAAAGGATATTTTAAAAATCTTTATGTAAACCCTAAATAATAATAAATGTGTAATGATTTAAAAAATTGGTCTTCAACAATTATATTCAGTACGAAATGAGGTGTCTAATAAGATCAACATAATTTTTGATAAATAGTAAATTATGAATAGTGATTTTCTGCTTAGGATTAGTAATGTGACCAAATGGTTTAGTAATCTCACTTAAAGAAAGTATTAATATAATATAGGCACCTTGATTATGTAATGTGATTCAATAAAATGGATAAATAACGATTTCATAAATTATTAGTCAAGTATTAGTTTTTTGGGTGAATAGTTTTTTTAATTATAAATTAAATTAAATATATTTAGAAAATTATTTTTATAAAATGGATTTCATTTTTGAACTCAAAGCATCGATATTATGTTAAGGTTATTTTTGGGGATTTTTCTGAAAAAACGAATTTTCGATGAATAGTGTATTTATTTAAAAAATAAATTAAAAATATTTAGAAAATTATTTTTATAAAATGGATTTCATTTTTTAAATCAGAGCATCGATATTTGGTTAAGGATAAATTTTGGGATTTTTCTGAGAAAGTTGATTTTTCGATGAATAGTGAAAATACAGTTTTTATGTTACGAGTGTTTAATGACATCATTAAATGATGTATTAAGTATGTAATCAATATGGTCGACTTATTAATAGTAATATATGGTATTAGGTGTCCCAAATGGCCAATAACATGGGAAAATACTATGGGTAAGACCATGGTTATGCCAAAACCACTAATGAGGTGTCCCTTGGCCATTAATGCCTTGTCCCCTCACATTCCCTATAAATACCAAGCCATCCTCTAATCCATTCGACTCCCAACTCTCCCCCAATTAATATCTTGTCTCATTACCTCCCAAGTAGTCCTTCCAAGGTGCCCCCAGGCCCTCATGGTCCCAACCTTTGAGTTTTAAGAGTTACGTTTTAAGGTAAGGGGTCCTACCTCTCTCTTTCTTTTCAAGTAATCTCTTTTATGTCATTTCTTTTATGCTCCATGATCTTATGATGGAAGATGTTATTTTATATTCCCCTTATGGCCCTTTTCATGTTAATATTATTAGATACCCCCTATTTCTCTTATCAATTTATTTTAATAATGTTGAAGTGGCGTCGTTAGGCTGCCGAATTTTTAAGAGATTCTTTCACCATTCTCGTTTTCAAGTTCTATTTTCTTGTCAAGTCTTTCATGTTCCGTTTTATTTTTTTGGGGTATGATCTCTATATATATCATACTTATCCTTTATTTTCATATGATGAGAGACCCTATTTTATCTCTTCAATTCAGTATTTTGATGTTTTAAGTGGCGCCATTAGGCTGCCGAATTTTTAAGAGATTTTTTCACCATTCTCATTTTCAAGTTCTATATTCTTGTCAAGTCTTTCAAGTTACTTTTTATTATGTTGTGGTATGATATATATATCTATCATACTTATATTTTATGGTCATATTATTAGAGACCCTATTTTACCTCGTTAATTTTTTTTTAAGTTTAAGTGATGTCGTTATGCTGCCGAATTTTTAAGAGATTCTTTCACCTTTCTCATCTTTTTCAAAGTTATACTTTCATGTAAAGTATTTCAAGATCCTTTTAATTATGTTGGTTTATGATATCTATATCTATCATACTTATATTTTATGGTCATATGATGAGTGACCCTATTTGATATCATCAATTCATTTTTGTTGAAGTTTAAGTGATTATGTTAGCCTGCATAATTTTCATAAGAGAAATCTTATTTTCGTCCTCCTTCTATGTTTTTCATTTCATATAATATATCATTAAAATTTCATTACCATGTTATTATACAATTTATATTCATTCCCTATACTGTTTTATGAATCATTTACGAGTGGGTGACCCATGTCACCTCTCTTTTCAATGTTTTCTAAAACCCCGAAACATAGCTGTTATGCTGTAGAATTTCCTTCTCAAAATGTCTCTCTATTATCCTAAAATTAATTTTATTAAGTGAATACTCAAAGATCTTTCAGATAATGGGGTATTAACTTATATACCAAATTTTTCTATTTTAAATTCTGGGTTTTACATACATGAGACCCACCTTCTTTTTCTATGGGTTTTAAAGTGACATAAAGATCATGTCTTTAAAGCAGTTTTTAAAACGTTATGATTATGAAATGAAACCTATTTATTTTGTTATATATGGGTTGTTTATGAAATAATTTATGATTAAAAATGGGTCTCACATGATAATAAAGTCATGTCATGGGTGCTCCCTGATAGCTCTCTAATGCATTGGGTAAAGACTTAATCTCTAGAGATGACCATTTTGACAGATACCTTGGTGAATAACCTTGGTAATTTTTATTGACACCATGGATGTAGACCTTGGTGAAACAAAAATGATTGTATTTGTTAAATTTTGTAGATACATAATTATATTATAAAAAACATTATTTTTATTCTGATATACCTCATGATTTTGTTCACATACATTAAAGTTCTTCTCATGACATTATTGATGTATCACAAATTCACATGTTAAATGTTTCCCTTGTTTCACTTACTGGGCCTTCTGCTCATCCTTTCTTTTGATGTATGTACCCAGGTTATGAGATGCAGTAATGAACCTAAGATGAACATAAGGATAAGCCTTTCAAGTGTTTCATAAGAATTTTTTTTGTTTCATGTATTATGTTCCTGGTTTTCAAGTCACTGAACCTTAAAGATCCTCGGTTTTGTAAAATGTAATGAAAAGTTTTGTTATAAAAAGGCGGGAAGCTATAATTGTCTTAACTGAAAAAAACCCGGTTTATAATGAGTATAAAATATCCAAATAATTACAAATACCACACTTTTATATCATTACATAGAATTAAAACCACTATTATTGTATTCCATCTTGTATATAAATATATTTTGTACACCATGTTTTACTAAGGACACTAAAAACCAGATACATATGGGAAAAAATATAATTAAAAAATATATCATTTTTTATATTTTTATTATAATAAAAAATATATAAATCATTTGAAACCTATTTTAATTTTAGATTCTGTTTAAGAGGGTTTTGAATGATGGTGACATAAAAAGAATAAAACCAACAAAAAAATCTAATGTGCAGTCACAGTATAAAAAATATTCTTCCCATATATAATTAGTTTTTTTCAAGTCATTTTGGTTAGACAAAAAAATTATTGATGAGTTCTGATCATCAAATATAATTTAATGACCCCCATTTATTCTTCCATGGATTAGACCATGTGTTTGTGTACAATGGACCAATCCCAAAAACCAAATTCTCTTCCACAATTATGAATAGTTTTATTCTTTTCAAAAATAATTTCTATAGAAGACAATGTTTCAAATGATTAGTTGAAAAAATTGGGAAAATGATATTCACGTTAGGAAGAATTGTGGGTATTTCATATGAAATTTCATTTAATGAAGATTCCTTAACAAATTAAATATCATTTCATCTCCCATATCCTCTCTCAATGACTAATATAGATATCTCCATACAGCCACCTTTCATTATTCCTTGTTATAAGAATCAATAAAAATAAATTCACATGTGAACTATAAAGTGATGTTTTCCAATATCTACTTGTAATCAATGAATCTCAACCATGAATTTAAATCTCTTCAAATTTAAGGCAATTTTTTTTATAACGATGGGAATCTATTTTATTCATGGCCAAAAAGCACTATACAACTCCACACAATACAAATTAACTTTGCTATAAGTTTTATAAAACCATAAATGTAATCATTGAAAATAAATAATAAGTTAATAATGTGTGAATGGAATTTTTGACAATATGAACAATGACCTCTAATTAAAACAATCAAACAACCCATACCCACACCTAATTGTGAAATTAAAAAAAATTCTAAAATATATTTAAACTTTTATAAAATATATTGGTTCCTCCAATTAGTAAAATCACATTGCGGATATCTCTGCATGAATATTGTGAAAATTGTTTGATTTGGGTCAGATAAAATAACAATAAAATTGTTGAATGGAGAAATACAATTAGTAGAATTTTTAGGAATCCAAAAATAAATATACAACAACACATTCTATTCTTTTTTAAAATCATATATAATCCCTTGAAATAATTTTACAACCTTTCCTCATAGGTAACCCCACCATGTCACCATGTGATGGATATTATTACCCCCAAATCCTATATTAAATAGTTATTGGTATGAAACCAGTACCATGGGTATAAAACCAAAAAATTAAAGGTATTACCTTAATAATATGATAGGAATAAGAGTGAAAAAACCACTAATGAACACTAATGTATTTTTTTAACAAATATATCCCAAAACATAAATTTATGGTCTATATCGAATATACATGCTTGAAAAAATAAATGTAGGGAAGAGATCATACGACTCCAAATCATCCACCAACTGAATCCATGACTCTAGAACAAAAGATTCAATGTCTCTTTAATAACAAATCAGTAAACATATAATTATTTAGAAGTGTGGGATCTTAAAATTATTTATTAGGATCATCCTACTGAAAAGAACCATATCAATGTGAAATAAATTTTTTTGATTATAAAAAGTGATATCAACTATGAAAAAAAACCCTATATAGAATCTAATTACTGATTAATAATAAAATTACAAAACATTATATTCGTCCTCAATTAACACACTTCTCCCCATTCCCAACATCATTATCCAACATTTATTTAAAAAAAGTTATAATAAAATTCCCAATCAATCCAATTTTTTCAAAACCACAAAACAATGACTGAGTTAATGTTATTACCTGTTAATCAATTGTAAAAGAAATTAACCAATCCAAAATTGTGAAACTGAAAAATTTATCCCCAATAATTCGTAACAATTAATGTGAATATACAACACATAAACATGGTATCAAACCATAATATGTAATTGGATCACTTGTCTATAAGTAATGTCATAATAAATTAAAAACATTTCAATAGAAACCATCACTCCATCCCATAACGAACCACCAAAAAAAATCCAAATTCAATATCTTGTCATCCATAAACCATAAATCCAAAACTACATATTGAACCACTATATTCCCTTATATTACAACTACATATAGACTTTTCTCAACAACACATTAGTAGGGTAAATGAGGATGACACATATCTACCACATTCCATCATCCTTTCATGAACATCCCCAATTACTCATCATAATTTCATTACAATAATCATCGTTGGGTGTCAAGAATGTGAACAACATGAACCCCATAACCTCATCATTCGATGCCAGGCCCCAATAATCCATCTACCCAACAACCCGTTAATTTGAATATGTTGTATATTAAAAACAAAAAATTAATCCATTCGAACCTAAATACATATGCATAATATGGAAAATTAAAATGCCAAAATATATAAACATTTTATACACTTTTATCACATCATTTCATGAAACACAATATAATGTCATCAGTACACCATAGTATACACACACCAAAGCAACACATCCCAACGTAATTCATCATCAACATCGTAATAGGAACATATGAGAAATTAGAAACTATATAATAAACATGTTCACCATTTCTATATCATTTATAATCCTCCCATTGACCATTTAACATCCTCATTACATTCATTGATCAATTATTTTACTCATATTTATTATAAACCCATTTATCAATAATCACCATTGTTATCTTATTTAATGACCATTCATTTCATTCAAAAATATATTATTATCAAACTAATTTTCTTTGATTTCTTTATAATTATACAGTAAAACATTAATTTTTACCAAAAGTTTTCAATCCACGTTAGCCTACTCATTCATTCATTTCATTTTAGTTTTCAGAGGACATGATTCCATTATTAATATGAAATCCATTCATATAAATCATAATTATTGATCCATAAGTTCTTTATTAAATCCCATATCATTCCAAATACAAATACACTCACAAAACACATCCCCTCAACCTCATTCAATCTACAAAAAGACTCCAACATACTAACCATTACAGCAAAATTAATGCAAGAACACAAATTTCTAGCCTATGATAGCACATAGTGATCATGAAGAGAAACAACCACAACTATAATGACACCACACAAATAAGAATTATAATAAATTTATAATGTATATTAAATAGCTTCTATAACTATATCACTAACCCGGCTTCACTATTTATACATAGAATATAATTATTATTTATACCAATATGATCATAGAAAATCACACCCACTCCCACTACCCCATCTAACTCCTAAACTATTTTATCAATAATTATGGAGAGAAAAAACCGGAAAAAGACATTAACACCCACTTTTCAATAATACAAATTTCTTCCAGCCATATACATTTCAAACCAAAAAAAACATTAGATATAAAAAAATAAAATTCATAAAAATATTGCCCCGTATAATAATATCTCATAGTTTTGTAGGATTTAGAAATCATATTTTCATTAATGTACTAACATAATAATCAATTTATTAAGCTAATAACATTATTCAATAAAAGTCTAATGACCTGAAATATCAATAAATAAAAATAAACCATTTGAAAAAAAATAATACCAATCTATATAGGACATTTGAAACTCATTAAAAAATAAAAATTCAGCTAAATAATTATGTTATGATAAATTAGTTCATTCCTAATTTATTTCATCTAAATGTATATTATTCTATATAACTATGAAAAATAAATAAATTCTATCCAAATAACATATGAGTGAGTATAAAAATAACATTAGAAATTATAAAAACTATATAGTAAGGATTATTATTCAATAATATAAATCATCAGTTTTGAAATTCCAATCATCATTTAATATTGAAGAAATTATATAGGATGTCTGGAGAATACGTATAAAAATTATAAACCATATTGTAATCACCCTTGAACATAACCATATTTAATTCTCATCAATACCAAAAAAAATACATTCCAAAATAAAAACATACAACATATTTTAAAACTCAAATAATAAATTGATAAAGGAAAATTAAACAAGATAGTGGGAGAGGGTAACCATGGTTCCTAAGGTATACAAACCTGTGAATGATTTTTTATATTCAATCAAAGATATAATTATAAAACATCAAAGAGTTTTTAAGGATAGTGAGGATTTCATGGAATTGAAGAAACATCAATCTATATGTATCTTAAATTCCTATATGAAGAGTAAACATGACTGAGCACCACTATTGTATAGAAATTTATAAAATAGAAATGAAAGACATTATTTGATCCAGATATGATCTCTAGGAATATAAAATGACTTATCCCCCACTCCTCAATGGTTGTTTTAGGCATTTAAAAATACATATGGGAAACGCTACATAGTGAAGATACCCAAATTTGTTGTAATGAATTATATCAAGAGTCCCCTAAATGAGAAAAAAATAGAAGATAAACATCCCATATGCTTTCAAATATTCATAGGAAAACTAATTATATATGATAATCATCATAAGAACAATATTTCACCACTATAGATAGTAACACAACATTTTATGCATCACCATTTCACATATTAAAAACCATGAAAACACTATTAAAAAGGGAATTGAAATTATGAGTAGATATCCTTTTGTAAAATTTATATTGTATTATATATAATGATATCATACTATAGAAAAAATGTACATATTATGGAATGAAACTCAATGATAGTCCACCATAGGAATTACACCACTTTTTTTATACTGGGACTCCACCAAGATATACTTAGACACCAAAAAAAATTGTCAAAAATAGTGTAGAAAAGATCCATTGAATGTATACCCACTAAAACATCCATCTTATATTTTGTCTTTAAAAAAAATCAAATTAACCCACTCAAAATAGTCATGACACAACATTTACCTCTAAAATAGTTAGACCCTATTCTAAATATGTGTTTTAAGACCATCCAAGAAAAAAATCCACCTCTCACCCCTTAAACACATTTAAAGTACCTATCAGCCCTAAGAATACAACAAATAACTCATGGAACTCCTAAACCAAAGTAAAATGAAAATGGAATGTTTTGATAAAATTTTGTAACTTACATTATAGACCGATATAATGATTATTGTCTTTGGGAATAAAAAAAAACAAAAAATAATACAAAAATACTAAAACCAAATTTATATATAGTGTGGAGAGATTCAAAATAAATAAGAAACATAAAATCAATATAATCCAAACACTTAAAAAACAAACATGTACATTAATAAACTCCTCATATTATAATCCTATCATGTAATCCTCATACTAAAATAGATACAATTTTAGAACTATACCTATTTATATTTTAATCATTAATAGAAAATACACTCAACTATTTTTTTGAATAAAAAACATTTTCATTAACATTTTAAATATAAATAATGAAAATTTATTTAAATGATTTAAAAATCCATCACAATGGTTATAGTGAAAGGTTAAATCCATGACTATACATTCCTATAAAAATCAATGTAGCGATTACTATGAATCAAATTGAACCTCAAGGGTGTTATACTGAGGATTCCCTATAATATTAATTAGAAAATGGTGCAACATGAATGGTAAAGGATACCTAAAGCTACATCAACTGTTATCAAGAAGCTACCCTCCAGCTCTATATGATCTCCTCAAATTACCCTTTCACTAACCCCATGATATATAACCTAGAGAATTTGTCTCTACCATCCTAACCACTTTGGAGGGGACATCTTTGGAATCCTCTAGTATAGGTAGAAAATTGCACTGTGATATAATTTAAATATATCATATAAATCTATTACATAATCGAAGGGTCTATAATAGATTACAAAATCTCATTCCTAAAGGAAGGATCATAATATTGTAACTGATCCTCCTAGTTTGGAAAAATATATGGAAACTAACCAATCAGGTCAACAAAATAATTTCAAACGCTATGAATTTCCTATATCAATTAGGAATCTGATAAAGATTCATTAATTGATTATTCATATATACTCATTGAAGGTGATCCTTTAGGAATACATTTATGTAGTCCTTCAATGAAAACCTCACTCAGATTTCATGCTTCATCGTAATCATCTTTTACAAAATTTCCCTAAAAACATAAAATAAAAATGGAATCTATCCAATTCATTCATTAAATCATTGTTTACTACAATACCTTTAATCAATCATCATCATCATGTTAATCTTCCAAATCAAAAAACATTGGTACATAATTTAATTGAAATTTCAGCAATACTCAATTACATTATTCCTCTTTCTATTTCGCATGAATATTATTTTTTTATATTTACAATGGAATATCATTGAATAAAATAAAAATATGTTTATAATAAACCATACTAAAAATATAATCACAATAGTGGATGACTATATTTCAATTAAATATATAAAATAATGTACATATCCCCCAACCAACTCATTTATCAAACACATCGCACAACCACATCACAATTCCACAGGTAATCAAAACCCCATCTAGTCACAATAAAAGACATCCATGAGTAGAAAAATCCTTATTCTTCCTCTGTGTAGACATACAATGACCCCCCATAAAAAATAATGGTAAACACCTTAAATGAAAACAATGTTAACATCTCATAATTTTGGTCAAAATTTCATATCATATCTATGTATAAACTGAATCCTAGAAAACTCTTATATGAGAAAACGATTTTGTTGCTCACTTTATGGTTATGGAAATAAGTTTTTTTGAAATATGTATTATTAGTTTTTGAGAAAATATATAATAAAAACATCAAAATAATTCATAATCTTCCTTTGGATTACTATTAATTGAAATCATAATACATTTATATTTGTGGTATTTCATAAATATTGTTCTAGATTCTGAAGTGAAAATTTCTTGTTATTTATTCAAAGAGATAATGTGTGAAATGCCCATAATGAACTATGTTTAAACATTTTATCCCCAAAAAATAATTACTTCATATTTAATAATTTATATGATATTATTAATAAATCAAATTTGGTACATCGTGCTCAATAAATAAATATTAATATATTTATTCCATGTTGCGGGAGCTCTCTAGTCCTAACCACATGTATACCCCCACATCTCGGAAAATCACTCCCATCATTTACTCTCCCCTTAATTTCATCTATCATTACTTCAGCTCCATCATATTCCTATACCATGAGGGCATGGGTGTCCTATATAGATGCAACATGTACTTTGTCACTTCTATTTTCAGGAACAACTACCATAACATCCCTTTTCATTAAAAATTTTAATTCTACTCGCTGGTCCACGACCATCATGGAAACCAGAACGATGATTTATTTTCCACCGGATTGACACACTACTTGGAAATTTATGAGCCATATCTCCCTCATGATCTCTTAGGAACTCAGAATAATATGGATTTTATCATTATTATTCACATGAGGATGGTCTATCATTGAGGAGATGACTTTACGCAAATGCAAGATGACCTAATTCCTACTGTGGTGAGAGATAACCCACCTGCCCGAACAGTTTTTTTCTGATCTGGTACCACCACACTTGTCATTGTATATTCCATCTCCACACACCCCACTTCTACCTCCCTTCCTTCTTCAAACACCATCCTTTCTTCTTTTGGACTATCCACATCCCCACCTCCACCCACACCCTTGTATAATATACCATTATCCCTCCACCTAGGTGTGTTGGAGCACCACTAGGTTGTTATGGCTCACACACTAGAGAGGATATATTAGATGTTGGGTCTTCTTCATCATCGCTATGGTCTTAAATTACCACTAGCACATATCTCCATCTGATCGCCATCCTTTTTCAGCATATACAGCGTTTAATGCACTAGAAAAAAATTATGTTCTATAATCCACTATTGGACTAGAGGGAACCACTATTAGTGACAGCTCGACTAGGCGCGATGAGACTCCTACAAAGATCACCGGTCCTATGACTTCAGTAACTGATACATATACTTTCACTATTTATATACCTAATATAGACACTATGTAGAGCATAGATCCTGAGTTGTTATCTTCTTCTAACGTTGTTTCTCCTCTACCTGATCCCCCTATTCTAGATGATTATTGTTCTTCATCCCCATAGTTGCTGGTTTCTGCACACTAGTTTTATTATATATGTCCCATTTTTTTTGTGCATGTGATGTGATGTTGTATGTGCATGCCACTTTATTTTTCCATTTCATCAACAGTCACTGTTGCTTTTGAGTGACATGGGCGTCACTATTCGACAAATTCCCATACTTTTATGCTCTGGATGAGTGGAGTATTAATTCATAATTTCATTCCATCTTTATTTTGAAATTTCTTATTTCACTCCTTCTCCTCATCCATCACACTACTGTATCCAACATCCGATGTGTATCATTAGTGTTTCACTTGCAGGACCATGTTCAATTTTATGTGTGGGTGAGAATATCTGACTATACTTGTCAATTACTTTAAAAAATGATCCAAGAGACATCATTAACAGATTAAGTCTTTTAAATTTTAGAAAATATTTGATTATTTATAATTATAAATATTATATACATAAATAGAAATTTTATATGTTACTTTATTATTTTAAATTTTATATTACTTTAAAATGATTACAGATATATTTTGATTTTTGATTAAAAATCATTTACATTTACATTTATAAGACCGATCTTTTTTATTCATTTCATGACTTTCTTGACCCTTTAATTTTCTTATTCCCGATAGTTATTTTGAACCTATTGACATATTATTCCTTATAAACTTGTTCCTGATTGATTTCTGGGATATGCATAACTACTAGAACTTGCGAGTTTTTCACATAAAAACATGATGATTTTGAATCACATTAAAATTATTATATCATTTGTTTATTTTTTATCCCCTTTTTCCATGGGGCCTAACCAACATCTATTCATCATAAAACCCTTAGAACCAACAAACATCCTTAATTGGAAGCCACATTACAAGCCTTCTTATCCATCCTACCATAATTCATTTATAATCATTAATGATTATTCTTAGGATATTTATAGAGGTAATTTGGATATTCATGTTACATTTTTTGGAGAAACCATGTAATTAAGTGTAGGTTAGTGTGCCTCCTGTTCATTTAGAGAAAAGGGTTCCAAAACAACTATTCATTGTTTTCTTAGTTGTCCATAATAAAAAAATTTGGTCTAGATTCATTCATTACACTTTATTGATGGTTTATTGACCCATGTTGGAACAGGAATATCATGGTGATGATACCCCTTTATAGGGTTTGATTAAGAATGCATATGTCATTGATCTCTACTATTGAATATCATGTATTGTAATTTTAGAATTCATCCTCCTTTTTCACGCCCCTCTGATTTTTTTAGATCATGACCTACCAACCCAAATCCAAAATCACATTTGAACATTATTGAAAGAGCTCAGGATTATTGTGATGAGACATATAATGTAGATAATGATAATACAGTCAATCCTTTTTATAGAGTGTATATACTTGAGATTGATCATATCTCTGATATAATGATCATTGATGATGAGTTTGGTATTTTTCTTGGTGAGAAAAAACATCATGTTACATGTGTATTTATGAAAATTTGAACAAATTAGAGAGAATAAGATTCAAAAGTTTAAGGTAATTAAATAGAAGGAATTATTAGAATAAGTTTTGTATTAAAATATTTTTTCCCTTTTCAAATTCCACGTATATGTCTGTAATATTTATTTGTATAATTAGATTGATGATTCCCCTTATAGATTTTGGTCTTTATAAATTAGATATTGATATTTTTCTTGATATAATGAAAATGACTTTGTGTGTGGGATATTGATGTGCCCAATTTTTGTATAGATTTTCACACATTCTATTGTTTATAAAAACATTTTTTCACCAGATACGCATTATTTTGTAGATGAAATGATATAAATCAATGATCATGATGTTTTATTGTTATCTTCCATCCAAAGACACAAATTAGAATGATCAAAAAAATTAAACTATTCATGACATGTACATTATACAGACATGTCGTGTGCCTTTTCCCAGACCCGGTTTGAACAAGTCGAGTACACGCCCATGTTGCCTACCAGAATGCCCACCCCATGTACAACCCATTAACATGTTGTGTCTCCCCTTCAAGAAGTGGTTGGTTGAAGAGGACGATTCTACACAACATGTGGGTCAAAACTACATTACATGTATCATTCCAACCAATCGAAAACACATTTAAAGACACTAGGAGGCCCGGTGAGCCACCTACCGTAGGAGAAAACAATGACAAACCATGTTGACCTTAGAAGAAAACATGTACATTTGATTACATTCGGTGTAGTTTAATAATATATAAATAAGGGATAATCTCTCCATGTTTGGTGTTTGGTACATACAGGGGGAGGTATTGCTGCTCTGTTATAGTGCCTCCCTCATATTCAAATTATAGTTTTTAATTTTATATTTCATTTATATTCTAGTATAATTATCCCCTTCCCCTTCTTCATCTCATATACATAGGATGTTTTCAGTTTCGTCTCAACATTCACACCGCACACATGGTCATAATAGTCTAGTTTTCCCCATGTTGGTGTGTTGTAATAATGATTGTGCGTTACTTGTAATCTAAATCACAATGTGTTATTTTTATTATGATTTTGTATTACAGAATCTTCAATAAAACTAATTCTTTATTTTCCATTGATTTGTAAAATACCAAGAATTACACCAATGATGAAAACTAAAGGAGTTGAAATGAGTGAATACATGACCATTGGGTGGGCCTTTTGCGACATACTTTTGGGATAAAATTCCTAAACATGTGTAAGTATTTAATTTCTGGACCATGCAATTAAATGTTAAATGGGTAATTGTTTTTTGTCGAAAAAAACAACTATGTTGAATCCCCATTGTAGATTACTCTCATTAATATATTCATTTATAAATAATTGTGATTGAAATAAATTATGATCATAGTTACAACTCCAAGATGTTAGTTTTTCAAACTTTTCTGTCATTTTTTTTAAATTTTCATAAATAATTTTAGTTTTTTTATGTTCCTATCACCATTTATTTCTAGAAAACTAATCAACACTATAGAACTTGTGTTTCACATTGATTCTTCCTCATTTCCTCATGGGTTCATCCCCGACTACCACTAAATACAGAGTTGGATGGTTTAGTAGGGGAGATTAAATTATAATTTGGACCATGCCTTGCAAGGGGGGTGTCATAATTTATCTAATAAAATGATTAATCAAATAATTCCATGATATTATATATATTTATTTATCACAAAATTAATTTAATTATTTCATTTTTCCTAATACCGCACTCATTATCTTTATCCACATTATTTCATTATAAAATGTTTCTTTCCTTCGTATCATTCTAGTTATCAAATTCCATTAATCATTATATTATATATAGATTCATTCATCTCCAACTAACTTTATAACACATGAACTCAATATTTAGTACCATATCATGCACAATACCACTGGATACACTAAACACATCACTTTTAACCCATTCATGTAGAACCAAGACTACCCCAAATACACCATCCTAAAATATTATTGAAACATCCTATAATGACAACCTGTGATAATATATAAAAAACAACATAAAAAAATAAAACAAAATACACTGCTGAACTAAACATTTTAAGGATAGCAAAATGTTTTGAAACCAAATAATATATCTCTCTCATCACCATTAGTTTGTGATATATATAAATATTTCCTATCATGTTTATTTTAAATAATAGGAATATCCACTTTAATCTCAACTCCAATTAACATATCAAACTCATAATCTAGTTGATCAATATTTATAAAGTGTAATAATAAACAAAACCACAACAATATGTCTTTAAAATTACTAAAATTATTCTATATATTATTGTCCTTCACAAATAATAAAATTTAATGAAACTAAATACAGAATCAAATATAAAAATTTAGAATCATTAATATATCATCATATTCTTGCTTTAAAAAATTCACTTTTTAATATAATTTATATTCAATTATTAAATTTTTATGGTGATTTTTTTAATATGTTAATTATATTGATTTTTATTAGAAAATTAAATTAAACACATAATAAACTGAATATATATATAAAAAACTTAATAAGACCTTATTTACACATTCAATAATCATCATAATTGGTTTATTATCTTCTCTAAATTAATTTTAAATGGAGTTTCCCATGAATTTTACCTTTTATCATAACAAACACTAATGAATCCATAAAAATATTTATAAACATATTGTAATGTCCTAAAAAATTATAATGGTAATAAATTCAGGAATATTTTCACAGATGATAGAAAAAAATATAGAAATCCAGTATCTCCTTAAATTATTGAGGTAAAATTGTATATGAATGGTGATCAGAAGGGATCATGAAACACCAAACTAAATGTGATCCATCTCAAGACCTACAAAAAATGAATCCTCATCAACGAAAACACAAATAATAACAACAACTAGATGAGGAATCACTAATATAACCTATATATAGATTTCATTAAACATAAAAAAAATGAGGGACTAAAATAATGGACTTCAGATAAAGAGAGATCAATCATCATGACATATTATGTTAAACTCATAAGAACATGTTGTAATGTCAAAAAATAAGGCCTAGGATGTGTATGGTTCAAATGAATGAATAATGGTTGAACATAAGGAATACTATAACATATTTATAAAGGAAATTACAATTAACATATAAATTTAGATGAAATAAACCTAGCAAACTTGATTATCTTTGTCAAAATTATATCTATTGTTTTAATCATTTAATGTAATCAATCCATGCTCTTCTCAGTTTATGTTTTGGTTGTTTTAAAGAAAATTATAACTAACACCACCTTGTGATGGTAACCAAAATGGTTGTGATGGCGTAATCCATAACACCAATCAAACACCACTATAGTGTAGTGATAGATCTAATAGTGTTTCAAATATTCCTGAAAATCTGATTTTCTTAAATAATCAACACATATATGCCATGAAACACCTACCGCTCCTACTATACCTATTTCTCCCTTCCAAATTCTATATAGAGGAAACCTCCAATCATCAAGGATTTAAAAATATCCTTTATAATGTAATTATTATATCCTTACGTAAATGTCACTTTTATTTATATTTATGGACCTAATATATTTCTATATTTCCTTAGAAAAGGGTATATAACTACCACACACATGATAAGGGGAATTACCCCTATACTTTTTTACATAGGGATTCCTATTATATATCCTAGATCATAAAAACATGTAAATGGATTAACATAAATATGAAGAACAACTATTCAAATATAACTCTCTATATTGGATATTTTGAATAAATTTTTTACTAACACATTATAATGTCTAAATAACCAAATTTAGTCTACCAACATATCCTCTAAAAACTCTATGACCTATTTAAAATATTTTCTTATGCCACATAATTCCAAAAAACCAAGTATCACATAAAATATTTATTAAAGGGTCCTACTAAACCTTATTTTTCCATCAAACCATCTTTATACTCCCTTATAACACACCAAAATGAATAATTTTTTGAGAAAAATTATCCCTTCCACCTGATATATCTACCAAAAAAATTTTTATCATCATTTTATGTTTACAAATTGGTAGTGGATTCTCAAAATTTCTTCCCCTATGATCTATCTTCCCAAATAAATCCATGATCCACAATATTAATTTTTAAGGAATTAATTACATCTGTAAAGTTAATTTACCAATCACCAAATTTGGAAATGTTGATCATATGAAGAAATTTTCCTTGAACAAAATTTCTTGCATGTGGAAACAATGATCATGATGAGAATAATAGAAAATAAAATTTAAGAGTTGTAACTAAGTGTATAAAATATATAGTTTACATAGGTCGAATTAGATGATTTATTGATTTTGTCACAATACAGTGTGTAATTCATCCAATGATATTGAACATTGTCTAAATAAAATAAATTTCTATTAATACATCAAAAATACATTCATTGAGTTATTCAGAATGAAATTATATTATTCTAACATAGGACTCATATTCTAGATTTTAATTTTTGAATGTGATTCTATTAATATTATGTGGCCTTTAAAATTAATGATTTAATCTAATTTTTTTGGGAAACGATGTTTTAATCTAATTGTATTTACTTGTATAAAAATTTAAACCCACATAGTACAAGGGATTTGAGTTATCCAAACGTTATAATATTCATCTTGGTGTTAAATCTCACATATCTTGTTGGTTGTGCTGGTTAATCAAATTCAACGATCCTTAGTGGCTTGTTCATCCTTTATAATTTCATGAACATTGATTTATTCCATTATAACTCCTTTACATACAAGGTAATGTTATTTAGAATAATTTTCATAATGTAAAGGAAAATTTTAATCAAATTTACCATATAGAATTACTAGTTTATAATACAAGGGAGCATAATAAACCATTTAATCTATATAATTTACTAGGTTTTACTTCAATGTTTTTCATATCACCAAAAACTGATTAAAAGTATTACATTATATTGTAGTCTTCTTGTATAATAATCTAAATTAATTAAATAATAACAATTTTTAAATAAACTCATTAAAATATTAATTTAATAATTTTCCAATACTAAAAATTCAGATTTCCGCCAAATTATTATTTAATGAAGATTATATGATATATGAAATTTGAAAAAAAAAATTAAAAATTATGTTCTAAACTCTTCAAAAAATATATAATCTTGATCTCCTATTTGATAATGAATATCCAAAAAATTCCACCAAAAAATAAAAATGAATACATATGAAACCATTTTAAAAAAAATAATGTTCATGATTATTTTATGAAATTTTTCCCTATTTATCTCTCATCTCATATTTAAATTTTTATATATGTAATGATCCATCCATATACTAATTAACAAATAAATCACAATAATATTTATGAAACTCTTTGAAAATCGAATTTTACATCAATTTATTCACATATGTGGAAAATGAATCACTGATATATGATTTAAAAAATTACAGTTTCTCCGCACAATGAGACATGAGAATGCATCTAGTCATTATTAAATTTTTGAAGATAATTTGGTGTCATATGGTTAGTGGTAAAAGTAATTAAAAATATCTATGGTAAAAATAATTATATATACTCTAAAATATAGTGAATTTATATTCTATAGGTTCAATAAATAATTCATCACATAGTGCCTCATAAAAATTAATCCCCTGAAAACCCCATGGTTGTTCTTGAATCAAGCATTATAGCTTGTTGAATTATGATCGTTTATAAATATATCTATTGAATTCATTATAGTTTTTATTCACATATAACATTATATATATAGTTTAAGGGAATAAAAATGAATATAACATGTATGACTAATGAAAATTCCTTATAAAGTCCCCAAAAAAGTCAATACACTAACAATATCATACAATAAAACAATGAATAAAAAAATATCACATGAAATTTTTCTCCATTATCAATCAGTAATTAGCTCTAAAAATTTTAATAGTAATGGGAAGGAATTAAGATATATATAAGTTATGCAGCTAAAACCTTTATGGAATGAGAGGGACCAAATTCCTAAAACCCACATGTTATGTTTTTGAGGGATTCATGTTACCAATATATAGTTTGGAGGTGTTTTGAAGTCTAGGAAAATTGTATGTAAATCAATAAGTTCCCCACATTATAGTGGTGGGAATATATTTAGTCATTTTTAGTTTCATTTTGTGGATTGGAGTTTGACATTATTGTTGCCCATTTTGTGTCGGGATACACCATGGTTGGGAAACATTCCTACAGGGCTATTTAGAAGGGGGTGTCATATAGATTGTCCACATGTTATTCATGGATTCATAGGAAACCACGATGGATATTTTTCTAATTGGTGTATCATTTTTATGGTCACTCATTGAGAAAATAGTAGTGTATAAGTCACTATATCATCGTGGTGTGCATGTTGAGGAGGATACGTCCAAGGTATTAGAGCTTTGAAAGATATAATGTCATTGGTATGAATTTATTTACCAAACATCTTAGACCACACAATTTCAACATTATTATTTTTAGTTGAATTTTTTATGAAACATGTGATAATTCAGGGTTAATATCCTAAATTATGAAAATATTCTTTGGGAGAAAAAAATCATATTGATAAAACCTATTTTATTTTGAAGGCCAATGAAACCCCATATATAATAAGTGGTTCCAAAATATCCTTGGTATTGTATTTCTTCTTTTATCAACCACTAGTAAACCCCTTTACTTTACATTATTATCCAACCACTTGTCTTGGGTGTTCTAAAAACATGGGGTTTTAGATGCTGGCCTCATAAAGAAGGTACATCACATCCACCTAGCTACTATATTATTCTTGTTCTTATTCCATTTATACATTTATTTGAGGAGAATAAAATATGATTTGGTTATGAAATCATGAATTAATGGGTGAAAAAGTATTATGAATAGATTATTTTAATGCATTCCTTTATCAATAGAGGTATTTCCTTTAGTGAAAGATGATTTATGTTCCTTAGTTCTGTCTTACATGAATAATTGACATATATCTGATCTATGGGATACTCTTATTCTTTATTCATTAAATGAATTTATTTGAATTGGTATATTTTTCATCAATTATATGAATATTACTTGTCAACAAAATAATTTAAATAATTTTCTAATCATAAAATTATAGGGGATGGGTGAAATCAAAAGCATTTACTTATTTTTGGGATTTTTATTTTGAAATCATGATTCGTTGTGTTCTGGATGAATATTCATGTTCATGAGGAATAGTTTATATTGTCTATTTTGTCATATTTTATTAGTGTTTTTTGAGTATTTGTAGTAATCTAACCCTACAAAAAGTATAAGAACCTATATATATTTTTTGAACTGATTTCCCGTGAAATTTTATAATGTTTTTGGGAATAACCAGGAACGAAAATTAATGATTTATTATTTTAATGTCACATGTGAATATAAAAAATTAATTGAATATTAAGAAGAAGTTTTTTACTATTTTATGACATGATTTCCATGAATCTGGTATGCGAACATTTTCAGTGAATCTCATGCAAAAGTGTCTGGGGATATTTGTAATCATGTATGATTGTGAAATGTGCTTAGAAATTAGTTGTTGTTTATTATTAAGGGTTGAAAAAAATTTATACAGGATTTAATTATTAATTTATAACATTCGAACGGAATAATATGGTGAGTAACTTTTATTATTTAATGTGATGTGATGGAATGATTGTATTTTCATAGTTTTTATGAAAATTGAAAAATTAATTGTTGATAGAAATTGAGCTTTTAAATATAGAAATTGGATAACATGGGAAAAGAATATAATTTTGTTAGTCATATGTGCATTTTTTTAGTGTGTCTCATTAGTGGTGGTAGTGATTGAGGGGTGTGGTCATAATTTTATATATTTCTGTTGTTGTATGAGCTAGTAGAGTTAGATTTTAAAGTATAGATTTATTACTCGCAATTGTCTATTTAAATATTATTTTTTACGGTTTTAATATATACAACCCACCAATTTTTTATATCATTACCAATAAAAAATGTTTTGGTTTCCATGCATTTTCCTCAAAATCTACGTTGTTGGGGAAACAGATTGACAAAAATCCCATTTTCCCCACTCATCAATTAATTGTTCTGTTGGTAATGGATAGTTTTGGTGATACCATTAAATGATGATGGGTGATATTAGAGAATTCTTATGATGATGAAAGAAAACATTGGATATTCCTAGTTAGTTTGAAGATATGATATGTGGTGGGGGTTTTTTAGGGGCAGGACGAGGGAATGGGGTTGAGTTCATTCACACTCAAGATATCAAACTACTATAGTGGTGAATTTTCATATGAGTTTTTGACGGTGTGATGATGATTTATCAGAGGTACAAGAGGTTTGAATTGGGAAATTTAATACACAATGAGATTCTAGGTTTTTTGGGAGGTTAGGGTATTCAAGTATGTTCCTCAATACACATTACAGAAATATATATATATCTAATTCAACGAATTGGAAGGAATAGGGGATCATGATGTATGATATTGGGGTATGAGTGTATAAAATCAATGGGGATGTGGTTGTAGGGAAGAATTGTATAAATTATCTTGATAAAAGATTATTATAAATGGATTTGTTATTTATTTATAGTGAAATAATGAGATTTATATTGGATATTTGACAAAGTTAATTCCATTATCTTATACTATTTTTTACTTTTGCATTATTATGATATTTGAAAACATGTATGGGAGACCATAGGTATGTTAATATTCAGTATACATTTTATTATCACACTATGTATATGTGATTAGTTTTTTAGGATTCAAATAGTACTTCAGGGATTGAGTTTAAACTAATGAGCCTTGGTGTAGCAATTATGGCTGAGTTGCAACTATAAGATTACATTTGGGGTCTTTTTGTGGGGAAATTTATCTTTTTTTTATATTTTATAAAACAATTTTGATTGATTGGTTTATTATTTTTTAAATTTTTTGGTATTATATCTCATTAGTAAACATTTATATATAGTGAAATTCCACCCATATGAGTGAATTTCATTATACACATGGTAATAGTGGCGAATGTGGGGCTTACTAGAGGCTGAACACAAGCAACCATAATCTCCCTTCAATATTTGTTTTATCTGGGGTACCCTAGGATGTAGGTTGTATTGAAAGAGAGTTATCAATGGTTTTTATTTAGATAACGGTGCGTACAAGTATTTAGGAACATGGGAGGACTCCATGTTTTTATTTGAAAAAAATATTCATAGAGTATTGGGCATGACATAGATTATGACAACCCTGCTTTTATTACAAACATAAACATGATTTATTACATAAAACATCACTTGATACAACAAATAAGATCGAGAAGTTTAGTGTATTTGGGGCTTAGGATATTTACATAAAAACTTGAAACATGAAATACAACAACTTTATTGAAAACATCCTTTACATGCCCACTACATTCCCTCATACTTAGAATTGCATAGGATAACCTGAGGACATTCATAAGAAAAGGGTGAGATATAAAGACCAGTAAGGGAGTACACATGGAATAACATGAGGATGTACAATAAATGTTAGACAACATGAATATCAATATATCATAAGAGAAACATGAACAAAAATCCATAATAAATCATGATAATCATAACATGGAAATGTGGCAACAACACTTATCATGGAATTAGCATGAGCCAAGGCCCATTGCACATGGAGCATGAGTAAATCCTCATTGCACATAATTAATGATTAAACCCTCATTTCACTTGAATTATAATGAGTCAACACTAATTACACATGATGTATCATTATACTATACTTTACCCAATGCATTGGAGTGCTATAAGGGTTCACCCTTCTTAAACATTTCATTTCATGCATAAGTGTGCCACATGGATCATAAAAAATGGGTTCATTAAACATAATCATTTATTCCATGATAGTGGAATGTGGAATTCATACATGAAACATTATAATCAATTAGTAAATGTGAATAAAGGTGAATACCCTTGATGGAGAAATGGTCATGGTATTCACTACACAATGGAATTGACTTAGAAAATCGGTGCGATTTCTGCAGCGTAACGGTGTGACGTAAAAATTCATAAAAAAGGTTGATGAGAGAGAAATGGGTTCCTCATCATATTAACTTGTAATAGAGAGTATGGAGGTCATATAGATACATGTTCCAACAATTTTAATGGAATACAGGTTCATGATACAAGAGCATTTCTTGAATGTAAAAAAGAGAGAGAAGTTCCTTTAGGAATTTCGACATAGTAACGGGTGTACATGGGAGTCATTTAATGAGAGAGAAATGGGTCTCACGTCATTAAAACAATAATAGGGCAGTATGGGGTAGGTGTGAAACCATACCCCAACATTCATTATTGAAATTAAAAGGACAATACAACTTAAAGAAATTTGACAAAAATGAGAAAGGAAGAAAAAACCCTTACTTGGAAGTGTGCTTTCAAAGGCTAGAGAGAGGATTGTAAGAGGCTTCTTGGGAGCTTGGGGAACCATGGGAGGATTCTAGAGAGAGTAGGGAAGTTCTTGGACGAACTCCAAAGGTTTTGAGTGAAGAGGAAGGGGGAGCATGGGTGGGTTTATATAAGAAAGGAGAGGGAATTCTTTATTATTTAGGATTGGGACTCCTTATATTAAAATTATCCAAACCACAAACCATCCCATGGTTTTTGCCCATGGTTTTTGGCAAAGGGAAGAGGAAAAAAATATTTTATATGAACAAAGTCCGAAATTCATAAAATAATAGGGTTGCTTCTGTGGAGGTGAGTCACACCCCCATGGAAATTAATTTAAAAAGACAAGGTGTTTAAAAAGTCTTGAGGGGTCCATTAATGCTTTGAAAAGTAAGTAAAACAAACCCAAAATTACATTATTTTAATGTTAAAAATATATTGGCCGAAAATAAAGATTATAGTATTTTATTACATGACCATTTGGTCATTATGATGTCATAAAACACATTGTATATTTAAACAGTATATAATTTTTACCCAAACATTTAACTATCTCAGAAAATTATGAAAAATTCACCGTTGGATAATTTCGACGTCCGGATTCCCGAAAAAACATTTATTTTATCTAAATAATTTTCTAAATATGTTAATTTTAACTTTCAAAATAAAAACTGACATTTATCGAAAATTCACGGGTTTTGACAGAAATGGATTTCAAACCTTAATGAAAATTATAATTGAATTCATACAATTATAAGATCAATTATATTTAATAAAAATTAATTTTATAATAATAATAATATTTTATTAGAATATTTTTTTAATCCAAAAATCCATTAATTTAATAAAATAAAATTATTAATTAAATAACAACTAAAAAGATTATTTGTACTTTAAAAACTATTTACAATGTATCAAAAATGACTAGAAATTATTTTGATTATTATATACAAAAATAATGTAAAAGAACATAGTACTAATTATTTGATACATAACCCCTCAAAATAGCCGCATAAGACCTAAGGGTAAGGTGTGTTATAGTGACAGACTCTTGGGGTGGCTCGGATAGCATCGCTCGAGTGGTAATTTCAATCAACTTCCACTTTTCTCGTAGACGGTCACGTTTGAGCTTGACATGATGAAGCTCAGATTCCGATTGGTCAAGAGAAAATCCCAAAGACACCACCTCTTTTTCGAGCTCCGACAAATGGGATTCGTATGGGTCATTTCTACTGGATGATCCCATCGCTTCCTTTGTTTGAGTAAATTGGATTTGTTAAAGTCCTATATTTATACTAATCGTGTGATCACTATTCAATGGCTATATTAGCAATGGTTAAAATTCATAACATAATACCAAGGAAGTTTAAATTTTATATAAATATAGATAGACATTTAATTATATCAATATTGATTTCCATTAGAGAAACATAGGGTCGTTACAATATTGCCCCCTTAAGAAATTTTACCAAAGAAATTTTTATTTTCCCACACAAAAACAGATGTGGGTAATATAGCTTCATCATTTCCTCCAATTCCCAAGTTGCTTCTTCAAACTTGTGGTTTCTCTACAACACCTTGAAGAGGGGCATTGCCTTATTTCGTAGAACTTTTTCTCTATGATCTATGATCTTCACTGGTTGCTCCTCATAAGAAATATCATCTTCCAATTGTACCACCTCTGAAGAGAGTACATGTGAAGGGTCCGGTATGTACTTCCTTAAGAGGGAAACATGAAAGACATCATGTACATTGGCCATAGTAGGTGGATGTTCTAGTCGATAGTCCACATCCCTGACACGATCAACAAAAACCAAGGGGCCGATTTACCTTGGACTTAACATCCCTTTCTTTCCAAACCTCGTGACCTTCTTCCACAGAGATATGCGTAGAAAAACCATGTATCCAACTTTAAACTCAAGGTCTCATCGATGATTAAGTGCATAATTCTTCTGTCGAATCTGGGATTCCTTGATATGCTGATGAATGGTTTTCACATTCTCGACCATTTCCTTGACCATTTCTGGTCCAAGAAACTTACGTTCACCGACCTCATCCCAACATGACGGTGTCTTGCACCTTTTACCACATAGGGATTTTTATGGTGCCATTTGGATGCTTGATTGGAAACTGTTATTATAAGATAACTCAACCAGAGGAAGATTTTGATCTCATCCTCCTTTAATGTCCATTGAGCATGCTCTGAAACATTTCCTCAAGTGTTTGGATAGTCTGCTCGGATTAGTCATCAGTTTGAGGATGATAAGTCGTACTGAAGTTCAGTTCAGTATTCAAAGCATGTTGAATACTCTTGAAAACATAGAGGTGAATCTTCGATCTTGATCAGACACAATAGATAGTGGTACTTCATGAAACCTTACTACATCCCTGATATATATCTGTGCAAGTTGATCCAATGAGAAATCCTCCCAAATAGCAATGAAGTGTGCAGTCTTTGTAAGATGATCCACAACAACCCAGATTGAATTGTTGCCTTTGGATGTCCTAGGAAGTCCGATGGAAAAGTCCATGGTGATTTTCTCCCATTTCCATTCTGGAATGGGAAATGGTTGCATCATCCCCTTAGACTTCTGCCTCTCTTCCTTCACTTGCTAACACACCAGGCACTTTGATGTATATTCAGCGATCTCCTTCTTTATATTATCCCACCAAATGTTTTCTTGGGGATCTCGATACATCTTTGGGCTCCCTGGGTGAATAGAGAAATTTGAACTATGTGCATTATCCAAAAGTTCCTTCTTCAGCTCCAGACTCGATGGAACACACAGTCTTTTCCCAAACTACATGATTCCCTCTTCATTAACATTAAACTCTGAATATTTTCCCTTTTTATAGCTTCCACATTCTCCTGAACTCCCACACCATCATTTTCAGCATCCTTTAACCTTTCCAAAAGAGACAATTGAGCAATAATTTGTGAACGCATTGATGATTTTCCCTTCTCTATGATTCCCATTTCCATATTCATCAATTCTAAGAAGATTGGATCCTTCTCATTTCTCATCATTTATAGAATCGCCGGGTCCTTTATACTTAGGGCATCTGCCACCTTGTTCACTTTCCCAGGGTGGTAATGTTTTGAATAGTCATAATCCTTGATGAGCTCTATCCATCTTCACTGGCACATATTATGCTCTTTCTGTGTGAATATATATTTAAGACTCTTGTGGTCATATTATATCTCACATTTCTCTCCATAGAGATAATGCTGCCAGATTTTCAAGGTAATGATCACCGCCGCAAACTACAGATCATGTGTCGTATAGTTTTGCTAATATATTATCAACTGCATTGAGGCATATGATATCACTTTATCATTCTGCATCAGTACACATCCTAATCCCTTCTTTTAAGCAGCACTGAATACCACAAAAAGTTCCCCACTTGTGGGTATAGTTAGCACGAGCACAGTGATAAGCCTCCTTTTCAAATCCTTGAAGCATTCATCGAATTCATCACTCCATGAAAACATTACTCCCTTTTGAGATAGCTTGGTAAGTGGGTTGTACAATCGTGAGAAATTTCTCTGAAAACGTCGATAATTTCCAGGTAACCCCAGGAAGCTACGGATATCCGTTACCGATGTTGGCCTCGGCCATCCCTCAATTGAATCTGTTTTGGAGGGGTCCACAGATATCCCATTTCTTGTGATGATATGACCCAATAATGGGACATCCTTCAACCAGAACTCACACTTGCTATACTTTTCATATAGATTCTCCTTGCGCAAAGACTCTAGTATAGATTTTAAATGCCCTTCATGATCCTCCTTTGTTTTGGAGTATATTTGAATATCATCTATAAAGACTACCACAAATTTTTTAAGGTAATCTTTAAATACTCTATTCATCAATTCCATGAATATTTCTGGAGCATTGGTGAGTCCGAAAGACATTATTATGAATTCATAGTGCCCATATCTTGTACGAAAAGTAGTCTTGGGGACATCTTCTTTCTTCACCCTCACTTGATAATATCTCGACCGCAAGTCCACCTTGGAGAAGTAATATGCTACAAGCAGCTGATCGAACAAGTCATCAGTTCATGAGAGGGTATACTTTTTCTTTATTGTGATTTTGTTATGTTCATGATAATCGATGCAAAGCCGCATTGACCCATACTTCTTCTTGACGAAGAGTACTGGTGCAACCCATGGTGAAGCACTTGGGCGTATAAACCCTTTATCTAGATTCTCTTATAGTTGTTTCTTAAGCTATTCAAGCTCAACCACATCCATTCTATATGGACTCTTCGATATTTGTAGCGCCCTAGGTATAAGTTCAATTGAGAACTCAACATCTCTTCTATGAGGAAGACCTGGCAGTTCCTCGGGAAACACTTCCATGAATTCCCTCACAATAGGCATTTCTTCAAGTATGGTTTCTTCCTTGGACTCAATCATCTGATCCAAATACGCGTGCTCATGGGGCAGTAATATCCATGCTTGAGATGATGGAGCTAAATGAGATTCATCTTCCTCCTGACACTTGTAAAGAATCGGGTGTCGATTCATCATATGAAGTGTGATTTCCCTCTCCCGACAATTTATATTGTCTCTATATAAGGAAATCAAATACCTGTCATTAATTGAATCAAATTCCACCAGAGGGAGTATGATGAGGTCCACTGGGAAATTCAATCCCCAGATTATAACAGGGGAGGACTTATATTAATGGGATGCAATGATTGCCCCATTTTCTGTACTCATCGACATCTTCACTTCCATGATTTGTGGTGGTGCTGGGATTGTTCTACTAAACATTCAAGATATAAAAGAATTCTTAGAACCTGAATCAAAAATTACGTTCGCTATTCTTGAATGAATAACTAGCATACCTGTCACCACTTCGTTGTCGGGGTTCACATCGGCAGAAGTGATGGACAAAGCTCTTCCTTGCTTCCTTAGAGGTTATTGGTTGCCTCAAAAAACCCTTGGAATAGGGAACTGATTTGCAAAATGACCCAGTTCTTTGCATTTGTAGCATTGAAAAATGTGTTGAGGTTCGAACAGAGCGTTCCTCTCCTCTGTCGCAGCCACAAGTCTTTCTTGCCAAAAATTAACAGCTAGGTGCCCTTCTCTTCCACACCTGAAGCATTTTCTCGTCCCCTTAAGGCAACATCCCGGGTGATTTTTTCTGCACTTTTGGAAAGTGGGGTGCTGGATCTTCTTAGCACCATTGAATTTATCCATCGGACCACTAGCCTTGAATTCCACCTTACACTTCTTGTCCCCATGATATCCCTGTGATTCCCCGATCTCCATTTCGACCTTGGGGGCACAACAGAAAATTTCCTCAGAGCAGTTGAAGTCACGGATTGCTAATGCTTTCCACAAGCTAGGATTCATTCAACCTAAGAAGCGGTCAACCATACATTCGGGGGTAACAACAAAGCCGGAAGCGTATCGTGCAAGAATTGTGAATTTTTCCTCGTATGCTCCTACAGATTCTTCATCTTTTTTTCCTGAGGTAAAGGAAGTCCCTTTCCATGTTAAGCCGGAGGGTGCACGGAAAATATTTATCGAAAAACATCTTCCGAAAATCCTTCAATTCCAACTCCTCGATCTCCACCTCAGGCTTCGTATTTTTGATCAACATCCACCATTGATCAGCTTCACCCTCCATATGATAAGAAGCTAGGAGAACCTTCTCTTGTTCAGAACATTGAAGGATGGAGAAGATCTTTTCAATGGAGTTGATCCATTGTTCAGCGATCGTGGGATCAGATGATCCACTAAATGTAGGAGGCATTTTCCTTATGAAGCTCTCGATAGTGACTTGTTCCTTATTAGGGGGTTTTGGACATTCCTCTATACCCGTGTTTCTATTCAAGACGTGAGTTAGCTGTGAGGGAAGCGTGATAATGTTCGTGATTCCCGCTACCATTGGATTGGGCATCTCATTAGTACAGTCATCACACTGATCTTCACAACGATTGTTAGCCCGAGTCCTCCTATTACCGGAAATTAGTTGGAATAAAAGGAAAGTTAGGGGTAACACATAAAGGATAATCCAAAGACAAAAGTTGTTGACTTATAAATAATCTTTTATTTCCTTACTCATGAGTCTATATGTTTCAATCTAGGCTTTTCATGATCTACTTTCTAACATATTTTCGTAGGGGAAATTTTTTAATTCCCTTAATAAGGGTTCATATTAAGCTTTTAAATTTATCAAAACATATCCCCCGGGAGTTTCGTAACCAAGAGTGCTGCAAGGCCCGTTGTTGTTCACCAGTTCCTGTTCGAGTCTCTCTTAAAGTAGTGTTTTTGGGTTTTACCCCTAGGATACATCTGTGCTAGAGCCACCTCTACCTTCTCGTATCCAGAGAGGGATGTCTTTGTCTGATAATCAACTTACTCAGTACATACCAAATAATAGGGATGTTTTTATTATACTTAGTATTGTCTCAAAGGCTTTACTAGGGTTTTCTAATCCTAATATCTTAAATAACTAAACCTATTCTCTGATACCAACTATGAAAACCCTTCTTTTATTACAAACTTAATCACGATTTATTACATAAAACATCACTTGATACAACAAAGAAGATTGAGAGGATTAGTGTCTTTGGGGGTTAGGATCATTACATAAAAACTTGAAACATGACATAAAACTTCTTTATTGAAAACTTCGTTTAGATGACCACTACATTCCCTCATACTTATCATTGCATGGGATACCGTGAGGACATGAATAAGAAAAGGGTGAGCTATAATTCCTAGTATGGGAGTACACATGGAATAACATGAGGAGTACAATACATGTTAGACAATAGGCATATCAATATATCATAAGAGAAAAATTAACACAAAGTCATGATAAAGCATGATAATCATATCATTTAAATGTGGAAACAACACTTATCATGGAATTAGCATGAGCCAAGACTAATTGCACTTGGAGCATGAGTAAATCCTCATTTCACATAAAGCACGAGTAAACCCTCGTTGAACTTGAATTATCATGAGTCAAAACTCATTGTACATGATGTATCATGATACAATACTTTACCCAATGCATTGAAGCGTTATAAGGGTGCACCCATCTTAAACATTTCATTTCATGCATAAGTGTGCCACATGGATCATAAAACATGGATTCATTAAACATAAAAATTTATTCCACGATAAATGAATGTAGAATTTATACATGAAACATTATAATAAATGAGTAAATGTGCATAAAGGCGAATACCCATGATGGAGAAATGTGCATGGTATTCACTACACAATGGCATTGCCTTAGAAAATTGGTGAGATTTCTACAGCGTAACAGTGTGATGTAAGAATTCATAAAATAAAGTAGATGAGAAAGAAAGGGGTTCATCATCATATTTACATGTAATGGACAGTAATTTTGTCATATATATACATTTCCCAACAATTTTAATGGAATTTAGGTTCACGATACAAGAGCATTGCTTGAATGTAAAAATGAGAGAGAAGTCCCTTTCGGAATTTTGGCATAGTAACGGGTGTTCATGGGAGGCATTTAATGAGAGATAATGGGGTCTACCATAATTAAAACAATTAGAGGTCAGTATGGAAGACGTGTGAAAACATACCCCATCATTAATAATTGATACTAAAAGGGAAATACAACTTAATGAAAATTGACAAAAATGACAAAGGAAGAAAATACCCTTACTTGGAAGTGTGCGCCCAAAGGCTAGAGAGAGGCTTGTGAGAGGATTTATGGGAGATTGGGGAACCTTGGGAGGATTCTAGAGAGAGTAGGGAAGAGTATGGACGAACTAAAAAGGTTTTGAGTGAGTAGGAAGTGGGATCTTGGGTGGGTTTATATAAGAAAGGTGAGGGAATTCTTTATTACTTAGGTTTGGGACCCCTTATAATAAATTAATCCAAACCACAAACCATCCCATGGTTATTGCCCATGGTTTTTGGTAAAGTGAAGCGGAAAACAATATTTTATTAGGCCAAAGTCCGAACTTCTTAAAATATTAGGATGGCTTATGTGGAGGTGAGTCACACATCCAGGTAAATTAATTTAAAATGACAAAGTGTTTAATAAGTCTTGAGGGGTCCATTAATTCTTTGCAAAGTATGTAAAAAAACCAATAATCACATTATTTTAATTTTAAAACATATATTGACCTAAAAAAACGAATATAGTATTTTATTACATCACTATTGGGTCATTATGATGTCATAAAACTCATTATATATTTAAATGGTATTTAATTTTTACCCAAAAATTTGAATGTCTCAAAAAATTATGAAAAATTCACTATTGGATAATTTCAATGTCCTAATTCCAGAAATAACCTATATTTTATCTAAATAATTTTCTAAATATGTTAATTTTCACTTTTAAAATAAAAACTGACATTTATCGAAAAATCACGAGTTTTGACAGAAATGGATTTCAAACAATAATAAAAATTATAATTGCATTCATAAAATTATAAGATCATTTATATTTAATAAAAATTAATTTAATAATAAAAATAATATTTTATTAAAATATAAATTATTTCAAAAATCCCGTAATTTAATAAAATAGAATTCTTTATTAAATAATAAATAAAAAGACTATTTTTACTTTAAAAACTATTTACAATGTATCAAAAATGACTAGAAATTATATTCATTATTATATAAAAAAATTATTTACATGAACATAGTACTAATTATTTGTTAAATAACCCCTTAAAATAGCCACATAACACCTATGGGTAAGGTGTGCGATGGTGACAGTCTCTTGGGGTGGCTTGGATAACATCGCCCGAGTCGTAATTTCAATCAACTTCCACTTTTCCCATAGATGGTCACGTTCGAGCTTGACATGATGAAGCTCATCTTGGGCTTGGTCATGAGCGAAGCCCAAAGACTCCACCTCTTTTCCGAGCTCCTATAAATGGGCATCGTCTAGGGAAATTCTACTGGATGAGTCCATTGCTTCCTTTGTCTGAGTAAATTAGATTTGTTAAAGTCCTATATTTATACTAATCATGTGATCACTGTTAAATGACTGTATTAGCAACGGTCAAAATTATTAAGATAAAACCAAGGAAGTTGAAATTTTATATAAACATAAATAGACATTTAATTAGATCAAGAGGGATTTCCATTAATGAAGCATTGGGTTGTTACATAGATAGTGGAGGTTAACAGTGTAATGATGATTTAATCTCCCATGACCTAATGCACAAACATTGAAATTTCCAAATGGTTAAGTGAAGGGTCACTTCTTAAATGGTAGATATCATGGTTAGGTACATGAAAAATACTTGTTTGTACGTATGAATGATTTCTTTTAATGTTTGTAATTCCATGAACACAGAATCATAGGTTTGAATAAATTTTATTCTATTTAATATGGACGTTTGTTTGAAAATTGAAATTTATTTTCTAACATCACAAATTTTGTGGGGGTGAAAACTTCTCCTTTAAAGACACATTTTCCCATGATGTGGATTTTTGTCTTGTATGTGACACATGGACACCCGATGGGGGAAATATAATTGTATTTTTATATGTTCTCTTGATTCATATTAATGCAGAATCCATATGATGAAGATATGTGTGGTTTTATTTTTTTCTTGAATATATTTTGTAGATTAATTAAAAATTTCATGAGAAATGATACTCACATGTATAAAATGGTTAAAGGATTAAATCCTTTTTTATTATTATATTTTTATATGTTTCTTGTTAAAGAATGTATTTTAGAAAAATAATTGATCATTAAACTAGAAAATATTATTTTTTAAACCTCATGTATTTTTAATCCTCCTATGTATATTTTTTAATCACATTTTCTGATGTTATTCACAATGATATTAGATTTAAACTAATGATGATATAATATTGGTATGGATGAGAAGTTAATTTATACCAATTTCATGATAATTTATTATGTTTTAAAAAATTATAATGAATTCTTTATTTCATTTGAAATTATAATCTTCATTTCAAGGATACATTTTTTCATAAAATAAATGATAAATTTACATTAAAAATTATTCGGTAACAAATTTAGAGTGTTTTAAAAAAATCATAAATACTCATGTTTTAAAAGAAAATTAAGGATTTTTTATTAAAATATTTTTCAAGTGATCATTTAAAAATTATTTTATCCAAATTTATGTGTTCAAATATAATGGTATCGATACATGTAATTCAAGAATAAAAATTTTTGAAAAAATTTATATTTTTTGTATCCCTTTTATTCATGTTCTATGAGATTGGAATTATGCATAGTCTCTGTTAATTTTTTTACAATAAAATTTTGACTTTTTTTCTAAGTATTTTATTAATGTTTACTTTTTATTTTAGTTTTTTATTATTATGATGACTTAATGATTGAAAATAATTCCTTATAAATTGATACATAAATGTTAAATGATGCCTTTTTATGTCTTGTGACATGATGGGATATTTTTATTTAATTATTTATATTACAATATATTTTTAAAATATAAAAATAGAGATTAAAAATAAAAAAATGAAAGATGGTAATTAAAATAAATATTTTAAAATATTTTTAAAAATATATCAATATGTTGATTAATGATGAATCATTCATAATAGTGTATAATTAACTAGATGAACATTTCTGATATATTATCTTATATGAATATTCATTTGATATAAAATCATTAATTTTTAATGTGAATGTTTAAAGAGAATAATTTTTATTTTTAAATTTCAAAACATGAAAATTTATTTATAGTTCCATGATTATTTTTTTAGTATCACTGCCAAATTAATTGTGATTCATTTTATTAAAATGTAATTTTAGGGTTGTGACCTCTGGTTGATTATATTTTTCATATCAAAGAAGTGTTTTAGTGAATGTAAAAAAATAACATATATAAGGAAAATATAAATTAATTTTGAATTATTGAAATTAATAAATGACTTTAAAATGAAATACATGAACATATTGTTGAAGAAAGATTTTTCTTGACGACTCAAATTTTTTGTAAATTGTTTCTTCTATGTGAATTATTTTGTTATATTTGATTATATATTAATAACAAAAAGGGAACATATAGAAAATAAGTGGAATATTAGAAGAATTTTGAAAAATTGATAATTATGTAACATTATAAAAATGTTATGATGTAATCATTATAAACATAATATAATTATTCAGGTGCATTATAAGAATCAAGCTAGAAGAATCTCCCATGATTTTTTTTATAACTCCTTGTATCAATAATATATAAAATGCATCCGGTAACATGTTTTCTGTTAAATTATATTCCTCCAAGAAAATAATAATTAGTGTCATGTTGATTTACTTATATGATTGTTTCAGTTTTTTATGATGTTTTTTTACATATTTTTTTTATAAAATTTCATTTCATGACCCATCCTATGGGCCCCACTTCATGACTACCCCAAGCCCACCTTTCTTATGCCAGGGCTGGCGACTAGCGCCGGAAATGTGTTTCCCTTATATTGTATGGAATTTCATTTTAACATGTATAGACACACAATACATGAACACACCAAAAAAGAAACCATGATGTATAATATATTAGTAATAGTGTGCAGAATGTAAAGGGGATGGAAAACAAGACCAAATGAAATGAATAAGTACAACTGAATGTACAAATACAACTAAAAATTGACAAAAAGATCTGGGATCATCCACCTTGGATCCTACCTAAAGGGTATGTACAACTCATGATCAATATTCCCTGTGTCATGTCATGCCAAATGGTCCACCTATGAGAATCATCCAATCTGGGCTCCCTTATCCTCGATCAATATTGTCTCTCGTCTGCACAAGACAAAACAACGTGCGAGTGTATACCCTTTATGGGGGAGTATAACGATACCCTATAGGGACCCCGAGAACCCATATGTCTCCAAGAGTTCAAAAAAGAAAATACCATAAATGAGACCCCAATCTCATGCATGAAGCGATATATATCAACACTTCTTATGTATATGACAACACATATTCCTTTGTTATCAAGATATACTCATCTCACACATGATGAAAGAATACCACAAATGTAGAAGTAAAACAAGGGTAACACCATGAGGTTAGAATTACCACGTAGGTAACACCATGAAGATATATGTACCACATAGGTAACACCACGTTGATAGAAGTACCACACTAGTAACACCACAAAGACAACACCATGAAGGTAGAAGTACCACATAGGTAACACCATGATGACAACACAACAATGGTAGATGTACCACATAGGTAACACCATGAAGATAAAAGCACCATAATGATAGAATGCTGATCTCACATCCATAAAACATATGTATAGAAGTACAAATGATTAGTCATAATCTAGATCATCTTATTCTGTTATGTGGCACTGCTATTGACCCACACAGGATCGATATGTACTAACCCCCACTGAACCACATATGATCTGACCCTCACAGAATCGGTATGTGCTAACCCACATAGGATCGATGAGCGCATACCCACACAGGATCTGATACTAGCTGAACCACATAGGATTGATAGATGATAACCCACACAGGATCGATGTTTTTACTTCACATTACAGTCTGCCACAGGATTCATCACACAAGGTGTAATCGAGTTCTGAGAATCATTTCCTAGATATATTGGTTGTACCTCAACTACCACCATGCTCTAAAATGATATTAGCTAAAAAATTCCTTGTCGTATGGGTTCCAATGCGACAAACGGTGCGTGAATCAGACGCCTAGTCTGTGAGTTATAAGCGTTTTAGTTTTGAGGGCCTGGTTGGATTCGGGTTCAATCCAACACGGTCGTACTCCAACTGTATGAAAAAATCAATTTCAGTATACCAAAAGGACCCACTCACTCCAAGGGTCCCAAGGCTATAGACGGTTCATCAAACAGATGCCATGTTATCATGTTATGGCCCTTTTAGTGTTTCTGGGTCTGGTTGTGCCCGGGTCTGGTCCGAATTGATCTGAGCTGAACCGAACAAGTTTTGGTTGACCTGACATAGTGTGGGTCCATCCTAACTGGTCTGTACCATGGAATGCTCGGCCAACAATAGGGTAGCTCGACCTGCTAGGGGGTGGCTCGGCCCTCAAGGGGGCAGCCCGACCCGCAAGTGGGAGACTCATTATGCAAGGGGGAAATGATTCCCGCAAGGGGGCACAACCCACCGGTCTGTCCAATGGTGGGGTCCACCCTAGCCACCACATGGGTTGAGGCCCCTAGTATCCTGAACTTGTCGAAGGTTTCTCAGCTAGTGAAATGGCGACCCAATGTTGGTGTTGGCCGGTCACTACAGAACCCACTAGTGGCGCAGGTTCCTCCTCTGTCAGGGCTTCGGCTGCGGCCTCATGCCCACCAGTGTCATGCTAGTCAAACCCCACATGCCTACTATGGATGGACGATATGCTGTCAACCTCCACCGACCGCCATGACAGAGGATCCGCAGCTGGTTCCTACAACGACATGAGTGCACCACCTCCTCCCTCTCCCACTACAGCTTCGGCTGTGCCACCTTGCTCACTGGCGGAACGTGACGGCGCCCAAAACCTCTTCTATTGTCGTCTGCATAAGGTGGATGTAAATAAGGTATGAAATATTCAAATAACTCTTTAAAAAAAGTTAAACCCTACCTATAAAATGGTGGAGAAACGCCCATGGTAGTTGTAGTGGGTCAGTGTTCGTCGTCCCTGAAACTAGACTCCAATGACTTCTCCTGATCGTTAATGTTTTGTTTGGGGTTTAGATGTCGCACATCACTACCCACTGAAACCAGCTCTATCCTCCACAGTTTGTGTCACTGAACTTTACTAGAACATCATTTCATGGCGAAGTAGTGCTGATACCACTCCCCGAGCCCCATATAAATAGGATTGGGGGAGCATTTCTATCACTCATTGGACATATTGGGAGATCATCAATATGGAACCATCCAAATTCACCAAAAAAGATATTACATAGGATTGAATGGTCAATCCATTTTTTGGATGGACAACCTCTAGTCCCACATTGTGTCTTGTCCATTGGGGGGAAATAAAGAATATATAAATTAACTATGTTATTTTTATTATTTTTAAAATGTCGAAAAAACTAACATTTTATCTAAACCCACTGTGGTCGAAGTAAAGCATCCCTTAAGCGAATCTCGGCACTGCGGATTCAATGGTTCCTTCATATTATTAATCTGAGACATGGTTCAAAAGCTAGTAAGTTTCACTCGCGGGTTTACTGAACATACCTTAATAAAAGTTCAGAAATTCATTCTGGGAATAACAGGCCTCGGAATCACAGGATGTCAATTTTTGCAGTCTTGTAATAATACCATATAATTATAAACAATTACATGGAAAATCTGGGTCTTTACATTCTCATCACCTTAGGGGTTTTCATCCTTGAAATACACAATAATGAATGAGAAAAAAAATGTGGGTACAGAGCACGAATCTTAGCCTCCTACTCCTATTTACTCTGCTGAAGGTTCTCGTGCTGCTAGTGAACACGCACTAGAGGTATCGACCGCCCATGAACGAATCTCTCTTGATGATCCTCAATCTCTACTGGAACCTCCATAAACATCGCCTATTCATCAAATTATAGCTCACCATGGACGATGAAATGAGATGGGTCATGAATATATATCCTCATCTGGGATATGTTGAAGGCGTCATACACCCTCTCCAACTACAGTGGATGTTCCCAACATTATTCTACCTCACCTATCCTCTGATGTATTAGAAATGTTCTAATTAACCATTTTGATAACTTGTCGCCTTGTCCAAATCTCTATAATCCTCATCGAGGTGAGACCTATAGGAAGACATGGTCTCCCACCTCAAACTCAAAATTTATATTCCTACTGTATGAATAATACTTTGGCATGCTCTTTAAAGTCATCATCGACTCCTGGATGATATGCCCCTTCTCAGTGATAGCCCGTACCACCTCTGGACCCCTAAGTGGTTACTCCCCTAGGTCTATCCAGCATATAGTTGATCTACATGGTCAACCCTATAAGGCCTCTAATGGTTCCATACTCATGATGTATTGATAACTATTTTTGTACACAAACTCCACCAAATGCAATTGATTCTCCCAACTATGGCCAAAATCTAAGACACATGCATGAAGCATGTCCTCTAGTGTATGTATGGTCTGCTTAGTCTGACCAACCATCGGAGAATGAAAGTTGATGCTCAAATGTTGATAAGTCCCGAACACCTCCTGTAATCCCTTATACAACCTAGATGTGAAACATGCATCACGTTCAAATACGATCGTTGATGGAACCCCACGAAATCGCACAATCTTTTTTCTGTAGAGGCATCCTAATCCCTTTACTAATCCTGGGTTTTAGATATGTATGATGTGGGCAGACTTTGTGAGGCAGTCAACAATAACCTAGATGGAATAATGTCCCATTGGACTTTTGTGGAAGCCATGTGATAAAGACTATGGAGATTCCATCCCACTTCTACTACAACACCTCTAGTGGATATGCTAAGACAACTAGAAATTGATGCTCAACATTCACTTGCTGACAAGTGAGGCATCAAGAAACATACTTCGGCACTGCTCTCTCCATCCATGTACACCAGTACGGATGCTCGAGGTCCTGGTACATCTTCTCTACACCATGATGTACTGCCTGAGGGGACGTATGGAACTCCCTATACACCTCCTCCAGATGAATAACTAGGACCATGGTACATCCTCTGAAGAGGATGACCTACTCCCCACCATCCTGAAATCCATCAGGTGTATGTCCTGAGGATATATGAGCATGTCGAGCCTCACAGTCTATGTCCCCAAGAATCACCTCTCGAACACACCGATGTAGTGGGGGAGTGACTTTCATATGCTGAAGGTATGTTTCTCCATCTCTATCCATGCAGGATATCTGCAACGTGACTAGTTTCTATGTCGCCTCACTCAGCAACTATTGACCATACCTCCTGCTGAGTGCATCTGATACCACATTCCCCTTCCCAGGAGTATAGACTATCTGAATGTCATAGTTCAAGAGGAACTATAGCCATCGTTTATGTCTCATGTTCAGGTCCTTTAGAGAGAAGATATACTTGAAACACTTATGATCATAGTAGACTGTGAAACATTCTCCCATCAAGTATTGTCTCCACATCTTAAACGTGAATACCACTACTGATAACTCTAGGATATAGGTAGTTTAGTTCAACTCATGTTGTCTCAAATGTAACAAACCATAATCGATAACTACTTGATTCTGCATCAGGACACATCCACATCTGTTCCCTTAGTCGTCATTGTTGACTACATACCCAACTCCATCTTCTGGTAGCCTCATGATGGGGGCACTCATCAGTCTCTACCTCTGCTCCTGAAAACTCTGCTTGTATCTCTCCATCAATATGATGGGTTGTCTTTTCTTTTTCAAAGATGACAAGGTTTTTGTATCACTAGAAAAGTCAGGAAAAATATCTGATATTATCCAGATAACCCTAGGAAACTCCACAGCTCGGTCAGACTCCCTGGTGGCTCCCATGAAAGTATAGCCTCTATCGTCACTAGATCCACTGCAACTCCGGCCTATGAGATAATGTGTCCCCTAAAGTGGACCTCTCATATCCATAAATATAACTATGAGATCTTATCATAAATTTGGTGCTCTTAGAGTATATCCAGAACTATCTACATATGATAGGCATTTTCCTCCTTTGACGTTAAATAAATTAAGATGTCATTGATGAAGACCACAACAAAGTGATCGCGGTATGGCTGGAAAATCCTTCTCTTGAGTCCCATGAAAAATTTTGGGGAATTGGTCATGCCAAATGGAATTACCAAGAACACACAATGTCCATAACTACATCTGAAAGATGTATTCTGAACATCCTAATCTCGTACCCTGAGCTAATGATAGCATGATCTGAGGCATATCTTTGGAAACCAATGACCTCCCTTTAGTAGATCAAAAAGATCATAAATCCTTGGAAATTGAAACTTTTTTTTCATAGTCACCAGGTTTAGGCGTTGGTCGTCCAAACAGAGTCTCAAACTTCAATATTCCTTATTGGTAAACAAAATCGGGATTTCCTTTAGAAAAATGGTGGGCCTTATGAACCCCTTTCTCTGTAGGCCCTCCAATTCTACCCATAACTCAAGAAGCTCAAATGGATCCTTCCAATATGATTGTGTAGTTATCAGTGTCATCCTGGGGTACAGGTCGATGTATATGTTAACCTATCTTCATAGAGGTAGTCCTAGAACATCGTCAGTAATGTCATCAGCATACATGTCCACCACTACTGATTAGCTTGGACTCTCATCAACTACTGCTACGAGAGTAAGGCTAGCCAACTGATGTGTGATCATCCACACCCACCTCTGGGTAAATCCAACCTGTGCTGCAATGTTTCCATTCTCATCGGTGAAGGAAAACCTTGTCCCATCCCCATAGACACACTGCACTTTGTGCCTAATACAGTCAATCTAGGTATGGACTGTGGATAACCAGTCCACACCCAAGATGACGTCATAAGGCCTCGATGCTGCTACTAGAAGATCACATCTGATGTTATCACCTCCTAGAGTGAGATCAAAATACCAAAACCAGTGTGTAATCTTCGAATCCACTCCCATATGATTCTCTAACCATAAGGATTGATCCAACGACCTCACTGAACTCACAGAGCATTGAATGAGGGTTGTGGAAATAAATGAGTTTCTAGAAACTATGTCTACATGTACTACAAATAAGGTGGACTAGACACAAATATTACCACTAATCATATATGAATCACCATTATCATAGGCCTTAGATACCTTGTGCTGATCTCAACCCAATAAAAACTCTCTATGTGGTCAGGGTGGACCACCTAGGGATGGTGGCGGTAGAACCTTGAAAGGCCTCCCACCGGCTGTTTCAAGGCCATCTCCTCTGCCACGTTTGCCTACTACCTGCAGACCTCCCTGCTCAAATCTCTCCATCTTCCTTGGGGGTCCCTAAATCCTCTTCTAGTCATCTATATGGTAGTTCGGACAGTCATGTGCCTTGTGACCCTTCCTCCCCCCCAGCATGAGTAGTACTGCCTACCCCTATACCGCCATCCTCTGCTCGTGAGCCATGCACCACTGACCATGTATCTTGAGGTCACCCACCAGATGGCTTGGCATGTTTGGGCACCTGTGTCATCCACCTACTACCTGTTGTAGATGAATCTACTACCTAACTTATAGTGATGGGTCTTGCTTTCGGTTCCTGCTTATCTAGGAATCTCTCCACCATAAAGCACTCTCCCTAGCACCCTAGCCTGAGTCGGTATATTGAGCGATATCACTAATGCTCTGATCTCCCGTTGGTGACCCTGCTCAATGGTCTGGGCCCTGAAGAAAGGGACACAAGCCATGTCGGTGGAGTAGCATCAGAGATCAGTGAACCTCACCGAGTACTCTTCCATAGACATGATTCCTGCTATAAGTGTAGTAACTCCTGTGTACACACTGATCGTAGAGTCGTTGGAAAAAACTATTCCCTGATAAGGCTCTTGATTTCCACCCATATGAGGGACACCTCATCATGTATCTGGAGCATCAAGATCCACCATCTCTATTCTACTACCTAAAAATGATTGGATTCCAGGATTACAATAAGTTCAGATAGTGTCCCAACTAGGTAGGAAACTCTGACTAAAGCATCCAAAAAGTCCTCAGCTGCCTATGGTCCATCTCACCTCAGAACCTCGAAGGCCTCTGCCACTGAAACTCATGAAATGCGCTCTGTCGGTGTGAAACCTCTGTCGATGGATCTGTTTGATATGGCTTCCCAATGGGTTTTCATTCTAGAGGTACACTACCAGAAGGTGCTAACATAGTAAGAGGGCCCTACACTGAGGCCACATTGCTCGGTTGGACATCATCAAGTACTCTGTCTAGAATTCGGGATGGTTGTCAACATAAAGAAATCCTGAATGAAGATAGGTGTTCACCTGTCAATAAGATATACCTGGTTAGCTGACCCAAATAGATCATAAGAAAAACCTTTCAAAACACACGCAATCTATCTTTTCATGCAATGAGTTGGAAATCCAAAGTTAGGGTCCCAGTGTATGGATATGTCGGCTGCCACACCAACACTGGAATCCAAAAACAAAAAACCACACTCATAACACATAACACTATTGACAATAGAAATGATCAGAGTTCTATTACTTCGTTAGAACCGACTCCACTGATACCCCATTGTCCTGACCCATCCCTCGAGGCCCACGCCGTGACTACACTATGCCCGACTTCCATAGGCCAAGTGCTGGAAACTTGAACCAGAAAGTCATATCGCTAAAATCGGAAGGTATTTCTTATTAAATATTATATAAATTCATTCAAATAACACAATAGGAAGCTACCAAGAATTAAACTATTGTTGTAATATTGTGTTGAATGTAATGGGGGTGGAACACAACCCCAACTAAAAATTACCAGTGCAACTGAAAGTAAAAATACCAATGAATAGTGAAAAACATCTCTTGGATAATCCACTGAGGATCCAAAATGAAGGGTAGGTACATCTCACAATGAGTAGTCCTTGCGTCACGTCCTGCCAAATGGTCCACCTCCGAGCACCGTCCTATCCTATCTCCCTCAGCCTCGATCAATGCTATTAGTCATCTTCAAAAGATTGGACAAGGTGCGGGCATATCTAATGCAGCGGTGAGTATAATGATACTCAGTAGGGATCCCGAGTCCCTGTAGGTCTCCCAGAGTTCCACAAAGAAAATACCTCAATGCAAGACCCCAATCTCACGAATGGAGCCATATACATCATCACTACTTAGGTATATCGGCATTTATATACTGAAGTTATATAGATATACTCATCTGACACATGAGGAAAGAATACCAAAAACATAACACCACGATGGTAGAAGTACCAAAATGATAACACCATGAAGACAAAAGTACCACACATGTTACACCACGAAGATATATGTACCACACAGTTAACACCACGAAGACAAAAACACGACGGGAGATGTACCACACAGGTGAAAACAATAAGTTAGTACTACTACATAGGTTACACCACGAATATAGAATAATTATGTAGCATCAAGTATAAATTAAGTACAGATGTACAGATGATTATACTTAATCTAGATCATTTTATTTTGTTAAGAGGCTCTATAGTTGACCCACACATGATTGATAGGTACTAACCCCCACTGTCCCACATAGGATCTGACCCACATATGATTATTATGTGCTGACCCATAATAGATCAATGAGCACTGACCCACATAGAATCTGATTGAAGTTGATCCACAGAGGATCAATAGATGTTGACCCATCTAGGATCAATGTTCTTTCTTCATGTTACAACCTTCTATAGGATTCCTCGCACCCGGTGCGCTCGAGTTCAGTAGAAGCTTCCCCCAAGAAAGAAGACTTACCTCTACCACCACTAATATCCAAAAATGGTTAAATCAATGGGCCGCCTTGTCCTAACAGTTCCAACGTGACAGACGGTGCATCAATCAGATGACAGGTCTGTAAGTTATAAGTGTTTTAGTTTCTAAGGACCCGGTTGGATTCGATTTCGATCCAACATAGAAGTACTCCAACTATATCTAAAAATCATGAAGATTACACCAAAAGGACCATCTATCTACAAGGGTACCATATCCGTAGAATTTTCGTCAAACGGACGTAACGTTCTCATGTTATGGACCTTTAAGTGTTTCTGGGTCTGGTCTAAAGCAGTCAGACCGACCCGACCTGACTCGATCTGGGCTGAACCATCCTTTTTTGTGTTGACCCAACCTTGTCTGGGTCTAACCGAGCTCGGATGGGGCATGGCGGGCTAGATCTATTGGGTTGAGGTCTGACACAGCCTACAACGAGGTGCGACCCACCAGTCAGGCCCACCGTAGGGTCTGCCATTGCTTGTGTGGGGGTGAGACCCCTAGTATTCCGAATGGCCTAGAGGTTGTTCCTCTTGTGAAACGGAAACAACATGTGCGCACAACCCGGTCTCTATGGAAACCTCTTGAGGTGCAGGTTCTTCATTTGGGGTGGCTTCGGTAGCAACCACTTTCTCACTAGTGGTGCGCTGGTCGCGCCGCCCATCTCTTTTGTGTTCTAGGCATGTTCAAATTTTTTATGATGCTTAAATAATTTTTCATGTAGAAAAAAAATAATATTCAAACTCAGTGTAGATATTTAAAATATTGACATTTATTATTATGTATATGATTATTTTATTTAATATCATGAATTTAAATAATAAATGTTATATTAATTGCAATTTGATTTTTTTATAAAGCTAAGGAATGTTTAAAAGAGTTAATAGGATTTATGTTATAATATATGTAACATACATCAATAATGTCATACTAAAATATTATATTTATAGAATGTCATCCCTTCATTACCATGAAAATATGCTTTCATTTCATTGTAATATAATATATGAAAAATAAATTGGCAATTAACAATATGTATTAGAACATTAATGCATGTATATTTTTATATTTGTTATCTAAGGGAATGTCACATGTATTTTAGAATGGTTGGAGGGAAATGTTTTGGAGTGTTTCAAAAAAAATTCGAAGGAACTTATCATATATATATTTTAATATATACATTTAATTTTGATCAATGTGATATTATTGATGTGAAAATAATTATTCAAATTCATGAAATATAACATTAATAAGAGTAGTATAATTTGTGAAGGTTTTCATTATGATCCCTATCCTTTAAATGATTATATACCTTGATGTTCCATTCTGTTTTTCAATTTTTTCACTTTAGTATAAAAATCAACCACTATAGGAAGGATACCATTATATGTTTCAATGAAAATTGTTTTTAATAAACATGGAAACAAGAAATAATTAATTTTTTTCAAATTTATTTATAACTAAAATAATGATAGAGAAAATGATTATTATAAAAAATCTATGTTTTCATAAAAATATTTGTTTGTTATTTTTTTACACTACTATATATATATATATATCACCAAAATGAAAACTTTTTGCCTGTTTTTCAATGTATTAGATTATTAGAATTTGGTAATATGATTCGATACCATTATAGGAATGAGATGCTTTTAAATTAGTGTGGAATTGATCATCGAAAATGTTATGTATGAAAATAGAGTGTTTTGTGGCCATTGTGAAAGTTAGCTATTCAGAGAGAGTACCATATGGGTGATATGTAGATATTATTTATTATGTTGATGTGTAATATAGTGTAGGTTTTGGTTTTTATTCATTCTTTACTATGTGTATCCATACTTATTGAAGGAAGACTTATTGTTTTATACCACCCGGTTTCTGATTATAGGTTATACCCTTGATGGTTTTGGACTAAAATGTGATTGGATTCATAAATTGGGAGAAGTGAGTACTGAAAGAATAACCCCAACATATAGGTTTTACTTTCTATAAGATATAGAGTGTATTCTATTAGTGTTTATAATTTGTATTAGGAGGTATCTATATTGGAGGTTATGTTTTTAGTGGATTTGAGGAGAGTACCTGGGAACATTAACACCAATATGTATATTATATCCCAAGTAGGTTTTTAATTTTGGTTTCTTTGTTCTTCATATATAATTTAATAATTTTTTTAAAGTTTTTTGAAATGTTCCTTTTTCATGAGGATATTTATTCATGTTTGGTGATTATGATTCAATTATACTGAAATCCATCATACATATCTTGTGGTACTGTTGTTTGGATCCTTCACATCATCAACTAACATTCTTGGATTCATATTGATTATTGAGATGATAATTGTTCGAGAGTTACGTAATGTGATGTAATGAACTCCTAAAACCCTCCCAATAATTTTACTAATCATGGTGGGGTTAATATGTATTTGGGATGGGTTTCAAAGGCTAGTTGGAGCAATATCATTTCAATGGGTCACTACTTCATGGTGGTGGGAATGATTTCTAAAATTTATATCTTCCCATAGGGTCTTCAATGTGGGGAATGTAACTTTGGTCTTGGGTAATTGGTTCATGGTTATGGGGTTTGATGGGAAATGATGGGATGAACAATGTTAATGAAAAAGTATTTGTTGGAAATTTTGGTGGGTGTTTAACTTGGAGTGCCCAAATGTTGGACATGTTGAAGGTGGAAACATATTAATATCTTGTATTTCCATGAGTGTTTTTTGGATGGTCTCCATTTGAGACACGACATGTATAGAGGTAACTACATCATGGTTTTGGTAATGTTCACTGAAAAATGGCCGTGAACATGGACCTATAATGTAGGGTCTAGTCATGATTGTTGTATGGTCATTTGAATTCAATATAACATTACATATACAATTCAATGGTGGTTGTTTGAATGGTTTTTAAATTTATTGTAAATTGAGGTTTAGATAATTTAATTATTCATTTTTGGTATAACCAAATTGACAATGATAATATTGAAGTCCCCCACATTTTGGTGATGTCTCCCAAATAATCCTTTATAAATAAGGTATTCTCAACATCCTTGGAATGTGTTTTCTTAAATTATTAAGATGTAGTCACACCCTTCACCACATATCAACTTCTTGTCATAGCTATTTGGATTCAAAACACCATGGTTTTTTTATATCAGGACCTCAAAAACAAAGGTACATACCTTCCTCTAAAATTCCCTATTATTCATTTTATTCATCTATTAAGTAATTTTTTGGTTTTTATCCTTTGTTTTTTTCTTGAAAATTGATAAATTAATGGTGACTTTTTATTTTACATTGTTATTAGAGGGTTCTTCTCTAAACATTATGGAGTTTCCTTTTTTGGGGATAGGTTTGTTATCGTCCATTCCATCCCTAAAGAATGATGAAATTCTTTATGAGTTATGGGATCTATTTCTATAATTTAATATGGTGTGTTTTTAGGAATTTCTTACTTTTATATTCCTTTCGGTCGCTATTATAACTAAACATAAGAAGATAATATATCATTTTTAAAAAAATTTAATGAAATTTGAGAAACATAAAGTGTTTAATTTTTTTCTTTATCGTATAAGTTTTTGAAAGTGTGTATTAATTAAGAAGAATGATTTTTGATGATCCATTTGTGATTAGTAGTTGTTTCATATTATTTAATCCATTTTGTTTTAATAAATTAAACTAAAACTACATTAAATTTTAAGAACTTATACATATATATAATTAACGGTTCCCCCATGAAATTTTAGAATAATATGAGAATACACATTAATGAAAATTATTTATATAACGAAATTAATTCTTATTTGGAACATAATTTAAAATAGAAGTTTAATTTTTAATGTGTTTTTATTCTTTGAGGTTCTTGTTTTAAATCCATTTTTATTTTGAGAACCATATTTTGAGATTTTATGGGAAATATTCTAGTGATAACTGTAACATGGATCAAACATGAATTGTATTAGGAACTATAGATTGGTTATTCTCCCTGGGTTAGAATGTAACATTTTCTGTGATTTTATTCATATGTTATTATTTAATTAAGTAATGAAACGATTAATAATTAATTTAATTAAATGGGAAGTAAAGTCTGTATTGTTTTTTCTTGGACATGTAATGAAATGACATAATTAATTGATTATTGAATGAAAACTATTATATCGAAAAATTGTCCAATATAAAAAAATAAGAGTAAATTTTTCTTCTGTTTTTCATATTTGTGAGGTATGTAGAATTAGTTGTGGATAAAATTACTAATACCCAAATGTGTTGAATATTATTTCTTTCCTAATATCATTTTTTTGTGAAACATACATCTTGATATACCCTATACATCGAACTTAGTTCAGTATTAATGTTGAAAATGGATAGTGTTTTGAAGACATGTGATGATGATAGTAGGTGATATAGATTCTAAGTGTTAATGATAATTATTTTTGGATATTACTAGTGATTTTGAAGATATAATTTTTGGTGGGGGCTATTAATGGTTGTAGGAATTATTGATGATGATATCCATCACATTAATGATTTCCAACTATCATAGTGGTGATATTTGAATTATATTTTGGATAATATGATGATTTTTCAAAAATGGCATGAGAGTTGTTCAAGATGACATTGGTCCCATCATATGATGTTGAACCTTGTTGGTGTTTGGGTTAGGTATGTATGATTTATAAAACACATCATATATTATATGATATGTGATGAGATTAATTGGAAGTAATGGAAGGGAAATATGTTCAGTGTTGGGGAGGAAGATTGACATATCACCAGGGTAATAAATATAGGTTTTCATTTCATATATTTTACCAATGATATGTAATTACACATAGATGTGTTACTTGGTGAGATACATATTGCGAGTTTGGGATCAAGTAGTTTTACATTTTATGTTCTTATTGATTTTGTTTTACAGTCAAGGGTGAATCTATAAATTCTTTTTAGATATAAATGAGAGACCTCGAGAATGACCTTACTGAGTTCATATGTTATTGTAGCAAAATATATATAGATTTTTTGGTTTCTGAGAGGAATTTTAGGACCTTGTAGGATAGTTCTGGATTCAGTGTAGGGGATTTATTTGAATTTATCAAATTGGTTTTTCATTTGTAGTATTTATTAGAGACAATTTATATATTTATTATTATATTATACTTCAATTGTTGGGTATTTTTTAGTTTAGATTATGTGAAGATGATTTTTGGTTCTTGGTATCCTATCGGAAAATCCTTCTATTATATTATGAAAAACTCTTCCCATATGAGTCAATTTTGTAATATCATCAGGCCTATTTTCCCACCCTAGGCCTACTATATGCGGGACTTGGGGTTCATTATATATCTTCTTAGATTACTAGACGTAAATCATTACCATTGTAGAGAACTGGTTATGAAAAAAACAATCAAGGAATCTAAATCATGAACATGGTTTAATGTAACAGTATATATAAGGAAAATGTAGGATTTTTAATGAGGTACTTAAATCATATTAAAAACATTTTACGAATTCAAAATCATTGAGAAATAATATTCTCATGTTCTATTTTAGAAACACAATCAATGATCTTATTCTAAATTAGAGTGGATCATCAATAAAACATAAAAATATTATTTTACAAATCCAACTATTTAGAAAATTCCTTAGTCAGTGATATTTGGAATGTATTTCAACAATTTTTTAATCATTAAAAAATTAAATAAAAGAAAAAGAGAAACTAACTACATCAACATTCATTTAAAATAAATTCTCCAAAAATATTTGACATGTTCTCAAGATCATGTCAACTATAAATAAAGACATAAATATTCATTAATAGTAAATATTCCCAAATCACACTCCATTATGAAAACAAGAAATGAATTACTAACATAGGATAATACCATTTCCCTACACTAATCTATTCAATAAAAAAATTTAATTCCAAAATTAAGGTTGTAGTTTTTTGAATATAATTTTTAGTTGGTAAAAACACAGTTATAAAATTTTGTGGTCAATTCTAATGGTGAATATTTTATATGATAGAAGATTAAATGATTCCTTTGAATTTATTTTTCTTCAACATTGATCCATAGACCATAGAAAAACTATAATGTGTTAGTAAAAACTAATAAGAAATGTAAATAGAACAATACACAATGAATGTAAATCATGGGATAACTAACTAAAAAGTGGGTTTCATTTTATTATACATATTTGTATTACCATAAATATATCCCCGATCTATTTTCATGGGTATTCCTTACTAGGAACCACCATATTATCATCATCATATTGGGTTACAATGTATGGGTTCAAAATATCAATGGTTGTAACATCTTATCCATTGTAATGATATCATCATTAACATGGTATCCCATTTCATCCACTAAAGTGGTTTTATATATGATATATGAGGATCGTGAAAAATTATTGTGGGTTCACCATTCATCACTTCTTCATCTCCAATTTTAAGTTCATCAATTTTCAAAATAATCTATATTATATTAACATCTTGTTCTTATTAATAAATTTCAGTATCCACCAAGGGATTCTTACTACTATAATAATATAAAATTAAGACATGGGGGTAGGGAGTATCAAATTTAATTATAATGAAATCAAAATAAAATGGATTCATGCTAAAACTCTCACTAGATAACGGTTCAACAATATAAAAGTATTATCTGTGGACCTAAGAGTAAGAAATCAAGAAATTTTAATGTTAAAATATTAATTTTATCATTGGATGAATGTTTTTTATTATTTTTATGTTTCAATGTATTAATTTATTTTAGTATTTTAATTAATAAACGGAATTTAAAAATTCCCATTCAACAGATATAGGGACATGACCAAAGATTTTCTTCTATGGATCCAATCTCAAATAACAACTGGTATTCAATAGTTTCCAAAATTCGTAATTTGTTTTCTAATTTATTCATATTGTTGACTGAATTTTCAAAGAATGGAATACCAAAATATGGAAATTATATAAAAGGTAGTCAGATTTGTGTATATAAAATATGGAATTTCCTTGGGTTTTTTAATTTATTATATATTTTTCATTCATCCCAAAACAGACTCAATAGTCATACTCAATGAACATCGTTCGACTATCTCATGTGGATAAAAATTACACAGATGTATTATAAAAAATGTATTTTCAATATCCACCATTTTATTCATGTGAACAATACTCAATAAACAAATTATCAAAAACAATTATAACCAAAAAATCAATACAATTATCCTTCAATAGATATAGATCTCTACTACTATTATAACACAATATGAGTTGGTGGTCCCCAAAATCCACATATACAATTACATTATATGAGATTTAATAATGATTTTTTTTAATATTATTTAAATTTTTAACAAGAACTAATTGTTCATTGATATGGTTATGTATATGATATTATCCTATTGACATATTCCATGTCAAAAGTATGAAAAAAATCCTCTCTATGATGATATAATTTAGATTCAATGGTATTATTCCATAACCCCATGCTCTATGGAAATATGTTATATTGTAATCTGGTCTAGATGATAAATGATATTAGGGGTAGGATGGTGATAATAAATTAAGAGGAATTCACATCGTCATCCCCAGTGAAAGTAAATTAGAATTTAGGTTGTGATAAATGGACCACCAACATGAATTTTACATGTTTCATATGCAATCAGTTATTCATATATATGAAACATTGTAATGATTCGTTGAATATATGATATTTATTAATGTGTGTCATGAATCACGATTTTAGATGTATTTTGTAAACTATGATGATAATATTTCAAAATTGTTAAGATATCTTTGGTGCATGTGAGATTGAATGACCATAATTAAAAATCTGCGATAGAATTTGACACTTCTATTAGATGTTAATATCTCAAGGCACATCCTGGATTATTATAGAGGGCTTATTTCTATATCCCTGGAATTTCATTGGTGTTTTCAATTATGCAAATAAAAATAAAAAGAGTTGAACATATATGATTATGACATAATCTATGAAACCAATTTGATTATATATTTTAGGAAAATGATATTATATTACATCGTAAGGGTTTTATATGAGGGTGAATGTTGTTGCAACTATAAATCCATTCATTATGGATTATTTATCCTATTATTAGATTTTATCCAATTAATTTAGTTCGTTTAGACAAATTTATCGGAAAAAGGGGTCTGTAAGGTCACACATTAACAATATCTAATAAATTTGATTAAATTCTATATGAGATTTAAAAAAATTAAAATGTTATTTTCTTTTTTGAGGAATAAAATTTATTCCATTTTATTCGTACATAATATGAATTTATTTAGTGGGTTATAACATAGTATAATTTATTTATTAAATTAAATAAATTTCTCACTATACTTGTTTGGGTAAATAATGAGAACATGTTTAATGAGTAATGGGGTTATAATAATGGATTATTTTTTATTAATAAATAGTAATTTAACTATTCAAGTGTAATAATTTTTTACAAGTCTATAGGTTATGAACATGTCTAGTAAATATTAATATTATTTATATTATTTATATATGGGGTATATAATAGGTAAAGGTAATGTTGAATTTGAATTTTCAAAATAATATTCAAACAATTTCTCTAAAAACACAAGTCTATAGAGTTCTCAAGAGCTAGTGTTGAGAGGCATAGAATTATTGGGAACAAAATTTTCCCCTTGGGATATTTCAATCAATCCCAAATATATACTCAATAATTCACTATGTCTTTTAAGAATTGTAGACCCTCCTAAAACCTACATATCTATGAAATAACCTTGAAAATATTAGAATCCTTTTTTTATTTTATGGTCTGATCAACAATATAAAAAACATCAAAATACAACATCAACATTGTTGTCTAGATAACCATGTAAAACATTTCAGGGATTTTTTCTAAACATGTGGATCACATCTAGAGGGAATCATCCCTTGACTCCTATATCACTAAAATATTTCATCAATAATGTTAAACAATACTAATAAATGATTAATTAATTAAATTATTAGATAATTCTTTATAAGATTGCATGTTTTTCTAGTAATTCCCCTCTTTGAGATTTTCATTTAACCTATTCTTTTCCAAATTTAATTAAACATATATTAATTTTCCAATTTTATTCTAGATTGAATTTTCTAGGGAAAATACATAATTTTAGGTTATTTATGTTGTTTTTAATTTGGGAGTTCAAATATAAAAATATTATAGGGAATTATAAGGGTTGTTTACAATCAAGGAAGGTTTTAGTGGTGGTTTGGGATTTGTTGTAGAAACTAGGTTTAGTGTTATATACAAGGAAATTAATTTCCATAAACATGTTATATGGAATATATATGTCTATAAAGACCTCAAAATCTGGTTAAGGATTTCAAATGAATACAAACCTTGAAATATGTTCACAAATTGTAATGTTTGAGTAGTGTTATTTTATCCTGAGGTGACATGTTTTTGGGTGTAACTCTAAAATAGAAAAAAAAGATGTGGATCACTTAAACCCCATTTATTTCTCAGTATTAAAGGTTTTAAGGCCATATTTTTATTATAATGTATTCTTTATCCATGTGCATCTCTCCTATCTTGATCAGTAAGGTGTTCTATGTAATTTTGGAGACCTTTATTCCCATTTGGATTTCAAGATCAAACATCTAATCCTAGAGGTGTTGTTTTTAATATTTTTCTCCATGTCTTCAGCTTATTCCTTGTTATCATAGGGTATTATTTTTATCATTTTGTAATCTCGTGTATCTTGATCATGTGTGATATGTCATATTATAGTGATCTTCTTTACATTTATCCTTGTTGGCACAACCTATTGGAAGTGTTGCATTTATCTCCTAATAATGTTGGTCGGTATAAAAATTATCCCTAGAGTTTTATTTAACTATTTTTAGTATGTGAAATATTTTTGATTGTGTAGGTACACTTCATGAAAGAGAACTAATTAATTATAAAATTCCTATTAGAAAAAAACATAATTTCTTTTGATCGTCCCTTGTATCATATTGGATCAATAGGCTTAGAGAGTGAGACATTCATACAATGGATAAGTATAATATCCCTTTACCATAATGACACATGGTCGGTTTTTTATTAGAGATCTAGTATATATTGGATTAATTGATTGATTTATGGATTAGTGATATAAATTTTATATCATGTATATCATGTGATTTATCCAACAATAATCTACTCATCTAAATTGGGTTAAATAATATGTTAATGACCATAGGGTCAATTGATAAATAAACAATGTTTGATATAATTATTATTATAATAAGAACCCAGATTAATGTATTAATTTGGATAGAAAAATGATAATGTGATAAATTGATCATTATGTTAAATGATGATATATTTGGTATGTTTAATTCTGACATTTCTAATTGTTTTCATATATTTTGGGAATATGTGTCATTAATGTAATAGATTTCTAAGGGAATTATGATTCTTAGAATTTTGATTATGTATGTATATGACTCATAGTTTATTTTTATTTTAGGATGAATTGGTGTATTATTTTATCCGATTGAGGTATAGGAACATAGGGAGATGATACCTGAGGGAAGAGAATATGATCATAAGGAATGTATGAGGAATAGATACAATGATAGTTGATTGTCATGGGTGACAGTATGGATTAGTTTGCGAAAAGTACATATTCTTATTATACATGTTGAGTTATTCATTCATAGAAGGATAACCTTCCACTAACTCGGGAGATCCATTCTAATGCAGTTGGATCCACCCGAAGTTATATTTATCTAGTTGGGTATTGATGAGGCTTAGATCTTCCCCTAGGTTTCACCCATGAATATGAGGGTCAACATATTTAATTAATGTTTAGTATTAATCAATTAATTGAACAAAATGTTGTTTAAATTATTTCATTCAATATATTACATAGAACATATTTTTTAAGATAATGTTGTGTAATAAAAAATGTTTTACTCATACCGTAGGCAGGAATCAATTTGGAACCCAAAAATATATAAGGGATGTAGGTTTGGACAAGGGAAAGGGACCATGTTGTTGATTTGAAGCTAATTAGATTGTTTATATCATAGATATGAGACCAATATGGGTTCCAAAATGGGGTATTTATAGTGTTTTTCTTAGTTCTTATATTCCTTTATTTGTATTACCTACATCATTTAACTTAGATCATTCATATTACCATTACATTGTTCAATTATTTTTGGATTTGTTTAGTTGTCTCTTCTCATCATTTTTTCTTATTATTTATTCATATATTTTACAATATTTCAGCTACACTTCTATTATTTTTCGATTTCATTTCAAATAATTATCAAAAGGTATAGTCTTCCACCAAATTCAGTAGACCCTCACTAATGTCGGTAAACTATTGAATGTCATTGGGGGGATACATGAGGTCATGTAACCAGCCTAGTTTAGCCACATGAGAATATAAAAAATCAGGGGACATTACAATGTGGAATCAGAGGAATAGGATTGTATTTTCTATATATTTACTGTTTTCGAAAAATAAAATGGAGAAAAGGATGAGTCGATATTTGGTATTGAGATTATGTATGGGAGTAGTAATCACATGTATAAGGGAAAATTTGAGTTCCCATGGATGGGAGTTTTTTATGATGTTCAATAGTTATTAAAAAATATTCTTCCACCTTTGGGTATTCACATGTTGTGTGATGTTATTTTTCATTGAAAATTATCATTAAGGCTATTTATTGAGTGAGATGAGTATGAATGCTTCATGAGAGGAACATAGTGATATATCATGAAATGTATTGATCATGATAGGAAAAATTTATTTCAAATTACATGATTTTGTATATCAACTATGAAATGATATACCTCTTATGTCTGAATATTGAAAATGTAAATAAAGAAACTTTTATTTAATGTTGATTCAATTTTTATTCCTTGAATTGAGAAGCCATGAGCTAGTTTTTCTCTATTTTTATCAACTATTTATTTTTATCATTCTATGGAATAGTGTTATATGGATTGTTTTTTTCTTATAGGGAGAATTACTTATTATCATATTTTAATTGAGTATTTGGAGAGTGATAATTATCACAATCCTAATGTATTTTAACTAGGTGTTCCTATAAACCTATAGATCAGATGGATTTATAGCATTGTTAAAACTACTAGTGGGACACAAATTCAATGAAAATTGATACAATTCACAATGAGCATTAGATGTCTCAGCTGAAATGATAATTTTAGATATAGAATCTTTTAAACATTCACAGGGAAGGTGGACCATAGGCAACAATGTTCTAGATAAATTTAATGCATATGATCTTTATAAGACTAATGACACCCATATATAAAAGGGTGGCGCATTCTACTTATATTTTTTATGGAACAACCTATATTGTGGTGAAATTAAGGATAATTTGGGAACTAATAATATTTATCTAGGAATGAAATTAGGGAAACATTTTTGACCGACTTCTATATTTATACATTATAGGAATTTATGGATCATGAGTTGAAGTACATGAAGAAGGTGGGAATGTTAGTGATGGAATATGAAGGTTGTTTCACTGATTTGATTTTATATTCACCATATTTTACAATGGATGAAATCTCTAGGGTAATAAATTTTGACGATAGTATTTGTTCTTAGATTAGGTCAAAAATGACTGTTTTTATCGTGAGATTATTTTATAATTTGAAGAATCTGAAAATCATCATTGAATATAATCTGAGAGACACCTTGAGATAAGGCTAGGATGTTTCGATAGAAAAAACAGGGATCTCTTCATCTGGTGGAATGAATTTCCACTGTCAGTTTAATGAATAAGTAAACAATGGGAAGAGAATTCATGGTAGTGTGAAGTCATATCATAATTTTGTTCTGTTATTGTGCTATTAGTGAGGAATGTTTGGATACAATATGCCTTAGTGTTTGTACCCCACATTAGAGTTCCATTCTTATAGTATACATGGCCACCTAAAAAGGCTTTTTAGGTTATGGAATCAACCGGCCAAGGGAATGTAATCAATATAGGATCTATTGTTTGGGAAGGACATGACAACCTCAAATCCAACTGATATTTGGAGTTCCATTAGTGGAATGTGTTTATCCAAGGGATGGGTAACCCAATACAGGAGTAGATGTACTAAGAATATGGAACCTCACAAATGATTTATCCTAGATCCCAATATAATGTGCAATGTCAGCTACACACAATGATTTATAGTCCGACATGTTTGGATGCAAGGCCTTCTTCCATTATTGGTATGATTATTGTATTTTTTTACCCCATCATTCATTTTTTTGATATAGGAGATTCATATTTCATTATATCTAATATTATTGAAAAATAAATGGGTTTTAATGTGGGAATCATAGATCATGTTATGACCATTAACACAATTTTGGGAGTGTAGTCAGAGGGTATCATGTGTTGTAAGGAGTAATCATTTGAAAATGGTTATTATCATTTCATTTTAGAAATTTTTGTGAATGAAATGACATGAAACAATTTGATTTGTCTTATAGACATTTTTTTTATACAAGGATAATATCAAATATTATTATATTATATTTAACTTTTAATATCCAAATGAGAGCTACAATACTCACTAGGGTGAGTCTGATCATCAGGATGTCCATACAAGTCAAATTTAATGTATTTTGGATTTTCACATGAAATTGATGACAATAAATATTCAGGAACATGGTTTAGTTTATTATGATATTTTCCTCCATTGGTGTACTATTTTGAGGATGTATTTTCTTATGAGTTCTAAATATGAATTCCCGATAGAGAGATCGAGTTTACGATAGAGTTAATGTTATGAGAAAAACTAGTTTCTATCCCACCATACAAGATGACTTAAGAAGTTATTAATGAGTTGAAAGATATGTTGAATGATATAGAAGAAGAATGTTTCCAATGGACTAGAACAAATTTTTTCTGTTCTCAGTATCATTTCTCCAACAATACTAATTGAGCATCTCACTTGTGTACAGATTATCAGAGACTGAAATAGATGATGGTTAAGAAATTATATCACATTACACACATTAATGATATATTAAATCATCTGAGAGGTTCAATAATTTTCTCCAATAAATAAATGTGATATAGGTATCGAAATTTTTGGTTGAGACCATCATACGTACCTCTAACTACTTTTTAGAGAAGGTGTGGATTGTATGTGTATGTGGTGATGCTATTTGGTTTGACAAATGCACCTATTGTATTAATTTCATTTAATAATTGGATATTTCAACATTTTATGGATGTTTTTAGAGGTTTTCATATATTATATATTAGTGCAAACCCATTTAGAAGAAGATCCTGATCAACATCATAAAATCACCCTGAGAAAATAAATAGATCATAATCTTTATCAGAAGACTTCCAAATGTAGTTTCATGATTTATAATATTCCCTTCATGGTTTTTATCATTTTGGTTTCTAGAGTGTTAATGGACCCATAAATAGTTACAGTCATGTTATCATAGGAGTAACCCCAATGTTCTATTGAGATTACTAGTTTTCTAGGAATAGATGGTTATCATAAATGTTTCATCGTGGACTTCTACCATCCATACGTACTGATGTATTGGATGGAAAATAATGGGGTGGTGTTTTTTTAATGATACATGCAAGATATATATTTTTTAGTTGAAGTGAAAAAATACCTCAACACCTATCCTCACTTTATAGGTTCCTAATATGGTATTTATAATGTACTAAGATGCACCTATATTTGGAATCCATGAAGTTTTCATACAAAAGTACTCCATGGTTGACTATAGATGTAGAAGATTGAGCCCTCATAAGAGGAATGTACCTACTGATGACAAGGAGTAAGCTGCGGTGGAAAACTCCCTGATATGTTGTAGACACTAACTTTTGGGACATAGTTTTTTTTTATTAAATTTATCATTACATCCAAAAGTAAATATTTTCTCATATAGACCTAAACCATCGACAAAAGAGGTGGGTTGAGTATCTTTAGTTTTTTGACATCGAGTTATCCTATTCAAATGGAATTGGAAATGTCGTGGCCAATTCCATGATATTAAAGACACCAATATAGGTATTGTTGGAGTCTTGAGATGTGAATCAGACGATGACACTATTTGTAGAAATACATCAAGATGTTTAAGAATCCTAGGGATTGTTATATCTATCATGGAAATCTATTAAAATAGATCATTTGTATTATATCAAGGTTGTCCAAAGGAAATTTGATGGGATAATTGGAAAGATGGGATGTTGTATCCTCTTCCAGTTCCAAAGAGGAAATTGGATGATGTTTCTATGGATTATATGGTAGGACTTCCTAGGACTCCCAAAATTAATGATTCAGTAGGGGTGATCACAGATTGACTAACAAAGGTTGTACACATATTTACTCTCATGGATTCATTCACTCTTGATTATTTTGGTGTTCATTGTTTGTGAAAGATTTTTTTTGGTTGCACGATGTTCTAAGGAGAATAATTTTTTATAAAAATAATTGTTTCACTACATTGTTTTTGAAGAGTCAACAAAAGGATTTGGGATAGTATGTTCTTCTAAAAACCACTTATCACCCTCACACAAATTTCTAATATTAGTGGAATATTCATATTTTGAATTATATGTCATGATCAATTTTCATTATTTGTTTTTGGTTCATGGTAGAATAATCTAGAACTCAGAGATCTTTTTATAATATCAACATCCATACATATATTAAAATAGAATCTTTCAGGGGTTGTTTGATATAATATGTCATTTTCCTTTTTGTTGTTTTGAGGCATATACGATTTATTTTTGGGTCTAGTCGTGTATTGGAGATGTTAAACCTTGTTTAGATGATCCATATGATATTGGAGACAGTGTATAAGATGTTGAAATCCCTACTGATCATTGGATTTTATCTCTAGAGTTTTATTTTGGTCATCATGTTTTCCATAGAGGGTCTTCTAGGTTTTTGAAATAATATATCATGAAATAGGGAAATTTATTACCTTGTTTTATTGGGAGGATTAAGGTAGTGGAACGGTCCATCAAATTGGCATACCAATTATCCCATACATAGTGATATTGATTAATGCGCAATGTTTTCCATGTGTTGTAACTTTTTGAATATCATCTATACTCTTTTCTGATTATAGACAGAAATTAATTACATATTGTTGTAAAGGCATCCATTGAGGAGCATATAAAATTTATAGTGTTCCATTGAGAGAATTATCACTTGTTGAACACCATACCTCTAGTTCGAGTACAGTTTTTGTATGGACATGTTGGAGATGATATATGAAATAAGGAATCTTCTATACGAACATAGTGGCCACACATGTTCAGTAATACCCCCAAAATGATGTTTATAGAAGCTTTGAGATGAGTTGTAAATTGAATGGTATGGTTTATGATATAGTCTTTTTCTAGGTATGCCTCTCTTTATGTTTTTCATTAAACATATTTTATTTTGGTTTTCCTTCATATTTTAACCCAGTGGACTAGTTTTTTTAAGGTGATGAACATTTAATAGGAAAATTACATAATTTAATGGTTTCTATGTTTTTATTAATTAATTATGTCTTGGTATAAGAATTTTAATGGGGATTGTGTGGACCCTCCATGAATTTTGATTGTATTAGAGGTGGTTCATTCTCGTTTGGATAAACGATACTATGATATATCTACTAGGGATTCACACATAATGAACATGATATAAAATATATATACGTGAACCAGAAGACAATATATCCTTGTTTAAAAAATTAATTTAATATACATCATTGAATATGCTCGTAATTTTTAATGCCCAAGTATGATTATTTTAAACTAAGGAAACATACATGTCATCCTAAATCGTAAAGAGAAAAATTCGTGATGTTAAAATGTAACATGAAATGTAATTATAATTCTCAATAGTTTATATAAGTCACATTTATAATTATTCATTATTCATCCATCTTCAAATCTTCTCTCTAAAACAATAAGAGAACGAAGAAAATTTTGATCCCTTCGTCACCTTTTGATTCCTCAATCAAGCATTTGATCCTCATTGAGTTGTTTTTCATTTTGATTCTTCATTTCTTATTAATATTCTAAATTATCACAGTGTAATTAATTTCTATTATGGAATGAAGTGACAATTATTATATTTCATGATCTATATTATTCATGTGATCTTATTAACCATTGTTCTTCTCGGTTTAAATACTGGAATCATTTTTTGGATTCCCATATAAAGTCAGGTGTATTAAAACCATTCCCTTTCATCTAATTTATTTATCCATAGAATGTGATGTATTTTTAATTATGCTATAATGTTGTGTTCACAAGAAAATAAATTGTATAATTACTATTATATAATAACCCATTTTCTTTAGATCATTCATTGGATCATAATGTGTCAATATGGATCGAGATTAAAACATGTGGCCCCCTGATCGGTGTTATATCCATTAAAATTGTTGTGACCTAGTTATTTTGATATTAGAGCCTTTATATATATTGGATAAATTTAATTTTTTTTGTATTTGTCTTATAAATTATCATAACTTGTATATTTAGTGATTTTATATAGTAGACTAACCTCGCATAAATTGTTTTAATTGATATGTTAGTGACCATAAGGTTAAAATATAAATGAAATAGTTTTCAGTTAATTTTTAGGATAACTGCGAACTTTGATTAATGAAATGAATTTTGTTACAAAAAATATATTATTTAGTAACCTAAAAATTGTTTCTTATGAAGATATTTTAGATATGTTTTACTACTTCATTTCAATTTACATTAAAAATTTATGGAATTATTTTCCACTAATGAGATTGATTCATGAGGGAAGGAATCTTATTTTTGTGAAATGTTTTTTAAGATATGACTCATGAATTTTGATGTCACCTAAGGTCTTGGTGGAAGAAATGTTTCCTCCTTTGGGTTGGTTTCATGGGTACATAATTCCCCAAGGATAGGGAAAATAATTATATTAGATGTTTAAGGAGTAGATGAACAATCACAAGATTCATGTGGTTGAGTTTTTAGATTATCATAGTGGAAGAGACAATTTATTAATATATGTTATGAGTGATTAAACCATATAATAGTAACCTTCACTGAATTAGGTGATCCATCCTGATGTATGATGACCCAACCTTAGATTGAGATACCTATCTTGGTGATGAAGATGTTTTTGGGAAGGCCCCATTTGTGACCATGAAACAGGAGGTTCAATGTGTTTATTTCATGATCATTCATAACATATTAAATTAATACATAGTTATAGACTTTATTGTATTCACTATGTTTCATAGTCAATATTTTTTAGACACGTTTGTGTCCAACTACTTAGTTTTAATCACATCATAGATGGGTCGCCATTTGGTGCCCTTCTAGATTTTAGTGACGCTGGTTTGGAAAAGGGTATGCAACCCTACTGAGGATTTGTATCAAGATGGATGTGTTGGGGAGTGGATACAAGACCAATATTGGGATCGGATATGGGGTTTATTAAGTATTTAATTTAATATTCTTTGTCATTTATTTGTATTACTTAAAAATTTACATTTAGTTTTTATTTCTTTTCATTAAATTTTTATAGTATTATTTGTATTTTTGTAGTTGTCTCTTCAATATTTTGGTTGTGTAATTATTTATTCACATTTTCCCTCTATTTATATTACTTTTATATTATTTTCAATATTTTTTGAACTCATTAATTGATGGTATGATATCCCCTTTAATTTTTTAGACCCTTAGTTCATGTTATAAGACTCTGTTGTATGGGGAGGCATGCCTACAGTCATATAGAAAACCTTGTTTTTTCATGTGATAGAGTTCAATATTTGGGGAAATTTCATTCTTGATATATCTAGATTAATTATTATTATTATGTTATAACCTCTCTTCAAAAATTATATGGAACATTATTTTATCCACATATGGGGACAAATATAAATATGATGATGGGAAAATATTATTTTTCATATACCTGATCTACTCATGGTTCCCCCCAATAACTAAATGTTTTATTAAAATGCTCACATGATGATTTATAAATATTTACAATATTGATCATTACATGAATTTATTTTCATATTCATTTCTATATTACTTTTTATTTAATGAAACAATCATAATTTTTATCATTCACCTTCATATAACTTAGAAAATGAAAATTATCGATACCGGTTAAATCTATGGATTAAATCGTGAAGTGGTAGAAAATCACTATAGAATAAATGGACATAAGATATTAATGTTTTGGTACATACCATGTACCATGCTACACTACATCCAGATTCCTATAGGACACAATAATTGACCATAATATGTGGTGTATTTATTGCACCAATTGTTAACCATCTAACTGGAATATGTGTTTGTGTATTACACAATATGTACATGGTAGTACATGTCATTTTTTCTACAGAGTTTTGTGGAATAAATCATTTACATATTCTGGAAATGAATGCATCAAATAAAATTTTATGGATGATGCTATAAATATGGTTGAATACATGTTTTCTTAGAGACGACCATTATTTTTACCCTATAAATGTCCTTTTCAAAGAAACATGATGATTCCATATGAGTTTGTCTCAAGCATATGAATAGGAGAGAAAATTCCAAGTAGACTATGTACACATCATGTATTTGGGCACACATCATACTTTCTACACATCAATGTATGTTGAAAACGTATAAAATTCATTACTTGAATTAAATGAATTATGAGTTATTGTCAAGATATACAATTGTCATATGGTTGTACATGATGTTTGATAGTGTAATCAATGCTAACTAATATGTAGTAATATTTCAAACACCAGGAATGACATTTAATCCATATATATGTTACAATAAATGTTAATGATAGTAATTGGACCTATAATTTATACATTTGTTCTAGAAGGATTGTATGATTCCATAATTTCATGCCGAAATATCTTTCATATATGAATAGTATATGGTAAAATATTTAAGTCTGTACATTTTTTGTTGACATAAATTACAAGTAGTCTAACTATATAATTTTTCAAAAAAAACAAAATATTATTTAATGTTGTTATCAACATGACTTTATAAAGAGATATTTTTTACAAGGAATTAATTATTTAATTAGAATAATTAAATTAGTTGAATTTCACCATTTTCTGGGTAATGGAATAAAATGAAATGAATACTAGATAGTGTAAAAAGGTATTTTTGTTGTGTAATGTGGATGATAATGATCCAATATTACTCTATGATTTATTTATTACAATTAATTTTATTGATTTCATGTTTTTTATAATTATTATTATTAAATTCAAATGATGACATCTATTTCATCCCAGTATCATTATTATGTATGATCCTCTGTGTCTTTGGATTATTTTAGTTAAATCCATCTAACCCATAATTGGGTTTTCCTCACCTATGTTCCAATAAAATAATATGTCACATATGAAGCTACAAATAGAGTTTATGTGCTTCATGTTCAAAGTTGGTGTGAAAATAATCCAAAAGATATATATATGAACAAAAAAAATTCATTTAGCATGTTTCGAAATTTAAAATGGTGTATCTTTTTTGAAGTACTATAATTGTTTTACCATCCTCTAGAATATATTAATATTATATAATTCCAATAATCTGACCACTTTTTTTGGTTTCATGGTTAATTAATTATTCTAAATTTTTTGTGAAAGGATTAAATATATGAATTAAAAATATTGTTAGATAGAATTAAATATTCATAGTTATCCATAATTTTTATCATTAAATTTTCAATATCTTATATGAAATACTTTTGACATAAAATATCATGTTCCAATAAAATGTGGTAATATTCTAACAAAAATATAAAATATAAAATCCTATAAAAAATCTATGTTAATGTGACCTTTTGTTTTTTGAATTTGAATAAAAAAAATTTATTTATTGTATATTAATAACACTCGTATAGGGTCTCATAAATAAATGTGATTTATAAAAAAATTATTTTTGGATATATAACCAAATTAATATCATATTAATTATCCCTTGATTTCAATTCTATTAATATCTATAAATTTTTTTTCGGAAATTAATGTATATGATTTGAATATTTGGATGTCTAATAAATCAATTAAAGTGATATATTTCATCATTATGAAATTAAAATCCTGCAAAAATACCATAATTTATCTCTTTCCACAATCATTGTGTTCATACGATGGAAACATGAATCATTCCAACTTGATTATCCCAACAATTCCATAAACTAATTTCAATGGTGAGGGATTTCTAGAATTGGTAATATAGTGAGAGACTGATAGAACTAATGTTTTCCACATTTTTTACAATAATTTTAATTGTTTTAATCATCCCAAATAATCAATTTGAGCTTATTTAAATCAATTTTTGATGTATGATGTGTTTTGAGCAAAATGGTGAAAAATGCAAAATTCTGGATTTTAGACAGATTTTTTCATCATGGGTATTTTAGACATTTCATGTAAAATATATATCCTATTTTTGTGATTAAATTTTCTTTATAATCTTAATTTATTTCCATAAACATTATATGTTGGACCAGGAGCTGATTCAGCCATCTAAAGGGACTAAAATTTCATTGAAGCTGGAAATTTTTCCAGGCAGACAGTGTGGACCCCACCATCGTAATGCAACCCAAACTCAGCCTAAGCACATCCAAATGTGGTGTTTCCACCTGGGATAGAACGAGTATATATATGAACGTCTCTTCAACATATTTGGGAAGTTTTAATGTCATTATAGTGGCCATTAAATGACATACATTAAGAGGAACCTTCCTTGAAGCTTCGTCCAGAAACAGAAACCGCAAATGCAAAATTATTAACTTCGTCATATGGTGTCCAAAAGGGCTGAAATTTGGAAGCTGAACGGCCATAATATTTATTCCCAACATTGATGAAGGTGTCCACACTTGAAACGAACATTTAATGTGTTAATAACACACAATATTTTAGAGTATATATTTAATCCTATAAAAGGAGGCCTCACCTCCTTCCCAAATCATCCCCATTCTCTATCCATTACATCAAGGAACCAAGTGGGTGATCTCCACCAAGGAAGGCCGATCGCAAATCGTCCACATTTATTTTTAATTTAATTTTCTTACAATTATTTTATATTTTAAATAAATTCATGTGTTGTTTTTTATTTTGTCCACCCATCCACCCTCTTTTCTTCCTCTCATCTTACCATCGTGGACTATAATACTCAAGATCATGAGTAAATAATCTGAGGGATATCCTGAAAGATTAATCACGATCATGAACCCAATGACATGTTTTTAATATTCTTTGAGATAATTTATAGTGGGTGTAATCCTTGTTGTGGTTTTCTAATGATTAACATCTTAATCTACAACCATTTTCCCTCAATTGAGGAGGTGGATGGAGGGTGTGCTTGGCGATGACTAAGTTGAATTTTAATTAATAACCGAGGAAGAATATGGTGTGCACACATATATTGGAGTGTGTTCACTAAGAATATTTGAATTTGGCCAATGAAGGTGCTCCCTGAAAGTTATATCAGGAGAACATCCTTTCTTCTCTAATTACATTTTATTTAGCATTTCATGGTAATTTAGAATTAAATTTTAGATTCTTCTGATTTTTTAATTTCGTTTATTTTATTAAATTCCAATTATATTAAAAAAATATAATACAACCAAAAATACGTAATTTAGGTGAATTATATTAAGTAGGTGAACGAACATAGAAATCTCCTCTAGTGAGACTACCCAGGCCAGCCTATATGCTGCACTAGGGAAAAATTCTATTACACTTTTTCCATGCCCTATTACAGGCATACATAAAAAACAGGCACCATTTTCAGAGATCCAATCAGTAGATTAATTTTCTTTTTCAATTTTCACATTTTAGATTTATTTTCATTTAAAAAAATCCAAAAAAAGAGTAACATTTCCATGATGTATCCAAACTATAATTACTATGCATGGAATGATTACTCACAGGTGCAACAACAACAAGAGGAAGCTGATTTAGAGTACAACATGGCACAAGTGAATGAACATGAAGAGGACATATAAGGAATAATGATTAAAATTGAAAGGCTAATAGAATATGCTCATACTAACCTAGAGAAACCTGACCTTGAGGAAGATAAAGAACCTTAGGAAGTGGTGTATGAAATTTCACAACTCATCATTGAATTTAATGAACCAGAGGAGGTAAATATTTATGTTCATTAAGATTATTTTTTCCCCACTCATCCAATTATTGGAGAGATAGATGAAAAGGGATCAATTGTTGAGAAATATGGGGGAGATCAACAAGAACTAGATGATTTTTGGAATGAATGTGAGGAACTACTTGATCTCTCCAAGCCTTGAAAAGAAGAAGAGACAACATCACCAAAAAAAGAAACCACCTGAGTGGTGGAATTTGTAGTTAAGATGGAGGATCTTGATAACCTACCATTACCCAGTGAAGATCAGCTCCAAGAGGAACTTTCAATTGAAGATCATATTAATGCTGAACCAACTACGGGAGATACATTCTTGAACTCAAATTCATTTAATTTGGTTGATAATAATTTGAGTATCTCTCTTAATTCTATTAAATTATCAGATTCATCAAACTCATACTACACCTTGGAGGACAATGTAAAAAATTAATCACCTATTGAGGATCTTATGGAGCTCCCTAATGTCATTGAATATCTACTAGAAGATCCCCATCATGAAGTGATCCATGTTGTCGAGCCTGAGGAAAATAGGCAAGAGGCTAAAGCCTTCTTGAAGCCAGTGCGGGAAGAAAAGATGGTTGCACGTGTAGAAAAAAAAGATTAGAAGGCTATATAATTCATCCTACCCCAACCATGCAATCTATAACAAATTATTAAGGGGGAAGATCTGGTATACTCTGTCCATGGAGTCCTCCTCAACATGAACCAAGAGCTAAAAGCTGGGAAGAGCCATATGTGGTTGTTCAAATCAAAGAAGCTTCTTCCACTGACTGATTATGGATAAAAGTTGGTACTACCCTCTAGATTCAATAATATCCCGGTCCCACTTGAGGGATCATACGATGATTTATCTTTACATGCTCTCTAGTAGTTTAGATTTGAATTTTGTTTGTTAAAAAATTGATTATCATGAGGCCCCTCCCTATTTTTTTGAGCTTTAATGACATTATCATTGTGCTAAATTGATTTGTTTTCTATTATTGATTCATGGTGGCAGAAGTAAACCCAATGCTTTGGAAAAATAGGACCAAATCATTATTTCAAAAGGGAATTCAAATTTTATTATTATCTCTTAAACTCCTTATATTTTTTGTTCCAAAACATGATTTTACATTTTATGATGATAATTTCATACACACACTCGAATTAATGCTTAACCAAACATATCTAGGAGATATGGTTTTCATAAGAACCCAGTGATGCCTTGTTTTATATTTCAATGATAATGATATTGAAATAGTAAAATGGAAAATAGAATGTTTAAATTGAATCATGGATATTGAAATGATTACTCATAATTTATGGGAATTAGATGAATTATGTAAATGGAATTTCCCTACAATTTTAAAAATTTTGAATTTTTTAAATTCATTGGTGTTAATGTGTTATTATTGATCATGACTTGAGTGATTTTCCAATATCATATGTCTCATTCCTGAGAGGATTTCCTGACCAAGTTATTCCTATTTATTCTTGAGCATATTTCTTGAGTGATCTTGGGACATGTCACTGACCAGAACATGACTTTGACCTTGTCGAAGTTATGAATGTGCAAAAACATATTTTATATTATTGAGGAACCTTTTTAAAATCTCTTATCCATAAAAGACTACTTTTACATCAATCCTTATTTTAACCCATAGAGACCATGAATGACCTTTATAGGGATGAGCCATGATTTATGTCCTTTTTATCCATTCCGACCTTACTCTTGTTATTTTCATGATATTTTATAGTTAATGTGTTGTGGTAGAGAGAATCATGGTGGACGGGATGATTCACATTGTAAGGAAGAGGTGTGGGGGTGTTATTGTGGGAATTGTAAAATTTTGTGAACTCATTTGTTATACTCCATTATTTTCCCCTCTTGAATTGAAAAAAATTAGAAAAATTACAAAAAGATACAAAAAAACAAAAAAAGGGTTGTGATTTTGGACAACCAAATATCACTATTTTCTAGACTGATGATCTTATGATAATATGTGGTTAGGTGATGGATGTGAGGCTTTATATTATCATAGTTTTTTAAAAAATAAAATAAAATTACAAAATAAAAAATACTCAATAGGGTGCACAAATCATCCATTATGGTTTCTTGATCATAAAATTTTCATTGAGTTTTGCAAAGTGGGTGTTTATAGATTTAATGGGATAATTTCATTACACTTTTAATTTTAATATTATGCATTGTAGTTCAGATATTATCCTTATCCTTGAGCATTAGTTTTTAAAGCATCAAATCGTACCAACCATAAGCCTCATAGTCATTTGAACCTTTATTCAAAAGTCATCATGATTTTATATGCCTTTTCTTTAAAAGTGGAAAACTTTATTCTTTTACAAGCTTATGGATATGGTGCATGTTCTCATGATATGAGAAAATGTCTAATTGAATTGTATCATGAGATATGATAGGAAAAATTCAAAGGTGAGGGAAATCATGATGATGCATCTTAATAATAATGAATTGAGAAGTTTGAATGAAAGGGAGAAGAAGTTCCATTTTTTTCAAAATTGAAAATTAAAATACATGATTTAATTAGTTCTTTGAAAAATGGGAAATTATTTTTATATTTTATTTTTATTTTTGATTATTTGATTTTACAATGAAAATTATTAAATTTTATTAGTTTGTAATTTATATATTGGTAACATTGGTGTCCTCTAAATTCCATGTTGAGATTTTATGCATGAGGAAAATCATAGTTCAAGTGCATGTGAATTAATAGAGCTAATATTTTACACATTTTTTTATGCATTTAAATTTTTTTAATCATCCCAAAAATCATTTTTTTTCTTATATGAATCGTTTTTGGATTTATAAAGTGCTTTGAGGAAAATGGTGAAAAACACAAAATTATGGACTTTAGACAGATTTTTACGTCATCTCATGAAAAATATAAATCCAAATTTTGTGATTTAATATTTTTTATAATCCTGATTTTATTTCCTTCAACTTTATATTCTGGACCATGACATGATTCGGTTATCTAAATGGACTAAAAGTTCATTGATGTTGGAAAGTTTTCAGGGCGGACAGCGTGGTCCCCACCGCCATAACGGAGCCCAAAATCTCCTTAAACACATCCAAATGAGGGTTTTCCACTTGGGATATCACAGGGATAGATAGTAACAGCTCTAAAAGTATTTGTGTATGTTTCGAAGTCATTTAAGTGGCCATTAAAGGACATACTTTTGGAGGAACCTTCCTGGAAGCTTAGCCCAAAAACAAAAATCCCCAATGAAAATTTCATAACAACTTCATTCAAAGTAAAAAAGGATCTGAAAATTTGAGGGTTAACAGAAAACATGTCTATGAACAACATTGAATAAGGGTTTCACATGTGAAACTTCCATTTAATGACTCTAGAATGTGCATTCTTTTGGAGTACATATTAAAAAAAGAGGCCCTCACCTCCTTCCCAATTCATCCCCATTCTCCATCCATTACTTCAATGCACCAAGTAGGTGATATCCATCGAGAGAGGACGACCTCAAATCATCCAAATTTCTTTTTAATTTATTTATTATCATTATTTTTGTTTTATTTTTCAATTGTAATATATATTTCAAATAAATTCATGTGTTGTTTTTATTGTTTTGTCCTCCCATCCACCGTCTTTTCTTCATCTCATCATACCATTGTGAACTATAATACTCATGATCATGAGTAACTAATCCGAGGAATATATTTAGGGATTAATCAGGTTCATTAACCCAAGACTATGTTTTTAATATATTTTGTGTTAATTATAACGATAATTTATAGTGGGTGTAATCCTCGCTGTGGTTTTCTAAAGATTAACTTTAAATTTATTACCATTTTTGCTCGATTGAGGAGGTGGATGGAGGGTGTGATTGGCGATCACTAAGTAGACTTTTCATTCATAACAGGGGTAAATAAGGTGTGTACACATATGATGGAGTGTGTTCACTAAGAATATTTGAAATTTCCCAATGAAGATGATCTATGAATGCTCTCTCGGTAGAAGTTCCTTTCATCCCTAATCACATTCTGTTTAGCATTGAATGGTAATTTAGAATTAAATTTTAGTTTCTTTTGATTTTTGAATTTCATTTAGTTTATTAAATACCCTTTATTTCATAAAATATTAAACAAAAAAATGAATTAATTTAGGTGATTTATATTATGTAAATGAATGAAATGAGAATGATCCTCAAGTGAGACGACCCTGGTCAGCCTCTATGCTGCACTAGGAAAACATGAAAATACATTTTTGCCATGCCCTACCACAGACGTGCGTCAGAGACTAATACAGTAAATTTATTACACCATACATGGGGAATCTTGGAAAGTACTAAAATCTACTCAATTTATCATATTAATGGAAAATAAATCATCTTTAAAATTTAAATTTTTATCAATCCTTGACATGAATAATGTTACCAATGAACTACCTTTGATAAACTGAAAATAATATCGTACTTCAAAACAAGTGGAAATTTAATATTCTTGAACTATAGTACTTGAGTCTATTATAATGGAGGATGCTGATGAGAAATTTTCCTACTTTGAAAAATGGAAAATTTTGTTTGTCCTTACTATTTGATTATATCATATATTTGCACTGAGCACCTAAAGCATCAACAAATCGTGTATGTTTTTTAATATTGTATCATCTCTTATATTTTTTAAAAGAAAAAATACATATAAAAGATATTAAATAGCTTCAAGGCACTATTTAGAATCAAAGATTGATAGTCATCACTTTTTTGGCGTCAAGTGGTCAAAATTATTAACTATATGGATTTCCTTCACGTCATAGAAATTATTCTACCAAATTATTTTCCATGAATCTCATTTATTCTACCCTACCATCTATAATCTAAAATTTAATTTTTAATTGTAATTTGAAAAAAAAATAGATTTATTTAACAGAACTCCTCATTTTAATTATCCATGACCAAAATGACATTGGTAATTTCAAACCCATGATCTGTATGGTGAATAAATGAATGATAAATAAAATGTAAATAAATACTCACTCTGTCAGTAATACATTTATGTAGTGAGATTACATAAATTGGATGAACTAAAAGAAGAAAATTTTAAAAAAACAGACAATATGATTTTTGTTAGAATGATAGACACAAAAAAATTAAACTTTTCATAGAAGAAGAAAGTGTATGATTTATGAAAATTCATTATCTACTCATACATCTTATTACCAACCAGACTTGAAACAGATGTTTTTGTCAGTGATCACATATGTTATCAAATATTGGAACCATGTAGATTCTAGAGTTTTACATAAAATGAGGTGGATTAATGAATCTGTAATTGAGCTTGAATGCATTCCTTGGTTGTTACAGACTACAACTTCACACTTATAATAGGAAAATTATTATATCTACATAATTTTTATTACTTTAATTTTGCAAAAATATCATTAAATTGGTTTCCATTCTTAATATAAATGGGTTTTATGGTTATACGAAATAAATATTATTTTAATAAAGGGAAATATTTTTATGATATGGAAATAAAAAATAATGGTATTTATTTATTGTATAACGAAAAACATGTATTGGTATATGATAAAAAATTTATGTACACCTTAATTGTACATAACTTAATTCTTTTATCACAATATTTATCAAGTAAACAAGATGTTCTTAACAATTATCTTTCAAGAATAGTATTATGTACATTTAAGTTAAAACTACTTGATGTATATGACACTTGTTTCCACGTAAAGAACTCCAATATACCATTTTTGTACATTTGATTGTGCTATAGTAATTTTTGAAATTCATTCACAATAATGTGTGTGAAAATTTTTAGTTTAGAAGATAAGGGACTATTGTCAAACATCATATATTTTTTAAAAAATAGGAGTAGTTTTAGATTTTTTACATAATGATGTATAATTAATAATCATTTCTTGATATTCATGGGATTTACTAATTAATATGATATTTATCTTGGAAATAATAAATTGAAGCTTTAATTTGATCATTTAAGTGAAAATATAAGCAATGAATTTGTAAACCTTTTATGAGAGTGTGGGATAAAATCTATACTCCCAACCCCTGATAGACCATAGTGGAATGGAGTAAGTGAAATTTGGAATTAAATCTTCATAAAATGGTTTGGTCGATGATGAATCATTACAATCGTCCAATAGAATTTGGAAAAAATACATTATTGACTATGGTGTATACAATGAGCCATGTTACAACTAATGATACATATGACATGCCATATGAGTTGTTGTATGGGAAGAAGTATGTGTTTTCAAAATTATTTATATGGGGGTTTAAAGAATTATTTTTGGAAATTATTAGAAAAAATATATCCATGATATGAGGTAAATCATTATAGTAATCTTCTGGAAAAAATAGTTCATTAATTTTATGAATTCTTAGAAAATGATTATTTTGGATTGAAGGATGATATTACAAGAGAGTGATCACAATATATAAAAGGATAGTGGGATAAATATTGACATTGAAGTGGTATATGTTGTAGATAGATAGGATTAGGTAGAAGAAATTCTTTTAGAAATCATAATTTACGAAGACATTCCTGACACAAATGTACTATCTAGGATTACTTGAGTGGTTTGACAATGATTACATTATATGTTTCTATTAAAAAATAATGGTGAATAACTATTAATTGAAAATTATGATCTTATTTAACAAATTGATGTAGTAGATAGATAAAAGAGTTTCATCGTGAATATAACCTGAGAATTTTGAGATAAATTCAATTCATCAGTGAAAATATTTAGATAAATTAGACATACCAATTATTATAAATCACGTTGTGTGGAAATGGGAATTAAAAGAAAATTTGACATGGATGGTAATGAGTACACTTATAGTGTACGGATAGTATTTAAAGGTTTTAAACATCATGATGATGTTGTCATTGATGAAATATTTTCCCTAGTTTCTATTTCTAAATAAAGTTTAATTATACATTCTATAATATAAATTCATGACTATAAAATTTTTAACATGGAAGTAAAAATATTATTTGATAATTATATAAATCAAGAAGATTAATATATGACAAAAAAAGGGTTTTTGAATTCACAAAATACCAAAATACTATGAATATTTAGATAACAATTTATGGATTATTGAAATAATATTAATCACTGGACAATAATTTACATAATTCCATAGATTTTTTGATTCTATAATGATTAAATTAGTGTAGTGAATTTATTTATGGTTTCTTGTTATTGAAACCATTATTCCGGTAGTATATTTCAATGGAAATTTAAATTTCATAAAAAAAAATTATGGTAATATAGGTTGTTAAAGATATGTTATAGAAGTTATTTTCCAAAAATTGAATTGATGAGGTAGCCTATATCATTCGGGTCAACATTCATCGAAATGGATTAAGGAGTTTGATTATTTAGTTTCCAGGAATATAAATTTACCATATTATGAAGAGATTAATTATGATAAAATATTAGTGTTGATTTATTCTAATTTAAATTCTAATTCATATCTCCATGAATATATTTCCTTGAATATAACAACATAAATAGTGGAATTTTATGTTATGATACTTATCTAATGATGGATCAAATATATATGACATGTTATTTACTTGGAATGAAATGTATTATTTTTTAAGAATTGAAATAATATGTCATGTTAATCATGGATAACAATTATGGGATACTATGAAGTCTATCCTTATGCATTTGAGGCATACTATGGATATCATCATTTTATATGGGTTCCATGAGGAACTAGTCATCTGGGGATGCATAGATTATTTTCTTCAAAATGATCAATACATAATGAGATATCAATTAGGTTATTTTTATTCACTCAATTGAGGAGATATGAATTGGAAGACCTCATAGAGGTGAGTTGTGTCTGATTATATAGTGGAGTCTATGTATATTTCATATTTCAGTGCATATAGTGGTAAATTTTTTATTTTCAACATAATCAAAGATCATAGTGTGGTTCCTAATAGTAAATCCCCTAAAATATTGTATTTTTGATAATAATTCTCATGTGGATCTCTCAAATTATCCATGGTCTTACCAATGTATGAAACACACACTTTGTAATATTCATATCATAATGGTTTTTTCTCAATGAGGTAATGTTATATAGAGTATAGTATCCACTGAGGAGAACATGGTATATCAAAGGACTAAAGCGTTATGTCATTTGAATCAAGAATATCATGACAGATCAAGAGAACATTAAATTGTTAAATGTTTGATTAATTATAAGTGGAAGTAATTTGGAATTGGTGGTTCCCTTAAACCAACACCACTTATACTATCGGTTATATTATAAACTCATGGAATCAAAATATAATATATTTTGTTTCATATCATAATTCTTCATCTGAGTGATAATATAATGGAAATGTCCTTAATAAAATTACCACTTAAAAAGTATATAGAAATTCCGCATCTTGATTATGAATATTAGATGCCATGATAGTATTCCTCATTCCCAGATTCTATTACAAGATTATTTTCTCTATTGTAACTCAGACGATACAGACTATCTATGGTATGAGGATCATAACACATTGATATAAATTCTCCTGGTATTCTCCCTCATTAGTTTCCAAGAAGGGAGGATATGAGAATAGAAAAACCATTAATAATTTTAAATATTTCACATGTTTTTTCATATTCCTATATTTGAACATGTTTAATGATATTTGGAATCTATAATTATTATTCTAATTTCCAATGAATGATGTTCTTTGATTTAATTTATATTTTATTGTGATTAGCATTCATAGTTATTCAGGAGTGGAATATCATAGTGACTAAAGAAAATAAGTATTTTTAAAATATTTTTTAATGGAATATCTCAATCCCAATGATGGAATAAAATATTCAGATTAATTCCATTTCAATAATGGTTAATTAGTGTGTTTTGTTATAGGATATCAAATAATGATTGAAAAATATATAATATGATTATAGAGTTAGGAATCATGATTGATAACTGGTATCGAGAAAATGGGGTTGTATTACATGGTAAGGGTTGATAGGATTTTTAATTTCATGGAGACATAAACAATTTTTACTATGTGTTATACTATATTATTCAATACTCTTACCTTGGATAGTGGATGGTTTATCCTGGAACCATTTAGAAAGTGACCTTGAGGATCATATGATATGTATATCATGGAGCATAGAAAAATAATATATGACAATAACAAATAGATTTTAATATTATTTTCAATTTCATAGATTAATATCCGATTAGGTTTATTTATGGATATAATACATTTATTTATCAAAGTTTAATGCTGCTATACAAATTTATTGAATTAAATAAATATACATTATACTTGGTGTTCTAAATAATGATATGCATGAGAAAAATGTCTTACTATTGTTTGAAAATGAAATATTAGTTGAATAAATATTAATTATTTTATTTGGGATAAAACATTTTTAGTTAGAGTATAGGTTATGTGAACATCATGTAAATAATAGTAATAAAATTATTCATTAGTCTGGGGGAATGTTAATGGTAAAAATAATATTAATGTGGAATTTTAAGAATAATATTCAAACACTATCTCTAGAATGACCTTATTATAGTATTTATATGAGTTAGATTTGATGGACTTTGAACTTTTGACCTTGATATTTTTCTCATTATATAATTCATTAAATAATATTTATATTATCACGAACTCTCCAGAATTGCTGAGAAATAGAGATCCTTATCCTCCCTCCCCATCAATGAGAAAATAAAGATAATAAACATTGTCTCATTGCGATAATAAGGCCTAATCAATAAAAACGAATACTAGCATGCATATAACCACACTATCTTTTGTAGAACACTACAATAACATTAATTGATTCCTAGTACATGTTTCAATCACATCTATAAAGAATCTACCTAGGATTCCACCGTCACAACAAAACTTGTAAATAACATTCAACCATATTTGATAAAAAACATAATTATAGTAATATGTACTTCTTTATCTACCTATGTTAATTTCCAATTACATGTGACATCTGATCATTTGGATTTTTAGAATTCTCTTATACATTGTTGTGAGGGGAATCTAAATATTTTAATTGAAAAATTTTATTGGTCATAAAATGGATCTATATCCTATATTCCCTATAACATTAAATAAACCACCTACCACTCCCCAATATTCTTACACATTCCCCTATATAATGGAGAACACAAGGAATGAAAATGAAAATTGGATGATTCTGATTGATGAAGGGAGTTACCAAATAATATAGATATTATAGTGGCCACCGATTTGGATTCCCAAACATCTCACTTCATTATCCCATCCTTACATTATAAATGAATGTTAAGAAAATATACTTGAATTTAACTACAGAATATTGGTTCCATCCATAGGTCCACTAATGCTAAGGTTTTCTCCCTATAACAATAGTGATAAGAACATAAAGTGGATAATACACAAAATTGTGTGTAAATATATAAAGGAAACAACATAATATCCAAGAATATTATAATAATTATTATATATAATTTATTATTTTATTTTTATTCTAATATTAATTCCTTCATTCATTAGATATCCTCCATTATGTTTTTTTAGTTATTCATGTGATATTTCAAAATACAAAATGGGAGTCCAAAAGTTCATCATTCAGGCATATTATTATCCGTGGTTCATAAATATAACTAAAATCATCAACATACATTTTTAATAGGTGAATGGTATATGTGAAGTTTTATAGGTTATTACTAGTGAATGAAAACAATACCATAATAAAATTAAACATAATTTTGTACTTAGAAGCATGCAGTCACGTAGAGGTAGATGATATGTACCACTATTGTAATTTAATGTAATAAACGAATATAAATGGTTATGAATTTATTCAAATAGGAATTGTATGATGCATTGATTTTATTCCTACGTAGATTCAACACATTCCCAATTTATTAATAAATTGTATGCCTAAATATCCATACATTATAACAATGGTATTTTATTAATTTTGTTAATAACACCCATCATTAATTTAATATTATATTGGATTAATATTATGAGTTAAATTTTACATATATTTTATCATTATGATGATGAAACCATGTAAAGTTAACTAATATGGATCCCAGGGTGTGTATTCGAAATCTACTACATTGTTATTGACTACACATTTACAGACACATATTGTCAGAGGGATTAATTGAACATATGTGAGCCTATGCATTGGGGGTGTTGCATCATGTGTTAGATCTCCAGTTGATAATGTTATTCCTATTAATCAGTCTTAGGTAAGATTATAATCCAACCTAGTAACACAAAATATTATTTATTCAAACCCATGTATTATTCCATCTATTTGTTCCTATTTTTTATTCCACAAATTGAGTTATATATCCATTTTAATCACATGGAGCCTATAAATAGTTCATTTATTCATAAATTTATTCTATAAAGAAATTATAATCTCATGATAGTTAAAAATTTCTATTCTAAACAAGTCGTACTACCTTTAGTTGATTACAAATCTCCTTCTTAAGGGTACTATATTAAATTTTAATCCCTTAAAAGTAAAATAATAAAAAATACTAATTACTATTATTGAAAATTTAGTTATAATTGTATATATTAAACTAAAAAAATATTATCAATCTTCAATAGATAATTAAAATATTTTACATTATATTTAACATGAAACAAACATTTTAAAAAATTCAACGTGTTTCCCTCCCCCACACATACCATTTTTCTTCTATGGTAAAAAATATTTATTTCCAAAATCAATTTTAACATTAATGCAAAAAATCAAATCAAATCCAATTATTATATTATAAATGGGAACTATCATTTATCATTTATTAGTAATAAAATCATCTCTAACCTCCCAACTACATGGTTCATCATAATGAATCCATCTATGACCTAATTAAATCATAACTTAGATTATATTTTATTTCACTCTCAATGAAGATAAATTTTATTATTATTATTCTAATACATGGAGAATTAATACTCACCATAATATTATAAAAATTATAAATTATCAAATATTTTGGACTTGAAAAATAATCTAATCTCATAGGATATTTCACAGTGATTCTATTTAGATGGTGTTAGTGTAGAAAATAATTAAATTGATACGAGGCTGGTAAGAGAACCTTAAATTATTAATTTAAATTCATGAACATTGATTTATTTTGATGGAATATTTGTACACCATTATCCCTTAAAAACAAGTCTCATATAGACCCCTTTAGTTATACATGAATCAATTGGGGAAGAATAACAAATTTTTTTAATACTATTTCCCAATCATTTTATTTTTAATTTATTTTTAATTTATTTTTATCTTATTTTATAAATGTAAATTATTTAATAATATAAAAATTTATTTACATTTTTTTCTCATAAAATTAAATAAAACATTTATATAATTAATGTGTCTCTTGTCCAAATAATCCAAATTCCCAAAATGGTGTATTCACCCCACATTATTCATAATAATGAAATCACTCAAATATTTTACACATAATAGGTTCCCCATAATAAAATATTAAATAGGCGTGAAAAATATTTTTAGTCAATGGTAAGAAATATATAACTATATTAAATATTTTTAAACTTATTTTGATGTTTATGTATTCTATTGGTTGAACTATGTTTTAGATAACGTTATATACATGGATAAGCTGGATTAGAAAATTAAATGCATAAACCATTTTATTAATATATCTTGAACCCAAAATAATTAAAAACGAATAACCAAATTTTTTATTTCGTAAGAAAAAAATAAAATTTCATGAATTAACATGAGGATATTAGGAAAAACATGTCAAAATAAGATCATAATCCTCTCATGATGGAGAAAATGTTTTTGATTAGGTCTTATGTGCATGGAGTTTTAAAAAATTCATACTCCGTCTTTTTATTATAATCAATTTAAATATAAAATTATAGATATTAATAAAAATTAAAAAAAAATTTCAATTTACATAATTGATAGGTTCTCCAAATCAAATCGAGTGTTAAAAATGAAATCAATGTTCAATTATGATCAATATATTCTTAATAAACCAAAAATAAATATAGATGAAAAAAATTTATTCCAAAGAATAGATAGTAAAATTTTTCCACAATTCGCAACTTATAAAAAATATTAGAATAATATTTATTATGGATGTCATTATATAATAATATTCTATTTGGAAACACACATAATATTTGGAAGTAATTTTAGAGACTAATTATGTTTCTTGGGGTTTTCAACGGATTAAATTATTCATTAAAATGTATGTTACAAAAAAAATCCTTCAATTAAAAATAATAAAATTAACATCATAGATGAAAATAATAAATAATAATGAATGGATCTAAATTCCCACATCATAATAGGGATTCATTTACATTTTCAAACATAAAAGTTCTAGAATACAAATCCCAATCCTTTTTGGTTTGTAAGTAAAAACAACCACATTCACAACATCCACATGTGATCGAAATTAAGAGTTCCTAAAATCAATAGGAATATATTTGTTCCCTTATAATAAGGAAATATTAAAATATGTAATATATTTCCTCCAGCAAAATTAGTTCCCTGTGAAAAATGTGGATGGTATCGAAATCAATGACAATTGGATGAATATTTATTATTTCCTTCCAATTATTAGTTCATAAATAAAAACCTAGAGTTCAATGTGATTCTAATTAGGTGATTATTCACTTTTTTAAAATAATATAAGTTAACAAAACAATTATTTTATATTTTACATAATACTATGGAGAATTGATTATTAAATTATGATAAAAAATGAAATTAATTATAGTTAAAAGAATCTCTAAATTAAGATCCAGATTTACATCGTGGAAGGGCCCGACCAAGGTGGCGGCCAGCAGAATGGCCAGATGTGACAGTGGCAGTGGTGCAACCGTGCCACCAAAGGAAGCCACGGCTCATCAGCCGCGACAGCGGAGGGTGGAAACGGGTACAGTGGCATGCTACATGGAAGCGGGGGTGGCGCGCGTCCACGCCTCTAGGGTTCGAGGTCGTGATTTCTGTGTCGCGGTAGCCTTCCTGGAGGGCGTCCGACACCTGTTCAGTCATGGAGGCAGAAGCGGCGCATGCCGATGTTGCTGGATGGGGAGCAAGACGGAACCCTGACTGGCCACGTCACACCGTGCAGAACCCGTTATGGCGGGTCCCCTATGCCATCAGGCAGCACCACATGGCACCGCCAGGTTATTCAAAGTCGAACGATGCAATTGGACTGTTCGTGAATCCCGGGGGGGGGGGTCTCCCCCTGGTGGCGGATTGGGCAGGCCCCGCCATGGTGAACATCACCCAGCCAAGCGTACCGCGCAGAGTGGGCCCTTCCCAACAAGCCAAACCCTATGGGTTCTTCCCAGCAAGGTTCGGGCCGCCCCCTTCACGAGTTAGGCCAGATCATGGCCAAGTGGGCTTGGCACTCCGTGGACTGACCCATCCGGGCCTGACCCGAACTTGGGCGAGTCGGCCTAGAGAGGTTCGGTCCCGGTCGGACTGGACCTGGGCCCATCTGGACCCAGATACGCCTTTTGGCCATATCATGAGAACTGAAATTTCGTTTGACGAACAATCATTGGCATCATAATCCTTGGATGACGGTGGTCCTTTTTGTATAATCCACTTGAGTTTTGTATAAATTTGGAGTACGGTAAGGTCGGATCGAACATGAATCCAACCGGGCCCTCGGAATAGAGACGCTAATAACATACAGACCGGGTGTCTGATTGACATGCCATGAGTCGCATTAGGTCCCTTATGACATAAAATACCTTCATGTAACTTCTTTGAGGGAATATGTGGTAGTTGAATTATTGATCATTGGCTTGAGGAGCAGATCCTATAAAAATCAAGCGTTCTTAGTGCATGGATACTTTTGGCTTCCTATAATGTGATGAAAGAACATCGGTCCTGTGTGGGTCAATATCTATCAAATCCTGTGTGGTTCAGCACTCAATGACCCTATGTGGGTCAGTGGTCACTAATCCTATGTGGGTTAGTGCAAAACGATCATGTAAGGGTCATATCCTTTGTGGGTCAGCGGAGTTTAGTTACCTATTTATCTTGTGTAAGTCAGAAGAAGTGCTACATAACAGAATACGATGATCTAGCTTTCAACTAATCATTCGTACTTCTGTACGTAAGTTTTACCTTCTGTGAGCTTAGTCATTTTCCTTTGTGGTGATATCTACCTGGAGTTAACTGGGTTTTACTTCTATATTTGTTGTGTAACATGTGTGGTACTTCTATCTTCATGGCGTTACATGTGTGGTACTTCTATCATTGTGGTGTCACCTGTGCGGTACTTCTATTTATGGGGTGCTACCTATGTGGTACTTCAATCTTCATGATGATACCTATGTGGTACTTCTATTTTCTCTGTGTTACCTGTGTGGTACCTAAATCTTCGTGGTGTTACCTATGTGGTACTTATATCATCATTGTGTTACCTGTGTGGTACATCTATCTTCGTGGTGATACATGTGTGGTACTTCTATCTAGTGGTGTTACCTATGTGGTACTCTTATCTTCGTGGTGTTACATGTGTGATACTTCAACCATTGTGGTGTTATGTGTGAGGTACATCTATCTTCATGGTCTTACCTAAGTGGTACTTCTATTTTCATGGTGCTGCCTGTGTGGTACTTCTAGCTTCGTGGTGTTACCCATGTGGTACTTCTACCTTTGTGGTGTTACCTTTGTGATATTCTTCCCTCGTGTATGAGATGAGTTTATCTTGATATCTTAAGTATGTCTATGTTAATATACCTATGTATTTTTTATGTATATCACTTTGTTATTTGAATTTGAGGCCTTTATTTGTGGCTTTTCCTTTGGGGAACTCTGGGAGACCTACAAGGGTCTCAAGATCCCTACTATGTATCGTCATTCTCACCCATGCATGGGATATGCATGCACCTTTTTGTGTCTTGTGCAGATGGCGTATGAAGTTGATTGAGGATGAGGGAGCCAGGACTGGATGATACCCATAGGTGGACTATTTGGCGTGACATGACGCAAGGACTAATAATCGTGAGATGTACCTACCCTTCAGGTATGATCCTTGGTGGACGATCTAGGAGCAGTTTTCCCCATTTCAGTTGCATCATAAATTTTAGTTGTACATGTAATTTATAGTGGGGCATGTATTCTATCCCCATTTTTTACATTCAACACTCTTTTACTTTAGTACTTAGTGGTTTCTTCTTGTTGTGTTCTTAGACTGTTTGTCTATACATGTTAAATAGAAATGCCTTCCCATTTTAGGGATACGTCTTTAATGTTCTTTCCACCAACCCCTAGCCTATATGAGGAGAGCATAGGGTAGTCATGACATGGGCCCCGAGGTACGGGTCCTAACAAAGTGGAATTAGAGGAGTTCGGCTCGATCGAAAATCTCGGAATCTGTTCTTTTCTATGTGGGAATAATATTAAGTGTTATGAGTTTGGTTTTCAGTTTGGGGAATCTAATGTTCGTGCGGTGGCCGATATATCATTACAATAGGACTCTGAATTTTTATTTTCGACTCAGCAAATGAAAATATTGTTTCTGTGTGTTTTCTAAGAGTTTTTTTATTTCGTTGGAGTCAGCTCAACAGGAATAATTTAAAAACTATGCTGCACCTGTTTCTTATCGCGATGCCGCAATATAGATAGCCATCTAGGATTTTTGGGAGAGTACATGATAACAGCCCACAGAGTGATGAGGCCTTGGTATTGGGACCTATAATGGCGTTAGCACCTTCGAGTGGGGAACCAACATCACCACCACTTATTGGGCAGCAGTTACCACTAGCCGCAATGGAAGACAGTGCATGCCAATTGAGTGTGTTGCACGAGTTCCAGTGGTAGTGTCCCATAAGGTTTCATGGCGAGATAGATTCCTAGGTAGCTTTGGAATGGGTGGAGGCTATGGGTAGTGTTTTACACATATTTGAGACAGAAGTAGAGCAGATGGTGATCATAGATGTTAGAATTTTTCAGTTAGTGACCATGAGGTTGGTCATTATAGGTATGAGGCTTCGATACTCAATGAATATAGTATGATCACTGCTTCATGTATGAGACCTCCGAGCGAGGTGTGGTTAGGGACATCCAAGACATCACTATTCCTCTATGCATTCCTACTTATGATACGGTGCTAGAGAGTAAATTTTTTGTTGAATGTTATTTGGATAAGTGAATGCATCCAGTGAATGTTAGAAGTATGAATGCAGGAAACTGATTCCAATCTCAGAGAAATGGGTGTGTAAAATGTTTCACAATGAGTAAGTGAAAGGAAAAATAAAATATAGGGTCATAGATGGGGAAGTAGAGCTAGGATGGAATCATGTGGTTGTGTACATTTCAACATGTTACAACCCCCCCCCCCCATGTGGTCCCCATCATGCATTGGGAGATGGAGGAAATGGGAAGGGAGTAGCTATATTCACTCAAGGAGTGTGACCCAAGGGCTATAGTAATGATTCAAGGTACGGTCTGTGTCTACAACTAACTACCGTATTAATAGAAATAGGTATCAATCATTCATTTCTTCCGCGAATCTTGTCCAAGACCTAGATTTTCTAGTTAACATGTTGACTTGACCCTCACATCTGGAGATACCATGGGGAGGAGACTCGATAATCAGACTTACGCTAACATTGTGATCTAACCCATGAGGAATGTGTTTCAGTCATAAACTCTTGGTGAAATTGTTATGGCATTAAGACGTTAGTTTTGGTATGAACTTGACATCCATAGTTCATACTCAGATTTACTATATTAGGTAAAAATGTTGTGGTTTATCAACAATGTTGGAATTGGGTTTTCCTTGTTTAGTGAAAAATGAAACCCAGGAAGCACAAGATAAACTCATGCATATGAGGGTGTAGCCTATCACTATTGAATCTACCAGCCTTACCCTCGTGGCAGTGGGAGTTTTGGGTTTTTTGTTCCCAACATGAGTGGTAGAGTGTGGGGACATCTTTTCAAAATATGTTTCTATGGTAACCTCCCCAAAGGGAGAGGCACTTCTTCTATGGATGGGAACTAACAGATTTTTGAACATGACTTCTCCAAGTTAGAGGCACCCTTGTCAGCTTTGATGAAGAAGGGGGGGTTTTCTTATTGATAGAGAAGTGTCAGTAGAGCTTTCAGGAGCTGAGACCGATACTGACAAGCATAACTACAACACTCCAGACCTGGAGTGAGTAGTATTAGTCTTTGCGATGAAGATGTGGTGGCACTACTTGATTGCTGAATGGATGATTATTTACTATGATCACAAGAGACTCAGTTGTAAGTTCTCATATATGGACCTAAACCTAAGACAATGATGATGGCTAGAGATTCTCAATGTATATGACATTGAGATCATCTATACTCTTACAAAGGGTAACATGGTAGTAGACCACTCAGCATGATGTCTATTCTACAACTACTGAGTGTGGAATCAGATCATCTAGTACACTGTGGATATCCTTCTCGGTTAAAGACAGAGCAGCTACATCCATTCTATGACTGTTACACCCCCTATTAATCAGCATATTTAGGGGGAACAACTTGATACATTGACTATAAGTCCCGATGTGTTGAGATATCCTCAAGAAAGTATCCTAAATGATTTTGTAAACATGAGGATCATGCCATCCTCTTTAGAGGACGCACCTGAGTACCAGTGACCCTTTAAAAGGAGTTTTTGTGGGAGATCCATACAACCCATGTAACGGTACATCAAGAAGGGGTGAAGATGTTCTGGGACCTCTGACATCAGTACTGATGGATCGAGATGAAGGACATTGTGTTAGAGTTTGTATCACAATTCCTCACTTGATAGTAAGTGAAATCTCCTCAGATCTGGAAAATGTCTAATGTTGATAGGAGGAGGGAGACAATGTCTTCCTATGGGTATCACCGAGATGAGGTTTAGATTGATTTGTCTGAGGTGTCAAGTTATCTCTGAGGTTCATCAGATCTTTCTAGATTCTCATTAGAGTGGTTGAGGTCGTCTAATATCTATCCGTTAACCCACATTTTCAATGGGTGAATAATGTTTTCCATTTTTTTCAACTGAGGAGATGGGTGCATGATCTATAGCATGTTATCAACTTGGGAGGGTTTTACTTTGACGATGGGGTGACTTTTACGGAGTTCTCGTTGGTCTTTGAGGATCAGTAGTAGTGGTTCCTTCGTGGGTAGTTGATATCTCTAGTGTACACTCGCTGGCAGCATAAGAATCTCCAGGAGTGAACATAAGATCAAGAGGCTCAAATTCATGCTCATTACCCACATTTTCTTCGTTAGTATTTGTATTTTCTTTTCGGGATGAAAATCCATAATGTGGGAAGAATGTAATGTCCCATAATTTCTGAATAATTTTTTTTATATGGAATTATTTTGAGACCGTGAAATATGACGGCGCGTAATTTCGATGCTCGGAGTGCCGAGAATAATATTTCGAAGTTTTTTAAACTTTAAATAGCGAAAATAAGCATATTTCTGGAAAAATTAGAATAACTCTTGAATGGTTCTCTTGATCAGAAATATGAGGGCAATGTTGTGCTCAGGATGGTGGGTTTACCCTAGGTGTGACTTATGTTTAGTTGGTTCATGCGCCCTTTATGAAAAACCCAAAAATGGTATAACCGTAAATAAGTTAATTATTTAACGTTATTTTATTTTTCAAATTCTTATAACTCACAAACTGTAAGTCAGATTAAAAATATAAGTCCACTGCTGAACTCATAATGGTATGCTCTCATTAGAAAGATACAAACATTTCCCAGTGCGGGCCACCTATAAAAGTTAGTTTTTGGTCTTAATTAAAATAATTAAGTAACAATTATTTAATTATAATACCCATAATTTCTAAATTGTATCTCAGATTTGAAATCCAAAGAGAACTATTGGGTTCGTTAGGGCTTTTTTCACTTAGGCAGAGCCAAACCATGACTAGCGCGGGTCAATGGTGACTATGAACAATTTTTTTTAACTTTTCATCAGGTACGTTCATTAAAAATGTGAGCGGCATTCCCAAACATTTGAACCGATACTTGGATAAAATATTTGAGGGCACTATTGAATCAGAAACGCCATGATTCGATTAAGGGAGAGTTTACTTTGACTGTTATAGGTCTGGAGAAAAAGTTATGTTTTGGGACATTTTAAAATAAATAAAATTAAATAACATTATTTTTTTATTCTCATTCTTATCCTCCAACGGACAAGAAGAGAATGGGACCATTGATGAGTCATGAAATTAAAATACATGGACATTCAATTTATGTAACAACAACGTTGGTGAAATTTGGAGGCTTCCTAATTAATGAGCCCCATTAATTCCCAAAGTCATTACATACCATCCCCCTATCCTATTTATATGGAACTTCGGGGAGGTGAAAAAGGTCTTAACCAAGAGGGGAAGTGCTGAAAAAGTGCTGAGACACCAAACCATAGGATAACGGTGCCGGTTCCGATGAGAGATGATGAACGACACAGAAACTCCGAACCGGAGATCAGATATTGAGCAATGTCATTGGAGGATAGTTGCGGGGGATGGAGAGCATCGACCCACTTCCTCAGTGACTTGTGTTTCTCTGTCATTCAGGAGGGTGGGGTTTGATATTTTTTTTAAATTCATGTTATCCTATTGAACCCCATTATCACCCCTCTTGTTTACAAGATTACGCAGAGGGCGCAAGCCTAAATAACATGGCCCAGAGACTCCTCTACATTGCTACGACCTTTCGTTTTCCATGGAATACCCACCGGTGTGACGGTACCAACACCGGTAGAGACTAAGGCAGTGGCCAGCACACCGGCCAGCCACAACAGTGGCGGCGGTGCAACGACATCTTAGGAGGATGTCGTGGCCCATCATCCACGATGGAGGAGGGCGGCAGCTAGCACTCGACCGGCCGCATGGGCAGTAGTGGTGCATGTTGGTGCCACTAGAAGGGGAGTCGTCTAGAACCTCGGCCAGCTACGTCGTGCCTAGAAGGACCCACTCTGGTGGGTCCCGCATGCTAGAAGGTGGTTCCATGTGTCACTGCCGTGTTGGTCAAAGTCGAACGGTCCAACTGGATTGTTCAGAAATCCTGAGGGGCTTCTCCCTTTGGTGGCTACTATGGCGGGCCCCAACAAGGCGAACCACACCCTGCCGAGTGTGTCGTGCCGCGTAGGCTGCGTGAAGCAAGCAAGTCCCACTAGGCTGCGCCGCCCTCTTCGTCAGTCAGGTCAGGTCAGTCCGACCCGATCAGACCGGACCCGGGCCCATCTGAACCCAAATATGCCTTTCTGGCCTTATTATGAGAATAGAGCATCCGTTTGATGAAAATACTATGGCTCAATAATCCTTGGATCAAGATTGTCCTTTTTTATATACTCCATGTGAGTTTTGGATAATGTTGGGTTATGGTCCGGATGGACGAACCTGAATCCCATCCGGACCTCGGAACAAAAATGCTAATAACATAGAGATTGTGCATCCAATTGAAACTCCATTAGTTATGTTGGATCCCATATTATGTAACAGAGATTTGTGTTACTTAGTTATGGGACTCCATAGAATTTTAAGTATCAACCGATAGCTTTAGGAGAAGATCCTCTTGGAATGATATGTGCTTAGACTTTGGATCATGTGGCAGGATGTAACACGAAGAAAGAACATTGGTCCTATGTGGGTCAATATCTATTAGATCCTGTGTGGGTCAGTTCTCAACAATCCTGTGTGGGTCGGTTCTCTACAATCCTGTGCGGGTCAGCGGTCACTGATTTTGTGTGGGTCAGCACATACCGGTCCTGTGTGGGTTAGGTCCTATGTTGGTTAGCAGGGGATAGTTACCTACTAATCCTATGTGGGTCATAAGCAGTACTACTTAATATAATACACTGATCCAGCTGATACCCAATCATCTGTAATTCTGTACATAAGTTATACCTGGTGTTAGCTGATCCTTTTACCTTCGTGGTGTTATCTACGTGGTGTTACCTGTGTGGTACTTCAATCTTTAGGGTGTTACCTATATGGTACTTGTATCTTCACGGTGTTACCTATGTGGAACTTCTATCTTCATGGTTTTATACAAGGGTACTTCTATTTTCATGGTGTAACATGTGTGGTACATCTATCATCGGGCTGTTACCTATGTTGTACTTCAATCTTCATGATGTTACCAGTGTGGTACTTTTATCTTCATGGTGTTACCTGTGTGGTGCTTCTATCCTTGTGGGGTTACCTGTGTAGTACTTCTATCTCCATGGTGTTACATGTGTGTTACTTATCTATTTTTGGTGTTACTTGTGTGGTACATAAATCTTTGTGGTGTTACCTGTGTTGTACTTCTATCTTTATGGCATTACCTGAATGGTACATCTATCTTTGTGGTGTGACCTGTGTGGTACTTCTATCTTTGTGGTGTTAACTGTATGGTAATTCTAACTTCGTGGTGTTACAATTGTAGTATTATTCCCTCGTGTATGAGATACATTTATCTTGATAACTTAGGTATATGTATGGGTACAATCCTATGTAGTGTTTATGTCTATCACTTCGTGATTTGAGTTTGATGTCTTGCATTGTGTCTTTTCCTTTGTGTCACTCTAGGAGACCTAGTGGTCTCTCCTGGTCCATACTAAGTATCATTATACTCACCCCTACATGGGCTACTCCCACACCAAATTTTGTCATATGTAGATGATGTACAACATTGATCGAGGTGGGGGGTGCCAAGACTGGACAATACTCATAAGTTGAATATTTGGTAGGACATGACATAGGGACTACTGATCGTGAGTGTTACCTACCCATCAGGTAGGATTCTCGGTGGATGATCCAAGAGTTTTATTCCCCTTTTTTATTGAATCGTAATTTTCATTTGTACTTGTACATTTACAGTTGGGCTTGTATTCTTGCCCCCTTTTATACATTCAAAAAAAATTTACTATAGAAGTTTACATAGTGGTTGCTTCATTTTGTGTTCATGGACCGTGTGTCCACACAGGTTAAAAGGAAATGCCTTCCCATTTTAGGGATACAGCTTTCTGGTGCTAGTCTCCAACCCCAGGCCTCTGGAAGTCCGGCATGGGGTAGTCATGACACAGGCCCCGAGGGATGGGTTTTGAAATTTCCTACATCCCACCACGAATGATTTAATTATATGGGAAAATGGATCTATTTATTGAAAGTCAAATCGTTGATAGGTGACCAAATAATGAAGGTATAATTATAAATCATGAATAACAAAAATGATTATCAATCATATAAATCATTTCCTATTAATTTTTTGAATCATTGTTATCCAAAGATAAACAATATGTGAATTTTGAATGACCATATCCATTTTTTTGCATGGTTAAAAGATACCATGCTTTGTAAATCATATAGAACAGATAAACTGATATGGTTAGTGGGAGGTCCAAGTTTAAATTTGATAACATGGTCCAATAATGACAGTAATGGATATAGTTTTCATATAAAATATCAGTACAATATATGTTTGGTATATAATATTAGTTCGTTGCAGTTCATAGAAGAAATCCATCTTTTGAGAGCCAGATAAGAACCCCAATCTTTTCATAGGCATCCAATTATGGTGTGTTTTAATAAATATGGGATTTTCATTACATTATCATTCAGGTTAATTTTTTTATTTATAAATGTATTATTGATAAAAAAATGTTTTGAACATGATAAATTTTTAATTACACTAGTTAATGTAAAGAAATTGGAATACCCAAATAATCCTTTTTTCATTGAAAAATGGATTTTTTTCAATCTGATATGTAGTGTTCTATTGTTTTACATTAAAAAATGTATTTTGTTGATTATAAACTTGATAAATATGATTATTTAGGTCATATCCCCACTTCCATGGAACAATTAGAAAATAATATTGATGAGCACATCATAGAAACAGTTTGTGCTATAAAGAAAGATATTGATAATGACATTTTTGAAAACATTCCTTTATTACATTCTTAATATTATAGCTAACATTTGTTTAATTAGGGTTCTATTTGGAAAATATCTTATGTTGGGTATTTTATATTGATTTTATTTATTAAAACCTATATTATAACTATTTTGTTTTATTGTTTGTTTATGATAGTTTAGTTCTTCCTAGTTTTCCACGTTTATCCATACATAACATATTAATAAATTTATTTTTTTAAGGATAAATTATTTTAAATATATCATTTTAAATAAATAAATATTGTATAAGGATATATAATAAAAAAAATATATAAATTTGATTTATCATGTTGTGGAAATTTTACTATTTCATTTCCTGTCACTTTAATATTTTTTAGTTTTAGATCATTAATTCCATTTCATCTATCATTAATATTGTAATTGTTTTAGTTAACAATAAAAAAAAATAACAAAAATATGTTATTTTAACATTACTTTGCATTTTTTTATCATTTTTTATTATTTATATACTTTTTTATTTAATTTCAAGATTTTTTGATTTTATAATAATTTAGGTTTCATTGATTTGTTGTAAAATGGTAGATAAATCTTTTGATCCACTAAATATATCTATAGAATATCATACTCATACCAATAGATAGGAACATACAGATGCTTCTGTTGATGAGCCTCATCATCCATCTATACATGAGATATCTAATTCCATGGGGAAAAAAGGAAGGGTTGGTAAACATGGAACAATTCATTTACCAAAATTATCGTTATGTAATAATATTCTATTCGGAAACTCACATAATATTGGGAAGTAGTTTTAGAGTCTAATTAATTTTCTTGGGGTTTTAAATAGATTAAATGATTCATTTAAATGTATCTTAGAAAATAAAAAAACCCCTTCAATTAAAAATAATAAAATTAAAAACATAGATGAAAATTAAAAAAAAATAATGAATGATTCTAAAATCCCCCATCATGATAGGGATTCATTTTCATTTTCAAACAGAACAGTTCTAGAATACTAAACACAATTCGTTTGAGGTATGTTTGTAAAAACAACTGCATTAACATAATCCACATGTGATATAAATTAAGTGTTCCTAAAATCACTAGAAATATATTTTTCCCTTATAATGATGAAATGTTAAAAGAGGTAACATATTTCTTCCAGCAAAATTATTTCCCTATGAAAAAAGTGGATGGTTTGGAAATCAATGCCCAATCCATGAATATTTTTTATTTCCTTCCAATTATTATTTCTTAAATAATAACTCATAGTTCAATGTGATTATATATAGGTGATTATTATTTGTTTTTAAAATTAAATAATGTAAAAAACTATTATTTTATATTTTACATAATACTATGGAGCATTGAGTATTAAATTATGCCAAAAAATTAAAAGAAATTAATTAGAGTTAAAATATTCTCTAAATTAACTTCCAGATTCACATCCTGGTAGGGTGCAGCCAAGGCAGTGGCTGGCACAATGGCCGGATGCGACGGTGGCGGTGGCGCAACTGCTCCACCAAAGGAAGCTGCGGCCCATCGTCCCTGATTGAGGAGGGCGGCGGCCGACACACCAGTCAGCCACATGTAAGCTAGGGCGGCGCGCGTCCACGCCTCCAGGCTTCAAGGTCGTGGTTTTTGGGCCCCGGCGGTGCGCTTGGAGGACGGCCGACACCCAGCCGGCCGTGGATGCATCAGCGGCGCATGCCGGTGCTGCTGGGAGTGGAGCTGGACGAAACCCTATTTGGTCACGTCACGCCGAACAGAACCTGCTTTGGCGGGTCCCCTGTGCTAGCAGGTGGCCCCACATGGCGTCACTGGGTTGGTCAATGTCGAACATTCCAACTGGACCATTCGTGAATCCTGGGGGGAATCTGCCCCTGGTGGTGGCTAGGGCGGGCCCTGCCACGGTTGACTGCACCCAGCCAAGCATGTTGCACAGAGTGGGCCGCGTCCAGTGGGTTGAACCCTATGTGTTGTACCCAACGTGGGTCAGGCCGCCCCTAACGGGTCGGCCCGATTCACGGCCCAGCGGGCCAGGCCCACCGTGGTCTTCCCATCCGAGCCTGTCCCAAACCTGGGCGAGTCCGCCTAGGCCGGGCCAGTCTGTGTCGGACTGGACCCGTGCACATCTGGACACAGATATGACTTTTGGCCATATCATGAGAACTGAACGTCTGTTTGACAAACCATCTTTGGAATCAGAATCCCTATATCGAGGTGGTCATTTTGGTATATTCATATTGAGTTTTGGATAATGTTTTATTATAGCGAGGTTGGATTGAACATGAATCCAACCGAGCCCTCAGAACGGAAAGGCCAATAACATAAAGACCAGGTGACCGATTGACACGCCATGAGTAATGTTGGGTCCCTTATGACATAACAGACCTTTGTGAGACTTTATTTGAGGGAATATGTGGCAGTTGAAGTATTAATCATTGTCCTGAGGAGTATATCCTCTCTGAATAAATTGTGCTTAGTGCAGGGATCCTTTGGAAAGTTGTAACGTGAAGAAAGAACATCAGGCATGTGTGGGTTAGCATCTATCAAATCCTGTGTGGGTCAGAGCTCGACGATCCTCTGTGGGTCAGTGCTCAGCAATCCTATGGGGTCACCGCATACCAATCCTATGTGGGTCAAATCCTATGTGGGCCAGTAGAGGTTACTTACCTATCGATCATGTGTGGTTCACAATCACTGCTACATAACAGAGTACAATGATCTAACTTACGAATAATCATTCGTACCTCTATACATAAGTTATACCAAGTGAGAGATGAGTATTTTACATTCGTGGTGTTATCTACATGGTATTAACAGGGTGATGTTTCTTTCTTCATCGTGTAACATGTGTGGCACTTCTATATTCATGGTGTTACCTATGTGGTACTTCTATCTTCGTGGTGATACCTATGCGGTACTTCTATATTTTGGGTGTTACTTGTGTGGTACTTCTATCTTCCTGATCTTACCTGTGTGGTAATTGTATCTTCATGGTGTTACATGTTTTGTACTTCAATCGTCATGTTGATACTTATGTGGTACTTCTATCATCATGGTGTTACCTGTGTGGTACTTCTATCTTTGTGGTGTTACCTGTGTGGTACTTCTATCTTGTGGTGTTACCTGTGTTGTAATTCTATCTTCTTGGTGTTTCCTGGGCAGTAATTCAATATTTGTGGTGTTACTTGTGAGGTACTTCTATAACCATGGTCTTACCTGAGTGGTACTTCTAACATCATGGTGTTGCCAGTGTGGTACTTCTAGCTTTGTGGTGTTACCTGTGTGGTAATTCTAGCTTCGTGGTGTTAACATTTTTTCTATTCTTCCCTCTTTTATGAGATGAGTTTACTTGATAACATAGGTATGTATATGGGAATATACCTATGTATTATGGATGTATATCACTTCGTTCTCTGAGTTTGAGGCCTTTATTTGTGGCTTTTCCATTGGGGAACTCTGGGAGACCTATGGGGGTCTCGGGGTCACTAGTAAGTATCGTTATACTCACCCTTGCATGGGCTCCGCCCGCAGCTTATTGTGTCTTGTGCAGATGACATACAATGATGATTGAGGCTCAGGGAACTAGGACTGGACGATACTCAGAGATGGACTATTTTGTGTGACGTGACGCAGGGACTACTGATCGTGAGCATTACGTACCCTTCAGGTACGATCCTCGGTGGATGATCGAGGAGCTGTTTTCACCATTTATGTTGTATCATACTTTTTAGTTGTACATGTACTTTTATAGTGGGTGGTGTATTCCATCCACTTTTTTAATTTCAACTCTATTTTACTATTTTAGTTTTCTTAGTGGTTTCTTATTAATGTGTTCATAGACTATGTGTCTATATAGGTTAAAATTAAATGCCTTCCCATTTTAGGGATATGCCTTTTCTATTCTACTCGCCAACCCATGGCATATAGAAGTTGGTCATGGGGTAGTCATGGAATCGTCTCCAAGGGACTGGTCATGAAAAAGTGGTATTAGAGGAGTTCAGTTCTACAGAAGAACTAGCAATCTGGTCTTTTCTTTGTGGAAATAGTATTAATTATTATGAGTTTGGTTTTAAGTTTGGGGAATCTACTATAGGTGTGACGACCGATGTATCCTTATACTAGGATTCTGAATTCTGATTTCTGACACAATTCATGTAAAAACTGATTGTGTGTGTTTTTTATGAGTTTTTTTATTTTTTTAGAGTCATCTCACCAGGTATAACTTAATAAATGTGGAGCACCTGTTCTTTATTGAAATAACACAATGTAGAAATCCAGCTAGGATTTTTTAGAGAGTACACGATGATGGCCCACTGAGAGGTGTGGCCTAGGTGTATGGACGAATAATGGCATTATCACCTTCGGGTGGTGAACCAATAGCACAATAACCTATTGGGAAGAAGTTACCACTAGTCACACTGGCGGATGGTGCACGCCAACTGAGCGTGTTGCACGAGTTACAGCGGCATTGGCCTCTGACGTTTTGAGGGGAGACAGATTCCTATGCAGCCGAGGACTGGCTGGAGGCTATGGCTAGAGTTTTCCACCTAGTTGAGACACCATTACAGTAGATGGTGATCTTAGATGTTATACGTTTTCTATGAGTGACCATGAGAATGGTCCTTATAGGGATGAGGCTTCAGTACTCAATGAAAACAGTATGATCAGTGCTTCAGGGCTCGGACCTCTGAGTGAAGTGCGTTTAGGGACATCCGAGAGAGCACTATTCCTCTATGAATTCTTAATTATGTTAGGGTCATAGAGAGAACCTTTTTGGTTGAATGTTATTTGGATAAGCGAACACATCCCGTCAATTCTAGTAGTATGAAAGCCAGAAACTAAATCCATTCTCAGAGAAATAGGTGTGTAATATGTTTTGCGAAGAGGAAGTGATAGGGAGAGATGAATATGCAGGGCTGTAGATGTGTAATCAGATCTAGGAGAGAAGCCTGAGGTGGTGTACGTTTCGAAAAGTTATAAACAACCCCCCTATGGGGTCCCCATCAGTCTTAGGGAGCTGGAGGACATGGGAAGGGAGTAGATGCATGCGCTCAAGGAGTGTGTCCCAAGGGCTCTAGGAGTGATTCATGGTATGGTCTGTGTCTAGTACTATCTACCGTATTAATAGAAACGGGTACCAATAATTCATTCCTTCCACGAATTTTTTCCAAGACAAAGAGTTTTCAGTTAAACTTTTGACTTGACCCTCATGTCTAGAGATACCTTTAGGAGGAGACTCGACAATCACACTTATGATAACGGTGTGAGCTGACCCTTGAGGCAAGTATTTTGGTCAGATCCTCTTGGTGACATTGTCAAGGGATTAAGCTGTTAGTTTGGGTATGGACTACACAACCATAGTTCATACTCAAATTGACTATATTATGAAAAAATGTTGTGGTTTATCCACAACGTTGGAATGGGGTTTTCCTTGGTTAGTGAAAAAGGAAACCCATGCAGCACATGATAAACTCATGCATATGAGGGAGTAGCCAATCACTCTTGAGTTGTCTAGACTTACTATCATGGCAGTGGGATTTTTGGGGTTTTTGTTCCCAATAGGAGTGGTAGAGTGTGGGGACATCTTTTCAAATTATGTTTCTAGGGTTACCTACCTGAAGGGAGAGGGACATCTTCTTTGGATGGGTGCTACCAATGTTTTGAACCTGACTTCTCCACAGTGGTGGCACCCTTGTCAGCTTTGAAAAAGAAGGGGGAGCCTTTCTTATTGTCTGAGAAGTGTCAATAGTGATTTTAGGAGCTAAGACCAGGACTGACATATCGGACAATGCTACCCCTAACCTGGAGATAGTAGTACTGGTCTTTGTGCTGAAGATGGGGTAGCACTACTTGACGGGTGAATGACATACAATTTACTCTGATCACAACAGACTCAGGTGTATGTTCTCACAGAAGGTCCTAAACCTAAGATAGTGATTATTGCTAGATATTCTCGTGGACTATGACATTGATATAGACTATACTTCTGTTAAGGGTAAAAGTGTAGTAGACCACTCAGTAGGAGGTATATTATGCAACTGCTGAGTGAGGAATCAGATATGCTAGTCGCACTGCAGATATCCTTCATGGATAAAGATGGAGTAGCTACCTCCAGTCTATGACTGTTACTCCCCCAACTCTTCAGCATATTCGGGGGCACTGCTTTAAACATTGACTATGAGGCTGGATGTGTTGTGATATACTCAGGACGGTCTCTTAAAGGATTTTCTGATCATGGGGTGCACACCATCCCTTTCAGAGGATTCATCATGGTACGAGTTACACTTCGGAAGGATGTGTTGATGGATATCCATACAACCCCTGTAAAGGTACATCCAGGAGTGGTGTAGATTTACAAGGACCTTCGGCATCAGTACTGATAGCCCAGGACGAAGGAAGTCGTTGTGGAGTTTTTATCACAATTCCTCACTTGATAGCAATTTAAATCTGCTCAGATTCGGCATAATTCTTATGCCAACAGGAGGAGGGAGACCATGTCTTCCTACAGGTATCACCATGAAGAGGATTTTAGAGATTTGGCTGGGGTGTCAAGTTATCTCTGAGGTTCATCATATCTTTCTAGATTCTCATTAGAGTGGGTGAGGTGGTGTACCATCTATCTCTTACCAAACATATGCACTAGGTGCATATTTTTTTCCATGTTTCTAAACTGAGGAGATGTGTGCATGATCCATTGCAAGTTATCAAATAGGGAGAGTTGTACTTTTACGATGGGGTGACTTTTACAGAGTTCTCAGTGGAGTTTGAGGATCAGTAGGAGAATGTCCTTCGTGGGAATTTGATACCTCTAGTGTGCACTTATTGGCATCACGGGATCCTCTATGAGATAACATGGGATCGGGAGGCTCAAATTCGTGCTCATTACCCACATTTCTTCCATATTCTGTGTATTGGCATTCAAGGATGAAAATAAATAATTTGGTAAGGGTATAATGTCCTAGAATTTATTTGTAATTTATTTATGGAATTATTTTGAGACCACAAAATATGAAGGTGCGTGATTCTGAGGCCCAAAGTTCCCTAAATGATCTGTAATAGTTTTTTTAAACTTTAAATATCATGCCTAAAGAATTTTTTCTGAAAAATTGGAATATATCTTGAATTATTGTCCTAATTAGAAATCTGATGGCACCATTGTGTTCATTATGGTTGGTTTACCCTAGATGCGACTTATGTTTAGTTGTTTTAGGCCTCCTCTGAGAAAAACCCAAAAATGGCAGAACTGTAAATAAAATAATAAAATAAAGTAATTTTATTATTCAAATTCTTATTACTCACAAACTGTAACTCAGATAAAAAATCAGAGACCACTGATGAACTCATGAGGGTATTCTCTCTTTAGGTAGTTACTAACATTAGCCGGCGCAGACCACCCGTAAAAGATAGTTTTTGGTCGTAAATAAAATAAATAAAAAACAATTATTTTATAATAATATCCATAGCTATAAACGGTAACTCATATTGGAAATCCAAGAGTATTGTTGGTTTCTTTGGGGTGTGTTTCACTTAGGCAAAGCCTAACCATGACCAGAGCAGGTCGAGGGTCACTGTCAATAATTTATTGAACTTTTTATCAGGTACGTTCATTAAATGTGTGACCGGTGTTTCCAAAATTTTGTACCGCTGCTCGAATTATAAATTTTAGGGCATCGTTAAATCAGTAGTGCCAATATTCGCTTAAGGGATACTTTACATTGACTATAGTAGGTATGGAGAAAAAGTTATGTTTTGTGACTTTTTAAATGAAATAGATTTAAATAACATTTTTTTATTTTCAATCTGATCCTCCAATGGACCAGCAAAGCGTGGGAATATTGATGTGTCAATACATTAAATGCATTGAACCTTCAATCTACGTAACAAAAATGTTGGGTAAATTAGCAAGCATCCTAATTAATGAGCCCCATTAATTCCCAATGTCGTTACATACCCTCCCCCTCTCTTATTTTTATGGAGCTTGGGGGCAGGTGATGAAGTACTTCACCAAGCAGTGAAGTGCTGACAATGTCCTGAGATGCCAAACCGTAGGAGAACAGAGCTGTTTATAGTGAGAGATGATGAACAGCACCAAAAATTCGAAAAGGAGATCGACAATCGAGCGATGTCGTTGGAGTCTAGTTGCGAGGGATGGCGAGCATCGACCCACCTCCTCAATCACATGTGTTTCCCTATCATTATTTAGCTAGGGGCTCGAATATTGTTTTAAATTCATGTGATCCTATTGAACCCCTCTATCCTCCCTCTTTTTTCACGCTTATGTAGAGGGTACAGGCCTAACGAACCCAGCCTGGACCCTCCGCTACCATGTTACTGCATTAAGTTCTCTAGCGATGACCCAACGACAAGATGGTACTGGCACCAGCAGAGACCATGGAAGTGGATGGCAAAACAGCAAGCCGCGACGGTGGCAGCAGCACAACTGCATCGTAGAAGGACGCTAAGACCCATCAGCCGTGACGGAGGATGATGGGGGCTGACACCTGGCCAGCAGCGGAGGCAGCAGCGATGCAAGCTGTCGACGCTGGAAGGGGAGCAGGCCAGAACCTCGATCGACCGCATCACACCATTAAGGACCCACATTAGTGGGTCCCACATGTTAGAAGGTGGAAGGACACGGAAACACTGGGTTGGTGAAAGTCAAATGGTCCAACTGGACCGTTCGGGAATCCTGAGGGGCGTCTCCCTCAGGTGGCCGCTAGGGCGGGCCCTGCAATGGAAGACCACACCCTATCGAGCGTGTCGTGCCGTGTGGGACGCGTGAAGTGGACTATTCCCAATGGGCTGGGCTACACCCTTTTCAGGCCGAGATGGGTCAGTGTGTCCCAATCAGACTTTACATAGGCCCATTTGGACCCATATGCTCCTTTCTGGAAATATCTTGAGAATCAATTATCCGTTTGACGAACAGTCTATTTTTCCAGAATCCATGGATTGATAATTTCCTTTTTGAATAATCCACATGAGTTTCAGATAATTATGAAGTGTGGCAAGGATTGATCTAACCCAAATCCCATCGGGCCCTCTGAATGGAATCTCTAATAAAATATTGACCGGGAGTCATAATAACATTCCATTAGTCTTGTTGGATCCCCTAAGATGTAACGGCCCTTCATGTTACTTCATCGTTGGACTTTGTGGCAATTGAAGTATCGACGGATGGATTGAGGAGTATATCTTCTTGGAATCATGTGTGCTTATTCGTGGATCCTGTGGCCGGTTGTAAAATGAAGAAAGAACATTGGGCCTGTGTGGGTCAGTATCTATCAGATCCTATGTGGGTTGGTGCTCAATGATCATGTGTGGGTCCGCGCTCACTAATCTTGTATGGGACAGCGCATACTGATCTTGTGTGGGTCATGTCCTATGTGGGATAATTGGGGTTAGTTACCAACTAATCATGTGTGGGTGAGAAGTAGTGATACTAAATAAAATAGGGTGATCCAGCTTACGACTAATCATCTGTACTTATGTACAAAAGTCATACTTGGTTTTAGCAGATACTTTTACTTTCGTGGTGTTATCTAAGTGGTTTTACATTTGTGTTACATCAATCATTTGGGTGTTACGTGTGTGGTACTTCTATCTTAGTGGTGTAACCTGTGTTTTACTTCTATCTTCGTGGTATTACATGTCTGTACTTCTATCTTCATGGTGTAACCTGTGTGGTACTTCTATCTTCGTGGAGTTACATATGTGGAACTTAAATAATTGTGATGTTACTAGTGCGGTACTTCTATCTTCGTGGTGTTACCTGTGTGGTGCTTCTATCCTCATGTTGTAACCTGTGTAGTACTTCTATCTTCGTGGTGTTACCTATGTCGTACTTATATCTTTGTGGTGTTACCTGTGTGGTACATCAATCTTAGTGGTTTTACCTATGTGGTAATTCTATCTTTGTGGAATTACATGAGTGTTACTTCTATCTTTGTGGTGTTACCTGTGTGGTACTTCTAACATTGTGGTGTTACCTGTCTGGTAATTCTACCTTTGTGGTGTTAACTGTGTGGAACTCTAAGAGACCTATGGGGGTCTCGAGGTCCCTACTATGAATCATTATACTCACCCTTGTGTGGGATATGCCTGCACCTCATTTTTTCATTTGCAGACGATGTAAAACGTTGATCGAGGCGGAGGGAGCCAAGACTGAAAAGTAATAAGAGGTGGACTATTTAGAATGACATGACACAGGGATTACTGATCTTGAGTTGTGCTTACCCTTCTGGAAGGATCCTTGGTGGATGATCCAAGATATATTTATTCCATTTTTTGTTGAATCATAATTTTCATTTGTACTTGTACTTTTATAGTTGGGCTTCTATTTTTGCCCCTTTTTTAACATCCAACACTCATTTACTACAGAAGTTTACTTAGTGGTTTCTTCATGTTGTGTTCATGGACTGTGTGTCCATACAGGTTAAATGGAAATGCCTTCCAATTTTAGGTATATGCCTTTATGGTGCTAGTATCTAGACCCTAGCCTCTTTAAGGCAGGCTATGGGTAGTCACGACACGGGCCCCGAGGGTTGGGTTGTGACATTTCCTGTATCCCACCATGATTGATTTAATTATATGGGAAAATGGATATATGAATTGAAAGTAAAATTGTTGATAGGTGAACAAATAATGAAGTTATAATTATATGTCATGATTAACATAAATTATTCTCAACCATATATAACATTTCTTATTAATGTTTTGAATCATTATTATCCAATGATAAAAAAATATTTGGTTTTGGAATGACCATATAAATGTTTTTGTATGGTTAAAAGATAACTTTCTTGGTAAATCAGATGGAACTAAAAAATTGATATGGTTAGTAGGAGGTCCATGTTTAAATTTGATAACATGGTCCGATAATGACAGTAATGGATATAGTTTTAATATAAATGATCAGTATAGTATATGTTTGGTATAGAATATTAGTGAGTTAGTGTTCACATAAGAAATTCATCTTTTGAGAGCCAAATAAATAACCGAATATTCACATGAACGGCATGTTATGTTGTTTTTTCAAAAATATGGGATTTTCATTACATTAAATTTTAGGTTTAACTATTTATTTATAAATTTATTATTGATAAAAAAATTGTTGAACATGACAAATTTTTTATTACACTGGTTAATGTAAAGAAATTGGAATACAAAACTAATAATTTTTTCATGGAATCAAATTGATTTTTTAATCAATCTGATATGTAGTGCTCTATTGTTTGACATGAAAAAAATGATATTTTATTGATTATAAATTTGATAAATATGATTATATAGGTGAGCTCCCCACTTCTATGGAAAAATTTTCAAATAATAATGATGAGCACATCATAGACATGATTTGTGCCATAAAGAATGATAATGATGAGGAAACATTGGGAAAATATTCCTTTAGTACATTCTTAATATTACAGGTAACATAAGTTAAATTATGGGTTACTTTGTAAAATATAATATGTTATGTATTTTAATTTGATTTTATTTATTAAAACATATATTATAACTATTAAGTTAATTTGATTGTTTATATTAGTTAAGTTCTTCCTTGTTTTCCATGTTTATCAATACATAAAATATTTATTAATTGATTTTTTTAAAGATAAAGTATTTTAAATTTATAATTTAAAATATAAAAATATTTTATAAGGGTATATAATAAAAAAATGTATATAAATTTGATTTATCATGTTCGGGAATTTTAACTATTTCATTTCATGTCTCTTTAATATTTTGTAGTTTTATTTTATCAATTCTATTCCATATCTCTTTAATATTGTATAATTTTAGTTAACAATAAAATAAATAAATAAAAATGTTTTATGTTAACATCACTTTACCTTTTTTGATAATTTTTAATTATTTATTTACATTTGTATTTTATTGTTTGATTTTATCTATTTTTATACTAATTTTTGTTTCATTTATTTGTTGGATAATGGTGGATCAATCCTTTGATCCACCACATATCTCTATAGAATATCATACTAATTCCTATTGAGAGGAACACACACATGGTTCAGTTGATGAGCCTCCTCGTCCATCTTTACATGAGACATCTAAATCCAGGAGGAAAAAATGATTCAAGGGTAGGTAAACATGGAACCATCCATTTACCAAAATTATCATTTTCATGTAACCAAGAATAGAGGAAAAAAATAGAATTTTATGGTAATGATATTCTAAGAGGTCTGAATTCATAGATATTAAAGACTTTTTTATTGGTACAGGATAAATGTGAAGTTATTATTTTTCTGATAATAGTAAATTCGTTAATAAAATCATATTTTTACTATTTTGGGAGACCGTTTTGGTAATATTTTTTTAGTTATCTTTTAATTATTGTAATAATATATGACTTTCACTTCTTATCAGATGACATATGATATACCTGATTTTAGATGAGTCAAGATGAAAAGTTGATCATAGGATTCTTGGAGTTATATGGATTTTAAATCATCACAAATGTCCAAGATCATTTTTGGGGATAGATAACATAAAAATCCATTTGATTTATATCCACTTATAGAAGAAGATAAATTGATGAAATTTGTTGATTTTAGATGATTAAAATAGTTTTTTGAAAGTGAAATGTTTCCATATTATAATTTTTATTATATTAAAAACAATGTTAATTATTTAATTATTTTCAATTCATAGTTTACATCAGTCATGTATATCTTATTAGGATATTCATTATTGAAATTTATACCCTCAATCGTCATCTCATGGAGAGTATATGTTACTGGAAGAATAGATTCTAGAAAAACAATGTAAAAAAATGGAACTAAGGCTGCATGGTCTGTAGATGATCCCCCTCCTTCACCACCCACCTGAAATGAAATATGGAAGAGGGAACAAATGATAAAAATAGAACATATCTTACAGAAGATTCAATACTTGTTGCAGGCATGATTATGTTATAAGGAATTTATTTATTTATTAAAGTTAAATAAACTCTTTATATATTTTTATTCATTACATATTTTTTCAAATATTCCCTATAGGATTCTATTGATATGAATACCACACATTGGGTCATTATTACTAAGGGTAGAAAAGATATTTTAGCTATATAATTGGGAAATCTGGATCCCTTGGATCCCATTTGAGGATACCCAAAAGGTGTATCAATATGAAAAGTATTTCATTTTTTGAAATCTTCTTCAATGGTTCATGTTTTTCAAAAATAGATCTTTAGAATCCAATGTTTAGGATTTTCATGTGAAGATGGAGTATTGGAATTGTGCTTTAGTACAGTCGACTTATACTTACATGCAAGGACAATTTCGGCCTTCTGATCCAACTCCTCCAATATTTCTAGCCGATCGCACTAATCCTTCTTATCGGACTCATTAATATCTTCCTCAAAATACCACTCCTTTTAATCCCACCACAGCACCGCCTCCTCCGTATGTTCTTTGTTATAGTGAATTATATGATGGTGATCCTCATTATATAGTTTAATTTGTGATGAAATATTACGTCAACGATAACATTCATCGTCATCATATTGAGATAAAAAATCATAGGTTTATTTTACATGATATTATTGATAGATCATAAAAAATACCATGTGCTACAGATGAGGTGAGTTTAGTTTGAAAAGATATTGACCAATTTTTACTTTGGTCATCTAGACTACTTGGACATTTTACCATAAAGGTATGTATATATGTCACTTTTTCACTCTCTATAGGTTTTTTTCTATTTAATGTTTTCTATTTGTATAATTTTCTCTAAGAATAAATTAAAGGTAAATAAATACTCTATAGACAACAAAACATTCAAATTTTCATGTCTTTATATAATCATTCTCTTAGTCTTGATATTTTTTCATCATATAATTTTTTTTGCTGGAAGTATATGAGATTCTAATTGACGCTATTGTTTTTTTGGAATGTATTCACTATGAGGAATTTGAAAATTGATATCATAGAGCTTATAGTTGAAAATAAATTGAGAATTTACACAATTAAAAAAAATCGATTTATGTCGATAAAAAATTTTATATTCATCAAATTTACTGAAAATTTATAATTATGTCACTTTTTTATTAGATATTTATATAATTTTTTTAGGGATAATTTAAAGGCAGATGTATATGGATTTATGGACCCAGAGTTTATTTCTTCTATATCTTTGAAACTTTTTGATGTAGAAAGAACAATTTATATAGTAAATATATTTTAAAATAATGTCATTATTTTGGGTAAAATATTTTCTTGATATCAATAGTAATAAAAATTTTTTCTCAAAAACTGTTATATATCACATAACACATTAAAAAATCTTGTTAAATTTCCTTATATATCTGTTTCCATTAAATGATGATTTTTTTATGAGATAAGACATTATACATGGTATTCTCTTTCCATTGTGAAGTGAGATAAAATTGTCAAAATGTATTAATCATGTATTTAACATTATTTTAATACTTTATTATATTATAATGAAATAAGATTATTTTATTCATATTATTTCCCAATATTTCAGGGAATTTATTTATAGATATCATAATAATGAATCTCTCCAAGATCATATGTGTACATTATATGGTGAATTATTATTTATAATTACTAAATATAGGATATATTACGTCAAAATGTTATTTTTAATTAAAATATAATTAAAATAGTGTCATAAAAATAAGGTCTAAAATATTTTGGATATTATGATTTATGATTTATGTATGAAATAATTACAATTTTGATAGTGATATGATTTTAGAAGGTCATAATTCTTTATAATGATTTCCAAAATATTTCATATGTCTTTTTGAAAATTCAAGTTAAATGGTTTCTTTTTTATATTGAAATGTTTTGATAAACTAGTAAAATATATTTGAACGGTTTTGATACTTTTAAAAGTTGGATGGGATACTAATTTAAAAGGTTTGGTTGTTTTTTAATTTTTGTTTAATATATATTGTAAATTTAAAAGTTCAATTGTAGTTGTAATTTTCTATTTTTATGCTTAATTTTTTGTTATTGTGTTTATTTTTTTATTCTAATGTTGTGTAGGATGAATCTACCTTCAATTATAATAATTTTTTTTCATGTTCAGTATTAAAATTAACTGATGCGAAAAAACTTTTATCAAATCAGTTCTGGGATAACCGAAATGAAAATTAAATATGTCATTTCTTTTAAAGTAGGTTATCGAATAACCATCATCATAAATTGGGTTTTAAGTTAGTTATAGTATAGATGATTTAAAAATTTAATAAAAATATTAATTTAAAATATTGTTAAATTTAATTGAAATTAAAATTATATTTATAACATCACCTCTAATAACGTAACATAATAAATACTGTGAACATTAAAAACCCAATGTGAAAGATCATTTATGCACATATAAATTTTCCCTTACTAAACTATGTGTACTTTATTATGCTTTGATTATAGTCATTGTACCTTTTGTTTTGGAAAAAAATATTATTGGTGAGTTCCCTTTATCCTTTCTATGATGGTGGGTATAACATCATATCCTTCTCTTAGAACTATGAACCATTTAATAAGACTTATTAAATTGAGTCATTGGAATACCTCTATGAGGCCCATAGTGAGATCCCCAATTCATCTTCATACCATAGTTAATGTTCTTAGAGTCATCTTGACTAACCCTATTTAGGAGCCAGTCCTCTACATTATGGATAAATCCAAACTAATTTTTTGATATCAACATATAGAATTTTTATTAATCGTCATCTATGTATCTTTTTCCCTTAAATCCTCCATCTTGTACATTCTCTTGATGAGTCCCAAAAATCAGTACCTCTTAGATTGCAATAATTTTCGATATCATATTAAGGAGTGTATTCCCTTGGAAAAGTAATTTGTTTAATAATCAAGATAGAATCCTGTATCGGTATAGTATTGTATTGACTCACCATTATATTTTGTATATATGTTGACTACATGATTATATTATTGATCTATGTGTTCTCGACATATACCTATGATGAGATGATAGTACATTATTTTTTAATGATATGTTTTTTCATGGTGTCTCACTAAATATTGTTATACTCCCCACTATACATTATTTTCCCTCATGTGTCATGACATGCGATAAATATCGGCCAACTGAAAAGGTACTAAATAGACCAGGATTAGGCAATTCTTAGTATGATTAGATAGAACTAGGTGTGTTTATGTTGTTTTTTATAGAAGACCTAGTACTTACCTAATAGGTTGGACTTATGTTTTTAGAATCCCTTGGTACGATTATATTCAACCCATTTTGGTTTCTTTTAATTCCTCCCACATTTCTTTTGTGTGATTTAGATGTATGCATGCATGGTTGTTCAGTTATATTCACATTTCAACATTGTATATTATTTCCAATATGTGCTTGTGTACAGGTACCTAGGATAAGGCCTCTCTGGTAAGTGATATTCCTACTCAGCACTAGTCTATAGCCCCTATCCTATTAGAGGAGGCCCTGTGGAGCCACACCACATGTCCCATTTAAATTCCTTGAGACATATCATTAAAATAATTCCTATCAAAAATATCTCATACAATTTGAAAATAAATTTTAAAAACTAAAAATTAATAAAATCTTCTAAAAATGTTTTTTTTAATTACCCTGGAAACTTATAAATGAATAATTATTATATATTTTTTTCATAATGTTGGAAAAATATATTCATTTTTTATATTCAAAATAAAAATATAATTTTCAATTTTTTTTTCAAATAAACCAAAAGTTACTCATTTGGATAAAAATGAAGATATTTTGATTATAAAAAAACTATATGAAGTAAAAATATCATATAAAATAACATCATGAAACTGATTATTTTTAGAAAATAATACTTTGGATATCATATTTTAAAACATGGATATATAAGATAATCATGATCAAAAAGAACATACAAGATCAGCATCACTTACAAAGGACATTCATGATGTTTTCATAATCAATAATAGTCGAAATTGAAATTAATTATGTTAAATCATTCACATATAGGTGATAATAAAATATACTTGTTTAATGAAAATTGGCATTTATAATTTAACCAAATGTAACATTGAGAATAAACAATCATGAAATGAAAATATTTTACAACATGAATCATTTCCCACTTTATAAAACTCTTAAATCATAATCCCAAGAATGAATAACGTCAAATTTATCCTTAAATATAATGATTATATTGATATTAATTATATATTATTTCAAAATAAAATTATTTATATCTCATAAAAGAAGATAGGTGCACATCATAATCATATGTCTCAAGGAAAAGGAATTCGATATGAATAACCCATAGAAAGATCATATTATTTAACATATAATTAATAAAGGGAGTTATTAGGTGTAAAAAATGTAAATCCACAACAAAAATATAAATATATAAAATAAAAAATTTTATTTATTAGTTCACAAAAAATCTCTTAATAAAAATATCATTGAAAATAAATTGTAACCAAATGTAAGAAAATTTTGTGAATGAAGCCTTTATAATTGGTAACATTGAGTAAAATAACAATGGATAAAATTATCCAAATTAAAATATAAAATATCATGAATAATGAAATATTATTTATATAAAATGAAAAATTGATATATATATATATATACCACTAAATTAAAATTAGAGTTATAATAATAAAATATTACTTATTCAAATTAAATTGAGTAAAAATACCTTACATCATGTCTAGACATTATATATGATTCCATGAATTTATATTTAAAAGAATCATATAATTTATTTTATTTCCTAATAACATTTTATTTTATTAAAACATTATTAATAACCCATTTATCTCATTTATTACAATGACATAAATATTTACACAATCATATAATTCCATGTTGGGTGTTCTTAGAATGTTCAGTCAATATTTTCATAACGACTTTGATATGTCAACCATGGTAAAGGTGGTAATTGTTACATAATATAAATAATAATCATTAAATAATTATATTTTTTTATATAAATTCTAGTTTTAAATACACCCATTCTATATGGCTATGAATAATGAAATTTCATACAATCATAGGGATGGTGGGTCGTACGTACGCATGAGTAACATTTCCATTTTCTATGATCATTTTGAAAGGATGTTATGTATTATTATATATTTACATATTCCTCATAATATTCTAATTATACTCTTATTAATTTAAATATATTTATATTTATAATTTATGTTATGTGGGGATGAAAAAATCGCATCGCTTTGGAGAGTTGGTAGTCCCCAGTTACAAACAAATGTCATTAACATTATTAGGTGATTGAAAGGGTATTTAAATAAGAGTGGTATTATATTTATAAAATGATAAATATGAAAAAAAATATCATATATATACCTTAAATGTATCATTATATTCATCAATAATATGTTGTTATGGAAAAAAATTACATATACCGTTGAGGAGGCAGCCTGTCGTACACACGAATGATAGATTCCATTCCAATTTGATAGAGGATGGACATAGATATCAATTATTCCATTAACATAATAAAAAATATATTGTAGGTATTAATGATATAATATAACTTATGGTTAATTAATATTTGAATGATGATCAATAATAAATAAACAAATAAACAACTTAATAATGATACCTCTTTTTTAGACATCTTACTGTTAAATAAAGATTACCAATGATGGTTTTTTGGTCAAAACAAGTACCCCAGATGTTATTAGAAATCTAGTGTAGGTATTTGGATTTATATTTATAAAACCCTAATAGTTTTTATATTTTTTTGTGATAAGAGAACATTCAAATTCATAAGAGATTGGAGGGCCAATATTAGAATTTATCAAAATATGAAATTAATTTATGTTAATTTCCAATTCAAATAGTCTCCAAAATTATCTATGTTTAATATAGGAATATTATGTGTCAAAATAATATTATAAAATATTAATTAGATCCGTTTCTACTATTTTTTACCCTTATACCATTTTTAAACCCGTATTAACCACTTTCACACTTATCAGGACATCAATTATTTATACTCATTGACGGTAAATATAGGAAGTATAAACAGAATAAAAGGAAACTAAATGGGCCATGTACGCTTTTATAATCCATATCCTAATATCATCATGAAACTATTTTTTTGAAATTTATATTATTTAATAAAATAATATTTATCATATAATATCATTGATGCCATTTTTTATAACTATTTCTTTATATTGACATTAATAATAACATGAAAAATGTTAAATTTTAAAAAATGACTTATTAAAACCATAAACAATTATGTTCATTAATAAAATTAATACATCTCATAAATTATTATTGATTATATTTCTCTTATTATTTTTAAAATCATTTATTTTTATTTTCACATATTAAATAAATACTACATCAGATATATTAATAATTTAATTTAATTAATTATTAACTAAAATATAATAAATCATGATAAATTTAGATAATTTATATTTAAAAATGATATAAAAAAGTTAACATATATTCTATTTATCCCCAAAATAAATATATTATAGTTCTTAAAAATAATAGTTCAACATTTTTTTACATTCCTTTATAAAAAATATTATAATATCATAATCTCGCCCAAATGGAAAAATATTTATATAAAATTATATTGGATTAGTATGTATGAGATGGAATCATCAAGTAAAATTATGGAAATAGTTATAGTAATTTATTTTGCTTTCAATATTAATGGGAACCCTTAATTACCTGACTTACTATTTACCCTGGAAACCAAAATTACCAAGGTTACAATTTATATTGATAAAAAATTAAAGGACCTATTTTTCATAATTTAACCTTAGATTCCAAATATGGAATACATTTTTCAAAATTTATAACATAGAAGTGGTTAAATTTAATTTAAAATAAAACCAAAAAATTATGATTCAAAATTTTTTTTACGAAAAAATTGATCATTTTAAATATGAAATATTTTCATACTAAATCAAAGAAATGATTTAATTTAAAAACCCATAATGTTATTATTTAATGAAAAATATAAGGATTTAATCTATAAAAATATTCCAAAATATTTATTTATTTTTTAAGTACATTAAACGAAACATACATTTTTTTATTAAATTTAATATTTTCCAATATTCACTTAAAAAACCAATTATTTCAGAAAAATGAATAAAAATCACAAAATGATAACTTTGATTTGATCATATTAAAAATGATATTTCTTTCAAGAAATAAAATTTCTAAATGTATAAATAATTATTTTTTATATTCACTCATGAAAGAAGTAAAACATATTTTTTAGGAAGACATAATTATGATGAATAAAATGCATTTACTAAAAATTCAATATTATTTTTATAATGATTAATAAATAATTTTTTTTCGAAACATTTAATATATTTCCAAAATTAGAGAATCCTTATTATAGCATCAAATTTAATGGATAGGTTAATAATATTAAATTTAAATATTAATATTTTACTAATTTTTACACTCGATGTTGTGCGGTGTAGAAGTTATCAAAAATAATTTCATTCTATTAAAATATCGGGATATTATATTCTCCCCAAAAAATTAATAAATTTCTTTCTCAAAATTTGGAACATGAATGTATATTAAATGATGAAAATCAAAAACAACATTGTTAAAATCTAACATCATAAAATGGGTTGATAAAAATATCAATTTTATATATAGAAAGAAAATTATAAATAAAATATAGGGAATCCAATATTAGGTTTATAAGTAGTAAAATATTAGTCGGAAGTTAAAATATAGAAATTTAAGAAATGAATAATTTCCACATAAGGAATGAGAGTGACAATGTTCAATTCCCATTACAAAATTAATTATCAAGAGAATGTCCATTCCCCCAAAACTACAAAAAAATATGGTGAGAAAAATACCATTGATTCATCCGAAATTAATGTAATGATAAATATATTTGTGTTACTTTTTCTGTTTTAAGTGGAAGTTATTATTATTTTTAGTAAGAAAATATTAAAATATACATATTTGACTAAAATAAATTAATCCAATAATTAATTTCAATGACAATATCCTATTTTACCTCAAAAAAATGTGTAATACAAATTATTTTTTTTCAACTTCTATTGGGTCATATATACCCAAAAATGTGCAATAAGAAATTTTTCCTATATTTTGACATTAAAAAAACCAAAATGATTATATTAAGATGAGATAATTTAAAAAATGAATAAACTATTATATGAATAAATAATACATAAATCACTGAAATTTAATAATAACACAAATTGTTCCATATGGATAAAAAATAATCATGATTTGATAATGTGTTCTTTAAATTTACATATAAAATTTATCTACAAATAAAAAAATAATCTATAATTTCTTCAACCAACAATTTATATTCCATCATCACATAATCTCTATGATATTTTATCATTTCCATAAATAAATGATCTTATATCCCAATAAATACATTAATGAATGTTTAATCCTAAAATGTAATATAATACATGTCATCTTATATTCCCAAAAGTATAATAGAATTTTTCAAAATAATACTCTATGATAAACCTATGGTTTGTACAGACCTCAACTAAATAAAATGTTTCCTAACATTTTATTAGTCAACTTAAAATTCCATCACAATACCCTAATAAGGGGTGTCTAAGACATTGAAATAATCATCAAAATTAAATTTAAAAACCTATTACGGTGTCAAAAAATTTAAGATAACCAAATATGAGAAAATCCCAATCTCTAAATTTATCTAAAACCTGCTCAAATACAATCTGTAATATCCACAAACCCATACTCTAAAATCTAACACAAAAACATAATCCGTAAACTTTTAGATTTAATACTGATAAATGTGGTCATATTTCTTCAATATGAAATTTAAAATATCAAAATGAAATATTAAGTCACATAAATCCCAAAGGAAATTTTTGGATTAAATCAATAGATAATTAAGAAAACATTTTAAAAAAAAGTAGTCATGACATCACTGAGTATTTCTCTCACTATAAATATCGTTTTATATTCTATATTATGTCGTTAAAATAATCTATAATGTAATCAAGTTATAAATAATTTATATATAAAACAGCAAATTTTCACCCTTCTTCATATCCTCGAAAAAAAAATCAAAAGAAGGGTGATATCAAATTCATAGAGAGGGTAACCATTTGAATTAAAAATTGAATTTCATCTGTGATAGTTAGAGGCGAATATGTGTATGGTTTGAATTTAAATTTTCATGTTAAAAAAATAATATAATCCATAAAAATAAATAAATGGTTCATCAATATTAAAACATGTTATAAATCATTTCAATATGACAAGAGTCATAGGAATCTGTAATAATTAGAAATATGATATCATCCATGATAAATTTAAACATTTGAAACCCATGATAACCATAAATATGTTTTTTTAATTTTGGAACATCATAATTAAATAATTCTTGTAGAACCCATAAAATTAGAATAACCATACGACTAACTTCCAAAACAATAATACATAAAAAACACATTAACAAATGAATTAGAGCATTATATAGTTACTCCTTCATTATAAGATATATCATGCTCACCCATGAGCTATAAATGGGATGAACCCATTATATAATTTGTATCAAGAACACACATGAATTATAATGTGGATTGACACTTCATAAACAAAGTCCACAGTCAATATCTTGAATAAAGCCCTTGAAAAACACTTTTTAATGTGGTTTGTAAAACACTTTATTGTATCTTTTTTACACTTTTCATTTAAATTCAATTTTCAAAACATAACTCAACCGTAATTAAATAGGGAAGTAATTATAAAAAATATTATAAGAGAATTAATTAATTAAATTACGGTAATGGATGTGAAAAAAATCATTATCATCATTTACATTAAACTAACTGATTCCTTTCATAACATCATTGACTAGTTAAAAAGAAACCAGTTCAGTGAATATATAATTTAAATAATAATAATCCATCAAGATAAATAATGAGGATAGATTCATTAATAAATTTCCCCAGAGGAGGATCATTAACATAAATGGTTTTGGGTGTTTGTAAATGTAAATAATATGAAATGATCATTAAATACATTCATGGGGAAAATATCCTTCCGACAGTGAAAATAACATTAAACACTATAATTTTGTAAATTATTGTAAAAAAAATTCATCTAAATTAGAACTAGAATCCTATAATTTAGTATTCATAAAAAATAATGTCCATGATGGAGTGAATGTCTATTCATGTTTTATATATGAAGAATGAATATTATTTTAATTTTTTTTAAAGGAGACAAAATTGTCCAATTTGGAAAAATGTTTTGAAACATAAATTTGAAAACATGTAGCTGAAGTAAAATTATATAATAAAATATTTTTAGTAAACAATTTATTTTGCAAAATAAAAAATTTAAATCCATTTTAAAAAACACTGATATGGAAGTGAATGATTCTTAATTTAAATAAAATAAACTACATTAGTATCACTTACAATTTACCTTCTTGATGTTTATTTAATCTGTAAGGGATGAATACAAATTAATCATGTAAATGACTGTCCCAATCCTTGGATGATATAATTTCATTAGATTAATAAAATATTTCCCTGATAATTTATTCTAAGGAACCGTGAATGTAAACTATACAGAAAAGAAAATACATTAAAACATAAAGCATGTTAAAATTATATAACTCTTAAATCATGAGACCATGAATGAATAACTCCATGATTAACATTAAATATTTTTTACATGATTATATTTATGATATATTATTTCCAAATTCAATATTATAATCTACATAAAATTATTTTTTTATGTATTATAGACATATGTCTCGAGGAAAGGGAATTTGAGACGAATAACCATTAAAATATCATATCATTGAAATTAATATTACTGAATAGATATTAGGTGTAAAAAATTTTCAATCCAAATAATACTAGTGGAAATATATAATAATAAAATTTATAGACCAATTCACACATAATCATGTAAAAATTTTTTTAATGAAAATGAAATGTAAACTATTGTAAAGAAATTGATTTATAAAACCCTTCACTATTTGGTATGAATAAATAAATATCCCCTTTGATAAAATAATTAAAATTAAAACATAAATAATAATTAAGAATAAATTATTCATCATTAATTAGGTAAATGGAAGTATATAGAACATATAAATAAAAATAGGTGTATAATAATAAAAATATATTCCTCGATTAAATGAAATAGAGACCAAATCCCTTACATCGAGTCTAGACATTTTATATATGTCCTTAAAATCAAATATAATTGAATCGTATAAATTATTTTATTTATTAATATAATACAATTTCATTAATAGGTTTTCCTTAAACAATCTCTTCATTTATTATAATTAAATATTTGATCACATTATTAGTTAAGTCCACATTGGTTGTTTTAAGGTCATTCGATCCATAATTTCAAAAATGGATATGTTTTGTAGGCCATGGAAAAAGGGATAACTATTAAAAGATATTTTCAATAATAATAATGACCTTATTATCATTTATATACTTCAATTATAATTTAAAATTCAACTATTAAATATGGTTCTGATAAATGAACTTTATCACAATCATGGTCATGGTTGGCCATACATTCGTATGAGTAACATTCAAATTTATTAATGATAAATATGGATAGAAGGGAAGTATTACCATAAATTTTATGAATAATTATAATATCATAAATGTAATATTATTTATTAATATAAATTTATAAATATCAGCAATGTTATGTGGTGATGAAAAATGAATCAAATCACTCTGTGGAGCTTGTTGTCCACACACACGCATAAAGGACATTTAAATTTTTTAGTAAATTAATGGGTACTAAAAATGGTGCTATTATATAATTTAAAAATGAAAATCATGTCGTGAATATAATATATATATATATATACATAGGAATTAATTGCAACATTATAATCTTCCATGAGAGGTGTATAATAAAAATGATTTAAAATATTCAATGAGGTAGTAGTCCACTATACTGATGAATGATGTATTAAATGGGAATTTATATGAGGTTAGAGACATTTATATGTTACTCCAATAATATAATAAAATATCAGTTAATGGTAGAAATAAATTTTATTACATTATATTTTTGGAAATAATTTTTTAATGATATGGAAGATGGAATATAAAAAAATCAATAATTTATGAATGATTCCTCCTCTTCAAGGATCCATTTAAGTATTACAGTAAAAGCTTAAATGGAATGGATTTATAATAAAAAATGTGTATATGAAATGAGTATATGTGTAATGAGGATATATTAATATAGAGTGTTTGAAATATTTGGGTTTTGTAGTTTGTAGTAATGATAAGAATATATACCCTTTTGGAGAGATGGTAGGTGCAGTCATAGAATTTTCAAAAATTATAATTAATATTAATAAATTTTCAACTCCGAATTGGAAAAAAACATCATGTTTATGATATGATTAATTTGGGTAAAAATAATCTGATTTAATAAAAATTTATCATGTTTTTACTACGTTTTTACAATTAACATTCGGTTGTAACTCATCGTTAACCCCTTTCACAATAATCATGACCACGAGTATTTTTATACTTGGAGGGTCATGATAATTTCTATAAATGGAAATAAATTATTCATCAAAGAAAATAGTTGATATTATTATCAATTTATTATTCAATTGAATAAATATATGATTTCTAGGAATTTTATATCACCTAAAAATTATATTAATTATAAAATATTATTAATTCCAATTTTAAAACTATTCATTATGATGACATTACTAAAATCTAGGAAAAATATTAAATTTAAATTTTAATCAAATAACTAAAAAATTATATTCTTTATGAAAATTCATTTATCTCTATATTTATATTAAATTATACTACTTTTAATAGTTTTAATATAAATTACTTGATTTTTATATTAATTGAATAATTACTAGGTCGATAATGTTTAGGAATTTAATGTAATTATTTCATCACTAAAAATAAATAAAAAATATCATGACATAGATAAATAATTTCTATTGTAAATTAACCTTTATAAATTAATTTATCTTATTTTTATAACCATGACTAAAATATTATATTTATTAATAACAAGAGTGACAATTTGGAATTTTTTTACATAAAATATTTTAATTATCATAACCACCTCACAGTGTAAACATAAAGAAATATAACCAAGTACAAGATGATTATGGATGATATGGACTCATGGAAGAAATTTATGCCATGTTTTATGGTAATTTTGTAGTCCTAGTGAAATTATTTAAACCCTTAATTACACGATTTACCATTTACAATGATAACAAAAATTATTGTGTTTCCTATTCATATTAAGAAAATATAAAAGGTATAAATTTAAAAAAAATCCCCATTATTCCAAATATGTAATATGTTTTTTTAAAATTGAAATATATAAGTGGAATAATTTAAATTAAAAAAACAAAATAAAAGTTTTTTTTTCAAAAAAAAACCCATTTTAAATATAAAATGTTTTATACTATATCGTTATATAGAATTAATTTCAAAAAACCCATATTTTTATTTTTTAATAAAATTTTACTTAGGAAATTTTATAATTAACTAAAAAAATTATTTTACTTTGTAAGCACATAAAATGAAAATAGATTTTTTAATAAAAAACATTATATTTCATTGTTCATTGAAAATATATATTTTTTTAGAAAAAAAAATTATTTCACCCAATGAAAATTTCTATACACTATTGTAAAGATGATATTAATTAAATTATAATTTTTTTAAATTGTCCACATATTATTTTTAATAATCACTCAAAAACCCAATAATATTCATTAACGATGGTACCATATTTTTGAAAAATAAAATTGCTATACGAAAAATTTATTGGTTTTTAAAAAATAATTATTAAATACATATTTATTAATTGTGAATTATATATATATATGTAAAAATTTATTTAATACTTTAAATAAAATCAAATTCAATTGTGAATTTTTAATGAGCACATGAAAATAATTATATTGCGCAATTTTTTTAGGAGTACTGTTGTGTGTCATAAACATAATAAAACATGATGTCATTTTAATATATGAGGATACTACCAACATTCTATGACCATGAACTCCATAATTAAGAGAAGGAATCTAATAGGGTGTTCTATGATGGATTTTCCAAGATACAAGGATAAATGATTATGAAAAATATAGGAGAATATGATTCATTTTATAAGTAGTGGGAGGGACACAAATGAAATTTAATAAATGTTTAAAATAATATAGACAACATCTTAAAAAAATTCTTCAAATTTACATTTCCATGAACTAATAATATGATTTGTTTTAAATATCATCCAGAAATAATACTTAAAAATTTTGATGTTGTATTTTGACCCTTACCTCTTAGTTTAATCTCCAATAAGCTCGTTTAAAATGTAAATATAGTTATTTTTTAAATATTTTGACTATTAATTGTTGAAAAAATTGAAAATATTAAAGTATAGTAATTGTAAATTTTTAAGATATGGAATTAAATTTACTATATTCCTTTCATATATGTGTAAAATATTCAGTTCAAAATAATTCTACAACACACATCAAAACAGTTTTAAGAAAGAATGAATATCTATGAATTTAAATCAATTTATACTAATTCAATGAAAAATAAAATCCATTAGATGTATGATAAAATATATTTTTAGGTAAATACTATTTTTGTGCATAATTTATTTTTAGAAAAACGTATTTTTTACCTTCAGATGATTTTGTTGTTGTAACGGCCCGGGTTTTGTGGGGATCCTTTACTTTGTGAAAATGTAGAGTTGGGTTTTCTAGTCTTGGAATCGTGGCGGTGTAGGCCTAACGGTAGCCTTGGCGTACCGGTGTCCTTGGCCTACCGGTTGCCTTGGCCTACCTGTAGCCTTGGCCTACCGGTAGCCTTGGCGTACCGGTAGCGTTGGCGTACCGGTAGCCTTGGCGTACCGGTAGCCTTGGCGTACCGGTAGCCTTGGCCTAACGGTAGCCTTGGCGTACCGGTAGCCTTGGCCTACCGGTAGCCTTGGCCTACCGGTAGCCTTGGCCTACCGCTAGCCTTTGCCTACCGCTAGCCTTGGCCTACCGGTAGCCTTGGCGTACCGGTAGCCTTGGCCTACTGGTAGCCTTGGCGTACCGGTAGCCTTGGCCTACCTGTAGCCTTGGCGTACCGGTAGCCTTGGCATACCGGTGGCCATGGACCACCGGTCGCCTTAGCCTACCGGTTGCTGTAACCCGCCGGTAGCCCTTAGCCACCAGTGGCTCTGGCCTACCATGCGGGTTCATTCCAGTGTAGTTCGCGTAATTAGGGTTTCAAACCCTATTTTGACCTATTTGAGCGTGTTTTAAAGACCCGTAACATGAATAAGAGTTTTCATTAAATACATAATGAATTAATGAGTCGGTTTAAACCACCCGACCCCCTTTAATGACGAGTGGGGCCACGTGGCCAACCCATGACCCCGCACCTTACGCGGTTTCGCGTTCTCACCTCAACCGTCCGTGGCTCTTATAAATGAAGGGTTAGCCGTGGTTTCTTCTTTCTTCTATCTCGGCTTTTCACGAACAGCTTCTGGTGCATCAGGCGCGCCGCATCGTTATCCGTAAAGTTTCGTGCCAGGCCTAAACGTCGATCATATATCAATAAGTAGGGAATTTATCCTTCTCCTCTCTCTTTTGTGTATCATGCGGGGTGGGCGTGTTTTTGTTTCTGTAGAATTGGATAAACCAAAACTAAATAAATATAATGAACAAATCCTATAAGGAATGATGGGGGGTTGTGATCATTGATGTTATTTATATTAAAATCATCTTTCTGGGATGTGCTGGCTTACACGTTTCTGAAAATCGAGGTCATTGGTGGTCGTTGTATGTGCACTAATGAACCCCTCGTGATGTTTTAAATGGCTTGTTTTGTAATTATAAACTCATGATGTGAAAAGAAAATTGGTCAATCACGTATACCCGGCTGAATAAATTGAAAGCACCGGGATCAACCCTTGTGATAACCCTCGGTTAAGATACATGGAATTGAAATCATGGAGTGTGTTAAACCTTTTAAATCTGAAAATACCCAGTGGGTCGGTTGCTGGAGATGTTGGAGGGGACGGGATCCCATGTTTTTATACTCTTAGTGGTTGTGAATTTGTGGATTTGATCCTCTGTTGTTATGGATTCAGTGTTTGTGAGTTTTCATACCCGATGGTTACCTTGTTTATATCGCGAATTGGGGTGGGATCCTTTGTTGATGAAGAACCTTTTTGGGGGAGAGGACACGAGGCAGTGTCTCGGGGTTCTCTGGTTCCAGTACTTTGAGGGTCCTCACTTTTCCTATGTTTTTGTGACTTTACAAGAGAACCGGGTGTGAATGTTTAAATTGACGATTTGCTGGATTCCATTCCTTGGTTGTGCTTATGGTGTTAGTTTCCCAGTATTGAATAATCTTATTTGAACATTATTACTGAACATGAAAACAAGAATGGGACAAATGGGTTTTGTTGGTGAGAGTTGTGACTCGGACTTGAGAGCAGTTGTGATCTGTAGGCTGTCTGAAAAAAAAACCTATTTTGGGGTGAGTGCTTATTACCTATATATATACTTGTAAGCTTTGTGTTTCTTATTCGCGCCCCACCCAAGTTGAGAACTTAGTGCCGAACACCCCCATTTCATGGGGGAGGGTTTTTTTCCAACACTATTCTTAGTGGCTGGTTATTAGCTCCTTTTCTGCTCCTATTCCCAGATAGCCCAAGTATCTTCGGGCAGGATGTGATGGCCTGAGGTCCATTATTAGCCGAAAAACCTTCAGGCGGGGTAGTGCGGTGGTTGGCCAAGTGTGTGCAGCAGGCGGTTTCCCAAGTGTCTTCAGGATGAGGCCAAGGTGTCTTCGGGCGTGGCAGTAGATCTTCTAGCCGAGGTGTCATCGGGCGTGGTGGTGGTTGTTCTGGCCTAGGTGTTTGCAGGTGTGGTTACGTGTGATAGTAGTGGCCCAGGTGTTTGCAGGCGAGATTCGTCAGTGGGACTGCGTGTGGTTGTGGCCTAGCTGTGTGTGGGCGGGTGTGGCAGTGGGACTGAATTGAGAATGGCGGGATTGGTCTGATGCGTAGGATGTCTGAATAACCATTGGGAATGTGGCTGGGGGTACCCCAACATCGATGTGCTCTTATTATATATATTACATGACTTGCATTATTTTTTGTAGTGTGCCTTGGTGAGGTTTGGGTGGATAGTTTACCTTGATAGGTGTTTTGTTTACTCCTTTTCTCATGGGACATTAGTACATCCCCCCACTTCTTCACGAGATTCTTTGGCTATACATACTAAGTGTACTTGTATGCTCACCCTATTTATATAAAACTGCTTTCAGGTTTCAAGGAGGAATTCGGGGATCGCGTGAGACCATAGTAGCTCGGACCATTGAGGCAGTTGCAGTTGTTGTTTTTCTTTCTTTGGTACTTACCTTTGTAGTCACCTTTTATTTGTACTTGTGGCTTTTACTTTTGGAACATTCATGTGGGAATGGACTAATTTTGGTTTTACTTTTCTTTTATCTTATTGTTGTTGAGATTCATCATCTTATCTCCTGATCCTATAAAACAAAAAGGGGTAATTCCTTCCACTTGTGAGAAATTTCTATACCCTTGGTGCTAGTCGCCACTCCGGGACCTATTGAAGGCGGGTCTCGAGGGAAATTATCTCTCCTTCAACTTAAAGAAGGAAGGGCCTGGCAATCTGCTGACCCTTCCCTCCTTTTGGTGAAGGCGGTTCGTGACAGATTGGAATCAAAGGAGATGGTTGAGGGATAGGATGGAGTCTAGAGTTAGGCAAAGTGAGTAATTGCATGGGATAGTAAGGAAACAACGTTTTGTGGCCTCGACGTGTGAATTAGGCCAAGGAAGACCGTCTAGGACACATGATTTTAGGGGCCCCCGTGATCCAATGCAAGGACTCTGGACCTACCGAACGACCAAGTGAGGCCACGCTGATTGCAGTGTAGAGACCCTAGGAACAGTACATGCATCATAATGACTTGTGTTCTCATGTTTCTGGAGAGTTTTGGGAATTACGCATAAACGAAAAGATTAAGAAATTTTAAAGACGATATTTTATACTACTTGGGCTTAGCCATTCCCTGTTTACCATGTAGCTATGGCACCTGGAAGGCGACCGCGTGTGGTGCAGACAATCGAGGCCCCACACACTACCTTGGCCGATCGGCAGAGAGTTGACCGAGAAGAGGAGGATGACCAGTGGTAGAGGACTCCTTGGGCCTTATAGCAACAGACCCTTGAGAAGTATGAGGGAAGCACCTCTGACATGAAGACGAAAGGCTGGCTAGAGGATCTAGTTATAGCTTTCGGCCTGATTCAGGCCCGGAACGAGTACAGGGTTCCTCTAGCCGTCAGCCAGATGTGGGGAGTAGCGCGTTAGTGGTGGATTCATTACCTGGAGGAGAGGAGAGAGGCTGAGGTGGCTTGGGTGGATTTTGAGAGGGAGTTCCGTGAGGAATTCCTCTCTTCGACGATGAAGGCATAAAAGTGACAGGAGATACTCTCCCTCCAACAGGGGAGTATGTCAGTGACGGAGCTAGGGATCAAGTTTAAGGACCTCCTACATTTTGATCCGGACCTCTTTCCCGATGAGGAGTCTTGAGCACGACATTTGGAGGTGGCGCTCTGACCCTCCCTCTAGTATGTTGTTACCCCCTTTACCCTACCGAAGAACGTGGAGGTCCAGAAGAAATCTGAAGTGGTAGAGAGAATGCACGACCTAGGAGGTGTGTCATGAGAGGGGGTCCAGCTGGGACCATCAATGGGGATGGTCGTCAGCACCAGGCCTCCAGCGTCATGACCCTCTAGGTTCCAACCCACAGGAAGCAGGCCGCAACAGTTTCAATTTCAATCCCCTAGTCCTCGCCCTTTTTCCCCGGGCGCAGGACCGTGGTGCTTCGTCTGTGGGAGCCCTGGACATCTCTGGAGTCAGTGACCAGACCAGGTACAGTACGGCAATGGAGGACACCCCCAGCGCCCGCCCCAGCAGAATCTTCTAGCCCGACCTTTCCAGCAGCAGCAGTAGGAACTGCGAGCTCCTACTCCTCCGAGGGCAGACGTAGGAGGAGGAGGCCAACCTCAGGGCGCTCCTCAGGGAACTCGACCAGGGTGTGGTCAGGGAGGTGGCCGACAGCCGAGGGGATGAGGAGATGGGCGTGGATATCTACACGCCACGGAGGCAGCAGTTCTAGCAGGGTCGGAGGTTGTTCGATGTACGATCAGTTTGTTTAGCACTCTTGCTTACGCTTTGTGCGATACTAGATCTTCCCACTCCTTTGTTGCGCCTAGTCTATCCCATGCTTTGGGTCTAGATTCTAAGAGACTCCTAGTGCCGCTGGTGTTGAGCACACCAGTCGGAGGTCAGACCGACTTTTCGTTTGTTTTTCGAGGATGTAGACTGATGTTGGGGCCACACTATTCGATTATGGATATTCTTCTGCTATAGATACAGCCATATGATGTCATCCTAGGCATCGACTATATATTCCCTGTGTGCGTTATCATTTACTGTTTCTGAAGAAGGGTCGTGTTCTCGGACATGGGCGGCTGGTGTGCTACCTTCACCAGCGAGCGGAGCGGCCAGAAGGGCAGCAGGCGAGAAGAGCCCCTCCTCTCCTTGTTAACCGAGCTGTCAGTATAGTCAGTAGATGCTGAGATAGTGGGGGTGCCAGAAGTTGTGTGTGAGTTTATGGACATCTTTCATGAGGAGGTGAGGACTCTACCCCCTCGACATGATATCATGTTCGGGATAGACCTGCAGCCCGATGCTCGTCTGATCTCGATGGCTCTTTACCGGATGGCACCTTCAGAATTACGGGAGTTGCGGATTTAGATTGATGATCTGATGAAGATGGGTTATGTTTGGCTGAGTGCGTCATCGTGGGGTGCTCCAGTCTTGTTCGCAAAGAAGGCAAATGGTGGTCTCATTTTCTACATAGACTACATGAGGCTGAATCAGGTGACGATCAAGAATCACTACCCTCTTCCAAGGATAGACGATCATTTCGACCAGCTGAAAGGGACAAGATGGTTCTCGAAGATTGATCAGTGGTCTGGGTAACACCAGTTGAGAGTGAAGGAGAGAGACATCCCGAAGATGGCCTTCAGGTGCAGATTTGGACACTTCGAGTTCGTAGTCATTCCCTTTGGTGTTACGAACGCCCCGGCTGTGTTCATGGGACTTATGAACTACATATTCCGGGAGTACTTGGATCGGTTCGTGGTTGTGCTCATTGACGATATCCTGATCTATTCGAGGTCATAAGAGGACCATACAGAGCACCTAAGGGCAGTTTTAGAGGTCCTCCGACATCATTAGCTCTATGGGAAGTTGTCTAAATTAAATTTCTGGACACGAGAAGTGCACTTCCTCAGGCACGTGGTGTCCGAGCAGGGGGTAGCGGTGTACCCATCAAAAGTTGAGGCGGTTGTTTTTGGGAAGCACCCAAGAATGTGGAAGAGGTCCGTAGTTTCCTTGGGCTGGCAGGTTACTACCAGAGGTGCGTACCCATCTTCTCCTGAGTAGTAGCCCCTTTGACAACCCTTACCAAGAAGGACTAGGTTTTCAGGTGGAGTGAGCAGTGCGAGTCAGCCTTTAGCTATCTGAAAGTGAAGTTGGTTAGTTCCCCAGTGCTGAGATTACCAGAAGAAGGGGAGGCCTATGAGGTGTTCTGTGATGCTTCAAGACATTGCATGTGATGTGTCTTGATGCAGTGACAAGGGGTGATCTCTTATGGGTCTATGCAGCTACGCCCCCATGAGTGTAATTACGCAACCCACGACCTGGAGCTTGCAACGGTCGTTTTTGCGCTAAAGTTGTGGCAGTACTACCTCATCGAAGAACACTTTGTGGTCTTCACAGATCAAAAAATATTGAGGTATATTTTCTCACAGGTGGACGTAAACTTGCGACAGCGGAGATGGGTGGAGTTCCTCCAAGATTACGACTTCGAGATCTTTTATACTGAGGGAAAGGGAAATGTAGTGGCTGATTCCTTGAGCAGAAGGATGCAGAAGGATGCGGTCCGAGAGTCAGCGGTTGCCTGGAAGGCGATGGAGGAGTTGTCTGCCTTACACCTGGATGCGATGATGGATGGTGGTATAGGATGCCTATATCATATGAAAGTGCAGTCTTCTCTGCTGTAGCAAGTGGAGGAATCTCAGTGGGGAGACCTAGAGTGTGAAGGGATGCGTGATCGAGTTGGCTAGGGCAATGCTCCAGAAGGATGGACAAAGGATGGTAAGAACCACATGCTTTTCCAGGAAAGGTTGTTTGTTCCAGGAGTGATGTGCGGCAAGGTTCCCAGTTTGTTCCACAACTCACCCCTAGAGGTACACCTAGGAGCTTCCAAGATGTACCAGAGACTGAAGAGACAGTTTTGGTGGCCCGGATTGAAGCGAGCAGTGGCAGAGTTTGAGGCCATGTGCTTAGTGTGTTAGCAAGTGAAGGCTGAACACCGTGTTCCAGGCGCCCTACTACAGTCTCTAGATGTCCTCGAGTGGAAGTGGGAAGACATCTCGATAGATTTTGTCACAGGACTACCCAAGGTCCAAGGGGGATACGCCGCCATCTGGGTGGTAGTGGACAGGTTAATGATATCAGCTCACTTTCTGGCGATCAGGGAGTTGAGTGCAGTGGATACATTGGTACGAAGGTATGTGGCTAACGTGGCGCAGTTTCATGGAGTTTCAAGGACTATAGTCTCAGATAGGGATGCACGGTTTACCTCGCGAGTCTGGATAGGATTTCAGCATGATTTTGGCACCTAGTTATGTCTTAGCACTGCTTTCCATCCCCAAATAGATGGACAAACAGAGCGCACCATCCAGACCTTGGAGGATATGTTGGGGGCATGTGTTCTGGACTCAGGAGGATCATGGGTGTGACACTTGCCCCTAGTGGAGTTCTCCTACAATAATAGCTTTCACTCTACCATCGGTATGGCCCCGTTTGAAGCCTTGTACGGGAGTCCATGCCGTTCACCTATGTGTTGGGCTGATGTGGGAGAGGCAGGAATCCTTGGCCTAGAGGTGGTGTAGAGCACGACAAAGAAGGTTCAGCTCATATGGGAAAGGATGAAGGCGGCCCAGGACGGAGAGAAGTCGTATGCCTATACTAGAAGGAGGCCCTTGGAGTTTGAGGTTGGAGACCACATGTTCTTGAAGGTCTCCCCTTGGCGTGGGCAGCGGAGGTTCGACAAGGGGAGTAAGCTTTCTCCCAGGTTCATCAGACCCTTCTAAGTGTTGTGGCGGGTCAGCGAAGTGGCTTATCAGATAGCATTACCACCACTGCTACTGAGGATACATGATGTATTTAATGTGTCCCAGCTCCGTAGGTATCTGCATGAAGATTCACATGTCCTTGATTGGGGTGAGCTGGGCATCGAGAACGACGTGACCTTTATGGAGAGACCAGTGATGATCGAGGATCACAAGGATAATGTGCTTCGTGGGTGAACCATTCCATTGGTTTGTGTGTTGTGGAGACATGGTGGGCTTGGGGAGAGTACATGGGAGAGGGAAGCATAGATGCGAACCCAATACCCCAAGTTGTTTTGAGTTTTGTTCCTTGTTGTACCTATTGTGTTAGAACGTTTTGTCTTTTTGGCTATTAAACGTACTTGTTTTCTTTCCTCTGAATGTGTGTGAAAATCCCTAGCTATGGAGGATGAGAGAACCCTCCCCCTAATCAAGAAGCATTAAGGTGGATGCGACTAAACCCGTGAGGGCGAGTCAGTGCCGCCCAAAGAGGATAATATCTTGACATGGGGGAAGAGACTCCCCAACCCACACGACTGGGCATTTTGGCATGGTATGTTGCTTGGTTCTTATCAGGGATGTGTTTTTAGTTAGCATAGGTTCACTTCTAAGAGGTATCCTTCGGGGTGGTTGTTCGGACCTTCTCTTTCCTTCTGGTTGGTTTCTTTTGATTCTCGGGGACGAGAATAGTTTAAGAGTTATCTGATGTAACGGGCCAGGTTTTTTGGGGATCCTTTACTTTTTTAAAATGTCGAGTTGGGTTTTCTGGTCTTGGAATTACGACGGTGTAGTCCTAACGGTAGCCTAGGCGTACCATTGGGATTGGACTACCGATAGCCTTGGCCTACAGGTAGCCTTGACCGACCGGTAGCCTTGGCGTACCGGTAGCCTTGGAGTACCGGTAGCCTTGTCCTACCGGTAGCCTTCGTGTACCGGTATCCTTCGACTACCGGTACCCTTGGCCTACCGGTACCCTTGGCCTACCGGTACCCTTGGTGTACCGGTAGCCTTGGCGGACCGGTAGCCTTGGCCTACCGGTAGCCTTGGCGCACCGGTAGCCTTGGCGCACCGGTAGGCCACTGGTAGCCATAACCCACCGGTAGCCCTCAGCCACTAGTGGCTCTGGCCTACCCCGCAGGTTCTTTCCAGTGGCGTTCACACAATTTGGGTTTTAAACCCTATATTGACCTGTTTGAGCGTGTTTTAAAGCCTTGTAATGCGCATAAGAGTTTTAATTAAATACTTAATGAATTAATGAGTCGGTTTAAACCACCTGACCCCCTTTAATGACGAGTGGGGCCACGTGGCCAACCCATGACCCCGCGCCTTACGCGGTTTTGCATTCTCACTTCAACCATCTGCGGCTCTTATAAACTAAGGGTTAGTCATGGTTTCTTCATTCCTCGATCGCAGCTTATCAAGAACACCTTCTGGTGCATCGGGCATGCCACAACGTTATCTGTAATGTTTCGCACCCGGCGTAAACATCGATCATCTATCAACAAGTAGGAAATTTCTCCTTCTCCACTCACTTTTGTGTATCATGCGGGGTGGGCGTGTTTTTGTTTCCGTAGAATTGGATAAACCAAACCTAAATAAAGATAATGAACGAATCCTATAAGGAATGAAGGGGGGTTGTGATCATTGATGTTGTTTATATTAAAATTATAAGGCCCCGACCTTAAACCATACATAATATTTAATTAAATGAATAATTCACATTGAGGATCTTTTCAGGTTTAGAGTTTTAGAGAAGTAGGACATAATTATTACAACTCAAAATATTACAAGGTAGTCACTTCTACTAAATTTCCATAAAATAAAAACTCTTAAAAAGAAACATGTCTAGTTCCATGTATTAGATAGCATGACTTTCCCTTGATCCCATCCTTGACCATATTCCACATTAAGTCCAGTGAAAAACCTTTCAAAAAAACTTGGGGTGAGCATAAAAAGCCCATTAAGGGATACACAAAGAATGGAAACTATTAGTTTTTCAATGCAACAAGTAAACCATGTATACTTTATCAATGTAATACCTTTCACCTTTAGGAAGTAGTAAAAAACTCTTCACTAAATAAAATATCATTACTTACCCTTTTGTAACAAAAAGATTACCATAAAACACATATAAAGAACACATAACATATAAAGGTAACATGGGACATAAACATACTTAAATGGAATAACCATACTGTCAACTTCCGCACATACTTAATGGAATAGCCATACAGCCGACTTCCATAACCAATGCATTGGAAGTTATAACGTAACCACCTGTCCTGGTGTTCACGGCACCACCTGTTATATGGTTTATCATGTAACCACCTGAAAACTATCCAAGTACCATCATTACACATAAAATATTGAAAATATAAACATTTAAATAAAAACATTTCATTTGCAATCACAATAGGTAATTCCAGGATATTGAATAAATCATTCCATTTTCAAAAATCATTTAAAAGTGATTTTTGAATCAAAGTGTCCCATACCACTTTGAAGCTTTTATTGGAATTATAATTTTAAGACATTAATGTCCATATAAATAAATACTGAAAACCATTTTGAAAACATGGACATTGAAGAAAATGATTTAGAATAATAATTATTTAAAACATTTAAAACGATATTTTTTTGTTAAAGAGATTTTAACAAAATGAGAGAATCATGAATACAAATAATTGTGGAATAACATTTAATCCAAGCTTTATAATATCATGAGAATAAAGGTATTCATGATATAATATGTCAAAGGGCAGTATACACACCATATAAGAGTGAATTGGTGCATAACAACAATGAAGTCTCAATGGAAATGTAAATTGCGAAGAAACCCCTTATATAGATGGTATCCTTAATTTAAGGATAAATCTATCACATAATTATGTGTGAGATATAAATATACACCCAATATAAGTGGATATTAAGTGTGAAGCAATCATAGGTCATTCACACATATTCATAGGATGACATGTTCAAGAAGTACAAGTTGAAACCAAAGAAATCGAAATTGGGTTAAGATGTTCCCTTGTAAAAATTCGACAGCCTAACGGCATCACATAAAATATTACAAAAAGGGTTGATGAGAGAGATAAAGGGGATCTCATCACTTGGACATAAAATTTACATAAAAAGGATATATAATAACATATCCCAACATAATAGTATGTGAATTAAAAGGCATAACAAAAGAAGTCTTTTAAAAAAAGGAGGGTGAAAGGTCCCCTTACCGAGTTGGGTAACATTCGAAACGTACACCCCATGGAAGAAGGGTCATAAACGGAAGATGTCAATACCCATAAATGAAATTATACTACACAATTTGTATAATAATGGGATGTACATACACCACTCAATGGAAATAGTGGAAAACGTAGCATAAATGTCACGAGAATAAAAGTGAGATGAAAAATCCCTTACGAAAACTCGGCAGCCTAACAGCGCCACTTAAAACATCCGAAGAATGGTTTGATGGGATCAAATAGGGTCTCTCATCATATGAACATAAAAAGTACAGTAATAGAAATATAAAATAACATCCCAATCATAAGAAAGATGAGCTTAAAAGGAATGACATAAAAGAGTGTACTTAAAAGGAAAGAGAGGAGTATGATCCCTTACCTCGGGTCCGACTTGACACGATCGTTCTTTAACATCCTGAATAATAAACGTGAGTTAATTTATACTTGCTTAAGAACCTTTATCGAGTTCATTATTACTTTTATATCACTTATTACCATGTTATAAATATTATGTAATCATTTAAGTTAATAATGTTTGTTTTTTCGATATATGGTTCTTATGTCGAAAGTGGACTTCTTACAATTACATGTTGTTCATGTGGTCAAAAGTTTATTATATACAAAATTATATTCATGATTTGGATATAATATATTTCAAATATATCCATAATATACATGTATTTATAATATTACATAATCATTTAGAGTTAAGAAATGAAATGCACCGTTCATGGGGACGGTAAGTCGTACGTACGCATGAACTGTAATTTTATTTCTATCTCATACTTTAATGGAAAGAAAATAATAATAATATAAAGTTATATTATAATTATAGTATAAAATTGTATATAATAACTTTAAATCCTTCCTTCATACGCCCAACATATGGAATTAATGAATCAAATCACTTTGAGGGGGTGGTAGTCCGCACTTTCTAAAAAGAAATTATCGTGTTTACCCACAATGGAAACCATAAAGGTATGCCACAAAAGAAAAACACAGAAGATTAAGTAAAATATAAACATATCATATATCATATATAAATATAGTTACATCTTAATTGCCACCTTTGAAGGTGTTATATGAGTGTTGAACAATCATCGTTTCGTGAGTCAGAAATTCGCCATCCACAGAAACAATATGTTCTTCAACCATTAGATGTAAGTGTGTGTAAGGGTAGATCTAATGCTTCTTAAACCAACATCTTATTATATTGAAGATACTGGATTTGTAACAAAAGAAAATAATAAAAAGTGTTTAGGGGGTTGGAGAAGCAAAATAAAACAAAAGAACACAAGATAAGACACTACCTTTAAATCGGGTAACTCTTTTTGATTTGAACTCAAAGGCTTCCTTGGGAAGCCTTCATCCCAAAGTGAGGGTTCTAGGAGTAAGAGAGGGATGTTGAGAGACAAAATGGTCAGGGTTTGGCCGATCCAAAGGCATGAGAGGTGTGGGTAAGGAGGTAGAGGTGGGGGCCTTTTATAAGATGAGATGAGGGGCACTCTTGGAAAGTAAGGAAATGTTACTTTATTTTAGAATGAGATTCAGATTTTAATGGTCCCACGTTGATTTTTTTTCAAGGATAAGGTGATTAGGGTTCTAAATACACTCATCCAATAGGTTTTTCACATGTGTAGGTCTTAGAGTTTTCATTATCTTTCCATTTAATTTAAATTGTTAAATAATGAGGTAATCGCTGCATCATCATGGTGTCATACATATTTTAATTTATTTAATGTCTGAAAATTAAAAAAAAACTATTTTTTAGGAAATTGTTTTATCTTTCCAATTAATATTTATAGTCAAAAATATTACTTGTATAACCCCATATAAAAATTGTTTTAGTAAAACAACACATGTTTGTGACATTTTGATTTTAACGTTAAATAAAAAGGTATTAATGTCATTTTCCTACCAAAGTGGCTCCATGGGGTCCCCATGATGACCCATGGATTGTCTTGGTCGGCCATGACACATCCAATGAGGGTATGAAATGTGTCTAGGTCATTTAATATTATTAAAACATTATTTTTACCTTAAATTACACTAATTACCTCTAAACGCGATTAATAAACATAGAAGTTACTATTCACCAAAAAATTATTTTCATCCCATTGAACCACATTTTACTTCTTAATGAAAACCATGTATGTCGGATTTTTGATATTCAAATCATAGAAGTGGTAAAGTTTCATTTAAACGAAAAATCAGTTTCTTTAACTACCACTTCGTGATTTCACTATTCATCACAAATTGATGTTTTTCAGAAAATTACCAAAAATTTACCCTAAGATATATTTGATATTCCGAATTCAAAAATGATGTCTATTTTACAAAATTAAAAACATATAAGTTACATTAATTAATTTAATAATTAATTCCAGTTTTCAGAGAAAATAGTGTGTTTTTATTAAACAATAAGTATCAAAAGATTGACACTAGTTCAAGTCCAATTTCAAGATGAAATTAATTCAGACGACCACTATTGGATTAAATTGTAAAAATAAATTCTAATTTCACTTTGAAACCAATTCAAAAGATAATATAATAATATAAATAAATTATATTAAAAAGTGGTTTTGAATCAAAATACAACATTTTTCACTATTCAATAAAAAACGATCTTTATCGGAAAAATACCGAAAATTTACACAAAGTGAATTCTGATGTCCCGATTCTAAAAAAGAGTTTTATTTGTTCCAATAGAATCTATAAGAGTGGCCAAAACTATATTTAATGACGGTTCGCCAACAAAAGTTGATAAGTGGACCTTTAGTGAAAATTAGAGTATATATTCCTAAAATTGAATTCTTTTCGTATTTTATGCCTTTATCCTTTATTGGATAAATGTAAAAACTTTTAACAAACATATATAATCATATTTTAGTTATTTCTATTCATTCTCGCCAATACAGCGACTATGTGTTTAGTAACATTTAAAATAATTTTATTTTATTATTAGAGTGCAACGTAAGATTTCAAAAGAACATGTTGTTGCGTATTGGGTAAGCCATCAAGAATAGTGTTCCCTTTAAATTAATATTAAAATTTTATTCCAAAAAAGGGATAAATATGAAAATTTTATATTCTTTATTTACCTGGGGTGTTACATCCTCCCCACTTTTGGGAATTCTGTCCTCCCAATTTTAAAATTGTGCTTGGAAACTTCATTGAAAGTCCCACATCGAAACAAGAGTCGGTAAAAAATCACTTTAAAATAAAGAAAGAGAAGTACAGAGGTCACCTGAGTTAACCCACACTAGGATTCCATGTAGGAAATCATGGACATGGAGTAGAAAACATAGGATCATGTTCTGATTTAGAGTGATAGAAAACATGTTTAGGAGAAAGATAACCACAAGAAAATCACACACATGTGGTGGGATAAACGGTATCTGATTTCCCAGTAGGAAAAGTTAATAGACAACAATTTTGTTTTAAGTTACTTTTTATTGAGGGATTTATTCATAAGGAAACTTAATTACTTATAATGTTGACTTTAAAATTTTATTATATTTCATACACAAACTCATATTTTCTCCAAAAGATGAGTATTTAGGAAGACTTGTTCACATTAAGAGTACTATAATCATCTTCTAGAGAATCACCTAATCCACAAAAGAGAACTATATAATTTCCATGTATTTAGACTTTAACCAAAACCAAAACCAAAAAGCTTAGTACAAGATCAGATAATCCAGAAAAGGATAACCCTTTATAAAAAGAAAATCTATTCTTAATCTCCATAATTTGTCCAACAAAACCCAAAGTTCAACGAGGACCATTCGATAAACTATTTGTCCATAAAATTATTAAAATTAAAAAAACTAAGATTCAAACCCAAATATTCGAAGGATTTAGTCACATAGACTTCCATGTTAAATCGTAACACTTATCTCCAAACAACATCAGTTGCTCTTAAAGTCTCGTATTGAAAAGTAATTAACCTAATCACATATCATCCATGATAGATTAATAAATTTCCATAGATAACCAAAAATCAACATACTCTTAATTCATAATATCATCTAACTAAAAAGAGTCAGTCAGACTAACCAGGGACTTCAAGTAGTCCAGTGGTAGGCGATAAATACCAGTCGCACTTTGGTTGTGGGTTCGATTTCTGCAGCTTTTTCTGACGTGGCGGGTTGTCACATGGTCTGCGTGTTGTCCTTTTTGCAAAAAATATAATTCTCAAATCATTCCCCAAAAGGAGATAAAATCATCAAAAATAACCATAACATAATTTAACCTCAATTTTATCTCATGCCTTTCACTTTCCATCATAACATATAGTAACCCATAATTACCACAAAAGTAAGGATCATATAAACCCAAATGGTTCTTTATAAATATGTCCACAAAAGAAAAGATAACTATTCGTTGAATAAAATTTTCATATATCAAACATCAGGGTTACACATAATATAAAAAGTATTCTAATGCAACCCCATCATCAAAAGAGACTTAATACTCTTAATAATTTCACCATAACTCTTGAAGACCTTATATGTTGACTTCTTATTCATTCAACATTCTTCATGATACATTAACCATTCCTTTCCATCTTATTCTGAAAGTCTTCTTTCCTACAAACAAAATCATGAATCATATCCTATGATTCCAAAATAGGAAAACAAATGTTATGAAAAAATCCATACCTTTGACTGGACATTGTTAGTTTCTTCATCCTCAATCGGAATGGCATTAGGTATTGGTAAACCAATATTTGTATGATCTTGGTGATCCCATTCCCGAAACTTCTTCATTGGACATGTGTTTGCATAATGACCATGCACACAACATTTAAAACATTCAATTGATCCCTCAGAAAGAACTTCTTTCCCTTTCCTCGAGTCAACTGGATGCTTCCTTTTTCCATAGCAAGTTCTTACTTTATAAAATTAAATTCCACATCTATATCATATTTATGTCCCTTTGAAACATTTTCCTAGGTGTTTCTTTCCACATCTTTGACACATAGGTTTTTGAACACACATACCTTTATGATTATTACTTGTAGTTCCGTAGGGATTTTTTTCTTCCATATATGATTACATATAGAAATATCCAAGGTTTAGGTGGTCAAACATGACTTCAGATAGTTGGTTGAGGATAAACACTAGAGTTCTCATTGCAGCTCCCATATCATTCAGTTTCTCACTCAGAAAACTGTCACAGTTTCCTTCACATCCACTGTTACTTTGGTGCCTTCTACATCCAGCCATTTACTAAAACCAAAAAGGTCAGTGTGAGTATATCAACAAAACCATCATTTACTAATGATGAAGATAAAAACTAAGATATAATTACTCATTCACTTTATCTAAAAAAAGAAATATTTCTGAAATCCTAACCATTATGGTAATGTCACTTATGCTTAGAGAATACCCTAACTTCTAAAGTTATCTAAACTGACCTTTCATACCAACTATAAGGCCCTGACGTTAAACCTCACTTAATATTGAATTAAATGAATAATTCACATTGAGGATCTTTGCAAGTTCAGAGTTTTAGAGAATTAGTACATAACTATTACATCTCAAAAGATTACAAAGTAGTCACTTCTACTAAATTTCCATAAAATAAAAACTCTTAAAATGAAACATGTCTAGTTCCATGTATTAGATATCATGACTTTCCCTTGATCCCATCCATGACCCTATTCCACATTAAGTCCTTTGAAAAACATTTCAAAAGAAAAACATTGGGTGAGAATAAAATGCTCAACAAGGGATAGACAAAGAATGAAAACTGTTAGTTTTTCAAAGCAACAAGCAAACCATGTATACTTTATCAATGTAATACCATTCACCTTTAGGAAGTAGTAAAAAACTCTTCGCTGAATAAAATATCATTACATACCCTTTTGTAACTAAAAGATTACCATAAAACCCATATAAATAACACATAACATATAAAGGTAACATGGGACATAAACATACTTAAATAGAATAACCATACGGTCAGCTTCCACACATACTTAATGGAATATCCATACGACCAACTTCCATACCCAATGCATTGGAGGTTATAACGTAACCACCTGTCCTGGTATTCGCGGCACCACCCATCATATGGTTTATCAAGTAACCACCCGAAAAATTATCAAGTACCATCATTACACATAAAATATTGAAAATATAAACTTTTCAATAAAAACATTTCATTTTTAATCACAATAGGTATTTCCAGGATATTGAATAAATCAATCCATTTTCAAAAATCATTTAAAAGAGATTTTTTAATCTATGTGTCACATACCACATTGAAGCTTTTATTGAGATTATAATTTTAAGAAATTAATGTCCATATAAATAAATACCGAAAACCATTTTGAAAACATGGACATTAATGATAAATATTTAGAATAATAAATCTTTAAAACATTTAAAACGATATTTTTTTGTTAAAGAGTTTTTAACAAATTGAGAGACTCTTGAATACAAATAATTGCGGAATAAAATTTATTCCGAGATTTTCAATATCATGAGAATAATGTTATTCATGATATAATATGACAAAGTATAGTATACACAAAATATAAGAGTGAATTAGTGCATAACAACAATGAAGTCTCAATGGAAATGTAAATTGAGATGAAATCCATTATAATTATGGTATCCTTAAATTAAGGATAAATTTATCACATAGTTATGTGTGAGAAATAAAAATACACCCAATATAAGTGGATATTAAGTGTGAATCAATCAGAGGTCATTAACACATATTCATAGGATGACATGTTCAAGAAGTACAAGTTGATCCCAAAGAAATCGAAAATTGGGTTAAGATGTTCCCTTGTAAAAATTCGACAGCCTAACAGTGTCACATTAAATTTTACAAAAAGGGTTGTTGAGAGAGATAAAGTGGATCACATAACTTGGACATAAAATTTACATAAATAAGGATATATAAGAACATATGCCAACATAATATTATGTGAATTAAAGGACATAACAAAAGAAGTCTTTTAAAAAAAGGAGGGTGAAAGGTCCCCTTATTGAGTTGGGTAACTATTGAAACGTACACCCCATTGAAGAAGGGTCATACAAGGAATATGTAAATACCAATAAATGAAATTATACTACACAAAGTGTATAATAACGGGTAGTACATACACCACTCAAAAGAAATAGTGGCAAATGTATCATAAATGTCATGATAATAAAAGTGAGATGAAAAATCCCTTACGAAAACTCGGCAGCCTAACGACGCCACTTAAAACTTCCAAAGAATGGTTTTATGAGATAAAATATGGTCTCTCATAATATGAACATAAAAATTACATAAAAATTAATATAAAATAACATCCCAATAATAAGAAATATGATCTTAAAATTAATGACATAAAGGAGTGTACATAAAAGGAAAGAGAGGAGTATGATCCCTTACCTCGGGTCCGACATGACTCAATCATTCTTTAACGTCCTAAATAATAAACTTGAGTTAATTTATACTTGCTTAAGAACCTTTTTAAAGTTCATTATTACTTTTATATCACTTATTACCTTGTTATAAAGATTATGTAATCATTTAAATTAATAATGTTTCTTTTGTCGATATATGGTTCTTAAGTCGAAAGTGGACTCATTACAATTACATGATGTTCGTGTGGTCAAAGTTTCATTATATAGAGAATGATATTCATTATTTGGATATCATATTTATCATATATATCGATAATATACATGTATTTATAATATTACATAATCATTTAGAGGTAATAAATGAAATGAAACGTTCATGGAGACGGTAAGCCGTACGTACGCATGAACGCTACTTTTATTTATATCTCATACTTTAATGGAAAGAAATTAATAACGATATAAAGTTATATTATAATTCCAGTACAAAATCATATATAATAACTTTAAATCCATCCATTATATGTCCCACATATGGCATTAATGAATCAAATCACTTTGAGGGGGCGGTAGTCCGCACTTCCTAAAATGAAATTATCGTGTTTACCCACAATGGAAACCATAAAGGTATGACACAAAAGAAAAATACAGAAGCATAAGTAAAACATAAACATATTATATATAATATATAAATATAGTCACATCTTAATTTCCACCTTTGAACGTGTTATATGAGTGTTGACCAATCATCGTTTCGTGAGGCAGAAATTCGCCATCTACAGAAATAGTATGTTCTTTAACCATTAGAAGTAGGTGTTTTTAAGTTTAGCTCTAATTATTTTTATAACAACATCCTAGTATATTGAAGATAATGTAGTTTTTACAAAAGAAAAGAATAAAAAGAGTTTAGTGGGTTGTAGAAGCAAAATAAAACAAAAGAACACAAGAGAAGACAATACCTTTAAATCGGGTAACTCTTTTTTATTTGAGCTCAAAGGCTTGCTTGGTAAGACTTCTGCCCAATGTGAGGCTTCTATGAGTAATATAGGGATGTGGAGAGATAAAATGGGAAGGTTTTGGCCGAGCAAAAGGCTTGAGGGGTGTGTCTAAGGAGGTAGAGGTGGGGGCCTTTTATAAGAGGAGATGATGTGCACTCTTGGAAAGTATGGAAATAATGCTTTATTTTAGAATGAATTTCGGATTTTAATTGTCCCACATTGAAGTGTTTCGAGTATAAGGTGATAAGGGTTCTAAATACACTCATCCAATAAGTTTTGGACATGTTTAGGTATTATATTTTACATTATATTTCCATTTTATTTAAATCGTTAAATAATGAGGTAATCGTTGCATCATCATGGTTTCATAAATAATTTAATTTAGTTAATTTTGGAAAATTAGAAAACATATACTATGCTGTAATAAATATTTTTAGCTTTCCAATGCATATTTATAGTGAAAATTCGGATTTGTATAACCCCATATAAATTTGTTTTAGTAAAACAACACATGTTTTTGACATTTTAATTTTAACATTAAATAGAAAGGTATTAATGTCATTTTCCTACCAAAGTGCCTCCATGGGGTCCCCAAGTTGACCCATGGATTGTCATGGTTGGCCATGAAACATCCAATGAGGGTAGGACATGTGCTTATGTAATTTCATATTATTAGAACATTATTTTTACCTTAAATTACACTAATTACCTCTAAACGCGATTAATAAACTTAATAGTTACTATTCACCAAAAAATTATTTTAATCCCAATGAACCACATTTTACTTCATAATGACAACCATGTATGTCGGATTTTTGAAATTCAAATCACTAAAGTGGTAAAGTTTCATTTAAACGAAAAATCAGTTTCTTTAACTACCACTTAGCGGTTTCACTATTCATCAAAAATTGAAGTTTTTCAGAAATTTACAAAAAATCTACCCTAGGATATATTTGATATTCAAAATTCAAAAATGATTCCTATTTTAAAAAATTCAAAACATATAAGTTACATTAATTAATTTAATAATTAATTCCCACTATCAGAGCAAATAGCGTGCTTTTATGAAACAATAAGTATCAAAAGATTGACACTAGTTCAAGTACAATTTCAAGATGAAATTAATTCTAACGACCAATATTGGATTAAATGGTAAAAATATATTCTGATTTCAATTTGAAACCAATTCAAAATATAATCTAATCAAATAAATAAATTAGATTAAAAAGTGGGTTTGAATTAAAATACAACATTTTTCACTATTCATTAAAAAATGATCTTTATCGAAAAAATACTGAAAATTTACAAAAAGTGAATTTTGATGTCCCAATTCTAAAAAAGAGATTTATTTGGTCCAATAGAATTTATAAGAGTGTCCAAAACTATATTTAATGACGGTTCGCCATCAAAAGTTGATAAGTGGACCTTTAGTGAAAATTAGAGTATATATGCCTAAAATTGAATTCTTTTCGTATTTTAAGCCTTTATCCTTTACTGGATAAATGTAAAAACATTTAAAAAAGATATAAAATCATATTTTAGTTATTTATATTCATTCGCGCCAATACAGCGGCTACATGTTCACTAACATTTAAAATAATTTTATTTTATTATTAGAGTGCAACATAAGATTTTAAAGGAACTTGTTGTTGCGTATTGGGTAAGCCATCAAGCATAGCGTTCCATTTAAATTAATATTAACATTATATTAAAAAAAGGGATAAATATAAAAATGCCATATTCTTTATTTACGTGGGGTGTTACATCCTTCCCCCCTTTTGGGAATTCCGTCCTCGCAATTTTAAAATTGTGCTCGGAAACTTCATTGAAAGTCCCACATCGGAACAAGAGTCGGTAAAAGAATCACTTTAAAATAAAGAAAGATAAGTACATAGGTCACCAGAGTTATCCCACACTATAATCCCATGTAGGAAATCATGGACATGGAGGAGAAAACAAAGGGTCATGTTCTGATTGAGAGTGATAGAAAACATGTTTAGGAAAAAGTTAACCACAATAAAATCACAAACATGTGGTGGGTTAAACGGTATTCGATTCCCCAGTAGGAAAAGTTAATAGACAAAAGTTTTGTTTTAAGTTACTTTTTATTGAGGAATTTATTCATAAGGAAACATAATTACTTATCATTTTGACTTTCAAATTTTATTATATTTCTTACACAAAATCATATTTCATCCAAAAGAAGAGTATTTAGGAAGACTTGTTCACATTAAGAGTACTATAATCAACTTCAAGAGAATCAAATAATCAACAAATGATAACTATATACTTCCCATGTATTTAGACTTTAACCAAAACCAAAACTAAAAAGGTTAGTACAAGATCCGATAATCCAGAAAAGGATAACCCTTTACAAAAAGAAAATCTATTCTTAATCTCCAAAATTTGTCCAACCAAACCCAAAGTTCAACGAGGACCATTCGATAAAAAATTTGTCCATAAAATTATTCAAAGTAAACCAAACTAAGATTGAAACCCAAATATTTGAAGGATTTAGTCACATAGTCTTCCAAGTTAAATCGTAACATTTATCTGCAAACAACATCAGTTTCTCTTAAAGTATCGTATTGAAAATTAATTAACCTAATAACATATCCTCCATGATAGGTTAATAAATTTCCATAGATAACCCAAAATCAACATACTCTTAATTCATAAAATTATCTAACTAAAAATAGTCAGACAAACTAACAAGGGACTTCACGTAGTCTAGTGGTAGGCGATAAATATCAGTCGCACTTTGGTTGTGGGTTCGATTCCCGCAGCTTTGTCCGACGCGATGGGTTGTCACACGGTCTGCGTGTTGTCCTTTTTCCAAACTATATAATTCTCAAATCAGTCCCCAAAAAGAGGTAAAATCATCAAAAATAACCATAACATAATTTCACCTCAATTTTATCTCATTCCTTTCACTTTCCATCATAACATATAGTAACCCATAATTACCTCAAAAGTAAGGATCATATAAACCCAAATGGTTCTTTATAACTATGTCCACAAAAGAACATATAACTATTCTTTGAAAAAAAAATTTCATATATCAAACATCAGGGTTACACAAAATATAAAAAGTCTTCTAATGTAACCCCATCATCAAAAGAGACTTAATACTCTTAATAATCTCACCATAACTCTTGAAGCCCTTATATGTTGACTCTTTACTCATTCAACATTCATCATGATCCTTTAACTATTTCTTTCCATCATATTCTGAAATAATTCTTTCCTACAAACAAAATCATGAATCATATCCTATGATTCCAAAATAGGAAAACAAATGTTATGAAATAATCCATACCTTTGACTGGTCATTGTCAGTTTCTTCATCCTCAATCGGAATGGCATTAGTTATTGGTAAATGAATATTTGTATGATCTTGGTGATCCCATTCCCGAAACTTCTTCATAGGACATGTGTTTGCATAATGACCATGAACACCACATTTAAAACATTCAATTGATCCCTCAAAGAGAACTTCTTTCCCTTTCCTCGAGTCAACTGGATGCTTTCTTTTTCCATGGCAGGTTCTTGATTTATGACCTTCATTTCCACATCTATAGCATATTTTTATCCCATTGAAACATTTTCCTAGGTGTTTCTTTTCAAATATTTGACACATAGGTTTTTGAACACACTTACCATTATGATTATTACCTGTAGTTCCGTAGGGATTTCTTTCTCGCATATATGATGCCTTATAGAAATCACCACGGTTTAGGTGGTAAATCATGACTCCAGATAGTTGGTTGAGGATAAACACAAGAGTTCTCATTACTGCTCCAATATCATTCAGTTGCTCACTAAGAAAACTGTCACAGTTTCCTTCACATCCATTGTTACTTTGGTGACTTCTACATCCAGCCATTTACTAAAACCAAAAAGGACAGTGTGAGTATATCAACAAAACCATCATGTACTAATGAGGAAGATAAAAACTAAGATATACTTAGTCATTCACTTTATCTAAAACTATGACTCTTTCTTAAATCCTAAACATTATAGTAATGTCACTTATTCTTAGAGAATACCCTAACCTCTAAAGTTATCTTGACAGACCATTGATACCACCTATAAGGCCCCGACCTTAAACCTTACTTAATATTGAATTAAATGAATAATTCACATTGAGGATCTTTTTAGGTTCAGAGTTTTAGAGAATTAGGACATAACTATTACATCTCAAAAGATTACAAAGTAGTCACTTCTAATAAATTTCCATAAAATAAAAACACTTAAAAATAATCATGTCTAGTTCTATGTATTACAGATCATGACTTTCCCTTGATCCCATCCTTGACCCTATTCCATATTACGTCTACTGAAAAACATTTCGAAAAAAACATGGGGTGAGCATAAAAAGCTCAGCAAGGGATACACAAAGAATGAAAACTGTTATTTTTTCAATCCAACAAGTAAACCATGTATACTTTATCAAAGTAATACCTTTCACCTTTAGGAAGTAGAAAAAAACTCTTCACTGAAAAAAATATAATTACATACCCTTTTGTAATGAAAAGATTACCATAAAAGCCATATAAAGGACACATAACATATAAAGGTAACTTGGGACATAAACATACTTAAATGGAATAACCATACGGTCAACCTCCACACATACTTAATGGAATAGCCATACGGCCGACTTCCATACCCAATGCATTGGAGGTTATAACGTAACCACCCGTCCTGGTATTCACGGCACCACCCGTTATATAGTTTATCACAAAACCACCAGAAAAATGTCCAAGTACCATGATTACACATAAAATATTGAAAATATAAACATTTCAATAACAAGATTTCATTTTCAATCACAATCGGTAATTCCAAGATATTGAATAAATCAATCCATTTTCAAAAATCATTTAAAATAGATTTTTGAATCAATGTGTCCCATACCACTTTGAAGCTTTTATTGGAATTATAATTTTAAGACATTAATGTCCATATAAATAAATACTGAAAACCATTTTGAAAACATTGACATTAAAATTAAAGATTTAGAATAATAAGTATTTAAAACTTTTAAAATGATATTTTTTTGTTAAAGAGTTTTTAACAAAATGAGAGACTCTTGAATACAAATAATTGCGGAATAACATTTAATCCAAGATTTATAATATCATGAGAATAAAGGTATTTATGATATAATATGTCAAAGGATAGTATACAAACCATATAAGAGTGAATTGGTTCATAACAACAATGAAGTCTCAATGGAAATGTAAATTGAGATGAAATCCATTATATTGATGGTATCCTTAAATTAAGGATAAATATATCACATAATTATGTGTGAGAAATAAAAATACACCCAATATAAGAGGATATTAAGTGTGAAACATTCAGGGGTCATTCACACATATTCATAGGAAGACATGTTCAAGAAGTACAAGTTGAACCCAAAGAAATCGAAATTGGGTAAGATGTTCCCTTGTAAAAATTCGACAACCTAACGGCATAACATAAGATTTTACAAAAAGGGTTGATGAGAGAGATAAAGGGGATCTCATCACATGGACATAAAATTTACATAAATAAGGATATAGAATAACATATTCCAACATAATAGTATGTGAATTAAAAGGCATAACAAAAGAAGTCTTTTAAAAAAATGAGGGTGAAAGGTCCCCTTACCGAGTTGGTTAACTTTCGAAACGTACACCCCAGGGAAGAAGGGTCATACAAGGAAGATGTAAATACCCATAAATTAAATTATACTACACAACATGTATAATAATGGTCTTTATATACACCACTAAAAGTAAATAGTGTCAAACGTACCATAAATGTCACGAGAATAAAAGTGAGATGAAAAATCCCTTACGAAAATTCAGCAGCCTAACGGCGCCACTTAAAACTTCCAAAGAATGGTTTTATGAGATAAAATAGGGTCTCTCATCATATGAATATAAAACTCACAGTAAGTGGAATATAAAATAACATCCCAATCAGAATAACGATGAGCTTAAATGGAATGACATAAAAGAGTGTACTTAAAAGGAAAGAGAGGAGTAGGATCCCTTACCTCGGGTTCGACTTGACTAGATCATTCTTTAACGTCCTGAATAATAAACATGAGTTAATTAATACTTGATTAAGACCCTTTTTTATGTTCCTTATTACTTTTATATCACTTATTACAAAGTTATAAATATTATGTAATCATTTAAGTTAATAATGTTTGTTTTGTCGATATATGGTTCTTAAGTCGAAAGTGGACTTCTTACGGTTACATGTTGTTCGTGTGGTCAAAGGTTCATTATATCCAGAATGATATTAATGATTTTGATATCATATATATCATATATATCCAGTATATACATGTATTTATAATATTACATAATCATTTAACTGTAAGAAATGAAATACACCGTTCATGGAGATGGTAAGCCGTACGTACGCATGAACGCTACTTTTATTTCTATATCATACTTTAGTTTAAAGAAAATAATAATGATATAAAGGTATATTATAATTCCAGTATAACATCATATATAATAACTTTAAATCCATCCTTTATACATCCCACATATGGCATTAACGAATCAAATCACCTTGAGGGGGCGGTAGTTCGCACTTCCTAAAATGAAATTATCGTGTTTACCCACAATGAAAACCATAAAGTTATGCCACAAAAGAAAAATACAGAAGCTTAAGTAAAACCTAAATATATTATATATCATATATAAATATAGGTACATCTTAATGGCCACATTTGAAGGTGTTATATGAGTGTTGAACAATCATCGTTTCGTGAGGCACAAATTCGCCATCCACAGAAACAGTTTGTTCTTTTACCATTAGATGTAAGTGTGTGTATGTTTAGCTCAAATTCTTCTTATAAGAAAATCCTAGTATATTGAAGATACTGGTGTTTTTACAAAATAAAAGAATAAAAATAGTTTATGGGGTTGTATAAGAAAAATAAAACAAAAGAACACTAGAGAAGACACTACCTTTAAATCGGGTAACTCTTTTTGATTTGAGCTCAAAGGCTTCCTTGGGAAGACATCTTCCCAAAGTGAGGCTTATAAAAGTAAGAGAGGGATGTGGAGAGACAAAATGGGCAGGTCTTGGCCGAGCCAAAGGCTTGAGATGTGTGGAGAAGGAGGTAGAGGTGGGGGCCTTTTATAAGAGGAGAGGAGGGGCACTCTTGGAATGTAAGGAAATGATACTTTATTTTAGAATGGGATTCGGATTTTAATGGTCCCACATTGATGTGTTTCGAGGATAAGGTTATATGGGTTCGAAATACACTCATCCAATAGGTTCTGGACATTTTTAGGTCTTAGAATTTACATTATCTTTCCATTTTATTTAAATCGTTAAATAATGAGGTAATCGCTGCATCATCATGGTGTCATAAATAATTTAATTTAGTTAATGTATAAAAATTATAAAAAAATACTATGTTGTAGGAAATCGTTTTCTCTTTCCAATGAATATTTATAGTAAAAAATCGGACTTGTATAATCCCATATAAAAATTGTTTTATTTAAACAACACGTGTTTGGACATTTTAATTTTAACATTAAATAAAAAGGTATTAATGTCATGTTCCTTCCAAAGTGGCTCCATGGGGTCCCCAAGTTGACACATGGATTGTCTTGGTCGGCCATTACAAATCCAATGAGGGTAAGACATGTGTCTAGGTCGTTTCATATTATTGAAACATTATATTTACCTTAAATTAAACTAATTACCTCCAAACGCGATTAATAAACTTAACAGTTACTATTCTTCAAAAAATTATTTTAATCCCATTGAACCACATTTTACTTCTTAATGACAACCACGTATGTCAGATTTTTTAAAATTCAAATCACAGAAGTGGTAAAGTTTAATTTAAACGACAAATCAGTTTCTTTAACTACCACTTAGTGGTTTCACTATTCATCAACAATTGAAGTTTTTCAGAAAATTACCAAATATTTACCCTAGGATATATTTGATATTAAGAAATCAAAAATGATATCTATTTTACAAAATTCAATACATATAAGTTACATTGATTAATTTAATAATTAATTTCCACTGTCAGAGCAAATAGTGTGTTTTTATTAAACAATAAGTATCAAAATATTGACACTAGTTCAAGTCCAATTTCAAGATGAAATTAATTCCAACAACCACTATTGGATTAAATGGTAAAAATATATTCTAATTTCACAATGAAAAAAATTCAAAAGATAATCTAATCATATAAATAAATTATATTAGAAAGAGGTTTTGAATTAAAATACAACATTTTTCACTATTCATTAAAAATGATCTTTATCGGAAAAATACCGAAAATTTACACAAAGTGAATTTTGATGTCCCGATTCTAAAAAAGAGTTTTATTTGGTCCAATAGAATTTATAAGAGTGGCCAAAACTATATTTAATGACGGTTCACCATCAAAAGTTGATAAGTGGACCTTTAGTGAAAATTGGAGTATATATGCCTAAAATTGAATTCTTTTCGTATTTTAAGCCTTTATCCTTTATTGGATAAATGTGAAAACATTTAACAAACATATATAATCATATTTTAGTTATTTCTATTCATTCCCACCAATACAACAGCTACTTGTTAACTAACATTAAAAATAATTTTATTTTATTATTAGAGTGCAACATAAAATTTCAAAGGAACTTGTTGTTACGTATTGGGTAAGCCATCAAGAATAGCGTTCCATTTAAATTAATATTATCATTTTATTCAAAAATAGGGATAAATATAAAAATTTCATATTCTTTATGTACCTAGGGTGTTACATCCTTCCCCCTTTTGGAAATTCCATCCTCGCAATTTTAAAATTGTGCTCATAAACTTCATTGAAAGTCCCACATCAGAACAAGAGTCGGTAAAACAATCACTTTAAAATAAAGAAAGATAAGTACAGAGGTCACCCGAGTTAACCCACACTAGGATTCCATGTAGGAAATCATGGACATGGAGTAGAAAACATAGGGTAATTTTCTGATTGAGAGTGATAGAAAACATGTTTAGGAGAAAGTTAACCACAAGAAAATCACAAACTTGTGGTGGGTTAAACGGTATTCGATTCCATAGAAGGAAAATTTAATAGAAAACATTTTTTTATGTTACTTTTTATTGAGGAATTTATTCATAAGGAAACATAATTACTTATCATGTTGACTTTCAAATTTTATTAGATTTCTTACACAAACTCATATTTTCTCCAAAAGATTAGTATTTAGGAAGACTTGTTCAAATTAAGAGTACTATAATCAACTTATATAGAATCAACTAATTCAGAAAAGAGAACTATACACATACCATGTATTTAGACTTTAACCAAAACCCATACCAAAAAGGTTAGTACAAGATCAGATAATCCAGAAAAGGATAACCCTTTATAAGAAGAAAATCTATTCTTAATCTCCAAAATTTGTCCAACAAAACCCAAAGTCCAACGAGGACCATTCGATAAGCAATTTGCCCATAAAATTATTCAATGTAAACCAAACTACGATTGAAACCCAAATATTTGAAGGATTTAGTCACATAGTCTTCCAAGTTAAATCGTAACATTTATCTCCAAACAACATCATTTTCTCTTAATGTCACGTATTGAAAAGTAATTAACCTAATCACATATCATCCATGATAGGTTAATAAATTTACATAGATAACACAAAATCAACTTACTCTTAATTCATAAAATCTTCTAACTAAAAAGAGTCAGTCAAACTAACCAGGGACATCACGTAGTCTAGTGGCAGGCGATAAATAATAGTCGCACTTTATTGTGGGTTTGATTCCCGCAGCATTGTCTGATGCGATGTGTTGTCACACGTTCTGCGTGTTTTCCTTTTTACAAACTATATAATTCTCAAATATTTCCCCAAAAGGAGATAATGTCATAAAAAATAACCACAACATAATTTAACCTCAATTTTATCACATGCCTTTCACTTTCAATCATAACATATAGTAACCCATAATTACCTCAAATGTAAGGATCATATAAACCCAAATGGTTCATTATACCTATGTCCACAAAAGAACAGATAACTATTCCTTGAATAAAATTTTCATATATCAATCATCAGGGTTACACATAATATAAAAAGTCTTCTAATGTAACCCCATCATCAAAAGAGACTTAATACTCTTAAGAATTTCACCATAACTCTTGAAGCCCTTATATGTTGACTTCTTACTCATTCAACATTCTTCATGATCCATTAACCATTACTTTCCATCTTATTCTAAATTATTTCTTTCCTACAAACAAAATCATAAACCATATCCTAAGATTCCAAAATAGGAAAACAAATGTTATGAAATAATCCATACCTTTGACTGGTCATTGTCAGTTTCTTCATCCTCAATCGGAATGGCATTAGGTACTGGTAAAAAAATATTTGTACGATCTTGGTGATCCCATTCCTGAAACATTATTATAAGACATGTGTTTTCATAATGATCATCCTCACCACATTTAAATCATTCAATTGATCCCTCAGAAATAACGTCTTTCCCTTTCCTCGAGTCAACTGGATGCTTCCTTTTTCCATGGAAGGTTCTTTCTTTATGACCTTCATTTCCACATCTATAGCATATTTCTGTCCGTTTGAAACATTTTCCTAGGTGCATCTTTCCACAACTTTAACTCATAGGTTTTTGAACACACTTACCTTTATGATTATTACCTGTAGTTCCGTATGGATTTGTTTCTCGTATATATGATGCCTTATCGAAATCACCAAGGTTTAGGTGGTCAATCATGACTCCAGATAGTTGTTTGAGGATAAACACAAGAGTTCTCATTGAAGCTCCCATATAATTCAGTTTCTCACTAAGAAAACTGTCACAGTTTCCTTCACATCCATTGTTGCTTTGGTGCCTGCTACATCCTTCCATTTAATAAAAACAAAAAGTTCAGTGTGAGTATATAAACAAAACCATCATGTACTAATGAGGAAGATAAATACTAAGATATACTTACTCATTCACTTTATCTAAAACTAGGACTCTTTCTGAAATCCTAACCATTATGGTAATGTCACTTATGCTTCGAGAATACCCTAACCTCTAAAGTTATCTAAACAGACCATTGATACCAACTATAATGCACCGACCTAAAACCTTACATAATATTGAATTAAATGAATAATTAACATTGAGGATCTTTTCAGGTTCAGATTTTTAGAGAATTAGGATATAACTATTACATCTCAAAAGATTAAAAGTAGTCACTTCTACTAAATTTCCATAAAATAAAAACTCTTAAAAAGAATCAGGTCTAGTTCTATGTATTAGATATCATGACTTTCCCTTGATCCCATCCTTGACCCTATTCCACATTAAGTCTTGTGAAAAACATTTCAAAAAAAACATGGGGTGAGCATAAATAGCTCAGCAAGGGATACACAAAGAAAGAAAACTGTTAGTTTTTCAAAGCAACAAGTAAACCGTGTATACTTTATCAAAGTAATACATTTCACCTTTAGGAAGTATTAAAAAACTCTTCACGGAATAAAATATGATTACTTACCATTTTGTAACCAAAATATTACCATAAAACCCATATAAAGAACACATAACATATAAAGGTAACTTGGGACATAAAAATACTTAAATGGAATAACTATATAGTCATCTTCCACACATAATTAATGGAATATCCATACGGCCGACTTCTATACCCAATGCATTGGAGGTTATAACATAACCACCCGTCCTGGTATTCACGACACCACCCGTCATATGGTTTATCACGTAACCACCCGAAAAATGTCCAAGTGCCATCATTACACATAAAATATTGAAAATATAAATATTTCAATAACAAAATTTCATTTGTAATCACAATAGGTAATTCCAGGATATTGAATAAATCAATCCATTTTCAAAAATCATTTAAAATAGATTTTTGAATCAATGTGTCCCATACCACATTGAAGATTTAATTGGAATTATAATTTTAAGACATTAATGTACATATAAATAAATACTGAAAACAATTTTCAAAACATGGACATTAAAGATAATGATTTAGAATAATAAATCATTAAAACATTTAAAACGATATTTTTTTGTTAAAGAGTTTTTAACAAAATGAGAGACTCTGGAATACAAATAATTACGGAATAACATTCAATCTGAAAATTATAATATCACGAGAATAAAGGTATTCATGATAGAATATGTCAAAGGACAATATACACACCATATAAGAGTGAATTGGTGCATAACAACAATTAAGTCTCAATGGAAATGTAAATTGAGATGAAATCCATTATAATGATGTTATCCTTAAATTAAGTATAAATCTATCGCATAATTATTTTTGAGAAATAAAAATACACCCAATATAAGTGGATATTAATTGTGAAACAATCAGAGTTCATTCACACATATTCATAGGATGACATGTTCATGAAGTACAAGTTGAACCCAAAGAAATCTAAATTGGGTTAAGATGTTACCCTGTAAAAATTTGATAGCCTAACGGTGTCACATAAAATTTTTCAAAAATGGTTGATGAGAGAGATAAAGGGGATCTCATTCCTTGGAAATAAAATTTACATAAATAAGGATATATAAAAACATATCCCAACATAATTGTATGTTAATTAAAAGACAAAACAAAATAAGTATTTTTATAAAAAGGAGGGTGAAAGGTCCCCTTACCGAGTTGGGTAACTTTCGAAACGTACACCACATGGAATAAGGGTCATACAAGGAATATGTCAATAAACATAAATGATATTATACTACAAAAAGTATAATAATGGGCACTACATAGAACACTCAATGGAAATAGTGTCAAACGTAGCATAAATGTCACGAGAATAAAAGTGAGATGAAAAATCCCTTAAGAAAACTCGGCAGCCTAACGACGCCACTTAAAACTTCCAAATAATGGTTTTGATGAGATCAAATAGGGTCTCTCATCATATGAACATTAAAATTATAGTAAGAGGAACATAAAATAACCTTGCAATCATAATAAAGATGAGCTTAAAAGGAATCACATAAAAGAGTGTACTTAAAAGGAAAGAGATGAGTAGGATCCCTTACCTCGGGTCCGACACGACTCGATCGTTTTTTAAAGTCCTGAATAATAAACTAGATTTAATTTATAAATGCTTAAGAATCTTTTTCAATTTCATTATTACTTTTATATCACTTATTACCATGTTATAAATATTATGTAATTATTTATGTTAATAGTGTTTGTTTTGTCGATATATGGTTCTTTAGTCGAAAGTGGACTTCTTACAATTACATGTTGTTAGTGTGGTCAAAGCATCATTATATCCTGAATGATATTCATGATTTGGATATCATATGTATCATATATATCCAGAATATACATGTATTTATAACATTACATAATCATTTAGAGGTATGAAATGAAATGCACCATTCATGGAGACTGTAAGTCGTACGTACGCATGAACGCTACTTTCATTTCTATCTCATCCTTTAATGGAATGAAAAAAATAATGATATAAAGGTATATTATAATTCTAGTATAACATCATATATTATAACTTTAAATCCATCCTTTATACATCCCACTATGGCATTAACGAATCAAATCACTTTGAGGGGGCGGTAGTCCGCACTTTCTAAAATGAAATTATCGTGTTTACCCACAATGGAACCCATAAAGGTATGCCACAAAAGAAAAATACAGAAGATTTAGTAAAACATAAACATTTTATATATCCAATATAAATATAGTGACATATTAATGTCTACCATTGAAGGTGTTATATGAGTGTTGAATAACCATTGTTTCGTGAGGCAGAAATTCACCATCCACAGAAACAGTATGTTCCTTAACCATTAGATGTAGGTGTGTGTAATTGTATCTCAAATGATTCTTATAACAAAATCCTAATATATTAAAGATACTGGAGTTGTTACAAAAGAAATGAATAAAATGATTTTAGGGGGTTGGAGAAGCAAAATAAAACAAAATAACACAAGAGAAGACACTACCTTTAAATCGGGTAACTCTTTTTTATTTGTGCTCAGAGGCTTCCTTGGGAAGACTTCTGCCCAAATTGAGGCTTCTAGGAGTAATAGAGGGATTTGGAGAGACAAAAAGGGCAGGGGTTGGCCGAGCCAAAGGATTTAGAGGTGTGGGTAAGGAGGTAGAGGTGGGGGCCTTTTATAAGAGGAGAGGAGGGGCACTCTTGGAAAGTAAGGAAATGTTACTTTATTTTAGAATGAGTTTCGGATTTTAATGGTCCCAAATTGATGTTTTTAGAGGATAGGGTGATAAGGGTTAGAACTACACTCGACCAATAGGTTTTGGAAATGTTTATGTCTTACATTGTACATTAACTTTCCATTTTATTTAAATCGTTAAATAATGAGGTAATCGCTGCATCATCATGGTGTCATAAATAATTTAATTTAGTTAATGTCTAAAAATTATAAAAAAATACTATGATATAGGAAATCGTTTTATATTTCCAATGAATTTTAATAGTAAAAAATCTGACTTGTATAACCCCATATAAAAATTGTTTTAGTAAAAGAACACATGTTTGTGACATTTTAATTTTAACATTAAATAAAAAGGTATTAATGTCATTTTCCTACCAAAGTGGCTCCATGGGGTCCCCAAGTTGACCCATGGATTGTCTTGATCGGCCATGACACATCCAAGGAGGGTAGGACATGTGTCTAGGACATTTCATATTATTAAAACATTATTTTTACCTTAAATTACACTAATTACCAGTAAAGGCGATTAATAAACTTAAAAGTTACTATTCACCAAAAAATTATTTTCATCCCATTGAACAACATTTTACATCTTAAACAAAAAATCGGTTTCTTTAACTACCACTTAGTGGTTTCACTATTCATCAAAAATTGAAGTTTTTCAGAAAATTACCAAGAATTTACCCTAGGATATATTTGATATTCTGAATTCAAAAATAATGTCTCTTTTACAGAATTCAAAACATATAAGTTACATTAATTAATTTAAAAATTAATTCCCGATGTCCGATAAAATAGCGTGTTTTTATGAAACAATAACTATCAAAATATTGACACTAGTTCAAGTCCAATTTCAAGATGAAATTAATTCCAACGACCACTATTGGATTAAATGGTAAAAATATATTCTAATTTAACTTTGAATCCAATTCAAAAGATAATCTAATAATATAAATAAATTAGATTAAAAAGAGGTTTTGAATTAAAATACAACATTTTTCACTATTCATTAAAAAATGATCTTTATCGGAAAAATACCAAAAATTTACACAAAGTGAATTTTGATGTCCCGATTCTAAAAAAGAGTTTTATTTGGTCCAATATAATGTTTAAGAGTGGACAAAACTATATGTAATGATTGTTCTCCATCAAAAGTTGATAAGTGGACCTTTAGTGAAAATTTGAGTATATATGCCTAAAATTGAATTCTTTTTGTATTTTAAGCCTTTATATTTTGTTGGATAAATTCAAAAACATTTAACAAACATATATAATCATATTTTAGTTATTTCTATTCATTCCCGCCAATACAACGGCTACGTGTTAACTAACATTTAAAATAGTTTTATTTTATTATTAGAGTGCAATGTAAGATTTCAAAGGAACATGTTGTTGCATATTGGGTAAGCCATCAAGCATAGAATTCCCTTTAAATTAATATTAAAATTTTATTCAAAAAAAGGGATACATATAAAAATGTCATATTCTTTATTTACCTGGGGTGTTACCAAAATCAACTTTCTGAGTTGTGTTGGCTTACGCGTTTCTAAAAATCGAGGTTGTTGGTGGTCATTGTCTGTGCACTAATGAACCCCTTGTGATGTCTTAAATGGCTTGTTTTGTAATTACAAAATCCTGGTGTGAAAAGTAAATTGCTTAATCACGTATACTCAGCTGAATAAATTGAAAGCACCAGGATCAACCCTTGTGATAACCCCCGGTTAACATACATGGAATTGAAATCATGGAGGGTGTTAAACCTTTAAAATATGAAAATAATCGGCCGGCTGGTTACTGGAGATGTGTGAGGGGACGGGATCCCCTGTTTTTATACTCTATGGGGTTGTTAATTGGGGATGGGATCCCCTATTGTTATGGATTCAGTGTTTGTGAGTTTTGAGACCGGGTGGTTACCTTGTTTATATCATGAATTGGGGTGGGATCCTCGATTGATGAAGATCCTTTTTGGGGGAGGGGACACGAGGTAGTGTCTCAGGGTTTTCTGGTTCCAGTACATCATGGGTTCTCACTTTTCCTTTGTTATTGTGACTTTACAAGATAACCGGGTGTGAATGTTTAAATTGACGATTGGCTGGATTACTTTACTTGGTTGTGCTTATGGTGTTAGTTTCCCAGTAGAGCATAAACTTATTTGAACATTATTACTGATCATGAAAACAAGAATGGGACAAATGGGTTTTGTTTGCGAGATTTGTGTCTCGGACTTGAGAGCTGTTGTGATCTGTAGGTTGTCCGAAGAAAAACCTAGTTTGGGGTGAGTGCTTGTTACATATATATATACTTGTAAGCTTTGTGTTTCTTATTCGCGCCCCACCCAAGTTGAACACTTAGTTCCGAACACCCCGATTTCAAGGGGGAGGGTGTTTTTCCAACACTATTCTTAGTGGATGAATATTATCTCCTTCTCTGCTCCCTTTCACGGATAGCCCAAGTATCTTCGGGCAGGTTGTGATGGCCTGAGGTCCTTTATTATCCCATGAACCTTCGGGCGGGGTACTGTAGTGGTTGGCTAGGTGTGTGCGGTAGGCGGTTTCCCAATTGCCTTTGGGATGAGGCCCAGGTGTCTTCAGGAATGGCAGTGGATCATCTAGCCCAGGTGTCTTCGGGCGTGGTGGTGGTTTTTCTGGCCTAGGTGTTTGCAGGCGTGGTTACGTGTGATAGTTGCAGCCCAGGTGTTTTCTAGAGGGATTCGGCAGTGGGACTGCGTGTGGTTGTGGCCCGGGTGTGTGTGGGCGGGTGAGGTAGTGGGTCTACGGTGAGAATGGCGGGATTGGTCCGATGTGTAGGATGTCTCAATAACCCGTGGGAAAGTTCCACAGGGTACCCAAACATTGATTTTCTCTTATTATATATATTACCTAACTTGCGTTATTTGGGGAGTGTGCCTTGGTGAGGATTGGGTGGTTAGTTTACCTTGATAGTTGTTTGGTTTACTCCTTTTCTCATGGGACTTTAGTACGTTCCCCCACTTGTGCACGAGAGTCTTTTGTTTTCCCTACTGAGTGTACTTGTATGCTCAACCTACGTATATAAAACTTCATTCAAGATTCCAGGAGGACTTTGGGGATCGCGCGAGACCATACTAGCTTGGACCTTTGAGGCAGTTGCTGTTGCTGTTTTTCTTTCTTTGGTACTTACCTTTGTAGTCACCTTTCTTTTGTACTTTGGGCTTTTACTTTTGGAACATGCATGTAGGAATGGTCTAATTTTGGTTTTACTTTTCTTTTATCTTGGTGTTGTTGTGTTTCATCATCTTATCTCCTAATCCTATAAAACAAAAATGGGTAATGCCTTCCATTTGTGAGAAATTTCTATACCCTTGGTGTTTGTTACCACTTTGGGACCTATTGAAGGTGGGTATCGGGGGTCATTATCTCTCATTCAACATAATGAAGGAAGGGCCTGAAAATCTACTGACCTTTCCCTTATTTTGGTGAAGGCGGGTCATGAAAGTTGTAATTTATATCAAATAGAAAACAAATGAATTATATATATATATATATTTAAAAAATAATTTTTAATAAATTTTATACAATTACTTATAACCACCAATCTAATGTCTAGACAATAATTTAAAAAATAAATATTACTATTTCCATAGTACATCACAATTCTCTTAAACTTGGTTTCAAGGGAAGAGAATGATATCCAATAGATAATATTTCTCTAAATGTAAATATATCATAAAATTTTAAGGTGTTATGGTAAAATAAGTAAATGTGTACTTACTTCAAGTTAGGTTTTACCTCATCATATCTTGATAGAACACATAACCATTAGTAAAAGATGATTGACATTAAACTCAATTCTTTTTGTCACAGATGGGTGACTTTAAACACTAGCTTGAGGGACCCAAATTGTACGATATTAAAAAAAATTATATTCAATGAGATATAATAATAAATATTACTCTAAAACCCCCTAAATTAAACTCATCTAAAATTTAAATTTTTTTCTCACTCTGACCTACATTATAATGTGTTTGGAATAATTTAGTGAGTAAATATAGAATAGGATCATTGATTATGGTGGAACGATATGGCCATAAAACAATTTGAGTTGTGACAACTTGACCCAATAGTTTGGGAAAATAACTTAATGGATTAATAAAATATCATTTCACACTAATAATTTTTTTATGATATAGATATGTAATAATTTGGTCACCAAGATACCCTAATAATACCCACATTTTTATAAAACTACTTTATTTAGGTAGAGTATACATCCCTAAACACCTCCCAAGTAAATAATTAATGAATATTTTCAAATTAATTTGATATTTAAGTTTTTTTATATATAATAAAATTATAAGGATCAATATATTCACATCTAACACAACCTTCTATCAGGAGGCATATTTCCATCCTAATGAGGAGGTCCACTAATCATTAAATTCCTTTTCTCTGTTGGAGTGAAATTGGATATTAAAATGTGGTCAATGGTAATCCCTGATAGCAGTTCCCCATATTATAAACCCCGGTTCAATCCTCTTTGAGTGATTATTTTCACAATCCTTAATCCAATAATTCATGCTAATTCAATATTCTCCCATTCATTCATTTTAACATCATGCCATTTTTTAACGAAATGAAGTGGCTTATTATTCTAAACCCTTTTATGGCCTGCAATATGTGACCTAATACAATATGAAACAATGATCTTAGACACATTAACATTAACATGATTCACCCACTATAAGTTACTTAATAATATCATTAAGTCCCCATTAACATTGTGTTTTACCTATACCATTATTTTTATAATAATTCACACATTTGGTAATAATTTTATGACCTAAAATGGAAGCCAGTTTTAGACCTAGTACTAAAAAAGGGTAATCCAATTCATCAACATATTCATATATAATCATCAGAATATTTTTTATCTCAATATTTAAATAATATATCTATGTATCATAATAAAAAATTGATTTAAATTCATCAATGATATTGATGGTTTCATTTATTTGGTTGATCTATATAATTGGATTTTACAAATTCATGTCTAGTCTATCTATATTTTTAGGTTTTTTCTATACTGTATCATCTTTGGTATGTGTTGTCTAACAATAAATATTAGTTATATACACCCACCAAATATGGAAAAAACAGCTTGGAAAAAGGGATATGAAACCCATCTTGAATAAATCTCGCAAAAGGAATCATTAGAAAAGGTCAAATCTCTACATACTAGAAAATCACCATTATTTAATTAGGAAAATTTAAATGTTCTATATATAAAATGCACAAAACCTAATTGTTTGAAATTTCTTTATGTGAGGTCTACGAAATATTAGTCCATTCTTGTAATTATTATCCTATATTATGATTAATCCAATTTTTTTAAATATAATTACAGACACATAGTTTCTAATTCCACCATATATCCATAGAAAATTAATTCTATACTATGTGTGTATTTTATCTTATGAGTGATTTGGGGAATTCGACCATTCACTCATCAAAATTATTTCTTTATAGAGGAACCAATAATAATGAATAAAATATTAATTCATCATATGAAAAAACATTTGAACAATAGTAACCACATTTAAAATATTATTTATTCATTTTAAGCACTTTGAGTACAATCATATATCTACATGATAATTCTACTAGGTTATGCGTTGGTAGTTTTTTCAATATCCACTGATGAGATTCAAACATGAAGAAATTAACTAAATTATTTAAATATAGTGTAGGATAATGAATCTATTTTATATATTTGCATGCGACCCATTCTCAAAAAGGAAAAACAAATGACATCAAAGATTAGTAACCATAATTTCTCATTCTCATTCTATTTCAATATTAAAATGGTGTCATTAAATATTTGTGTTTCCTTGAAAAGTTTATTATGTTATTATGAGTTGACAATAAAAGGGGAAATAATTCATGAACATTGATAAGTGTGAGTCAATCAATTATTGGTTTCATTCATTTATAATAAATGGGGGGTAAAGATTCAATAGAAAGTAACCAATATTCATGGATATGCATGTCAAAAAATGACCTCTACAAATTATTAAAGTTTTCTAATAGAATATTGGCCTCCGTAAATACAATTGGGAATCATGGTTAGTATTGTTGTTTCATCCTTATAAATTGAAGAAAGTCTTTATTCCTTAGTAGTCTATCGTCTCCCCTTGATTTAGGATTCCTTGATTTGTTTTATTTGGGCTATCAAGATCCATTTTGTGGAATAAAAATCTGATTGGAGTTGTCTTATGATGGAAACATTTTCATTATCCAATAATTTTTTGAAAAATATTACCCCCATGCAATGTAACTCATGTTTAACCATCATGGATCAGAGCCTATGATATTTTTTTTATTATACAAATTAATTATCTCCAAATACTCTTATTCATTATATAATACTTCAAGTATCATAATTATATTATCATAAATGTAATCCTAATGGAAAAAAATACTCCCTAGGAAGAAAAATGATGATTTCATCTATGCAGATTCCTATATAGATATATTTCTATGGTCATAGAAATAATCTTCAATGTGTTCCTCTATGAATGTGGAGCTTTATATTAGTATAATATCTTAAACATATCCTCTAATTTAGTTTCATTCTATTAAGTGAATAAATTATCTATTATTATTTTTCAAGATTAAATTTTTAGGATAACCCTCTATCAGGTTTTCACACTATGATTTAATTGGCCTCAATATTTTTTAACTACATAGACCTGAAATAAAGTGATTATTTATATGAAAAAAAATTTGAAAATAATAATACAAATATTATAAATTAGTCATATTATATTATGAACATCATGATTCATAGAAAGTGATTTGATAACTCAACCATTTTTATTGACATAATGTCCTCTATTTTATGTGATGACTAGCATAGAAGAAACCCATAGAAATTCCACTATACATGATTCACTACATGGGAAATTATTTAATATAAATGGTTTATTCAGTTTATTGGGTATCTTTAAAAATACTTATGTTCTCCCATTTTTGGTGTCCACCATAGTCTATGACATCCACATCCTCAAAAGAATAAATGTCAAAATTTAATTTAGGTGGATCACCAAAATTTTTTTCCTAGAATACCTCATTCAGGAGCATCATGTTTATATATTACTATGTTTTGTCCATTGATTATTTTTTATAGTAAAAAATACTTTATGTAATGAATTTTATATCATTGGGATCTTGAAAGGAATGGAAACACATATCCTTTCAGTCCCTTCTCAGATATTTATTTTTCCTTCAAAGAGGTAGTGTGTGTGTGTATTGAGAAATATTATACATCCTAACATAAACCATGGGATGTTTAATAGGAAATATTTGGATGATATAATGAATGTGTATGTTGTTTTTCGATGATATCATATGACCTTAAATTTTGTTGTGAAGATAAGTTTTATTTGTACTTCAAACAATCATAGTGTAGAAAAGGATTTCCAAAATGGAATATAACCTCCCCTCCACATTATAGGATTATTCTATGAGTTTTTAGTCTTTAACTAGGTCACCTTGGAGGAATCCAAGTCCATTTTTATTTGACTTATGCTTATAAGGCTTTTATCAACCAATCATTGTTTCTCTAAGGCTACGAACACTAAATTGGACTCAAATTAATGTTTCATAAACTGATTATAATAAGAAAATCAATTTAAATATACATGTATAATGGATTTTTAGGAATATTAATCTTAGTCACATACATCAAGGACTAACAAATGATTTAATAAATTCCCTAAAAATTTAAACCATTGAATACTAGAAAGAAGAATTAATATTAAAGGAATTGTAACAATCTGCATTGATAATCTATGAAGGTCTCAAAAGTCAACATCTATATATTCATCAAAGGAAATTGAAGAGTGGTATAGAATATGATAGATTACCCTTGTACTAATTCTATGGAATTATGTTAAAGTGAATACTAGTATAAAATGAATTCATTAATTTAAATTTAACAGAGAACAAGTTATATGTTTTTCAGTGCTTACATATAATAGAACTCTATATGCTTCTTGTGTAGGGACATGAATGTGATTGAATCGAAGGATGAAATAATCACTTGGGGAATTTATTTTTCAAATTATATTTGAATTATGTGTTTATTACTCAAAAATATTGATAAACCATGGTGGAATAAACACTCATCCCTTTCTATAGTTATACAAGTCATTGTATCTATTATTACCTCATCCCATAGAACCATATGGGAATCAACGAGGAAAGGTTTCACCACATGGGTAATAAATTGAATATCAATCCCTAATTCATTCCAAATAAATTACAATGTGATATAAATGGTATATTATTAGATCTTGACCATCCTCTATGATATCCATATCAAATTTGAGCTGTGAAAAAAAATCTATGTAATCTAGGTCAATAGAAGAATGTTCACATACCACCAAAAAAAATGTTTCCCATGTTTTTAGATTCATTTTATTGAGATGTTGATTAGTTTTCATCTCAATAAAGATTATTATAATTAAATTATTTTTAAGGGAAAATGATTCATAATGGAACCTTACAACCACCCATTCATTTCTTATATAAATGTGGATAATCTAAGGAACTAGGTGTGTTAATTGTTTTGAAAAGGGTCATCCATGATCACCTCTTCCTTAAGAAGATCAATGAACCATATGTAAAAGAAAATAGAAACCACTTAACAGTTTTCTCCATACATATAATGTATAAATATAATTTTGTGAATATATGTCATCTTTGATGATTCATCATCATCCATATAGAAAACGATAAATATCATAGAAATTTATTTTCAACCACCTTGCAAGTATTACTATAAGAGTTTTTTATTGTTTCACTAGTTCCCCATAGAGTAATAAAATACCCATTGAAGGATTTTCATAATGGAAGACTTTTCGTTATCAATGCATTATGTCACCATGTATACCCTCATTGAATGAGATTCTCATTTAATTAAAATCATGTATTTTCTAGTAGAACATAAAATTGATGACATCTCTACATTTGATGTTTAAACATATATTTTGGTTATGTACTTTTATAGTATTAATTTTATCATAAATTTCATAGAAAGGGAATCCCCATCAACATATGATTGCAAATAAATGACATTGGCAGTTCATCTACCTACACCATGTGGTGGGACATATTATGGGAAGCATCATTGATAGAAAATTATCTAACATGCCCTTCGTTGTTTGTCAGTGATAGGATAGATCAATATTATGTATGATTTTGCTAATTCGGTGTTGAAGTGATAAACATTTAGGATAGAATTCCGTTTGGTAAAATATGTTTATATTATGATATATGAAGTATATATTCATAAATGAATATTAAGAGTAAAAAATGTTGATTTGAAAACATAACCTTTTCTGTGAACATTTATATATCATTGTAAAGCATTTCATTTTCTACTCAAACCCCTTATTCATTACCCTTAAAAAGTGATTGATCATGTGTAGAGCTAAGAAGAAGAACCATCAAGGTAGTATTGGTTGTTATTGTGATGGGATTTCTCATGTGCCCCACTATTGATAGATAATACTCCATGAAATCTATAACTACTTTTGTTTGGGAGGAAATATCTAGTTATGGTGGGTCACTAGAAGAATATGAGTAGAAAACCTAATTAATATCAGATAATATGATATCTTCCTCTTTTGGACCCTAAATTATATTTCACTACAACAAATATTAAGAAAAAATGTATTTAAGGAAGATATATTTAGATAATAATCATATAACTTACATCCCCTTCCCAATGATTCATGGATGATCATGGGAGGTTGGAATGCAATTTTTTTTGAAATAAATCATCCATCATTATCTCAATCTCATAAAGTGTAATGAACCATATTTTAATGAGAAAATAAATGAGTCGATAATTATTTCATCACATCATAACTAAATCTAGCTAGCCTAACTATATTATATCTAAATCCTCTCTTAAAACAAGAACTTGATGTTATCAATACTGATGAATTCCCCATTATGGATATAATTATACTCACAAATAGCAGGGATTCAAAAACTATATCACCATTAGAGTGTCTGGGAAATTCTATTGACTCAATAATGAATTTCATGGAGTCTGATTCTATGGATAATAAAACCAAAATATTAGTACTTAGATGTGAATATGTTTTTTCTAATAAATATTAATGATGGATTTGAAAACTAAACATGTTGGAAATTAAATATTTCTATTATCTTTTATATTTAGTGTAATTTTAATTCTAATGATGGAATACTAGTTTCTTAATTGGAAAAAATAATGATTAGAGAGTTAATGTGGAAAATTTATCCCTAAATTTCAACTTATATGACTTTTTGGTCTAAGGATAATTTGCATGCCTCTATAGAGGATTGTAGTTCCCTGATATGAAAATCCTAGATCTGGTGCCTTTCATTCGTACATTCTCATGACTAAAAGGATTCTAATATTGGAAGATTGGTCAGATCAGAATATTTGGGAAACAAAATATACACAGGGATCCCATTTTAAATTTTTAGTTGAAAATGAAATATATTACAAAATAATAATAATAAACTACATTATAGAAAAAATATTCTATGATATCATTCTCATAACCCAGGGAATGGACAGAGAATAAGGGTGACCACAATTTATCATAATGTTTTTAATGTAGAAAATGATATCCTGAATCATTTAGAATAATTGATCTAGAATGGATGATAACTGAAAAAACATTCTATTTTAAAAATTTGATAAGGAATGATCAAAATAGAATTGTATATAACTTAAACCAATGCCATCTAATTATTAAACTTAGTTTTAAGTGAATCCATAGAAAATAAAAATAAAATTAACATGGATAACATAAAAAAATACTAAATAAAGGATATTATTTATGTTTTTGACATCAGGATTCCTAAGAAAATGATACCTTTTCTTTCATGATCTATCCTTAAGGCAGTTTAAAACATTCTAGATAAAGACCCATCTTATTTGTCTAACTTATTCGTCTCATGATACATAAGATGCATTTCTATTATTTCATTAATAATTCCATATACAATGTATTTTACTTCAAAATAATTCCTCATATATAGAATATTTCATTTAATTCATAAAAAATATTCCTCTTAAAATATCTATATTGATTAAATGATACAAATTTATCAATTTTTCCTCAATTAATAAAATTACCTTCATAATTATACAACATTTAAAATGATATGTTGTTCAGAAAATAATCATATCAATTAATAAATAATATAAATAATTAATGGGAATTTAAATTCCACTAATTTTTTTTAACAATAATGTTATTGTTTCATGAAAAAGATGACCATCATAAAATAAATTGTGGGTTTAGAATAACTTTTACCACATGGAAATTTTAAAATCAAATCCCCTTGGATGAGATTATTACATTTGGTATTTAGAAAAACTGTAATAACGAAGTATTCATGATATTACATTTCAAGGGGTAATATATACACAACATAAAATTTAATAGGTGAATAAATAAAATTAATTCACAATGGAATGTAAATTAAGATGAAATCACTTACCATATGCTTCCTTTGGTCGAATTTAATTTGACATCATATATAATGGTTTTAATAAGGATATAAAATTATAAATGAACATTTTAAATATTTATAATATCATATATGATCATTTTATAAAATATTAACCCCATTTTGACAATAATCATTCATTATTTTCACTATTTAATGTGTTAATTTCATTGTTTTTCGAGTATGTTGTAACTCATTATTTTTTATTATTCTTACCCAGATCATAAATTATTCATTTATATAATGTAAATTATGATATAAATATCATATATAGTTATCATATACATATTTATAGAAATAAATAATATCTTTTTAATCAAAATGAAAAAAGCCTTTATGGGAGATGGTATGTCGTACGTACACATGAACATTGTTTCAATTTTCATATCATATCAATGAAATAAATATGAATGATATATATGTATATTATATTTAACAAGATTTTTAATTTAATATTTACCACATATATTAATAAAATAAATCTTTAATACATTCCATGTATATTTTTAATCAATCACAACACTTGGAGGAGGAGGTAGTCCCCACATCCTAAAACTATGTTATCATTTTATAAAAAATGTAAAGAATGAATATATTGGTTTTTTTAAATTTATTAAAGAATAAAGAAATATTAAATTTCAAATAATTCATATAAAAATATTATTTACATCATTATTCCTAACCTTGAGAGGTGGTGGAGGAAGAATAAACGACATTGGTTCATGAGGTAGTAGTTCATATTACACATGAACAATGACTGTGAAACCCATTTTATGGAACTGTGTGAAGTTGTATATAGTAAAAGTAACATGGAATAATATTCTTATATATTTAATAATGATGTTTTTATTTAATATATATATATTATAATAATTTTATTTTTGTATAAATAATTAAAACCAAAGTGCCCAATGAAAAATGTTACCTCTTCTTTTGGTAACTCCTTTTTGATGATACCATAGTCCTTCCTTATTATTCTAATTCTAAATGAATGGAATATATTTTGAGATGAGGTATGTTGGTAGATAATTTTGGAAGTTTTTTATAAGCTAAATGACTTTATAGGATTGGATAAGTGGGAGGGTGAGTGCCATTTATATTGTAGAAGAAGTGGAATTCTTATAAGTACCAAAAGGAAAACACTATTAGTAACTCTCCCTTACATCATGTTCCTCCAGTAATGAACCCTTTTATTTAACAGTTTTGATATGGTCAAAGTATTTCTAATAAAATGGTTTTGGAGAAGTTTATATGTCACTTTTTCTTGATGATTCATCCTAACCACTAAATAAACTCAAGTATCCCTTAATCATTATAGTTAATTATTATTTCATTAAATAAAACTTTTTGTCAAATGTTTTTTTGACCAGATAATAAATAATAATTTATTCAGATTCCAAATACTTATTCCATTTTATATATTCAATTTATAGAGCTGGTATAAATTAATTACAAATCAATCCCACAAATGAGATGAGAATGATGGGTTCTAAAGTGAAAACGTGCAAACATTCACTAAGTTATTATGTATAAATTGAATATGCAATTTATTAAAATGTCCTAAATTGCATTAATAGTTGTGTAATTATCTAATTGTTCATTAAAAACAATTAAAAATATAATTTATCCTTATAATTTATTTAAATTAAAATATTTGTTTAATTAAAATTCTGAATTTTTTACTATACAACAAAAAATAAAACATCTCACAAAATAATTGAATATTAACAATAATATTATATTAAAATTAAAATTACAAACATGTTTTTTATTTTTCAAAATCAAATTTTAAAAATTTCCGCATTTTTTTAATATATGCTTCATTAAATTGTGGTAATAGTCCCTTTATCAAAATATGTCATTTTGGTTTAGATTTAGATTTTTAATTTTCATATGCCTATAAAAACTATTGTATGAATTTAAAAATATTTAATTTAGTATATAATATAAGAATTCAATTATTATCATCCAGTAATATTAATTAATTTAATTCATTATGATAAAACATTTTGCGGATAAAAATAGGATTTTTTCTAAAAAATTCCATCCAATTGAATTATATATTCATTTCTAATTAATTAGTAAACAATGAATTATATAAACACAAATATATATATATATATATATATAATTTTCTAAATTTTGCTAATCATTTTCATTAAAATGGCTAGTTGATAACAATCATATTAATTAATAATATTCAATGGTGTTTGGTAGTTTGGTGCAACAAGGTCCTGTGTGTAATTCAAGATCTAAAGAAAACCAATATTGTGTGTAACATAATATAATATAGTGTTGTGTATACAATAGGATAATCATAGTTTCCATTCTATCATATTATTATCATTTAGTATTTTATATAGAAAAATGGAAGCAAAATAGAATTTATTATAGAAGTCAAATATGGTAATGTCTCAGGGATTTAAATTCTCACCACATTATATAAATTCCTACATAATAATTTTAATGTGATTTGGGTAATCAATTTTTTGGTATTTGAAATTACTATAATTTAAAAACTCGCATTAGAAAATGATTAATAAAATACCCTCCTTTTAAGATTGTATATTAAATGTGAAGGTCATAAAAATCTATGCCTCTGAATATGATAAAATTAGTGAAACATCGACAGTGATGAAAAAATTAACTATTATTTTATCATGGAGAGTTAAAAATGAAAATTGATCATAATAATGTGGGTGATCAATAGAAGTATAACATACATAAGGACACAATCAATTTAGGTTTAAAAACATCATTGGTATCCTAAAAAATTTACAATAATTGGACAATATTTTTGTTTCATATCAAATTTTTCTAGTGTTTTGTAGTTTCATCACTCTCTATGAATATTATGAAATATACTTAGGTGAAACATTTCTGTTCCATTAGAACAATATTATCATTTGGTTATGTCATTGGACTATTTCTACTTCATGGCATATAATATATTGTACCATATGGTGATGTTGTACACAAATCTCTAGAATGTCATCCAAATATCATTTTCTAAATGGTAAACACTTTGTAATGATTATGATCCAATGTAAAAGAAAAAAAATCACTCAACATCCAAAACTAACTAATAATTAATCTTATAACAACAAAAACTAACTCTTAATTGTCACATTCCAAACATGTGAATAACTTCATCATGAGTAATCATAAAACATGGTATTAAAATAAATTTCTCTAAAAATGTAAGGAAAATTTGAATGCTTACTTATTCTATAAATAGATAATAGATTGTTGGATATATTCTTTGATCCCAAGAATACATTAAACATAATATATGATAGAATTAACAACAATGTAAACAAATAATTTTTATGTTATATGGTAGTAAGTAATATCTGATTTACATTATCCATAGCAATAATCTCTTTTTCAAAAAATATATATCTCAACATTAGGAACATATTAAATATTTTCTTTTCACCAAACAAATGTTTACAATAAGATCAATTTTCAAATAAATAATTAACCATGGTTTTCAATACTATTCAACAAATAATTTGAAATCTATAATGAAAATGTCTGGAAGTATAATCCATATATATTTTAAAAAATAATTAAATAGAATACTATTAAAACATTTTTTTTATCCAAATAAAAAAGAATAGTATTCATTCCACATCAGGTTTGTCACTAGTATAAGCAAGGAATTATCCACTTTGACTAGTAATTGGTAGTTCCCTTTGGTGCTTGAGGAATTCATTGGCATTGTTCCCCACCATCATAATGTTGATATACTAAATAGTGGTTTACTCATTCTACCATTTCTAATATTTTTATTTTTTAATATTATTTTTAGGCTTATAACAGACTCGTAATCCCTTCTGGTATTTACTAGGGTGATTCATTCCCTAATTATCACCTATAGGAAAATCATTCTTTCTCTTCTTCCATTTATCTAATATTTTCATTTCCATTATCTTCTTCTCTTTCTTCCCCATGATCTCATACAATATAGAAAATTAGTTCTCTATATTGACAGAATATAAAACTATTTCATCATCTGAGGAATTTTTTTAGAAACTATTGACCTTTATACACATGTATTAAACCCTTTCAAGAAATAATAAGTCATGAATTACATGTTGCATAAGAAATTCATAGTAATTCATTGTATCCTTAAAATATAGAATCATACAATATGACAAATTATTCCTCCAATTTCATAAACTGAATAACTTTATCTTAGTCTCAGTTTGTTCCTCATGAAGGAAATATTTTTCAATTAATGTCTCATTAAAAGAAAAGAATTACATGGGTAACATTTCCTCTTATTACCTAGTATTATAGATCAACAACAACCATTCATCTGTATCTCCATTGATATAATACACAGTATGTTTAGACCTTTCCATTTCACTATATCCTAATGCCATAAATATCATATCAAAGGACATTGTCCATTGCCCCTCTACAATTGGATTATTAGTCTCACAAAATTATGGGTGCCTTTAACACATAAATATATCCAGAATATGATAATGTCATAGTGTAATAGGTTCCTCCATCTATGAAATTTTTTATTTCATACCATGATTATGTTTTAAAAGTATATCCAAAAGCTGCTTAGTTTGAATACCAGATATATCATCTTACTCAGTAGGGAAACCTCTATAGTGTCCATGATTATGGATACCCTTATTTTGTAACACCCTGAGATTTTATGAGAAATATTTTTTTTAAATTTATTTTGTTATATGAAACAACAAAGGAATCATTCACTATAAACAACACTGGTTTGGCTTGCATTACACGCAAGAGCAACCTTCCTCGATAGCGTGTGTTGTACGCAATACCGAGTTTCCCTAAACAATGATATATTATTATAATATTATGAACTAGTCATTATGAATACTATTAAAAAAAATTTAAATTTTATAACCTTATAATTTATCTTACATATTTTCTAGAATGAGATATGAAAATGACATCCATTTTTTCAGATAAAAGAAGTATTTTTTAAAAAATATTGTTTTACAACATTTTGATGGCGCACTCATTTAAAATGTAATTTTTGACAAGATTATAAGTTCAATTTTAAAATATAAACATATTCCTTTGAATTAGGATATAAAAATTTACATTTGATATATTTTTTATATTTTTTTGATAATTGTCACATTTTGATGAATTGTAAAAATACGCTAAATTTATCTTAAAAATAAATTTTTTCATCAAGATAATTTATATGGTTAAATAATAAAATGTAATGGTTTTAACATATACATATTTTTTATTTTTACCATTTAAATAATATATGTCATTGCAATTAATTTTTAATTGTTTTCATAGGTAAAAACATTTCAATATTTGACAATGTTTTCACTTTTAATACCAGTTTTCTTAACAACGGGATTAATTTCAAATTAATTACTACAACTTCTATTTTTAAAATTTTGAAAAAAGGATTCCATTTTGGGATTTAGTGGGTCCAAATTATGTTAAGTGGTCGCTTTAAATTTTTTATCATTATGAATAGTCACTATGGTAATTTTTATTTACTATAGTTAAAGGTAAATCGGGTAATTATGGGTAAAAATACGATTATAAAATTACCCTACCACCTACCAAAATTATATTAGATGAATAAAAGTTGACCCATATCACCTAACGGTTGGAATAGAATAGTTTCATGGACTATTGAACATGAAAATGATATATTTATAATAATAAAAAGTGACCACATTCCACTCTCTTATATCTTATAAGTGTAATAATTTTAATTTTGTGATAAACTACATAAATGTAACACCGCAAGATTCCACGGTAAGCTTCTCTTTGAATAATACAGTAGCGTATGTTGTACACAACTTCATGTTCTAACACACACCACAACCAATCAAACTAGCCATTATGAATAGTAATACCCACATTTTGAAATTTTATAAATATTATCATTCAAAATGGACTTCATTTATTGATTCTTAATATCGAATTTAGATTAGGGTGAATTTTTGGTATTTTTCTGAAAACATTCAATTTTTTATGAATAGTGAAAAACACTAAGTTATTCTTTAAAACCGAATTTTTATTTAAATAATTATTTATTTTATTTATATTTACTTAAGGTCAAAATAGATACATAATACCTATATAAGTTCAATTTAATTCATTGGAGTTAGTTTAGAATAATTTTAGATATATAAAACTTTTGTTGAACTTTTCACCATCTTCTACCCACCTACTAGTAGAATTTGAAAATTCACATAAAACATAATTTTAACCCTTTTATGAGTGGAATTTCAGAAATCTGAGAGACATTGTTAATATCGAGGAGTAAAATGAGGTTCAATAAGATAGAAATAATTTTTTGTGAATAGTAAATGTTTTAATTTTGTTTACGACGGTTTAATGTAAATATGGTAATTAATGGTAAAAATGATATTATTATTACCCTAACGCATGTCTTAATTCTATTGGAAAAGTATAATTCGACCAAAAACAAACATAGGAATAAAATATGAACCACTTTCATCCACTTGGATTAGATTAGATCACTTATTATTATTTAATTCAAAGAAGAGTCAAAAGAGTTAAAATCAATGTTTAATAACTAAAACATTTTTAATATAGGGTTAATCATAAGATAAATTCGATTATAAAAATTCATTAGAAATATAAAAATATTTCCTACATAATGGTATTTTATTTATAATTTTTATACATTATCTAATTTAAATTAATAATGACAGAATGACGATGAAGTAATTACCTTATTAGTGAAATATTAAAATAATTGATATTATAAATACACAAATAAATATAATTTCTGACTTTTAATGAATTAAAAGAATTTTATTGGTTAATGTGGCATTTTAGGGTTGACTAAATTAATTAGTTTCGAATTAATAATGCTGTTATGAATATAGAAAAAACATAATACCAAATAGTTTCAAAATTTACATAAAAGGGTTTTTAAAACAAATATTATATTATTAATTGATATTCAATTCCTAAAAATATAAGGTTATACCAAGATACTTATATAATAATAGTTGTATCATTAATGAACCACTTTAGTTTCTCTTGGATGTTTATAGTAGTTTTATTAACCATATAATATAAAAATACAAAAAGACATGGTAAATGTGAAACTAATTAACTAAGAGTTAAAACTTAAAGATAAGGTTAATATAGGGACCCAAACCTGTCTAAAACCTATTGGTTGGGTTGTTTTCAACCCATATCCACCTATTAATCTATATAATTCTCTTAGTATCCATTATAAAACGAATGTGAATTTATTATAATATAATATTTCTAGCTTTTCCTAAGGTGCCTCTCACCCCTCTTATAAAATGGCACTCCCCTTATCTCTAATTAACACCATCAAAGCCTTTTTTCTCTGCCACCTCATTCCCAAATAACCTCCCAACATCCCTCACTTCAAACCAGAGGCCTTATTTTGATCATAAATCCATCCTAGGGAGACCTTTTGATCAAATCAAATGGAAGAACCCGATGAAGAGGTTATGATTTCACCACCCTCTTTCCAGTTCCATTCTTCTTCCACTTCTTATTTATTTGATATTTCCATTATAAAATAATAACTCCAGAATCTTATATATAATATGATAATATTATAAATATGGTACAACCATATTCAGTATTCTATCCATCATTTAATTGACATGTCTCCATACGTGCGTACGTACGAATTACCGTATCCACGTGGTGGTGTAATTGTTATTCAAAACATTATTATTTGGATTGGTATAATAATGATGTGAAATTCATTTAAATAATAAATATAACATGAAATTTATTCTGTATATATGATACAAAATCCAATTATATATTATTTTAATATCAAAGGAATGTTATTGTCGCTCGTGCGTACGTTCGCACTACCGTCTCCACGAACGCGATGACATTCATTTCTCATCGCATCCATTCTAGACTATTTTTAATTTTATGATTAAAAATAATGTTTAAGGACTTGATATAATTCTGGATATGAATAAGATACAACCTATGGATAAAAAACAAGCCTTATGTTATAAAACACATAAAATACAACGAGTAAGTGAACACCCGAAATGACAATAATACTAAAATATTATTAACGAAACAATATAAAATGGTCATATATGATATTATATTTATGTATATGATACTTGTATAATTAAATAAAAATTATTTAACTATTATGAATGAGGTTATCCTGCCATAAACCAACGAAAAGTACGATGTAAGGGTTTATTTCACAATCTCTTCGTTATACGAGGTTGTTTATATGTAATTATCTATTGGGACCTCTTTATCATCCACATCCATGTTTCTTAAAAATTAATTTCAAAACATTTTTACTATCTTATAAAATATTGGTTAATGTAATTTATACCCTTTTTTGACTTTTTATAATATGTTTATATATATATCATTCCGTCCTTTTCCAAACAGGTCATTTTTAAACATTTCGACAGAATTAAGGTAAGAAAGTATTTTTTTTATCTTATACAGCAAGTGCGGCTATTTTCCGCCATTAAAAAATCATCGAAACATCCCTTACATGATTATAAGAATATATTCAAAATAAATGTTTTCTTGATAATTATGATTTCAAAATAGAAAGAGATATTTCTCTAAAAAGGGTTTTTATTTCATCTATGTCAACATCCTTTGATGGATTTTATGTTTATTTGAAGTTTCTTTATTATGATACAAAACATCCATATTGTATTGAAGGTTTTGTGATATGTATAACTATCGATGTTCTATTTTTATTCCATTCATTGTTTATGGTTAATGTATTGACATTTTGTATGCTAGTTTTAATACGAATGTTTATGATATGTTTAATCATTTTCATATGAAGAATGTATTGGAATTAGTAAGTGATGGGTGGAGCTTGCTATAGCTTCTCGATGCATCGGTATGTCTCATGAGACAACTAGAAGTGGGCATGGCCAAGGCCATTTCCCAATTTGAAATATGTTTTTGGCCGAGGCCTTAATCATTTTTAGAGGTTTTGGACGAGGCCTTGACAAAATGTTTCAGAATGTCTGGAATTATACATTCACTCATTATGGAAATAATAATTAAGGTTAATGTGGTCATTCGACTAGTATAATACCCATGATTATGTTTTATTATGGAATTATTTACTCAGCTCATATTATTTCCATAAAAGTATTCATATATATTATTGGTAATGGCGTGTGGTTTCAATTATTCACCATGCTTAATATTTATGTCATTTTCTGTTGTATTACATAACCTTACTGAGCATTTGAGCTCACCCCTTTCTTATGTTTTATTTTCCCAGGATATGAAGAATTTATTTATGAGTGACCTACAGGCATAATCTGGGAGTCTTTGATGTTTCTATTGAAATATATATGTGTTTTATTTCTCTTCAAGCTCTAAAGTTGAACTTATGTATGAATATTGTCTCCAATAATACTAAACTGATTGGTATTTCAATACATGATTTCCTTGTGATCATGGAAATTTTATGTATTAATGCACCGACTCTGGGTAACTAAGGTCGGGGCTGTATAGTTGGTATCAGAGAAAGTTTAGTAAAAACATTGGAAGCAAGATTTACATAAACTCTGATTAGAGCACATAACCCTACGATAGCCTATGAGGATTAGTATAGAATAACTTCCTAGAATTTTTGTATTTGTAGAAATTTTGTGAGTTTTCTGAGAAATAAATCCCTATCTGGATACCAGCTAGTAGAGGGGGCTCTATTAGAGATGTACCTAGGGGTAAAACCTGAAAACACCGCTTTGAGATAGACTCAAACGGGAACTGGTGCACGACAATGGGCCTTGCTACAATTTTGGTCATGACACTCTCGGAGGATATGCTTAGGATAATTCTCATTTTTTTATAATCCATTATGCCGATTTATGATCATGTACATTCTTGAAGTAAACATTTATATGATTATGGATTATATCCATAAACTTTTCAATTTGTGTTAATCATTTTAGAAGTTTGTAATTATATATTTCAATTCATAAACTAATCTAGTTTATGCCATTGTTTAGAAATGGTGCATAGCGGAAGGAATAAAAACTATATCAATGCACTCTCTCCATGAAGGGATTTCCCTCCTACTTAATATAATTATACTGGAGTTGGTGATACAACCAGTGCTGATTAGCTTATCACCATACTGGGACAACTCACTTAGGTTATGAATAATAACATTACCCGTATGGAGCACCCACATCCACAGCATGGATGATCAATGTTAGATCGCTTCATGAGGAAAAACCCACCGACATTCAATGGGAGTACAAATCCATTAGTGGCTGAGCAATGGGTAAATTCTTTAGAGAAAATATTACATGCCTTGGGGAGTAGTGAAAGGGAAAATTTTATCATGGAAGTTTACCGCCTCACTGGAGATGCTGATCAATGGTGGTCATTGATTCAAAACAAAAAGGAAGATGATGAAGCATAAAATATGGAATGGAGGGAGTCCAATGAGTTTTTATTAGAAAAATACTTTCCTCATGACCATCGAGTAGATATGGAAAGGAAATTTCTGAGTCTGAGGGAAAAGGAGGAGGAGAATCTCGCAATGTATAAGGCTAACATTACAAGGTTAGAGAGGCATGATTCTAATTATATAAGTAACCCAAGAAGTAAGATTTATCATTTCATTCATGGGTTAAAACCATTTCACTGTCAATCATTAGTATCATAATCCTTCTCATCATACGAAGATATTGTCTCATGTGTTATCAAGACAGAAAAGGAATTCTCTAAGTCTTATGACTTTAAATCAAAGCAATAGATGAAGAGATCTACTTAATTCTCTTGGAAAGGAAATAAGGAAAAAGGGAAGAAGGGAAGAATTTAATTTCCACCATGTGATAATTGAGGAAGGAAGCACCCTGGTGCCTTTCTAAAAGAAAAAGGAGTTTGCTACAAATGTGGATAGAAAGGCCATCTAGCTAGTGATTGTAAAGGAAAGAAAGACACTACTAATGTTCAATGATAAAATTGCATGGAGATGGGACATTAGGAAAATATATTTCCTTAGAGTCCAAGAAACTTACCTCAGAAAAGTCCTAGGGACCAAGGCCATGCTTATACAATCACTACTGCTAAGGTTGAAGCCCCGAAAGATGTGGTGGCAGGTAATTTAATGGTTTCCTCAAGTATAACAAATGCTTTATTGGATTCTGTATCATCGCATTGTTTCATATCTTTATAGATTTCTAAGAAAATTAGATGTTTCCAATTTTATTTAATAAGGGAGTTTTCAGTCAAAACTCCTAAGGGAAGTATCATTGCTACAATGTTTTGTGAATCAGTTCCCATTAGAGCATATAAATGATCTTTATCTGTTGATCTCATCTTCATACCCATTTTTTAATTTGATATAATCCTTTGTATGTATTGGGTTTTGTACCATGATGCAATGATTTATTATAAGAAGAATGAGGTTACGATTTTTGATGATGATGATAAAGAACAACTTATCTTTAGAGCAGAATCATCACCACTTGATTCTTATCTAGATCCACCCCTAATAGCTCAACTAAATTTAATTATTGGGGAGGAAGAGAATGAAATAATTGTGAGTGAGGAATGGAATGTTCAATAATAGGATGTACATATTGTTAATGAATATGTAGATGTGTTTTCAGAAGATTTACCTGGACATCCTCCAGAATGAGAAATTGTGTTTTCCACTGATTTAATTCCCTACATAAGGTCCATATCTAAGACCCCTTATAGAATGGCCACTATGGAATTAGTTGAACTAAAGAAACAACTAAAGGAATTGAGTAATAAGGTATTTATTCTCCCCAGTTTTTCTCCATGGGGATCCCCTATCCTTTTTGATAAAAACAATGATGGATCTATGAGGTTATGTATCGACAATAAGGAAATAAATGTTATAACAATAAATAAAAATTATCTGCTACCTTTCATTGATGATTTATTTAAAAAACTGCATGGAGCTCAACACTTTTCAATGATTTACCTTCGATCGGGATACCATCAATTGTGTGTGAAGAAGGAAGACATTCCGAAGATAGCATTTCGAACCAGGTACGGGCATTATGAGTTTACAGTAAGGAATTTTGGATTGACTAATATACCCTCTGAATTCAGAGATCAAATGAATATATTTTTCAAGGAATATCTTAATGATTTTATTATTGTATTTATTGATGATATATTAGTATACTCCAAATGATATGAAGTTCATGAAAATCCCTTGTGCATTATCCTGAAGACTCTTAGATGACATGAATTACATGGAATGTTTTTTCAGTGTGAATTATTTCATCATAATATTTATTTTATTGGCCATATTTTCTCTAAGGATGGAATCTCTCTTGATCCTTCTAAGACCAAGTCAATCCAAAATGGCCAGCACCGACGAGTTTAACTAAGGTACACAGTTTTATTGGTTTAGCATGTTATTATCAGCATTTTGACCATAACATTACCCGATTGGCTAACCCATTAACTAAGCTCACACGTAAATGGGTTAAATATGATTGGACAAAAGAGTGTGAAAAATGTTTTGATGAACTGATGAGAAGGTTAGTCAATGCTTCTATATTGAAACTACCATCAGGGAATGACAAGTTTGTTAATTATAGTGAAGCATCGATGAAAGGACTTGGTTGTGTCCTTATACAGAATGATAGGGTTATTTCTTATTCATCACGACAACTAGAAATTCATGAGAAAAACTATCCTACTCATGATCTTGAGTTAGTAGATATGATCTTTTCTTTGACGATTTGGAGACACTTCCTCTTTGGTGATAAATGTGAGATTTATACTGATCACAAGTGTTTGAAGTAAATTTTCTCACAGAAATAACTCAACATGAGGCAAAGGAGATGACTTGAACTAATAAAGGATTATAATTTCACTATACACTACAACCTGGGGAAGGCAAATAAATTGGAGGATGCTTTGAGTAGAAAAGATCACCGTGTTTTGAACAAGATGAGAGTTGAAACAGATCCTATATATATGGATCAAGTAAAGATGGATATGGGAATAACCATGGTAGGTGAAACATCAATGCTTTTTCAAATGGTTGCCAAACAATATTTACTAGAAAAGATAATGAGTTCTCAGATCGGTGATGAAGTGTTTCAATAGAAGATTAAAGCTGTGAATGATGGAAGATTGAGTGACTTTGTGTATGAAGATGGAATTTTGAAGTTTGGGTAGAGACTTTGTGATCCCGATAAACCTGAACTAAAAAGGGAATTGTTGGATGATGCTCATAGTTCCAATTTCTAAATACACCCTAGGAGCACCAAAATGTATAGAGATTTGACGGAACATTTTTTGTGGGACAACATAAAGAAAGAGATTTCTGATTTTTTGTCAAGATATATGGTTTGTCATCAAGTGAAAGCTGGAAGGCAACAGCTTGGAGGAGTCATGCAACCTCTTCCCATACCTGAGTGGAAATGGGATAATATCACAATGGACTTTGTCATGGGACTACCAAAGACTCCTAAAAGGAATTATGCAATATGGGTCATTAATGATCGTCTTACCATATCAACACATTTTCTTGCTATAAGAGATGATCTACCAGTTGAACGTCTAGCAAGGCTATATATTGATGAAGTTGTGAGACTGCATGGATTACCCCTATCGATTGTTTCGGATCGTGATACCCGTTTTACTTCAAGATTCTTGCAATGAATTCAGAAAGACTTGGATACTGATCTTCGTTTGAGCACTACCTACCACCCACAAACTGATGGACAATCAGATAAGACTATTCAAACCTAATAAGTCATGTTGAGATCTTTCTCACTAGACATTCAAGGTATGTGGGATCAATATTTTCCTCTGGTGGAATTTCCCGATAACAATAGCTTCCATTCAAGTATTCATATGGCACCATATGAAGCGTTAAACAGAAAGAGATGTTGCACACCAACCTGTTGGGATGACGTTGGTGAGAGAAAACTCATAGTCCCAGAACTAGTGGAAGAAACGATGGAAAATGTAAAGGTAATCCAAATCCTCATCAAATCAGCTCGAACTAGGCAGAAGAGCTATACTGATAACTAAAGGAAAGATTTGGAATTTTAGTTAGGAGATCATGTTTTCATGAAGGTATCTCCAAGGAAGGGAGCTATACATTTCGGTAAGAAAGGTAAATTGAATCATTGTACATCAGACCTTTCGAAATTCTAGAACGAATTGGGGCTGTAGCTTACCGTTCGGCAATGCCGCCAAATCTCTCCAAAGTTCACGACGTGTTCCACGTATCACTATTGAGAAAATATGTTCCTGACCCAATGCAAGTACTCACCTATGAGGAAGTAGAACTGGAACCTAATCTATCATATTGTGAAGAGCCTATTAGGATTCTTGATACAAGAGATCAAGTGCTGAGAAACTAGACGAATCGTTTGGTAAAAGTTCCATGGAAAAACCATAAGATTGAAGAGGCAATGTGGGAGCCCGGGGAACATATGATGAAGAACCACCCGAGTCTTTTTATTCAATAATATTCTTGAAATTTAGTGGACGAAATTATTTTAAAGAGGTAAGAATGTGACACCCCAAGCATCCATGGTACACTTCTCTTTGAATAATATAGTAGCGTGTGTTGTACGCAACGTCAAGATCTAACACACACCACAACCAATCAAACTAGCCATTATGAATAGTAATACCCATTTTTTGAAATTTTATAAATATTATCTTTCAAAATGTACTACATTTTTTGATTCGAAATATCAAAATTATATTATGGTTAATTTTTGGTATTTTTCTAAAAACATTCAATTTTTGATGAATAGTGAAAAACAGTATGTTGTAATTTAAAACCAATTCTTTTAAATTATTATTATTTTTTAAATTTAATTATGGTGAAAATAGATACATAATAAAAATATAAGATCAATTTAATTAATTGGAGGTACTTTCGAATAATTTTAGATATATAAAAAGTTTATTGAACTTTTCACCGTCTTTTACGCACCTCCTCGAAAAATTTGAAAATTCACATAAAACATAATTTTACCGCTTCTATGAGTGAAATTTTAAAAATATGAGAGACACGGTTAATATCAAGGAGTAAAATGTGGTTCAATAAGATAAAAATAATTTTTGGCAAATAGTAACTTTTTACATTTATTTACAACGGTTAATTGTAAAAAGTGTAATTAAGGGTAAAAATGATATTTTTATTACCCTAACACATGTCCTAATTCTATTGCCTAAGTATAATTAGACCAGAAACCACCTTAGGAATAAAATATGAACCTATTTGGTTCACATGGATTAGATTAGGACATTTATTATTATTTAATTCAAAGAAGAATTAAAAGAGTTAAAATCAATGATTAATAACTAAAATATTTTTAATATAGGGTTATACATAAAAATTGATTATAAAATTCAATTAGAAAGGTAAATATATTTCCAAGATAATTGTATTTTATTAATAATTTATAGACATTAAATAAGTTAATTTATTTATGACATAATGATGATGTAGTAATTACCAAATTAGTGAAATATAAAAATAATTGATATTATAAATACCCAAATAAATATAATTTGTGACATTTAATGAATTACACGAATTTTATTGGTTAATATGACATGTTAGGGGTGATTAAATTAATTAGGTTCTAAGTAATAATTCTGTTATGAATTTAGCAAAAACAAAATACCAAATAGTGTCAAAATTGACATAAAAGTGTTGTAAAAACAAATATTATATTATTAGTCGATATTCAATTTCTAAAAATCTAAAATTTGGCCAAGTGACTTATATAATGATAGGGGTATCACTAATGAACCACTTGGGGATCTCTTGGAAGTTTATAGTATGTTTATTAACTATATAACATAAAAATACAATGAGACATGGTAGATGTGAAACTAATTAAATAAGAGTTAAAACTAAATGATAAGGATAATAAAGTGACCCAAACTACTCTAAAACCTATTGGTTGGGTGGTTTTCGACCCATCCCACCTTAGCCTTGAAATGAGTCTATTTTGAGCCATTAGAAACAGTATATGAATTTATTATGAAATAATATTTCTAGCTTTTCCTAAGGTGCCCCTCACCCCTCTTATAAAAGGGCAATCTCTCTTCTCTCTAATTCACACCTTCAAAGCCTTTTGTATCAGCCAAAACCTGCCCAAATATCATCCCAACATACATCACATAATCCTAGAGGCCTTAGTTTGATATGAAATCCATCATAAGGAGCCCTTTTGATCAAATCAAAAGGAATAACCCAAAGAAGAGGTAATGATTTCACCACTCTCTTTCAAGTTCCTTTCCTCTTCCACTTCTTCTGTATTTGATATTTTCGTTCTAAAATAATAACTCCAGTATCTTCTATATACTATGATGTTATTATAAATTTTCTACAACCATATTCAGTATTCTATCCATCCTTTTAATGACATGTCACCATACGTGCGTACGTATGGATTACCATCTCCATGTCGTGGTGTAATTGTTATTCAATACATTATTATTTGGATTGGTATAATAATGATGTGAAATTCATGTAAATAATAAATATGACATGAAAATTATTCTATATATATGATACACCATCCAATTATATATTATTTTAATATCAAAGGAATGTTATTGTCCCTCGGGCGTACATACGAACTACCGTCTTCATGAACGCGATGAAATTCATTCTTCATCGTATCCATTCAAGACTAATTTTAATATGATGATTAAAAATAATGTTTAAGAACATGATATCATTCTTGATATGAATAAGATAAAGCCTATGGATAACAAATAAGACTTATTTAACAAAACATATAAAATAAAACGAGTAAGTGAACACCTGAAATGAAAATAATGCTAAAATATTATTAACGAAGCAATATTAAAAGATCATATATGATATCATATTTATGTATAGGATTCTTGTATAATTTAAAAACAATGATTCAACTATTATACTGAATGTTATCCTACACATTACCAAGGAAAAGTACAAGGTAAGGGTTTATTTCATAATCTCTTCATTATCTAAGGTTGTTTATACGTAATTATCTACTGGGACCTCTTCACCATCCACATTTATGTTTCCTAAAAATTTATTTCAAAACATTCTCACTATTTTATAGAATGTGGGTTAATATCATTTATACCCTTGATTGACTTTTTATAAGTTTTTCATAAATTAATCTTTCTGTCGTTTTCCAAACAGGGTCTTTTTTAACCGTTCCGACAGAATTAAGGTAAGAATGTCTTTTGTAACTTATACGGTGGGTGCGGCTATTTTCTTCATTATAATATAGTCGATGCTCCCCTTACAAGCTTATAAAAATATTTTCAAAATAAATTTTCTCTCTATAATTATGATTTCAAAATAGAAAGATATATTTCCCTAAAAAGGGTTTTGATTTCATCTAGGTCAATATCCTTTGATGGATTTTATGTTTATTTGAAGTTGATTTATTATGATACAAAACTTCTATATTATATTTAAGGTTTTGGGATATGTTTCAATGTAGATGTGCTATTTTTATACCATTTATGGTTTATAGTTAGAGTAATTACAATTCATATTCTAGTATTAATAAGAATGTTTATGATATGTTTAAACCTTTTCATATGAGGAATGTATTGGACTTGGTAAGTGATGGGTGGAGCCCACTATAGCTCCTAGATGCATCGGTAGGTCTCATGAGACAACTAGTTGTGGAATTGGTCGAGGACCTTTTCCAATTTGATATATGGTATTGCCTGAAGCCTTAATCATTTTTAGACATCTTGGAAAAGGCCTTGACAAAATGTTTCTGAATGTCCGACATTATACATTCCCTCTTTATGGAAATAATATTTATGGTTCAAGTGGTCATTTGACTAGTTGAATACCCATGATTATGTTTTATTATGGCATTATTTACTCAGCTCATATTCTTCCCATTAAAGTATTCATGTTTATTATTTTTAAAGGCATGTGGTTTCAATTATTCACCATGCTTAATATTTTTGACACTTTATGTTGTATTACATACCCTTGCTCAGTGTTGAGATAACTCCTTTCTTATACTTCATTTACACAGGATATGAAGAAGTTAGTTATGAGTGACCTGTATGGATAATCTAGGAGGATTGGATGATTCTAATGAAATATATTTGTGTTGTATTTCTCATCAAGATGTAAAGTTGAACTTATGTATGAATATTGTTTCTAATAATACAAAACTGATCGGTCTTTCAAGACATGATTTCATTGTGATCATTCCAATGTTATGTATTAATGCATCGAATCTGGATAACTATGGTCGGGGGGTTACAATAAAACATTGAACTTGAATAGTCTCCCAAAATTTAATAAAATTATCTATAACATGTTAATTTTTTTTAGAATTTTTGGGGATTAAATAAATATCATTTATGATGACACAATATTGATGTTGAAATTATTTTATTGATTGAAATATTAAATAAATGGTTTAAAAAATAAGAAAATAAATATTTTATTAATTATTTAAAGTGATCTAAGAATTTTATAGATTAATATGGCATGTTAGGAATCTATTAAATATTTTGGTTCTAATATATCCTCTCTATGTATTTTATTTAAATTCAAATAAATGAATAGAGTCAAAATTGAAAATATTGTTATTTTATAAAAATATCATATTAAAATATTGTTTTAAAATCACAAAAATATTTAAAAAATATAAAATTAAATTTAAATGGTTGAAAATATCATAAATTATCCAATTACTAATAATTTAAATTTCATAAGTAATTATTTATAACAATTTAAAATTTTGAATACTATTACAACATATAAAATTAAATTGATTAAATAAGGATAAATCAATTTGATAAGGTTTAAAATAAACTCCCCAAATGTTTAAATTTTATTGGTTGATGAGATTACAACCCTATCTCATCTCATCTTCGAATGGAGTCATTTTTTGAGGTTTTTATGTGGGGTTCTAATTTATTTTAAATTACTATTTCTTATGTTTCGAAAGGTTCCCCTCTCCTCTGTTATAAAAGGGCACCTCCTCCCTCTCCTCCTCACACCAGTTTGGGCCTTAAATATTATCATAACCCTTCCAATTTCTCTTATAAACTTCACTAGAAACATTAAATAGGTCCTGGTCTTCTTCAAAGACCAAATTTAGTTCCCTAAGAGAAGGTTTAGAAGAGGCGTGTCGAAGAAGAGATAATGTCCTTTACCGATCCTTTCAAATTTATTTCCTCTTATACTTATTATTATATATTTTTTTATCATAAATTAATAACATCAGTATTACTCATATACTGATATGTTAATATAAATATTAAAAAAACCTATATCACCTTCTATCCATCCAACAGAAACAGAAATCACCGCGCATGAGTACGTACGAAATATCGTCTCCATGTCGTGGTGTAATCTGTTTTCCACCACCACCTTACATGGATGGGTATAATGTTGTAAATAATAAATATATATGATTATTATAACATGATACTAATTCTGAGATATTTTTTCATCCACTCCAATACCATTCAATAATTATGGGAATGATATCTCCGTTCGTGCGTACGTATGGCTTACCGTCTCCACAGTGCGACATGATTCGTTCTACATGATCATCCTTAAACCATGTTTATATAAACGAATTTTATGAATAAATATGATATATATTATACTAATACGATTATATAAATTATGTAGTTTTACCCTAAAAAGATGAATACAAATTTATTCGAATAAACACGAATAAGAACTTATAGCCATGAACACCTGAATAACAAGTAGAAATGAAATATTACTCATAATAATATAAAAAAAAGACCAAATATGATATCATAAAAATTAATATGATTCTATAATAAGTTAGTGAAATTATTTAAATGATTATACTGGAGGTTTGGATACGTACAAAACATATCTGACCTAAGGTAAGGGAAAATCACGTAATATCAATATTTATCTGAGACTGTTTATACTTCTGAATTTACTGGGGCTTATTTATCATCCACATCCGTGTTTCCTCAATATGTAACAATATCCCCCTACAATTTTTTAAATCCAATATTATCGATTGGTAAATTTTTAGTAAATGATAAGAAATTAATCTTTTGTAATTCTCAATACGAGATATTTTTTGAATTTTCCAGAAAAATTATGAGAATTTTTTTTTAATATATACGGTATGAACAGATTTTTATGATTTCATAGAACATTATTTCCATGAGTCTTCCTTTACAATTTTTCATGTTTATTTTTAATTAACTTCTTTTAATATGACATGATGAGAAAGGGAAAATTTTTATGAATTAGAAAGGGTATTTTCCTCGAGAATGGAGTTCAAGTGTTTTATCAATATTATTTTCCATCTAAGATAATATAGGGTTATGTTTCTATCCCTATTATTGCATTGATTTGATTATGTTATGATAGAATTATTTTTATGAATTCCTTTATAATATTTGGATTATTTTATGATGGAATGATGCTTTAGAATTCCATTTCTGTTACATGGGTTATACTATGATGTATGATTTATGATTTTTTGGCACACATAAGAATGTTTTCATTATGAGATGGGTGGGACCTATATATCCCTCCAATGAATTGGGTAAAGATTTATATCTCATGAGATTGGCATGGCAGGAATGGCATGTTAATCTGGTTCAGTGATACAGGACTGGAACGAAGAGTGAACTTGGTTCAATAATGGACTTTGTCTGTTATGATGGTCCTGGCAATGAGTCTTGAATAATATGAAATGATTTTCTATGATTATGTGTGTATTTAACAATGTTTCATGTTTTATGTTATTATTATTGGGATTTCATTTCACTAGTATGATTTATCCCATTTCAAGATATTATGATATCTTTTGCAGGTTATGATTTTCAAAATGTTTTGTTCTTATGAAGGATATTCCAAAAAAGGACTCTAGCTATGATGAAATAATCGGGAGACAATGTAGATGATTTATGAAACGGTTTTTTATGTTTCCCAACTTCTAAAGACACTATACCTATATGGTCTTATTAAGGTTTTTTTATAAATTGTAATAAGTATTATTCAGTTCTAATGTAATAAGAATGTATTTAAAGTATGGGTCGTCATACTTGGAATCAGTGGAACGGTATAGTCCACCTTTGGAAACTTGGATTTGAAATCCTTAGAAAGAACCATAAGGATATGTCTAAGCATAGGACACAATCCTATTATTTTAGAAATGGCCATAAATAACCTATTATAAGACCTAACATTTGAAATTGTATTCTTGATTATGTGGTTTTCCTATTATGATTAGTGTTTCTCACACTATGCTTTTTGGTTTTAGTCAATGGATAGAACTTGAAGGAACCGTGTTAATGCTGAATGCGACAGGCAATGCAATGATTTTCCCCCTGAGAAACAAAAAGTTATGGGAGCTGGAATGAAAAATCATGTATCCATGCTCACACTACATTCTCAAGCTATGAATCATGAAAGACTTCCAAATGAGCGAAGGAAGGAGAAACATTCTGTTGAATCCTTCATGAGGAAGAGTCCACAATCATTCAGTGGGTCTTCTTATCTATTAGTGGATGAACAATGGATTAGTACCACTGAAAAGATATTTTCAGTTCTAAAATGTTCTGATCATGATAAAGTACACTTAGTAGTATATATTTTGGAAGGTGACACTGAACATTTATAGAATATTATCAAGAATATGAGGAAAATAGACGAAATTGAGTCCATGGAATGGGACTAGTTCAAGAACATATTTTTCAATAAGTACATCCCTCGTATTCTTCGAACAAAGATGGAGAAGGAGTTTATTGAACTGAAGCAAAATGATGATGAATCTGTTGGTACCTAGGATGAAAATTTTTCCTGACTTGCATGGTACACTTCTAGGATTATTATCCAACCTGAGAGTAAGATCGATCGATTCCTTAGTGGCATAAAACCAAGTCTTCTATGGGAGATAGCCATAAGGAACTTCAATAGCTGCGAGAAATTTTTTTGATGTTATCTCAAGGTTGAGATAGAGATTGGAGTAACCCATCAGTCATATGGGTTTGATAAGAAGAGGAAAATTGAATTGATAGGAAAATATAAATACCACACTGAAAAGAAGATGAGTTTTCCATTATGCTCAGAGTGTGGAATGAAACATGGATGGAATTGACTTAAATGGACCTGTAATCGTTTTATGTGTGGAAAATAAATCCATCGGGCATTTGAATGCCACAGTGATGGGAAAATGATTTCTAGTGATGCGAACAAAGAAAAACCTACACAGAATGCACCTCCTACACTTAAATGTTACAAGTGCAAGGAAACAGGGAATTATTCCAATAAATTCCCTAAACCAAGGGTTATTGATGATTATCGACGTCAAAAAACTCTTAAGTCCAAGGACAAAGGAAAGTCACATGCAATTTCTATCGACGATGTGGAGTACGATAATGAAGTGGTGAAATGTACAATTACCCTCCACTCTAAAGAAGAAAATGTTTCATTTGATCATGGATCCACCAACACTTATATTTCTGGTGGATCATCTAAGGTTATCGCCATAATACCCCAATGATTAGCCGTTGATTTAGCTGTGACAACTCTTATTGGCACAACAGGCGCATCAAAATTTTACAATTCTACTCTAATTGATGTTTGTGGGAAAGTGCTTCCTGAAAATATTATGATCCCTCCTATAGTGGAGTTTGTTGTTATTCCTGGCATGGATTGGCTTTCTTTATATGGACCTCATATCAATTTCCAAAGAAGGGAAGTCAAATTTTATATTCTTGATCAATCTATGATCATCTATCGATGCATGGATGAACATAACCTTCCAATGGAAATTTTTTCCATCTTGTGGGTCTTGATTACAATAAATGAAGGTTATTTATCTCAAATGGATGGAGAGAAAATCACGATTAAGAATATGACCATTTTATGTGATTTTGATGATGTATTTCCAGAGGAATTTCCAGGTCTTCCACCAAATCCTAAAGTTGAGTTTTCAATAGAACTCATACCGGGTTCTATCCCCATTTTAAAGACACCTTATAGAATGAACCCAATGGAGTTGCAGGAATTGAAGAAGAAACTCCAAGAGAATCTTGATAAGGGATTCATACGCCTTATTGCATCACCTTGGAGAGCACATGTTTTATTTTTTAAGAAGAAATTTGTATCAATGAGACTGTGTATTGATTATTGATAACATAACAAGGTCACTATCAAGAAAAAATATCCTCTCCCACGCATTGATGAATTATTTGACCAACTACGCGGAGATAAATACTTTTCCAAGATTGATCTTCATTCAGGTTATCATCAATTAAGGGTCAAAACTGATGATATACCAAATATGGCTTTCTGTACAATGTATGAAAACTGTGACATTATGTTGATTCCATTTGGTCATACTAATTCCCCTACTATAATCATGGATCTAATGAATAGACTCTTTAGATACTATTTTGAACAGTTTGTGGTAGTCTTTATAGATGATATTCTTTTCAATTCAATGAGAATGGAAGAACATGAAGATCACTTTTGAATTGTTTTAAAGGCACTAAAAAGGGAGAATCTATATTCTAAATTTTCAAATTGTGAATTTCGGCTTCGAAAATATTCATTTTTAGGTCACATAATCTCAAAATAGTGGATATCTTTTGATCCAGCAAATATAGAGGTTATTGAAAGATGGTCAATACCAACAACAGTAAATGAAATATTTATAATGATTATCTAGTCCACATACAAGGATGACTCGAAAAGGAGTTATGTTCATTTGGACGGAGGAGTGTGAAGAGAATTTCAAGGTGTTAAAAATAAGGTTATCCAGTGCACCTTTTCTCACACTGCCTTGTAGTGGGGAAAGGTTAGTGATCTATAGTGATGCATCCAAGAAGGGATTGGGGTGTTCTCTCATGAAAAATGATATGGTGATAGCTTATTCCCCACGAAAGTTGAAAATACATGAGAAAAATTACATAACTCATGATTTAGAGTTATTTGCGGTAATCTTTACATTAAATATTTGGAGGCATTATCTTTATGGTGAAATGTGTGATATTTATAAAGATCATTAAAGTTTGATGTATATATTCACACAATGGAGTTGAATATGCACCAAATAAGATGGTTGGAGTTGATTACGGATTACGATTGCTCAATTCAATATCACCCTAGGAAAGCAAACAAGGTGGTCGATGCATTAAGTTGGCAAGACCATGCTAGCTTATCCATGATGAGGATCACAAATGATCCAATATTTATGGATTTACAAAGGATTGATATAGGAATTATAATGGAAGTGGAAAAATCTTATCTTTCTCAAATGAATGTTCCACCATATTTACATGTCATGGTTAAAGAGGCACAGAATGAAGATGTAGAGTTACAAAAGAAGGTGAGAAATGTTCCTGAATTACACATTGATTGTGATGAAATAATAAGGTTTAGGAATTGGGTTTGTGTTCTTCCCATCCCATAATTAAAGAAGGAAATATTTTATGAGCTCATAGTTCTTCATTCTCTATTCACCATGGATGAAAGAAGATATATAGGGACCTAATAGATTACTTCTAGTGGGATGGCAATAAAAGAGATGTTGTTGAATATGTCTCTCTATGCTTGGTTTGTCAGCAAGTAAAAGCTAATACACAGAAGTCTAAGGGGATGTTACAACCATTACCCATACTAGAATGGAAATGTGAAAACATCACTATGGACTTTGTCACTAGACTTCCTAAATCATCTAAAGGCAATAATGTTATCTGGGTTATAGTTGATCGTCTTACGAAGTTGGCACACTTCATTTCTATTAGAGATGATTTCTCTCTTAATCATATTTCTAATATATATGTAAATGTAGTGGTAATATTGCATGGAGTTACACTTTCCATTATTTATGATTATGATCTGAGGTTTACATCAATGTTTTAGAGAAGTCTTCAGCATACTCTAGATACTGAGTTGAGTTTCATCTCTTCTTATCATCCTCAGACTGACTATCAGTCTGAGAGGACTATTAAAACTCTAGAAGAAATGTTGAGATATTTCTCTATGTATTTCAAAGGTGGTTGGTCTCAACACCTACCTTTGGTGGAATTTTATTATAATAATAGCTTTCACTCGAGTATCCATATGGCTCCTTATAATGATATCTATGGAATGAAATGCAGAACTCCAACTTTCTATGATGAAGTTGGGGAAGGAATACTATTAGGACCTGATATTGTTGATGAGATGGCATAAAAGGTCAGATCTATTCAACAACACATAAGAGCAGCTCAGAGATGACAAAAAAGTTATATCGATAACTGATGAAAAGACCTAGAATTTGAAGTGGGTGATAAAGTCTTCTTACCAATATCTCCTTGGAAGAGAGTAATGAGATTTGGAATGTAGGAAAAGCTAGGCCGTAGGTATATTGGTCCTTTTGAAATTATGGATCGTGTTGGGAAGGTAGATTACCGAATGCCGCTTCCACCGAATCTCTCTCATTTTCATGATTTCATCCATGTATCTATCCGAAGAATGTACATACTTGATCCTTCACATGTACTAATCTCAGAAGTTGTACCGCTAGAGCAAGATCTTTCTTATGAAAAACAGCCGATAGAGATTCTGGATCATAGCAGAACAGTTCTATGAAACAAGACCACTCGCTTGGTTAATGTTCTATGGAGGAACCACCAATTAGATGAAGCTACATGGTAACTTGAGGATATGATGAGGGAGAGGTATCCTCATCTGTATGTTACGAAGTGACGAATTTCAAGAGAGAAATTTATAATAATTGGGGTAGAATGTAACACCCTAAGATTTTGTGAGAGATATTTTTTTAATTTATTATGTTATACACAACACCAAACGAATCTTTCACTACACACAACACTGGTTTGGCTTGTGTTACATGCAAGAGCACCTTCCTCGATAGATTGCATTGTACACAATACCGAGTTTCACTAAACAATGATATATTATTATAATATTATGAACTAGCCGTTATAAATAGTATTAACAAAATTTTTAATTTTATAACATTATAATTTATCTTATATATTTTCTTGAATGAGATATAAAAACAAAATCAATTTTTCAGACAAAAGAAGTTTTTTTAAAAAAATACAGTTTTACTGCCTTTTGATGGTGCACCAAATTTAAATATAATATTTGATAAGTTTATAAGTTCAATTATATACAATAAACTTCTTCCTTTGAATCAGGATATAAAAATTTACATTGGATAAATTTTTGATACTTTTCTGATAACTTTCATATTTTGATGAATAGTAAAAATACATTTAATTTTTCTTAAAAAGAAACATTTTCATTAGGATAATTTATATGGTTAAATGACAATATTTAATGGTTTAAAAGTATAAATAGAATATATTTCTACCATTTAATATAATTTATTTCATTTCCATTAATTTTACATTGAATTCATAGATAAAAACATTTCAATCGTTGACAATCTTTGAACTTTTAAAACCCATTTCTTAACAACGTGATTAATTTTAAATTAATTACTGCAAATTCTGTGTTTTGAAATTTTAAAATGGATTCCATATTTGGATTTAGTGGTCCAAATTATTTAAATATATAACTTCTAATATTTTAACATAATGAATAGTAACTACGGTATTTTTTTGTTATAGTTAAAGGTAAATCAGGTAATTAAGGGTAAAAATAAGATTATAAAATTACCCTACCACATGAAAAAATTCTATTGGATGAATAAAAGATGACCCATGTAACCAAAGGGACGAAATAGATTCGTTTCATGCACTATTGACCATGAAAATGATATAATTATAATTAAAACCAAAGAAAGTGACAACGGGTCACTCTCTTATATCTTCTAAGTGTAATAATTTTAATTTAACGATAAGCTCCATAAAAAATTGAAAATTAATAGTCTCGAAAAATATAATAAAATTATCTAAATCATGTAAATTTATTTAGAATTTTTATGGATTAAATAATTATCATTAATGATGACACTATAGTGATGTTCAAATTATTTTTTTGATTGAAATACGAAAATCATGGTTTTAAAACTATTAATATAAATATTATATGAACTATTTAATGTTATCCACGAATTTTAAAAATGAATATGAAACTATAGGAATCTATTAAATATTTTTTTCAACTATATCCTTTGTGTGGATTTTATTTAAATTCAAATAAATTAATAGTGTCGAAATTGACACTATTTTTATTTTATAAAAATAACATATTATAAAATTGTTTAAAAATCCCAAAAATATTAAAAAATTATAAATTTCAATTTAAATGGTCTAAAATATAATAAATTATCCAATTATGGACAATTCAAAACATATAAGTAATTATTTATACCAATTTAAAATTTAAAATATTATTACCACTAATAAAATTAAATAGATTAAATAAGGATAAATCAATTTAAGAAGGTTTAAAAAAAATCCCATCATGTCTAAATTTTATTGGACGATGATATTACAACCCTATCACTTATCATCTTATAATTGAGTAAATTTTGGAGGTTTTTAAGTGGGGTTTGAATTTATTTTAAATTAATATTTCTTATGTTTTTTAAAGGTGCCTCTCTCCTCCCTTAAAAAAGGGCACCTCCCCCATATCCTCCCCACACCATTTTGAGCCTCAAAGCTTGACCAAACCCTACCAATTTCACTTCTCCACTTCTATATAATCATACTATAGGTCTTTTTCTTCTTCATTGTCCAACTTTAGTTCCCTAATAGGAGGTTTAGAAGAGGCGCGTCGAAGAAGAGGTAATATCCTTTACCGATCCTTTCAAATTTATTTATTTTTATAATTATTATTCTTTATTTTTTTAGTCATAAATTAATATCATCTGTATCACTCATATACTGATATGTTATTATATATATTAAACAACCCTATTTCACATTCTACCCATCCTACGGAAAACGAAATCACTGTGCGTGCGTACGTACGGAATACCGTCTCCACACCGTTGTGTAATCTATTTTCCACCACCACAATACATCGATGGGTATAATGGTGTAAATAATAACTATATATGATTATTATAACATGATACTATTTATGGGATATTTTATCACCAACTCCAACTCCATTTAATAATTATGGGATCGATATCGTTACTCATGTGTACGTACGACTTACCACCTCCACAGTGTGATGTGATTCGTTCTACATGATCTTAACTAAACCAAGATTATATAAATGAATTGAATTAATAAATATGATATATAATATAGTAATACCATTCTGTAAATGATGTATCTATAACCTAAAAATATGAATAATAATTTATTCAACAAAACACGCATAAGAACATAAAGCAATGAACACACGAATAACAAGTAGTAATGAAATATTACTCATAAGAAGATGGGAATTTGACCATATATGATATCATAACAATGAATATGATTCATGATTAATTCAATCACATTATTTAAATTATTATACAGGACGTTCGGATACGTACAAAGCATATCAGTCCTAAGGTAAGGGAAAATCTCACAATCTCAATTTTTATCTGAGATTGTTTAAACTTCGGTATTTACTGGGGAATATTTATCATCGACATCCATGTTTCCTCAATATGTAATATTATCCCCCTAAAATTGTTTAAAACTAATTTTACTTATTGGTGAATTTTTAGTAAATGATATGAAATGAATCTTTTGTCATTCTCAGTACGAGGTTCTTTTTGATATTTCCGGCCAATGTATGAGAAGAATGTTTTCTTTAACTTATACGACATCAACGGATTTTTATGATTTCATAGAACATTATTTCCATGAATATCACCTTACAAGTTTTCATGTTTATTTTCAATTAAATTATTTTAGTATTACATGATGAGAAAGGAAAAATGTTTATAAAGTACAAAGGATATTTTCCTCAAGAATGGAGTTCAAGTGTTTTATCAAAATTATTTTCCATCTTAGATAATTTAGGGATCTATTTCTATCCCTATTATTACAATGATTTGACTATGATATGATGATATTATTTTTATGAAGACTTTTAATGTATTTGGATTATGTTATGATGGCATGATGTTTAAGAATTCCATTTCTATTACATGGGTTATGCTATGTTGTATAATTTATGATTTCTTGGCACACATAAGAATAGTTTCATTATGAGATGAGTGGGACATATATCTCCCTAAAATGCATTGGATAATGATTTATATATCATGATATAGACATGGCTGGAATAGCTAGTTAATCTGGTTCAGTGATACAGGACTGGAACAAGCAGTGGACTCGGTTCAGTAATAGACTTTGTCCGCTATGATGGTCTTAGCAATGAGTCTTGACTAATATGAAATGATTTTCAGTTATTCTATGTGTATGCCAAAAAGTTTTATGTTTTACGTTATGATTATTTGGATTACATTTCACTACTATGATTTATCCCATGTCATTGTATTATGATCTCTTTTGCAGGTTAAGATTTTCAAAATGTTATGTTCTTATGAATATCATATGATTGATATTTGCATTGTTTTCCCTTACTGAGGATTTGAGCTCACCCTAGTTATGGTTTATTTTCCCTAGGTCAGGAAGAAGGTTATTAAGTAGGATATTCCGAAAAGGGACTCTAGTTATTATGAAATAAGTGGGAGACAAAGTATATGATTTATGAACGAGTTGTTTATATTTCCCAGTTTCTAAAGACATTATACCTATACGGTCCTAACATGATGTTGTTATATTTTATAATAATTATTCTTCAATTCTAAAGTAATAACATTGTATGTAATGTATGGGTCATTATATCTTCCTTCCATGATTCGTTTCTAAACAATTTCTAACTCTATTAAATATTGAAAATTTATTAGAAAAATTGTTTAATACCAAAACTAGTCAAATACTTATCATAAATTTAGAAATTTATACATAACTAATCTCATACGTATAAACATGGTTTTATTTTGTAGTTCTTCTATAATTATCCTGATATTATATAATATTGTAATGTTCTATAATATATGTTTCCCAATGTATAATTTCATGGTTTCTACTAAAATCACTTAAATACCAATTATAAAGCCCTATCCCCAGACGCCCAAAGTCGGTACCTTATATTATTACATTTGAATGATTTAATGAAATCAAAAAATTATTGTTTTATATATTTAGATATATTATAAAATGATATATATACATGTAACCCATTTTACGTTGGGATTAGAAAAAATAATAATAAATAAATAATACTAATAAAATGCATCCTTGAAAACCCATTCGAATATCTCTTCGTTATAACCTGGTTAAATTAAAAAAAATAAGGGTGATCTCAAATGCTCTGTAATAATTTATTATATTTGAAGCTATCATGAATAAATAATAATAATTAATGTTCCATGATAGAAAAGTGAAAACAAGTTCTATTTAAAAAATATGATAAGGCATAATCAATAGGGTTAGGGAAATATTTGAACCACATGCCATTTAATCAGTGAACTGTGAATGTAATTCATCCCTAGACAATGTGAAGGAAAAAATATCATGGATAATTGAAAATTAATAATGAATAAAGGTAATTATTAATTATAGTAAGACATGTTTCCATGAAACATGATAACATTACCATTAGGTCTCTCTTCAATATATATTAAAATATACTGGTTAAAAACCCATATGATTTTCCAAACTGATTTGACTTGTTTGACACATTGTACATCGATGGGCTTCATGAACTAGTCACCAAACCATTTAGTACATTTCTAAGGAATCAATCATATATTTAATAATATTTTTAATTCATAAACAATGTTCCTTATCAAAAAATTTTATTGAGTAAAGGATATATATTTGTGAATTGTCCCAATTTAATCGAATATGATTCAAAGTAAACACCATATGTAAAAATGGTATATAGTTAAGTAAAAAATAATATAATTTTTAAATTAATATCTATATTTAATATAAACATAATTTCCAATTGAAAATGATTATTACGAACCGATTTCTTCAAATTAATGTTAGGAATCACAACAGAAAATTATATTTCAAAATAACTTTTATTACTTGGTTATTTTAATTTCAAATCCACCTGAATGATATAATTCAAAATAAAATATAAAATACTATTAGTAATTTTTTATTCTGGATATTACATGTGAAATAAGAATTATATACACCACATATATGTGAATTTAATAATTATAACAAATAAGACTCAATGGAATGTAAATTGAGACACAATTTCTTACTTTACGCTTCTTTAGTAGAACATTCTTTTACCACATGTATAATAATTTGAAGGAAGTTATGAAATTATAATGTAAAATTATTAATATTCATAATATCATATTTTATTCTTTTATATTGTATCATCACATGTTTTTTAATATCCTGTCATTATTTTCACAGATTTGCAAGTTAATTTCCATGCCTTTCATGTAATTTTTTACTTAATATTTAATGATCTTCACAATTAAATAATTATTTTATGATTTCATAAATTTAATTAATGATTTAAATATAATATATATTTAATATATATGTATTTATAGTGACATAAAAATTATATTAATTGAAATACACCAATCATGGAGACAGTATGTTGTAGGTACGCATTAACTATATTTCCATTTTTTATTTCATTAATGAACCCTAATTAAATCGTCTTTATGTATATTATAATTATAGTATCATTTTAATTCCACAAATATCAAAGATATTAATTTATTAAATTCCAATACTTTCAATGAAATGTAAGAATGACTCAAATCCTTTTGAAGAGGAATTAGTCTACACATCCACAAATGATGTTATCATATTCCAACAAAAGGAGAGAAGGAATTTATGTGTTATATAAAAATTATTGATTCATAAATATATCAAAAATATAATATTAATAAAATTAAAAATGTTTTTTTATAATTATTCTAATTCCCTTGGAGGTGTTCACCATGAATGAATACCATTAGTTGGTGAGGTAGTATTCCACCATAACATGAATAATGAATGTGTATCCCATTTGGTGGAAGATTGTGGTGTTTTAGTTCATATGATGAAAATAAAAAAAATTAAATAATAATTTTACTATACTATCATTATATGTATATATATATAAATAGTTTAATGGGTTTAATAAGAAATAAATAAAATGTGATCATTGAATAATGTTACCTCTTCTTTGGGTAACTCTTTTTAGTTTATACCAGATATCCTTCCATCATTTGATTTTTTCCCTTAGTGGGGCCAATAATATTAGAGGAGTTATTTTTGGAGGATATTTTTTTACTTTTTGGATGATACAATTCTCTTTAGAGGTGTTAATAAGTTGGATGGGTTAGTTCCATTTTTATAGTGGAGAATAAGAAGCATTATTGTAAATACATAATGGTAAAAACTTCTACTAAGTGTCCCTTAAATCTGGTTGATCCATTACTGAAAAAAAATTATAATGGGGAGGATATGGTTAATTTGTGTTATTAAATGGTTTTTGGAAAATATTATATGTTCTTTGACCCATTATGATTCATATTTAAGCACTAAGTAAACTCATATTTACCATAATTGATGTAATTAATTTTAATTACATTCACTAAAATTTTTGGAAACATATTATAACGATCGTACTAGAAAATATAAATTATAATGATTCTAAATTTGGAATCTACTCTCCAAATCATTATCACAAGAGTAGAGAAAATTAACTTGAAATTAATCATAATGATGAGACAACAAGGTGGGGATTTAAATTGAAAATTTCCAAGTATTCTCTATGTTTTTATTTCTAAATTCTATATAAAAATGTCTATATAAAGATATATTGTATTAATATATGAATAAATAATATAAAAATTCTTTAAAATTAATTAAATATATAGTTTATCCTTATAAAATATTTAAACTGATATTATATTTTAAATTAAAATTCATTATTTTTGACTCTACTAATTAAAAAATAAACCTTCTCAAAATAATAAAAAAATTCACCCTCAGGTAAATTTTAGTTTCAAATTCCCAAAATGATGTTTAATTGTTCAAATAAAATTTATAGAACTTCTAAATTTTTTTATAAAAGGTATGCAATTAAATTTCAGAATAATTTCCTTTAGAAAAATATATCTTTTTATTCCTAAAGTTGGATTTCTTCTTATCTTATTCCTATCAAATCTAAATGGAGAATTTTAAAATTTTTATTGAATATATAATATATAAATTTAATTATATCATCAAATAATAGTAATTGATTTGGTTAATTATGATAAAATTAATTTTTCTCATTAAAATAGTTTTTTTATAAAAACATTTCTTTTATAAAAGGTTTTTATATTTGTTTCTAATTAATTAGTCACCAAAAGAAATATATAAACATATGTAAATAATATAATCTGAATTTATCTAATCCATTTCATAAATTTCATTATAATTACTAGTTTATAAAAATCAAATTAATCAATAATATTAATAGTATATTGATGTTTGGTAAAACTTGATCATGAGTGTAAGACAACTTGTTGAAGAAACTCAGTATAGTGTGTAACTTAGGTTAGTAGTGTTTTCCATATACCATAAATAAATCATAATGGTGTGTGTAGTGTAATCATTATTTTGTGTTTCATATAAAGAAAACTAGAAAAAAATGATTTCTAAAAGGAAAATATTGAAATGTCATGGGGTGTTACAAATATAGTCTCTCCGTGATGATAAGACAATTAGGTATAATATAACAGAGATATTTCATTAAAAGAATATCTATTCCCACCATCTTATAGTGAACTTGATATATTTTTATCCAATATCATTCATGTAAATAATATTGATTCACTTATGAGTCTTATATTTTTTTGATTGATATAGTCTTCCAAATAATTACTTGATTGGGTGACCATTTCTTCAACAATGCCATGTTCCTTCATTTCCACCACACATATCAAGGAGGAGGTCGTGATTTTAGTATGGTAAATGAGAATATCAAAATTCTATATTTTTTTCCCTTCCTATAAAGGATTTTTTTAGTACTAGAGATATAGAGAAGACTTAATATCCCCATGCCAAGAAATAAGGGCTAAAACATGATGGATTTCTCATATGAATCCAACATATGAGGGTGTGAGATTTGATTTCCAGAAATGTGTATCCTTGGGGAATTTATAGTAATTGATAACTAATTAAATATTTATTATATACTAGGATTTGTCTATTTTATTTGTTTTCTGAGACTCTCATCATTAGATCGAGTCTGTGTATTAGAAGCATGGCCCACTTCATTATGGTGATTGTTAGACTGTCTCATCCTAACCTATGGTCTCATTGTAACATATTTTTTGCAGATATCACAAATCATGATGGTTGATTCCTCAATGAAACTTTGGTTATTAATTTATCAAGCACTGGTTAGGCTCAATTTGTAGTTCACAATCCCTTACTGTAGTGGTTATAGATTTAACTCGAGGAATGTTACCTGATATCATTACCCCAAGATATTAGTTGATTAGATAATATTAATACCCATATATCTAGACTATATAAACATTTAAAAGAGTTTATTTGATCATGTAAAATTGTATTCATGATCCTTTATTACATATATTTAATATTCCACTATTGGATATTTCTATAACCAAAAATCAATTTTTAAGAGACAAGGTAAGCTATTGAAGGAACCCAGCTATTGTGAAAAAATATATGTTACAATAATCCTCATAGATAATATCTCTATTTATTCATATGTTTATAACTTTTTCCCTATGTATAAACTTATATTACTAGTATTCTTAGTCTTTTTTGGTTTTTTAACATTTTTACAAATATGAGTGTCACTATTGGTGATAAAGATTAATTCTAACAATAATAATAGTACCTTTTATGCTACTATATGCATTATGAAAACGGATTGATGGTTGAGGCTACTAGAATAATTAGTAGAAATTGTCACCGTAGGGAGTTATCTTCATTGTGGTGTGCCTATAAATTAAAATGCCCAACCACCCATTCCCATAAATCATTAAATGACTTCAAAATCTAGAATGGATCATTTCTTATATGAATATTTACAAAAAACTGATATACCATATCAATGAAATATATTAAAAATATAAAGACATATGCATTCTCCATTATAGCTTCCATAATTAATGAAACAAGGTTTACACCAATGCAATATTTTCAAACTCATAGAAGATTGATTCTCAATGGAATCACTAAAAATTTCACCAATCTAGTGCATTTATGGGTAATAATATTACCCCTAAAACACAATTATTCACAGTGATCATATTCTAATATGGTACAACACATACCAAAAATACCCCACATTTACATTAATATCCATCCTATAAGATTATTATAGATTTTTCCATTCCCATGGGGTACCATGACTATCATCATTCAAAATTTTAATTTTATGAAAGCTCAGAGGATTGGGTCCATCCCCACGATCTCTGATGTCAAATATAACATTTCATGGTGAATTAGGGGAATCAATAGATTATACGCCATAGTATATTTTTAGAGAATTAATTCTTCATAAATATATACTTAGATTGGTCCCCCAACATTATTGAATAAATTCCATAAGAAGAATCAGGTTTCACTGAGTGTTAGGCGGAATGTATTGGTATATAGGCTCAATCAACTCAATAACTACAGAAATAAATCATAGTTCATGAAGATTTATATTTATTAAATACAGACATCAAAATAAATGGTGACCGGCCAAATATCATACATGAATTCACATCTGAAATCTGTATTCATTAAGGGTATATTTATAAAATAACAACACTGGATCCTATATGTAGACCACATTCATAATTACATCCATTAAATTTATTATTAGATGGGTGATAAATTTTAGATTATATAGCATGCATACTAGACGCAGATATGTTAGGAAAGGTGTATGGATTAGTTATGGTGTGATTCACTGTCGCTACTACGATATATTCTGTCACAACCTGACATTTAGTTTATTTTTATTTTATTATTTCTTTACTCTGGGATCATGCGCCAAGGTCTTGGATGTGTCCCAGATTAAATTTTTTATCATTTAGTATTTTTATGGGGTTTCAAACCCATGTGCGTTCATCACGCGATGGGCGGTAGCTGAGCAGTCGCCTTAGGTGTTGTGCAGGTTCCCATGTGATCGATGATGAGGGGTGAAATTTCTAAGTGATTTATTATGTCATGCAACGAACATGCAGTTAACCAATTTTTGGAATATGATAAATTAATGGTGTAATATTTAGAAAGAATTTTCGACAATAACTATAATATTATTATTGTTATTTTTTTTGTTATTATTATTATTCATTTTAAATAATTATTATTTTTTTATTATTAATATTTATATTATTATTATTATTTTAGTTTCATTATTATAATTATTGGTTTCTTATTAATATGGAAAAAAACTAAAAAATTATCATAACCCAAACTACCAGGTCACTCCCCCCCCTTCCACATCCAATGTGCGATGCCACCCTTTCCCTGGTTCTATGTTGTGCATCATGTGCCAAGGACCTCCTCCATCTCTCACCCTTGGCTTCACCCTTCCTCATCGCTAGCCCTCCGATCAGCCTCCTCAGCCACCTCATTGTACACCACTGGTCTTGCCACCTCTGTGCCCCATCATTTTCCCTTTGCCTCCCCTTCGCATAACCAACCTCCCACTTGTGTCCACCTCTCGTCATAGTACCTTGCCTCCCTCACCAATTCCAACCTCACCCTCAACACACCCTGACAACATCCCCCTTCCACTCACACCTAAATCTCTATGTCTGCCCCTCTGTCCCAACCACCACCTTCTTCCAGTAGCTCTTTGTGCCTTCATCCAGTAGTCATGCTCATGTCCCTGCATCTCTGGAAAACCGTCTTGCTCTGTCATACCTCTGGCCAGGCCGTGTTCGGACCTGCCTCATCGTCTCCCTTCTTCGGGATCCTATATATCCCACAACCCTCCTTTCTCCGGACCCCGCCAACCTTTTCGTGCCTCCTTAACACTTCCTCTCTTACTCCGGCTGGTAGTGGCCTCCTCCAGTATATTTATTTATTTATTTAATTTTTTTATTTAACCTTTATTTCTTCTTTTGTGTTTTAATTTTATTTGGATTGAACCTAATACTATCTCGGGTTGTGTGACATGTGTTTTTATTACTTTTCAATATTTGTGGTTTGTCTGTGAGGATTATTCTAACGTTCATTAGTGTTTTTTCTCGTTTTATCTTGGTTTGAGGTTGGCGTATATGACTTTTTATCTTTCCCGCATAGCACATAGACAATTGGGTGGTTTGAATTAATCATTATATGTCGTTCTCACCATCATTAATATTAAATTTAATCTATTATATTGTTTCTGAGTTATTTAAAATTGTCGAAAATAGTTTCTAGATGAATTATCTAATTCGTTTTTAGTTGTTTTCAGAAAAGCGTGTTTTTATAATTTATTTTTCATGCCTAATTAACATAGCATGTTTGTTAACTAAATTGGCTGGTGCGAACATAGTTTTTAAAAATATAAAACTTGTGTTCAATTAAATTTTTACAGTAATTTTGTATGTCTTGAAGTGTTTTTTGAAGAAAACATGTTTTGAGCTATATGTTAGTTCTCATAAAGTGTGCAAGTAGATATTTTTATTCTACAAGTGGTGTGAGTAATGATTTTAAAGGTGTGATGGTAGCTTCTGAAATGTTTGGATATGTATTGGATGTTTCACTGGAATATTCATGTGAATTTGATAGAATCATGATGTAATCCTTTGTTGTGTTCTTTTGAAAATGTTTTCATAAATTAGTAAATGATTTTGTGAATTATTTTTGAAATACGAATCACGGGCTTATGTTATTTCATGGTGCATTGTTGTTTCGTTTTAAAATGATCTCTTTGGATTTTATTGTTCCATTTGATGTTGGAACATCCATGGATGCCTGACACACACACATGTATGTCCCCACATATGATTATGGAACCCTTGAAATGAGTTTTCATTAAATCCTTGGGTTTTAAAGTAATTCTTGTTTTCCTAAATGAAGTTTGGTGTTTGGTGTGTTTCCCTTAAAGACTGTAAACGATATTTTCATGGATTAGGCCCATCAGACCATGGAAGATTCTTCAGTGTGTGTATGGAAAGGATAAGGGCCAGTTTGTGAAATACGAAACATTTTGGAGTGGTTGGTATCCAAGGGTCTGTTATGATCATTGAACTTAAAAGGTGATTGTTGACTCATATTTTATTAAGGGATACGATTTGGAAATTTCTGTGTGTCTGGTCGGAGCTTTTAAATGTATTTAGAAATAAAAATTTAACCCTATGTGACATGAAAGCTTGTTTGGTAATTTTATCCCCTGGGTAATGTATGTACTAACATTTAAAGTATATTGTGTTTTGGTGAAAGTGCATGCCCGATTGGAAACTTCGAACATATTATTAAATGGTTTAAATGTTAAATGGTGTGATGGCCCAGTTGGCACTTTGTTAGTGTGAAATGATTGAATGTGTATTTGGGGGTGCTCTTTTCAAGGGTATCCCTTTATGGGTGAATGCACAGTAAGATTCCATGTTTGGGGAAGGAATGTGTAGTGAGATGAGTCAAGCATGCGAGTACCATCCTACATACACAATATTATAATAACCACGATGGGTTCTTGTAAAAGTTTGAGATGATCAAGGGATTAGTTCTGATCAACCCCAATTAGACGGGTTGCTACCCACGAGAATGGTTATTCGGATTGGCGGTATTTTCCACTACAGTGGTCAGTTATAGGGTGTCCAGTTTGTTATAGACATAGGAGCTTCACCAAATACCAGTAGTTGGATCCGAAACCGAGTATTTCATGGGGTCTTCTAGGGATTTTTAGGATCACCCATGGTTACTGCATTAATTTTAATGCCTAATTATTTCTCATTATACAAGTTCATTTTCCCAGCTTGCATTTTTTTACATATTCTACTTTATCCTAGCTTTGGTTTAATTTGTTTTGGGATTATTTTATAAAATGAAAAATTATTTTGTAAATTGTATGTCATGTGTGTTGTATTTTTAAATGATAAAATCATGTTTCTGATTTTATACTGATAAAAAATAACTTTTATAATTGTATTTCAAACATGTGTTAATGGATTTTTGTAGGAAAGGAGACGTTCGATTCATTGGTTTATCTTGAAACCCTACTAATAAATTTATTCCTCTTGCCTATTTTATCATTTTAGTTGTACGATTCCTTTACTAATGTTTCTCTCAGCTGAGTTTCTCACTATTGGAGCAAGGTCATCCTTTTGTTGGAAGGTGACCTGGAAGGTCACTAGGATGTACGTTGAGATGTTCTGTTTATATTATTTTTTCACAGTTGGAGTTCAATTTTATTTTCTTGTTTATTCATTGTTGTTTATTAATCTTTTATGGGACAAATTGTTCCCAGTGATTATATTTTGACTCCTGGAACTGGTTTCAAGCCCGTGGGGATCAGGAACTCCCTTTGGGAAATGTCACGGACTGGCTCGGGTGGCTGGTCCAGGGTCTACTGGGTAGGTTAGTGAGAAAATGGTTTCAGATGGAGGTTCTTGTCATTTGGGGTGTCCAGTATATGGAGATGAGGGCTTTGGGGACACGAGAGGTAGGTACTAGAAGGGCCCCATAAACCATCACCTGTTTTGAAACTCGAGTCACCAGGGGTTGTCTGGGAATTGAGTCCTTGTATTGTTCTAATTTGTATTAGATTTAGGGATGATAACATAGGAAAGCTGATGTTAGATCGTGATTTCACATGGATTAGTGACCCATGTGGATTCCGTGTATAAGATTAATGTTCATCCTAGTTTTAGAAGACTAATTGGTTAATGTCCCACAACCATGTTTCCAGGTATGGCATGACTTCTTGTCCCTCACTCTGGTATTTTGATGCAAGTCAAGAGTCTTCTTTGTTCTGTTTGGTGTAAGTGTGATTTTTAAAATGAAAAAAAGGTGTTTCGAAATTAGAATGATTTCTTTTAAATGGATTTAATGTCGGGAAATGGTATTTTAAAACTGAAAGCTCTTGGTCTAAAAATCATGTGTTTTCTTGAAATTGGTTGTGAAATAATTTGGGTGCAAACTTAGGTACTCTTTATGAATGGTCACACATTTGATAGACTACATGGGAACTATGTTTTGGTGTGTAATTAGGAAAGCGTGTGAAGTCATGGGAAATGGTTAATGGGATTTCTAGAGTGAGTCCTAGGAATTAAACGCGTGTAGTTGTTTTTCATTGTTGATTTAAAAAAAGGGAAATGAATTTTTAGAAATTTAATTTGGAATGAAAAGTTGGTTTGTTATTTGAAAAGTGTCCTTGAAAGAAGGAGGTTTTGAAATCTAAAATGAAAAGGTGAATTTTGTGTTGTTTCTATATCTGTTTTGTTTTTTAGATGAATATTTTTGGATGAATGTGATTTCAATGATATTGTTTCCTCCGGATATTGGTTTTGGCTCATTTTTTTATATGTTGTTCAAAAAATGTGGCCCAGAAAGGTTCCTAGAGTTTTAGATAATCCATGCCCAGTTTTTGGTCCTTCTCTGACATTACATGTCCATCATGGTAAACATGGTCCGTTAGGAGAAACAGAGTGGCTTGATGATGTCGACCGTGTCTTCAGTGTATTGGGAACTCATAATGTTGTCAGATTTCATACGATGTTGGGTGTGTTTGAAGGTCCTTCTCTGTAATAATGGGAGTATTTCCCCGACCATCACTGTATGTTGGTATGATGTGGGATGTCTGTAAATCCTTCTTCATCAGATAGTTTATACCTGAAGAGGTCGAGATTATGAAAAGGTAAGAGCTCATGTGTATTCAACAATGTCAATGGTTGGCAAAGGCATATGTTGAACATTTCAATGATCATGTGTTGTTTTCTCTAGAGGTAGCATCATAGGAATTGATAAATAATACTCTTTTCATTGGGGGCCTTCTCCTAGAGATCATGGAGTAGGACCTCCCTTATATGGACTATCATTTTGAGAAGCTTTTGGATGATGTGTTCTTAGCATGGTTGGTCTCCATTGAGAATATGGTATGAAATCTAGTGTATCCAATTGCTCATGAAGGTTCCCCATGTGACGAGTAGGGTGTATCTGAGGGACCAGTTCATAGTGATTCCTCTATTGTGGGTTTATCTTCCAGTTCATTGGACCGTTTAGTGGTGTGCCACCAGTGTGGCCGGTTCGGGCATGTGAATCTGTAATTTCACATCCCTCCGAAGACGTGTCATTGTTACAGGTGTTTAGGTCATCTAGAAAATTTTTAATGGAAGCGTCACCCAAAGAAGACATTGTGACAGTAGTATTCTAGTATCTAACATTGAGGTAGGAGATGCTTCAGCCATCAGATCCTCATCCAAAGGTCTTGGGGTAAAGATCGCGCACAGTCAGGAGTTTTCAGGGGTTTGAATCCTCGGTTCATTTTTTCATCCATGTTGGCAGTATAACATTCAAAGTATTTTTATTCTTATTTATACAATTAAATTATTCACATCATTGTATGTTCATTGTTTCATTGTGGAGTTTTGATGAACATGTTTTATCATAATCCAAATAGTTTCATTTGGAAGATTATTGTTTTATGAATCATGTGCTTTTATTTAAAAGGTGTTTCGCATTTGTATGAGTTAATCTCGGTTTGGTTGTTTTCATTTGTAGATGTAGGTGTATGTATAAGAATAAATGTTTTTAGTTATTCATGGATTCATTGTTTGGGATAATTTTTTACATGGAGGATTTTATCTAGTATTTCGGCTTCTTGGTCTGGGTCAAGAGTTCCATATTCCAGTGGAATTGTTGTTTCGATCGCAATATAGAAGTTAGTGTGGATCAGCTTGGAGTTCCCATGTCGGCACTTGTCTTTACTAGAGTGAAAAGTTTGGGTTTTATATTTCCACACCAGTTGAGTTTTAATGGTGGGGAGAACCCTCTCATGTTCTCTTATTCTCTTTTGTTGTGGTTTCTTTCAGTTTCAATCGGGCATGGTTTCTTGTTTTTTCTAGTGTATCGCAAGGTGATGTTCTGTGGGTAGAATGTGTCTATGGTGGGGAAAATTGTCACACCCTGAAATTTAATTTATTTTTATTTTTTTAAATTCTTCGCTTCAGGTTATTGAGCCATGGTCTAGGCTAGGCCCCAGATTAAAATTTTCATCATTTAATATTTTTACGGGGTTTTGGACCCATGTGTGGTCACCGTGCGATTGGCAGTACCCGCACAATCTCCATTTGTGTTTTTAGGGTGACCAAGTGATCGGGGATGAGGCGCACAATTTGTGCACAGTTTATTAAGTCGTGAAATGAGCACGCAGTTACCCAGTTTTCATAATAAGACAAATAAATGGGATAAGACATAGGAATAATGTTGGAAAAAATAATAATATTTATATTGTTATATTTTATTAATATTAATATTATTAATGGTTTTATATAATTATTATTTATATTAATATTATTATTGTCAGTTTTATTATTAAAATTGTTGTTATTTTATTAAAATGAAAAAATCAAGAAAACTAATCCTAACACTAGATTCCTAGTCCCCACCCTTCCACATACACTACACAATGCCCCTCTCCCTCCCTGGTTCTACGCTGCGCATCCCAGGCACAGGCCCTCCTCCGCCTTTCACCCTTGGCTTTGGCCTTCCCCAGCACCAGACCTCTGATCGGACTCCTCAGCCACCTCCTGTGAACCGTCAGCCTTACCACCTATATGCCCCCACATTTTCCCTTATACTCCCCTCCACATACATGACCTCCCACATGAACTCTGCCTCTCACCACAGGACCCTTCCTCTCTCACCCTTTCCACCCTCACCCACAGCACGCCCTGATAGTGGTCCCCATCCACTCATGCCCTGACCTACGTACTCTCCCCTCCCTCCTTACCACTGCCTTTCTACAGCAGCCCACTATGCCTTCGGCCAGCTGTCATGCTCTATCCCCCACATCTCCATCCAACCATCTCTCCTCACCATACCTCGGTCCAGAACATGCTCCAACCGCCTTCATTGTTTCCCTTCTCTGGCATCCCAGATAACCCCATGTCCTCCTTGCCCCGGACCCTTGCAGCATCAGCGCACCTCCTCCATGATTTCTCTCCCACTCCGGCTAGCTGTGGCCTCCTCAAGTATATTTATTTAATTATTTAATTATTTATTTTCCCTTCATTTCAATATTTGGTTTTTTATTTAATTTGGATATATCCTAATACTCTCACGGGTTGTGTGACGTGTGTTTTTATCATTGTTCAGCATGCTCGGTTATTCCGCAAGGGATTGTTCTAACATCTATCATATATTCATTACATCTGTTCCGAGTTTGATGTAGCTATTTTTAACTATTTTCTTTCCCGCATATTCCATTGACAGTACCATGGTTTGAATTAATCATTATTTGTCGTTCTCACAATCATTATTAATATAGTTAATCTGTAATATTGTTTTGGGGTTTGTTAAAATTTATGAAAATTGTTTTTGGATAAATTATCTGATTTGTTTTGAGTTGTTTTGTGAAAATCATGTATTAATAAATTAATTTTCATGTCTAATTAACTTATAACGTTCTTTAATTAAATTTTTTTGTGTGAACATAGTTTTTAAGAAGATAAACTTGTTTTAATTTTTTCTATATTATTTTGTATGGAATGAGGTTTGTTTTGGAAAAAAACCCATTTTGAGATATATGTTAGTTTTCATAAAGTGTTCAATTAGATCATTTTGTTGTGAAAGTGGTGAGATTTTTGATTTCAAAGTTACAAAGATAGTTTTTGAATTTTTTTTCATATTCAATGGATTTTTCAATGGAATTTTCATTTGAAGTTGATAGAATCATGATATAATCATTCGTTGTGTTACTTTGAAAATGTTTTCAAAATTAGTAAATGATTTAGTGAATGATTTTTGAAATAAGAATCATGGGTTCAAGGTATTTCAATATGCATTTGGGTTTAGTTTTCAAATTTTCCCTTTGGGTTTTATTGTTCCATTGGATGTTGTCACATACATGGGTGCATGAGGCACACACATGGATGTGACCACAAATAATAATGGTACATTTGAAATGGTGTATCGTTAAATCATTGGTTATCCAAATAATTCCTATTTTCCTAAATTATGTTTGGTCTTTGGTGTGTTTCCCATTAATGAATATAAATGTTCTTCTCAAGGATTTTGTCCATCCGACCATGGACGATGATTTGGTGTGTGTCTAGAATGGATAAGGGCCCGTTTGGAAAATATGAAAAATTTAAGCATGGTTAGTATTCAAGGAATCATTTGGAACATTAATCATAAAATATTATTGTTGAGTAGGATTTTATTAAGGTATGTGGTTTGGAAAATTGTGTGTTTCTGGTCGGAGCTTTTAAATATTTTTTTAGAAAAAATGGTTTTGACATAATGTGACGTAAAGTCCTATTTGGTACGTTTATGCTAGGGGTAATGACTATAATATCTATTAAATTATGTTTTGTTTTGTAAAAAGAGTATGCCTAATTGGAATCTTATATCATTTTATGAAATGGTGTAATGTTAAATTGTGTGATGGCCCGGTTGGCACTTTTTTAATGTGAAATGATTGAATGTGTATTTAGGGGTGCCCCTATTTTGGGTAACCCTTTCATGGGTCAATGAATAGGAATCGTCCATGTTTGGGGACAGAAAGTGCGGTACGATGAGTCACATGTACGAGGTCTTTCCTACTAACACGATATTATTATAACCACCATGGGTTCTTGGGAATCTTTGAGATGTGCGAGTGACGATTACGGATCAACCCCCCTTATATTTGTTAGTACCCCTGGTATTGGTTATTAGGCTTGGCGGGCTTTTCCACTTGAGTGGTCAGCTATAGGGCAGCTAGTTGGTTATAGACTTAGGAGCTTCACCATATGCCAGTTGGTGGTTCTAAAAATGAGTATGTCCAGGGGTCTTATAGGGATGTTTAGGATCACCCATGTTTACTGGATTAATTTTATTTCTTGTTTACTTTTTGTTATAGTAGTTTATTTTCCCATATTGCATTGTTTACATGTTCTAATTTATCCCAACATTTGTATACTTTTTTTGGTTTATTTTAAAAAATGACAAATGATTTTTGAAATTGTGTGACAAATGTGTAGGATTTTTAAATAAGAAAATCATGTCGCTTATTTGAAAATGATAAAACCATAGTTTTATAATTATATTTCAAAATTGTGTTAATGGATTGATTTGGGAAGTGAGACGTTGGATTCTATGGTTTATCTTGGAAACCCAACTAAGAATTTTAATGCTCACGCGTATTTTATCCTTTCAGTTGTTGGTTTCCTTTTCTCAGGTTCTCTCAGCTGAATTTATCACTATTGGAGCAATGTCGTCCATTGGTTTGGTGGTGACCTGGAAGGTCACATGGAGGTATGTTGAGATGCTCTATTTTTTTTACATTCCTAGAGTTTAGATTTATTGTTTTTTTATTATTGGTTATTTATTTTTTTTATATGGGGCAAATTGTTCCCACCGATTAATGTTTGATTCCCGGCACTGATTTCCATCCCATGGGGATCGGGAACGCCCATCGGGCTATGTCATGGACCAGCTCAGGTGGCTAGTTTAGGGTCGACTTAGTATTGTTCATGAAAAATTCCCTCTTGTTGATATAAATTATCTTATTAGATTTATGTCTTCATTCTCATATGTATACTATGAAATCACATATCACATCTTATAGTCGGTTTGATTCAAGATGTGAAGATACATCAAAGTACCATTCACACGTAGATGAATAAATATTAATATGGGTTAATCCTTATTATGTTTCATTTGGAATGTCTTATGATGTGGCATGAACGTGCCACATTGAAATAGTATCATAGTCCAATGATCACTATCATCTCCTCAAAATGAGGTGATGTTTCAACATTAAAAACACTAATTATATTCTAATACAATTTAGTATTCACTATAAAAAAAATAAATAATGAATAAAAAAATTCAAATAAATCATGAAAATGGAACCGAGGTAAAGCCACAAACCACTGAAAATCACTTGATGATAATTTCACTATGTAATAATATGTTATTTGAAGTAAATTTTCAAAAAAAATTACTCATGGAATTATCATTAGTCCATTTATGAGCATCATCTCTTATATGATTCATCACATTTATATTCCTAGTATTTTTCCTTCATCATCGTCAAAATTACAATGCACACATCCATGATGTGATAATAGATGATATAGGCCAATAGTTGGGCATATACAAGAGCATAGCATGAAACACTGGTGAAGAAGAATTTCTTGTAATATAAACTCAAGTTGTGTAAAAAGAAATTACAGAGGGACCCCAAATATTATTTGTAGTTATCTCATAAAAGACTAGTGTTCATAGGTAGTGTCCAAATCTATCTTACACAGGTAGCATATGACATAAGAAAATACCAAACCATGCTTATGAAGTGAATTTTTTCATTAATAGAAATTATTTACACACTAGTGTCACGTTGTCCTTTATATAAAACCCCCAATGTTCAAATTAGATAAAATCATAAAATCATCATTTTTTGGTTCTTTACATTTGAATAAAGAGAAATGCATTAAATAATGGTTAGTTCCTAAAATATTGGATAAACAATTCTAGGTAATGGAATCATAATTTCACCTAAAACAACTCTTTTTCACTAAATTCTTGAACCCAAGTCAACCAACTCTTGTGACATTTTATTAAATATATATTTGAAACTTCATCTTATGTATACTAAATTTTTAGGGAGAATACCTTCACTTAGGAGAATGTAATTTCCTATAAATAAGACCCTTGGAATTCTCATTTGGAAACATTATGTAATTAAAAGTCAATGCCTGATGCTCTTCTCAACTTTTTCATGCACGCAATTCATAAAATCTAATCAATTAATGTATTTAAAAATAAATCCAAGTGTAATTTATAATAAGATTAGGTGATATGGATTCCCAACTAACAATACATAAACAACCATTATGAGAACCCAATTACACTATGTTCTCAAACACTAGGGAGAATGACCATTATTTATTGCAAAAAACAGGAACATTTCATACAAATGAAAATGCAGAGACCCCATATAATAGGGTGAAGTATTATCCAATTTATGTCAATCAAATCATTATTTCCCCATTACCTCAATTAGGAACCAATTATACACATTATAAAAATGTATAATTGAATTTATCTTCATCAGAATAGTGAACCACATTCCTCACCATAACTATTGTAAACCCACATTCTTGAAAAATCTTATTCAGGCCACATTTATCACCCTCACATTGTTCAGTTCTCTTTACTCTACCATTCTTGGATTAATCTTCCCACTATCCCTAAAATCGTAATATAATATTTGGATATACCTCACTAGAGTGAACCTATATTAATTACCCCACAACTAATGTGATATATCCCTATCTACTCCAACAAATTAGTATCGTGGTACCCCATGATTCATGTGTAGAGTATCCCATCACACATGCCTCCTTACTGGGAATCAAGTAATCTCAGACTCTTCTAAAACAACCTAATGGATAATGTTACTTAATGAACACCTCCACACACCCCTTTATTTATGTATTCTGGTGATATAATGTGTCCATCATGTTTTCCATTGGATTTGATATTACTCGAATGTAATCATTACCTTTTATTCCCAATATAATTTAGGTCTCTACCATGAGTATCTCATGGAAATCTCTCATGGTTTATATAAATCATCATGGAAGATATAATCCGGAATACGATCAGCCTCAGTGATTGGTTGATTCTTGATTATAATAAATTACGACTATTTTTTTCATATATGTGTATTTCTCAAAATAAATCCCAATAATGAATTTATTCACCTAATTGGGACATTTTGTTTAAAATGGTTAAATAAAATTTATAGTATTTACTCGATAATTTAGTGGTTTACCATTATCATCAAATAATTCTCCCCATTATTATTTTAAATATTATTTCCAATATCCTAGTAATAAAACAAAAAACAATTGGAAAATGTATTATCCAAATAATGTTAAACTGTATGGTAGGGTCCTACCATATTTTCATAAACTCTGAAACTAAAAATACATGGGAATTACTTCATGTTAACCATGATTGTTTGAATACCTCCCCGTGGATAAAAACCAACTTCGTCAATAATCTATATCAATCTCGATGAGCTCATATTCTCTATAATACATTCATTTCATTAAACTAGGGTCTTATTCACTGTAAACAATTAATTCAATGAGTAGTACTACCTATGATGCTATGAACTACCTATAAGTAAATATTTTCATAATATATCACCATATTTTCATCATTAGAACATATTCCAAATGAAACCATATTATATATAGTTGTTCATAATGATGCTAGAAAAAATGAGTATATGTATAATGAATCAATGTTCATAATCAACCAAACCCACTCACATTGGGACTTGTTACTGTTGATAAAATTCTGAAAATACCACTAATGAATTCTTCTAACCCCCACCATTAATGGGAACCCATATATATATGTTTTGATTCTTCTTGACTTAAAACATACTAGTAATTAGTCTTTAAAAACATGACCATATAAGGTATAATGTATCCTATTATTTGAAACTAAACTATATGGTTTTTTACTCCATTTATATAGATATATAGGACACTCCTATATTTTCTCGATCTTACCTCCACAAAAATATATTCCTCTCTAGATGTAACATATGTTTGGGTGTCTAGAGGGGTGTATTTAAAACATAGAACATCAAATTAAACATCCCCAATTATTAAATTTATGATTAATAATATTTTAATACATTTTATAAATTTATTTTTGGTTTCAATCCATCAATAGTAATGAGGATTTTTATTACCATCATAGGATTTGTGAATGGTTTTAAAAACATCTTAAATTTATAAGAGAGATATTGAGTATGAAAAAATTCATCCCATTTTGATGATATGTGCAAAACCACACCTCATTTTTAGAAAAAAATATTATATGGAATTACAGTTAAGAATCCGTAGTGAGAATATTTATTTGGATTATATGACCATAATGAAAATTCATCATGAACTATTGTGGATGTGTAAGTGTATTAGAGTTTTATCTAGAAACAATTAGTATATATATATATATGTATTTATTTACATATGGATATGTTTGTGTTGTTTTTTTGTATATATAAATGTAAAATTATATTTATGTGTGTGTCCATAAATATATATGTGTGTGTGTGTGTGTGTATTTGTGTGTTTTTGTGTGTGTGTATTATACATACACATTCATTTTTCTATTTTTAATTTTAGTTGAAATTTTATTTTTTTTTCGAGTTGGAAAATGTTTTATAACAATGAATCATTTTGTGATTCTATGTTATTTATACATCAATAAAAGGTGTTTCAGATGTTATTTGATCAATTTTTTTATTACTAGTTAATTTGGGTAGATATTGGAATAGTTCTTAGGAGTGGCCTACTAAAAATAAAAGAAGGCGGGCATTCAATGGTTTATGGATATAATTAAAACCATCAATGATTATCTATATAGTATTTTTATGTCATGATTAAGTGAAAATGAGAGGGTAACTCTTCCATGGATCATTTATTGTGGGACTAAGATTTTGAACTATAAATATTTCGTAGAATATAGAAATACCTCTTCATAGGGGATGTTTAATGGTATGATCCCTTATTCACACCACAATTATTTGTTGTTGTCCCTTTATATGTGGCCTTATTATAACATTATATCGTTAAATTTATAAAATAAAAACATGATATTTATTAGGAAACCAAACTAAGAGGTAGATACTACATTGTATCTTATCCTCTCAACATTGGTTTAGCTTTGATATGAGTGTTTTTGGATTTTATCACCATGTTGTTTTTGGTAATATCCCTAATATCATCTCCCATGTTTTCCCCATTCCTTTTTCAATGATTTATGATTGGACAAAATTTTATTTAGATCGAAGTTTTTTTCGACAAAATGGTTAAATCATTATGCATATTGGAGATATCATATATGTATCATAGAGGAGATCCCATGTGGCTGTATTGAAGAAACTGTTAATTGTTCTATATTTGTTTTGTTTCCATGTGGATTTTATTAGTCTATCCAGAGATTCTGTGTAAACATTATAATTGATTAATTTTTCACAGTTGGTGATTTTTTGTATCCAAGGTCTTGGTGTGCATCGATAGTAGACCACACCACATTTTGTTTAAATTCAAAATTGTGAAATTTTTAATTGACTTTTGAATTGATTATTCAAATATAGTAATTTTTTAAAAGAACATAGATCATTAATTTAATGCGGTTCATTGATGAAATAAGTTCTTATAAAAATATAGTATGTCTATAAGTACATTATTATAATTATATTAATGTGATATTAGGTTGGTGAACTTGAATTTCCTTATTCTGTTATTCAGTGCGTGATATTGTTCTTGGGTTCTATAATTAGTATTTACTACTTCATAATGTCATACATGAGTGATATGACTATAAATTGGGATAAACAATCAACTCCCTATAAGTTGGCACAAATGTTTTAGAATTTTAAATAGACTAATGGTGTAACATTGGACGTTGGAGTACATACTGTCATTCTAGATTATTTAGTGGCATGGGTATGATTTCAAATTTAAATTGTATTTACAATTTCAAAAATAAGTATAAAAAAGGATTTTATAAAATTTTATTTTCAAATAAAATTGGTAATTTCATATTATTTATTTAAATATATTTTAAGGATAATGGATGACATTTTTGAAAGACTGGTTGGTTACATTTTTTCTATAGATCATGTGATAGTTTGATGTCATGAGATTCCTATTGAAGTGATTTTAAAGAGAAATATAAATTGTTTCTAATGGAATATAGAAATGGTTTTTTATCTGTTTTTTAAAGCAAGGTCTCAAGAGGGAGACACCATGTATTCTAAAGATTTTGTTCTATTTTATTCCCCATTTTCAATGATTTCCTAGTATAGAACATGGTTCATGACGATGCTTGTTATGTGTGTTGAAGGGAAAGGGTTTCATTTGGAATCAAGATTTTGGGTTGATCATAATTTATATGACTGACCCCATTGAAGTAATAGATAGGTCTCAATGACCTAATAATATGTTTTTAATGATATAACAACATTGGGGGTATTTTTTCAAGAGATTTAAATGTTACAATGAAGCCTATGATGTTTTTTTTGTGATTTGTATTGACCTTTGGGGACTCTTGATTGGAACCCCACTAGTATGATGAATTTATAGAGATTATATAAGAAATACTTTTAATGATGATTATTGGTGTTTCCCTTTAACATGATTCAAATGTGTGATCCTATAATGGATCATATAGTGATAGGACTACCACTTGAGAGGTGAACACCAATTATAAGATAAATTAAGCAAGTCACACATCACATGGAGATAAATATAGATAGAAGGGACTCCTTGGTCATTTTTCTTGGATCTAGAAATTGTTCAATATAATATACGATTAGTAATTTTGGATGAGCTACCTCATGTTATTTATCAATTTTCATTAAATTCCATGGACTATCACTTTGTATCCGAACATAATGAATCATATCTGTTCAGAATGCCTTGGAATCACTCCTGGTATTATAAAGTTCTATTAGGTTTGAATTTTTTATTCATTCTCTAAATATTTTTTTATTATACCATATAAAATATTTATGTCATTGGAATGGAATAAACATGATAGGATCTTTGCAATAATACTGTGCATTTTTTTATTCTTATTAATGGACACACAGACACTATCCAAATATAGATTGACATAGTTAATGGTTTTGTGTATGATATTTCCACCATATGTGGTAGGATATGTTTGGAGACATTATGGCACTGGTTGAATCTGGTATGGTTTGTGTTTAAGGAGTTTCTGTTGACCTAGAGGATAGTATATGATTGTTTGATATGCTTGGGTTTTGTGTTTATTGGTCGGTGTAATGCATAAGGATTAAAACACTTCATATATTTTTATTTCATGAAAATAAAATGGATCATAGATGAGCAGAAAGTAATTGAAATTAAAAGACATAAAAATGTTAATTAGAAACCCTCAAGAAAATGTACATAGAATTGGTGTCCACATACATGGTAAGATCATCATGGTTTCCCTTAGTACATAATTTTTTCCTCGATCTACACATGTTGTACTAGTTTTCCAAGTTATAGAGTTTGTGGGTATGATGTAACAACCTGAAATTATAAAATGAGAATATTGATTTTGATAGAGTTTATGAAATATGACATTAATATTGGAATATAATATATCTTCTTGATAATTTGTGATATATTTCATTTTAAATAAAATCAGTATTTTCAATATCCTTCAATTCAAACAACACCAGTTTTAAATAAAAATTCTGAAATAATATATTATTCAAAAATGACCATTATTTTGAGGAAAATATATTGAAAGGTATTCATAGTAATAAAAATTTTATAATAATAATAATTTTCTATTTATTATGAATAATATTAAAACTATTTCAATAAATATAAATGTTTTTTGAAAATCTATAATTTTTTAAATGGTGGACTACTCATGCATTTTTCACATAAATTAAAAGTATATTTTACCCTATAAATAAGGTTTATTTTGAAAAATAAAATTCATTTTTTAAATAATCATATCAAATCGATCAAAGGGGGAATTTTTTATATTTTTCTATTATGTTTCATTTTATTTGATGAATATTGAATAATAATGAAATATAACTCCAAAAATAATTTTTGTTTAAATATTTATACTTTCAAATATATTTTGGTACGGTTTGAAAGTAAAATAATTTAATATATATATATATATATTTAATCAATTTAAGTTATTTTAATTTTCTTCATATTGAATTTGTTTATAAAAACATTGTACACATTTTCTCTCTGAAAACAAGATTTCTCATCATGTGTATTGGATTAATTTTAAATTTATATTATCCAAATAATTGAGTGGAATTTTAAAAAATGAATTAAATGGTTATAATAAGATTAATTTATATTTTATATTAATATAATCTTAAATATTTGCCAAAATAAATACAAAAAATAGTAAAAATTATTTATTATAGTTAATGTAAAAATTTTACGTACCGTGTGATAAAACTAATGATATAAGATTTAAAATGATATTAAAATTTTCCTAAAATATATTTTATATCTAGATATTCACCTTATCATGTGTAGGTATCAATAATACACTATTTTTTAACATGTTTCAAATGGAAAATACTTGGTGTACATATTTATTTAAAACAATTTTCAGTATGCCACTCACCACACTTATAAATAGCCTCCTCCTCTTCTCTCCTAATCACACCACAAAACAATTAGATTCGTTATAAATATACCCAAATCACATCCAAAGTTATATACACTCATACTTGATTCATTATTTTTGGTAAAAATGCAACCTAGGAACACTTTTGGTGCAATCTTATGGTGGTTACCCGAAGAATATGTAACGATCACCAATGACTACATTTATTTTATTTCATCTCTCACCTACTTAAATTATTTTTAACCAAAGATTATATAATAAAATATATATTTCATATAATAATATGTTGTTATGCTAATTCAATTACAAACAACCATTACCAATTCCATCAAATTGGTTATGAATTCATAATCTATGTGTATGGTGGACTACTGATACATGAAATAATTTCATGTGATCAACCATTACCACCTCTCATGGATAGGTATGATGATTGATATAATTTTTATATATTATTTTTGTAATAATTTTATAAAAATTTATTTATTATATTATATATAACATTTATTAATTTTCATTCTATAGGGGATTCAATAACATTTCTCATGTGTACGGGAAACTACTACATCTTAAAGCGGTGTGATTCGTATTTCACAAACATCTAACATTTAATGTGATAAGGATAATTTTAATCAATATTTGTGAAATAAATTAAATAATATTGATATTAATTACTTATTTTTAATTTATATATATAATATAACATTTTCATTATTATACATCAAAATGTTAAGATTGTTCAGGCATGTGACAACTACCACCATCACACTGATATATGTCACTACTTTATTCGCAATAGCATTGTGGTGATATATATAATAATATATAATGAAAAAATATGTTATATTTCTTTCTATTATAATTTTTTAATGATAAAATATTAGATTATTTTTCCATAATGTCCATTTGAAAATGGAGACGTTTCACATTCATATGTATGGCCTACTATCTGATTGATTGTAACACTTAATTTTTATTAACACTAGTTCATGATTGATTTAAAAGTATAATTTTCGTTATAAATATTATGATTTTTTCATTATTACTATTTTTTAGTATTTTAATTAATAACCTACTTCATAATTATCAACCTACCAAATTCATTTTGGACACATAAGCCCAATATCATCGAAACATATAAATTTAATTTAATTGACAAAGTAATAAAAAATAACATGGTTGTAAATGAAATAAAATTAATAAAAACCATTAAAATAGTTTATAATAAGGTAAATAATTTTCATAAGTTTATTATTCATGTATATAAATAATGTACATGATGATTTGGACAGAAGGTAAGGGTTTGTTGTCTCACTTTTTCTTCTAGAAGACATATCCCATATTCACCACATATATCATTCGTGTTGTGTATGTACTATATCTATTGGGTGTTATATCTTGAATTTTTTAATCTTCATGTTATTTAATATTTTTTTATTTTATTTCTTTTATGGGGATTATGATTCCAAATATAGAAATCAAATAAGGTATCATTCTACAATCTCATTATTAGTTTAGATTATTTAGGTTTACATCTCCCATTGGGGACTTATTTGTAATTTCAATCTTGAAATCAATATATTTTATCCTCCTTTGGGTTTTCACTAAAATTTTAGGAAATATTAATAATTATTATCTATTGGGGAATTAAATTTATTTATAATTTTTGTAATAATAGCTGATCCCATTTTGCGCTTATGACAGAAATCATTTTTCTTATAAAAGTGTTTTTTGCAAATATGTTTAAAAAAAATGTTTTTATCCATTTTCAATGTTATTTATAAATTAAATTTGTATCCATTTTTACGTTTTAATAAATATATTTGAAGGAAAATTCGTTTCATTTTATAAAAAAGAACCATTAATAATTTACTAACAAAGTGAAAGGAATATTTTTTAAATATTCTCAATGTGTATGAAATTTGATGCAGTCAGGACCACTCCTTTTTTTAAGACATACATTTTATGTGTCAATGGTTACATTCAAGTAATTTTTTGTTTTTTATTTTTTATTTATTTTAGATTAAAAAATATTTTTTTTTTAAATTAAAAGTGAATATTCATAATAAATGGTCATAAAGATATTTTTATAGTTTTTTTATTCATCAAAAATAGCAACCCATTATTTTCATCAATATCCTATAGGGATATGTAATATTGAAATCTTTCTTATTATTTTTATGGATGGTTTTTGTTTAGTTTTACTGGGGATGTACTAATTTGATACAACTGATTTCACTCTAGTATTTTTGTGGTTATGTATATAATTATGCAATACAACATTATAAATTAAGTTATAGATATTATACATTTTTATTTGGATAGTTATAATTTTCAGGCTTATGTTTCATGTTTGTAACACCCCAAACTTCTACGGTACGCTTCTCTTTGAATAATGTGATAGCGTCTGTTGTACGCAACATTGAGTTCTAACACACCACAACTAATCAAACTAGCCGTTATGAATAGTAATACGAACTTTTTGAAATTATATATATTTTCTATTTCAAAATGGACTTCATTTTTGGTTTTGGAAGATCGAAATTATCCTAATATGAATTTTTGGTATTTTTCTGAGAACATCCAAATTTTTATGAATAGTGAAAAATACTTAAAAACAACTTTTTTAATCAAAATAATTTATAGTGATAAATTATATTAATGAGTGGTTTTAAAGTATAATTATAATATATTTTTACCATTTTTTCCAATGTTTTCCATTATAATTAATTTCACATTGAAATTGGATATAAACAATTGTCAATCTTTTAATATATATTGTTTCTTAAAAGCACGCTATTTGTTGTGACAGCGGGAATTAATTATAAAATTAATTAATGCCACTTTAATGTTTGGAATTTTTTAAAATAGACATCATTTTTGAATTTTGAATATCAATTATAGCTTACAGTGAAATTTTTGCATTGTTCTGAAAAACATCGATTTTTGATGAATAGTGAAACTACTAAGTGTTTGTTAAAAAACTGAATATTTCATAAAACATAATTTACTGCTTCTATGAATGGAATTTCGAAAATAAGAGAGAAATGGTTAATATCAATAAGTAATATATGGTTCAATTAGATGAAAATAATTTTTGGTGAATAGTAACTTTTTACTTTTATTTACCACGGTTAAAAATAAATAGGGTAATTAAGGGTAAAAATGATATTAATATTACCCTAACACATATCCTAATTCTATTGTAAAATTCTATCTCGACCAAAAACAACCTTAGGAATATAATATTATCATTTAGGTCCACTTGGATTAGATTAGGACATTTATTATTATTTAATTCAAAGAAGAGTTAAAAGAGTTAAAATCAAAGTTTACTAAATAAAACATTTTTAATATAGGGTTATACATAAGATAAATTCGATTGTAAATATTAATTAGAAAGGTAAAAAATATTTCCTACATAATTATATTTTATTTTATAAATTTTAGACATTAAATAAATTAATTTGTTTATGACACAATGATGATGCAGTAATTACCATAATAGTGAAAAATTAAAATAATTGATATTATAAATACCCAAATAAATATAATTCCTGCCTTTTAATGAATTAAAATATTTTTCTAGGATAATATGACATATTAGGATTGATTTATTTAACTTTTTTCAATGTAATCATTCTGTTATAAGTTTCACAAAAATCAACTATTGAATAGTGTCAAAATTGACATTAAAGAGTTTTTAAAAAAATATTATATTATTAATTGATATTAAATTTTTAAAAATCTAAGGTTCGGCCAAGAGACTTAAATAATGATAGTTGTATCATTAATGTACCACTTGGGGGTCTCTTGTATGTATATAGTATGTTTATTAACTATATAATATAAAAATACAAAGTGACATGGTAAATGTCAAACTAATTAACTAAGAGTTAAAACTAAATAATGAGGTTAATATAGTAACCCAAACCTGTATAAATTCTATTGGATGAATGTTTTTCAACCTATACCCACCTTAACCTTTGAATAATCAACTTTGGAGCCATTATATATCGCATATGAATTTATTATAAATTAATATTTCTAGCTTTTCCAAAGGTGCCCCTCACCCATCTTATAAAAGGGCACACCCCCTTCTCATTACCTCACACCTTCAAAGCCATTTGGATCAGCCAACATCTGCCCAAATACTCTCTCAACTTCCCTCACTTCATCCTAGAGGCCTTACTTTATTCATAATGCCATCCTCAGAGCCTTTTTTATCAAATCAAAAGGAAGAACCCGAAGAAGAGGTAATGTTTTCACCACCCTTTTTCAAATTCATTTCATCTTCCACTTCTTCCTCCTTTGTTATTACCATTATAAAATAATAAATCCAGTATATTATATATACTTTTATGTTATTATAAATATGGTATAACCATATTCAGTATTCTATCCATCCTTTGAATAACATGTCACCATACGTGCGTACGTACGGCTTACCGTCTGCACGTCGTGGTGTAATTGTTATTCAATAAATTATTATTTGTATGGGTATAATAATGATGTGTAACTCAGGTAAATAATAAATATAACATGATAATGATTCTGTATATATGATATACCATCCAATTATATATTATTTTAATATCAAAATAATGATATTGTCGCTCGTGCATACGTACGGACTACCGTCTCCATGAACGCGATGAGATTCATTCTCCATCGTATCCATTCAAGTATAATTCTCATTTGATGATTAATAATATCTAAGGACTTCATATAATTCTGGATATTATTAATACACAACCTATCCATGACAAACATGACTTACGTAACAAAACATATAAAGAAAAACGAGTAAGTTAACACCCGAAACAACGATAATACTAAGATATTTTTTACAAATCAATGTTAAAAGATCATATATGATATCATATTAATGTATATGATTCTTGTATAATTTAATAACAATTATTTCACCATTATACAAGAGTTTAACCTACCCCAACCAAGGAAAAGTACAAGGTAAGGGTTATTTCACAATCTCTTCATTATCCGAGGTTGTTTATACGGAATAATCTACTGGGATCTCTTTATCATCCTCATCCATGTTTCTTAAAAATGAATTTCAAAACATTTTTAATATTTACTAGAATATGGGTTAAAGTAATTTATAACCTTGTTTGACTTTTTATAAGAGGTTTATAAAGGAATATTTCCGTCGTTTTCCAAAGAAGGTGCTTTTTAACCTTTTTGAAAAAATTAAGGTAAGAATGTTTTTTTTAACTTATACGGCAGGTGCGGCTATTTTCCGCCGTTATAAAATTGTCGAAGCGTACCTTACAAGATTATAAGAAAATTTTAAATGAAAATGTTTTATTTTATAAATATATTACTCTTAAATGATTTCAAAATAGAAAGAGATATTTCCATAAAAAGATTTTTGATTTCATCTATGTCAACATCCTTTGATGGATTTTACGCTTATTTGAAGTTGATTTATTATGATACAAAACTTCTATATTGTATTTAAGGTTTTGTGATATGTTTTATTGTGGATGTGATATTTTTATACCATTCATGGTTTATGGTGAAAGTATTGAAATTTCGTATGCTATTTTTAATACGAATTTTTAAGTTATGTTTAAACCTTTTCATATGTGAATGCATTGGACTTAATATGTGACGGGTGGAGCCCAGTATAGCTCGTCGATGCATCGGTAGGTCTCATGAGACAAACTAGTGTCTTGGCACAAGGCCTTGACAAAATCTTATTTGTAGTCTTGGCACGAAGCCTTGGCTATGTGGTTATGATAGTCTGGAATTATGCATTCCATCATTATGAAAGTGGTTGTTGATATTGCATGTGATAATTCGATTAGTAGAATATCCATGTGAATAAGTAAATGGCACTACATCATTTTATTTTTTCTATACTATTTTTAAGTTCAAGTCTAAAAGGATTTTGTTTTAGTTATACTCTACCTTAAATGTTTATTCTTATTTACGAAAGTTTCCGCTCTATTTTTATCCTTACTGGGCATTTGAGTTCACTCTTTTTCTATGTTTGATTTTTCCCAGGATGTGAAGAAGTAAATTCTAAATGACCAGCAGGGATAGTATGAGGGGATAAGAGTGTGGAATATGGACACTATGTTGTTGTTGTTTTCATTTTTATGATTTAATGTAAAACTTCATGAATATATCTAGTGTTTCCAAGGCTACTAAACCAATCGGTCTTTCGAGATTTGATCTTTCTTGTGATCATGCCAATGTTATGTAATAATGCACCAACTATGGCTAACTGGGGTCGGGGCATTACAGTTGGTATCAGAGGAATTTTAGTACAAACATTGGAAGCTAGTTTTAGATAAACTCTGATTAGAGCACATAGATTTAAGATGGACTCTGAGGATTATTATAGAAGAACATCCTAGAATTATGGTATTGTAGAGATTTTGTGAGTTTTCCGAGCAATACATCCCTGTCTGGATACGATCAGGTAGAGGCGGCTCTAGCATAGATGTACCTAGGGGTAAAACCTGAAAACACTGCTTTGAGCTAGACTCGAACGGGAACTGGTGCATGACAATGGGCCTTGCTGCACTCTTGGTTACGACACTCCTGGGGGATATGCTTAGGATAACTCTCATTTTCTTTACAAATCATTATGAAGTTCTTATGAGTATATACTTCCTCAAAGAAAACATTCTTATGATTATGGATTATATCTATAAATAGTTCAATTTATGTTATGTGTTTTGTAAGTATGGGATTATGTATTTTGATTCATAAACTGATCTAGTTTATACCATTGTTTATAAATGGAGCCTAGTGGAAGAAATGGAAATTGTATCAATGCACGCACTCCATGTAGGGATTTCCCTCCTACTCAATATAATTATAGTGGAGCTGGTGATGCAACTGATGCCGATCAGCTAATCACTATACTGGGACAACTTACTCGTGTTATGACTAATAACCTTACCCGTATGGAGCACCCTGATACACAGCTTGGAGGATCAATGTTAGATCGCTTCCTGAGGCAACAACCACCAATGTTTAATGGGAGTAAAAATCCCTTAGTAGCTGAGCAATGGATATTTTCCCTAGAGAAAATATTTCAGGCTTTGGGGAGTAGTGAAAGGGAAAACGTTATCATGGAAGATTACCGCCTCACTAGAGATTCTGATCAATGGTGGTCATTGATTCAAAATAAGAAGGAAGATGATGAAGTATCAAATATGTAATAGAGCGAGTTCAAAGATCTGTTTTTAGAAAAATAATTTCCTCACGACCATCGAGCAGAAATGGAAAGGCTATTTCTGAGTCTAAGACAAAAGGAGGATGAGAATGTCACAAAGTATGAGGCTAACTTTACAAGGTTAGCAAGGTATGCTGGAGATTATATATGTAACCCAAGAAGTAATATTGATCATTTCTTTTATGGGTTAAAATCATTTCACTGTCAAGCATTAGTATCACAATCCTTCTAGTCGTACGAAGACATTGTCTCATGTGCTATCAAGAACGAAAAGGAATTCCCTATGTCTTATGACTTTAAAGCAATGCAAGAGAAGAAGAGATTTTCTGATCAATCTGGGAATGTAAATAACCGGAAGGAGGGAAATGTTGAATATCCATCCTTTGGTAAATGTGGGAAGAAACACCCAGGTACTTGCTTGAAGGGAACGGGAGTCTGTTACAAGCTTGGTGAAAAAGGCCACCAAACTCGTGATTGGAATGGGAATAAAGAAGCTACCAATGTTCAGTTCTACAATTGCAGGGAGATGGGGAATTATGCAAATGAATGTCCTAAGCGTCAGGGGAACATACCTCAGAAAATGCCAAGGGATCAAGGCCAAGATTATGTTATCACTACTGCTCAGGTAGAAGCTCTGAAAGACGTGGTGGTAGGTAATTTAATGGTTTCCACAAGATTAGAAAATGCATTATTTGATTCTGGATCATCACATTGTTTCATATCTTCCCAGATTCCTAAGAAAATTAGATATTTCCAATTTGATTTAACAAGAGAGTTTTCAGTTAAAACTCTTAAGAGAAGTATCATTGCAACAATATTTTGTGTGTCAATCCCCATTAGAGAAAATAAATGTTCTTTATCTGCTGATCTCATCGTAATTCGTATGATTGAGTTTAATATAATCCTCAGTATGGACTGGATTTCGGACTATGACGCAAAGATTTATTATAAGAAGAATGAGGTTACGATTATTGATGATGATGATAAGGAACACCTTATCTTTAGATCAGAATCATCACTGCCTAATTCTTATCAATATCCACCCCCAGTAGCTCAACTAAATTCAATTATTGAAGAGGAAGAGAATGAAATAACTATGGGTGAGGAAAGGAATGTTCAAATAGAGGATGTACCTGTTCTGAAGGAATATGTAAATGTATTTCCGGAAGATTTACCTGGACACCCCCCAGAATGAGATGTTGAGTTTTCCATTGATTTAATTCCTGGAACAAGGCCTATATCGAAGACCCCTTATAGAATGTCCACTGTATAATTATTTGAACTAAAAAAACAACTAGAGTAATTGAGTAATAAAGGATTTATTCTACCTAGTATTTCTCCATGGGGAGCCCCTGTTCTTTTTGTTAAAAAGAAAGATGGATCCATGAGGTTATGTATCGACTACAGGGAGATCAATGCTATAATAATAAAGAACAAGTATCCCCTACCTCGCATTGATGATTTATTTGACCAACTACATGGAGCTCAATACTTTTCAAAGATTGACCTTCGATCTGGATACCATCAGTTGTGTGTGAAGAAGGAAGACATTCCGAAGACAGCATTTCGAACCAGGTACGGGCATTATGAGTTTACAGTAATGCCTTTTGGATTGACTAATGCACCCACTGTATTCATGGATCTGATGAATAGAGTTTTCAAGGAATATCTTGATGAATTTGTGGTGGTATTTATTGATGATATCATGGTATAATCAAAAAGCTACGAAGATCATGAAAATCACTTGAGCATTATCTTTAAGACTCTACGAAGACATGAATTATATGGGAATGTTTAGCAAGTGTGAATTATGGCTTCAGGATATTTTTTTTCTTGGCCATATTGTCTATAAAGATGGAATCTATGTTGATCCTTCTAAGACCACGGCAATCCAAGAATGGCAAGCACCTACGAATATAACTGAGCTACGTAGTTTTATTGGTTTAGCAGGTTATTATCGACATTTCGTCCAGAATTTTTCCCGATTGGATAACCCATTAATGAAGCTCGCACGTAAAGGGCTTAAATTTTTTTGGACAAAAGAGTGTGAAGAATGTTTTGAATAACTGAAGAGAAGATTAGTCATTGCTCCTATATTGACTCTACCATCGGGGAATGATGGGTTCGTTATTTATAGAGATGCATCGAAGAAAGGACTTGGTTGGGTCCTTATGCAGAATGATAGGGTTATTGCCTATGCATCACGACAGTTGAAAATTCATGAACAAAACTATCCTACTCATGATCTCGAGTAAGAAGCTTTGATCTTTTCTTTGAAGATATGGAGGCACTACCTCTATGGTGAAAAATGTGAGATTTATACTAATCATAAGAGTTTGAAGTATATTTTCTCACAAAAAAAACTCAACATGAGTCAAAGGATATGGCTTGAATTACTAAAGGATTATGATTGTATGATACACTACCACCCGGGGAAAGAAAACAAGGTGGCAGATGATTTGAGCAGAAAAGACCACTGAGTATTGAACGTGATGAGAATTGGAAGGGATCCAATTATCATAGATCTAGTGAAGATGGACGTGGGAATAACCAGGGAAGGTGAAACATCAATGATTTTTCAAATGGTTGAAAAACCATCTTTACTAGAAAGGATTAAGAGTTTTCAGACTGATGATGGAGAATTTCAACAGAAGATTAAAGCTATGAATGATGTGAGATTGAGAGATTTTGTGTATGAAAATGGAATCTTGAAATTCGGGAAGAGGCTTTGTGTTCCTAATATACCTGATCTAAAAAGGGAATCGTTGGATGATGCTCATAGTTCCAATTTCTCTATACACCCTGGGAGCACCAAAATGTATAGAGATTAGAAGGAACATTTTTGGTGGGACAACATGAAGAGGGAGATTGCCAATTTTTTGTCAAGATGTATGGTTTGTCAACAAGTGAAAGCTGGAAGGAAACAGCCTGGTGGAGTATTGCAACCTCTTCCCATACTTGAGTGGAAATGGGACAATATTACGATGGACTTTGTCATGGGGCTACCAAAGACTCCTAGAAGGAACGATTCAATATGGGTCATTGTTGATCATGTTACCATGTCAGCACATTTTCTTGCTATAAGATAATATCTACCACTGGAATGTCTAGCAAGACTATATATTAATGAAGTTTTGAGACTTCATGGAGTACCCTTATTGATTATTTCTGATCGTGATCCCCATTTTACTTCAAGATTCTAGAAGAGTCTTAAAAAATCCCTGGATACAGAACTTCATTTGAGTACTGCCTACCACCCTCAGACAGACGGACAATCAAAACAGACTATTCAAACCTTAGAAGACATGCTGAGATCTTGTTCACTTGACTTTCAGGGTATGTGGGATCAATATTTACCTTTGGTATAATTTTCCTATAACAATAGATTCCATTCTAGTATTCAGATGGCACCATACAAAGTGTTATATGGAAAGAGATGTCGTACACCAACCTGTTGGGATGACGTTGGTGATAGAAAACTTGTAGGTCAATAACTGGTAGAGGAAACAATGGAAAAGGTGAAGGTAATCTAAAATCACATCAAAGTAGCTCAAAGTAGGCAGAAGAGCTATGCTGATAATCGAAGAAAGGATTTGGAATTTCAAGTTGGTGATCATGTTTTCTTGAAGGTATCTCCATGGAAGGGAGTCATTCATTTTGGTAAGAAAGGTAAATTGAGTCTCAGGTACATCGGACCTTTCGAAATTCTAGAACGAATTGGGTTTGTAGCTTACCGATTGGCAATGCCGCCAAGTCTCTCCAAAGTTCACGATGTCTTCCACGTATCTCTATTGAGGAAATACATGCCTGACCCAACGCATGTACTCACCTATGAGGAATTAGAACTGGAACCCGAACTGCCTTCTTGCGAAGAGCCCATCAAGATTCTTGATACAAGAGAACAAGTACTGAGAAACCGGATGACGCGCCTGGTAAACGTTTTATGGAGAAACCATAAGATGGAAGAGGCAACGTGGGAACCTGAGGAACTTATGATGAAGAACCACCCGAGTCTTTTCATGTGGTAGTATTCTGGAAATTTCGAGGACGAAATTATTTGAAGGAGGGGAGAATGTAATACCCCAAACTTCTACGGTATGCTTCTCTTTTAATAACGCGATAGCATGTGTTGTACGCAACATAAAGTTCTAACACACCACAACCAATCAAACTAGCCGTTATGAATAGTAATACCTACTTTTTGAAATTATATATATTTTATATTTCAAAATGGACTTAATTTTTGGTTTCGGAATATCGAAATTATCCTAAGATGAATTTTTGGTATTTTTCTAAGAACATCCAATTTTTTTGAATAGTGAAAATACTTAAAAACAACTTTTTTAATCAAAATAATTTATAGTGATGAATTTTATTATTATGTGGTTTTGAATTATAATTAGAATATATTTTTACCATTTTATCCATTGGTGTTCATTATAATTAATTTCACTTTGAAATTGGATATAAACAATTGTCAATCTTTTAATATATATTGTTTCTTAAAAGCACGCTATTTGTTGTGACAGCGGGAAATAATTATAAAATTAATTAATGAAAATTTATGATTGGAATTTTGTAAAATAGACATCATTTTTGAATTCGGAATATCAATTATAGATTAGTGTGAAATTTTGGCATTGTTCTGAAAAACTTCAATTTTTGATGAATAGTGAAACTACTAAGTGGTAGTTAATAAACTGAATTTTTCATGAAACTTAATTTTACCGCTTCTGTGAATGGAATTTCTAAAATCCGAGAGACACGATTAATATCAAGAAGTAAAATGTGGTTCAATGAGATGAAAATATTTTTTGATGAATAGTAACTTTTTACTTTTATTTACCACGGTTAAATGTAAATAGGGTAATTAAGGGTAAAAATGATATTAATATTACCCTAAAACATGTCCTAATTATATTAGACATGTGTATCTCGACCAAAAACAACCTTAGGAATAAAATATTATCATTTAGGTCCACATGGATTAGATTAGGACATTTATTATTATTTAATTCAAAGTAGAGTTAAAAGAGTTAAAATCAAAGTTTACTTACTAAAACATTTTTAATATAGGGTTATACATAAGATAAATTCGATTGTAAAAATTCATTATAAAGGTAAAACAGTTTCTTACATAATTTTTTTTTATTTATAATTTTTAAACATTAAATAATTAAATTTATTTATGACTCAATGATGATGCAGTAATTACCATAATAGTGAAAAATTAAAATAATTGATATTATAAATACGAAAATAAATATAATTTGAGACTTTTAATGAGTTAATCTAATTTTATAGGATAATATGACATATTAGGATTGATTTAATTAACTTTTTTCGAAGTAATTATTCTGTTATAAGTTTCACAAAAATAAACTATTGAATAGTGTCAAAATTGACATAAAATAGTTTTTAAAACAAATATTATATTATTAATTGATATTAAATTCCTAAAAATCTAAAGTTCGGCCAAGAAACTTATATCATGATAGTTTTATCATTAATTGACCACTTGGGGGTCTCTTGGATGTATATAGTATGTTAAATAACTATATAATATAAAAATAAAAAGTGACATGGTAAATGACAAACTAATTAACTAAGAGTTAAAACAATAAGATAAGGTTAATATAGTAACCCAAACCTGTCTAAATTATATTGGTTGAATGGGTTTCAACCTATCCACACCATAACCTTTTAATAATAAACTTTGGAGCCATTAGAAACAGAATATAAATTTATTATAAATAAATATTTCTAGATATTCCAAAGGTTCCCCTCACCCCTCTTATAAAAGGGCACTCCCTTTCTCATTACCTCACACAGTAAAAGCCTTTTGGCTCGGCCAAACTCTACCCAAATACTCTCTAAACTTCTCTCAATTCATCCTATATGCCTTCCTTTAGTCAAAAATCCATCCTAAGAGTTGTTTTGATCAAATTAAAAGGAAGAACCCGAAGAAGGGGTAATGTTTTCACCACCCTTTTTCAAATTCATTTCTTCATCCACTTCTTCCTTCTTTGTTATTACCATTCTAAAATATTAACTCAAGTATCTTATATATAATGTGATGTTATTATAAATATGGTATAACCATATTCAGTATTCTATCCATCCTTTGAATAACATGTCACCATACGTGCGTACGTACGGCTTACCGTCTCCACGTCGTGGTGTAATTGTTATTCAATATATTTTTATTTGGATGGGTATAAAAATGATTTTTAATTCATGTAAATAATAAATATAACATGATAATTATTCTGTATATATTATATACCATCCAATTATATATTATTTTAATATCAAAATAATTATATTGGTGCTCGTGCGTACGTACGGACTACCGTCTCCACGAACGCGATGAGATTCATTCGCCATCGTATCCATTGAAGTATAATTCTAATTTGATGCTTAATAATATCTATGAACATTATATAATTCTGGATATAATTAATATACAACCTATCCATGACAAACACAGCTTATGTAATAAAACATATAAAAGAAAACGTGTAAGTCAACAACAGAAACAACGATAATACTATGATATTATTAACAAATCAATGTTAAAAGATCATATATGATATCATATTAATGTATATGATTAATGTATAATTTAATAACAATTATTTCACCATTATATAGGAGGTTAACCTACCCCAACCCTAGATAATTACACGGTAAGGGTTATTTGACAATCCCTTCGTTATCCGAGGTTGTTTATACGTAATAATCTACTGGGATCTCTTTATCATCCACATCCATGTTTCATAAAAATCAATTTCAAAACATTTTTACTAAATACTAGATCATGGGTTAAATTAATTTATACCTTTGTTTAAATTTTTATAAGATGTTTAGAAAGGAATCTTTCCTTCGTTTTCCAAACAAGGTGCTTTTTAACCTTTTCGACAAAATTAAGTTAAGAATGTTTTTTTAACTTATATGGCGGGTGCGGCTATTTTCCACCTTTATAAAATCGTCGAAGCTTCCCATACAAGATTATAATAATATTTTCAAAGAAATTTTTTTATTTTATAGATATATGACTCTTAAATTATTTCAAAATATAATGATATATTTCTCTAAAAAGAGTTTTGATTTCATCTATTTCAACATCCTTTGATGGATTTTTTGCTTTTTTGAAGTTGATTTATTATGATACAAATCTTCTATATATTATTGAAGGTTTTTTGATATGTTTGACTATGGATGTGCTATTTTTATACCATTCATGGTTTATGGTGAAAGTATTTACATTTTGTATGCTAGTTTTAATAGGAATTTTTATGTTATGTTTAAAACTTTTCATATGGGAATGCATTGGACTTAATATGTGACGGGTGGAGCTCGTTATAGCTCCTCGATGCATTGGTAGGTCTCATGAGACAAACTAGTGTCTTGGCACAAGGCCTTGACAAAATATTATTTGTAGTCTTGGCACGAGGCCTTGGCGATGTGGTTATGATAGTATGGAATTATGCATTCCATCATTATGAAAGTGGTTATTGATATTGCATGTGATTATTAGATTAGTTGAATATCAATGTGAATAAGTAAATGGAATTATTAAATTTTATTTTTTCCATGCTATGTTGAAGTTAATGTTTAAAAGGCTTTTGTTTTAGTTATACTTTGCCTTAAATATTTATTATTATTTACGAATGTTTCCTCTATATTTTTATCCTTACTGGGCATTTGATCTCACCCCTTTTCTATGTTTTATTTTTCCCAGGATGTGACGAAGTAAATTATGAATGACCTGCAGGGATAGTATGAGGGGATAAGAGTGTGGAATATGGATACTATTTTGTTGTAGTTTTCATTTTTATGATGTAATGTAAAACTTCATGAATATATCTACTGTTTCCAAGGATACTAAACCAATCGGTCTTTCGAGATTTGATCTCTCTTATGATCATGCCAATGTTATGTAATAATGCACTGACTCTAGGTAACTGGGGTCAGGGCGTTTCAAAGTTCATGTGATGATTTATGTGTAATTATTTGAAAATTATTTATCACTTATATGTTATTATCAAGTTATTGATTAAATGAAAATTATTTTATCTATTTACCTTATAATATTAATTATGATTTATTTATTCATAACATTTTTCTTGTAATCCTACCGTTACTGACTATCTGAGATCACCCCATTTAATGTTTTATTTTCCCTATAAATGATGAAGTTATTTGTGGCTGTTATATAGGGATACACTAAGGGTAACAATGGCCTTCTCAATGGAAATTATTTTTTTATTTTATATTTTAATAAGTAATGATAATTTGAAGTATGTGTTTGGTTTATAATGACTACATTAAAATTTGGTCCACTGGGACATGAATCCTTATATCTTATTCAAGTTTAACAATGAAGATACCATCATTGGGATACTATGTATGGGGTTCATATAGATGGTATTAGATGATATTTATTAGAAACTATTTTAACTAGATTAAGGATATTATAGATTATAAAAAATAAACTTATGATAGTGTTGAGGATAAGTATAGAAAACATTTTAATAATTTGGTACGGAAGATATTATATATTTTTTAAAATAATATACAACCATATATAGGAACTACATGTGTACATGGTTGTGGAATAGATTTACATAGGGGTAATAACTCTAAGAAGAGTGAATTGGGCTTGACCAGATCATGACCAGGTGCATAAAAATATGCCGAACATTACACATAGATTGACACTCTTGGGGGATATTCTTAGGTTAACTAAAATTTCCATTTGAAACCATTATGATATACTTTAATGTATTTTTATAATATAAAATTATTTCCAAATAAACAATGTTTAGGATTATGATATAATCTATGCATTAATTTGTCAATTTTTTGTTAATTATTTCACATGTTCTAAGACTATAATTATTTTTCATAATGTTATGATCCAATATAGTGAATTTCATTATTTAGAAATTTAACATGTTAGAAGGAATATAAATAATATTAATCCATGTACTCAATGTAGGGATTTCCTCCATGTAAAAGATAATCATGTTGGATTTGGATTCATAGATTGAACTGATCAAATTATAACAATATTAGGGAAATTTAATCAGGTTGTGAGTAATAACCATTCCCGTATAGAGAATCATATTGATCCAATATGTAGGGTAATGATTTTAGACCTATTTTTTCCTTGGAAACCTCCATAAACTAGTGGGACTACAAATCCATTGAAGTTGAATAAGGGATAAGTTTGTATGGTAATATATTTCTCACTATAAGAAGTAATCATGGGAAGATGTTTAAACAGATGTTTATAGTCTCTCATGTGATGTGGTTCAATGGTGTTAATTAATTCAAAACACTATGTTTAAATAAATTTAATATATATGGAATTGAAGGATTTTAATGTAATATTTTGGAAAAAAAAATTACCATTGTGATCAATAAGAGGATACGGAAATAAAATTCATCAATATATGTCCAATATAAGAGGAAAGTGTTACTATGTATGAATCAAAATTTACATGTTTATTAGAGAATTAAACACACTAAATATGTAATCCCAAGGGAAATTTTAACTATTTCTTTGATGGGAATAATCCAATTGTGTTAAAGTCAATAATATCCCAAGAATTATCATAATTTAGGGAAAAAATATCATTTCCTATCAAAAAAGATATATAATTTTCTATGTATTATTCCATTAAAGAGATGAAAGGGAATAAGATGATGGAATAAAAAAATTGGATAATGGGAGGAATGTAAAGAAACTTTTTTTAATATGTGAGACTTGTGAATAGAAACATCTTGGTACAAGCTTAATAGGAAAAATAGTTTTCTTAGACTATGGAGAAAAATGCCCTCACGCTCATGATTTCATGAGAAATAATGATTATTCAAATATTAAATTCTTTCACTATAAGGATAACGAAGACTCAAAAATAAAATCCACAACATTAATTAAGACATACCAATAATATATATAAGGGTTTTAGGTAAGGATTATGATTTAACAATGGATAGAATTGTATGATTATTGTGCCTGTGTATTTTGATCAGTGAAATATATTGTAAAATCATTTTATAAATGTAATTTTGGTAAAAAAATCATGAATAGTGAAAGGAATATACCATAGTACCATTTTTCAAATTATATTAGAGAATATGATGAATGGTATCTATGACTCAAAAAAGTGATTTAGTAACATGTTGAACATCATGTAAAAATAGAATTTTTGGATGATATCACAAAATATTTTTCCATTGTTGGGAAAATAATTATAAATAAGTGTTTAGGAAGTCATTAGTAACAATTAAGGTTTATCAGATATTTTATCATGATTTAATTGTGATCTATTGAAATTTATTAAAATTATATGAATTATATTAATAAGGTTTTATAAAAATATATTTCGTATGACAACACATGACATATGGAAAGGATGTGATTCTTGTATCCATTTACTGAACGATGATATGGGTCTTTCTCCTACCACTAGACTACATAATTTACTAGTTAATAAGTTATTTTTTATTTAAACAATATTATGTTAAAATATTAATGATGAAACCATGTAATTATTATTGATGGTTATAAATTAATGTTTTATTTTTAATAAATTTTATAAACCTTATAGTTTTTGGGATAATAGTTTGAGGTAAAAAGAATGACTTTTCACTCAATTTTGTGATCTTATAAACTGTTGGAAGTGAATATTAGTGCCTCAGACAGAATATTTATTATTTTTCATATTCATATAATATATTAATCCTTGAATTTTATATTTATTAATGGATAACCAAAGGATAAAAATGTGATTAAAAATCAACCGAGTAAGTATATATACTTATAGTATTACACAGTAAAATAATTCATCGTCATTATGAAAAGAATATTTAAATTAAATTATCTCTTATTTGAATCAGTTATATTGAATATATTTTCTTTTATATAATCATATATTCTTTTTAGATACACAACATTCCATAATGAATTCACTATTTTGTGGTCATTGACCTATATTATGCACTATAACTATTTTTTTCTTCAATGTTCATTTCTACACATTCCAGCAATGTTATCGAATAGGAAAACCAGTTTATGATTCATTTTAGATGACCTTCATATTTTTATTTCCTATCTAATTATGTGGATATTTTATTTAAACTTCTAACAACAAAGCTTTTTCAAAAACTTTGTTTCCAAATATAAATTTCTTTATTAACGATATCATGTTTAAATGGAAAAGACATAATTTATGTAAGGTTGGGAGAATGTAACACCATAAAATTAAAAAATAAGAATATTTTATTTTATATCATGTTTGAGATGAAGCAACATTCTTGGAATATAATATAACATCCTAATAAATTATTTTATTTTTATTTTATAAATTAACACAATATCTTTAGTGGAATTTGATGCACTCAACACCAACATTAAAAAAATACAATATTATAAATAGTATTTAGAAATATAGATTATAAAGTGTAAATTATGTCAGAAGGTACAAATATTAGTATAAAAATATGAAAATTGTTTTTATCCATTGAATATAAATAAAATAAAAAAAAATTAAATAAAAAAAATTATTTTTCGACTAACAATATTTTTTGGAAAGATAGATCAGTCATCCATTGTGCAGATTATTTAAGATTTGTTATCTCTATTAGAAGAATAATTTTCAAAATGAGAATTAATTTTCAAAATAATAATTTCAAATTATATTTATAGTTAATTTTGGATATTTTTCTCAAGACATTCAATTTTTTGAATAGTAAAAAACAATATTTTAATTCAAAAATTCCTTTTGGTTAAAATTATTTTCAATGTACAGATATCATAGAAACAAGTTTCAAATTTACTATAGAGAAATTATATATATATATATATATATATATATATATATTAACCCAATTTATTTCATTTTCTTGAATTTAATATATAATTTTCATATTATAAATGGAAAATGTTTCAAAATTTCCTCTTTGAAAACTTTTTTTCACATCACATTCGTAGGAATAATTTTAAATTAATTTTTACCAAATATTTGAATGTAATTTTGTAAAATGGATTACAAATTTTTAATTATAATAATTTATTTTATCTGATATGATCGACGTAATTTTTTACTAACATAAATAGTTAAAATAAAAATAATTATTTACCTTAATTATGGAGAAAATGAATTTAACTGGGGTTAAACTGAAAATATAATGTTTAAAATGACATAATATCATACCTAAAAATTTTTTTGGGAATATTTTGACCTTATAATGTATATAGATAAGAATATCCCTTTTTAGACCCATGTCGAATGTGAAAAACGTGTGTAAACATTTTTCTTTTCTAAAATTACTAGTATGCCACTCACATCACTTATAAAAGGCCACAACCACTACTCTCTTCCTAATACTGTAAAACCCATTTGGATATACCTAGACTTTAGAAAATAACATTAAAAATTACCTACTATCTTCATATATGGCTTATTATGGGAATAAATCTAGCCTATGAAGTATTTGGTTGCAAACCTATGGAGGTTACAAGAGGAAGATTTATCATTATTATACGATAATTTTTATAATATTTACACCTCCACCACCTTGAATTTTTATTTAAAAATATTTATATAATATCCTATGTGTCATAAAAATACTTATATTTTATAATAGTGATTTACTTACCTAAAACCATCCACGTATTCATCAAATCGGTTATGAAATCATCATTCTTGTATATGATAAACTATTGCCTCATGAACCGATCTCATTCATTATTCCATTACCTCCTCCCTTGGTTGGGTATGATGATGGATATAATTTCAATATAATATAAGTATATAATTATTAAAAAATTGGATTAATTATAAAAAAAATAAATTTTTTACTACCAATTCATTAGGGGACACAATAATGTCACTAATGTTCATGTAAACCTACAACAACATTTGTATACATGTGGACTACATAATTCAAGAAGTCACATGACTCTCTTTTCATAACCACACCTCATGTATGGTACATGTTAATATATTTAAATAAATAATACATTTTATATAATGTAATGATAATTCCTTAATGATAAAATATTAATTACCATATATCCTCTTGGTTATTGGAAAATGGAAATGTTACACATGTGTATGTATGAACTATATTCCCCCCCGATGTAATGTTGGTTCTCACTTAGCCATAAAGTGATTTTTATGGTGGGTTCTCACAAAACCAAAAATGTTTCAAAAATAAAAAATAAAAAAAATCTACCTCACATTCCCCCTGATAGTAACATAGTTTTGTTTTCATAATAAACCATAATAATTTATTTTAAAAGTATAATTGATCTATAAATATTATAATTATTTCATGATTATTATAAAATATAATTTTAAATAATGTCCACCTTGACCATAGTTAACCTACCAAATTTATTTTGAAAATAGAAACCAATTATCATTGAAACATCTAATGTAAACATTGTTAAAAATGTTATCATATATAACATAGTATTTAGTGAAATAAACTGAATAATAAAATTGAAAATATTCCTAATAATTTAAAGGATTAACATAATTTAATTATTTAGGAATATAAAGATCATGTGTGACTTGTCACAATAAAGGTATGGGTATCTCATATCACTTTTACGTCCATGATACATAGACCATATTCACCACGTATTTCATTTTAATTGTTTTATATACTACCCATTTTTATGTTTTATCATTAATCTATTTATATTCATGGTATTAAATTTTACATTAAAATTTCTCTCATACATTGATCTTATGATTAAATTTCCAAAAAAATGTGATAATTGCTTAATTCACAATCTAATCATTATTATAGATTATTTATTTTTTTGTTTCCCTTAGGAGAATTATAGGATATTTATACCTTGAAATCATTATAATTTCAACTCATATAGTTACTATTGTACAATTTAATCAATAGTACATTTTTCCCACTCTTTGGTACTTAAAATGAAATAGAAGTATTTTTAATAAAATCTGACTACATTCTCACTCATCGATTATAAATCCTATTTCATAAAAAATTGTTTACTAAATAAATTCAAAATTATAAGAAACCATTTTTCCAATTGATTTAGCTAATATATTTTTACACATTTTTAATTTTGTTAAAATTTTAGGAATGTAATCATCCAGGTATTTTCAAAACAAGGCCCTTTTGGATATTGTATTATAAGTGAAAGAAATATTGGTTTTAACATACTCAACATGAATGGAATGTCCTTAATTCATGACCAATAAATTATTTAAAATATCCATTATAATATTTAGATGTTATTTTCAAGTAAATTTACATTCTAGATATTATATGAACTTTTATTTTTAAAAAATTTAGTTTCAAAGTGAAAATTATTGTTTCTTCTAGAATGATCTAAATGATATTTATATTCATCAATGACATAATCCTTTAATTTTCAATATGATCCACTGGGGATATTTTATACCTATTTTATACTTATTCTTTATATGGAATTTTTTGATCATTTTTACTAGGGATCTACAATTTTAATACAATTCATTTTACTTTGGATGGATTATGATGATTTTTATTGATTGAGGAAAGTATATTCATATCATATGATAGTTTATATATGAATTTTTATGTGAAATATGTTTCAAAACGACTATATTTGGTATGAATTATAAAAAATAATTGATAGGTGTGTCTCATAATAGCCTCCCGATGCATCATTATTACTAAGGAGACAAAATAGATTTGGTTATGGCATATAAATTACCTTTTTATATAGATGCCATGGAAGAATGCCTCGATGGTGTTAGATGACTTAGTTTAAGGCCTTAATCGTATATTTATATTTACACTATTATTAATTCCATAAATTTGAATTCAGTTATTGAAATTCAATTAGATTATTTGTTTAATCTTATTATCTATGGTTATGTATCAAGATCATGTTTTTTTATATGGATTTTTACCATCATCATTTATTAATTCCATAATACGATAATGTTATTGATTAAATAGAATGTGATTCATTTATATAAACTTTATTATTTATTATGAATCATTTATTTGTTCATCTCATTGTATTCCAACTTGATACTGAGCATTTGAGCTCACCCCTTTCTTCGGTTCTTGTACAGACTCGTCATTAATAATTACAAAAGAGAGTGAATTTATACAAAAGTTATAATTCTTACAATCACGAATAAATTTTTACTTTATATTATTTTTGAAGATGTAAATAAAATATTTCGTAAAAACTCATATATTCCATTGTGTATAATTTTAATCTATCCATTTTATTCACAATTTGAATATTTTATGGAAAAGAATAATTTCTTTTCTAAAAAAGTGTTGACAAATTTAAACTTGAATTCTCCTTTTATGTTACCCTTTTTTAAATTATGTGAATTTAATTAAAACATGGGATGAAAATAAAATTATTAGTAATTGAAATAATATAAGAAAACTATTATTCTAGTGAAAAACATAAAAATAGATTAAAACACCTTTCTTAAAAACATACATTTTCATGCGATAAGATATTTTTTCCTTACAAAAATTCATTATCTAACCATTTGATAATAATAATATTTTTATAAAAAATAATTAAAATTCATGAAAATGATATGTTGGTTTCTTGGGAAATCATTTTATATATCACTTTTACCAATAGAATAACCAATATGGTCCACTTTCTTCTTTGGAGTACCCAATGCATTTGAGGTTATAACATAACTACCCGTCGATGGTTTATCATGGAATAACTAATATTTTGTTAATAATGTCACCACCGATCATCATAAATAATTCCCATGAACCATAAAATTATCATAAAATAAAAACTCATTCATTAAAACAACTAATTAAAGAAAAAACCTTTTTATTTTGAAATCACCGATTAAACACTATAAGCTAAACACATATAAAAGATTGTTTAAAAATAAGTATGAAAAAATTAATAATCACTGAATTATTTATTCAGGATAATAGGAAAATAATATCTTTTTGTATAACATTAAAAAAATTACTTATACATTTTAAAATTGAGTTGAATGAAGAACATCAATAGAGGTTTTTAATAAATAAGATCCATAACATTGAGTAAAAATCATGAAATATGTTTTTTATTACTAAATAATAAACTTCCTTTAATATTATACTTTATTAAGAAACCTATTCAGGTTTATTATTAATTATATATCACTTATTAGTATGTTATATATAAATACATAATCACTTATGTTCACATTTGACATTTTGACTTTATTTGGTTCAAAAATCAAAAAAGTCATCAGTAATTTTACTATAGTGAAAAATGATATTATTCCCTCATATAATTAATAATTATTAGGAAATAATATTCATTTTTTTACATAAGTTATTATCAAAATTCGTATCAATAAATATATTTATGAAAAATGAATAACTAAATAATCACAGAAACAATAGACCAAATGTACGCATGATCAATGTTTCTATTGTAGAAAATAATTATAAAAAGAATGTATGTATTACTTTATCATTAAAAAATGTATATACTATAAAAATATAATATTATTTCTATATATATACATGTATATATCATCAATGTGATGTGGTTACGAAAAATGAATCAAATAGCTTTATGGATGTGGTAATCCTCACATACACACAAACGATGTTATCATTTTTTAATTCAGGGGAAGGTTATGATGTAAGTTATTTATTATGTTTTAAAAATAATAATTTTTTCATCACTATCATATATAAAATTAACCTTCTTCATTATAACCAGCACTGAGAGATGATGGTGAAAAAAAATTATATTGGTTCATGAGGTTGTAGTCTGGCATATACAAGAATAATGGATTCTTTTTATATTTTATGGAATTTGATTTAGATATATTTAATTAAAAACTCATAAAAACATATCATTATATGTTTTATAATTTATTTATTATATTCTTTTAGTTGTATAATTCTTGTAGGATGTGGAAGAAGAAAAATTTATAAAATTAAAAAAAAAAATTATACATCTTCTTTGAAAAACAATCTTTTGATAACACCTTAAGGCCACTAAAGATTGTATTTTTTCTAAATTAGGACCTGTAAAAGAAATGCATGGATTCAAGGATGTTATTTGGGTAGATATTTTGAAGTCCAAAATGGGTTTGATGTGTCAAACAATTGAAGAATGTGTGTCATTTTAAATGGGGTGGTTGGGGCACACTTGGTATTTGTCAATGTATGATGTTAATATAAATTAATTGTTAATTAATAACCTCTCCAATGTGATTTTTATATATGATACGATGATTATGGTTCATAATCCTCTCATCCAATAGAAATTATATAAATTTTTAATATATTCATAACATTATATTTTTAATTATTCCCTTATTTAACACCTTTTAATTTTTCCATGACAACATGGATTTTTACACTTGGACTGTCAATATATTTACTCTTAAATTTTAAACTGTCCAATAAATGTATTTTTTTTTAAAAAAAAATTATATTAATATCCTGAATGTAGTTTTTATTATTATTAATTCGTATCATTTATTAAAATATTATGTACTATAAAATATCCATAATTTCAATTTTTAAAAAAGTTCATTACATTGACTTTAATAAAACCATTATAACAATTAGAAGAACTGATGAAATACCCAATTTAGAAGTTCTTTTATTTGGGTATGGTAAAGGGTCCTTCTATAAATAGTACTAAATATGATTATAGTGTGAAATGTATGTAAAGACCCGTAAAATTCAAGGATCATTTTTTCTTAATTTTCATTGGGATTTTACAAGAACACAGTTTCTGACGGCACTTTATTCTGAGGCTCGGTGTGCCTGGAATTACTATCTGAAGTTTAGCTCAGGTACGTTCAGTGAACGAATGAGTGGGAATTTCTTACTTTTGAGCCGGTGCTCGGAATCGAATTCCGAGGGCACTGATGGAACAACAACGCCAGTAATTGCTTAGAAACTCCTTTTCTGAAGCTGTGTTTTCACGAGAGAGGATGATAAAAATTGTAGAAGTTAAAATAAAAATTTAACTACAATTTTTATTTTTCTAAGTGGATTTAAGCTTTGGGTGGAAGTTTGGTAACTACCCAACTTCCCATGGAAGGTTACGAGGGTGGTGGGGCCCACATGAACCCCACCCCTTCACATTGCTTAACTCCCTCAACTCAGAATTAAAATTGATAACATAAGTTTAAATAACTTATGATATTAATGAAGTGAGTTTAATGTGAGTGTTTGAATTTCAATCTTTTTTCAAGTTAATAAAATAAGTGTGGGATTATTTTATTAAGGGTTGGAGTCTTCTTCCCCTGAGAGCTTTGGGAGAAAAGCTAAGGGAGACTGGAGTTTCTTCATCATCTTCATCGAAGAACACGAAGAACGTGAAGAACGCGAAGAACGCCGGATTCCTCGGAGGTCGACGTCTCCTTCCATGACGTCTCCTTCCGCGATGCCTCTTCCCGCGATGGTTATCTCCGTGACAAATCCTCGCTCAACCTGTTCGACAAGGTAGGGGGTTTATTTATTTTTGTTCGTGATTACTAACGTGACGTTCTTCGTGAAATATGACCAATTTATATCGATTAACGAGAGGGGGCCGGACCGCACAAACACGGCTGACCCTCCTCCCTTCTCTATGTTGTTGTTTCTATTGTGGATTGAAACGGGAATGGCGTGGTGCCGTTGCACCGCGCGGGATCATGTGGCATGGAAAGCGCGGAGCCGGCGCGCCGCGCCGTGAAATCAGACAAGGACGCGACGCTGTCGCGTCGCGTCGGAGAAACCCGAAGACACTGTGGCCGGAGCGGGGCCGCGGCGGAGGGACACAGCACCGTCGTGCCGCGCCGGACGAACCAAGGCCGTGGCCGGTTCCGGGCCGCGGCGGAGCAGGGTGACCGGTAGCCGATTCCGGGCCACCGGCGTCGGAGTTAGGGGGACCGGCCGTCGCCGGTCCGTGGCTGCAGAAGCCGGCCGGCGAGAGCGGGCCGACCGGACAAGGGATGGCAGGGGGTTATGGACCCCCGACAGCCAGCTCAAGAGGCCCCCCATAATGGGGACCGCGGTTACAAGTCTCGGGGGCAGGCGCCACCCCCCCCCCCCCCCTCAACGGCTCGGCCGTTTTGCCGAGCATCTGGCCAGTGCGCCCAGCACGTCTCTCCCAGGTTGGGCCGGGCTGGGCCAGGCCACGCCCAGGCCGGGCCGGGCCGGTCTGGGCCCAGGTCGGGCCGCACCGTGCCAACCGGGCCGGGCCGCGCCTAAGCGGACCGGACCCGGACCCAGTTTGGGCCGACCCTGGGGGTATCGGGCAGGGTCGGACCGGGCCCGAACCCCTTAATACCGAATCTCTTCCTGTCGGACACCCATAACATCTGCTATGGGCCTCCAAACGATGCACCGTTATTTGAGATGCGATCCTTGGATCGAGGTGGTCGTTTCGGTATATTGCACTCAATGGTTCAGAATACTTTGGGTTCAGCCGAGTTGGTTCGTACGCGAAACTAATCGGGCCCTCGGAGTAGAAACGCTCGTAACTTGAGCTCCGGACGTCCGATTGACGTGTCGTCAACTTTTTTGGATTCCTATTATTGAGATGGATCTTTTGGATTACTCCTCCCGAGGTTTGGACGCAGGTGGAGTACGGTCGGGTTGGTTTTGCCTTAAAAATCAACGGGGCCCTCGGACGAAAATGCCAATAACTCTCAGATCGGGCGTCCGATTGACGCACCGTCTGCGATGTTTAGGTCCTATTGTTGATACAGAACATTTGGATATATCAACTCCAGACATTGTGTCAGTTCATTTATCAGCCTCTTGGCTCATGGAGCGGACCCTCCCGAACGAGCCTACTGTGTGCGGGAACCCAAGAGCTAGCTGTGTTTGCGATTGTGACAACGACGACGACTGTTCAGAGATCCTCAGTGGATTATACGATGATGATTACAGCACTCAGCAATCCTATGGGAATAAGTGTTACCGATCCTGTGTGGTTCAGCGCTCAACGGTTCTGTGTGAGCCAGCGCCTACAGATCCTGTGTGGGTCTGATCCTGTGTGGGTCTTTGCGGGGGTTAGTTATCTATCGATCCTTTGTGGGTCAGATCCTTTGTTGGTCATGGAGGGGGTTAGTACCTTTCGATCCTTTGTGGGTCCGATGACTTAGATGAATCTGTGGATATATCTGATCATCTCTGTCGTCATACGAAAAGTATAACTATGTGAGATGAATCCTATTTTTCTTTCTTATGTGGATTTTGTTGTGCTATCCTGTGTGGATTTGCGTTTTTCTTTCCTGTGTGGACTGGGTTGTACTTGGGCTCGGAGGTTGGAGCCGAACGAGAATTGATGGCTTAGGCATATTTATGGGCATATACCTAAGTAGTGTCAGATGTTACTTCGTGATTGTATCTTTCCTTTGTGGATTATCCTTTGTGGATTCTGGGAGACCTTCAGGGGTTTTGGGGTCCCTAATGAGTAGCTTATACTCACCCCTACACGGGCTATGCCCGCACTACGTTGTGTTCGTTGCAGACGACAGACAGCGCTGATCGTGGATGAGGCTTGCGGAGCAGGACGGTACATGGAGGTGGACCACTGGATTGGACGTACTCGGAGCAGTCGGCTGGACCCGAGGAGCTGTGGAGGCTATCTGTACTCACCCTTCAGGTGGGATTTCCAGTGGACAGCTCGGAGATGCGGCTTTACTTTTCAGTTTCTATTTTCCCTTCCAGTTGTACTTTACTTTCATTTTGGGTTTGTATACTGGCCCACTTACTTTTCTGCACTTACTGTTGAACTCAGTTTTTACTTAGTGTTTACTTCTAGATGCTTTCTTGCTCTGTGGTGTTTGTTTACTTTACAAAGGCAATGACTTCCCTTTTTAGCGGGATTTACGCCTTGGTGCTAGTCGCCAGCCCCTGGGCTATGGAAGGCGGGCTTGGGGTAGTCACGACACGGGCCCTGAGGACGGGTCGTGACAAATTGGTATTAGAAGAGTTCGGTTCAACCATAGATCTTGGGACTCTGATATTTTTCTATGTGAAGCAATAGTGTTAAGCGTATTGGGTGTGGTTATCAGTCCAGCGAGTCCAGTGTTGGTGTGTCGGCCGACGTATCCGTACACCAGGACCCTGACTTCTGATTTATGAATTAATGCATGAAAACATTGATTGCATGTGTGATTCAAGTTTTCTTTGTGATTACTTTGTGTCAGCTCACCAGGTATATTGTTCTGACCGTGGCGCACCTGTTTCCTTTTCAGGATGGCCCCACGACGACAGCCAGCTAGGGTTCCGAGAGTTGAGCGTGACGACAGCTCACCGAGTGACGAGGCCTCGGTATAGGGCCCTCTGACAGCTAAGTCACTGGCAGTACCTCTACCCGCCGAGCCACTGATGCTTCCAGCCCTAGCCGCTGACGATGCACATCTCCTTAGTGCACTGCACGAGTTCCAGCACCAGCGACCGCCCAGGTTCCACAGGGAGACGGACCCCCTGGCAGCCGAGGATTGGCTAGAGGCAGTGGTGAGAAGTTTCAGGTTAGTGAGAAAACCAGCAGACCTCATGGTGATCCTCGCAGCGAGCCTACTACACGCGGCAGCAGGCAGATGGTGGAGCTTGATTCTATAGGTTCACAATGAGTCATCTCTCCTCTGGAAGAACTTTGAGAGCCTCTTCCGCTTGGTGTTCGTCCCAGCCACCCTCCGTGCGGTGGGCATCTAGGAGCTTCTTCAGCTGCGGCAGGGCAGCTTGACAGTCGCCCAGTACTCGGCGAGATTTACCGATCTCTCACGCGACTCGACAGACATGGTATATGACCCATTCTTCCGGGCCCGGACCTTTGAGCAGGGATTGAAGCATGAGATCAGGGCATCGCTGATCTCCCTCAGCATTCCGACCCGGGAAGGAGTACTGGAGAGAGCCCTTTTGATCGAGATCCTTCTTGCTGAGCCTTCAACAGCGCCGAGACCCACCGTAGGGGGGACATAGCGGAGTCTTCTGCAGAAGGCAGTCGACAGATGTCTCATGGGTCCAGGTAGACCAGACCCTCAGGCAGACGACCTCAGGACACTGGCTCAGCAGTGCGGGGCACATAGCGCGGAGCCAGTCTTTCGAGAGACAGGCAGTGCTACTCATGCGGCGGGCCGGGCCACATGACTCGTGACTGCCAGACCTGCCGTGATGAGGAGCAGCATACGGTTGAGGGACCACCCATGCAGAGGCAGAGGGTCGACCTTGGTGGTCCGTAGGGAGCAGGAGGACGAGGCAGAGGAGCTGGCCGAGCAGCAGGTGGTGGGCAACGCTTTGAGGCCCTACCACCACCACCACCAGGAGGTCCACCACGACCACAGGGAGCTGGCGGGTAGAGACAGGCACAACCCAAGGCAGTGGAGGCCTACGACCATGGCACGCCCGAGATGATTCAAGGTACTATCTGTGTCTATTCCACCCTTGCTGCAGTTTTTATAGACACAGGAGCGAGTCAGTCTTTCATAGCCGCTGCCCTTGTTCGGAGCTCGAAGATTCCGACAGAGCCATTGGCTCGATCCTTACGGCTAGAGACTCATACGGGAGCATACTCGACGATTACGCACTGGTGTCAGCAGTTTGATCTTACTCTAGGAGGCAGGATCTTCGTCTGAGATCTTCTTGTAGTGGCGTCGAGGCCTTACGACGTCATGTTGGGCATGGATTGGTTATCTATAGTCCATGCTCAGATTGACTGTATTAGGCACAAGGTGCAATGTGTACGCACCAAAGGGAGCAGGTTCACCTTCACCGGTGAGAAGGGAGCCTTTTCAGCATATGATGGACTCTCGCAGAGGAGAGGACAACCCATCACCTATCAGTTGCCTAGAATCATCCTAGGAGTAGTTGACGTGCGGAGTCCTAGTTTTCCTACATTGGTGGATCAGTATGCGGACGTCTTTCCCGACGACGTCCCAGGGCTACCTCCTCACAGAGAGGTAGACTTTTATATTGACATGTACCCCGGGATAGCCCCGATATTGACTCCAGCGTATCGGATGGCCCCCACTGAGCTTCGAGAGATATGGGTACAGTTGGAGGACTTGCAGGGCAAGGGTTTCATCCGACCCAGTGTTTCACCCTGGGCTTCCCCGATTTTGTTGGCCAAGAAGGCGGATGAGAGCATGAGACTTTGTGTCGACTATCTTCGCATGAACTAGGTGACAGTTACGAACAAGTATCCGCTGCCGAGGATTGATGACCTCTTCGATCAGCTCAAAGGAGCATGGTGGTTCTCGAAGATAGACCTCAGGTCAGGCTATCATCAGCTCAGATTTTGAGACGAGGACGTGTAGAAGACGACCTCCAGGTGTCGGTATGGACACTATGAGTTCTTGGATATTCCATTCGGCATAATGAATTCTCCAGTAGTGTTCATGGCCCTTATGAACATGATCTTTCAGCCATACCACGATTGATTTGTCGTGGTCCTCATCGACGACATTTTGATTTACTCGACGACTGAGGAGGTTCATGCCTACCACATACGGGTTGTACTAGACACATTCCTAGAGCACCAGCTTTATGGTAAGCTCTCGAAGTTCCAGTTTGGGATACACAAGTTCCACTTCTTGGGGCACGCCATCTCTGAGGCGGGTGTTGCGGTGGATCCTGCGAAGATCGAGGCAGTGTTAGCTTGGGCGCCACCCAGGAGTGTGGCTGAGGTGCAGTGCTTCTTGGGTCTAGCTGGATACTATCAGAGATTTGTGCCAGACTTCTCCGGAGTTTTAGCACCACTCTCAGCTCTTATGAAGAATGGGGAACCCTTTGTGTGGTCAGAAAGATGTCATTAGAGCTTTCAAGAGCTGAGACAGAGATTGACTAGTGCACCTATCTTGAGGTTTCCGGATGAGGGAGTAGGGTACGTAGTCTACTGAGATGCATCAGGGACTGGACTCAGATGTGTCCTGATGCAGGAGCAGGCAGTGATCGCCTATGGATCACGTCAGTTGAGGCCTCATGAGCAGAGCCACGCTACCCATGACCTGGGGTTAGCAGCAGTGGTCTTTGCTCTGAAGACATAGCAACACTACCTGATGGGTGAGCGCTTTACAGTCTATTCTGACAGTAGGAGTCTCAGGTACATCTTCTCTCAGAAGGACCTGAACCTGAGACAGTGGCGATGGCTCGAGTTCCTCTAGGACTATGAATTTGAGATTGTCTATACTCCTGGGAAGGGGAACTTAGTAGATGATGCTCTCAGCAGGAGGATGGGAATTCAGCTACATGAGGAGGCGACAGAGCAGCTAGCCTCTTTGCAGATATCCTTCGTGGATAGAGATGGGGCAGCCTTCCTTCAGTATCACAAAGTCACTTCTCCACTACCGCAGCGGGTCAGAGAGGCATAGCATGGGGACGCTGACTGTGAGATGCGGCATGCACAGATATCCACAGGATAGGAACCTGATGGTTTCTCCTTTGGAGCAGAGCACATCATCCTTTTCAGAGGACATACCTTAGTACCAGTTGCATTACATGAGGATGTGCTGAGAGAGTTTCACACTTCTCCCTTGGCAGTACATCCCGGAGTGGCGAAGATGTACCTGGACCTCAGACGACAGCACTAGTGTTCGGGCATGAAAAAGGTTGTGGCAGAGTTCGTTTCTCGATGCCTCACCTGCCAGCAGGTGAATGCAGAGCACCAGGTACCAGCAGGATTTGGTTCAACCCTTGGAGGTCCCAGAGTGGAAGTGGGACGGGATATCTATGGACTTCATGACTGGAATTCCACGCACTTCCAGAGGCCACGACTCCATTTGGGTGATTGTCGACCGACTCACCAAGTTGGCTCACTTCTTACCCATCAGAGAGCAGGGCTCAGTGGAGAGCTTGGGACGTCTCTACATTTAGGAGATTGTGTGGCTCCAAGGTGTGCCATCATCTATCGTCTCCAATCGAGATGCTCGCTTTACTTCCCGGCTTTGGAAGTGGTTGTAGGAGGCATTTGGGACGTAGCTACATTTGAGCACCTCCTTTCACCCTCATATAGATGGTCAGACAGAGAGGACCATTCAGACTCTTGAGGAAATGCATCGTGCATGTGTTCTTGACTTTGGTCGCAGCTGGGAGGACCACCTACACTTGGTGGAGTTTGCGTACAACAACAGCTACCACTCTACCATCGGGATGGCACCATACGAGGCGTTGTACGGCCGACCTATCAAATCTCATTTGTGCGGGACAGACCCTGGGGAGTCAGCACTTGTGGGACCGGAGCTGGTCCAGGCCATGACAGAGAAGGTCCAGGTCATCCAGGAGCAGATGAGGACATCTCAGAGTCGGTAGAAGTCCTATGCTAACAGGAGGCGTAGACCACTAGAGTTTGAGGATGTTGACCATGTCTCCTTTCGCGTCTCACCTCGACGTGGATTACAGAGATTTGGCCATGGCGGAAAGTTATATCCACGCTTCATCGGACCGTTCCAGGTCCTCAACAGGATTGGCGAGGTAGCTTATTTCCTAGCTCTACCACCTCAGTTGCACCGGGTGCATGACGTCTTCCACGTATCACAGCTGAGGAGATACGTGCACGACCCGACGCATATCATTGACCATGGGGAGATGGACGTTGATGATGAGGAGACTTTTGCAGGGGTCCCGGTGGAGATTGAGAATCGACAGGAGTGGGTCCTACGTGGACGATCGATTCCTCTAGTGCGCATCAGATGGTAGCACGAGAACCTCCAGGAGAGCACTTGGGAGCGGGAGGCTTAGATGTGTGCTCAGTGCCCACTTTTGTTTCCCTAGCTTATGATGTATCTTTACAGGGATGTAAAGCCTTGAGGTGGGAGTAATGTAATGACCCGTAAAATTCAAGGAAATTTTTTTCATAATTTTCTTTGGGATTTTACAAGAACACAGTTTTTGACGGCACATGATTCCGAAGATCAGTGTGCCGAGAATTACTATCCGAAGAACAGCTCGGGTACATTCAGTGAACAAATGAGTTGGAATTTATAACTTTTGAACTGGTGCTCGGAATAGAATTCGGAGGGCACCGATGGAACCGCAGGGCCGGTAATTGCTTAGAAACAACTTTTCCGAAGTTGCATTTTCACAAGAGAGATTGATAAAAACTGTGGAAGTTAAAATAAAAATTTAACTACGGTTTTTACTTTCTCTAATTAGATTTATGCTTTGGGTGGAAGTTGGGTAACTACCAAACGTCCCATGGAAGGTTATGAGGGTGGTGGGGCCCACACGAACCCCACCCCTTCACATTCCTTAACTCCCTCAACTCACAATTAAAATTGATAACATAAGTTTAAATAACTTATGATATTAATGAAGGGATTTTAATGTGAGTTCTTGAATTTCAAACTTTTGTCCAGTTAATAAAATAAGTGTGGGATTATTTATTTAAGGATTGGAGTCTTGTTGCCTTGAGAGCATTGGGAGAAAAGCTAAGGGAGACTTGAGTTTCTTCATCCTCTTCGTCGAAGAACATGAAGAACATGAAGAAAGCGAAGAATGTCAGATTCCTTGGAGGTCGACGTCTCCTTCCGTGACGCCTCTTCCCGCGACGGTTATCTCCGGGACAAATCCTCGCTCAACTTTTTCGACAAGGTAGGGGGATTATTTATTTTTGTTCGTGATTACTACCTTGATGTTCTTGGTGAAATATTACCAATTTCTATTGATTAACGAGAGGGGGCCGGACCGTACAAACACAGCTGACCCTCCTCCCTTGTCAATGTTGTTGTTTCTATTGTGGATTGAAACGGGAATAGTGCGGTGTCGTCGCACTGCACGGGATCATGCGGTAAGGAAAGCGCGGTGCCGTCGCGCCGCGCCGTGAAATCGAACAAGGATGCGATGCCGTCCCGCAGCGTCGTATAAACCCGAAGACACCATGGCCGGAGTGGGGCCACGGCGGAGGGGCGCGGCGCTGCCGCGCCGCGCCAGACGAACCAAGGCAGCGGCCGGTTCCAGGCCGCGGCGGAGCAGGGTGACCGGCGGCCGGTTCAGGGCCGCCAGCATTGGAGCTAGGAGGACCGGCCGTCGCTGGTCCATGGCGGCAGAAGCCGGCTGGCCAGAGCAGTCTGGCCGGACAAGGGAAGGCTGAGAGTTATGAACCCCTGGCGGCCAGCTTAAGCGGGCCCCCATAATGGGGGCTGCAGTTACAAAGCTAGGGGTCAGGTGCCCCCCCCATCAACGGCTCGGCCGTTTTGCCGAGCATCTGGCCAGTGCGCTGCGCCCAAGCGGGCCGGACCTGGATCCAGGTCGGGTCGACCTGGTTCGGGCCTACCCTGGGGTTATTGGGCCGGGTCGGACCAGGCCCGAACCCCTTAATACCGAATCTCTTTGGGTCGGACACCCATAACTTGTGGTACGTGCCTCCGAACGACACACCTTCAGTTTCAATTCGATCCCCAGATCGAGGCGGTTGTTTCTGTATATCGAACTCAATGTTTCTGAATACTTTGGGTTTAGCCGAGTTGGTTCGTACACGAAACCAACCGGGCCCTCGGAGCGGAAACGCTCGTAACTTGTGCTTCGGACGTCCGATTGACATGACGTTGACATTGTTGGATTCCTCTTAGTGGGACGGATCTTTTGGCTTACTCCGCACGACATTTGGACGCAGGTGGAGTACGGTCGGGTTGGTTTTTCATTAAAAAATAAACCGGTCCCCTGGGACGAAAATGCCAATAACTCTCAGACCAGGCGTCTGATTGATGCGTCGTCTACGACGTTGAGTTCCTGTTATTGATATGGAACTTGTGTATACATCAACTCCGGACTTTGTGTCAGTTGATGTATCAGCCTCTCAGCTCATGGAACAGAACCTCCCGAATGAGCTTGCTGTGTGTGGGAACCCTATAGCTGGCTGCATTTGCGACTGTGACGATGACGATGACTATTCAGAGATCCTCAGTGGATTCGAGGGCGACGATTACAACACTCAGCGATACTATGTGGATCAGTGCTACCGATCCTATGTGGGTCTGATCCTGTGTGGGTCAGTGCTCAGCAGTTCTGTGTGAGCCAGTGCATACAGATCCTGTGTGGGCCCGATCCGGTGTGGGACTTTGCGGGGGTTAGTTACCTATCGATCCTTTGTGGGTCAGATCCTTTGTGGGTCATTGCGGGGGTTAGTACCTTTCGATCCTTTGTGGGATCGACGACTTAGGTGAATCAGTGGATATATCTGATCATCTCTATCGTTATATGAAGAAATACACCTATATGAGCTGAATCCTGTTTTTCTTTCCCATTTGGATTGTGTTGTGCTATCCTGTGTGGATTTACGTTTTTCATTCCTGTGTGGACTGGGTTGTACTTGGGCTCGGATGTTGGATCCGAACAAGAATTATCGACTTAGGTATATGTATGGGCATATACCTAAGCAGTGTCAGATGTTATTTCGTGATTGTATCTTTCCTATGTGGATTATCCTTTGTGGATTCTAGGAGACCTTCGGGGGTCTTGGGGTCCCTACTGAGTAGCTTTTACTCACCCCTGCACGGGCTATGCCCGCACTACGTTGTGTTGGTTGCAGACGACGGACATCGCTGATCGTGGATGAGGCTTGCGGAGCAGGATGGTACATGGAGGTAGACCACTGGATGGGACGTACTCGGAGCGGTCAGCTGGACACGAGGAGAAGTGGAGGCTATCTGTACTCACCCTTCAGGTGGGATTTCCAGTGGACAGCTCAGCGATGAGGCTTTAATTTTCAGTTTCTGTTTTCCCTTCCTGTTGTACTTTACTTTCATTTTGGGTTTGTATACTGGCCCACTTACTTTTCCGCACTTACTATTGAACTCAGTTTTTACTTAGTGTTTACTTCTAGCTGCTTTCTTGCTCTGTGGTGTTTGTTTACTTTACAAAGGCAATGAATTCCCTTTTTAGCGGGATTTATTCCTTGGTTCTAGTCGCCAGCCCCTAGGCTATGGAAGGCGCTTGGTGTAGTCACGACAAGGGACCCGAGGACGGGTTGTGACAAATTGGTATCAGTGGTGTTCTGTTCTACCACAGAACATAGGACTCTAATCTTTTTCTATGTGATTAAATAGTGTTAAGAGTATTGGGTGTGGTTATTAGTCCAGGGAGTCCAGTGTTGGTGCGGCGGCCGACGTATCCGTACACCAGGACCCTGACTTCTGATTTCTGACTTAATGAACGAAAACATTGATTGCATGTGTGATTCAAGTTTTCATTGTGATTACTTTGTGTCAGCTCACCAGGTATACTATTCTGACCGTGGCGCACCTGTTTCCTTTTCAGGATGGCCCCACGATGGCAGCCAAATAGGGTTCTGAGAGTTGAGCATGACGACAGCTCACCGAGCGACGATGCCTCGGTACAGGGCCCTTTGACAGCTGAGGCATCGGTGGTACCTCTACCCGCCGAGCCACCGATGCTTCCAGCCCTAGCCGCTGACGATGAATATCTCCTTAGTGCACTGCACGAGTTCCAGCGCCAGCGACTGCCCAGGTTTCGCAGGGAGACGGACCCCCTGGCAGCCGAGGATTGGATGGAGGCAGTGGTGAGTGTTTTCAGGTTAGTGAGGACACCAGCAGACCTCATGGTGATCCTCGCAGTGAGCCTACTACAGGTGGCAGCAGGCAGATGGTGGAGCTCGATGCTCTAGGTGCATGATGAGGCATCTCTCCTCTGGACAGACTTTGAGAGCCTCTTCCGCTCAGAGTTCGTTCCAGCCACCCTCTGTGCGGTGCGCATCCAGGAGCTTCTTCAGCAGCGGCAGGGCAGCTTGACAGTCGCCCATTACTCGACATGATTTACCGATCTCTCACGCTACTCGACAGACATGGTACGTGACCCATTCTTCCGGGCCCGGACCTTTGAGCAGGGATTGAGGCATGAGATCAGGGCATCACTGATCTCCCTCAGCATTCCGAACCAGGAAGGAGTACTGGAGCGAGACCTTTTGATCGAGAGCTTTCTTACTGAGCCTTCATTAGCACCGAGACCCACCGTAGGGTGGCACGTAGCAGGGTCTTCTGCAGCAGGCAGTCGACGGATGTCTCATGGGTCCAGGTAGACCAGACCCTCAGGCAGACGACCTCAGGACACTGGCTCAGCAGTGCGGGGCACACAGCGCGGAGCCAGTCTTTCGAGAGGCACGCAGTGCTACTCATGCGGCGGGCAGGGCCACATGACTCATGACTGGCAGACCCACCGTGATGAGGAGAAGCATACGGTTGAGGGACCACCCAGGCAGAGGCAGAGGGTCCACTGTGGTGGTCCGTAGGGAGCAGGCGGACGAGCCAGAGGAGTTGGCCGAGCGGCAGGTGGTGGGAGACGCTTTGAGGCCTTACCACCACCACCACCAGGAGGTCCACCCCGACCACATGGAGCTGGCGGGCAGAGACAGGCACACCACCAGGTAGTGAAGGCCTATGACCACGGCACAACCGAGATGATTCGAGGTACTATCTGTGTCTATTCCACCCTTGCTGTAGTTCTTATAGACACAGGAGCGAGTCAGTCTATCATAACCGCTGCCCTTGTTCAGAGCTCGGAGACTCGGATAGAGTCGTTGGCTCGATCCTTATGGCTAGAGACTCATACGGGAGCAGAATCGACGATTACGCACTGGTGTCGGCAGTGTGAGTTTACTCTAGGAGGCGAGAGCTTCGGCTGAGATCTTCTTGTAGCAGCGTCGAGGCCTTACGACGTCATCTTGGGCATGGATTGGTTATCTACAGTCCATGCTCAGATTGACTGTATTAGGCGCAAGGTGTGATGTGTATGCACCGAAGGGAGAGGGTTCACCTTCACGGGTAAGAAGGGAGCCTTTTCAGAATAGGATGGACTCTCGCAGAGTGGAGGACAGCCCATCACCTATCAGTTGGATAGCCTCATCCAAGGAGTAGTTGACATGAAAAGTCCTAGTTTTCTTGCAGTGGTGGATCAGTATGCGGATGTCTTTTCCGACGACGTCCCAGGGCTACCTCCTCGCAGAGAGGTAGAATTTTATATTGACCTGTACCCCGGGACAACCCCGATATCGACTCCAGCGTATCGAATGTCCCTTATTGAGCTTCGAGAGCTACGGGTACAGTTGGAGGACTTGCAGGGCAAGGGTTTCATCCGACCCAGTGTTTCACCCTGGGCTTCCCCGAGTTTGTTGTCCAAGAAGGCGGATTGGAGCTTGTGACTTTGTGTCGACTATGGTCGCCTGAACCAGGTGACATTTAGGAACATGTATCCCCTACCAAGGATTGATGACCTCTTCGATCACCTCAAGGGAGCATGGTGGTTCTCGAAGATAGACCTCAGGTCAGGCTATCATCAGCTCAGATTTTGAGACGAGGACATGTAGAAGACGACCTTCAGGTGTGGGTATGGACACTATGAGTTCTTGGTTATGCCATTCGGTGTAACCAATGATCCAGCAGTGTTCATGGGCCTCATGAATAGGATCTTTCAGCCATACCTCGATAGATTTGACGTGGTCTTCATTGACGACATTTTTATTTCCTCAGCGACTGAGGAGGAGCACGCCTACCACTTGCGGGTTATACTAGACACACTCCGAGAGAACCAGATTTATTGTAAGCTCTCGAAGTTTCAGTTCTTGATACGTTAGTTCCACTTCTTGGGGCACTCCATCTCTGAGGCGTGAGTTGCGGTGGATCCTGTGAAGATCGAGGCAGTGTTGGCTTGGGAGCCACCCAGGAGTGTGACTGAGGTGCGAAGATTCTTGGGTCTAGCTGGATACTATCGGAGATTTGTGCCAGACTTCTCCAGAGATGCAGCACCACTCTCAACTCTTACGAAGATGGGGAAACCCTTTTGTGTGGTCAGACAGATGTCATCAGAGCTTTCAGGAGCTCAGACAGAGATTGACCAGCACACCTATCTTGAGGTTGCCGGATGAGGGAGTAGGGTACATAGTCTACTGCGATTCATCAGAGACCATACTCGAATGTGTCCTGATGCAGGAGCAGGGAGTAATCGCCTATGGATCACGTTAGTTGAGGCCGCATGAGCAGATCCATGCTACCCATGACCTGGAGTTAGCAGGAGTGGTCTTCGCTCTGAAGACATGGCGACACTACCTGATGGGTGAGCGCTTTACAGTCTTTTATGACCGTCAGAGTCTCAGGTAAATCTTCTCTCAGAAGGAACTGAACCTGAGATAGCGGCGATGGCTCGAGTTCCACCAGGACTATGACATTGAGATATTCTATACTCCTGGGAAGGGGAACGTATTTGCCGATGCTCTCAGAAGGAGGACGGGCATTCAGCTACTTGAGGAGGCGATAGAGCAGCTAGCCTCTTTGCAGATATCCTTCATGGATAGAGATAGGACATCCTTCCTTCTATCTCTCACATTCACTCCTCCACTACTACAGCGGGTCAGAGAGGCATAGCATGGGGACACTGACTGTGAGACGTGGCGTGCGCAGATATCCTCAGGACATTCACCTGATGGTTTCTCCTTTGGAGCAGAGCACAACGTCCTTTTCAGAGGAAATACCTTAGTACCAGTTGCATTACGGGAGGAGGTGCTGAGAGAGTTTCACACTTCTCCCTTGGCAGTACATCCCGGAGTGGCGAAGATGTACCAGGACCTCAGACGACAACACTAGTGGCCGATCATGAAGAAGGATGTGGCAGAGTTCGTTTCCCGATGCCTCACCTTCCAGCAGGTGAAGGCAGAGCACCAGGTACCAGCAGGCTTTGGTACATCCCTTGGAGGTCCCGGAGTGAAAGGTGGACGGGATATCTATGGACATCGTGACTGGACTTCCACGCACTTCTAGAGGCCACGAATCCATTTGGGTGATTGTCGACCGACTCACCAAGTCGGCTCACTTCTTACCCATCAGAGAGTAGGGCTTAGTGAAGAGCTTGGGACGTGTCTACGTTAAGGAGATTGTGTGGCTCCACGGTGTGCCATCATCTATCGTCTCCGATCGAGATTCTCGCTTTACTTCCCGATTTTGGAAGTGGTTGTAGGGGAGTTCGGGACGCAGCTATGTTTGAGCACCGCCTTTCACCCTCAGATAGATGGTCAGATGGAGAGGACCATTCAAACTCTCGAGGACATGCTTCGCGCATTTGTTCTCGACTTTGGTCATAGCTGGGAGGACCACCTACCCTTGGTGGAGTTTGCGTACAAAAACAGTTACCACTCCACCATCGGGATGGCACCATACGAGGCGTTGTACGGCCAACCTTGTAGATCTCCTTTGTGCTGGACAGACCCTGGGGATTCAGCACTTGTTGGATCAGAGATGGTCGAGGCCACGACAGAGAAGGTCCAGGTCATCCAGGAGCGGATGAGGATAGCACAGAGCCGGCAGAAGTCCTATGCTGACAGGAGGCGTAGACCACTAGAGTTTGAGGATGGCCACCACATCTTCTTGCATGTCTCACCTCGACGTGGATTACAGAGATTTGGCCAAGGTAGAAAGTTATCTACACGCTTCATTAGACCGTTCCAGGTCCTCAACCGGATTGGCGAGGTAGCTTATTGCCTAGCTCTACCACCTTAGTTGCACCGGGTGCACGACGTCTTCCACATATCACAGGTGAGGAGATACATGCACGGCCCGACGCATATCATTGTCCATGGGGAGCTGGACGTTGATGATGAGGCAACTTTTGTGGAGGTCCCGGTGGAGATCGAGAATCGACAGGAGCATATCCTACGTGGGAGATCGATTCCTCTAGTGCGCATCAGATGGTAGCACGAGAACCTCCAGGAGAGCACTTGGGAGCGGGAGGCATAGATGCGTGCTCAGTACCCACTTTTGTTTCCCTATCTTATGATGTATCTTTACGGGGACGTAAATCCCTGAGGTGGGAATAATGTAAAGACCCGTAAAATTCAAGGAAATTATTTTCTTAATTTTCATTGGGATTTTACAAGAACGCAGTTTCTGACGGAACTTGATTCTGAGGCTCGGTGTGCCCAGAATTACTATCCGGAGTTTAGCTTGGGTACGTTCAGTGAACAAACGAGTGGGAATTTCTAACGTTTGATCTGGTGCTCGAAATCAAATTCCCAGGGCACTGATGAAACCACAACGCCAGTAATTGCTTAGAAACTCATTTTCCGAAGTTGCGTTTTCATGAGAGAGGATGATAAAAATTGTAGAAGTTAAAATACAGATTTAACTACAATTTTTATTTTCTCTAAGTGGATTTAGGCTTTGGGTGGAAGTTTTGTAACTACCCAACTTCCCTTGGAAGGTTATGAGGGTGGCAGGGCCCACACAAACCCCACCCATTCACATTCCTTAACTCATTCAACTCACAATTAAAATTGATAACTTAAGTTTAAATAACTTATGATATTAATGAAGCGAGTTTAATGTGAGTTCTTGAATTTCAATCTTTTGTCCAGTTATTAAAATAACTGTGGGATTATTTTATTAAGGGTTCGAGTCTTGTTGCCTTGAGATCATTGTGAGAAAAGCTAAGGGAGACTTGAGTTTCTTCATCCTCTTCGTCGAAGAACACAAAGAACACGAAGAACGCGATGAATGCCGGATTCCATGGAGGTCGACGTCTCCTTCCGGGACGCCTCTTCACGTGACGGTTATCTCCGGGATGAACCTAGCTCAACATGTTCGACAAGGTAGGGGGTTTATTTATTTTTGTTCGTGATTAATACCTTGATGTTCTTCGTGAAATATGACCAATTTATATCGATTAACGAGAGGGGGCCGGACCGTACAAACACGGCCGACCCTCCTCCCTTATCTATGTTGTTGTTTCTATTTGTGGATTGAAACGTGAATAGCGCGGTGCTATCGCACCGCGCGGGATCATGCGGTAAGGAAATCGCGGCACCGTCGCGCCGCGCTGTAAAATCGAACAAGGACGTGATGCCGTCGCGCCGCGTTGTAAAAACCCAAAGACACCTTGGCCAGAGCGGGGCCGCGGTGGAGGGGCGCGGCGGAGGAGGGTGACCGGCGGCCGGTTCTGGGCCCCCGGCGTCGGAGCTGGGTGGACCGGCCGTCGCCGGTCCATGGTGGTAGAAGCTGGCCGGCCAGAGTAGTCCAGCCGGACAAGGGAAGGCCAAGAGTTACGAACCCCCGACTGCTAGCTTAAGCGGCCCCCCATAATGGGGGCCGCGGTTACAAAGCCAGGGGGCAGGCGCCCCCCCCCCCCCAACGGCTCGGCCGTTTTTCCGAGCATCTGGCCAGCGCGCCCAGTGCGCCGCTCCCAAGCGGGCCGGACCTGGACCCGGGTCGGTTCGACCCTGTTCGGGCCTCCCCTGGGGGTATTGGGCTGGATCGGACTGGGCCCGAACCCCTTAATACCTAATCTCTTTCGGTCGGACGCCCATAACTTGTGCTACGGGCCTCCGAACGACACATAATTTGTTGCGATTCGATCCTCAGATTGAGGCGGTCATTTCTGTATATCGAACTCAAGGTTTATGAATACTTTGGGTTCGGCCGAGTTGGTTCGTACACGAAACCAACCGGGCCCTCGGAGCAGAAACGCTCGTAACTTGAGCTTCGGACATCCGATTGACGTGACGTTGACTTTTTTGATACCTCTTAGTGAGACAGATCTTTTGGCTTACTCCGCCTGAGGTTTGGACGTAGGTGGAGTACGGTCGGGTTGGTTTTGCCTTAAAAACCAACTGGGCCCCTAGGACGAAAATGCCAATAACTCTCAGACCGGGTGTCCGATTGACGCGTTGTCTGTGACGTTGAGTTCCTGTTGTCGATACGAAACTTTTGTATACATCAACTCCGGAATTTTTGTCAGTTGATTTATCAGCCTCTTGGCTCATGGAACGGACCCTTCCGAATGAGCTTGCTGTGTGCGGGAACCCTAGAGCTGGCGGCATTTGCGTCTGTGATGACGACGACGACTGTTCAGAGATCCTCAGTGGATTCGACGACGATGATTACAACACTCAGCGATCCTACGTGGATCAGTGATACCGATCATCTGTGGGTCCGATCCTGTGTGGGTCAGCGCTCACCGGTTCTGTGTGAGCCAGTGCATAAAGATCTTGTGTGGGTCTGATCCTATCTGGGTCTTTGCGGGGGTTAGTTACCTATCGATCCTTTGTGGGTCAGATCCTCTGTGGGTCATTGCGCGGGTTAGTACCTTTCGATCCTTTGTGGGACCAACAACTTAGATGAATCAGTGGATATATCTGATCTTCTCTATCGTTATACGAAGAAGTATACCTGTGTGAGCTTAATCGTGTTTTCCTTTCCTATGTGGATTGTGTTGTGCTATCCTGTGTGGATTTACGTTTTGATTTCATGTGTGGACTGGGTTGTACTTGGGCCCGGATGTTGGAGCCGAACGAGAATTGATGACTTATGTATATGTATGGGCATATACCTAAGAAGTGTCGGATTGTACTTCGTGATTGTATCTTTCCTTTTTGGATTATCCTTTGTGGATTCTGGGAGACCTTCGGGGGTCTCGGGGTCCCTACTAAGTAGCTTACACTCACCCCTGCATGGGTTATTGCCGCACTACGTTGTGTTCGTTGCAGACGATGGACATCGCTGATCGTGGTTGAGGCTTGCGGAGCAGGACGGTACCTGGAGGTGGACCACTAGACGGGACGTACTCGGAGCAGTCGGCTGGACCCGAGGAGCAGTGGAGGCTATATGTACTCACCCTTCAGGTGGGATTTCCAGTGGAATGCTCGGCGATGCGACTTTACTTTTCAGTTGTTTTTTTTCCTTCAAGTTGTACTTTACTTTTAGTTTGAGTTTGTATACTGGCCCACTTACTTTTCCGCACTTACTATTGTACTCAGTTTTTACTTATTGTTTACTTCTAGATGTTTGCTTGCACTGTGGTGTTTGTTTACATTATAAAGGTAATGCCTTCCCTTTTTAGCAGGATTTACGCCTTGTTGCTAGTCGCTAGCCCTGGCCTATGGAAGGTGGGCTTGGGGTAGTTAGGGCACGGGCCCCGAGGACAGGTCGTGACAATATATTAGTATGAATTAACAAAAAAACTATAGTAATATAAATAAGGCACACTATAGTGTGTTGTAACATCACACTCAAGCACCAGAAAGAAGCAAAAATAGGAACAATTATAAAATTAAAATGAAATAAAATTTACTACACAAATAAAAGGAAAAGTAATATGTTATGGAATTTACAAATGTTTGTTTATAAAATTAGATTAGTATATAAAAAATGTCAAATGAATTGAAAAAAAAACAATTTTCATTGCTATTTCCACTAACCTAAACTCATATTATTTTTGAATAAACCACCCCTCCTTGAGAAAATGAGCACACATGTATAAAAAAAATCATTAGTTTTTAATAAAATAATGAAATTATTTTAACCAAATTTTTTATTTTTATACAATATTTTTAGTCACTCCTCTAACATTATGTATGAGATTGTGTTTCCCTTAATTCATGCATGTCAAAATAATATTTTTTCATCTTTCATCATTATCTCTGTGAAAATTATGTAACCAAAAATAAGAGAAAAACAATAAAAAAATTAATTATGTAATAGGATTCATATTTCTTAGAAAACACTTTATGATCATTTTCCCGGTTTTTGGGATGTGATATGAATTTTAATCTTAAATAAAAATATATATTATAATGATTTACATGTTGTCATACTAGTCACAATCTGCATAAAATTGAAGTGATATTGATTACAACCCATCCCAAATGACATACGGATCGTTTTTATAATGTATAATATCAATATAAATTTCTTTTCACAGTTTTGAGTAAAACAATTGTTTTATTACTAAAATGTAATTTAAAATGGAAACATACAACATGAGTCATTCGAGTCACATAATGTCTTAGTTTCATGTGAGACTAAATCCTACACATCAGAAAACATATAATTTTTTCAAAAATTAACATGATAGTTCGAGCATGTTTGCTCAGATTTCAATGTGTGTCACTTTTTGAACTAGAATGTCAATTTTAAACAAATAACGGGAACATTGAGTCATGTAAGGCTCATCATGGATCATATTTGATGTGTGGTTGATACCTTGGCATTCCAAAATTACTTTGGGATCATTTTTAAAAAGTATCAAAAGATACTGAATGTGTTTTATTAGTTATGAGAATATCAGTTTTTTTACTATCTTTAATGTCAATTAAAAATAAAAAAGTCACACATAGAGACATATTGGCCACACTATGTGTCAGGTTAAAGTAATTATCATTTATTAAGGACCCAAATTTCATATAGATGAATTTATAAACTATTCAAAAAATCAGAATGTGTTTTATCAGTATTGATTGCACCACTAGTGTTTTTTACTAAAATGTCATCTTAAAATGGAACCATAAATTTTGAGTCATAGCAATGACATCCATTGTTAGTTTTATGTGATAATTATCCCTACCTGTCATAATTGGCATATGAATTATTTTACATCTTTATCAGGAAAATAAAATCATGTTTTCTTATTTTTAAGTGAGTTGCACATTTTGAACTGAAATTTCAATTTTAAACCGATAAGATCCACTTTGAGTCAGAGGGGAAACATTATATATTGGAATGATTTGTGGATTATTCTTACAAATAAGAAATTCCTTATGAAAATTTTTTTGTATATAAATTAGAATTATTTTTCGTGGGATTCATTATGTCAGTTTTCTCTTATAAATAAGTTATTGTCAATATAAAATAAAATGATGCACTTGGAGCCATAACTTCCACATCGTGCATCATGTTTAGATATATATTATTACTACATGTTATAAGTGACCTATTTATTATTTACAAAAAAATGTGTAAAAAATTTGGAATGATTTTTCATGATATTGACTAATCCACTCGTGTTTTTTACAGAAATGATTCTTTAAAATGGAAACATAGACTTTAGGTCATGACAGTGTCATAATTTTCTAGTTTAATGTGAGATAGGTTCCTACATGTAAAAAATGAAATGTCAATCATTTTCATAAATTATCAAGTCAATCCAATTTTTTCTTCATATTTTTCAGTTTGTGACACTTTTTGAACTAAATTGTAAATTTTAAACTGATAACAGGCACTTTGACTAAGGCAGGGAACATCATGTATCATATTGAGGTTTGATTATTTCTTACACAACTCAAAATAAATATGGATTATTGTACTAATGTATTAATAAATTCTGATTTTTTTTATTTTTTAGTAAGTTACTTTTCTTTTTTTACTATCATTAATGTTAATTGAAAATAAATTGAACCCCTTGGAGTCCTATAGGTGATACCATGCATTTTACTGTGGTGTAGGTGATTCCATTATAAAGAAAATTATATATGGATCATTTTACTAATGTATTAAAAAATTAATTATTTTTATCAGTTTTGAGTATGTTGCTTTAGTTTTTTACTAAATGTCATTTTAAACTAGAAACATGAATTTTAGACATACCCTACAAATTCTTTGTCTGTTTCATGTGATACCAAGTCCAGCACATCAAAAATTAATTAATAATAAATTTCATTTTTTTTAAATATATTTAATTCATATTTTCTTATTTTTTTAGAGAGTGATATTTTTGGATCTAAAAGTCAATTTTAAACTGATAATGGGCACTTTGAGTCATATTGAGGACATCCTGTTTTTGATTTTTGTGTAGAAAATTACATCATATAAAAATTACTTAGGGGTCATTATAATAGTGTATCAAAATAAAAATCATTTGTTATATCATTTTTGAGTAGTTCAATAGACTTTTTTACTAAATATAACATCAATTAAAAAAATATTCACTTGGATTCAAACCAAACACACCATGTGTGGGATTGAAAAGGTTAATTCATACTTAATTTTTAAAAAAATCATAATTTTATCTACTATTTGGATGTTAATTTCCATATCAATTTTATCTAATAATTATTTAGTTTTTTTTCATAGATGTTTTCGCTAGTAATATTTTTATTTCAATAATCCACTAAAACTAGGAAAATCTAGAAATATACCATACTTATGGGAGTGAAACTCAATTCTCTCTGAAACACTTTATTTATTTGGTCACATTTGTTTTTATCCCCCATAAAAAGGAAAAATTGTCTCTATTTCCTAGAATTTTGTATAGAGTTGAATGAAAATTATAAATTCCCGAAACTTATATAAAAAACTATGAATTTGATAAAATTTATAAGAAAATTAATTTAGACATTTTAGGCAAAATTATGAAAATTTTAATAAAATAAGTAGTATAAATAAATATTTTCATGATTTTTGTATAAATTTTTGACCCATGCCATTGTTGTCTTTATTTCCGTTCCACCATTGAAGTCCATTCCCTCACGAGAAAAAGAATCAAACAAACTACAAAAACACGAAAAAATAATCCCCATGTAAAAAAAATTATTATGTGATCAATACTAGGGGAAATTAATTAATCATATATATGAAATAATACATTACTTATATGGACAATGATTTTACTATGTAAACCTTCATATTGCATATGTGGTTGGGAAGAGGAAACACTATTTCTATTCCTGCAAATGAAGGTGATGGGACACGAATGAAAGTAATAAATGCCAACACTATAGGGATGAAATGGTTTTGAGATATAAGAATTATATTGAACATTTTGTGCATAAAGGAGTGAAATATGGACATAAAGTTTCTAAAATAAGTGAAATCTCCATGGAATAAATAAAATAAAATAAATATTTCATAATATAATTTTTTTAGTAAAATAGAGAATGTATATTATAACACTACCATTATATCTTCCTAAAGGATTTCCTTTGTCATAGTCTATTATTATATTGGATTGGTAACATCATAATGTTTAGAAGATATTGTCTATGTCTGTATTCAAACATTTAATTTAGATTTTGTAATGCAGTTGATAAAATATAATCTTATATGGTAAAGATAGTATATATATATAAACATTTAACTTATCATGGAACTCTCATTCTTTTTTAAAGGTTTTATGTATTTTTTTAATCATTCAAGAATACAAATACCATATTTTTAATTACCAATAACATATAATACATTGTATATATTGGGACATGCATGAAATAATTTTAATCTCCCAATTAATGGGTCATCCTTAATTAAATTTTCTTCTAGAAATACATTAGTTTTAGTCTATTGTGATTCAATCATCCAATTCATCTCTTAACTAAATGATACATAAAATACATTCACTACCTATGATACCATTAGGTAAGACTCATCTTTTTACCCTCCCAGAGTGAAATTCACTTTCATGAACCCAATTTCATGAACAGTCACTTCATGCCAATTGTCAAACAATTTTTAATTGAAAATTATCACATGAAATGTTATGTGGATAATTTTTTTTCTGTTTTATAATGCGAAAATATGAAATGTTTACAATAATTGGATTTCAATCATTTGATCTAGATATGTGCATCTCTTCAACCATAAACATAACTCAACTATTTTTCATCAAACTACAACCATCATGTTATTTTGTATTGAAGGTATAACCATTGATTAAAAAACCATTGTCAGATATAAAATTTTCATTAATTAGATTGGATAACCATCAGAGTCATTTGATAATTGAAATTATATTTTTATACAATTCCATATAAATTTTATCTCAGAACTGTTCAATAAACTCATGATTATGTGTATTTCAAATCCATCATTATTCCCTTAATGGGTTTAAATATGTTATAATTTTTTGTGGTATTTGAAACATGGATCATCATTGTCACTATTATGTAAAATGTAAAGGATAACTTTCTACCTATGAATGATTTAAACTGTTACAAAATATCTTTCAAAAATCACTTCTCCCATAAGGCATCTAACGTTATTAAACATTGGGGGACTGATGCATCAAATATCAGATATGTAATTGGAATATAATTCACCTGTCTGTTCAATAATATATCATTATGTAATACAACTGTGATATCCCGAACATAGATTCCACCCAAAGGTTCACCGATCCTGGAGGGCCACATGGATGCCTTCACATCTCCCAAAAAACAATGGGTTACAACTAGAAATTACTACCATGGGTGTGTCCTTGGGTAGAATATTCACTCGTTATGAGATTATAAAAATGGTATAATCAACGAATAAATTTTGAAAATAGTATAAAAAGATAGTACAACAATAAAAATTTAAACAAACATGTAATACCACTTAGATGATAATTGGATCATATACAACAAATGATAATTAAATATCTACAAATTAGTAAATCATGGAAATAAGTGGTAGGAATAATTACTATTCATGATATATAAAAATAACAAAAAAGGGAAAAATTAGTCCAGCATCCCGAGCATCACACAAGTCATCAACTACCTGTTCCATCCTATGTCACGATAGAAGTCACACATCCATAAGAGGACCCTTCCCCTTAATTAAACCAACAAGAATGAATTCCTCCTAGGAGCTATAGTCTTCCCATATAGGTTGTGAGATAAATATAAAAAGGCTCCTGCCAATGGCCTCTATAAATATTCAGTATGTGTATAAAATATATTAGTGTATATATATATAAATGTATGTAGTAATTAATACTATACATGGTTTGACTCTAGTTCCATATAGGAAATCAGGCCGACACTACCTACTTTGGCCCATTCCAGAATAACACTGAAATAGTATCAACAATAATAATACCCATTGTTACATTTATTAGGGATTTCATGACCAGTATCACATTTTTAAGGGAATCCATTTCAAATGTGACATTTATAAGGGATTGCATGATTAGTATCAGAGTAAGGGATTCGATACCAATATATTATTATTATATTATCCCTAGGGGTTCCATTCATGTATCACAAGGGACACCATGACGGTATCACAATGGATACGTTACCCATTTCCCAAGTGATGTCACCATGCCCAGAATAAGATAAAACTATAAGGATCAACATTACCATTTGATATAAAAACTAAGGGAAATTATTACCTGGTAGTATAATTATTCATAACATTAATTATTCCCATTAATTATCATTTATAAGGTTCATAAATCCCGTTTTCCTTATAATTGGTAAAATATTATTTCTTTAATACAATACATGGAGTAATTCTTAGTTCATTTACATTCATCATTAACAATGTAATCAATAGATTCTACTTAAATATGTGACAAGGAATTACCACTTTCCCCTTATTAGTTTTAATATGTATATTAGTTTTAGCCATTCTACTACACTACAACCATCCATTTCATTTAATCAATCAAAATTTAGAAGCAATAATAGACACTCAAATAGGTGTGTTGGTGATATTATCATTATATTGAATTTGGAATATATATTAAAGGATATATAGTGGGATGGTTTCATCTATGGTGGTCAATCTCCTGTGGTATAATAGGCTCAGTATGTTCCAAAAATGGATAAAAATTTGAGACAGGTTCGATTTAGGAAGCAAAACATGGTGAAATAATCGTATGACACAATGGAATGATTAATAAAACATGAGAACATTTCAAATAATTTATATATATCTAAATTATTTCTTGTATGACTCTCCATGTACAATATTATCCTTTACTTCGTCCTGGATTGGATAAAATCTGAGAAATTGGCTAGTGCCTTAAAAATAGAGCATACAAACCTGTATCTAAATACTATTGTTGATATAATGAACAATGATGAATGACATTAATGGAATTATATTCTTACCGTTTCATATCCAATGAGATGAAAGGTTCTTCAATCAGAATTTGGATGGATAAATGAGATCAAATGCTATCAAAGGAAATCAAAAGATCTCACAATGGGATAATGGAGATCATATGGCCTACCAAATGAAAAATGAGAGGTCATGTTTAACATAAATGATCATTATGGGAATTTTTGTTAAATTTACCAAAAATAGGGGCAATACAGTTTGGATACATGGTTGGACAAACCATGAGCCATCATGCACAATTTGTTATACTAGGTGGGAACCTGCATGGTTAGGCTGCATGGGTTGGGAAACCATGGGCCAATCATAAATAACAGCTATGATATAATTTATATATGTTATGGATAAAAATGAGGCCCCAATGACACCATTAGGGAAACCCATTTACCAAGATTCATTGCATTGTCGAGACCCACATGGTTTTTAGTGACCAAGTGGGTTTAGTTTTATGGTTTCTACTAACCATGTGGCCTAAATATTTCTCCAATGGATAGAATTCTAAGAATCATACAACACCATTTCACATTAAAAACCATTATTAACTCAAATGGAATTCATATTAGCTCCATATTAAATAATTACCCCAAAATTAAAACCATACTCAACAAAAACAAATGATGGGTTCTTATATTCTTCCACTCATAATGGAACTCATCCCCTAAGATAGCCTTAATTAGGAAGAAAAACATCATCTTACAATAACATTGGACACTAATCACATACATTATCCTCACACTCCCATGTCTCATCTTGTACAAGGTCATACTACTATGGCACATTTATAAAACGGACATACTGATCATAGAGAGCCTTCATGATCTGGTTATTGATGTGTAAAAGATACTCCACAAAATAACAATCACCTTCTATCTCCACATCCTCTGGATCTAAAGGGTATGAAAATTCAGAATGAGAAATATAAAGCTATGAAATTTGGATGAAATAATGAATGTAATTCTACCTCTATGGTAATACCAACTGATTTTCATCCAAACCATCTCTCTCTAGAATCTAAAACATCCAAAAAATGCTCAGTGAAAAAATCTCTAGCCTTTGAATCAATCTATTCCCATATATGGATAAAACATTCAAGAATACCTGATCAGCAAACTCAAACTTTAGAGGTTTTTTATGGAAATTGTCATATGATTTCTTCCAATATTGTTCAACAGATATATAATTCCTAGTCATCTAAACCGGCTCTGAAGTATGCTATAGTATATGACTACCTAATATCGCATCCTCGCATACCTCAAAAGAGTATATGGTTGAATATAATTTCATTTCTTATAGGATCTCATAAACAGGAATATAAATAATTTCGTGAAAACTGTTTCTGTTGGAGAAATTGATGAGAAGGATATTTTTATCCCATAAAATTACCAAATCAAGGACTCGTTCTTATAGAATGTATTAAAGAAACTATATAGTGCTTCATGAGTGACTATCAGTCTAACATTGAATGGCCATGCTCACAAGAACGTGTGTACACAAATAATGTTTCCTAGATAGGATAGAAGAGGGATATGTTTTGTATTCTATCAATGACAACCCAAATGAATCACTAGCATGAAGATACCACATTTTGAATACTATAAAATAATGTAAATCGTCCATGATTTTCCATTCTGGGACTAGTAATGGTTATAGAAGCATACATTTCATCGGTGCTATACCTTCACATGATGACATGTGGAACACCTAATGATAAACCCTACTATCAGACACTTCATACATGGCCACCAATTCTATGGGAACATATCATGATCGATCATTGATGTACCCGAGTGAACATTACACTAAGATGAATTTGACTAACACATCATATCCCCTCTTATATATATGGGAACCCAGGTACACCCATGTATACCCAAGATGTCATCATCATTAATAGTCTAGTCCATAGGTCAGTATACACCCAAAAAGATCTCTTGTATTATAATTCCATTTCGATATGAAAAGTACCAATGTTTATGTTCTTAGTAAGTGAAGAAGTAATTGATAGTTATTCATGTAAAGACTTCCCTTGAATGTTTTGAACCTATATATGTTTCTCAAAAATTAGAGGCATTTAATTACAATCCCTAATGTCCTCAGAAACTACACGTGTCTACGTTATCTTTACTAGATAATCATCAAAATAATTTCCCTTCCCATGAGTATCGACATGCTTAAAGTCAATAATGTTAAACTGCTAGCTTGAGATCATTTGTAGGGTAATTCCTCTATGAGGCCTCAACATCCAAGATCCGTATTCAATGACTCTGTCTTCTTTCATTATAACTTCTCATAGCATGATACATGATGGGTCATAATAGACTGTGTAGATCATACCTATCTATGAGAGAACCAAGATCAGGTCTTATTGAAATCTCCATTTCATCTACTCAAATAATCCCACTCTAGATTCTGACCATAAAAGGCCCCACCGTCGTCATTCATTCATTTAAGTACTTCTGATAAGTGGGGGAATTCCTGTATAAAATTATTTTTTCTAACTGGGTATCCTTATGAAACTGCTTATATCAAAGATGTTTTTGGGATGTTCATTGAAAACCATAGATATCACCTTCTCGTTTTCAGTTGAAAGTCTTGCCTTTAAGATAATGTGTCCCAATAAGTGAACAATGTCAAACAAGAAGTGAAGTTTTCTAGGATTAGCATATAATTGGTGCTCTCTCATTGTATTCATAAAAATCTCATGATGAGTTACATAGTCACTATAAGTATTAGAATTCCCAAAATTTAAACAACGAATACTATGACAGCGGATTCTAGATAGAGATGGAATACCCTATTTCTCAAGGACATGAAGATATTAAGACCATTCGTAAGACCTAATGGCATCATGAGATACTCATATATACTATATCAACTATGGAAATACATACATGGAATATCTGAAGGAATTACTCGAACATGGTGATATATCAGTCCATGGCCAATGAGACTTAGTGGGCCATACAAAAACCTCTGGACTCTAAATCCTCTAAATAATTCATAAGCTCTTTGAAATCAGTAATAACCATCCTATAATGAGGAATGGATACTAGTGTATCTCTAAGAACTAGTTGGATTACAAAATCTACCTCTATCTCAAGAGGTAGTTCATAAAATTCCTCGAGGAATGCATACCAGAATTCATCAAGTACGGGAGGGAACCCAATCTTATGTAGTCCATGATCATTCAAATAATGCTTGTAAATATAGGCATGGACTCCATATTTCCCATTTTTTGTTCCATCCCAACCATCCTTTACATCCTAATCGACATTTCCAATACATGTACCACCCTCAAGTGAGGTTGATGATAAAATACAATCATAACAGTCTACATATGCATGATATGGAACCATCAATCCCATTCAAATAATGACTTCAAGTCCTATCGTCTTTTGTATGAATAGATTCGATATGAATCAATGTCTTCGTACCTGTATTGGATAGTCCTTAAACAGGATTACACACACCCATCCTATACCTAGCGGTGTATATAACAATCATTACTCCATAAGAGTACTAAACATGATGTCTGAGACTCTCCCCAACATGATAAAATATGATGGAAATGGTGAACCTATATAAAATAAGGAAAATATTATAATGGAGAATATTATAATAATACCTTTAATAGTATATGGCCCACCTTGCTTCTGATCTAGTATATGATGCACTATTTAGATACGGCATGATCCATGGTCCTATTTTTCATCCAAACAACATAGAGTAGTAATTATATGATGGAACATAAAATACAATGTCTATCTACCATTCCACAACATACTTTTTATTCTTTATAATTATTAATACTCCATCTACCTACCTAGTGAATTGTTATAGATCTAGCTCATTAAGGTTGAGCTAGCACAGATACTCTCCCTCAAGGAAATGATGGGATGGTCATACAGAATCACCAAATATGCCACAACATAACACATTCTCATTAATCTAAGGGTTCTCGAGGACACTAGCTCCTCTTATTCCTAGGAATCCCACACTAATGAAAAATCACATAACTATATGTCGGTGTCAACTGGTTGGCTATGTTGTTGCATAGATACTCAACACATAATGTCTGACTACCTATCGAACAACTACCCCATATGGGACTTGAATCACCATGTATCACCCCATCTTCTAGCCTCACGTTCCAATAAGTGAGAATATTCTATTTTCCATTTTAGATATAGTAGTCATCCAAAAAATATTTACCTAAGAATGAATTGGATGAATAAGACTATCCTAAAATTGTCTCTATTTCAATGGACCATCAGAAAAATCCATATAACAATCAAAACTCTATGTCTCTAAAATAAATTTTCAATGAAGCCTGACTAAAAATCACTCAAATTCAGTTCCCAATATTGAACATCCTAATACAAAATATCCAATGACTGTTCGGTGGATCTTTATATAATATAATTATCGAGTTTCTCCCTCCTCCCTGAATGTTTCTTCTGAAGTTCAAATATATACATTAGTATATTGAGACTAAAATCTCCATAAAATGGTCTAAAATCCCCTAAAATGTGCATTGATACTAATTTTTGGAAACTATAGTCAAGTCTCCCATAAATGGTACAGAGCGAGGAGCTCCAAGAATCATCTGCTTATTCCATTAAGAATATCTTCAAAATCGGGAATCATCACCAATGCAGAGAATAAGAATAGAATCCACATGAGGAAAAAATAGATTTATAACATAGGTCATAGGTAAAACTACCATATTGTCATCGTCATTAACACCCTAATACAAAACGACATGTTAAAGTTATAGCAGAATTACTCTACAAATTCAATGCACAAATTGCAGAAAAAATTCAAGGGAGATAACATCATAGACACATGAATATGATATGTATAAGACTTCCTATGATGTGTTTCACTCCTCTTCATTATCAAAGATCCAGGTATGGGTTATAGGAATATATATATATTTATTTAATATAGACACTACCTATTTTACACTACTAAATCTCGGACTCAGTCACTCTCTATGTTTTGAAATTTCAATTCTATTCAAAATTTATACTGAATTTTCAATTTAATTGTATGAAACTAATGGTTCACTAATTCAAATCCATAATTTTCTATGAACCATATAAACCAAAATATGGAATCTAGTCAATCCATATCGTAACATGTTCTAGTCGAAGCGACCAATGGTCCATGACCCAACATGCCAAAGTTGGTTTCATGGTGTGTATAACATTTCCTATGTAAGAAAAAACTTTTATGTTATGGAAGGAACTAAAATTCATAAGAAATATTTTCTCCATCACCCATGGGAATTTCAGTTATTCAATTTTATATTTATATCAATCAAAGAACTCAGGGAAATCATAGGTGGTGAAAACAACAGAATTCTTCTATATGGCATGGAAAATGCATGGTACGCGAATTTCATAAAAGTTGCCTAATATGATTATTTATCAATGAATCCATTACACCATATCATTTGGCCAAGGTTGAAGGGTAATCCGCAATCATATCAATAGTAGTATCTTAATTCATGTTCATCACACTATGGTGGAAATAAAACATTTATAATAACATAATTTATAAATAAGAAATTTCAATTTGAGTCATTTAAATTTTCACTATACATAGGCCCCTTACCCCGAGGAATAGCTCATTACAAAATTCCATAATATTCTTATTCACCTAACTATTTTTTCAAAATATGAAAATAAAAAAAGAGTATCTAAAACAAAATTATGATTCATTGGACCTGGATGCAACCCAGAGGTTCCTCGAGCCTAGTGGGCCACATGTGCTCAAGTATATCTTGACAAAGCAAGAGGCTACCGACTAGTAGTGAGGGTCTTGGGTGTGTCTATTGGGAGACTATCACATCATTACAAGTGTAGAATAATGGAATAATCTATAAATAAATAGAGGAATATGTACAAATAGATGGAACAAAATAAATTGATATAAACAACCAAGAAATATTAAATAACTGACAAGTGGATCATATACAATGAATGATAATGTCATGTATACAAAATTGGATAGCATGGATACAAGATGTACACATAAGTTCTATACAAGATATAAAAAATGTATTCAATAAGGGGAAAATATATCTAGGATCCCAAGCTCCATCCTGGTCATGTTCTTCTATCTCTATCCTATGTCATGCTAGAAATCATGCATTACTAAGAGGAGTATTCACATAATATACACATACAAGCATGATATTTTCACAAGTTCCTTAGGTGTACCAAATAGTGACAAAGATAAATCCCAATATTCCACCACCCTTTTCCTATATATATAACCATTATATGTATACTAACTATAATTTTCAGATATAATAATGTAAGTAGTAATAAAAAATGTACATCAGTTAGCTCTGGTTCCTGATTGGAAACTGGGATGACGCTACCCACATCAGCCTATACTGAAATAATTTTGAAATAGTATAATGGGTCGAAATTCCAATTATAACATATATATCAGCCATCATTCCAAATAACACATTTATAGAAGATTATATGCCTAGTTTCACAATTAGATTGGATGTCATACCCAATATCACATTAAGGGTCAATATTCTCAAATTTATAGTAAGGGATTCCATTCATTTATAGAATAACAAAAGTATCATAACTGATTCCATTCTAATAAAAGATGGGATGTTAGGCCCATATCACATGGGACCCAACTCTCGTATCACACGGGATGTCATGCCTGTATCATAAGGGACGTCATTCCCCTTTTCATATATCATGTTTAAGGGTCTCCATGGACATTCAATATAATGTAGTAAGGACTCCATGACCATTTTTCACAATTATACATAAGGTTCATCATGCCCATTTATTTTTTTACAGGGATCATCATGCACTTATGTCATATCATTGATAAATTACCATTCGATTTAAAATGATCCAAGTCAAAATTCCTAATTCGTTTACATTCATAGTTTACAAGGGTGAAAACATTGTCTATTTAAATAGTTGAATTGGGCTTACCACACACCTATTCTTTGTTCCATTTTTTATAAGAGTGTTACACATGCTACTGTAATACATCCAATGATTTCATTTATAACGTGCTAATTTATAAGCATGTCCAGACACTCTAATAGGTGATTTTTCAATATTGTGATTAAATAAAATTTTACATATATAAGAGGGAACACCAAAAGTGATGTCTCAATATATTTTGGTTGATATCAATGGGTTTAATAGGTTCATTAGGATCAATTAATTTAAACCAATGTAATTCAGGATCATGTAAGTAGAAACATATGGTGAAATTGGAGGTTGGTACAATGATGCATACTATAAAAAATAAAACCATGAGGAATAATTTACAGAACACTAACATCATACTCATATGAATGTCCTCATCTAGAGAGAACCTCTATTAAATCCTAGATTGGAATAAATATGGTGAATAGACCAAAAAATTAAAAGAGGGATTATGATCCTAAATCTAAATAACATCATCAAAAATATAAGAACGATGAATGACTAAAAAAGAATTCATATCATACTAGCACAGATACAATGAGATGAAAGGTTCATTAATTGGACTCTATAAATATGAATAGGATAAAATACAATCAAACAGATTCAATGTAGCTCAATAAGGGTGAATGGATCTCCTAGTGTCTACTAAAGAAGAAATATGAGGAGGAGATTAATAGAAAACACCATTACAGGTATGTTGGTAAATATTCCAAAAAAAGTAGTTGTCACACAATTTGGATTCATGGTTGGACAAACCATGTTCCAACCATATACCCATTTGTTGTACCAAGGAGGTCCTACATGGTTAGGCCAGACAGTTTAGGAAATCGTTCGACAACCATGAAAAACATGTCTGCAAACAAAATTATATAATTATTGTGTGGGTGTGAAACCCTTGGTGTATGGTTAAGGAAAAATGTGATACATGTTTTGTCGTACATTCTAGCTATGCATGGTCAGTTGATAATATGTAAGATGGGTCCACAAATATCAACTAATAGTGAGGACTAGTGTTTTTTCCACCAGTTGGGGTTTTAGGCTCTAAAAATCCCCCAACACCATCAAAAACCTTTATTACCAGTAATTACATCCATATTACGTCCATAATAATGAATTAGACCGAAATTAAAACATTCCAGACCTAGGAAAAAAATAGGGCACATAAATAAAATTTATAGCTAAAATCTATTCTCGACGTACCCTTACAAAATCCTCATTTAGAGTTAAATGGGTGTACATACATTTATAATGGAAGGAAACAAATAGTTGAAACCATCTCACTAGTATAATGGTTACGTGGACATTATATAAATAATTTATGGGGGTAAGAACTTATCTAATTACCATAATTTGACAATAACCTCATTATTCATGATTGGGAACTCTAACGGACATATAACATTACTGCATATGGATTTGGAAAATAAGAAGATTCTAGTTAATATATGGTGTATATTTTTATGTATGATTAAATATTGACGTCCCGGACCCTGATGCCACTTAACGGGTACCCCGATCCTGGTGGGCCAAATGGCCACAAGTACAACACCCCAAACGCCAGAGGCTACTGACTAGCAATGATGTCCTAGGGTGTGTCTATCAGGATACTATGACCTTATTACTAGAGTGTAGCAATTGAAACGGAATATAAATGAAAATTAAACATTGGAAGCAAACTGATTCAATAGTCAATCAATAATGACTATAATTTTATAAACTGAATTAATGATGATGCGATCTTGTGTTACTAGAGAAATGGAAAACATGGTTATAATACAATTGGATTAACATGTTCCACAATGTAAAAGAACACAAAAAACTACTCCAAGAATCCCAATATAAAAATCGATCATCTTCTATCAAGATCCATCCTATTGGAAAGTAATCACAAGTTTGAAGTTGTATGTTTCCCTTTTCCAACACATGTAGTCATGTAACATACTCTGGGTACCAAACAATGCCCGGAGTGGGTGTGAGATTAATATCAATGGGCCACCACCAATGGTGTCTATAAAATACGGCCTATGTAATGGAATATATAGGGTGCAGGCATGCATATATAAAGTAAATCAAGAGGTACATTTTATCTAAATACCAAATTACCTGCATCAAAACCTCATCTGATGACTGAACGTGTATCCAATTCATTAACTAAATAATTACCATTTAATGTTAATAGGTAACATGAGGCATAGCAAGAACTAACATAACCTAGTGATAGTATATGTAGCGAAGGTTCCAAGATGTAACAAGGAATCCTGAAAAAGATATCAATTGAGTGAGTTCCATGGTAATAACCATGGTAATGTAGATATCACGGAATCCTATCTCAGTAGTACCTAAGTCTAGCTAAGTGGTAAGGGTGTAATCTAATGCATTCCACAACAATGCGCCTACCGAGTCCTAGGTGATCGACCAAGGTAAAACAGGGTAATAAAAAGATATGGCCCTATGGGATTTTAGAATGGAAAATACTAGTCAATGATGGATCTAAGTAGTGTATGTGAGGTATCCTATAATAATGTAGATGACCCTACGGTAGTATACCAAGAACCTAAAGAATAGACATGAACTGGAGTCTAGGTGGGTATCAACATAAGATAACCACATTCTGGAAATGGAATGGGGTTCCTGATTCCCAAGGTATGATACTCTCTGAATCCAAGGGGAGGCCGAGTCAGTCCATTCATATTTCATATTTTAATCATGTAATCATTCATTTGGTTCATGACTTGTCTTCCCTTAGCTTGGATCGACCAAGTTGCATTTCAACCATTTAATCAAGACTTAATTAACCATTAACTCTTATTCAATTATTGAGGTTCACTTGGCTTCCTTCCATGAATATGCAATGGGGTTCAATGGAAAGGTAACCATTATTCAATATTCTTTGAGAAGGACAATTTATAAAATTAGTATACTTTCCATTTCACATTTCAAATTTAATAATCATTTGTATACACATACCCTTGGGGTCATTGGGGGATCATACATGGTATATTCCATTATGAAAATTTCATTAATAAAAATAAATTTATTATATGAATACTCACCATTACAATGATAATGCAATGCACACCCGAATGGTGCCTCAAACATGCCAAAACACTAAAACCCAATTTGGGAATAAACATTGACATGAGTCGGATTGACTTGTAGGTGTAACCACTAACAAATATTCACATAATTTGAAAGAGAATAACTATACTATTATAACAATTATAATCATGGAAATTAAATTTAATAAATGGCATCTGATGAAACCGTTGGGCCCCACACAATATTCCAAAATCAATGAACATTCGGGATATGTTATAGACCATCCACCTTAGAGTCATATGACTCTCCTCATTCGGTATTGAAACTATATTTTTCTCATATTAAAGTAGATCTATGAAATGTTGAAAAATTATATCATGACAATATCGAGGTCAAGAGATAGAGAAAAAGAAAAGAATGTATAAAGAGGACTCGATTATATACTGTTTCATATCCATCATGTTGAACAGAAGCTCGATCGGATGCCGGACAATGGACATCTCTTGATCCCTATCATTGGCATTCAAAATTATCAAAAATGAGGGAAATGGTCATAATCCCACTGGTTCTCAAATTATATAGGAAGAGGGGGTAAATAGATCATTAACGGGGGAACTAGAAATTCATCTAGAATTTTTTCTTGAACACAGTTTGTCTGATTGGTTTTCCAAACCATGTGCAATCCCAGCATGGCGGTTCTTCCTGAAATCACATTCCTTATATGGTTTGATCACACCATGTGAGAGACATGCATTGGTACTTGGAGTGAAAGGGGAATTCATACGGTCTGGATTCAAGGTCGTGCGCCAACCATGTGAGGTGGATCTGTCTAAAAAAACACAATCCAAATGTTTAGAAAAACTGTGTGGAATTCCATAATGGTTTAATATAAACCATGCGCCATGATTGTTTCCCCAAAAAGAAGGATTATGGGCTCCAATAAATTCCCGAACACCCCTGATACCTTTTCTATCCCTTTAGGCATCCATTTTTGGTCCAAAGTAATGTTTTTTACTATTAATTAATGTATCCAATTATGAGTGAAAAAATGGGTTCTAACAGTCTTCCCCCCTTAAAATAACATCCTATCATTACCCGACCTCGGGGCATGTACCGTGACTACCCCAAGCCCGCCTTACATAGGCCAGGGTTTGGCGACTAGCACCATGGCGTATATCCCAACAAAAATGGAAGGCATTTCCTTTAAAAGTAAACAAACACCACAGAGTAATCCAACAGAAGTAAACACTAAGTAAACTGAGTACAAGTAAGTGAAAAAAGTAAATGGGCTAGAATACAAGCCCAAACTGAAAGTAAAGTAGAACTAGAAAGAATGTACAACAACTGAAAGTATAGCAGCAATTCCAAGTCGTCCACTGGTAATCCCACCTGAAGTGTTGGTACAGACATCCACCTCAGCTCCTCGGGTCCAGCCGTCCGCTCCGTGTACGTCCCGCCTAGTAGTCCACCTCCAGGTACCGACTGCTCTGCTAGCCTCTACCACGATCAGTGTTGTCCGTCGTCGGTATCCAACACAACGTAGTGCATGAATAGCCCATGAAGCGGTGATTATAAGCTACTCAGTAGGGACCCTGAGGCCCACGAAGGTCTGCCAGAATCCAAAAGGGTAATCCACAAAGGAAAGATACAATCACGAAGTAACATCCAACACAACTTTGGTATATGCCCATAAATATACCTAAGTCATCAAATCCAGATTGGCTCCAACAACTGAGCCCGAGTTCGATCACGTCCACACAGGATAACAAAACACAATCCACATAGGAAAGCAAGTCAATTATATCGAAGATAATGATTGGAAGTCATGACTCAGCTCACACAGGAATACTTTTTTGTAAGATGATAGAGATGATCAAATGTAGCCACTGATACATATAAGCCGTCAGACCCACACTAGATCTATAGGTACTAACCCCCTCAATGACCCACAAAGGATCGATAGGTACTAACCCCCACAATGACCAAAAATAGATCAATAGGTACTAACCCCCGCAATGACCCACACAGCATCGGTATGCACTGTCCCACACAGGACCGCTGAGCGCTGACTTACATATGATCTGAAACATACATGATCAGTAGCACTGATCCACACATTATCGATGAGTTCTGTAGTCGTCGTCGTCGAATCCACGGAGGATTTTTGTATAGTCATCATCATCGTCGTAGTCGCAGCTAGCTCTAGAGTTCCCGAACACATCAATCTCGTTCCGGAGGATCCACCCCATGAGCCGAGGGGCTGATACATCAACTGACACGAATTCTAGAGTTGAAGAATCCAAAAGTTCTGTATCTTCAATAGGAACTCAACGTTATAGACGGCGCGTCAATCAGACGTTTGGTCTGTGAGTTATTGTCTATTTCGTCCCAGGGGCCCTGTTGGTTTTTAAGTCAAAACCAACCCGACCGTACTCCAACTGCATCCAAACCTCGAGCAGAATAATCCAAAAGGTCTGTCTCACCAAGAGAAATCTATCAAAGTCGATGACACGTCAATCGGACGTCCGGAGCACAAGTTATAAGTGTTTCCACTCCGAGGGACCAGTTGGTTTTGTGTAAGAACTAACTCGGCCAAACCCAATGTTCCCAAAATCCTTGGGTGTATTATATCGAAATGACCGTCTAGATCCAAGGATCGCATCACAGCTGATAGTGCATCGATCGGAGGTATGCAGCCCGTGTTATGGAAAAAAGACCAAAAGAGGTCCAGAAATGGGGGGTCTGGGCCCAGACTGACCCGACGCAACCCCCCTGGGTCGGCCCGAAACGGGATGACTCGAACCGGGTACGGGACCGGGCTGCATGGGCGCGGCCCGTCATGGCTGTCGCGGCCCGGCCTGGCGCGCTCGGCCTGACCAGCATGGCCAGGTGGCTCGGCTGTAACGGCCGAGCGGATAAAGGGGGGGGGGGGGGGGGCGGCACTGCCCCCCTGTTTTCCAAACTGCGGCCCCCATGTGGGGGGCCGCTCCTGTCGGCCAGTGGGGGGTTACGACCCCCGACCCTTCTCGGAATCCAGCCGGACCGGTCTGGCTGGCCGGTTGCTGCTGCCGTGAGACTGTCGGGGTCCCACCCTCCTGCTCCGGCCGTCGCTTCCTGCTCCGCCGTGGTGCGACGGCATCGCGCCCCTCCGCTGCGGTCCCGCTCCGGCCACGGTCTCCTCTAGGTTCTCTGGTGTGGCGCGACGGCTCTACGGCGCAACGGCGCCGCGCTTCTTCGCCCAAACTCATAGTTTCCGCGCGGTGCAACAGCACCGCACCACCTTACATGCCGCAACAAAATCAAACAACCAAGGGGGAGAGGAGGGTCAGTCGTGTTCGTGCGGTCCAACCTCATCCCGTTATTGCGATAACAGGCAGCCCCAATGAAATGAATAAAGGCGACATAAGTAATCACAAACAAACAAAAACCCCTACCTCGAGCATTGTTGAATGAAGGCTCGTTGCGGAATTGAACGTCGCGGAAGAAGGCGTCGCAGAAGAAGGTTCCACACACGTTGACAGAGATCATCCGAGGAGGAATGGTGTCTCCCTTCCTTTCACATGGGAAGAAGGAATGAAGGAATGCGCGTCGGGTCATCGATCTCTGAGGATGGCGTCCCTCACCATCGTCCATCGCCGGAGGTCAGCGTTCTTCGCGTTCTTCGTCGAGGATGAAGAACATCAAGACTTTGAGAAAAATCTCCCAAGTCCTCACGCACAACGAACCCCTTAATAAAAATAAGACATGTCTTATTTTATTAACACACAAGCCAAATGTTTTTGAAATTCAAAATTTAATCAATCAATTAATTGAATTAATTGAAACGTTTTAACCACCCAATTAAAAGAGGCATTTAATATCTAGTTAAACGCAAGAGTTGACTTCATTTAAAGGGGGTACGGGCGCGTTACTTAAATAACGGAGGGGGGATGAAAAAGGTGGGGTTCGTGTGGGCCCCACCTCACAAATATCCTACCTAGTGGAGTAGGATATAGTGGGTCCCACTCCAATAACTTATCTTAGGTTAAACAACTTTAAATAAAATAAAAATTGGTCGCACCATTTTTATTTTATTCCGTTACTTAACCCAAAAATTTAATAAACACACCCGAGCAAATGAAACTCTAGAAAAGGTGTTTCTAAGCAATTACCGGTGTTGCGATTCCATCGGTGCCCTCGGAATTCGATTCCGAGCACCTGTTCAAAAGTTAGGAAAATCCGCTCCTTCGTTCACTGAACGTACCCGAGTTAAACTTCAGAAAATGATTTCGGGCACACCGGGCCTCGGAATCAGGTGCCGTCAGAAACTGTGTTCCTGTAAAATCCAAAAGAAAATTAAGAAAAAGAATTCCCTTGAATTTTACAGGTCATTACATTACTCCCACCTCAGGGATTTACGTCCCCGTAATGATAAATCATAAACTAGGGAAACAAATGTGGGTACTATGCATGCATCTGCGCCTCCCGCTCCCAAGTGCTCTCTTGGAGGTTCCTATGCTGCCATCTGATGCGCACTAGAGGAATCGACCGTCCACGTAGGACCCGCTCCGATGAATCCTCGATCTCCACTGGGACCTCTTCAAAAGTCTCCCCATCATCAATGTCCAGCTCCCCATGGTCAATGATATGTGTCGAGTCGTGTACGTATCTCCTCAGCTGAGATACGTGGAATACATCATGCACCCAATGCAACTGAGGTGGTAGAGCCAGGCGGTAAGCCACCTTGGAAATCCTGATGAGGACCTGGAATGGTCTGATTAAGCGCCTATAAAACTTGCCCCCTCAGCCAAATATCTTTAAACCACATCGAGGTGAGACCTGTAAGAAAACTTGGTCGCCATCCTCGAACTCTAGTGGCCGCTGCCTCCTTCCAGCATAAGTCTTCTGCCAGCTCTGAGCTATCCTCATCCACTCCTGGATGACCTGGACCTTCTCCGTCGTGGCCTGGACCATCTCCGGTCCCACAAGTGCTGACTCCCCAGGTTTTGTCTAGCATAGAGGTGATCTGCAAGGTCGGTCTTGCAGCACCTCGTAAGGTGCCATCCCGATGGTGGAGTGGTTGTTGTTGTTGTAAGCGAACTCCACCAAGGGTAGGTCATCCTCCCAGATGTGACCAAAGTCGAGGACACATACACAGAGCATGTCCTCGAGTGTCTGAATGGTCCTCTCTGTCTGACCATACATCTGACGGTGAAAGGTGGTGCTCAGACGTAGCTGTGTCCTGAATGCCTCCTACAACCCCTTCCGAATCCGGGAAGTAAATCGAGCATCTAGATCGGAGACGATAGATGAAGGCACACCATGAAGCCATACAATCTCATGAATGTAGAGACATCCCAAGCTCTCCACTGAGCCCTTCTCTCTGATGGGTAAAAAGTGAGCCGACTTTGTGAGCTGGTCAACAATCACCCAAATGGAGTCATGACCTCTGGAAGTGTGTGGAAGTCCAGTCAAAAAGTCCATAGATAAGTTGTCCCACTTCCACTACGGGACCTCCAAAGGCTGTACCAAGCCTGCTAGTACCTGGTTCTCTTCCTTCACTTGCTGACAGGTGAGGCATCGAGAAACGAACTCTGCCACAACCTTCTTCATATTCGGCAACTAGTGCTGTCGTCTGAGGTCATGGTACATCTTCGCCACTCTTGGATGTACCAATAAAGGGGAAGTGTGAAACTCCCTCAACCCCCCCTCCTGTAAAGTAGCTGGTACGATGGTATGTCCTCTAAAAAGGATGAAATGCTCTCCTCCCTCAGAGAATCCATCAGGTGCCTATCCTGAGGATATTTTTGGACACCGCATATCACAGTCTATGTCCCCACGTTGTGACTCTCTGACCCTCTAGAGTAGTGGAGGAGTAAATGTGAGTGACTAAAGAAAGGATGATCCATCTCTTTCCCCGAAAGATATCTGCAAAGCGGCTAACTGCTCCATCGCCTCCCCGAGTAGCTGGATGCCCGTCCTCCTGCTGAGAGAATCGACTACTACGTTCGCCTTTCCAGGAGTATAGACTACCTCAAATTCATAATCCTGGAGGAACTCGAGCCATCTCCATTGTCTCAAGTTCAGGTCCTTCTGCGAGAAGATTTACCTAAGACTCTGATGGTTAGAATAGACTGTAAAGCACTTTCCCATCAGATAGTGTCGACACATCTTCAAAGCGAAGACCAATGCTACTAACTCCAGGTCATGGGTGGTGTAGTTCTGCTCATGCTGCCTCAACTGACGTGATCCATAGGCGATCATGGCCCTCTCCTACATCAGGAAACATCCGAGTCCCGTCCCTGATGCATCGCAGTAAACTACATACCCAACTCCCTCCTCCAGTCGCCTCAAGATAGGCACGCTATTTAATAGCTGTCTCAGCTCCTGGAAGCTATGCTGACATCTCTATGACCACACAAAGGGTTTCCCGTTCTTCATAAAATCTGAGAGTGGAGCCGCAACTCTGGAGAAGTCTGCCAGGTATCTCTATTATTACCCAGCTAGACCCAAGATACTCTGCACCTCCGTCACGCTGTTGGGTGGCTCCTAAGCTAGCACTTCCTCGATCTTCGCAGGATCCAACGCAAATCCCGCCTAAGAGATGACGTGTCCCAAGAAGTGGACCTCATATATCCAGAACTGACACTTCTAGAGATTACCATAAATTTGGTTCTCTCGGAGTGTGTCCAGTATAACCCACAAGTGGTAGGCGTGCTCCTCCTCAGTCGTCGAGTATATCAATATATTGTTGATGAAGGCCACGTCAAATCGATCGAGGTAAGGCTGAAAGATCCTTTTCATGAGGTCCATGAACACTGATGGAGCATTGGTTATGCCGAATGTTATAAACAAGAACTCATTGTGGCCATACCGACATCTGAAGTCCCTCTTCTGCAGGTCCTTGCCCCGAAATCTGAGCTGATGATAGCCTGAACTGAGGTCTATCTTCGAGAACCACCGTGCTCCCTTTAGTTGATCGAAGAGGTCTTCAATCCTCGGTAGCGGATACTTGTTCCTCATGGTCACCTGGTTCAGGTGACAGTAATTGACAGACAATCTCATGCTCAGGTCTGCCTTCTTGGGGAACAATATCGGGGAAGCCGAGGGTGAAACACTAGATCGGATGAATCCCTTTTCCTGCAAGTCCTCCAACTGTACCCATATCTCTCGAAGCTCAGCGGGGGCCATCCAATATACTGGAGTGGATATCGGGGTTGTCCCGGGGTACAAGACAATATAGAAGTCTACCTCTCTGCGAGGAGGTAGCCCTGGGACGTCATCAGAGAAAACGTCCGCATACTGATCCACCACTGTAGGAAATCCAGGGCTCCACACGTCAGCTTATCCTAGGATGAGGCTAGCCAACTGATGAGTGATGAGCTGTCATATCCTCTGCGTGAGTCCATCCTCTGCTGGAAAGGCTCCCTTCTCTCCAGTGAAGGTGAAACTGCTCCTTTCGGTGTGTAGACATCGCACCATGCGGCTAATACAGTGAATCTGAGCACAGGCAGTAGATAACCAATCCATGCCCAAGATGACATCGTAAGGCCTCGACGCCACTAAAAGAAGATCACAGCCGAAGCTCTCGCCTCCTAGAGTAAGCTCCCACTGCCGGCACCAGCGCGTAATCGTCGAGTCTGCTCCCATAGGAGTCTCTAGACATAAGGATCGAGCCAATGGATCCGTCGGAATCTCCGAGCTCCGAAAAAGGGAAGCGGCTATGAAACAATGACTCACTCCTATGTCTATAAGAACTGCAGAAAGGGTGTAATAGACATAGATAGTACCCCGAATCATCTCGGGCGTGCTGTGGTCATAGGCCTCCACTGCCTGGAGTTGTACCTGTCTCTGCCCGCCAATTCCATGTGGTCGGGGTGGACCTCCTAGTTGTGGTGGTGGTAGAGCCTCGAAGCATCGCCCACCACCTGCTGCTCAGCCAGATCCAATGCCTTGTCCCACTGCTCCCTGCGGACTGCCACGTTCGACCCTCAGCCTCTGCCTTGGTGGTCCCTCAACCGTCTGCTGCTCCTCAGCACGACAGGTCAGGCAGTCACGAGCCATGTGGCCCTGCCCACCGCATGTGTAGCACTGTCTGCCTCTTGAAAGACTAGATCTATGATGTGTGCCATGAACCTCTGAGCCAGTGTCCTGAGGTCGTCCGCTTGAGGGTCAGGTCTGCCTGGACCCATGTGTCATCCGTCGACTACCATCAGCAGAAGACTCTTCTACGTGACGCCCTGTGGTAGGTCTCACCAATGGTGTAGACTCAGCAAGAAAGACAATGATGTGAAGGGCTCGCTCCAGTACCCCTTCCTATGACGGAATGATGATAGAGATCAGCAATGCCCTGATCTCATGCCTCAATCCATGCTTGATGGTCCAGGCCCGGATGCATGGGTCTCATACCATGTTCGTCGAATAGTGCGATAGGTCGGTAAATCTCGCCGAGTAGTGGGCGACCGTCATGCTGCCCTGTTGCAGATGTAGAAGCTCCTGGATGCGCACCACACGGAGGGTGGCTTGGACGAACTCTAAGCGGAAGACACTCTCAAAGTCCGTCCAGAGATGTGATGCCTCATTGTGCACCTGGATCATCAAGCTCCACCATCTTCCTACTGCTGCATGTAGGAGACTTGCTGCAAGGATCACCATGAGGTCTGCTGGTGTCCCTACCAAACGGAAAACACGTACAACAGCCTCTAGCCAATCCTCGGCTGCATGAGGGTCTGTCTCCCTGCGGAACATGGGCGATCACTGACGCTAAAAGTCATGCAGTGCACCAAGGCGACGTGCATTGTCAGCGGCTGGGGCTGGTAGCATCGGTGGCACTGCGGGTAGAGGTACAACTGGTGCCTCTACTGTCAAAGGGCCCTGTACCGAGGCCTCGTCGCTCGGTGGGTTGTCGTCCCACACAACACTCGGAACCCTAGCTAGCTGTCGTCGTTGGGCTATCCTAAAAAGAAACAGGTGAGCCATGGTCAAATAGTATACCTGGTGAACTGACACAATGTAATCACAAAGAAAACTTCAAACACACAAGCAATAAATGTTTTCGTGTACTAAGTCAGAAATCATATGTCAGGGTCTTAGTGTACAGATACGTCGGCTGCCGCACCAACACTGGACTCCCTGGACTGATAAACACACTCAATACTCTTTAAATTATTACATCACATAGAAAAAGATCAGAGTCCTGAGTTCTAGGGTACAACCGAACTCCTCTGATACCAATTTATCACGACCCGAACTCGGGGCCCGTTCCGTGACTACCCCAAGCACACCTTCCATAGGCCAGGGGTTGCCGACTAGCACCAAGGTGTATATCCCAACAATAATGGAAGGAATTGCCTTTAAATATAAACAAAAACCACAGAGTAAGTTAGCAGAAGTAAACACTTAGTAAACTGAGTACAAGTAAGTGCGGTAAGTAAATGGGTCAGAATGAAAACCCAAACTGAAAGTAATGTACAACTGGAAAGAAAGTACACAACTGAAAGTAAAGAGGCAATGTTGAGCCATCCACTGGTACTCCCACATGAATGATGGGTATAGATAGCCACTTCATCTCCTCGGGTCCAGCCGTCCGCTCCGTGTACGTCCCGCCCAGTGATCCACCTCCAAGTACCGACTACTCCGCTATCCACTACCACGATCAGCGTTGTCCGTCATCTACTTCCAACACAAAGTAGTGCGGGAATAGCCCATGCATGGGTGAGTATAAGCTACTCTATAGGGACCCCGAGACCCCCGATGGTCTCCCAGATTCCAAAAGGGTTATCCATAAAGAAGGATACAATCATGAAGAATCATTCAACACTACTTAGGTATATGCCCATACATATACCTAAGTAATCAATTCTAGATTGGCTCTAACATCTGAGCCCGAGTTTGATCACGTCCACACAGGATAAAGCAACACAATCCACATAGGAAAGCAAGTCAATCATATCGAAGATAATGATTGGATGTCAAGACTCATCTCACACAAGAATACTTCTTCATAAGATGATAGAGATGATAAGATGTAACCACTGATTCATCTAAACCGTCAGACCCACACATGATCGATAGGTACTAACCCCCGCAATGACCCACAAAGGATCAATAGGTACTAACCCCCGCAATGACCCACAAAGGATCGATAGATACTAACCCCCAAAATGACCACACAGGATCAGACCCACATAGGATCGATATGCACTGGCCCACATAGGACCGCTGAGCGCTAACCCACACATAATCTGACCCACACATGATCGGTAGCACTGATACACACAGGATCGCTGAGTGTTGTAGTCATCGCCGTCAAATCCACGGAGGATTTCTGTATAGTCGTCATTGTCGTCGTAGTCGCATCCAACTCTAGGGTTCCCGCACATAGCAAACTCATTTCGGAGGATCCGCTACACGAGCTGAGGGGCTGATACCTCAACTGAAATGAAGTCCAGAGTTGACGTATCCCAAAGTTCAGTATCATCAACAGGAACTCAACATCATAGACGAAGAGTCAATCGGTCTTCCGGTCTGTGAGTTATTGGATTTTTCGTCCCAGGGGCCCGGTTGGATTTTATGTCAAAACCAACCTGACCGTACTCCAACTACAACCAAACCTCGAGCGGAGTAAGCCAAAAGGTCCATCTCACTATTAGAAATCCAACAAAGTCCATGGCATGTCAATCAGACGTCCGGAACACAAGTTATAAGCGTTTCTGCTCCGAGGGCCCGGTTGGTTTCGTGCACGAACCAACCCTTCTGAATCAAAAGTTCTCCAAAACCTTGAGTGTATTATACCTAAATGACTATCTCAATCCAAGGACTGCATCGCAACTAACTGTGTGTCGATCGGAGTTCTGCAGCCCAAGTTATGGGCAAAAGACCGAAAGAGGTCCGGAAATGGGGGGTCTGGGCCCAGACCGACCCGGCCCAACCCCCCTGGGTCAGACCAAACCGGGTCTGAGTCCGGCCCGCTTGGGCGCAGCCCTGCCCGGCTGGCGCGGCACGGCCCGCCCCGGCTTCGGCACGGCCCGGCTTGGCGCGCTCGGCCTGGCCTGCGTGGCCAGGCGGCTCGGCCGTAACGGCCAATCAGATGAGGGGGGGGGGGGGGGGGGGCACTGCCCCCCTGTTTTTCAAACTGCGGCCCCCATGTGGGGTGCCTCTCCTGTCGGCTAGCCCGGGGTTACGACCGCTGGCCCTTCTCGAAAGCCGGCTGGCCCGGTCCGGCCTGCCGGTTGCTGCTACCATGCGACCGTCGGGGTCCCGCCCTCCTGCTCCGACGCCGGCTGCAGGAAGCTGGCCGCCGCGGCCGTAGGCCACGACGTTGGTCCGTCCGGCGCAGCGTGACAGCGCCACGACCACGCTCCAGCCGCGGCCCCGCTCCGGCCGTAGTCTCCTCCATGTTCTCTGGCACGGCGCGACGGCGCCGCGCTGCATCACCCAAACTCATAGTTTTCGCGCGGTGCAAGGGCACCGCACTGCCTTACATGTGCCGCAACAAAATTAAACAACCAAGGGGGGAGGAGGGTCGGCTGTGTTCATGTGGTCCGAACTCCTCCCATTAATGCAATAATAGGAAGCCCAAATGAAATGAATAAAGGAGACGGAAGTAATCCAGAACAAACAAAAACCCCTACATCAAGCGTTGTTGAACGAAGGCTCGTCGTGGAATTGAACGTCGCGGAAGAAGGCATTGCAGAAGATGGTTCCGCAAACGATGACGTAGATCATCCAAGGAGGAACGGTGTCTCCCTTCCTTTGACGCGGGAAGAAGGAACAAAGGAATTCACGTCAGGTCGTTGATCTCCGAGGAAGGAGTCTCTCACCGTCGCCTGTCGTAGGAGCTCGACATTCTTTGCGTTCTTCGTCTAGGATGAAGAACTTCAAGAGTTTGAGAAAAATCTCCCAAGTCCTCACGCACAACGAACCCCTTAATAAAAATAAGACTTGTCTTATTTTATTAACACACAAGACAAATGTTTTCGAAATTCAAAATTGAATCAATCAATTAATTGAATTAATTGAAACGTCTTAACCACCCAATTAAAAGAGGCGTTTAATATCTAGTTAAACACAAGAGTTGACTTCATTTAACGGGGGTGCGGGTGAGTTACTTAATTAAAGGAGGGGGTTGAAAAAGGTGTGGCTCATGTGGGCCCCACCCCACATATATCCTACCTAGTGGAGTAGGATATAGTGGGTCCCACTCCAATCACTTAGCTTAGGTTAAACAACGTTAAATAAAATAAAACTTGGTCGCACCATTTTTATTTTATTCCTTTACTTAACCCAAAAAATTAATAACCACACCCGACCAAATGCAACTCTGGAAAATGTGTTTCTAAAAAATTACTGGTGCTGCGATTCCATCGGTGCCCTCAGAATTCGATTTCGAGCACCGGTTCAAAAGTTAGGAAAACCCGCTCATTCATTCACTGAACATACCCGAGCTAAACTTCGGAAAATGATTCTGGGCACACCGGGCCTCGAAATCAGGTGCCGTCAGAAACTGCGTTCTTGTAAAATCACAAAGAAAATTACGAAAAAAAAATTACATTGAATTTTAAGGGTCATTACACCCCCCCCAAGTTCACCATCCAAGGGTAAGGAAAAACTGTATGTGAAAAAATATGATCATTGACCATTTACTTCAGCTTCCCTCCCCTAATTATCTTCCTTTACTCTATTGTGCTACCATAGTACTCGTACAAGAGGGATTGAATTTTCCTCACAGAGCCTTCATGATTCAGTAAATGATGCGTACAAGATATTCCTCAAAGATATCATCAATATCTAACTCAAATTCATCATGATCAATGGTATGATATGGGTCAGCATGATATTGGCGGATCTGTGAGACATTGAAGACGTTGTTTATTTCATGGTACCCCTGAGGTAGTAGCAACCATTATTTTACTGTCTTGAATTTATCCAAAATTTCATATAGCCCAACGTAACGAGGTGAAAACATTCTCTTCTTCCTAAACATTTTATGCCCCTTCCGAGGTGATACCTGATTAAAATCATGACCCCAAACCTTTAACACTATATCTATTAATTTGTGATAGGAATACGATTTTTGTTTATACTAAGCAGTTTCATTATGCCTTCTCATCAGCTGAACCTATTCTGAAGCCTCCCGAATGAGATGAGGACCTGGTAGGGCTACTTCACCTACCTCTATCCTACGTAGGGGTGAATGGCATGGCCTACCATATTATTCCTCAAAAGTATCCATCTAAGTTGTCACCTAAAAAATGTTAGTATAAGAAAAGTCGATGAGTGGGATATACTTATCACAAGAACTACCACAATCAAAACACAAGATCGGAGCATATCCTCTAAAATATTTATTATCCATTGATAATTTCTATAGGTCTGAGAGTGAAAATATGTGCATAGAAGAACCTAAATCCCCATATATTTCTTTACAACTTTCCAAAACCGTGAAGTAAAACAAGCATCCCTATCTAAAACAATTGTAAATAGAACCCCAACTAGTCATACTATCTCATGGATATATAGTATTCCCAACTCATAAATTGAGAAATTTTACCGTATAGTAATCAAGAGAGATGAATTCATTAGTCGGTAAATGACTACCTAGATAGAATTGCTACCCCTCGGAGACATAGGTAATCTTACTAAAAAACATAACAACATCTCCGTGTTACCATTATGAGGCTTTAAGTGGTTGTAACAAGAATACATGTCTCTGGTTCTCGGTATTCACCTTTTGATTAGTGGAACAACTAGTGATAAAGCCTACAATCATATTTTTCATTCTTGGCCACTAATATTAGGGTCACATATCTTGATACATATTCACAATTCCTATATGAAATGCCCATTGAGAAGCATTGGACTCATTCATAAAGTCCATTATAATATTTGCAGGATCCCATAAACTTCCACGTAGTCGCAAGATGTTGTCTCTATCCACAAACTAATATGGGGGTGGGTTATATCCTGATATACATTCACAGAGAATAAAACCTTCGGGATTTGAAAACTATATACTCTTCACCTCTTCAAGGAGGGAAGAGGTCAATATTAAGGTTGAGAGGTAAGAGTGTGGGTGAATATCGTGAAACTATATAAGATGTTCATAAAAGAGGGCTATTAGATTCTATTCATCACTAGCTTCCTATATGACCTAAGTTTGAGTTTTGCAACTAAGTTTATCAGTGACCACGTTAACATTTCCAAGCAAATAGGCAAGCTAAAAATCATAGGATTGTAGATATTCGACCAATCTCAATTTTATAAAATTCAATTCATGTTGATAAAATATATACTTGAGACTCTGGTGATATGTATACACCACAAATCACTCTCTAAAAAGATAATGTGTCTAGGAATGTAATGCATGGAAAATTGTTGTTAGCTCAAGGTCGTGCATTGAGTAATTTATCTCGTGAGGCCTCAACTGCCAAGACTAGTACATAATGACATTTTCTTCCTCCATTAATATTTCTCCTATTATAATTCCCAATTCATTGCAAAAGACAATATAAACCATACATGGTTCTGGAAGGATCAGAATCGGTGTCGAGACAAGCCTCTATTTCAATTCGTGAAAGGCTTTCTCGCATGGTTATGACCATAGGAACTTAACAACCTTCTATATAAATCCATCTAGAGGTGAATCAAGATGTGATATGTCCTGTAGGAAACAACTATAATATCCAGTGATCCCAAAGAAACATATGATAACAAACATGTTCTTGGGATGCTCCCAGGAAACTGTAGCACTATCCTTTTCAAGGTCAATAGAAACTCCTGATTCTGATATAATAGTACCCGATATGTGGACCTTGTCGATCCATAAGACGAACATATAAAGCATAGCATAAACTTAATTCACTCTCAGTGTACTCAAAATGATCTCACAACTTTTGGAATGGTCATTATGAGTGCGAGAATACACCAATATAGTGTCCATGAAGACAATGACAAAAGAGTAATAATAGGGGTGGAAAACCCTATTCAACAAATCCATTAAAATTAAAGGTGTGTACGTAAGACCTAACAACATAGAAAGATACTCATATATACCATACCTGATAGGGAAGGATGTAAGTTGTTTTTCTGATGTTCTGACTCCCACCTGATGATAACCTGATCTCACATAAATCTTAGAGAATGCCTTTGATTCTCAGAGCTGGTCAGAGAGATTATCAATTTGATGAAGTGGAAACCAATTCTTGTCCGTAATAAGGTTCAACCTTATGTAATTAATGAAACGACGTAAGGTTCCATCCAACTTCTTGGAGAAAATCCTGAGTGAACCCCAAGAGGATTTACTAAGCCATATAAAGGCTTTTGCCTCAAGATTCACTATCTACCACTTCTGCTTCTAATGATCAGTATGTTCCATCCTGTATGGAGGAATGGACACTTGATCTACTCCTGGAATAAGATCTATTGTAAAATAAACTTCCCTCTTAGGAGGTAATCGATAAAATTCATCAGGAAAGATTTCTACAAACTGATCAACTACTAGAAAAAAATAAGTTTGAAGAAAACCCTGATCATCCATGAAAGGATTTTCAATCTAGTTTGTCACTTCTCCTGGTCCATGATTCTTCAGTCCATTTGTCACAGCCAAGACACCCCCCTCACCTTTTAAAAGACAACTTCTTCCTTCATATGACGTAAAAGCAAATCCACGGTGATAGAAGTCCATAAAGTAATTATTGTGGACTAACCAGTCCATCCCAAGAATGAAATTAATTTATGTCATCTAGTGGATAGTGAGATTCCACAATAAAGGGTAACTACCTACCTCAAGGGGTCATTTGATGCACTGGTGTATTCCCTTTGTCTTTTTTCCCAATGGTGTATTTAGGGTCATTACACCATATTGATATTGTATCTCTAGTCCAAGACATTTCATGATAGATACAAAAATTAATGATTTTAAAGAAACTATATCCCCAAAAGAAGAGAAAATAGTGGAGGCTACTAGAATAGTACCTCATACTATAGATGGAACTGCAGAATGATCCTTAGGTATCGGGTATAAAACATGTAACTGACCTGATACACGACCATGTGTAACTGATGGACTACCACGATCGTGACTGCACTTCTGGGTTTGCTGGAGATCCGGGGTAAGACTACCACAACCACAACCACTTCCTCGGTTAGACATGTTGGTGCTACTCTAACTCCATGTCTAAAATAGTGAATAAAAACTCAATTGTGTAGGTGGAGTGAATGATGACCCTTTTCTACTTGAAGATAGTGAAATAGTCTGGCAGAAATGCTGAAGATCAACCATACAGTCGCAATCCCGACACTAATTAGGTTCTCTATCACATTGGGTATTCTTATTTCCTAGTCTTCCAAACTGATGACACATAACAGATCGATAAAATAGGATACTCTAGCTACAAAATCCCTAAAGAGAAATGTTAATGGAATAATTCCTGCCTCCAGAAGTACTGTGAGTCTGACCTGGCAGTGATCATTTAAACCTGGTACTCATTTAGTCTCTAAGATTATGATTAGTGGTAAGGGAAGGATAAACTATTATAGAAAAAGTAGGAAGTTGAATGAAATTCACTTGAGTTCATATGGTGCAATAGAGTCCATCCTCAAAGAATCTAGCATGAGAAAGATCATCACCATCTAGAAGCAGTGAAAAGCAATGTAAAATAGTGAAACATGCTGAATATTCAATAACTAACATAGAAACCATCTAAAGGTGCATGAACTATCTTAATCTATCAAATCTCAGTGCCTGAGGTAAGAACAGATCATTGATTACAATTTGGAAATAAACCCATAGCATTCCCTGATGATGGAAGGCCTAGGTAACCACATCCCACCAATGATTTAATGAATCGAGAAGCATGTATAAAGCAAACATGACACTCCACTCAAGAGGAGTTTCCAGATTCTCAACGTTAGACAACATGACCAATAACCAAGACTCATCATCTTGAGGACCACTATCCCCTAAAAAGGTAGGAGGATGCTAATGTTGGAACTCACGGGTCAGATCAGTCATTGTGGGTACGACCTGTGATGGACCAAGAATTGAATGCATCAGATGTTAGAAACTATCACAGACTTGGTCATTAGTTATTAGATCAAGTATATAAGGTTATACCTCTAGTGGTACTTCTGGAGGTAAGACTGGATGCTCAGGACCCACCATGTCAGAAGCATGCTCGTCACCACCCTGATGGAGAATGAAACAAAGACATTTTGGTTTCATGAGTCTAAAAATTCCAATTACACACATCAGAACAATAATAGAACCATATGATATAATCACTAGTAGAAACTAAATGTATTAAAACTCACTACCCTAGGAATACTACCCATAACAACCTACTTATACAGATAGGTATTGGTATGTGATCATGTATAAGTTTTAGGTCATTTTATGTTAATTTCTAGGTTCACCCATTTACAATTCATAAACAAGAAAAGGAGGGACAAGGATGTGAAACCATGTCATTTTAGATTGCAGAAATCACTTTATAATGGAAAACCATTTCTGATGAATCAGTTCCCATAAAACTATCACCCAAAACGGCACCAATTTATTTATAGCATAATGGATCAACATGGTAAATTACTCATCTCAACCCATGAGGGCCCATAAACCTCATGAATTGAGACATGAAATCACTCAATCACAGCCAATGAAATTCAAGTACATGTAAACTATCCCAAAATCACTAACAATCACAATCATATCAAGAATATAAAAGAAGTGTAATGCACCTATATTTCATGGAAATGTGCATTACATATGAACTCTAGGTGACTATAATGATGCATGTGACAGTGCTCTTTTCAATCATATCTTAGTGCTAAGGAAAAAAGAAAATCCTCAAATACAGAAATAATCAACAACTCTGCTCAACATTTTTGACACCCAATAATGAAATAATATCAACTGCTATAGGTAGAAATAGAAGAACAATAATAATTTAGGTAACATGGTTTTTAACTCGAACATGGGTTCATGACGGCCAAGCTCAACTTATGACCAAGTACAAATCATTCCAATTCTCTAATCTGTTGTCTCTATATTGTAAATAACAAAAAGAAACTAGTCCTGATACCACGTTGTGATGTCCTGGACTCCGATACCCAATAACAAGTTCCCGATCCCGGTGGTCCACGTGGCCTCAACCACATATCCCCAAACACCAGAGGTTGTAGACTAGTAGTGAGGTCCTAGTTTGTGTTTTTGGGTAGATTATTCCCTCATTAATTGTGTTTTTCATAGTGGAAACAATATGAATGACTAGTAAATAGTGAAAGAAATATTAATAAATAGAGGAAGCGAACCAATGTAATAGATAAATGAGAATGACAATAATTAAAGAAATGATTATGTGATGTCATGTTACTAGAAAACTGGAAAACATGGATACAAGAAAATAGTCATAATATGTTCCACAAGGCAATGGAAAATATAAGCTACTCCGTGAATCCTAAGATCCAACTCAGTCATCTTCAATCAAGATCCATCCTATCATCAAGAAATCTTGTTTTTGAAGTTTTATGCTTCCCTTTTTCAATACCTGCAGTCATATAATCCACTCATTGTACCAAACAACGCCTAGAGAGGGTGGGAGATAAATATCAGTGGGACACCACAAATAGTGTCAATAACATTTGGCACATGTTATTGAATATAGTCATGTGCCGACATGCATATATAATGTAAGGAAATATGTACAATATAACTAAATACCAATGTACCTTCATCATCCCCTAGATGGTCTCTGAACATATAACCAATTCATGAACTAAGTAATTACCATTTATTGTTAATAGGAAACATGAGGCATATACATCACTAACATCTCCTTGTGATATTATAAATAATGAAGGTTCTAAGTTATAACAAGGAAACATGAAAATGATATCTAGTGAGGGAGTTCCAGGGTAATAACCATGGTAATGTAGATCTCACAAAATTAAAACATAGTAGTATCTGAGTCTATCTAAGGTGTAAGAGTGTAATCCAAGGCATTCCAAAATAATTCCCCTACTGAGCCTATGGTGATCGTCCAATGTAAGATAGGGCTATGCAAAGATAGGGCACTATAGGCTTTCAACGTGGAACCTACTAGTCAATGATGTATCCAAGGAGTGTATTTGAGGTATCCGGTAATAATTTAAAGGACACTACGGTAGTATAACAAGCATCCTAGAAATATACAAGGACCAAAGTCTAGGTGGCTATCATCCAATGAACACTGTATACTTTAATAGGAATGTGGTTTCTGAGTCCCAATGTATTGTTCTCTCGTAATCCAAAGAGAGTCCAATTCAACCTATTTTGATTTGATATTGTAATCTAGTAATCACTCATTTAGTTCAATCCTTGTATTCCATATGATTGGATAGACCAAGTTGTGTTGCAAACATTTAATCAAGGATTAATTAACCATTAGGGGTTATTATATTACTGAGGTTCACTCTGCCACCTTCAATCAATGTGGAAAGGGGTTCTCTGGATATATAACCTTTATTTAACCTCATTTAATAATGCCATGTCATATACTTAGTATACTTCCCATTTCACATTTCACATTTAATAATAATTTTGAAGTACATACCTTAGGCATGTCAAGTGGTGAGCATAAATGGAAGATTCCATTATGTAATTCTCATTAATGACAATCCATATATTTTAAAAAGGCTCGCCTTTTCAAAGGTCAAGAAAGGAACAACTAAACAGTGGCTCAAACATGCGAAAACACTAAATCCCAATTGTAGAATAACCTTCGACATGGGGTGGATTGAGTTCTGGGTGTTAACCCTAACAACTAATCACATATTTGGAAGGATCATAACTATAGGATTTTGATTAGTATAATCATGGAATGCAAATTTAAGAAATTCAATCTAATGAAATTGGTGGGGCCCAAATGAATATTCTAAAATCAACGAACTCTGTGGATAAGTTATATACCACCTGCCTTAGGGCTTTACGACTCTTATCCTATGGAATCAGCACTTTATTTGGCTCAAATCAGAGTAAATATAAGAATAGGTGAAAAATACTCACATGATGCTATCTGGGTCGAGGGAAAGAGAGAAGAAGAACAACAAAAGAGGATTCTAGTACATACCGTTGCGCATCCAACGTGATGTATAGAATCCCAATCGGATTCCTAAGGATGGTGATCTCTTAATCCCTAGAACTAGAAATAAAAAATCTCAAAAATTGAGAGAAAAAAAGGACTAATCCTGATAGTTCTCATAGTAGGGAGGAAGAGGGCGTAAATAAATCATTATGGGTGAATATAGAAATTTACCCAAAATTTTAGTATGTGAACGGTTTGTACATATGGTCTGTCAAACCGTGCACATACTATGTGAGATGGTTTTGCCTGAAATCATATCCAATACACGTTTTGATCAAACCACACACAATCCATGCATAGGTACCTAGGGAGAAATGGTTATTTGCACTATTTGGCCACACTGCTATACACCATCTATTTGAGGTGGGTTTGTCCAAAAAAATACCCAATCTACACAGTTTGGAAAACCATGTGTATTTCCATCATGGTATACTCTAATCTATGCGCCAAACTATTTTTCGACAAAAAGATGGGTTCTGGGCTCCAAACAAGCCCCAAACACCCCTAAGACCTTTTCTAGCACCTAAGGATTCTATATAAGGACCAACATAATGATTTAGACCAAAAATAAAAGTATCCATAACTGAGTGGTATATCAGGTTCTTACATAAATGGAATGAAACATTCGTCAAATATTCCATCAAAACATTACTATCTTGTGATTTATGGTGATGTAGCATAAAATTATTAATTTTTATATCATTCTCAATATTTCTTAATGATCATTTGGATGTTTTACCCCATTAAGGAGAAGGAAAAATAGTAATTCTTCCTATCTGGAAAGCGTGTAATAAGTAATAGGAATAAAAGTCATCCGCTTAAAATAAATTATTCAAAAATATTCACTTATCCCCTTGTGAATCATTTCCAACTTCTCCATGCTTCCTACACTCATTTTTTCGAATTATATTTAGTAACATGCCAATAACACTATCAAGTACAACATTTTCAACATGCATCAAATCAAGAAAATGTATAATGTACAAAAAATCCAATATCATAATTCTAGGGAAATTGATCTCAACATTCAAGATGATTTTGTATGATTTTTCAAAAATGGTTTAATGAAAATGGTTTCAATATCATTTAATTTATCAAACATTTGATCACCTATTAGAAGAGATGGTGTTGTACCTCGATTGTTCTTCTCATCAAATTCTATTATCTAGGATCTGTATTTGTGTCATCAAGGATAAAATTTATATTTTCTTAATAACATATTCTTAGAGGAATGTTACAAATAAATTGAGTGTGCGCATTGTTCCCAAAGGGCACACCACAACATTCCATTAATGATATAGACCAACAAATTTACATAATAAATAAAGTCATTTGTCATCCCATACAACATAGACCTTAGTGTGAATTTATTACATTATGAAGCATCATTCATTATAACACATATATACCACATTAATTTTAAATATCTTATCAATGAATCGAAATACACATCAATATCATTATTTAGCTGCTTTGGTCAAGATATATAATGAGAAACTATAATGTATTTTCCCTTCAAGTATAAATATGGAGGTAATTTATAATTTACCAACATGATGGGACATGTACTTTGAGTACCAATATATATATTAAAAGTATTTATTCTATGTTTAGATTATTCGTGATGAAATATTCTTAGATTATTTCTATATTCTGGATACTTATAAATAATTTTCTTTCGTTGACCAGAATATATTGGGTAAAAAAGGATCCCATTAATAATTCTTCTATCAGTGTGTCATGAAAATTGTCTTGTGGTTTCCTGGAATCTATATAGTTTTCTAAACCATGAAATGATATGAAATTAACATACTTATTTCAAAATACATGCTTAATTTTTTTGAATATATCAATTCCACAATTAGGAAATTTTACTTAGGATTCATAGTCCTCACAAGAAATGAAATCATTGGGAAAAAATGTATTTTTTAGATATCATCCCCATTGAATATAGTATTTTTTTAGTGTTATATTTACAACATGGATGTTAATTTTTTTCAAATATCATATCATTCAAGAGACCAATTAGTTATTTAATGATTGTGTCACTTCATCTATAACATCTCAGGTAAATAAAGAACATGAAATTTTACATATTTTTTAACTTTTTTGAATTAAATATTAATTCTACTTTAAAGGAGACTCTATGTTCGATGGAATACCCGATACGTAACAACGAGATTCTTTGAAATCATATGTTGCACACTAACAATATAATTTTATTATTTTAAATGGAAATTAACACCTAGTAGTTGTATTGGCTGGAATAAATAGAACTAACTAAAATATATTATATATATTTGTTAAATGTTTTTATAATTATCCAATAAATTTTATAGAATTAAAATGAGTAAAGAACTCGATTTTAAGCCTTAATACTCTAATATTCACAAAAAGGTCGATTTACCACCTTTTAATGGAGAACCCTCTTGAAATATAGTTTTTATCACATTTATATGTTCTATTTGACTGAATAAAATTCTCATTTATAATCAGGTCACCAAAATTTTCTTCTGATGAAATTTTGGTATATTTATGATAATGTTCAATTTTTTAAGGAATAAGAAAAAATACTGTATTTTAATTCAAAATTTCCTATTAATATAATTTATTCATATGTTTGTATTATATTTTTAATTTGTTTTACTGTTAAATTATAATATATTTTTACAGTTTAAAATAATTTCGTTCATTAGAAGTAATTTCATTTTCAAATTGGACATAAAAAATGTCAATCATTTGATAGTTTTTATTTCATAAAAATAGGCTATTTGTTTTAATAGCGAGAAATAATTATAATTTAATTTCTTCTACTTATGTGTTTTGAATTTGGAAAAAGGGATTCCATTTTTGGAATCCGTATGTCCAAATTTTTTAAATAGGTAAATTTTTTAGACATTTTATATATTTACATCAGTAAATATTTTTTTTACCGTGATTAAAAGTTAAAAATAATAAATAGAGGTTAAAAGTAATATTATAACAATATTAAATTACCATAACATGTATCCTATTCCTATTTTATGATACATATCCGACCATGGGCATCCTGGGGTTGAATTTTGGACCCCATGGAGCCACATGGGTGTAATAATGACATTTTATATTAATTAATTTATATTAAATACAAAAATGAGATAAAAAAATATCTTTTAGTAATGAAATCTTTTCCTGGGGTTATATAAGATATATATTTGACTATAAATATTGTTTGGAAATCTAAGAATAGTTCTTAAATCATGGTATTTTTTAATATTTTTTCGACATAAAATAAAATAAATTATTTATGACACAATAATGATGAAATATTTTACTCATTAATAAATGATTTAAATAAAAAAGATTACAAATATTAATACAATATACAAAAATAGTCCAATTATTAATGAATTATTTTAATTATAACATGAGTCAGCTTAAATGTAATATTAACAAATAGTTGATCTTTTTAAAAAGAGATGATGATATAATAAAAAAATTGTTTCAAACTTTCCTAAAGAGCCCCACCTCTCCCATATAAAAATCCCTCACTTCTAACCCATTTTTTCACACTTCTCGAGACATTGTATCGTGAAAACTCTACTCCAATAAGCTCCCAAAATCTCTCTCTTAATCCTAGAATCATTACCGTAGGATGAAAACCTTCATGAAACCCTTTTGGTTCAATCCAAATGTAGTTACCCGATTTCATGATAATGTCTTCTCTTAAGTTCTTTTGTTTTATTTTACATCTCCAACCCCCTAAACTCTTTTTATTCCTTTATTTTGTAATAAAACCAATATCCTAAACATACTAGGATTTTTTTATGAGAATTATTCTAAATAAACTTACACACACCTCCATCTAATTGGTAAATAAAATAATGTTTTTGTGGATGGAAAACTAACGTCTCACGAAATGATGACTGTTCAATTAACTCCTACCGCCTCTAATGGTGGAAATTATGATAGAACTGTATTTATATATGATATATATTTTGTTTATGTTTTATTTATGCTTATTTATTTTTCATTTATATCATACCTTTATGGTTTTCATAATGGGTAAATGTGATAATTTCATTTTAGGAAGTGCGGACTACCACCCCCATAAAGTGATATGACTTGTTAAGGCCTTATGATGGATGTATAATTGATGGATTTAATGAAATTAAATAATATATAATTTTATAATTATAATATACCTATGTATCATTATGTTTTAATTCCATTATACTATGAAATAAAAAATAAAAGTATCATTCATGCATACGTACGGCTTACCGTCTCCATGAACGGTGCATTTCATTTCTTATCCCCAAATGTCATTTACTATTATAAATAGAAAAATATACTAGATATATATCATTTATACGATATCTAAATCATTTATATAATTATGAAGATAATGTATTATTTACCACATGGAAGAATTGTAATTATAACAAGTTCATTTTTAACTCAAATTCTGAACATCGACAAAATGTCCGATATGAACTCAAATAATTAACTAACTCTTAGTTAAATGTAATATGTGATATAATAATAAACATTAAAAAGGCTATTAATCAAGTATTAATTAAATTAATTTTATTATTTTGGAAAGCAAAGAACAAACGAGTCAAGTTGGACACGAGGTAATGGATTTCTTATCTCACATATAATTCTGTGAAATTTCCATTGTTCACCACTTATATATTGAATGTGGTGTATTGTGTACTACCATTTGATATATATTATCATGATTATATTTTTATTAATGGTATTATCTGATTCATTTTGTGGTTATTAACTTTTCTCATATGACTCGATTGATTACAAAGTGGTAAGTGTTTTTCATGACAATTTTTTTTCATGTGAGATTCATGTTATATTAGCCACTATTTCCTTTTGTGTGGTGTTTGTACTGCACACGATTGTATTCCTAGTGTAATATACTTTAATTTAATGGTATTTACGTATTCATTGGGTGCTCTTTCTTTCATGGGGTGTATGTTTCATATATTACCAAATCGGTAAGGGATCCTTTCACCCTCGTCTTTTTAAAAGACTTATTTTTGTTAAGTCATTTAATTCACATCTTATTATGTTGGTATATGTTCTTCTATATCCTTATTTATGTAAATTTTATGTCCAAGTGGTGAGATTTTTTCATTTCTCTCATCAACTTATTTTCTGAATTTTAATGTGACGTTTTTAGGCTGTCGAATTTCTATAAGAAAACTTCTTAACCAAATTTCATTTTCTGGGTTAAACATCTACATCTTGATTATGTCGTGTTATGAATATTTTTGAGTAACCTATGATTGTTTTAAACATAAAATAAACTTATATTGGGTTTATTTATATTTCCCACACATAATTAAGTGATTTATTTATCCTTCATCTAATGATACCTTCTTTATAAGGGATTTCATCTCACATTAAATTTCCATTGGCACTTCATCGTTGATATGCACTAATTCACTCTTATATGGTGTATATAAAATCATTTGATATATTATATCATGAATACATTTATTATCATGATAATATTAATTTCGGATTAAACTGTATTCCTCAATTATTTGTATTCTAGAGTCTCCTATTTTGATAAAAACTCTTTAACTAAAATATCATTTTAAATGTTTTAATGGTTTATTCTTTTAAATCATTCGCATTAATGTCCTTGTTTTAAAAATGGTTTAAAAGGATTTAACATATGGAAATTGATGTTTTATGTTGAAATTTCTTTCAAAAGGTTCAAAGTGGTATGGGACACTTTGATTCATATATCACTTTATTTAATATTTTAAATGGATTTGAAAATGGTTTGATAAAAGATTTGATTTTTTCAATATTTTAAAATGATATATTGTTATTGCAATGTTGAAATTTTATCTATCCATTATGTTTGTTTTATGGGTTGTGAATATGTTTTTTATATTGGGAATTTTTGACGTATATGGGTGGTTCTATGATGAACATAGGGCGGGTGAGCTTGGGATAGCTATCTAGTTCATTGGGTAACGTGACAGAGGTAAATGTTAATGTTTCTCTTAAGTGATTTAGTGAATATATTGTGATGGGTATTACAAATGTGGATCCCTCTGTAACTTTGATATCTACAGTGTATGTATATTATTTATGCCATAAGATACCATTCTGATTTATGATTTCTATGTTTGGTTAATAAATACTATGATTTCATGAGGTATGTTATGATTAAAAATTATAGTTTATTTGTTTTTTATTAATTGATGGGCTATGGTTTTAATTCCTTATTTTATATCCCTTACTGATCATTTTATGATCAACCCATGATTTTGAAATGTTATCCACAAGACATAAATATTCATAAGGGTCAAAGATAGGATTATGGAAAAGTTATGATGTCTAAAACATGGAACTAGACATGACTCTTTCATGAGTATTTATTTTAGGAACAAAATGGATACTGAGTTGAATTGTCTCCATGTAATATTCATGTTGTTATGACAATGTTATGAACAAATTCTCCAAAACTCTAAACCTGAAAAGATTGTTAACATGAATTATACATTTAATTCAAGATTATTTAATGTTTAATGCCTCGTCCTAATAGTTGGTATCAGAGGTCAGTTTAGACAAATTTAGGGATTATCTGTTTTCGTTAAACAGTTGGTTAGTCCCTATGTCTATTATTTTAGTTAAATAATTATTTTATATATTTTTGAATATCAAGGAATGTATGTTAAAAATGGAAGGAGGAAGATCTCAATTGAAATCCTTATCTCTTCCTGATGAATTACTTGCAATAATTATTGCAATGTCATGTTCGGAAGATTGTGAAACTTTTTCTGACAAAAAACTCACTTGAAAGAAATTGTTTGAGATATCAAACACATCTAATATACCCCGATATCAACATGGATCATTGGTTGTATTTAATAAAATCTTATTTTCATAATATTCTCAAATTTTCAAGAAAGGTAAATTTTTTCAGGGAATTTTCAAATAATTTACCTCATCACAAGATTTTGGAACATATTATGATTTTGAAAAAGGTTCTGAAAAGGGTGAACCTAGAGAAACCTATTTATATTTCATTTTAAAATATAATCTATCACAAAATACTTATGGTATTTTAAAAGGACCAGTGATTGAAAGTTTCAACTCAAACTCATCGTGACTATTTTATAAAATTCATGTTTTATCAGATGTTTTGAAATTATATGCCATGCATGATTATTTTCCAAAACTATTTTTCTATGAATACCCATATGACCCAATTTGTAAAATTTGTATTTGGATGAAGGAAGAAAATTATTTTGAAGGATCTATAAATAATGTTTTCAATGCATGTACCTTCTACCTATGTGAAAAAGATATTGATGAAACCAATTTAACACCATGATCAAGCTATGTTGTTCTTTATTCTGTGGATCGTTTCATTTTATCATATGGTTGTGAATTTAAAAAAATGAAAATATAAATAAAGAATTAATATGTGGAGATCATAATGATTTGGGATGAAAATGAGAGGTAAAAGGAAACCATTGAGGATAAAACATGATAGGGTTATTTTTTTGTTTTATAAAAATGAAACCCCATAGGATGGGTGACAACCTGTGGCATTAGGAAATGCAGTGGGAATCAAGCACACAATTGAATGGAAACAAGGGTGCATCACCTACCACTAGACTATGTGATTTCCCTGGTTAGTATGACTTATTCATTTAAGTTAATTGGGTTTATATATCAAGAATAAGTTGATTTTGGGAAGTTGTGCTTTATCCGATGGATATTATTAGCATATGAAAATGATTTGGGGATTAAGTGATAATGGTTATTTTGGAAGACATTCTATATTTTTTGGAAACATTGTATTCCTAAGGAAAATAGAATACTATGGGATTTTATTTGTGGGGTAATGATTTAAATTTTATTTTGGAAGAATAATTTTTTTTACATATAGATATGTGGGTTACTTATGGAAATTATTAACCTATTGTATAGAATTTGTGATTTGGTTAATTATTCTTCAGTATGAGACCTTAAGAGTAGTCTATGTTTTTGGAGTTGATTGTTATGATTTACTATGGATGACTATGTGAGAAAAATCCTTCTAATTTTTCGGTTTCAATCTATGTTTGTATTAATTTGAAGAAATTTAGGGGAAAATATTTATTGAATCATATTTAATGAACTTTGGGTATTGTTAGAAAATTTTAAGAGATGAAGAGTAGTTTTTCTTTTTGTAAAAGATTATGTTTGTTTGGGATTATATGATCGTGTACTAACCATTTTGGTTTTATTTATTGTCTAAAGACAAGGGAAATATATAGTTCTTATTTTTTATATTATGTGATTATCTGGAATATGATTTTTATGCTTTTGATGTTAACAAGTCTTTTTTAATGCTCATTGTTTAGAGAAAGATTAGTTTTTGCTAGAAACATATTATATGATGAATTTCTACACGAAGGTAAGTATATTTCATTATGTTGTTATTCTATGTAGTAATTTAATTACTCAAAATTATTAAAAGTAACATAGAACAAAAACATTGTGGTTTTAGGTTTCCTACTAGGCAATCAAATATCATTTAACACATTATAATTTTGTGACTTTTTGGTGGTTTACTTGCTACTAATCGTGTTTTTTATCACTCTCTATCAGAACATGAACGTTTTTTCTCTCATCTATATCAATATTTTCCTACATAGAATTCGACTATGGTTTATCTTGGGTGACCTATGTACTTTTATTTAATTCTTTTAAAGAGATTGTTTTACTGAATCATTTCTGATTTGGGACTTTTAAGGAAGTTTGCAATCCCAGTTTTAAAATTGCGAGGATGCAATTCCAAAAAGTGGGGAAGGATATCACTTCACAGGTAAATAATGAACATGGAATTTTTCATTTTTATTAACATTAGTGAATTAAATATTAATTCTAATCTAAATGGGATTCTATGATCGATGGCGTACCCGATACGCAACCACGGGTTTCATTGAAATATGACGTTGGACACTAATAATAGAATATTATTATTTTAAATGGCAGTTAACACCTAGCCATTGTATTAGCGGGAATAAATAGAACTAAATAAAATATGATTATACATATTTTTTAATTTTTTTATAATTATCCAAAAAATTTAAGATTCTTAAAATGATTAATAAACTCGATTTTGAGCATAAATAGAATAATATTCACTAAAAGGTCGATTTACCGCCATTTAATAGGGAACCCTCTTTAAATACATTTTTTTCACATTTATATTTTATATTTCAAAAAATAGAATTATTATTTATAATCATGACCCCAAAATATACTTTGAATTAAATTTTTGTATATTTTTCATAATGTTTATTTTTTTAAGGAATAAGGAAAAATACAGTATTTTAATACAAAAGTGCTTATTAATCTAATTTATTTTTATGGTAATATTAAATTTTTAATTGTTTTTAAACATATATTAGATTATATTTTTACTATTTAATATAATTTTGGTCCTTGTAAGTAGTTTCATTTTGAAATTGGACATAAACAAGTGTCAATATTTTGATAGTTATTATTTCTTAAAAACACGCTATTTGTTTAAACACTAGAATTAATTTTAAATTAATTTCTTCTACTTATGTGTTTTGAATTTTGAAAAATGGATTCATTATATTAAATAAGTAGGTCTAAATTGTGTAAAAAGGTAACTTTTATTTTTAGGCATTTTAAATATTTACTTCAGTAAATATTTTATTTACTATGATTAAAAGGTAAAAATAATAAATAAGGGAAAAATATAAAATTATAATAATATTAAATGACTCTAACTTGTATCCTAATCCTATTAGTGGGTAAATATGTATCAATTGACATCATGGGGTTGAATTTTTGATCCCATGGATCCACATGGGAGTAATAATGACAATTTATATTAATTAATTTAATGTAAAGGAAAAAATGACATAAATAAATATCTTTTGTAAATAAATTTTTTCATGGGGTTATATAAGATATTTTTTCATCTTTAAATATTATGTATAAATATAATAATATTTACAACATCATGGTGTTTTTTTATAATTTTTGGACAACAAATAAATTAAATTATTTATAACACAATAATGATGCAATATTTACCACACTAATAAATGATTTAAATAAACAATACAATAAATATTTAAAAAATATCCATTACCAGTAAAATTATTATGGGATTATTTTATTTCGACCATGAGTCATTATAAAATTAATATTAACGAATTTTTTCCCATTAGAAACCTAATATGAGGTTATAATAAAATAATTGTTTCAAATTTTCCTAAAGATCCCCTCATCTCCCTTATAAAAAGACATCACTTCTTACCCATTTCTCACACTTCTCAAGCCTTTGGCTCATGAAAAATATGCTCCAATAATCTCCCAAGATCACTCTATTAAACCTATATGCCTTAACTTAGTAAAAAAACACTTTAAGAAACCCTTTTGGTTCATACTAAAGGGAGTTACACAATTTAGAGGTAACGTCTTCTCTTAAGTTCTTTTGTATTATTTTACTTCTCCAACCCCCTAAAATATTTTTATTTATTTATTTTTTAATAATACAAGTATACAAAATCTACTAGGATGTGTTTATGAGAATAATTTATCAAAACCTAAACACACCTATATCTAATTGGAAAAGAACATAATGTTTCGGTGGGCAGAACACTAACTCCTCACGAAACGACGATTTTTCAATTAACTCCTACAACCTATCATGGTGGCCATTATGATGGCACTGTATTTATATATGATATATATTATGTTTATGTTTTTTTATGCTCATATACGTTTAATTTATATCATAACATTATGGTTTCCATAATCGGTAAACGCGATAATTTCATTATAGGAAGTTCGGACTACCGCCCCCTCAAAGTGATATGACTCGTTAATGCCTTATGTGGGATGTATAAATGAGGGAGTTTATTATATTATATATTATATTATACATTAATTATAATATAATTATGTATCATTATGTTTTAATTCCATTAATGTATGAAATAAAAATGACAGTAGTGTTCATGTGTATGTACGGCTTACCGTCTCCAACAACCGTGCATTTCATTTCTTGTCTCCAAATGTAATGTACTGTTATAAATACTTAAATATACTGGGAATATATGATGTATATGATATCTAAATAATTAATATCCATCTAGAGATAATGTATTACTGACCACATGGAAAATTTTTAATTATATCAAGTTCATTTTTAACTCAAATTCCGAACATCTACAAAATATCAGATATGAACTCAAGTAATTAACTAACTATTATTGCAAGGTAATAAGTGATATAAAAGTAATAATAAAAATAAAATAGGTTATTAATCAAGTAATAATTAACCTAAGTTTATTATTCAGGAAGAACAAGGAACATAAGAGACAACATGGACACGAGGTAAGGGATTTCTTATCTCACTTTTAATTCTGTGAGATTTCCATTGTTCACCACTAATATATTGCATGTGGTGTATTGTGTACTGCCATTTGATATATATTATCATTATTATATTTATATCCATGGAATTATGTAATTAATTTGGTGGTTATGAACATTTCTTTTATGACTCGATGGATTACAATGTAGTAAGGGTTTTTCATCTCACTTTTTATTACTGTGAAATTCATTCTATATTAGCCACTATTTCCTTATGTGTGGTGTATGTACTTCCCCTGATTATATTATTTGGGTAATATACATTAATTATGGGTAGTTAAATATTCATTCTGTGATTTTTGTTTCAAGTGGTGTATGTTTCGTATGTTTCCATTTCACAAAGGGAACCTTTCACCCTCCTATTTTTAAAAGGCTTCTTTTTGTTATGTATTATAATTTACATCTAATTATGTTGGGATATGTTCTTATATATACTTATTGGTGAAAATTTTATGTAAAAGTTATTAGATATCCTTTTGTATCTCATCCACTTATTTTATTAATTTTAATGAGACCCTGTTAGGCTGTCGAATTTCTATAAGAAAACATCTTAAGCCAATTTCATTTTGTTGGTTAAACATCTACTTCTTGATTATGTTACATTATGAATACGTGTGAATAAACTATGATTGTTATACACATAAAATCCACTTTAATTTGGTGTATTTATATTTTTCACACATAATTAAGTAATTTATTTATCTTTAATCTATGGATACCTTCTTTATAATGGATTTTGTCTCAATTTACATTTCTATTGAGACTTCATTGTTGATATGAACCAATTAACTCTTATATGGTGTATATAATGTCATTTGGCATATTATATCATGAATACCTTTATTCTCAAGATATTATTATGTTCTGATTAAATTTTATTCCTCAATTATTTTTATTCTAGGGTCTCTCATTTTGATAAAAACTCATTGAATAAAATATCATTTTAAATGTTTAAAAGGTTAATTTTTCAAAATCTTTCACATTTATATCCATGTTTTAAAAATGGGTTTAAAGGATTTATTCCTATGAACATGAATGTTTTTAAGTTGAAATTTCTTTCCAACGGTTCAATGTGGTATTGGAAACATTGATTCAAATAACTCTTTATTTAATATTTTAAATGGTTTTGAAAATGTTTTGATAAAAGATTTGATTTTATCAATATGTTGAAATGATATATTGTGATTGCAATTTGGAAATGTTATCTTTATGTTAGGTTTGTTTTATGGGATGTGAATATGTTTTGGATATTGATCATAGTTTACGTATATAGGAGGTTCAATGATAAACATAGGGCATGTGAGCCCGAGATAGCTCTCCAATGCATTGGGTAACGTGATAGAGGTAAATGTTAATTTTTCTCCGAAGAGTTTTAAGGAATATATTGTGATGGGTATTCCAAATGTGGCTCCCTCTGTAGTTGTGATAGCTACAGTGTAAGTATGTTATTTTTCCATAAGTTACCTTTATGATTTATGATATATATGTGTTGTTCATAAATATTATGATTTCATGGGGTATGTTATGATTCAAAAGTATGGTTTCATTGTTTTGTATTTATTGATGGGATAATGTTTTCATTCCTTATTTTATATCCCATACTGAGATTTTTTTGCTCATCCCATGTTTTTGAAATGTTTTCCACATGACATAAAGTTGAATAAAGGTCAAGGATGTGATCAAGGAAATTTCATGCTGTCGAAAACATGGAACTAGTCATGAGTCTTTCAAGAGTCATTATTTTATGAAAAAAAGGATACTGAGTAGAAGTTTCTACCTGTAATATTCATGTTGTTATGTAAATTTTATGACATAATTCTCTAAAAATCTAAACCTGAAACGACCCTCAATGTCAGTGATCCATTTAATTTTAGATTTTGTAATGTTTAAGGTCGGGTCCTTATAGTTGGTATCAGAGATCGGTTTAGAAAAATTTAGGGATTAAGAGTTTTTGTTAAACACATGGTTTGTCCCTATGTATATTATTTCAGATAAATCGTTGTTTTATAAATTTTTTGCATATCAAGGAAAGTATGTTACAAATGGAGGAGGGAAGATCTAAAATGACATTCCTATCTATTACTGATGATTTTCTTGCAATAATTATTACAAAGTCATGTTTGGATGATTGTGAAACTTTTTCTAACATAAAACTCACTTGAAAGAAATTGTTTAAGATATAAAACACGTCCACTATACCCTGATATCATCGTGGATCATTGTTTGTATTTAATCAAATAATATTTTTACTGTATTCTCATATTTTCAAGAAAGGTAAAATTTTTCAAGGAATATTCAAATATTTTACCTCATCACAAGATTTTGAAGCATATTATGGTATCAAAAAAGGTGCTGAAAAGGGAGACCCTTGATCAACCTCTATATATTTGAATTTAATATTTAGTCTCTCAGCACATACTTATGGTATTTTAAATGGACCATTGATTTAATGTTTCAACTCAATATCAGTCCGACTATTTTATAAAAATCATGTTTTTTCAAGTGTTTTGAAATTATATGTCATCCATGATTATTTTTCCAAAAATATTTTTCTGTGAACACCCATTTTACCCAAGTTGTACCAGGTGTATTTGGATGAAGGAAGCAAATTATTTTGAAGGATCTCAAAATCTTTATTGCAATGCATGGACCTTCTACCTACGTGAAAATGATAATGATGAAACTAAGTGGACACCATGATCATGGTATGGTGTTCTTTATTCTAGGGATCATTTCATTTTATCATATGGTGGTGAAATAAAAAAATTATAATATATATAAAGAATTAAGATGTGGAGATCATAATTATTTGGGATGAAAAGGAGAGGAATAATGAAACCATTGAGGTTAAAACAATTTAGGGTTATTTTTGAGTTTTATAATAAGGAAACCCCATAGGATGGGTGACAACTCGTCGCGTCTAGCAAGGACGTATGAATCGAACCCACAACCGAAGGGCGATAAGGGCGCATCGCCTACCACTGGCCTACTTGAAGTCCCTGGTTAGTATGACTTATTATTTTGTGTTAAATGGATTTATGGATCAAGAATATGTTGATTATTGGAGATTTTGTTTTATAAAATGGAAATCCTTAGTATAGGAAAATTATTTGGTGATTATGTGATAAAGGTTATTTCGGAAGACGTTCTATGATTTGAGGAAACACTATATTCCTATGGAAAATAGAATACGATGGGATTTAATTTGTGGAGTAATGATTAAAATTTTATTTTGGAAGAATATATTTTTTTTAACTTATAGAGACTTTGGTTATTTATGGAAGTGATTAACCTATCATAGAGAATATGTGATTTAGATAATTATGGTTTTGTAAAAGACCTTAAGAGTTGCTTATGTTTATGGAGTTAAATGATAATATTTATAATGGAAGACTATTTAATAAAAATCCTTCTATGTTTTGGGTTTCCATCTTAGTTTGGATTATTTTGATAAATTTTATGGAAACATGTTTATTGAATGGTATTTGATGAACTATGGGTATTGTTTTCCAAATTTTCGAGATTAAGAGAAGTTATTATTTTTGTAAAATATTATCCTTTTTTGGATTATATGATCTTTTACTACCCATTTTTTTAGTAGATTTCTAAAGACAAGGGAAATATATAGTTCATAATTTGAGGATTATGTGATTCTCTAGAATATGATTCTTGTGATTTTGATGTGAACAAGTCTTTTCTAATGCTAATTGTTTGGAGGAAATATTAGTTTTTGGTAGAAACTTATTAAATGATGAAACTCTACTTGAAGGTAAGTATATTTAATTTTTTTCTTATTATATGTAGTAAATGAATTCGTCAAAACTTTGAAAATGAACGTAAAACAAAAATGTTGTCAGTTTACGTTTCCTACAAGGCAATCAAATACCGTTTAACTCATCATACGTTTGTGACTTTCTGGTTGTTTACATTCACCTAATCATGTTTTTTATCACTCTCCATCAGAACATGAACGTTTATTCTCTCTTCTATATACATGTTTTTGTACATAGAATCCGAGTATGGGTTATCTAGGGAGACCTTTGTACTTCTATTTCATTCTTTTAAAGTGATAGTTTTACTGAATCATTTCTGATGTGAGACCTTTAATGATGTTTCCAAGCACAATTTTAAATTTGTGAGGACGCAATTCCCAAAAGGGGGAAAGGATATAACATCCTAGGTAAATAAAGAACATAAAATTTTTCATATTTTTTAATATTTGTGAATTTAATATTAATTCTACTTTAAAGGGGATGCTATATTCGATGGTGTACCCAATACCCAATGACGAGTTTCCATGAAATCTTAGGTTGCACACTAATAATATATTATTATTATTATTTTAAATGGCATTTAATGCCTAGAGGTTTTATTGGCAGGAATAAATAGAACTAACTAAAATATGATTATATATATTTGTTAAATGTTTTTAAAATTTTCCAATAAAGTTAGAGGCTTAAAATGATTAAAGAACTCGATTTTAATCATAAATAATCAATTATTCAGTAAAAGGTAGATTTAACTCCTTTTAATGGAGAACCCTCTTTAAATCTAGTTTTTTTAAATTTTATATGTTCTATTTGACAAAATAAAAATCTTCTTTATAATTGGGACACTAAAATATACTTTAGATGAAATTTTGGTATATTTATGATATGGTTCATTTTTTAAGGAAATATTGAAAAATAATTTATTTTAATTCAAAAGTTCCTATTAATATAATTTATTTATATGGTTTCATTATCTTTTTAATTGGTTTTAAAGTTCAATTACAATATATTTTTACCATTTAATCTAATTTTGTTCATTGGAATTCATTTCATTATGAAATTGGACATAAACAAGTGTCAATCTTTTGATAGTTATTGTTTCTTAAAACATGCGATTTGTTTTAACATCGGGAATTAATTTAAATTTAATTTCTTCCATTTCTGTGTTTTGAATTTGGAAAAAATGGATTTGAAATTTTGAATCATAAGTTCCAAATTGTGTAAATAGGTATCTCTTATTTTTATACATTTTATATATTTACTTCAATAAATATTTTATTCACTGTGATTAAAAGGTAAAAATAATAAAAAATTGTATAATATAATATTATAATAAAATTCAATTACATTAACATGTGTAATAATCTGATTAGCTGATACATATCCGACCATGGGAATACATGGGTTGAATTTGGGACCCCCTGGAGACACATGGGAGTAATAATAACATTTTATATTAATTAATTTAAGGTAAAGACAAAAATGACATAAAACAATATTGTTTAGTAAATATATTTTTGCATCGGGTTACATAAGTTATCATTTAAACTATAAATATTATTTGGTAATATAAGGATATTTAATACATCATGGTATTTTTTTATTATTTTTGGACTTCAAATAAATTAAATTATTTATGACACAATAATGATGAAATATTTATCTCATTAATAAATGATTTAAATAAACCAGATTATAAATATTAAAAAAATTTCCAAAACCAGTACATTTATTATTGGATTATATTATTTCGACCATGAGTCATCTTAAATTTGATATTAATGAATAGTTGTCCTTTCGAAACTGAATATGATGTTATAATAAAATAATTGTCCCAGACATTCCTAATGAGCTCCTCCTCTACCTTATAAAAACCCCTCACTTCTAACCCATTTCTCACACTTCTCGGGACCTTGATTCGTGCAACATCCAGTCCAATAAGATCCCAAGATATCTCTATCAAACCTATAAGAATTACCTTAGGTAGAAAACCCTTCATGAAACCCTTTTGGTTCAAACCAAATGGAGTTACCCGATTTAAAGGTAACATATTCTCTTAAGTGATTTTGTTTTATTTTACTTCTCCAACCCCTTAACCTCTTTTTATTAATTTATTTTGTAACAACACCAGTATTCTAATTATACCAGGATTTTCTTATTATAAGTATTCAAACTACACTTACACACACGTCCATCTAATGGGTAAAGAACATAATGTTTCTGTGGATGGAAAACTAACGCCTCACGAAACGATGATCGTTCAATTAACTCCTACCACCTATCATGGTTTCCATAATTATGGCACTGTATTTATTTGTTATATATATCATTTTTATGTTGTATTTATGATTATGCATTTTTCATTTATAGCATACCATTATGGTTTCCATAATGGGTAAACGTGATAATTTCATTTTAGAAAGTGCGGACTACCGCCCCTTCAAAGTGATATAAATCGTCAATGCATTTTGTGGGATGTATAAAGGATGGAGTTAATGATATTATATATGATATTATACTATAATTAAAATATAACTTTTTATCATTATGTTTTAATTCAATTAATGTATGAAATATAAATGAAAGTAGCATTCCTGCGTACATACGACTTACCGTCTCCATGAACAGTGCATTTCATTTCTTATCTCCAAATGTCATGTAATATTATAAATACATATATATAATGGATATAGATGATTTATATGATATCTACATCGTTAATATCATTCTGGAGATAATGGTGTGTTGACCACATGGATAAATTGTAATTATAACATGTTCATTTTAAACTCAAATTCTGAAGAGCGACAAAATGTCCGATATGAACTCAAATAATTAACTAGCTATTATTTCATGGGAATAAGTGATATAAAAGTAATAATAAACATTAATTTTTTTTTAATAAAGTATAAATTAACATATTTTTTTTATTTAGGATGAAAAAGGAACATACGAGTCATGTTGGACATGAGGTAAGGGATTTCTAATCTCACTTTTAATTATGTAAGATTTACATTGTACACCACTTATATATTTCATGTGTTGTATTGTGTACATAAATTTGATATATATTATCATGATTATATTTATATTCATGGAATTATTTAATTCATTTGGTGGTTATTAACTTTTCTCATACGACTCGATTGATTAAAACATGGTAAGGGTTTTTTCATCTCACATTTTATTCCCGTGAGATTCATGCTATATTAGCAAATATTTCCTTTTGTGTTGTGCATGTACGGCCCATGATTGTATATTTTTTGTAATATAATTTTATTTATGGGTATTTATAGATTCATTTTGTGCTATTTCTTTCAAGGGGTGTATGTTTCGTAAGTTACCAAATCAGTAAGGGAACCTTTCACCCTCATCTTTTTAAAAGACTTTTTTTTGTTATGTATTTTAATTTACAGCTAATTATGATGGTATATGTTCTTATATATTATTATTGATGTAAATTTCATTTCCAAGTGATGATATTTCCTTTTTTCTCTCATCAGCTTATTTTCTTAATTTAAATTTGATGTCGTTAGGCTGCCGAATTTCTGTAAGAAAATTTCTTAACCCAATTTTTTTTGGGTTAAACATCTACTTCGTGATTATGTCGTGTTAAGAATATTTGTGAATGACCTAGAATTTTTTTAAACTTAATATTCACTTATATTTTGTGTATTTATATTTTTCACACATAATTAAATAATTGATTTATCCTTAATATAAGGATACCTTCTTTATAACGGATTTCGTCTCAATTTACATTTCCATTGAGACTTCATTGTTGATATGCACCAATTCACTAGTATATGGTGTATAAAATGTCCTTTGGAATATTATATCATGAATACCTTTATTCTCAAGATATTATTATGTTTTTATATAATTTTATTCCTCAATTATTTGTTTTCTCGGTCTCTCATTTTGATAAAATCTATTTAACTAAGATATCATTTTAAAAGTTTTAATGGTTTAGTAGTATTATTATTTCACATTAATGTCCATGTTTTAAGAATGGGTTTTAAGGATCTATTCACATGGACATGATTGTTATGAAGTTGAAATTTCTTTCAAATGGTTCAACGTGGTATAGGACAGTTTGATTCAAGTATCTCTTTATTTACTATTTTAAGTGGTTTTAAAATTGGTTTGATAAAAGCATTGATTTTTTAAATATTTTGAAATGATATATTGTAATTGAAATGTGGAAAAGTTATCTTTCCATTATGTTTGTTTTATGGGTTCTGAATATGATATGGATATTGGGAATTTTTTACGTATACTGGTGGTTCTGTGATAAGCCTATGGTGGGTGAGCCTGAGATTTCTCTACAATGCATTGGGTAACATGACGAAGATAAACATTAATGCTTCTCCTGAGTGATTTAGGGAATATACTATGTTGGTTATTCCAAATGTGTCTCCCTCTGTAGCTTTGGTTGCTACAATGTATGTATGTTATTTATGCCGTAATTTACTTCTATTATTTATGATTCTATGTGTTGTTCATAAATATTTTAATTTCATGAGGTATGTTATGATTGAAAAGTATGGTTTCATTGTTTTGTAATTATTGATGGGATAATGTTTTCATTCCTTATTTTATATACCTTGATGAGATTTTTATGCTCATCCCATGTTTTTGAAATGTTTTCCACATGACTTATTGATGAATAAGGGTCAAGGATGGGATCAAGTAAAAGTCATGTTGTCTAAAACATGGAACTAGACACGACTCTTTCATGAGTATTTATTTTATGAAATAAATGGATAATGAGTTTAATTTTATACATGTAATATTCATGTTGTTATGTAAATGTTATGACATAATTCTCTATAACTCTAAACCTGAAAATATCCTCAATGTGAATTATCCATCTAATTTTAGATTATGTAATGTTTAAGGTCGGGTCCTTATTCCATCCACTACAATATTTCAAATTATATAACTTCAATAGAGGTTACAATGTTTTTTATTTATTACAACCATTATAAAATGGTAACTTATCACAACTATTTAACTTCTCAAATAAATTTGGACTATCACTATGTTCATATAAAATTTCTGTTTTTATTTTTTCAATGTGATCTTTGTCATCATTTACACTTACATTCATATTAAATGATCCTTAAACTATAGTGTCATCACAATCATTGTGCACACTCAGTTTTCCCATGTGGAGTCATACATTTGTAGCCCTGATCTATTCTGTGACAACTAAAATTTTCTTCATTCTTTTATGGATTGATATTTATTTAATAATAAATGTAATCATGAAAAAAATATGAGAGATGGGGAAAATGCATGATATATTGAAAACATGTTGAAATATTTAATTCCATATTAATAATCATTTTTAATATTCTTAGCATGCATCCATTTTTAATTCATTTAAATTTAAATATGGCCGTAAACTATTCAATTTATACAATAAACAAATAAATACCAGAATTTTATTAATTTTCAAAGGATAATGTTATAGATATTCCAGATCAAGTTAGCCAAACATTATATTAACTCAAAAAAAATCATTATAATGTTATGTAAATGGGAAATTGGATTGAAAAAAAAAATCCACTATACTAGGTGTTATTATCTAATTTTATCTAAAGGTAAAAGTTATTGAAAACTATTATCCACATTCGCTAAATTTATCAAAACATTATTTCTTCATTTTGTTTCTTAAGACTCGCTATCCGTCTCTTCTAGATATGAAACAATGTTTCTTAAACTACACTAAGAAGTAGTCATCGCATAATGGGTAATAGTGAACAATTTGTATGATTATTGCTAAGAGAAGTTCAAGAAGCATAGAAGATAAGGGAGATGAGTCTCAAGAATCAAAATCAATTAATAATTTTTCAGGCAGTGAATATGATGATGGTGAAACCAACCTTATATTATCTTAATCAATGATTGTGCATAGAAATTTGTAGAGTTTTAAATTCTAAAATAACAAAAACTAAGACTAGAACAATTAAATATTTTCATTAATATTTAAAATAATAATAATTCATATAGAATAAATATCATAGAAGCTAATTTCATTTTAAAATCTTGAGTTTTATACTTTTTAAATAATAAATTTTACAAGGTTAATTAAAATACAAGTATACCTCATAGTCATAAAACTATTGTTTCATTGAGTTAAGATATGAAAACAGAGAATAAATATGATTATTAAGTTAATACAAAATGGATTGGAAGACCTATAATTCAAAAACCATCATATTGTAATTTCATATATTTCAAATCCTTCCTTTTTCATATTGATAGATTTAAATATAATAATATTCTGAAAAAATATCCTATGGTTCTAACAATAGATGATGATCTAATGTCATGTAAAGAAGAATTTACATCAAAATTTATCGAAATATTGAAAGAATCATTTAATTATATGTTACGAATATACTATGATAAATAATAGTTGCATCTTTAAAAATTTTCTAAAATATAGATATCTTATCGGTTGTAAGTGTGTATTTATGAGAATGTATGACTCCAATTATAACATTCATGTTTTTATATCTATATCAGTAATCTAAGGTTTCAAAAAAGTGGAATGAATTTTTTATTTTGATACATATAGTAATTTATTTCGAATTACCACATTAAGGTTATTAGTTTCCTTTAAATTCGACAAAAAATTTATGTGTTCATTAAATGGATGTTGAAACAGTATTTTTAAATGGAATTTAAATAATGAAATGTATATATATTTATATGAAGATTTTTTAAATTATATATTTACATGAATTATGTAAATGAGTAAAATATAATTGTGTTAATAAAGAAACACCTAAACAACATATGAAATATGAATATTTTATAATATCTAATGTATTTTTACAAAATAATGTAGACAAGTATAGTTTTCAATGTTCATAAACAAATATGTGAGTACGTGTATCTATGTTGATTATATATTCTTTTTTCAAAACAACATGACTGGTATTAATGAGATGTAGAAATATTTATCCTCCATTAATAAAATTATAATAAGAGATTATATACTAATTATAAAAATACGAAAAATAGCGGGGGTTATTATTTATGTTAGTCACGTTATATTTTGAATATATTGAATAGATTATATTTTATAGGTTTCTAAGATGAAAATATTCCATTTGAATGAAGTGTTATAATTTTTATTAATACATATATTTCCATATAACGACCTAAAAATTATAGGGAAATTTATTCTTTAATGTACGCAATATAATAAAATATAACCAATATTAGATTTTTACTTTTCCAAATATATAGATATTATATTAATGAAAGTGTCGACCATAGGAAAATATTGAGTTATAAACTTATTAATGGAATTTATGTTATATTATATTTCAATGCCTCTTGTTTAAAATAATTTGGATAGTAAATAAATATTTCCAAAGATTATAGATTCATTTATAATGTAATGTATAAATATATTACATTTTGACATGTTATCTAAGATGATTATTGTAAAATAGAATAATAATAAATTTTCATGTAAAGTCGTGTATGAACCATGGATATCCATTTATAAAATATATAGAAATGGATGTCTCTGAATAAATTAATAAATAAATTTGTTGAAAAAACTTATAATGAACTATTTAGTGCATATCATGATCATACACTAGTGAAAAACAATTGTCAGAATTTTTACAAACACGTTGTGTGTGTTATCCCCTTGGAAGGAAGTTCAAAACATTTTAACAAAATAAGACATTCTTTGACATGAATTAAATCACAGGAACAAAATTATACGTCCATAACCCCGTCATATATAATTATAATAGAATTTACTTTAGATAAAATCATGGATTAAAAAGACGCAACCATTCATAATTCCACATTTAAAGGATAGTGAATAGAGCCACCGACAACAATTTTTGCAATCAGTTTTTGGAATTATTAATACACTACAAGGAAGAATGAAAAGCCCATAAACTATCCATACAATCCCATAATCATAGAAAGGCAAAATTATAAATTCATTATAGATTAGAGAGAAGTGATTTATAATGAATGGAAAGAAATAAAGAACAATAAAACAAAAAATATATATCACCAAACAAGCAGACGATTTGGAATGCGGAATAACATTTTTGTAAAATGGATTGAATCTTTGATTTTTCCAAGAGAAAGTAGAGATACCATCAAATCATGGATTAATTTGAACCATTATCTGTTCGAGATTTGACTTGATCGAGCCTTGGATTTGAGCCTTTGATTTGTTCAAGCCTTGATTCTAGCCTATACTCGAGCATGTATTCAAAGAGGAAGTTAGATAGAAGCATGTGGATTTCATTTAATCCTTTAGATATCACCAATTATTTCAACATGTTAGGGTTATTAAAATAAATCAGGGACTCTTTTAACAATGCTTCCAAAAAACTACTGATAATGATACCTTTTATTAATGCTAAATTAATAAGCGTAGAAAAATTTATTTTTCTCTGCACTAAAACTCTAGTGCTAATAAAGGATTTATAATTGTAATCATAATTAAAAAAATTAGGAAATATATTTATATAATTATATAATTATTTATTATAATTTATTATTTATTTTAATGTATAATTAATTATTTATATTATAAAATTAATATTTTTTAAAACGTATTTTTAATTTTTGATTGAAAATATATAATTTTATAAATATAGTAAATTTAAATTTATAAATAAATTTATAATTATTTATTTATAATTATAAAAATACTAATATCATTATAAATATTTACATATTTATATATATTTATATATATATTTAATAAATAAATATAAATTTAAATATATATAAATATATGTTGTAAATAATTTCATTTTTAAAATATTTTCTTTATAAATTTAAAATTATACATATATTTATATCATTATATATATATATATATAAAAGAAAAATAAATATATATATATGGTAAATATATTCATAATTTAAATATATTTATTATAATTTTATAAATATTTAAATATTTAATCATTTTTTGTAATAATACAAATAAATTTGAGAAAATAATATTTATTTATTTATTTTTATATGTATATAAATTTATAAATATTATAAATATTCATTTATAAATATAATAATTTTAAATATTTAGAAATGTTTTTTATCGTTATTAATGAATATAGAATCTCAAATGTATGAATGTCTTAAAAAATTGAAATTGAAAAATTAAAATTAAGTACATATTAAAAATAGTAAATAAATGGATATGTTTTATTCATTAAATATAAATTAGTGAAAAATATGGATATATATTGAAATAAACCTTAATACACATTGATAATATTAAATCATAGTAAATAAATAAATATTTATATATAATAAAAATTGAAAATTATTAAATTCCCCAAAAATTAAAAATTAATGTAATACGCAATTTCCATAAAATTAAATAAAATAAATAAAATTTAAAGGTTCAAGAAATAATAGATTAAATGTATAATGTTATAATGAATAAAATTTACCAATTAGTCTTTATTTACAATTAATATTTTTTTTATTATAATCCATTCGTCACTTGATGTGCGACCAATTTAATGTAATGTATACATATTTTGTATTATATAAATCATACATTCTTAAATGTTATATTCATTCATAAATATTTAAATAAATATATATAAATATATTTCTATTTATTATTATTAATTATATATATGTGTTTAAGTTTATCATTTTTAACAATAATTATTTAATTCAAAAACTAATTTTTAATTTACTTATTTTTTAAATTATTTCTTTTTATTCTGGACCATTATCATATCTATATAAGCTCTGATAAAAAAACATTTTATCAGTTATAAATAATTTCCCTCACAAAACATTCCATTTATACTTTAAAAAAATCTCATATTAGTGGTAACTTTTATTAGTGAAAATCAAAATCACTGATAACTGGTAAACATTATCAAATCCTTTTAATAATTAATTTTTTTAATCATAAGGGGCAAATTTATCAGTTCATTTTACTAGAACAGTTAATGGTAAATGCTGTTAAAGGCCTCTTTTTAAGTAGTATAATTACTACATTAGTGTTGTGTATCCATTTAGGGAATTTATTTGTTAATAAAAATTACAATAAAAGTCTATGATGAAGATTACTTTTTATGTTTTAAAATAATATTTATAGTAAAACATATCCTTTAGAAAACATCATATTAAAAATATTACACTTATTAAAAACATGTGTCTGACATATTTGATATTTTTTTAACATAAATACAATAAAGGTCATAATATGATCCATATGGACCAAAAAGGTCATTAATTTGACCCTAGATGTTTATAGAGGATATAAATTCATCCAATAATATTAAAATAGTGTAAATGCAGTTGTACAGTCCTCGTTATATTATTTTTTCCAATTTATTACCTAATTTACCTTTTACCATGGTCAAAAAATTAATTCATCTACTTTTCATATTATAAATAATTAAAAGAGACTTATTTAGTAAACATAGAAACACTTATTCAAAATATGGAGTAGAATTTTCAAATTTTTATAGACATAATTTTTAGTATTAATTAAAAAATAAACTAAAAAAATGCAACGAGAAATAAAATATCATAAAATACCCATTTCTAAATATAAAGTGTGTATTTAATAAATCCAAAAATAAAATAAATTTAAAATACTATAATTGGATTATATTAAATCATATTGATCCAATGAAAATTTTAAACAAATCCTAGAAATTATTTTGACCTTTTGAATGGTAAAAATTTAAATACAACATTCAATAAAAAATTGTATTTTCACTACCTATTGAAAAATAAAAAAAAATCTCAAAAATACATCCTAAGATAATTTTTACACGATTAATTTAAAAAATAAATTAATTTTCTCCAATAAATATTCTATAATTTATAGTTATGTTAATATTTAATCATAAAAATGAAGAAAAACTCTTTTTTGAAGAACTCTTCATTTTTGGAAAATATATAAACTTCACGGAAATTTGCCTGATTATTTTATAAGAACTTTCTAAAAGATTAACACTTTATAATACAATTATTTCAATTTTAAAAATCATGTAATCCTATTCATATCCATAAATTTAATAGTTGGGTTATAACAGTAACTTTTAAATTATATTTTGATGTTCGTTTAAGAACGATGTGGCATATCCTTTATTCTATTGAATATAGTGCATGCTTCAAAAAATACCGAGATGACACATTATCCACCATTTTGGAAATTTCATGATTGAAATTTTTGACCTCAGGCTTATTAAGAAAGGTTTTACTTTTCAAAATATCCTTGTCAAAATCCCACATCATAAAAAGGATTAATAAAGAAACCAATTGATAAGTTAGAAAAGCGAAGAATGAAGATCATATGGATTATTACATACTTGATTCCCCAGTAGGATAAAATATGTGTGATATTAATAAATGGAATGGTAATAAATAAATAAATTCCAAGGAATATTATAGAGTGATAGGGAAATTGATCATGATAAATTTAACCACTACAAAGTTATAAATCTATGATGGGTAAAAATCCAAGGATTTCCTGACAAGTAATATAAATGAATAACATTTTATAATAAAAAAAATTCCCAGAGATTATGAATTCCATTAATTTATATACTAAGTTCATAATGAAATATAATTACTTGCAAACAATTATTTCATCATTTAATCAATTTCCACCACAATCTCATCATTTTCTTCAAATGATGAGGGTGATTTTTTCAGGCCAGATTCACTAGAATCCACTTTTTCAATGGAAATACTTGACAAGAGAATAACTATCTACTCCCCTTATCATTTTTAATTAATAAAATTGTTAGAACAAGATAATATAATTCCCTAGTAATAATAATTTTATATATGAGGAGAACAACATTAATATAAAAAATTCAATAGTAATAATCAAAGGTCAACATTTAACATTCAATAAATAAATATCCATAAAAAATTATAGATTATGTTTTATAACAAAAAATCTATAGTAATTGATCACATAGAATTCCAAGATAAATTTACAAATTATCAACAAATCCAATCAATAACTATTAAATTATCATATAAAAAATATAATTTCACAAATCATATGATATAAAATATTTTCTAACAATTTCTATAAATTTTTTTAATCAGTATAATACTAGTAATAAAAATTTTACATATAAAAGATAACTACAAAATTATTCCTAAAATAAAATCACACAGTATTATATTTACCTTAATCTTATAATGGTCCCCAAAAGTGTGAATTTATTCTGAAAAACATTAATCAACTAATCATAAAATCTATTTCTAATCACATGGTTATGAATTCGATAAATCATATTGTATGGAAAAATAGTTTTCTTCATCCATAATTCAATTTAAATAAATTTTAAATTTCACATTTACAAAAATATCATAATAATAGTTGTTTGTTATGAACCCCTATCACAATTCAGTTGAGGGTTCAAATCTCATAGCCTTTCCAGATGTGATGAGTTGTCACTTAACCTGTGCGTTATCTTTTTCCTAAAACATTAATTCTTATAACATTCCCTGTAACGTGGGAAACATCTTCTAAAACAACAATAATATATTCTCCATTGAATAAAATTTTTAAACTCAGTGGTTATTACATACCTTTTTTTAATCCCAAAATTTAATAAACCATAATTACATTAAAAATAAATATTTCCAAAAATGTCATTAGTCATTATAAAATTTCATAATGTAAATACAAAAAAGTGGTTCTTCATAAACATAACTTATGATCAAACTTAAAATAATAATTTCATAGTGTTATTCATCAAAGATAAGTTAACTTATTATGAAAACATCATAATCTCTAAATTAATCTAAACCCTCATGTGTAACCATCTTGGAGGACAGGGAATTAATAATTAAATATCCCACTGATGCTAGACTCAAGTTCTCTTATACAATCCTTAGGATTCTATTAGTTTATAGTTTTATATAACTAGGAAAAACTTTTAAATAAAAACTCATATATTACCAAATATATAGTTCTACTCAATATCCACTTTTCCCTTAATATGAATCTTTTAAAACAAATAATGATTTATTTTTATAAAAAATGTTCTTGACTTTAAACATTAATTCTTATTTTCCTTCACATATATTTAGACTATTTGAAAAACATTTTAAAACAATGGATGAGAAAAAAATATTAATAATGAGAATAAAATAATAAATCCATTAGTCTAGTAAAACAATTAATACCCGTTAAATACCATTGTTTAAACATACCTTTTAATCCGATAAAAGAATCATTTTCCTTAAACAATTCAATATCTTAACTTTTGAAATCAAATTATTTCCATGAAACCATGTCATAGATCATATAAAAGTAACTATGTAACTTTAAAAATCGTTTTTTATGTCACTATTACATATAGAATAACCAATATGGTCACACATCCATATCTATAGTGCATAATTCCTTAGAGCATATAATGTAACCACATGTGTGTCGATTATAATGGAAACACCCATCATTTTTTGATAACATAACCACCCATCATTATAAACAATTCAAATTAACCATAGCATAAACATAAAAAAAGTAATACTTCACTATAAAAACACTCTTTCACTAAAATAACCGTTATATTTTGAAATTGCTTACTAAAAACTAACATCAGTTCACCTAAAAAATAATCCAATTTCATTAAAAAGAATATATAAATCCTATAAAGGAAATATAAATTCATTAAGGTATCATGATGGTAACAGATCGATATTTTGTGAAATATTTTTCCAAAAATATATTTAATTTTTATGATACAACAAATTACACTGAAATCATTGTTTTACATGACATACACACAACACAATGTCTGACTTTTGTTACACACAATACTCACTTGATTTTGCATTACAAGCCAAAAAAATATTAAATGAAATGTGAAATACTACTTTACTATATTTTTTATCACCACACCATTAGAATTATGTGTATAAATATTATTTACAAAATTTTGAAAATATATTTTACAATTATATATATAATTCTATTATAATAAATATTGAGAAATGAATGAAAAACATATTTAGAAATAAAAGAAAAACATTTTTAAAGATATACTATTTTAAACACAATTAATATTTATAAAAATGAATTAAAAAATTGGCCATTGTGTAATATATTAATGAAATTTTTTCACTATATATTCAATCTAATTTTTAACATTCATACTATGTGTTTTTTAGTTATGTGATGGCATCAAATTACTTTTAATGTCTAAAATTATTTTAAAATATTATTCACCTTTTTATGAACATTTATTTTAAAACTACGTTTTGACACATTAATGAAATTTATTTTAAAAAATAATCATCATATTTAAATTTGAATAAAAAATTTTCTTGGGATGATTTTTTTATATCTCTAAAATGTTTCATTTTTTTTATTAATAATGGAAAATACATAATTCTAATTGATAATTGTATTTTAATTTAAATAATTTACAGACATATGGACACAAGAAAATGTTATCCATTAACACTTGTGAGAATACACCCAAGCGACAAAGGTGGTTTGAGAGTGGCTCCCCCGAATGCCTCGCAGGATGGAGATTTCCTCTCTCTGGAATTTCCAGAATCTGATTGTGTAGAGGTGGAGAATTTCCTGGAGTAAAAACTGGTGGCTTAGTTTGTGGCTTCCAAACCTGCCATTATGTCCTTCCAGCACTTCATCTTATCGTAGGGTCTCTATGCGCTAGTGAAGACATCGGTGGTTCACAGTAATTATTCATGTCTCGTCTTGGCCTTAGAGGGAAATTTTCATCACGCGTGGAACAGAGCCCCAAATTCCATCAACTAATGCATGTTTAGTTTATCTTGGTGGTCATTGGATTCTCGTTTGGAAGAGGATAGCCCCCATACTATTGTGTGGATTGATCTCAATGGGTTCCCTCGTCCCTGTCAGAACGGCGGATTCATAAAGGATATAGGTGATGACCATTGAGAATTCCTCTATTCTGAAGAGAAGACCAGGAGTTGTGTGGAAAATTCGGTGGCGCGCTTATGTGTGGAGCTTGATCATTCCCTCCCCCTTCCAAGGAAGATTTCCCTTCTGGTGCAAGACTCCATCAGCTGGATCCAAGATATTTATTATCATATCTTCCTGTGGTTTTGTTCTCATTGCCTCTTGCAGGGCCATTCCATCCAGGTTTTTTGGGTACATCGGCAGGGGCATCGACACGATCCTCTCAAGAGACCATATCCTAGGAACATGGTGACACCCTCTCTCAATTGTTTTCTCTTATATACCCCTCATTGAATCATTTTCCAGAAGAGGAGTCAGGGGCGGTCTCCCTAGCCATATTTTTCTAGGTCTTGGTGGGGCCTCCTCCTCCATTCACAGAATTTTATCAGATGGTAATGTTGTTTTTCTCCATTCCAAGTTGATTTCCCAAACATCATCTTGGCTTGTCTATTCCCCTCAATATTGGTTCCTTGTGGTTGCGTGCCTCCATCTTGGAAGAGTGATAGTTTCACCCTCTGCCCCCTCTATCAAGATTCTTGGCCTTTCCCCTCCCCATGTCCCCCCTCCATGAAACCCCCTCGAAGGTATAGATTATGACCAAGAAGATCCTCTACAACTTCTGTGTTCCACCCTAGGCGTGTTCCCCAATGAGCATCATAACTCATTTTCATGCATGTGCACCAGGGAGGGTGCCTTTCCCCAAAGCCTAAACGATCCAGGTCCAAACCTTATTCCATCATCCGAGGATTGGAACCATCCCACCTTCACACACAATGTTCTAAATAATCCCTCCCGAATAAATCCATCCAAAACAGTGGGTTTTTTACCCATTCAAGATCCCAGAAAAAGTAGGAGAGTTTTTCCTCCAATTTCAAGAATTTCAGTTTCTTTGGAGCTAGTGCTATAGCCATTACATTCTAATGACACCAATCCTAATATGTAATTACCAAGGTCTCAGGACGAGGGATATGGCGGATTTCCAAGTGTTATAGGTATGTAAACAGATGGTTGCGATAGTTGAAATCCTTGAGAACAAGCAATGTTTTTCAAATATCAGTGATTACGCATGGAAGATCAGAATAAAAGGCTCCATGAACAACGATCCCACCAATTTCTATTTCTATATATTCTTCCATAAGTGCCTCTTTGTTGACTTGGTGCAGGTTGGTAACCAAAAAATCACAACCCCGGTGACCAAGGGGGATATAACCTCCCTCATGTCATTTGTCTGTGGGAGTTGTGACCAACACAAAAGAGCGGAGCTATGGAGTGATCACAATGCCTCCAATTTGGGAAACCTACCATGGATTGTTGAGGTGACTTCAACATTGCTGTCACCCCAGAGGAAAAAAAAGAAAGTGGTCTTTTATAGAGGAGAGAAAGTATGTATTTTTCTCAATACATTGTGGGGGATGGCCTGTTGTTTTGGGATTCTCAGGGGGCCTCTTTACCGAGTGAAATAACTAAAGGGTTACCCACCGCTCATAAAGCCAATTGGACAGGTGTCTATCCAACATCAATGCCACCACCCTATTCTCAAATTTGAATGTTATCCACCTGGTTTAGAGCTTATCAGATCTTTCCCCCCTTTTGGTGAACCACTCCTCTATTCATGATACCATGGAGAGGTTCCCGTTTCTCCAATAGTGGGCCCCAACTATAAGATACCATGTCATAGTTAGAGATGCCTGGAATTATCCTTCCCTGGGGTAAATGTGGGTCACTATTCATGACAGATTTAGACAGATTAAGGACTGCTTGAAGGCGTGGTTGAAGGAATCTCTCCCCAATGACATTGATGTTGAGTGTGCCATGCAGGAGATTGACTCGAGACAAATTTGGAGGCGAGATGGGATGATCATGCATTCTAGGATCTCACCATCAAGAAAGAACTCTAGGAGGAATTCACACAGAAACCAGAATTCATGGAAAGAGATAAATCGAGGATAATGTGGCTCAAAGAGGGATACAAGAACACTGCGGTCTACTACGCATTCATCAAAGAGACAAAGTGTCCAATCAAACCCAAATTTCTCTTAGAATAAGGCTCTTAAACAGGTGATTGAGACGTGGTGGGAGCACAATCCCATTCCATCATCCTAGAGCATCCAACTGGTCCCAATCCAATGGGGCACAAAATGTATCAGAGAAACGACACTTGGGTCATTAAGGTTATCTCATTTGTTCTCTATGACTAGGAACACTAGTGGATGAGTTCCTTGCCTGAAAAAGAGGATGTCTACGACGCCATGATGAGCCTTAAACCTGGCTATGCCCAAGGACCTGATGGCTTCCTAGGTATTTTTCTACAGGGATTCATGGGAGTCTGTGAATGTAACATCCCAGGTAAATAATGAATATTAAATTTTCATATTTATTAATATTTGTGAGTTAAATATTAATTTTACTTTAAAGAGGATGCTATGTTTGATGGCATACCCAATACGCAACAACGAGGTTTTTTTTGAAATCTTATGTTGCACACTAATAATATAATAATATTATTTTAAATGGTAGATAATTCTTGGCCATTGTAATAGCAGGAATGATAAGAACTCACTACAAAATAATTATATATGTTTTTTAAATATTTTTACATTTATCCAATAAATGATAGAGGCTTAAAATGCGAATGAATCCAATTTTAAGCAATTATATTCTAATGTTCTTTAAAAGGGTGATTAACCTCCTTTTTTATGGAAACACATTTTTTAAATCTACTTATTGTCACTTTTATATGTTATATTTGACAAACTAAAATCCTTCTGTAAAATCAATACATCAAAATTTACTTTTTTTATGTTTTTGGTATTTTCACGATAAAGTTCATTTCTTACTAAATAGTGAAAAATGCTGTATTTTAATTCAAAACCTCCTTTTAGTCTAATTCATTTATATGGTTAAATTTTCATTTAAATTGGTTATAATGTGTAATTAAAATATATTTTTACCATTTAATCCAATGGTGGTCATTGGAATTAATTTCACATTCAAATTGGACATAATTAAGTTTCAATATTTTGATAGACATTGTTTCTTAAAAACACGTTATCTGTTTTGACAGCGGGAATTAATTATAAAATTAATTAATGAAACTAAAATGTTATGAATTTGGTAATGTGGTCAACATTTTTTAATTCAGAATATCAAATATATCTTAGGGTTAATTTTTGGTATTTTTCTGAAAAACTTCATTTCTTGATGAATAGTGAATCCACAAAGTGGTAGTTAAAAAAACTGAATTTTTCATTAAACGAAACATTACCGCTTCTATGAATTGAATTTAAAACATCTGACATAAATGGTTTTCATTATTAAGTAATATTTGGTTCAATGGGATGAAAATATTTTTTTTGTGAATAGTAACTTTTGCATTTTGTTAACCGCGATTATAGGTAATTAGGGTAATTTAAAGTAAAAATAATTTTATAAAAAATTAAAAATACCTTGAAACAAGTCCTACCATTATTTAATGAGTCATAGATTACCAAGACAATCCATGGGTCATTTTTTGGGGCCCCATGGATCCACTTGGGTACGATAATGACATTAATACCTTTTATTTAAAGTAAAAATAAAAATGTAACAAACATGTATTATTTTACTATGACAATTTTTACAAGGGGTTATAGAAGTTATCATTTTGACTATAAAAATTAATTAGAAAGCTAAAAATATTTTCTACAACATTGTAATTTTTTTTATTATTTTTAGACCTGAAATAAATAAAATTATTTATGACACAATGATGATGCAGTGTTTATGTCATTAATGAATAAATTAAACAAATAAGAAGATAAAGATTAAAAAAATATACAACACTTGTCCATTACCTATTTTATGATTTTATTTATAACATGGGACATTTATCATCGACTTTAATGATTTTTGGAACTTTAGAATTTGAATTTCATTTTATAATAAAATAATAGTTTCAAGATTTCCAAAAGAGCTCCTCCTCTCCATTATAAAAGGACCCAACTTCCTACCAATATCCCACACTTATCAAGCCCTTTTGGCTCACAAAAACACTACTCAAATAATCTACCAATATCCCTCTATTCATCCTAGAATCCTTAACTTAGGCCGAAAGCTCTCCAAGATACCCTTTTGGTTCAATCCAAGAGAAGTTACCCGATTTAAAGGTAATGTCTTCTCTTATGTTCTTTTTTTTATTTTTCCTTTCCAACTCCTTAGACTCTTTTTATTACTTTATTTTGTAACACCACCAGTATATTAAATATACTAGAACTTTTTTATGAGAAGGATTATAGCTACTCTTATACACACCTATATCTAATGGTTAAGGAACATACTGTTTCTGTGGGTGGTGAATTACAGCCTCACGAAACGATGATTGTTCAAACTTCTTTTAACACCTCTCATGGTATCTATTAAGATGTAACTATATTTATATATGATATATATTATGTTTATGTTTTACTTATGCTTATGTATATTTAATTTATTTCATACCTTTATGGTTTCCATAATGGGTAAATGCGATAAATTCATTTTAGGAAGTGCGGACTACCGCCCCCTCAAAGTGATTTTAATCGTTAATGACATATGTGGGATATATAAAGGATTGATTTATTGATATTATATATTATATAATACTTTAATTATGATATGACTATGTGTCATTATGTTTTCATTCCATTAAAGTATGAAATAGAAATGAAAGTAGCCTTCATGCGTACGTACGACTTACTGTCTCCATGAACGGTGCATTTCATTTCTTATATCCAAATGTTATGTACTATTATAAGTACATAAATATAATGGATATAATGACATATATTAAATCTATATGATTAATATAAATCTTGAATTATAATATATATATATATATCTCATTTATTTTTAATTCCATTAATATGAAAAAGAAATGAAAGTTGCGTTCATGCGTACGTACGGCCTACCATCTCCATGAATGGTGAATTTAATTTTTTAATCTCAAAATGTTGTGTAATAGTATAAAATGAATATATAATGGATATATATGATATTTAAATCATTAATAATATTCTTAAGAAGATGTACTTATTACTACATGGACAATTCTTTTCACACATGTTCATTTTTGACTCATGTACCGAACATCGACAAAAACGTCTGATATGAACTCACACAATTAACTAATTATTATAAAATTATAATATGTGATATTAATTTTATAATAAATTTTAAATGAGTACTTATGAATTTATAAATTGACCATAGTTTATTATTCAGGAATATAAAGAAACGATCAAGACAAGTCGGACTTGTGGTAAGGGATCCCACAACTCTCATTCTTTTTAAGTACTCTCTTTTATGTCACATATTCTAAGCTCCTATTTATTATGTTGGGGGATGTTCTATTATATTCCTCATACTTTAAATTTTATTTTTATATTATGAGTGACCTTATTTGATCTCATCAATCAATTTTTAGAAGTTTTAAGTGGCGTCGTTAGCCTGCCGAATTTTCGTAAGGGGATTTCTTATCTCTCTTTTAATTATGTGAGATTTCCATTGTTCACCACTTATTTATTGAATTTGGTGTATTGTGTAATGAAATTTCATATATATTATCATTATTCTATTTATATTCATGGTATTATGTGATTCAATTGTTGTATATTATCTTTTGGTCATACGACTCGATTGATCACAACGAGGTAAGGGGTTTTATCTCACTTTCTGTTCCTGTGAGATTCATGCTACATTTCCCACTATTTCCTTTTGTGTGGTGTATTTACTGCCAATTATTGTATTATTTTTGTAATATAACTTAATTTATGGGTAATTATATATTCATTTTAAGACCCTTCTTTCATGGTGTGTATGTTTTTAATGTTACCCAAATCGGTAAGGAAATCTTTCACCCTCCTCTTTTTAAAAGACTTATTTTGTTATGTCATTTAATTTACATATTATTATTTTCGAATATGTTCTTATATATCCTTATTGATGTAAATTTTATTTCCAAGTGATGAGATACAATTTTCCCTCTCATCAACTCATTTTTTTAATTTTAAAGTGACGTCGTTAGGCTGTCGAATTCTTGCATGGGAACTTCTTAACTCAATTTCAATCCTTTGGGTTAAACTTCTTCTCCTTGAATATGTCATTCTATGAATATGTGTGAATGAATATGATTGTTTTTACCTAATATCCACTTATATTGGGTATATTTGTTTTGTCACACAAAAGTATGTAAATGATTTATCCTTTATATAAGGATACCGAATTTGGACGAGACTTTGTCTCAATATACTTTCATTGAGGTATATTTTGTTTTATACACAACATTATCTTATACGGTGTATAACCCCATTTTGACTTTTCATTTCATTCAAAGTGAATCGTTTCTCTATGAAGCATTTTACTAAATGACAAAAAGGAATGTTTCTTTTTTTAATGTAAGCGGTGACAACAACCTTTTCCACCGCCGTGAGTATTATTGGATCTATGGATTCCTTAACAAGTCATAATGTTTTCAAAAGAAAATTAAATACCATATACTCTTTTTTACGTATTTTGGTATTAAAAATGGTTTTTTTGAATGGATTTATTATTTCAATACCTTAAAATGTTATATTTTTATTTCAATGTGTGAATGTTATCTTTCCTTTATGATTAAGTTATGTGTTATGATTATTTTATGGTTCATGGGAATTGTTACGAATACAGGTGGTTCCATTTTAAACCTAGGGCAGGTGAGCCCATGATATCTCTCCAATTCATTGGGTAATGCGAAGGAGTAAAACTCTAAGGGTTCTTAGAAGAGATTTAGTGAATATATTGTGTTAGGTATTCCAAACGCAACCATGAGGGTTACTCCCTATGAAAGAATGTTATGATTGCCTCAAGATACCTTTATGTATTATGATTTCTATGAGTTACTCATAATATTTATGATTTAAATAGGCATGTTCAAGTGATTCTGTTTTATGAGTAAAGTATGATTTCATTTATTCTTATGTATACATGACCTAATATTTTCTTTCCTTGTTTTATAACCCTTACTGATCTTTTTATGCTCATACCATGTTTTTGAAATGTTTTTAACAAGGAATAAAATTGAATAGGGTCAAGGATGTGATCATGGAAATGGCATGATATCAAAAACAAGGAACTAGACATGACTCTTTTGTTCAATTTTTTTTATTTTGTTAAAAAAATGGTAACTGAGTAGATGTGTCTACATTGTCATCTTTTGAGATTTAATAGTTATATCCTAATTCCCTAAAACATTAAACCTGAAAGGATCCTCAATGTGAATTATTCATTTAATTCAATATTATGTAATTTTTTGAGTCCATGTCCTTATAGTTGGTATCAAAGCTAAGTTCAGATAACTTTAGAGGTTAGGGTATTCATCAAGAATAAGTGACAAGTTGTGTATAACCACAATGGTAAGTATATTAGATAGATTCATTGTTAATTTTGAATGTTTTAATGAGTTTGAGATAACATGGATAAGTATATATTAGTGTTTATCTTCCACATTAGTACATGATGATTTTTTTGATATACTCACACTCATATTTTTGGTTTTATTAAATGGATGGATCTATTAGGCACCAAAGTGACAATGGGTTGGAAGGAAACGGTGGTGCTTCTCTGATTAAGAGACTGGATGAAATGGGGGATTAAATGAGAAATATCTTGGTTATTCTAAACCAACTATCAGTATTCATGATTAACCACTTGAACCAGGGTGAGTTCTCTAATGCATCACATACGAGGGAACGTAATCGATGTGGAAGTTCATGTAATAATTATAATGGTCACCATTATGGTTTATATGATCCTCAATTTTGAGGTAATTGTGGGTTACTATATGTTATGATGTAAAATAAAAGGCATGAGATAAACATGAGGTTAAATTATGTTATGGTTATTTATGAAGATTTTATCTATTTTTGGGGAATGTTTTTTGAGAAAGGGCAACACGCAGACCCTGTGACAACCCGTCATGTCGGACAAAGCTGCGGGAATCGAACCCACAACCAAATGCGACTGGTATTTATCGCCTACCACTAGACTACGTGAAGTCCCTGGTTAGTATGACTAATTGTTTTTAGTTAGATGATCTTATGAATCAGGAATAAGTTGATTTTGGGTTATATATGGAAATGATTAACCTCTCAGGGAGGATATGTGATTAGATTAATTAATTTTCAATACGAGACTTTAAGAGAAACTAATGTTATTTGGAGGAAAATGTTAAGAGTTATCTTGGAAGACTATGTGATTAAATCCTTTTAATATTTGGGTTTCAATCTTAGTTTTGATTAGATTGATGAATTTTATGGAAAATTGTTTATCAAATGGTTTTGTTGATCTTTGGGTAATGTTTAACAAATTTTAGAGATTAAGAGTAGCTTTTATTTTTATAAAGGATTATCCTTTTTGGGATTATCTGATCAGGTACTAAAAATTTTGGTTTTGGTTAATTTCTAAAGACATATGAAATATATATTTCTCTTTTTTGGATTACGTGAATCTCTAGAATTTTATTTTCGCACTCTTAATGTGAACAAGTCATCTCAGATACTCATCGTTTGGAGAAAATATGAGTTTCTGTTAGAAATCTAGTAATAGTTGAAAGTCTACGTGACCAGTAAGTATGTTTCATTATGTTTTTGTTAATCTCATAAATAAATTCCTCAATAAAACGTAACGTAAAACCAAAACATTGTCTGTTAACTTTTCCTACAGGGGAATCAAATACCGTTTAACCCATCATAAGTTTGTGATTTTCTAGTGGTTAACTATCTCTTAGACATGTTTTCTATCACTCTCCATCAGAACATGACCATTTATTTTCTCCTCCTTATCCATGTTTTCATGGAACCCTAGTATCTTCTATCTTGGGTGACCTTTGTACTTCTATTTATTTATTTTATATGAATAGTTTTATTGACTCATTTTCCGATGTGGGGCTTTCAATGATGTTTCTGAGAACAATTTGAAATTGCGAGGACACAAATCCCAAATGGGGGGAAGGATGTAGCATCCCAGGTAAATAAAGAATATTAAATTTTCATATTTATTAATATTTTTTAATTAAATATTAATATTACTTTAAAAAGGATGGTATGATCGATGTCATAACCAATATGCCACAACGAGTTTCATTGATATCTTATATTGCACACTAATAATAAAATAATATTATATTAAATGGTAGATAACTCCTAGCCAATGTAATAGATGGAATGAAAATCACTAACTACAAAATTATTATATATATTTTTTAAATACTTTTACATTTATCCAATAAATGATAGAGGCTTAAAATGCGAACGAATCCATTTTTAAGCATAAATATTCTAATTATCATTAAAAGGTCAATTAACCGCCTTTTTGATAGAGAACCCTTTTTTAATTATACTTATTTTCAATTTTATATTTAATATTTGACAAAATAAAATCCTTCATTAGATTCAAGACATCAAAATTTACTTTTTTTATGTTTTTGGTATTTTTCCGATAAAGTTCATTTTTTAATGAATAGTGAAAAATGTTGTATTTTATTTCAAATCCTCATTTTAGTATAATATATTTGTATGGATATATTATCATTCTAATTGGTTTAAAGTGTAATTATAATTTATTTTTACCATTTAATCTGATGGTGGTCATTTGAATTAATTTCACATTGAAATTGGACATAATCAACTGACAATCTTTTGATAGATATTGTTTCTTAAAAACACGGTATTTGTTTTGACAACGCGAATTAATTATAAAATTAATTAATGAAACTTCTATGTTATGAATTTGTTAAAATGGATATCATTTTTGAATTCGGAATATCAAATATATCTTAGCGTTAATTTTGGGTATTTTTCTGAAAAACTTCATTTTTTGATGAATACTAAAACAACTAAGTTGTAGTTAGCAAAAAGATAATTTTTCGTTGAATGAAACTTTAATACTTCTGTAAATTTAATTTCAAAAATCTGACTTGCATGGTTGCCATTAGTAAGTAAAATTGTGATCAATGGGATGAAAAAAATATTTGGTGAATAGTAAATTTTCAGTTTTGTTAACTGCAATTAAAGGTAATTAGGGAAATTTAAGGTAAAAATGATATTATAAAAATATAAAAATATCATTACACAGGTCCTAACCTTATTGTATGAGTCATGGCCTACCATGAAAATCAACGAGTCAATTTGGGGGACCCCATGGGGCCACTTGGGTACGATATTGACATTAATACCCTTTATTTAACGTAATAATAAAAATGTCACAAACATGTATTGTTTTACTAAAAAAAAATTACAAGGGGTTATACAAGTTATAATTTCGACTATAGAAATTCATTATAAAGCTGAAAATATTTTCTACAACATGGTAATTTTTTTATAATTTTTATAAATGAAATAAATAAAACTATTTATGACACAATGAGGACGCATTGTTTACGTCATTAATGAATAAATTAAATAAATAAGATGATAAAGTTTAAAACAATATCAAACACTTGTCCAATACATATTGTATGATTTTATTTCAAACATGTTCCACCTTATCATCGACAGTAATTATTTTTGGAGGTTCAGAAACCTAATGTCATTTTATAATAAAATAATAGTTTCACGATTTTCGAAGAGCCCCTCATTTCCCTTATAAAAAGACCCCAATTCCTACCAATATCTCAAACTTCTCAAGAACTTTGGCTCGTCCAAACTCTAATAAAATAATTTCCCAATATCCCTATATTTATCCTAGAAGCATTACCTTTGGCAGAAAGCTCTTCAAAAACCCTTTTCGCTCAAACCAAGTGGATTTACCCGATTTAAAGGTAATGTATTCTCTTATGTTATTTTGTTTTATTTTGCTTCTACAAATACTTAAACTCTATTTATTCATTTCTTTTTTAACAAAACTAGTATCTTAAATATACTAGGATGTTTTTCTAAGAAGGATTCTCTCTACACTTACAGACACCTCCGTATAATGGTTAAAGAACATAATGTTTCTGTGGGTGGCGAATTACAGCCTCACGAAATGATGATTGTTCAATCTTCTTTTAAAACCACTCATGGTGACCATTAATATTTCACTATATTTATATATGATATATATTATTTTTATATTTTACTTATGATTCTATATTTTTCATTCATTCCATACCTTTATGGTTTCCATAATGGGTAAATGCGATAATTTCATTTTAGGAAATGCGGACTACCGCCACCTCAAAGTGATTTGAATCGTTAATGCCAAATGTGGGATATATAAAGGATGTATTTAATGATATTATATATGATATTATACTGTAATTTTGATATAACTATGTATAATTATGTTTTCATTCCATTAATGTTTGAAATAGAAATGAAAGTAGCGTTCATGCGTACGTACGGCTTACCGTATTCATGAACAGTGCATTTCATTTCGTATCTCCAAATGGTATGTACTATTATAAATACATATATATAATGGATATATATGATATTCATTAAATATAAATGATTAATATCATTCTTTACTTATAATATATATCTCTCTCATTTAGTTTTATTTCTATTAATATGTCAATGAAATGAAAGTAGTGTTCATGCGTACGTACGATCTTTCGTCTCCATGAACGGTGCATTTCTTTTTTTTCTCCAAATGTTGTGGAATAGAATAAAATGAATATATAATGGATATATCTGATATTTAATTAATTAATAATATTTTAGAGATGATGTACTTATAACTACATGGACAATTCTTTTCAAACATGGTCATTTTTTACACATGTACCGAACATCGACAAAAACGTCTGATATGATATAACATAATTAACTAATTATTATAACATTATAATAAGTGATATTAATTGAATAATAAATTTCAAAGTACTTAATTAGGAAATTATAAATTGACCAAAGTTTATTATTCCGGAATATAAAGAAACGAACAAGACAAGTCGGACTTGAGGTAAGGGATCCTACCTCTCTCTTTTCTTTTTATATACTCTCTTTTATGTCACTTATTCTGAGGTCCTCTTTCTTTTGTTGGGGGGTGTTATGTTATATAACTCATACTGTACATTTTATGTTTATATTATTAGAGACCCTATTATATCTCATTAATCCATTTTTAGAAATCTTAAGTGGCATCGTTAGGAAACCGAATTTTCGTAGGGGGATTTCTTATCTCCCTTTTAATTATGTGAGATTTACATTGTTTCCCTCTTATTTAATGAATGTGGTGTATTGTGTACTTCCATTTCATATATATTATCATGAATATATTTATATTCATGTTATTATGTGATTGAATTGTTGTATATAATCTTTTGGTCATACGAATCGATTGATCACAATGAGGTAAGGGGTGTTTATCTCACTTTTTGTTCCCGTGAGATTCATGCTACATTTTCCACTATTTACTTTTTTGTAGTGTATGAAATTCTAATTAATGTATTTTTTGTGTAATATAAATTAACTTATGGGTAATTACATCTTCATTTTATGGCCCTTCTTTCATTGGGTGTATGTTTCGAAAGTTACCCAAATCGGTAAAGGAATATTTCACCATCCTCTTTTTAAAAGACTTCGTTTGTTATGTATTTTAATTTACATCTTATTATGTTTTGATGTGTTCTAATATATCCTTATTGATGTAAATTTTATTTCCATGTGATTAGATACAAGTTTCTCTCTCATCAATCCATTTTTGAAATTTTAAATTGACGCAGTTAGGCTGTTTAATTCTTGCAAGGGAACTTCTTAAATCAATTTCAATCCATTGGGATAAATTGTACTCATTGAATATGTCATTTTATGAATCTATGTGAATGAATCTGATTGTTTTTTCACTTAATATCCACTTATATTGGGTGTATTTTTTCACACATAATTATGTAATTGATTTATCCTTAATGTAGGGATAACAACTTTGTACGAGACTTTGTCTCAATATAATTTCATTGAGGTATATTTTGTTTCATACACTACATTCTTTTATATGGTGTATAAATCCCTTTTGACTTTTCATTTCATTCAAATGGAATATTATCTCTACAAAGCATTTTACTAAACGACAAAAAGGAATGTTTCTTTTTTTAACGTAAGCAGTGACAACGACATTTTCTGCCACTGCGAGTATTAATTGATCTATGGCTTCCTTAACAAGCCATAATGTTTTCAAAAGAAAAATAAATAAAATATACTCTTTTTATTTATTTTGGTTTTAAAAATGGATTTTTTGAATGGATTTATTATTTCAATACCTTAAAATGTTATACCGTTATTCCAATGTGGGAATGCAATCTTTCCTTTATTCTTAAGTTATGTGTTATGATTTTGTTATTGTTCATGGGAATTGTTACGAATACTGGTAGTTCCATGACAAACCTAGGGCCGGTGATCCAATGATAGCTCTCCAATTCATTGGGTAACTCAAAGGAGTTAAACGGTAAGGTTTCTCCAAAGAGATTTAGGGAATATACTATTATGGGTATTCCAAATGTAAGCATGAGGTTTACTCCCTATGAAAGAATGTTATGAATGCCTTAAGTTAACTTTTTGTCTTATGATTTCTATGAGTTATTCATAAACCATATGATTTCAAGAGGTATGTTCAAGCGCTTCTATTTTATGAGTAAATTATGATTTCATTTATTCTTATGTATACATGGACTAAGGATTTCATTCCTTGTTTTATAAACCTTACAGAGCTTTTTATACTCATCCACTGTTTTTGAAATGTTTTTTCACGGGAAATAAAATATAATAGGGTCAAGGTTGGGATCAAGGAAATGTCATGCTGTCTAAAACATTGAACTAGACAAGAATATTTTTTTCAAGAGTTTTTATTTTGTGAAAAAAATGGAAACTGAGTAGATGTGTCTACTTTGTAATATTTTGAGATGTAATAGTTATGTCCTAATTCTCTAATACTCTAAACCTGGAAAGATCTTCAATGTGAATTATTAATTTAATTCATGATTATGTAATGTTTTCAGGCTAGGTCCTTATAGTGAAGGCTGATGTTGTAAAGGCCATCCATGATTTCCACTAAGGGGGAATCCTTCCACAGATCTCCTCAGTCAGAACCCTTGTTCTACTTCCAAATACTAGGAACCCGAAATATATTTATTACTACCACCCGATGAGCCTATCTAACATCCATTATAAATTCTTGGATAGTGTAATCAATGAAAGAGTGTTTAAGAACCTATATCGGTGGGTCTCAGAGGAGCATTACATGTTCGTAAAGGGACCCTCCATCCAAGGTGTCATTTCCATTTCTCAGGAGATGATCAAAGACATCAACCTTAGGACATACGGTTACAACGTGTTCGAAATATATGACATGAAAAATAAATATGATTGAGTGGAGTAGGGATTCATCAAAAAGTTCCAAGAAGGTATGGGTCTTGAACCCTAGAACATTAATATATTGTTTATATGCTTTAGCTCCCTGTAGATGTCGATTTCTTTTATGGGAAAGACTTATGGGATCTTCAAGGACACTAGAGATCTTAGGCAAGGGAATCATCTTTCCCCTAGCCTCTCAATCCTTACCCATGATGTCCTCAACCACACCATCAATAAGAGTTTCACATGTACTCACCTCCAATAACAAATAGGGACCCCATATATCGATTGTCAATCCTGTAATGTAGGCTGTTGTCTATCGATAAACCATACTACAATGATGGATATCATATACATACTATCAATCTAGTAAATAAGGATTATAGGGAGTATATCTAGACATCTTGTAAATGGTCACTTAGTTAGTTGTCATGATTTATGGGCCTATGAATCTAGCCCCATGTCTGAGCCCAAGGTCTCGTTTCCTAGGATGTCAAGAAATTCGGATGTCAGATAATCCATAAGGGTTTAAACTGTAGGAAATTTGTTGTGAGAACTTACTAGTGAGATGCCACAAAACCCCCCTTGTGGCTCATAACTAATCTAGGAGATTGTAATCATCTTGATCATAGGCTGAGGAGATAGTAATAATCCCCTCCAAATGTGAGTTCATAATCCACCACATGTTTTGGGTCTTCATACCCATATAAATAGAACTTTCTAGTGAGAGAAAATGAAACACCCCTTGACTCTCGTAACTGATCTGGAAGAGTGTAATCATTCTGATCACAGGTTGAGAAGATCATAATCATCCCCACCACCCAGGAGAGGAAAATATATCATGATTCTTGGGTCTCAATAGCCATATAGAGGATAAATTAATCATCCTCTTGATATATAAAAAGATGAGTAGAGATTAATCATAACCACAACATATAAATATCCCATTTTCCCAGCCAAGGAATCCCTAGAATCGGAAATTAAAGAATCACACAAGGTATAGAAGTCAACACATAAGGATCAACAACTGGATACTAGGATACAATTTCGAACATCGAATATATATATATCACAATCCACACACTCACACACAAGCACGCAATATATATATATATGGTCTCAATAGCATAGTCCTATGTAATACCTTTTGGTATACCAATAAATATCATAAATAATATGGAATTGAATTATGATATCAGGTAAGCATTACTAGGCATCCAAATAAGAAATACAGATCCCAGGAAGAACATTAAGTCATCACAAAAGAAATAAGGACACCTCATATCAATCTCAACATCCAAAAATGAGGAAGAACCTTTAGTAACCATCGATGCATCAACAATAATCATGCCATGCAATAAAAAAATTAGTGATGTTTTCTCGAATTCCCAACACAAAACACCATACATTTATCCATTTTCATACCGGTTCAGCATGGGTTCTAAGATGACACTGCTCCCATCTAAACACAAACCTATCATAAAACTCAGCTTTGGTCTAATAAAAGGGACCTATTGGGTCCCTTAAGTCAAACAATAAGAGGATTCGTAGTCCTGATCCACTAAGGTAAGAACAAGAAAAGGAATCCTACTTAGGATCCTTAGCTATCAAAAATGAAGGTGGAATCCTACATGGGATCCTCGAATGGAATAAAAATATAGGAATCTTAAAAGTGATTCTCAAAGCACCACACATGTAAGGGATCATATAAGGGACTCCCAGTATAATACATTATGTGAAGTAATCCCTCAAGGGATCCTTGGTAACTAGATAGAAGATAGAGTCATCCGACATGGGATCCTTGATAACATGTATTCTGACGGCCTCTCAGGCTACAAGGGAACATATAACAAGAGACACATCCTCAACAGAAAACCATGGAGGCATTATCCATATGGGATAGCTATAATCTCATTTTAGAAGAATGTATCAAACTTGGTTGGATTGAACAAAAAAACTATAATTCATTCCCATGTCTATCTCTCAAAAGACAACGAAATTCAATTTCTAGAGAAAGAACCAAATCATTTAGATAGAATCCCCCAAACACCAATTATGATTCTTCAAAACACTCAATGGATCTCACCATCATAATATACGTGGAAAAATAATCAAATTGGAATACTATAAGGTATAATTCGGACTCTAAGGAATGGAAACATGGGATCCCCTCAAGGTGTTGAAAAGTGGCAGTAATGGAGTGTAATATTCGGTAAATGACATGTACTCCCAACATGCCACATGAGCATGTACTTACAAAATATTGAACAAGTAAATTCCTCCAGTACGTGGCGTGTGAAACGAGAACACATATTGTACCCAACATGAGGAACATTCCCATTTCCCTCAACCAGCATGGACATCTTCTTGGACTAGTTGTGTTCTTTTACACATCATGCCACCTACACGGGGTCAATCCGTGTACACCCCATGGCAATGTACCTCTACTCAGGTATCTAGGCTCGGGTACTCAGTTACATAGTCGTGTACTAGTATATAGTGTACATATCTCTATACATGGTGTGTAATCCTTAAATATCATGTTCCCCAAATGGGAAGAACACTTGACATGTCCCCATAGAATATGCGTTGTTTTGTTGAGTTTTACCAAACTGAAACCCCTGGATCACGTAAATCCCCCATTTTCATCCCCAAATCAACAAATCCACCCAGTAGTGGACTCATACAAGATTAAGAGGTCCTTAAACTTTTTATGTGTAAAATCTAAGGCAGTTTACAGTGAAAAAATAAATGGGTGTACAATTGCGTAGAAACCACAAAAGCACTGTTTGAATTTTCCTTTTTTCTTTACCTAAAATCTATCCAGTGCATCGAGGGATTCATGATAGTACCTCTATTCTCATACCTCAATATCTCTTTCTCTGTTTCTTCTCTTATATTTTGTTGAGTTAGAATAGGAGGATTCACAAGAGTTGTCTGCTGGAGGTAGTAAATAAAAGAATGAAATGAAAATTAAACCATGAAAAGGGAAAAAATAAAAGAAAAAGAAAAATGATTTCTGGCCATCCCTGGTGCCCAATGTAGGTCTATACCTCTCCTCTACTAAAATACCCATTATAGAGTGAATGTAGGATACCTAATCTATATCTGATGCTCCATTCAAATGATATGGCTGAATAAACTCGAAGTAACAATATAATATTTAATTTATTAATTATTAATTATTAATTATTCTACCAAAATTTGAATGGATTGGATTCCTACCAAACACCTTTTTTAGGGTAAAAACAATATTCCTGGACCAATGGAGTGGTCAAAAAATTATATGAGATCATATTCCTTGGGAAAACCCCTATTATATCCCTTTATAAGAATCTCACAGAAAAAATTCAATTTTCTGCTCAAAATTACTGTCTAGAAAATCATGGGTCCTAACAAACACCCCACTATATACCCTATCATCAATAAAAATCATAGTGAAAAGACTATATGAAATTATCTCAATCTGATCCAATCCACAACCAAGAAATCCAGAATATCCAATGGCTAGCCTCAAAGCATCATAACCATCTCCTTTATGGAATATTTTTAACTATGACCGATATAGTACTCTGCACCATAGAAATACAATTATCATCACATAAAAACTAAACTATAAGCTCAAAATACCTTGTAAATTCCTGATTTCAAAAGAAAATGAGGGCCAACACCATCAAAAAACTAATAGTGCACACACAACCTTATGGATTACTATACATCACACCTCGAGCGCTACCTCAACATGTTTTGCCCATCATGGAAGAACATTTAGAAAAGAAAAGAATCTCAATGTATGGACAATACTCTCATAGAATAGACTAGATAAACCAAGATGAAGCATGATCATCACAAATAGAGGTAAAATAAAATTCCACCAAAGGGGTGTGTATATCTCCATTTGATACAAGATTTCCATAATGTAAAAAAATTAATTGGATTCATCCATGGTTCGACCATCGTATCGTACCAGATTCATTTCATTATTAGACTTCTACCACATAGTGACATTATAACATAAAATATGGGATACATGCCCATGAAAATAGCTGAAATATTGATCCTCTCATCACAAATGTCCACTCATTGATTTAGATTCAAATTATTATACACAAAACTAGTGTGTATATTTATCACCTAACTCATAATCTAGTGATTCGTCCATTACAATGTTAAGATAAATGTGCTACATAGAACGTGATTCTCATTATGAAATTTGTTCTCTTGGAACTCAACTTCAAGATTGTGAACCTCACCCATTGAACTATTTATTCCAAAACCACTCATTCCCTATCATCATTCCAGTCAAAAGAATTTCCCCATGCTCTGACTACATTAACAAAGGAAGAAATACTAGTCAACAAGGATACTCACAAAAAAAGTCTGACCAATTAAATCTAGTATCAAAAAAATAATTTCTTAGTGTGCTTCCACCGAAGCTGAAGGAATTTTCATGAATTTAATGAAAAAACCATGATCCAAACATTCCTTGATCTCAAAACATGTATAAAACCAAGATAATTTCCTAAATGGATTCAGAAAACATTGTTCAACCTCTATCAAAAATGTTTCCATCGAAAATATCAGACTTAGACAGACAAGGGTCTGAGTCTAAACTATGGGCCTCTAGGTCTCTCACCTAGCCATATTGAACAAGCCAACAACTTTGTAACAAGGTCTAACCAACTAGACAAAACAAGAAAAACCTATCAAAATTAGTTAATGATATTGATGTCCTATGATGGTAAAAGCTAAAAACATAGCATATAACGACCTGATCCTCATCGAACATCCTTCGAAGGAACTGTTTTGTGGAGGTCAAGATACAAACACAAAAGAGAAACTGAACTAATACACACCAAGAATCCGGAAACTCCCATTTAAGAACCAATTCACAAGAAATGTATTGATATCCAGTGGAACCATACTTAGTGATCTGAGTGGAGAAACATGACCTAAAAAACAACACCCTAAATGTTATTCAATAGAAAGGCATCAAGTTCCATATTGACCAACAAGGTGACTGAACCTCCCATGAACAAGGACTAAGTCTTCATCCAAAACCACAAATGCCTAATCATAGATCCAAATAACCTACCATCAGAATGAAATCAACACACGTACTTAGGCCCAAATGAAAATACATCATTCTTCGGTAAAATCATACAATTGCAGTCCTATGTGATTTAAATCCTATGTTAAAAAATTGATTCAAGAGACACCTCAAACCTTTTCCATCAAAGATTCAAAATTTGTCCCTAACCTATTTCTAATGATCAAGTTCTAGATACCCATAGTGAATCATAAAATGAATAAAATACGTACATTACTCAAGGATGATATCATATATAACTGTAACATCATGAATTAGCACAATAATCCTAACCAAAAGAAACAATGACTTCATCCTAGAACAAGTGTTTTAAATGCACCAGTTCGGAATCCCTTAGTGATTCCAAAACATTCATAATACTCTTGAATAACATATCCCAACTAGTAAATTCCATGAAAATAACACCACTAATACCACTTTATAATGTCCCGACATTGGGGTCATTAAACATGTGCTTCAATTAGATGGATTATAGGGCCTCAAATGCACCACCTCATACTCCATAGGTTGTCAACTAGTTGGGAGGGCCTAGGGTGAGGTAGGGGAGGGACTATTCCATCATATAATAGTTAGAAAATTATTGTAAAAAGATATGTATTGTACACAATGTAATTTAAATAGGGTGTAGAAATATTATTCGACTAAAATAGAACATGTTTTAATAATAAATGAAACACTGAAAAATCCTAAACAACCATGTCATACTATACCACACCGGTCACCCTTTGGGCTGACCATACAGATAAATGAGTAAAGAATAAATTGAAATTTAATGTACACGGCTCTAATACTAACTATGAGAGAAACCACTCACCCAGTCTTTAGGTAATTATGAACTGTAGTATCCTGAATAAAAGAACTCACATTATCTTCTCCACTCAAACATGTAACTCTGGGCCTCAGCCCTATCCACCAAGAAACTCGTGATAAACAAGAAAAGGAGACCTATGTTTTATAAGTTCACTCAGATGCATGTAAATGGGTGAAAACTGGTCTTTATAGAACACCCCGACAAGAAACCTATTAATGTTAAACAATAATGGTATGAAATAGAAACTACTCATTCACCGTAATACACAACTAAATATCTAATTAAAACATAGCATGAAACCAAAGTCGGATTCCGGCCTTGAATTTCTAGTCAACTAGGAAAGTGCCACCATGGAATCAATATCTATTTACGGATACAAGTATACTACCATACCAACACATATAATCATAAATATCAATATTTATTAATATGTGAAACCATATAATATCAAAAAAAATCTGTATACAATTCATGGGACCATAATCCTGATCAAAAAGATATGATATGAAAAGGCATTGAGTTGGATGTTATTCAACTCAAACCATGTAACATAAAGTTGTTATCTTGTTCTGTAATCCAAATAAACATACACTGGATTTGGAAAGTTATAGAAAAGTATCTATGAAAGCTACATCACCACAGGGGTATAGTCATCCTACAACTGGGAACACTCATAGTCAATTCCAATCACAAAAAGGACACCATATACCTATGAAAAATCATGTAATGATATATATATATATAATGATATTCAGTCCTATAAATAAGGTTTCTTGGGAATACATTCATACATACTATTAAATGTAACTAAGTTAGTGTCATGCCACCCAGGACAGTGAATCCAGTCCATTGTCTAAGCCTTATGTCTCTCTCTGTAGACGGTCAGGATATTCAGAACATAGATAATTTAGAAGGTTGTGATCCTTCAGTGATTTATATTTTTAACTCACTAGTGAAACACTATACTAATGCCCTTGAGTACCAGAACTAATCAAGGGAAGTGTAATCATCTTGATCGTTGGATTATGAGGTCATAATTATCCCCACCACTTTGGAGTGTATAATATTCCTCGAGTATTGGGTCACCATGCCCATATAAATTGAAATCACTGATAAGACACCATACAACACCACTTGAGTCACTTAATATATCTATTATAGTGTAATCATCTTGGTCATCAGTTGAGGAGATCATAATCATCCCCACCTATAAGGAGAGTATGATTTACCTAGAGACTTATGTTTCCATGCCCTTATAGCTAAGAGATTAATCATCCCAAACATATATAAAAGTAAAATGAGATATTAATAATCAAAAACACATATTACTAGCATGTTATTCCATCCAATTCATTTTTATAGTATGGAATCTAGGAATCAATCAGGGCATACAAATCCACACATAAGGCTAAATGGCCAGATACTAGGAAACTGCAATTGAAATTCCAAAAATATATATCATAAAATATATATATTCACATCATTCCTCAATAGATAATTACAAGCTATTACCTCTTCTAATTCCATTAAATGTTCAAAATACCATTGGTCATAAGTCATATACTATGTAATTATTGCTAGGCATCCCAAATGCAACATGGATCCTAAGAAGAATGTTCGAGAACCCCAAAAGAAAGAAGGACACAATGAACCCAACTCAAAATCCCCCATCCATAAATCACATATGCTAACCATCACTAAATCAACAATAACTATGTCAAATAATAACCAATGTAGCAAGGGTGGCCCTATTGGCCAACCCACCACTCCAACCATAGCCCCATGGGCTTATGAGTTCTAAATGAGTTTTACGTTGAAACCTGCTACAATCACTACCCAAACCCGTAAAACAACACATGGTTTGTAAAACAATGGGAAACCACTAGATAACTCATTCCAAACACTTAGAGGCATCCTACTCGGGATCCTCAAAGGAAAACATGACTGAAAGAATATTACTCAGAATCCTTAGTTGTAAAAGGTGAAGGTGGAATCCTACTGGGGATCCTCGAATGACTAGAAAATGTAGGAATCCTATAAAGGATATATGAAATGAAACATGGGTATGGGATCCTACAAGTGACCACCTAAATTATAATATATGATTAGTAATCACTCATGGGATCCTTGGTAACCAGATAGAAGAGAGAGGCATCCTACATGGGATCCATGATAAAAACTATTCTCATGAAGTCTTAAGTTAGAAGGTAATATCTCAAAAATAGACATCCATAAAGGAAAAAACTAGAGGCATCACCCACAAGATATAATTGTCACCTCATATTATAAAAAAGTATCAAACATGGTTTCTCTGAACATCCAATCAATCATTCATTCCAATTATATATCTCATGTGAAAATTTAAATTTTATTTCTAGATAAAGAACCTCTCATAATATATAGATTCCCAAAAACATCCATTATGAGTCTATAGAATACTCAATGTGTTTCGCCATCCCCATATATGTGGATGAAAAATCAGAAGGGGCTACTCTCTGGAACGATTTCCTACTCTGTGGAAAGAAAACAAGAAAAAACCTCAATGGTTTGAAAAGGGAAAATACATGGAATGTCACCCTCAGTACAGAATATGAAATCCCAATGAGACACATGGGAGAGTACTTCTACCATCCTTGTCATGTAAAATCCCTAGGTACACAAAATGTGAAATGGTTACAAAACATATAACCAACATGGGTTAGAATCTCATGTCCCTCAACGGACATCTGTATCTACTTGGTCAAGCCATATATTTACACAACATGTGACCCACATGGGGTGTGGTCATATAGTCCAGATGGCCATATACCCCTACTTTTGTATCCATTCTAGGGTACTCAACATATGGACGAGTACGAGTACATTTCATGTACTCCTTAAACACCATCTTCCCCAAAGAGGAAGAACACATGACATGTCCCCCTTGACTACACCGTGTGGTTGGGTTTTCCCAAATGCAAAACCTTGGTATCTCTCAAATCCTCCATTCTTATCATGAAATAAATAGATTCTGCCACAACGGGACCCATAAAAGCATAAAAGGTATTTAAATTTAGAAAACAAAAAATATATTAGGATCCATGGAAAACATAAATGGGAATAACTTTTGAGGAAACTGTCGACGATTCATTCTAATTTGTGGTCCACAATTTCCATATGTTAATCTGGTTTGTCAAGGGATTTTGAAGGAACCTCAATTCCTTTACATACCTCTATATTTCTTGATATCCCTATATTCTCTATAGATTATTGATATAGGAGGAACCATAGTATGAATCTACAATATGAATGATGGAAATGAAAAAAAATAAATGGAATTAATGAATAAGGGAAAAAATGAAATAAAAAGGGACCCAGGCTGGAACCAGCTCCCCACTCTTGTTTAGGCATATCCGAGGAAAAACTACATATTATAGATTAAATGGTGGAGACATAATATAAATTCAATTCTACATTCAAATGAAACAGTCCAAAAGAACCTGCGCGAACAATTTAATATTTAATTTATTTAATATTAAATATTCATTATTCTGAAAAAAATTGAATGTCTCTGATTCCTACAAAACTCTTTTTATTGGGTAAAAACCATACATGGAGAAGAATAGAGTTATCATAAAAACAATTGGAAATTATATTATAGTTTAAAAGACCATTTCCCCCCTTTACATGCATGTGACTTCAAAAATTAAATTTTCTACTTAAAAATGTAGTATGGAAAACACAACTCCTTTTTCAAACCCACAATAGAAAAAGGATTAACAAAATATACAAATTAAAAGGATGAAACAGAAGTATAATGGTCCCTAGAGAAAACATATAATAGGGTTCCATATATGATAGCAAGGATATGCAAGAGAAAAATAACAAGCATATTATAATGGAGAGTGATAGAGAACATGGTAATGATAATGTTGAAAAACAAAACACCAAAAATATATTATGAGTTAAAAGGTCATTGATTTCTTATTATAAAACATAAACGTATAACATTTTTATTTTAAGATCATTTTCATAGAGTTGAGTAATTAATTTAAATGTTATAATAAGATTATAAATTAATATACTTACACGAAACATAGAGTTTCATACTTTTAAAAATTTCAAACACAAATTTATCTTTTTCTCCAAAGGATGCGTATTTATGATGAATTTTCCACACTGGAATCACTAGAATTAACTTGTAGATAATCAGAAAATCCATAAATAATTAAATTTCAATTTCACTTGTCTTGAATTGTTATATATAAAATCTTTTGGATAAGGGAATATAATTACTTAAAAATAATATTCCATTTTATGTAAAAAAAACTATTTCAATCCCCAATATTCAACTGTCTTACAGAAAGTTCAACTTAAACCAATTTATAAATAACTATCCCTAAAATTAATCAATTTAAACCAACCCAATATCCATAAGTATTTGATCACATATTATTTCATGGTAATCATTAATACTTATCTCCAAATAACATCAACTGCTCATAAAGCTATATAGAAAAAATAATTTCCCAAATAATTTTCCTGATAAGCTACCAACATCGACAAATTACCCAAATAAACATAAATCAAAAATAAAAAAACATATGATTCTAAAATATAAATCAACCATTATATCTCAACTAAACTCCCATACTAGTCTATTTAACTCAATCGGATATAGTTACCATAATAGTAAACATCTTCTAAAATAATATTAATCACTTAATCACTATATTAATTTTGAAACCCAAGGTTATCAATTTGATAAAACATGGGTCCCAAATATAAACCTATTATTAATCAATAAAATCAATTATCCAAAAGGAAAAAAGTTTTACTAACTATGAATTCATGTAGGTAAGTGGTATGTGATGAATTATTATCGCCCTTCTATTGTTGGTTCGATCCCCGCAACCTATCAAGATGCAACTGGTTTTCACCCATCGTGTTGGTTATACTTTTTATAAAACTATATAATTAATTTAGAATTAATATAAAAATAATTTCATATTTATTGTGTTATATATAACCTCAATGGTTATCTCATACATTCCATTTTTCATCCTAAAATGCGATAACCCATAATTTTGTAAAAATAAATGTCTCAATAAATGTCATCAATAACCTAAAATTTCAAAACATAAATCATAAAAAGAGTTTTCATGAAATATTATTTTCTCAACCTTGAAATTATAAACACATGATGATATCCAGATGTATTAATTAAACCTCATAATCTCTAATGTTTCTAATCTATCCTTTGATACCAATTGTAAGGACCTGATCTTAAACATTACATATTCTAGTTTTTTAAAACTATATTTCACATTAAAAGATCATTATAGTTTAGAGTGTTAGAGAATTTGGAAAAACTTTTACAAATTAATACAATACATTACAATTTGACAATTATTTTTAGTATCCTTTTGAAATAATAATAAAACTTTTTAAAATAAATCATGAGTTATCTATATGAAAAATCTTCACAACTGTTTGGATGATCACATACTTCTTCTTACTCTACCTTGAAACATATGAAAAATATTTTAAAACATTCCATTACCAGAAAAATACCATTATGAGACATAGAGAAGGAAAATCATTATTCTAATAAAAACAATTTAACCCATTAAAATACTTTTCATAAAAAAACCAATTTTCATTTATTGAAAAATCATTTAGGTTCATTAGGATGTAATTACCATATCATTATTCTATTCACCCTTACAAATGATGTAACCATGTGGTCCACATCAATCTCCAATTAACCAATGAAATTATCATCATAATCGGGTATCACCCTTCGTATAATCTATATTTTCATCAACAATTTTTTAATGAGAAATAATGGCGTGAAAACCATCATATAAGATATATAGAGTTCTAAAATGAGAAATAATAAGGGAAAATTAATTTTATAGAATTTCAATAGACCTACACATAAATGAAACACTATAAAATTCATTTAAACCCATGTATAAAATACATTCAGATATTAAAATATATTTTTCATTTAAAAAATCATTATTAAAATATAAAAACTACTCAAATAACATTGAAAAAAATTCATCAAAAATAAAATTGAAAACATATATACAAAAAATTAATGTTATGAAGAATTATATAATTTGGAGAAAAATCCCCCAAATCATATGATAAGAAAATATTCTTTTGACTTTAATAAAAGGAGTTGAAAAAAAATAAAAACATATTTTTAAAATAAAGACTATTTCATAAAACTATAAAAATGTTACTATTTAAAAATATTTGAGAGAAGTTATAAAATAAAATTTTAAAAAATAATTTTACATATGAATAAATTCATAAAAAAATTAATAACATCGAAAAAAATAATGACTTAAAAGATAAATAATTGAATCATTTAAAACAAAGTTTACATAGTTAATAAATTTTATAATATTATGTCTAAGTCATCACACACATTATTTGGAATCTGAAATAAAAAATTTTATTTCACTATTTTATCTTTTGAAAACATTTTTTAATTTTATTATTACTTTTATATAACTTATTTTCTTAGTATAACAATTAAAAAATTATTTATGTTCAAGTCAGACATTTTTAAGATATTCAATACCTGAGTCTATAATAAATTTTGATATGATGTTTATAGTCAAAGTGGCCATTATTCCATCAACTGTAGAATAATATTCATCACATAATAATAAATTATATATATAAATTATACTTTAAATTCATCCATTAAATATGAATATGAATGTTGAAATACACTACAAAAATGGAGACAGTAAGTCGAACATACGTATAAGTAACTTCTTCATTTTTTATTGATCAATACAAAAACAAAAAATTATTATTTTATATTTAAATAATGTTAATAATAACATTATTAACACATTAATAATTTAATTATAAATATATATATAATCCATGTGATGTGGTGATGAAAAATGAATCACATATCTTCGTAGAGGTGATGTTTCACACGTACACATGATCAAAGTTATCATTTTTATGTGATTGTTATGTAAGAACATAAATGTTATATTACACATTAATAATGATAAATATGTAAATAATATTATATGAAACCATTAATTCCATCATTATGACCTATATTTAGAAATGTTGATTGAAAATAAATTATATCACTTCAAGAGGTGGTGGTTCGTTATATGGTCGAGCGATCAATTAATTTCCCATCTGTTGGAATTGGAGATAGAAATAAGTCCTAAAACTAAAATAAAGGCATATAATTATATTTAGGATATATGAGTAATTTTTTTAAGGGTTTAATATTTTTTTATGTATTTGGAAGAATAAATAATTCAACGAACATAGAAACGATACTTTTAAATTAGAAATCATTCATTTCTTAACACATAGTGATAAGTAAGGGTGGTTTTCTGCCAAAAATAAGTTCTCAATAATGTGTTTATGGATTAAAGAAAGGTATTTGGGACGATATATTCTGAAAACATATGTTTTGGTGAGTGAATAAAATAGAATAAGGGATCCCTTTTATAAGAGAGGGGAGTTGTATTCTTTTAATTAATCACAATATTAAATTAGTATAAATTAATTTCAAATTCTAAATCACTCCAAACATACATATTTAGAATATATAAAGAAAATGGATTGAAATAAATTATTTTAATGAAATATATAAGTTTTATTATAATTTTTTAATCATTATCTTATGTTTTCCCCTTATTTTACCCTTTTAATTCTTATCATGATATGATGTAATATGAATTTTACGGTTAATATAATTATTGTAAAATGAATAAATAAAAATAAATGGGTTATTGGTGACAATATAATCTTTATCCCAATATTTTTTTGGGTTTTAGTTTTTTATTATTTTTATATCATTTCATAAAATACTATTAATTTGAAAATTTCATTAATGTCAATTTTGACACCACTAATTATTAGTCTTTTTAAAAATCTCATAATAATAAAATATATTTTAAAAAAAATTTAATACATATATAAAATTTAAAATGAATATATGAAATTAGTGTATAAAATTAATTATTTATAATTTTTAATTTCAATATTTATACTATAATTTATTTGATATTTAAATTAATTAGACAATTATTGTATCATCATTGTGCAAGCCATTAAGGTGTTTATTTTCACTTAAAAAATAAAAAAATATGATACAAAAAAATAGTTTGGAATTCAAAAGCCTATTTATAAGATAAAATATCCCCTATATAACTCCAAATTAAAAATATTTTACTTGTTTAAAATTTAATAATTAAAAAAATTTATATTTCCTTGAATAAAATAATCTACTAGGAATAATGTAGCCGAAGTGTCTCCAAGAGATCAAAAAATCCACCTAAGGGAAATTTTTTTTCTAAAATAACTCATCCAATAAAATTAGGGAATGTTTTAGGATATTGTTAAATTATTTATTGTTTTCCTTTTAACTATTATTACATGATTTATCCTCAACTATGATAATAAAAAATACTAATGTTAGTATTCATATTACCCAAAAATAAAAGGGACCTATGTTATATATACTAAAATTCTTATTTGAGTTATGAAATCCATTTTTCAAAATCTAATGCATAGATTTGACTAAAATCAATTTAAAATCCATTCCATTAGAGGAAAGAGAACACACTATTTTAATTTGAAAATGTTGAAAAGATTGAAAGGTTTTTATATTGAATTATAAAGTTATATTTATTAACATAACCTAAATATGAATAAATTATATGAAATTGATACAATTTTACTTTAAAATAAAATTAAATAAAATTTTACTCTATATATTTTTTAGATAAAAAAACTTATTTCAAGAAAAATTCTTTATTTATCACTATTCATCAAAATATTTTACATATGAGTAATACACCAAAAATTCATCCAAAATAATTTTTGATATTTATTTTTGAGTGAATACTTTTATTTTGAGAAATAAAATTTTAAATGGTTTCAAAAACAATATTTAAAACAAGAGTGTCTTCAAAATTTATGAAAACTACCTTTTTTAAGAAATACATATTTTATGAATAAACTTCGATATGTTCTTATATTATTTTATGAAGACTCATAAGATAAATATAAAAAATTTGATTTAATATATTATAAATATCATTAATATTATCCCAAAAAATATTTTATTTATTTAATGTTATAAGACACACGGGTGAAAGTTTAAATATATTTATATAAATATATTTCACTTTATTTTAATAAGTGTTTATTTTTCCATTACTGGAAGAAAAGAATTTTTTTCAATGGGTTATTTTTTATGAAACCATCATTCAGTGAAAATTGGACCTTATAAAAAATGATTTATGAGGGTAAATCAATCCTGTTGAAAATTTTTGTTGAAAAAAATATAAGTGACATTAAATTTTTCCCTTCAAAAATATCATTGGAACAGACATAGCATCAAACCCCTAGATGCATATTTATGATGGAAATATACCCTTATTCCAAATACGCACCGATCAATTTTATATCATCTTATTAGATTTATCCTCTTAATAAAAAACTATTGGTAGGATAGAATATTCTAGGGATCCAATCACAAGTAAATTCCTTAATTATTTGTTGTTTTCAATATAATTATCTACCGTCATAAATAAACTATCAATGTATTTTTTTTTCAAAATTCCCCTCATATACACTATTTTTTACCACCGTCATAATTAATATCGGTGGTTCTATTAGCAACACATCTTGTCAAAAAAATATTTATCCTATATATACCCCCCACATTTTTTCCATTCCACTCTTCTATGAACTCCTATCTCTTACTCTAATTTCATATTCTCATGCTTAATGTTTTCTATGTTCTATATTTTACTATGGAGTGCCTTTCAGGCATTTAATCAACTAAAAGATTCGGTTTTCTGAAATTCATTGATGGTTTTTTATTTTTATATATTTTATTTTAGTTTATATTTTTAATAGATATTAATAATTATCTAAAGTTAAATTCAGTTAGAATTATTTAGTTTTATTTTTCATTACTTAGTTTTATGCAATTGTATTTTTTTAATAACATGTATCCTGTTTAATATATTAATAATGACTTGTATATGAAATTATTTAGTATCAATTACTTTTAATTTGTATTACTTTTTAATAAGTAGTCATACTGTTCTATAATAAGTAAAAATTCGGTAAAATGTATTGTTAATTAGTAATAATTTGTGGTAATTGGTAATAAATTATTGTAAACTAATACAAATTATAGGCAATTAATGATAATTATTTGTAATTTATTATAATTAGTGGTAGTTAGTGCAAATTATTGGTGATTAAATCTAATTAAGTGTAATTAGCAGTAACAGGTAATGATTAGTTATATTTGGAATTAATTAGGAGTAATTAGTAATAATTAGTGGTAATTAGTAATACTTAGTAGTAATTTTAATAATTATAACAACTTACTAATAAATTATTATGGACTAATTGTTTCTAAATTTATATAACTTATAATAAAATTATCTAAAATATTATGTAATATTATAGAATATTATAAATTATTATAAATTAATAGAATAATTCATAAATTTATAAAATAAACATATATAATTTCTATATTTTTTTTTAAAAAAAATCATTAGTATAATTTATTATAAATCCAAATGAAATAATATAATTTATTATAAATTACTAGAAAATTTAAAATGGAATAGTTTTCCAATTTATGGGTAATTATAAATAGAAATTTTGTAAATGGATGGAAGAAATTTTTTTAATAACTTGAAAATTATAAAATTTAGTGTCAATTTGTGCCAACCCTGCACAAATTTTTAACTTTGATAGCTGAATCGATATAGGATGGAGGTGATACTTTGTTAATTCAAAATATTTACATATAATTAGTGGAATTATTTTATATTAAAAGAAAATAGTTTTAATTTGAAATAATTTTTTTTAATAATAATAAAGTGCTTATTATTAATAGACATGAATTTTAATTGAAAAATATATAGTATTATATAATAGACCATAGAAATCATGTATATATTATAATAATAATTAGTAGTAATTAGGAATAATTTGTGGCAATTATTATAAATTACCTGAAAACATATAATGAAATAGATAATAAATTTTTAGGTGATGATCAATAAATTATTTGGACATGGTAGGCATAAATTGGTTTCAGCACCTGATGATTGTAAAATTTATAATTTACACCTTTTAGTAAATTATAATATATTTTATTAATTTATATTACATTATACTCAGAATTAGAGGTAATTAAATCTAATTATTTTTAATTACCAAAACGTAACATGAAATTTTAGGATAATATAATATAAATTAAACAAAATTATAAATTACACAAAATTATGTACATCATAGAATTTCCAATCATCTAGTGATGAGAAATGACCAACATGTGTCATCCATTACAAAATTTTTCAGTAGGTCGACCGAACTAGGGAATGTGAGAGGTGGCACTTTGATGCAAGAAACAACAGTAGGAGTGTAACATCTCAGGTAAATAAAGAATAATACATATTTCATATTTATTAATATATGTGAATTAAATATTAATTTTACTTTAAAGGGGCTTCTATGTTCGATAGCGTACCTGATACGCAATAATGGGTTTTTTTGAAATCTTACGTTGCACACTAATAGTATAATATAATTATTTTAAATGGTAGTTAACTCCGAGCTATTGTATTAGCGAGAATGAACCAAAATAACTACAATATGATTGTACATGTTTGTTAAATGTATTTACATTTATCCAATAAAAGTTAGAGGCTTAAAATGTGAATAAATCTAATTTTAAGCATAATTTACATTAAAAGGACGATTTATCACATTTTAATGGAGAACCCTTATTAAATATAGATTTGGTCACTTTAATAAATTCTAATTGACAAAATAAAAACCTTCAATCGAATGGGGACATCAAAATTTATGTTGTGCAATTTTTGGAATTTTTCTGATTAACTTCATTTTTTAATTAATATTGAAAAATATTGTATTTTAATTCAAAATTTATTTTTAATCAAATTTATTTATATGGTTATTTATTATTTTTAATTGGATTTAAAGTGAAATTAAAATATATTTTTACCATTTAATCCAATGTTGGTCATTTGAATTAATTTCACTTTGAAATTTCACATAAACAAGTATCAATCTTTAGATAGTTATTGTTTCTTAAAAACACGCTCTTTCTTTTAATAGCGGGAATTAATTTTTAAATTAATTAATTCAACTTATATGTTTTGAATTTGGAAAAATAGACATCAATTTTGATTTCGGAATATCAAATAATTCTTATGCTTAATTTTTGGTATTTTTATGAAAAACTTCAATTTTTGATGAATAGTGACACCACTTAGTGGTAGTTAAAAAAACTGACTTTTTCATTTAAATAGAATTTTACCACTTCTATGAATTGAATTTCAAAAATCCGACATACATGGTTGTTATCAAGGAGTAAAATTTTGTTCATTATGATGAAAATAATTTTTGATGAATATTAGCTTTTGACTTTTATTTATCGTAGTTAAAGGTAAATAATGTAATTCAAGGTTAAAATAATATTATAATAATTCAAAATTACCTTAAAATTTTCCCTAACCTTATTGGTTGAGTCATTAACGACCATGGGCATATTTGGGTCGATTTTGGGACCCCATTGATCCACTTGGGAGTGAAAATGACAATTTAGATTAATTAAGTTAATGTAAAGAAAAAATTGACATTAACAAAAATCATTTTGTAATTAATTTTTATATGGTGTTATATAATTCCTATTTTTGACTATAAATATTAATTGGAAATATTAAAATATTTCCTACATGATAGTATTTTTTTTATTTTAATACATCTAATAAATTAAATTATTTATGACACAATAATGATGTAGTATTTACCTCATTAATAAATGATTAAAATAAATATTATTATAATGATAAAAATATTATCCAAAACAAGTCCAATTATGATTGGATGATTTTATATATACTATGAGTCATCTTATATTCGACCTTAATGATTTTTGGTCCATTAGAAACCGAATATTAATATATAATAAAATAATGTTTTCACACTTTCCTAAAGAGCCCCTCCTCTCCCTTATAAAAGGCGACAACTTCTATGCAATTCATCACACCTATCAAGGCATTTGGATAATCCAAAATCTGTCCAATTGAGCTCCCTACATCCCTCTACTCCTCCTAGAAGCCTTAACTTAGGCAAAAGGCCTTTCAAGAAGTCCTTTGTTTGAAACCAAAGAGAGATACACAAATTAAAGGTAACAGTTTCTCTTAAATTGTTTCCTTTTATTTTACTTCTCCAACCTCTAAACACTTTTATTTTCTATTATTTTGTAACAAAAACTATATCCTCAATAAACTAGTATGTTTTTATGAGAATTATTCTAACTACACTTACACACACTTCCATCTAATGGATAAAGAACATAATGTTTCAGTGGATGTCAAACTAACGCCTCACGAAACGATGATTGTTCAATTACATCATACCGCCTCTCATGGTGGCCATTGTGATGGAACTATATTTATATATGATATATATTATGTTTATTATTTCCTTATCATTCTGTAATTCAAATTTTTATTCTGCCTTTATGGTTTCCATAGTGAGTAAATATGATAATCTCATTTGAGGAAGTGCGGACTACCGCCCCCTCAAAGTGATTTAATTTGTTAATGCCTTATGTGGGATGTATAAAGGATGGAGTTAACAATATTATATATGATATTATACTGGAATTGTAATATAACTATTTATCATTATGTTTTATTTCCATTAAAATATGAAATAGAAATGAAAGTAGCGTTCATGCTTACGTACGACTTACCGTCTCCATGAATGATGCATTTCATTTCTTACCTATAAACGTTATGTACTATTAAAAAAACATGTATATAATTTATATATATGATATATATGATATCCAAATCATTAATATCATTCTGGATATAATGAACTATTGACCACATGGACAACTTGTAAATATAAGGTGTCCATTTTGACTCAAGTACCTAATATTGACAAAATGAACGTTATTAACATAAATGATTACATAATGATTATAACATGGTAATAAGTGATATAAAAGGAATAATAAACTTTAAAAAGGTTCATAAGAAAGTATAAATTAATGTTAGTTTATTATTCAGGAGATTAAAGAATGAACGGGTCAAGTCGGACTCGAGGTAAGGGACTTCATCTCAATCTCCTTTCATTGAGGCATTTCTTATACACGACATTTTTTATACGGTGTATAAACCCCTATGACATTTCATTTTATTCAAAAGGAATATTTTATATGAAGTTTTTTACTAAATGACAAAAAGTAATGTTTTCTTAACGTAAGCGGTGACAACGACCTTTTCTCCGCCGCGAGTATTATTTGATCTTTGACTTCCTTAACTAGACGGAATGTTTTTAAAAGGAAAAATAAATACCAAATACTCTTTTTTATGTATTTTGGTATTGAAAATGATTTTGAGAATGGATTAATTATTTCAATATCTTGAAATTATATTTTATTATTGCAATGTGGAAATGTTATCTTTTCTGTTATGCTTATGTTATGTGTTTTGATCATGTTATGGTTGTTGGGAATTATTTACGTATATGAGTGGTTTCGTGATAAACCTAGGGCGGTTGAGCCCGAGATAGATCTCCAATGCATTGGGTAACATGACTGAGGTAAACATGAATTTTTCTCCTATGAGATTTAGGTAATAAACTATGATGGGTATTCCATTGTAACTCTCTATGTTGTTGTTGTAGGTACAATGTATGATTGATATGGATGACACAAGTTACCTTTTTGATTTATGATTTCTAAGTTTCTTTCATAAATCTTATGATTTCATGAGGTAAGTAAAAGATTTCATGTTTTGAATGTATTTATGAACAAATGTTTTCATTATCTGCTTTATAACCCTTATTGAGCTTTTTATGCTTATCCCAAGTTTGAAATGTTTTCACAGGACTTAAAGATGAATAGAGTCAAGGATGGGATCAAGGAAAATTCATGCTCTCTAAAACATGGAACTAGACATGAATCTTTTTTTCAACAGTTTTTATTTTATGAAAAAATGGAAACTATGTAGAAATATCTACTTTGTAATTTTTGAGATGTAATGTAATTGTTATGCCTAATTCTTTAAAACTCTAAACCTGAAAAGATCCTCAATGTGAATTATTCATTTAATTCAATATTATGTAATGTTTAAGGTCGGGTCCTTATAGTTGGTATCAAAGGCCGGTTTAGATAAATTTTGGAGTTAGGGTGTTGTTAAATAAATGTCCATAAAGTAATTTATGTTAATATTGAAATCATATAGAATTTACATATTAGCATGTTTCTTTGCCTAAGATATTTCTATGTTCATAATGGTTTTCCGCAAAGGAAACATGGCAGCTATGTTGGGACGACATCTAGAGGAAGATAACCTTCCAAATCAGCAACCTGAGATGGTCGGAATTAGAACTGAACAGTTTGTTGTAGTGGTGGAACAGTTGACTCAGGCGATAAACGGTGGTGGTATCCATTTACGAGATCAGCCAGATCAACCACAGAGGAACTTGTTATTAGTGGAGCATTTCATGAGGCAACATCCCCCATCATTCAAAGGATCATCTGACCCTGTGCTAGCTGAAGGGTGGATTAAAGCACTGGAGAAGATTTTTGATGTCATGGGTTTTTCAGAAAATCAAAACGTTAGTCTTTTACATTATCATTTTGAAGGTGAAGCTGATCAGTGGTGGTCGATGGTGAAAAATACTAGGGATAGTGAGGAGATTGATGCTCTCGATTGGGATGAATTCAAAGGTATGTTTCTTGAGAAATATTTCCTTAAGGTGGTTCGTCATAGGATAGAAAAACAATTCCTAGAATTGAGGCAGGAGGATGACTCAGTGGCTGCTTATGAAGAAAAATTCACTCGACTGGAAAGGTATGCTCCAAATTTCAAACGAGATCTTGATAGTAAAACCAACTGTTTTTTCTCAGGATTAAAGCCAACGTATCGAAGGGAATTAGCTTCTCGTGAGTTTAAAAGTTATGAAAAACATGTTCGTTGTGCGTAGAACGTGGAAATGGAGTTTTTCGATGATCAAGTATTATTTGAAAAACAACAGAATAAGAGGACGAGGTGGTAGGCGAAAGGGTTGAACTCTTCAAAAAAGTCTGATGGTAAGAAACTTAAGTTTACGGTTTGTGAAAATTGTGGTAAAGAGCAAGCTGGGGAATGTCTCTTGAATTCTGGTAAGTGTTACCGATGTTGTAAAATGGGACATAATTCTCGTCATTGCACTGAAAAAGATCAGGGTAATTGTAAGACAAAATATGATTTACAATCATTAAAATGTTTTAAGTGCAATGAAATGTGTCATTATGCAAATGAGTGTCTGACAAAGAACTCAGTCGAAGGAAAGCAGCCCGACTACAAGTAGAAAGGGGTGGTGAAATCCTTTGAAACTACTTCAACAGAATTTGGTCCCTCAAATGACGTAGTATCAGGTACATTGTTTGTTTGTTCATATTATGCCAAAGTGTTTTTTGATTCAGGGTCTACACATTCATTCATTTTTGAGAAGTTATCTAGTAAATTGTGAATTCCATATCATGATATGAATACTGAACATATCATAGAAACACCTGGCGGAATTGTTGAGACAAAAAGAAAGCATAAGAACATTCATGTCCTTGTGTGCGGAAAAAATCTACCTGCAAACCATATTTTTTTCCTCCAGTAGAGATCGATATTATTTTGGGCATGGATTGGCGTTCTATTTATCATGCAAAGATTCACTGTAGAGCTAAAGAGGTTTCTTTTCAGTATGATTTTCAGTTTGTGTATAAGAATGAACCATTTCTTTTGATAACATATCAGGGTGTCAAAAAACTGGTAAAAGATGGAAATGAATGTTACCTTGCGCATATTGTTGAAAGCAAAGGAACTGTTCAAGTTAATGATGTGGCAGTGGTAAATGAGTACCTTGATGTTTTTCCTAATGAGATGCCTGGTATTATACCTGATCGAGAAGTTTAGTTTTTTGTTAAATTAGTTCCTGATGCTAAGCCAATTTCCAAACCCCCTTATCGAATGGCTCAAATTGAACTTTTAGAGTTTAAAAAGCAATTGTACGAGTTATTAAATAAAGGTTTCATTTGACCTAGAACATCACCATGGGGTTCTCATGTCGTTTGTGTTAAAAAGAATGATGGTTCATTGAGACATTTCATTGATTATAGAGAATTTAATAATATCACCGTTAAGAATTTGTATCATTTGCCTCATATTGATGATTTTTTTTATCAGCTCCAGGGAGCTCCATATTTTTCAAAGATTGACTTCAGGTCGGGGTACCATCAGTTGAAAGTAAATGATGAAAACATTCCAAAGACCACGTTTCATAATAGATATGGCCATTTTGAATTTGTAGTCATGCCTTTTGGGTTAACCAATGCACCTACTGTATTCATGGATCATATTAACAGAATTTTCCGTGAGTTCTTGGATATGTTTGTTGTTGTGTTCATTGATGATATTTTGGTTTATTCCAAAAGTATATAGGAACATAAATGTTATTTAAGGTTTGTCTTGAAAACCTTAAAATAAACGAAACTATTTGGTAAATTTAGAATATATGAGTTTTGGTAAAAAAAATTTCTTTCCTTGGTCACATTGTTTCAAAAAATGGCATAACTGTTGATCCGGCTAAAACAACAGTTGTTGAAGAATGGTCATGACACACAAATATAACCGAGATCCGTAGTTTTCTTGGTTTGGCTGGTTATTACTGAATGTTTGTTGAAAATTTTTCAAGTTTATCAATTCCAAGGACTAACTTAACTCGAAAAGGTGTTATGTTCATCTGGACAAATGAATGTCATGATTGTTTTCCGGAATTGAAAAAAAGATTGGTGAATGCTCCAGTTTTGGCACTACCTTCTAGATATCTTGATTTTCTTATCTACAATTATGCTTGTTTGAATGTATTGGGTTGTGTCATAATGTATAATGATCAAGTAATTGCTTATGCTTCATGTCAGTTGAAACCACATTAGTTAAATTACCATACACAAGATTTGGAATTATCTTGTATTGTTTTTTATTTAAAAATTTGGAGGCATCATTTGTATGGAGTGACGTGTGAAATATATACTGATCAAAATATTTGTAAGTATATATTCACTCAGAAAGAATTGAACATGAGATAGAGGAGATGGTTGGAATTAATCAAGGATTATGATTGCACGATCCTTTACCATCCGAGAAAAGAAAACTAAGTGGCGGATTCTTTGAGTCGAAAAAGTAACGCATCTTGATTTGATGCTACCTTTGGTTTTTGATTTGATAAATTATGGTAAAGAAGTTGTTGGTGTAGGAAATTAATCTGTTTTTCTTTAGGTGTCAATGAGATCATCTCTATCAGACAGAATAATGAAAGGGCAGAAGGAAGATAGTGAGTTGCAGAAAAAGGTACAGTTGGTTCAGAAGGGTATGTTTCCTTATTTTAACGTTGATAATGATTGTGTTTTGAGATTTGGAAAGAGATTATGTGTGCCTTGTGACTCATCGTTTAAGAATGAGTTGTTATGTGAAGCTTATAGTTCTCCGTTTTCATTTATTCCTGGCAGTACTAAGATGTACATATATTTTAGGGAGTATTACTGGTGCGATGGAATGAAAAGAGATATTGTTGATTTTACTATGAAGTGTTTGACTTGTCAAAAGGTTAAAGCAAAGCGACAGTTACCGAAAGGAATGTCTTAGCCTCTACTAGTGCCATAGTGGAAATGGGAAAATATATCCATTGACTTTGTTGTGGGATTACCAAAGACATCTCGAGGTAATAATGAAATATGGGTTATAGATGACCGATTGACTAAATCTGATCATTTAATTCCTATTAAAGATGCTTTGTCTTTAGATTAACTTGCTCCGTTGTATGTTAAGGAGATAGTCAGGTTGCATGGAGTTCCCCTATCTATTGTATCTGATCGTGATCCCAGGTTAACTTCTAACTTTTGGATAGTCCTTCAGAAGTCATTGGGTACTGAATTAAACTTTAGTACAGCTTTTTATCCTCAATCAGATGGGCTGTCAGAACGATCAATTTAGACCTTGGGGGATATGCTACGTGATTTCTCCACGGATTATTAGGGAAGTTGGGACCAACACCTTTCTTTGGTTGAATTTTCATATAATAACAGTTTTCATTCTAATATACAGATGGCTCCATTTGAAGTATTATATGGAAAGCGTTGTCGAAATCCAGGTTTTTGGGATGAAGTAGGTGAAAGGAAGCTAATGGGACCAAAATTGGTAGATGAGATGGTAGAGAAAGTTCAGTTGATTCAAAATAACATGAGAACATCTCAGAGCATACAGAAAAGTTATGCAGATAACCGGAGGAAGGATCTTTCATTTGAGGTAGGTGATCATGTCTTTCTAAAAGTTTCCCCATGGAAATTTGCAATGCTTTTTGGTAAGAAGGGAAAGTTTAGTCCAAGGTTCATTGGGCCTTATGAAATTCTGGAGAAAGTTCGATTAGATGAATATAGTGTAGCTTTACCTCCAAGATTATCCCAGGTACACAATGTTTTTCTTGTTTCGATGTTGAGAAATTATATGCCAGATCCATCTCATGTTTTGACCCCAAAGGTAGTTCAGTTGTAACAGATTATATCTTATGAAGAACAACCAGTCCAGATTCTTGGCCGTAGAGAGTATGTGTTGCGGAATAAGTAAATTCATTAGGAAAAGGTTTTGTGGAAAACCCATATGGTTGAAGAGGCAACGTGGGAATCAGAAAATGCTATGAGGGATAAATACCCCCACTTGTTTTGATAGGTGAATATAAATTGCGAGGATGCAATTCCCAAAAGGGGGGAAGGATTTAACATCCCAGGTAAATAAAGAATAATACATATTTCATATTTATTTATATTTGTGAATTAAATATTAATTTTACTTTAAAGGGTTTTCTATGTTCGATAGCGTACCTGATACGCAAAAACGGGTTTCATTGGAATCTTACGTTGCACACTAATACTATATTTTATTATTTTAAATGGTAGTTAACTCCTAGCCATTGTATTAGCGAGAATGAACAAAACTAACTACAATATGATTATACATGTTTTTTAAATGTATTTACATTTATCCAATAATAGTTAGACGCTTAAAATGTGAAAGAATCTAATTTTAAGCATAATTTACATTAAAAGGCCGATTAATCGCCTTTTAATGGAAAACCATTTTTAAATATATTTTTGGCTACATTAATACATTCTAATTGACCAATTAAAATCCTTCTTCAGAATGGGTACATCAAAATTTACTTTGTGCAATTTTTTGGAATTTTTCCGATAAAGTTCATTTTTAATGAATAGTGAAAAATATTGTATTTTAATTCAAAAGTGCTTTTTAATCTAATATATTTATATGGTTAGATTATATTTTTAATTGGTTTTAAAGTGAAATTAAAATATATTTTTACTATTTAATCTAATGTTTGTCATTGTAAATAATTTCACTTTGAAATTGGACATAAACAAGTATCAATATTTTGATAGTTTTGGTTTCTTAAAAACATGCTATTTGTTTTAACAGTGGGAATTAATTTTTCAATTAATTAATTCAACTTATATGATTTGAATTTGGAAAAATAATCATCGATTTTGAATTCTTAATATCAAATAATGCTTAGGATGAATTTTTGGTATTTTTCTGAAAAACATCAATTTTTGATGAATAGTGACACCACTTAGTGGTAGTTAAAAAAACCGAATTTTTCATTTAAATGGAATTTTACAACTTCTGTGAATTGAATTTCAAAAATCCGACATACATGGTTGTAATCAAGAAGTACGATGTGGTTCATTAAGATGAAAATAATTTTTCGTGAATAGTAACTTTTGACTTTTATTTACCGCGATTAAACGTAAATAAGGTAATTCAAGGATAAAAGAATGTTATAATAATTCCAAATTACCATAAAACTTGTCCTAACCTTATTGGTTGAGTAATTAACGACCATTGGCATATTTGGGTCGATTTTGGGACCACATTGATCCACATGGGAGTGAAAATGACAATTTAGATTAATTAATTTAATGTAAAGACAAAATTGACATTAACATAAATCTTTTAGTAAATAATTTTTATATGGTGTTATGTAAGTCATATTTTCGACTATAAATATTTTATGGAAATATAAAAATATTTCCTACATGATATTATTTTTTTTATAATTTTTAGACATCGAATAAATTAAATTATTTATGACACAATAATGATGCAATATTTTCCACATTAATAAATGATTAAAATAATAAGATTATAATGGTTAAAATATTATCCAAGACATGTCCAGTAATTATTGGATGATTTTATTTCGAATATGAGTCATCTTATCTTCTACCTTAATAATTTTTGGACCATTAGAAACTGAATATTAGTATATAATAAAATAATGTTTTCACACTTTCATAAAGAGCCCCTCCTCTCCCTTATAAAAGGTAACTACTTCTATACAATTCCTCCCACCTCTAAAGCCATTTTTCTCATCCAAACTCTGCCCAATTAGGCTCCTTATATCCCTCTACTCCTCCTAGAAGCCTTAACATAGGCAGAAGGAATTTTCAAGAAGTCTGTTGGTTCAAAGTGAAGAGAGTTACACAAATTAAAGGTAACAGGTTCTCTTAAATTGTTTTCTTTTATTTTACTTCTCCAACAACTAAACTCTTTTTATTTTATTTATTTTGTAAAAACACTAGTATCCTCAATATACTAGTATTTTTTATGAGAATTATTTGAACTAAACTTATACGCACCTCCATCTAATGGATGAAAAACATAAGGTTTCTGTGGATGGAAAACAAACGCCTCACGAAACGATGATTGTTCAATTACATCTTACCGCCTCTCATGGTGGCCATTATGATGGAACTGTATTTATATATGATATATATTATATTTATGATTTCCTTATTTTTCCGTACTTCTCATTTATATTATGCCTTTATGGTTTCCATAGTGGGTAAATACGATAATCTCATTTGAGGAAGTGAGAACTACCGCCCCCTCAATGTGATTTGATTCGTTAATGCCTTCTGTCGGATATATAAATGATGGAGTTAACGATATTATATATGATATTAAACTAGAATTATAATATAACTATGTATCATTATGTTTTATTTCCATTAAAATAAGAAATAGAAATAAAAGTAGCGTTCATGCGTACGTACGACTTACCGTCTCCATGAATGGTGCATTTCATTTCATACCTCTAAACGTTATGTACTATTAAAAAAACGTGTATATACTGGATATATATGATATATATGATATCCAAATCATTTATATCATTCTGGATATAATGAAATATTTACAACATGGACAACATGTAAATATAAGGTGTCCATTTTGACTCAAGTACCAAATATCGACAAAATGCACGTTATTAACTTAAATGATTACATAATGATTATAACATGGTAATAAGTGATATAAAAGTAATAATAAACATGAAAATGGTTCTTAAGGAATTAGAATGTAACTTTAGTTTACTATTCATGAGATTAGAAAATGAACTGGTCAAGTCGGACATGAGGTAAGGGACTTCATCTCAATTTCCTTTCATTGAGTTATTTCTTATACACGACTTTATTTTATACGGTGTATAAACCCCTTTTACTTTTCATTTTATTCAAAGGGAATATTTTTATATGAATCATTTTACTAAACTACAAAAAGGAATGCTTTTTAACTTAAGTGGTGACGATGACCTTTCTGCAGCGACGAGTATTATTTGATCTTTGGCTTCCATAACAAGCCGAAATGTTTTTGAAAGGAAAAATAAATACCAAGTACTATTTTTTATGTATTTTGGTATTGAAAATGATTTTGAGAATGAATTTATTATTTCAATATCTTGAAATGATATTTTATTACTGCAATGTTGAAATGTTATCATTGCTTTATACTTATATTATGTGTTATGATCATGTTATGGTTCTTGGGCATTATTTACGTATTCGGGTGGTTCTGTGAAAAACTGAGGGCGGGTGAGCCCGAGATATCTCTCCAATTCATTGGGTAATGTGACAGAGGTAATTGTGAATGTTTATCCTAAGATATTTAGGGAATATACTATGATGGTTATTTCAATGTAACTCCCTATGTAGCTGTGATAGCTAAAATGTAAGATTGATATGGATGCCACAAGTTACCTTTATGATTTATGATTTCTATGTGTCTTTCAAAAATCTTATGACTTCATGAGGTAAGTAAAAGATTTCCTGTTTTGAATGTATTTATGAACAAATGTTTTCATTATTTGCTTTATAACCCTTGCTGATCTTTTTATGCTCATCCCAAGTTTGAAATGATTTCACAGGACTTAAAGATGAATATTGTCAAGGATGGGATCAAGGAAAAGTCATGGTCTAAAACAAGGAACGAGACATGAATCATTTTTCAAAAGTTTTTATTTTATGAAAAAATGGAAAATGTGTAGAAATATCTACTTTGTAATTTTTGAGATGTAATGTAATTGTTATGCCAAATTCTCTAAAACTCTAAACCTGAAAAGATCCTAAATGTGAATTATTCATTTAATTATATATTATATAATATTTAAGGTCAGGTCCTTATAAGGAGGATGATATTTGTTGATGATTAAAGCAGTAACATGAGTAAACTATGGAGGATAAGAGATGGTTATAGTAAATTTAAAATATTATGTTTTCATTAGTGGTAATGTTTTAATTAAAATTATATATTTTTTTCAATAATTTTTTTAAATTATTATTAAGTGGGTGTTATTATATTTGATTAGATATAATTTATAAATTAACAGTATTAGTTAGTAGAACATAATAATAATGTAGAGATATTAGTAACAATTATTAGAAATTTATTGAATTTTTAATAAAAATATTATTTATTAAAAATTTATTTTAGGAAACTGAAATTAATAAAAAATATCATCAATTAGTAAAAATTAAAGGTAAACCACTATAAATTTTAAAAACTTTTGTTATTAGTAAAAATATGAGGTGATTAATAAAATAAAGTTAAAATTTGGGGAATGAAATAACATTAGAAAAAATATTAAATAATAAATAAAATTAGTAAAAATTAGCAATTAATTGGAAAAAAATATTAAAAATTAGTGATAAACTGGAATTATTATTAAAAATTTGCAGTAATTCGTAGAAATTATTGGTAAATTCTAATAATTGTTAAAACATAGTATAAATTAATTTTTTCTGAAAATATTACCTATATTTGGTAATGATTAATAAAATAGAAAATTTAAAAATTATTATCAGTTAAAATTGTTGGTATTTATTAAAAATTAGCAGTAATGTAGCATTAATATGTAAAAATTAATGATAAATTACAATTTTTTAAAAAAATTAGTGGTAATTGGAAAAAACATTTCAAACATTAGTGGTAATTAGTAATGAAATGTAAAACTGAAAATGAAATCATAATAAATAAAAAAAATCATTATTTAATAAATATTATAGGTAATTAAAAAAAATGGGTTAGATAGATAAAATTAGAAATATTTACAATTAAATTATAATATTTTTATGTCTTAATCAATTTTTAATTATATTTTTCTTATATAAAATTAATTATAAAATTTTTATTTATTTTATATATTTTAGTAAAATATGGAACAACAATGTTGAACACAATAATAAATAGTAAATAGATAAAATTTACAAAATTTACAAGTAAATAATAATTTTTTAAATTTATACTATTTTTTATCTTCTATTTCTTATAACAAATTAATATTATTTTTTAAAATCTTTTCAGAAAAATATGGAATAAGGGAGTCGAAATCAATCTTTATTACATTATCTCCATTGGATAAATCAACACGAAAATCCATATTTTCCTTCTATAAATCCTATATATAATGAAACTGTTGAATCTTTTAATCATTTACATTGTCAAAAATAAAATATTTTTCAGAAGGGAAATTAAGTGACCATTTAAAAATGCAATATTTAGAGGTTTTAATCATTTGAAAATGATGATGTTCATTTGATTCATTCTAGTTTTTGAAAATATTAAGATTTTGGTATCAACATGGTGAATGACATTCCGAAGAGGATTATAATAATTTTTTCTAGATCATTCAGGGTTTAAAAATTTAGTACTAGATGTGGATGATCTATATTTTCAATGAACAAAATATCGGGATGTTTTTGAAATAACTCCTAAATTGTATCCATATCAATTTTATAAGTTGTTGATGTCCATTGAGGATTCCTTCTATCATATTTTCAAGATAATAATGGTTTAAGTGTTCACAAAATTTATGGTTATTAAATTAGATAATGGAATTTCAAATAGATTTTTTATCAGATATTCTCTTTGGCTAAAGAACTATTACATGAATGAAATGTGTTCCCTATAAATTTAATTGAGGGAAAGTTTCTGGTTTGTAATTTTGTTCGTGGTTATTAGAAGATTATTTCAAGTCAAAATGATTGTATCTTATATTATGATGAAAATTATTCATTAACTATATGTCCTTTTTGTGGAAAATATATTTAAAAATATGCTCAACATGGGATGTCTATATTGATTCATGAAAAATAGATGAGGTATTTACCACTTTCCCATAAATTGATGCTTTTATTTATTCCATAGAACACAACCTCATTATGTTCTTCTAAAAAAACAATATTTCAATTTGTAAAATCTTAAATAGTTCATGTGATGCGGTTTTATTGCATCATTTTGACAATTTACATCAATATTTTTACATCATATGTTGTAAACGTGTGATTGTGTCTTTTTACTGATTGTTTCTATCAATTTGATTCTTATGATAGCCATTTTTATTATTGGATCATCTTTATTACTCTATTAAATTAATATCCTTGAATGTTGATTAATTAGGCATATATTATTATGACATTATTAATTATTGGACATCAAAAATGGTAATTAATGTTTTTTAACCCATTTTATTGCGAGTGAAATATATTGTTGATTAATGTTTTCATAACAGATTATGTTATTGCAAAAATAATATTTCATAATGTAGGTTTCATTATTGTAGATAATTATTGAATTCCTAGCATATGTAATGTTTCCAGGATGGAGTATATATGGCCCCAAATCTTGTCAATACTATATTAGTGACAAAAATATATTCTCATCAAAATAAAATTCATTTTTTACTTTTATCAAATATTTTTTTTGAACTTATCATCCTTTTTGGAGGAACATATAACATATATAAAATTGTACAATTAAAGAAGATAGAGCTCCAAAAATGATCTCGCGTATTTATTTAAAATATAATAACACATTAATAACTCCCATTATCATTATACTAACTATAAACATAAAAATATAGATGAATTTTAGAAACGACACAATTGGGTAAAAATGTGCATTTTTTGGGATCTACCATATTGTTCAGATTGTTTTTTCTATCCCATGTTATATTTCATTAATATTGACATGAACTATTTTGATAATATATTTTATATAGTTTATCGCACTTATAATAAGACAAAAGATACATTAAAGGCATTATTAGATCTTTCAAAAATTAGAAGGTGTCTAGAATAGGAAATGCTTGGTTTGATAATAAAATCAAGAAATGGTTTCCAAAAATTTCAAAAAAACCTCTTGAAGAACGATAGAAAAATAATTTTTTCTTACTATGAAAAAAAATTATAACGTAAATTTATTAGAGTTTATGATATAAAATCAATTTATTAGTTGTTTTATAGAATATTCTTTTTCAATTTTGTAGGTAACTCAACCTATAAATATAATTTATATTAGATTTTGTGTATTGTGTAACCAACCATTCAAAATCATTAAAATATTTATTTAATATGTTTTGAATGTTTTGGATTTTAAACACATGCATATGGGGAATCAAAAAAAATAAATAATGGTTTTTTCTTAAGGATATCGTCTTATAAAATGCGAAGTTGATTTTTATGGAAAGATTGACAAAACAATTGAACTATGTTATCTGAGATAAATCTCATAACATTATTTTAAATTCATTGGTTTTATAATGACAGAGGTTTGTGTCTTCATCTATGCCCTGGAATCATTGATATTAAATATAGAATCCTACTTTAAGTAAATGACCCATTTTACTATCTCATCATTAACATCAAATCTATAAATAATGTTATTGTGTTTTTTTATAAGAGTTACATGATTATTGAGGCATAATAAAAATGATATCCCATGAAAAGTAGTTTATATAATGTTAATAAGGTTCTGCTAATGTGTGATGAATTGAAAATTTTCAAGGGAGTACTTCATATCTATATTTACAAAAATGTGACACAAATATCGATGAATATATCCTAATGTTATGATTCAAAGATGATAATGATTTTATTAATGTAAAATATGTTTTTGAAATAATAGGAGACAATGAAGGAGAAAATCTTCTAAAAATTGATGATACTGAGGAGGAATATGATGATATTCAAACTATCATATTAAAAGTTGAGGATCGAGATGAATATTGAGACAATTAATTACTGGTTATAATTATATAATATATATCTATATAATACAGGTTTTTGATTATATGGTCCCTTTATATCACCTTATTATCCAATCATTAATAATCATGCATTATTTATTTTGTTTTAGTTGTTAATTTCAAAGTTTTAACATGCTTGTTTAGTTACAATGGACACATTTATTGCACATATTAAATATTTTCACAATCTATAAATGAATAATAATGAAAATATAATAATATTTATAAAATAATTATAATTTTAAAATCAATCATGAATGATTTTTATGGAAATGAAGAATGTTATGATCAAGGAGACTATATGTCATACATAGAGAAGTGTAACGTTTCCATTTTTCACCGATCATTTTGGAAAGAAGGTGAATAATATATATCCATTATATTATGATATAATTAATTTAATATTAAAAAATGATATATTTATTCCAAGTGGTGTGGTGATTAATGGTTTGTCACATTACTTTTTGAAGGTGCTTTTCCACATATACACGAATAATGTTATTGTCTTTATGTAAGTGAATTGGAAAGAACAAAATGAATATATATATATATATTAAATTTATAGAATGATAAATATTAAATTATTATAACAATTATTCAATTAATATCTTCAATAATTATTTAATTTTTCTTCATCACCTTCCATGTGATGCGTTACTGAAAGAAAAATCACATCTCATAGCGAGGAGATTGTCTGTCGTACACACGAGTGACAACAATGTGTCTCATAAGGAATGGAAGATAAAAAAGGAAAAATGTGATATTATTAGTAAAATATTATAATAATATTAGAAATATATCATATATACTTTATATCCATCATTATAAATAACCTTGAAATGTATAAATGGAATAATGAACGACATCAGTTTGCAAGGTGGTAGTCTTTTATACACATGAATGCAAATTTCATTTCCAATTTTATTGATGTGTGTGCAGTTGAAGGTAATGAAATTATTATTAAATACTATCAATATTTTTAATATACTATGTCTATTATATTATCATACATTTAATTTAATTGAAGTATGTATACAAGGAAGACAAATGAAGATGGGTGTCGAAGAACATTACCTCTTTCATTGGAATCCTCCATTGGTTTTCACTAAACCCTTCGTTGGATGTATTTATTCCTATGATAATGTTTCTAAGATTAGAATAGTTATTTTCTGGATTATTAATTTATTTTATTGATAGAAACAATTTTTTTGAATGTGGGAAGTGAGTTGGTGAGGGGGTAACCCTTTATAAGTGGGGGAGCGAACATAGTTGGTATTTTTTTAAAGTATTGAGTGATCCCAATATTTTGTCCTGTAAATATTAAATAATAATTTATATTTATATGTAATAAAATTTATAATGTGGATAAGTTTCCATAAAAGATTCTTTGAAAATTTTATACTGCATTTGGGACCATAATTTTAATGTATAGCCTCTTGGTAAACTGATTTTTCTCTTAATCACTATATGTAATTTTTTATGTTTTCACTAATTTATGTGGAAATATTTTAATTTGACATTATTATAAAATTTAACTTATTTATAATATTATTAGGGAATCCATTTATAGAAATTATATTAATAGAAGTGGGAGAAATTAATTTTAAATTAATCTCATAGATTTGAAAGTAATGTGAGTTTTTAAAGTGAAGACATCCAAAAGATTATTTCATTTTTATTTCTAAAATTAATATAAAAATGATTCAAATTACCAAAATTGGATTAATATATTTATATTTGATATAATTTTACAATCTAAAAACTTTAATATTTAAATTAACATTATAAATAATTTATATGAATTATCATATATTAATTAACATGTAGTATTTTTTAATATTAAAAAAAAATGGATAATCTCATAAAAATACCAGATATTCAACATATGAAAATTTATAATTTAAAATTTATGAAATTATTTTTACTTTTTTAAAATATAGATTATTAATGTGATCAAATTTGGATTCAATGAAATATCTATCTTAAAAGGAATATAAACTATGTTTAAAAAAATAGAGAATTTTAGGCGTAAAATTGGGTTTGTTACTATCTAATGCTAATAAAAACTATTGGATGAATGTAAAAATTTTTATTATATTACTTATAAATATCATTAATATATTTAAATAATATTAATTAATTTAATTTTTTACGATTATTTTCCTTAGGGATCATTGAAATATTATGTTTATGGAAATACATGTTTATATTCAATGTGGTTTTATATTCATTTATAATTAATCTGTAACTAATGAATTCAGACATATATATTCATAATATATTTAATACTATTAAAAAACACAAATTTAAAAAATATTTGAAAATTTTCATTTTAAATATTAGTAGTGATACTATTCTGTAAATCATAGTCTTTTCTGTAATGGAATCTATCGATGAAAGTCATTATTCCATGTAGTGCAGGATAAACTCAGTGTTGTGGGTATTAAAAGATATATGACATATTAAATTTATTTAAACTAGTAAATATATAATAAATTATAATGATTTTAAATTCCATATTATAGTTTTTATTTCATGTTCCATACTCTATGGAAAAAAAGTTATTTGTTTAAAATTTTCTGGTTTTACATTCATTATCTATATGTGGTAGAAATTATTGTTATATGTATACAAAAAATCTCAAATAAAACAATTTTCCAAAAATAAATCATTTTTATGTATAAAATTGTTTTCATAACAAGATAAAATTTAGTATTGATTATTATGTAATGCTATAAATATTTATAACAAAATTATATTTATATTAATTTGGGATACACCTCAAAATATTTTCAGTATTTTTAAATAAAAAGATATAATATTTTTATTAAAAAAAGTAATTTTCAATATTAATTTAATAATCAATATTTTATGAAAAATCCTAAAAATTCATACTGTGTTATTTAAAAATGATTATTTCAAAAAATTATAGTATTTATATAAAATTAATTTAATCAAAATCCATGATATTATTTATATTATTATCCCACCAAAATAAAGAAACTATTTTCGTATTATATAAACATGATTATGAATAAAATGACTTCACTAATATATCAGTTATTTTTTGAAAATATGTACCAATACATTTATATCGAATATGAAGATTTTATATCTTCCATGAAGAATATCATCATATTCATACCCAATGATTCAATGACTATGTTATAAAAAGAATATATAAATAATATATTTCAAATGTTTTTAATCTCACTGATGCCTTGCAAATATGCTATCAATCATAATGTTCTTATTTTAAAATATTAGGCTGATAAAAACCTATTTTTCATTTTCATTGAAGAATTACCAATTTTATCAAATATAGTATATGTTTCTTAATCCAATCATAATAAGATTGAGATAATTCCAAAATACATATCCTTACATAATCCGATTATCATATCTTGTGATATCCTAAATAATATGAATTAATTATTATCCTATAAAATTTTTCGTAGTTTTCCATCAAATTATTTCGGATGTATCATTTTATGATAGTGTTATTTGATTGATTTAATATGATTTTTGTTTCTAATATATCAATAAAAATAACATTCTTAGGCTACCTTATATCTTCATTATCTAAATAATATGGAGTTATATCTCTAATGATATCATTATCTTACTTCTATGAAATTACATGCTCATTTCATAAAATCTTCTAAAAACCATAATAGATAATTTAAAAGTAATATCCTTAAAATATGATCAATAAAAAAATTTATTTGACACATTAATTATGAAAAAATATATTTAGATCACCTCTGCTCTAGTGTTTAATTATAATTTCCTTAACATGAAAATGATCAATAAGATATTTTATCATTTGATCTAAAATTTTCAAAATTTTTAATTTTCATAAGAAGAAAAATTTTATATAATTATTCATAAACACATATCATTTATTCCATTATCAAAAATTATTATATAAAAATATATTTAGAATCCAATTGAATGTATAAAAGATTTTTATTAGGATAATTGATCACATAACATATTTCTATAGGAAAAACCCAATACATAATATGTTTTTCATATTTATAATTCATTTTTTATAGATAATAATTTATAAAACTTTAGACATTAAATCATTAATCATACTTTTAAGATTCTTTCTATCAATTGATAATAGTTATTATCATCTAATCCAATCAATTTTAATATATATGAATTTTCAACCATGGGTAATGTTTTATTCCATAAATTCAAGATATATAATATATTCACACTAAATATAAGGTTTTATACTCCATGTATAACAATTTTGACTTAGAGAAAATAATTTAGCCAAAAAATAAAAATAATTATTTTGATATATTTTATTTCATTTATAAAAATATATTCGTTAATTTAAAATATAGTGAAAAAATAGTATTTAATTAATACTAAATGAGCATAAATTAAAAAAAATCAAGGTGAGAGGGATTAATAATTGTTAAAACATAATAAATATTGAAATTCTCCACTAAACATGTATGTGAACATCTTATAAAATAAATTATAGCATCACCTAACATAAAATACGCCACTCATTCTGTAATCATTCTTTTCTTATGATGGGGAAAACATTGGAATTGTGATAAAAGTCTCAATGAAGAGAACTGATACTTCACATAGGCATATTGAAATATTACAATATATTTTTTCTTAGGTCAAAAATTACAATCATGGTCCCATTTCGGGGGACTACTAATATTCATTGGTTCACTTACATTCCATTTAAGATATCATTCATACATACTTTTTAATTTACAACCTAAATTAATGGGTATTTTCATGAACCCCCTCCCATGACTGGCACATTTCATATATTCTCCCCATATATTTCAAAATATATAACCTTAGGGGTTCTCATTTTTATACATATAGAAAATTATTGAAGAAAATATTTCACATTCCACATACGTAAACACCATGGTTCCCATTCACCTTTATGGAAGATTATTATTCATTAACATAAAGGAATTGAAATTAAGGGTTATTGATTCACCATAGTAAGTAACACACATACACAATCATGAATAATAAAATCCCTTTGGATAATCAAGGACTATGGATAAGGAAACGATCCCATGGAAGCCTCATTTGTAAAAAATTTAAAAATATTCCATATTAGCATTTGCAAATCACCCTACCACGTCGTATGGAGATAATTGTCCCATATCTACGGTTAGAAAACAATATATTATATACCCCATATTATTGAATAAAATTCCATACCCTAGACTCGGGAACCCCTTTCACCATACACCATATTATGGTGACCACATCACCCCACCTGGGACTAGGGTGAAGCTACAACTAAGCCTATATAATAAGGATAAAAATCAATCCAGTCCATGATATGGGATCTAATTCCCCAATAGAACCAACAAATCTTCAGATTCACTATGGACCTCTTATATGTGAACCCAATATTCCGTTTTATTTTACTTATATTCCATCCATGCCCAATAAATTTTATAAACTCCACATTCATCAATATCATTATACTGGGACTTATCAATCAATGACCCCTTTGTAATCTCACGAAATACATTTTTTTAAGGTTGGGGCCGAAGCTTCATTTTATTATTTAAAGAAAATAACACTTTAGATTGGGTATAGGGAGACCCATTACATAGCTCGAAGGCCCAAGGACATTTGGCCAGAATACACGGCTTGAAATCCCATTTTTTGGCCCAAAGAGCCCCACGGTGAATAGTACTTCTACAACACCCGGGGCTGCTACAGTACCGTTGCCACTACAGTTCCCGCTACTGTGTATCTACTTCTACAATGTTTTCACCACTACAGTTCATATTTATCTATCCCTTATCCATCATCTGATTGGCCTAGGAACCAATTTTATTACATTGATCTATTCAATGAGATATAGATAGGAAATAACCTTTGAGTTGTTTTAAGACATAAAATTCCCTAAATTAACTATAAATAATAATCATGTGAGGTGCCTACATGATTTGTATGTGAAATTAAACATGTATCCTTCATGATCCCAAGATTTAAATGTTTCTCCTACAATGTGAACAAACATATCCATCCTTAATGGGTTATATTCCCCATGATTCGAGCATCCACTCGTGTCTTGTTCTTATTGGTCCTGAAGTAGAAGATTTCAATTCAATTCTATACCTGAAAAATCCCCAACTCATTCCACAATGTTTAATATTGTAGGCAGGCTAATTTTTCCCAATGGTTTATATTCCCTATGAGACTTTCCTTCCTCAATTTTCTATAGTAACTATGATTTAACCATAAATTATCTTGTTTGGTTACAAACAATAATATGAATATGAATAGTTAGTCAACATAGATGTACCAATTTAACAAATTTTATGTACCACCTTTCCATTTTACCTTTCATATGATGTTAAATGACACAGAAAACAACATTTTTTGCATGTGATTTGAATTCATGGAACCATCCTATCACATGACCTTAAAGTGTGTGTCTTTATCAATGTGTAAATTCATTCCTTTTAACAAGGATATGAAGATAATTTATTTTATGTTTAATCATAGTAAAATGCATGTCCTAGAAACATGAATCTAAAAAAAATATTTGAGGTTCGTGTTTGAAAGACTATAAAATAATGAATATATGTTATTTTTAGACAACATTAAATGGAAATATATTTCATAGATAAAAGTTCTAGACTATATAGGTTCTAATTCTAATTAAAGGGATAAGTATGAGTCCCATATTAATGATATGATATCTACATCAAAACCCCTATAACCTCCTCTTGTTGAAATATATTCTAGAGTACCTATTATGAAACATTAAAATATAACTAATCAATAAAATTATAGTATGATAGAGAACCTATAATACATATATAATATAGCATTTCCTAGGTTTTTTATCAATAAAATATATGATAGTAACCTATCATGTATTGGTATTTGGGAGGGATTTATGAATATATTCTAAATCATTATGCGAGTTGTTATGTTGGAAATAATACTATTTACAAAGGTAATACGATCTTGAACATTGATCCTATGAACAAATTTCTACCAAAATTATTATGGGTCAAAGTCTCAATGACTGATTTCCATGTAAACAATGTAGCAGTTTACTAATAAATGATTTCATGTTTCTATGAGGTTATATATAATTTTGAACCTAGTAAAAAATTATACCTCAATACCAAAATGAAAAAAAACTATGTAATACCTAGTGTCTAGATTCATTTATCAATATTATATGTAATCGATGCGCCAAAAAATAGCGATTCATTGTATATCTCAATTTACATGGTGAAAAATATTATTATCTAAAGGGTTACTTAATAATCCTTAATAAGGAACACATTATTTATTCAATGAAAAATGTTCAGGTCTAAAACTTCATTGACATGTATTTTGTATATAAACAGATTAATACAGACCACGTTGAAAATGAGGTCACTATCTTCAGGTAACCCAAATGGTAATATAGTTATAATGTGACTCCCTTTTTCATGGAGAACACTTGATGTGCATATCAATGTGTCATGCATCATATCTGAACTCCCATTTTGAGGGAGATTGTAGATAAAATCATAATGTAACAGTTATCATTCCTCAAAAAAGTAGTGTTCATATATTTCAAAAGAGATATTATTTTTGAATAATGTATAGAAAAACATCATAAATATCCCCTACAATATTATTGCATGGCATTATTTTGAAAAAAAAACTATCTTTTTTTCGAAATTACAATATCAAATAAAGACTCTAGAAGAGCACAAAAATCAATGATATAATTCTTCCTAGAAATCGAAATTATCTTACTAGAATAATAAGAGGAATTTAATATATCATGTACTTCATAGTCATCTAAATTAGAAAATTTCCAGTATTTATAAAGTAGATAATGATATGGACTAACTATTTGTGGGATGAAGATTGTCCAAAAAACCATTATTGATCTCATGAAGTTTATAATTCATCCCTATTAATTAATCAAATTATTATTCTATGTTAATACATTGGGTATAAAACATAGAACATTGCATAATTAGAAGAATCATGAAGACTAAGGGAAATGATTCTCTCATCATAGTACCTTTAGATCTAGAGTCGTGATACATTGATATTGGAATGAACTATATTGAAATATGTTTTACAGTATAATTGTTAAAGAAGTACCTAACTCACCATAAGGTCAACCTCATCAATCAAATTTATATATATATGTATATTTTTATTCATTCAATAGTAATTAGAAATTTGTCACAGTTGGTTGTCATACAATAATAAATTTACATCATATATGGGTATCAAAAAGTATACAAAGGGATGTCATTAGATTATTCATTCATGATACACCCTATCTCTAGGAAGTCCCTATTAAACATGTCACTATATATTATGTGGTATTATACAAATGTGGTACTTTCCTAATTGTGGGATATATAATTTTTTGTGCCTTTATACGTTCAATAGGAGGAAGGATGGGAATTCTAATGAATGAAATGCATTGAATGTGGATTTTCGTCGTATCTCAAGAAAATTTATATATTCACTACACATTAAATGTGTCAAAAAGATTAACTATAATATAAGAATAATACCAAACCATTATTGTGGTCTTGTAATTAGACATGCAAATAATTGTGGATTAATTGAATATCAATGGTGATTCATAGTTAGTAATCAATAAATTAAATTGAAAAAATACATCAATATGTATAAGATGGTTTCCCTGATTTATTTTGAATTATTATTTATGAAATCATTACCCATGAACCAAAAAAACCATTTTTAAAATGTATATAAAATTCACAAGCATATGTATTTTCCAACGAGTCCATAACTATAATAGACCCATATATTAATTAAATAGTCAATCACATAATGTTTTTTGGGTGCTCCAACCGTTAATAATATTTGATATAGATGAGATTATTTAAATAAAAAAATAATTTTACCTATGGTGATCACACATACCCACTAAAAAATAGATACAATTGATGGAAAAAACCCCTAATAGACTACCTCTAAAAATATAATCCAAATAGTATGAAAAAAGAAGGAATATATCTGGTATTGGTTATTATATCTCATCCTATAAGATTGAAAATATCTCATAATATTCTATATATGTGTGGATTTGATAGATTATTCCTAAGATGAATTGAGGGATGATGAATCATCATTATTATAATATAAATCTTTGATGGAACCTACGACACTCACTAGCTAGTATAAAATATCTTCATTTTAATTATGAGACTTGGAAACTACATTATAAAAATTACCATTGATTACCTAGATTTCACCCAGACAATCCATGGTTTTCAGATAAATGTTTACTTCATCAATTGACCAATAAAATTGTTGCATACTACCAAATATTATTTTACAATTTCCATGGGGGGATAGATTTCATAAGGAAGTATCCTTCAGTTTCCAAAATGATGTTTAGGAACATAATTACTACTAATTCTTTATTCTATATGCAGGTTGAGGAAATATCCATCATGGATATTGGAATAATTCCTACCATCAACATCATAAACACCAATATAATAACCTAATGTGTCGTCCCTCAAACTAAATTGATTGAAAATGACCCCAATTTCTTCTCTGGAAATTTCGGAATTCTAAATTATGAGTATCACATCATGTAATATAATTATTCCCCTTTTCAGGCATTATCAAATATAAATATATGTTCTACATGAAAAAAATATATGAAATGTGTGAAAAGATGGTACAAAAAAAGAATAAATCATTACATAACAAACTAGTATATCTTCTATGATATTATTTCAATATGACCTTTACTACCACATAAATGAAATCATATTCACATTTTTATAGGACATAGGTTGTATTTCATATTCTGGTTTTATTTACATCAGTTTTCTTTTATATTATAAATAGATTTCATGATGATGGGAACTCTTAGATCTAACTTTATTATTTAGAATCAAATGACGGTAACATAATAGAATCAAATCATATTCTAAAGGATCAATCAAATTAATTCCCATGATTATAAAAAAAATAAGGTTATCCATAACACATTTATCCATTAATAAATAGTTTTGATCATATAACTACCATTAAACAAGAAAAATGTCATTTGGGGCATAAGATGAAACAAGAGGGATCCTATTCCATTCAAAATTTATACACTAGTAGAGCATACTTAAATAGTACATTCGATGCAGTGTGCATCACTCTTGATAAAAAAATTTATTTATTTGGAAATATTTCACATAAATGGACATTGAGTTTACACCATCCATAATGGAGGATGTTAATCTGAATGGACGATATCTATTAAAAATGAATTTATACTACATGGAATAGTTCCTCACTACAAGATAATAAAAAAGAAACTGTTGAGTCATACTAACATGGTATTGAACTTTAGGAAATTTATTTTTTTCTATGTGATGTTTTGTAAGATATTATATTGACTGTTTGTCTGACCTTTTAAACATACATGAGTGTCAAATATGTGTATGTGACCAAAATTTAATTCTATTTTCTAATTTAACCATCTTTGTTGATATAAAATTTTATCATATTATAATACATGTGAGTGGATTTATTATATTTCTTTAAGGAAATATTGAAAATATTATATTTATATATTATGATTCGATGAAAATCTAATTGTATTGATCATTTTTTATTAGGCTCTTACACATTCATGGTAGGTTAAATATAATATCCTAGAACTCATATAGAACCTCAGATATTCCCATATGAATGAGATATATCGATTTATAAATCATCTAAAATATTTATATAGATTTTTTCATATTATTTTAGAATATGATGTGGTGTCTATAATTATAAACACAATAAAAAATTTAATCCCAATTGATCCCATTATTCGTCCAGGTGATGAAGGTATCATTCATCCATAGAGGGATCCTCCCCAAGGGTTCGACACTAAAGTGAATCAACATCAATTTTCACTTATTACAAATTAGTGGTTAACCCCATACATAAAATGATCCTTATTATTATAATTGAAACTATATTCCACATAAGTATTCATCCCCTAAAATTTTACTACATTATATGTGATACATATTATATGACCTAAAACTGCTTATATCTTCTTATTACTTTTGATCATGTATCATCAATAATGAAATAATACGATATTAAATTCCTATCACCATATGGTTCTTTTCCCTTGGTCCTATAATAATATATATTACCTCATATTTATCCATCATAATATTTTGGTCATATAATCAATATTTGATCTCCTGATGGAACAATATTTTGATGAAACAATATTGATGTCCTAGTTTCATGACTACGATATACAATTTAAATGAGTCCACATCACACAATTATAAACAATTTGAGTTATTTTCAATAAAGTATGAACATAAAAAATATTAAAATATATTCTTTAGTAATAATAAAATCATAAATTCATTATCCAAATACATGATATTGATCTATATTAGTGTCTTTTTAATCTCATTCGGGGACACAATGTTTGTGTCTAAACTGACAAACCCTTGTCAAATAATTCTCATATCATATGAAAAAACCACAACATAATTAGAAAAACAAATTGAATGATCTCTCTTTGTAGAGTATAAGTTATATTAATTAATTATTATCTGGGCATCTACTACCTATTATAATGGAACTCCCTTTTTTAGGTTTTAAACCTATTATCATTCCGTTATAATTAAGGAATAGTTATCTCAATTTTCATTTGATAAAAATATGTGATAATGATACCACATTGTGTTCCTCATCATATAATCAGTGAATATATTGAATCATATTCATTATTATATGGTGTTAAACAACACCAATTATAGGAAAATATGTATAACTTTAGACAATGTTGATATAGTCATTATCATATGACTAGAAAATTCATGACATCATCGTTAGAGTAATTTTATAGTAAACTAAAAAAACCAAAATAATCACCCCATTATGTGAAATAAGATAAAATATTTTCTATATTTCTTGAATAATCAATTTGAAAACATATTTTGAAATATCCATTTTTAAGAGATTTATCTACCATGTCATAAATTCACTCTTTTAATGAATTTACCCCATTTGAGAGCACCCTTTATGTATAGTATTAATATATAGGGTAAAAATTTCAATCCATGGAATCATGCTTCTCATAGGCTAATAAAGGAATAAGTCCTTCCCATGTTTGAGAACAATATGGGGAATAAATCCTATTAACTTGATATACATAGTAATGTTTGGGATCATTTTTCATTGTACCTTTAATAGATTCCATATCAATAATATTTTCTTCATAGGAGATGAGTAATTTTTAATTCAGGTAAGGTTTTTATACATGTCTTTCTAGGGAACCCATAAATAATCCTTTCTGATAATGTAAATGAGTCATACCTCTATAGAGATGTTTTGTATCTATGAAATACTTGATGATTTATTTTTATTGAAAAAGGATATATGAAGATATGTGGACAAAATTTCAATGACCAAACCACAAGAATAATCACCATTGACTTGTATTAATCTTTATATTGGAGTCTCTATTATTGAAGAGTATACAATCATGAAATATTATTTTGATGATGTCAAATTCGGTTTCTGGTGCTAAAAACACATACTTTTATATATAAGGATTTAAACCATGTAGTATAATCAATGATAACAATGTAAAAAATTTAAAATTATTATTATATATCACAATAATATCTCACAAATGAGAGATCATTTTGGTTCAATGTCATTGTAGACCATTTATATAGGCAATATTTTTTTTTGAAACTTTTGAAAATCTCTATATAATCGAACTATAATGAAATACCTCGGTTAATTTTCATAGGTAATAATTATTATATTACCATGGGGAAGGGGACAGAATAAAGTAGTGGTCTCAATTTCTCATCAAGGGAGATGATATCAAAAAGTAATAAAATGTTATATCATATGTGTATGATAAAACATGGCTAGGGGAGAAACTTATTATAATTAATAAAATATAAAAACAAGTGTTTTCGAAAAATCATGATATATTTACATGCAGTCTCAAATGAAATAACATATATAACAGAAAAATTTGTGGAATATTGAGATAATAAACATGGTATAAGGAAAATAATCATAGGAATATGGAATGGAAATGTAACATTTCCTTAGAATTTAAAATGATAATCAACGTTTGAAAAAACATAAAGAATGGAAAATTTTATCATTATTATTATATCATAATGGAACATAATGTTTTGAATATTTAAATTATCCTTAAATTATGTTGTAAACATGAAATATGTTTATTCGTTCTATTGTTAAAAAAATTAATAAATATATTGACTGTAAAAAAAATCTCTCTTTATGCTATAAAGTAAAACTATTTCCACACATCCAGTTTTGAACAACAAAAAATGTCCATGATTAATTTTGTGAACAAAAAATGTTTATCATTAAAATCCTTATATCAAAAAATATAAATCTATAACCAATTGATATTAGGGAATATATAATTCCTCTCATAAAATAATAATCATCCATACATATTTGTCCAAATTGAAAACAAAAACATTCATACATTATGCATAAAATTATTAACCTATTGAAATGAGACTTGCATCATGAAAAACCTTCCTAGAATACTTAATAAGATATACTAGAAAAAATATGGATTGTTTCATAAAAATGTATCCCCATTTTATTAATAGGAACATGTAAGGATTTCTAAATATTTTAAAAACACCCTTTTTAGGTTGTTATATAAATTAATATTAAACACATTATGAAGAATCCTTTTATTAAATTTAAGATAAATCCAAAAAAAATTAATCTTTGATATGAATGACATTCAGAATGAATAAATAATTGTTGGTTTAACAATAATTAAATGGTTTCGTAGTGGAAAAGAATTATAAAATAATTAAGATTTTAATAAATAATGACTATTTTTTCCTAAAAACATTGGGCATTAAAATTCCTTTTAAAAAATTTATGATATACTTTAAATGTGAATATTTATCTTCAAAAAAAAAATAATTTTCTATTCATATTAAGAAATATGTGTTGAAACCCATTGATAAATTTTTTATAAATATTTAATATAATATTCATTAAGAATAATAATCGGAAAATGAGAGAAACCAAACTGAGTTGATAAAAATGATTTTATATTTTGTGTATAAGATGAAGTGACAGTCCTATAGAATATCTTTTTCTGAAATTTAACGTAAATTATCCAAAAATCATTTAGATCAATAAAATCAATCAATAATAGTTTTTTTTCAATCACATAATTTATTTCTAAATATAATATGGTTAAGAATACATAACATTTTATATTGAAATATTGAAACCCCTTTTGAATATTTTAAAACACTATTGATAAATAAGGACATCCTAAAAATGTTTGATATATCACTATTTTCAAAAAGGTGGAAAGTAAAAAAATTCAGGTCACATGAGATAAAAGAAATTATGTTTTCAATATATATATGGTATCATTGGTTTGATGGGAAAATATATACATTTTATAAAATTCATCATTATGGAGAATGAATTTTATTCTTAATAATGTCGTAATTTTATGATTATTAACTTCATCGAGATAAATGATCTGAATCAATTTAATCATTTAAGAAATTGATATTTAGAATATCACATATAAAATATTAGGGTGTATGAGACCAACAAAATAGTAATGATGGACAATATGGAAAACTATAACTCAAAGATCCACATTTTTTAACATCATAAGTTTTATGAATGGAAATCTATTTTCTATAGTGTATATTGTAACATCCTAGTTCTGGATGCCACTCAACGGGTTCCCCGAACCCATTTCTCCACGTGATCTCAAGCACATTTCCTCAAACTCCAGAGGCTTCCGACTAGCTGTGAGGGCCCATGTCTAATAGTGGGGAAACAATGCCCTCATTTGTCAAAGTGTAGCGTAACGGAATACGACATTAAACATATAACAATAGCATAAGCAATAACCATTCATATATAACTGAAAGGGATAACGGATAAAAAGTGAACCAAATTTCATATATATATACGAGAAGATGCATCATGTCACTATTATATAAAACATTGAGAACATGGTACACGATCAATACAATACAACTAAAGTACAAGGATAAAAAAGAAAAAAAGAAAAGTCTGCGGCATCATGAGCTAATGCTCGGACCCATGCTCTCCTACAACCCAGCAGCAATAAAGTACTTGTATAAGTACCCTTTCCCTTATCTACACTAGCAGAAATGTAATATGTTTAGGCTGAAAAGAATGACCCAACCAGGGTGTGAGAAATGAATCCCAATAGGCACCCACCAAAGGCATGTGCCCAAATGTGTGAAATTATGCAACAACAATGTGCAGTAGTAAAATTCAATAAACTAAGCAGTACTCATAATTTACCAACATACCAGTTATATTTATATTTAATTATTCATTTAATCTATTTAATATAAGAAAAAAACATAGTGAATTTCTATGTAAACAGTCGGTATCCTCAGACAAACAAAATCTTACCCCCATGTAATCAGAATCCAACCCGCAGGTATTTCCCTCAGGCGTAATAGAAATTTCCCTTACGCGTACGAAGTGTCTCCCTTAGGCACAGAAGTCAAGCCCTCAGGCACGAATGGTTTCCCTCAATTTAAATAGTACGTTGCCCTCAGGCTAAGATAACAACTGCCCTTGAGCAAAGCAAAACAATGCCCAAAGGTTAAGTAAAACCCTTACCTCAAGTGCAAGTAATCTGGCCATGCCCAACATGTAAATAATCATTCAAAAGAAATTTCTCCTAGGGAAATTCTACAATCATTACTTTAATGGTATACCCTTGGGTATCCTGGACAAATGACGAAATAGCGGAATGCACCACCAGGGTTGTCCTGCATCCAAGCACTGATCCCAAACAACATTTTAATATCACATTTAATTACCTATACAATTATAGGTATTAAAATATCCACGGTCGTGTAACAACCCCAGATTTTATAAGATATATTCATTTTAATTTCTTTCATATCTTCTGTTGTACGCTACACCAAGATTATCTTACGCTACACGCAACACCGTATTAGCTTCCAGTATACGCAACACTAATCTTGGATCGTGTTACACACAATTTCATGTTTGTTTGATAGTAGTTATTCTATGAACCATTGAGTATATATATATATATATATTAAATGTATTTTATATGTAACAACAAAGGAGTCGTTCACTACACGTAACCCTGACTTGGCTTGCATTACAAGCAATCACGACCTTCCTTAATAGCATGTGTTGTACGCAATACTGGGTTTTACTAAACAACGATATATTAATATAATATTATTATGAACTAGATGTTATGAATAGTAATAACTAAATTTTTAATTTTAAAACATTATTATTAATCTTATACATTTTCTAGAACATTGTATATGAACAAAATAAATTTTTCGGGTAAAATAGGTATTTTCAAAAAATGTAGTTTTGCCGCCTTTTGATGGCGCACACACTTTAAATCTAGTTTTTGACAGGTTTATAAGTTAAATTTTACAAAATAAAATTATTCTTTTGAATAATTATATAAAATTTTACCTTGGATAAATTGTTCATATTATTCTGATAACTTTCATATTTTAAGGAATAGTAAAAACACGCTATATTTTAATTAAAAACAACTTTTTTCATCGTAATAACTTATGTGGTTAAATTATAATATTGAATGTTTTTAAAGTATAAATATAATATATTTTTACCATTTAATATAATTTATGTCATTATCATTTATTTTAAATTGAATTAATAGGTTAAATAAATTCAATCTTTTGCAATGTTTTAAACAAAAACCTGTTTTCTTTAGACAACTGGATTAATTTTAAATTAATTTCTGCAACTTCAATGTATTGAATTTGTAAAAATGTATTTAATATTTGGAACAAGTGGGTCCAAATTATATTAATATACTACTTTTTACTTTTGGGCTTTATGAATAGTAACAACGGTAAATTTTATTTACCATAGTAAAAGGTAAATTGAGTAATTAAGGGTAAACATAATTTTATAAAATTATCCAAATACTTGTCTTAATACAATTTGATTATTATAATTTGTACTAAGTAATATTTGGGTAGAAATGGAATCCATTAGATCCCACTTGGAGGTGATTAAGACATTTAGTTTATTTAATTTAAAGGAAAGTGAAATATGTCTCCCTACACTTTAATAATTAAAGTATTTTTAATATAAATTTATATAGAATATAAATTCGGTTATAAATACTCATTCGAATGATAAATTTTTTTTCTTTATCATGGTAATTTATTTGTAATTTTTAAGAGTTATTTAATTACTTTATTACCTTATACATTAATGATGCAGATATTATTTATTTAGTGAAAAATCAATAATATAGTTTTTATTTAAATAGTAATACATATCAAAAGGCCCAAAAATCTGCACAAAACAAAATATTAGTGTATATATAAACCCTAATCATACAATGGCCTAATTGTTGACCATTTGTATCCTTATTAAGGAGACTATGACACACATATTATTTTTCTTTAAATGATGCCAAAGTTGCACCTTCATAATTTAATAAATATAAGAATTTAAATATTGTGATTTTAAGATGATAAATTCGAGTAAAAGTTTTATTGTGAAATTTAATAGATTTTTCTTCATTATAGGATTTTATTTTTAATTTTTATGCAACAGTTAAGTATACTAAATAATTATACAAAAATGTTGTAGTAATTATTTTATTAAGAAAAAAACCAAATAAATTGTTTTCAAAATAATAAAATAAAAATTATATGAACTATTTAATGTTCTCCACTAATTTTATAGATATTTATGATATTTTATGAATATATTAAAGCTTTTATTTCGAACATATATTCTGTATATATTTTATTTAAATTCAAATAATTTAATAGTGTCAAAATTCACACTATTGTTATTTTATAAAAATAACATATTATAAAATTGTTTAAAAATCACAAAAATATTTAAAAATTATAAATTTATATTTATATGTTCTAACATGTTATAAAGTATCCAATTATGGACAATTCACAACAAATAATTAATTATTTGTTATAATTTAAAATTTAGAATGTTATTACCACAAATAAAATTAAATTGATTAAATAAGGATAAATCAAGTTGATAATGTTTAAAATAAATTCCTAACATGTATAAATTTTATTTGTTGATGATATTACACCCCTATATCGTATAATATTCTAATATGAGTAATTTTTTGTGGTTTTTAAGTGGGGATATATTTATTATAAATTAATATTTTTAAGATTCCCAAAGGTGCCCCTCTCGTCCCTTATAAAAGGCTACCTCCTCCCTCTCTACCTAACTCCACATTGAGCCTTCAAGCTCGGCAAAACCCCACCAAATTATCTTCTCCACTTCCATAGAAACATCCTAGAGGTCCTGGTTTTCTTCAAATACCAATTTTAGGACCCTAAAAGGAGGTCTCAAAGAGGCACTTCAAAGAAGAGGTAATGTCTATTACCGATTCTTTCAACTTTATTTCTTCTTCCACTTATTCTTATTTAGATGTTTCATTATGAAGTAATAACATAAGTATAACTAATATACATATATGTTGTTATAAATATGAAACAACCATATTTCACCATCTATCCATCCTACGGAAAACGAAATCATTGCGCGTGCGTACGTACGACATACCGTCTCCACGCTGTGGTGTAATCTGTTTTTGACCACCACCTTACATGGATGGGTATAATGGTGTAAATAGATAACTATATATTATTATTATAAAGTTATATTGATTTTGAAATATTATAAATACACTTCAATAAAATTCCACGATCATGGGAATGATATCATCGCTCGTGCGTACGTACGGACTACCGTCTCCACGACTCGATGAGAATCATTCTTTATTTTAACCATTCAGTAATGATTATAAAGTATATATAATAAGTAATCATGTAATATATGACATAATAATGATACTGGATTTATATATTTATTTATATTTATGTCATCTATTTAGTTTCATTCAATTCAATAAGGAAACGAAAACAGTGTTCATGCGTACGTACGGCCTACCGTCTCCATGAACGGTGTATTTCATTCCTTTTATCGATCTATAATATATATGTATATGTTATATATATATTATATATAAATCATTTTTTAAATTATGGAATTATTTAAATCAGGATATAAGTAATAATAGCAAGAAACGACAAGTCGAAACACATACGATAAATGAAATGATTTTACCCAAAACACTACTTTAACATGGAATTTACAAAAGAACGGGTAATATAAAGTCATAAGTGAAACCTATATGATATAATAACAATGAATATGATTATTTAATATGTCAATGTCATTATTTAAATCATTATGCAGGAGGTTCGGATCCATACGAATCATATCGGACCAAAGGTAAGGGATAATATTGCAAATTTCATTTTTATCCAAGATTACTTATAAGTAAGTATTTACTGGGGTTATTTCTATCATCCATGTCAATGTTTTATAAAAGTGTTTTCATGTATTTTTAAAGTCCTTTTTACCCATTTCTGACTTTTAATACATGGTATTTAAGGAATCATTCTTTTTTTACGTTACGAGGTACTTTTTTGACTTTTCTGGTAAAAGTATGAGATGAATTTTTTTTAACTTATACGGCATGAACAGATTTTTACGGTTTAATAAAGCCTTATTTTAATGAATCTTCCTCCAAATTATTTAAAGACTATTTTCACGAAAATATATTTCTTTTAAAATTTCATGATGTTTTGTGAAAAGAAATTGATTTTGAAGAAGAAAGTATATTTTCCTCAAGAATTAATTTCAAGTGTTTTATGAAAACCAATTTTCATCTAAGATGACATTATTTAATATGTGTACGTTTCAATTATAATGACTCTATTATTTACATGGTTTCACTTTTCTTATTATGAAATCCATTTCTTTTATACGGATTATGTGATGATGGGATGATGTTTATGAAACCCATTTTATTTATTGGGTTATTATGAATGATGTATGTTTATTTTGTGGAAAAAGTAAAAATGATTTCATTATGAGATGGGTGGGAACTATATCTCCCTCCAATGCATTGGGTAAAGATTTATTTCTCATGAGATAGACATGGCTGGAACGGTATGTTAATCCGGTTCAGTGTTATAGGACTGAAATGAGGAGTGAACTCGATTCAGAAAGGGACTTTTTCCACTAAGATGGTCTTGGCAACAATGCCTAGGATACTATGGAAATAATAACATGTGCTGAAAGGTTTCCACAATTACATGTTTCACTCCAATGCTATTTTATCATGTTTAATGTTTCTTTATGATCTATGCCTTACGTACTTCCATGTTTTATGTCATTGCTCACGCTTTTGATGTTTAAACATTATGTTCATGTTTTTAAGTTCAAATGTATATGATTTGTTTTATTTTATACAGGCTTACCCTTAATGAGCATTTGAGCTCACCCTTTATATGTTTTCTTTTCCCCAGGATATAAAGAAAGGTTTTAGGTAAGAAAACAAATGGGGAAGATCTTTATGGGAGATGTTGTAGGTCTTTCAACACGATTAGAATATTACGTTCCAAGTTTCCAAAGATACTAAACTATTATGATCCTTGTGTGTCTGTTTTTTGTTATGTATTAAGTATTCCGAAAAAGTAATGAAATTTCCATGTATTTCAAGCTTCGGGTCTCTACAGTTGGTATTAGTGGAAAGGTTGAGTCAACCGTTGGAAACTAGGATGCAAAAATGTTAGTGAGATCCCTAGAGATATTTCTAAGGTATGTCTAGGGATGTCCCTAAGGATATGTATACATATAGGATATAGTCCTAGAACTATGGTAAGGATCTTAGAATTTGACCTAAGATGTTAGTTATTGAAGTTACTCCCCCTTGATTATGATTTTTGAATCTCACACTATTCTTTTTGGGATTTAGAAAATGGCTGGAAATAAGATGATTCACGATATTGGAGGATATTATAGAAAATGGTATTATATTCTTCATTAGAATCCAAATTAAATGTGATTTGGAAGTCCAAACATAATTATTATGTTGAATCAACAATCTCATAATATGATCAATAAACTCAAATTTGGTATGTTTCTTGACTTGGCTAATAAGATAAAGATGAGGGTTCATGATGATCATTGAGGAATGAAAGATCAATTTCCCCTATGTAAATCATGTGGGAAGAGGCATCAAGGAGAATGTCTCAAAGGAACTAGAAGATGCTTTGGGTTTGGAAAATAAGGACACAAATCCAGTAAGTGTAAACGAAAAGGTTCAGTTAACACCATGGAAGAGGATAATGGTATTACTACGACATCAACAATGGTTACATGTTTTAAATGTGGAATGTATGGGCATTATGAAAACCAATGCCCTAAGGAAAAGTCTCATGAAGAGAATCATTATGGTCGTATGGGTAGTATTTATGTTGATGATTATGAAGAGACTAAAAATGATATGTTAGATGAAATAATTGTTGAATCTTGGTCAATGGTTAAAGAATTTAGTAGAATGATTACATGTTTATCAAGCGTAATATTGTATAAGTAATCTCATGGTACTATGGAATAATGAGACAACGAAGGATTGTTACAGTGTTGACTTTCCTTACGTTTTGAAAGTGTATGATGAATGGTACCATTAATCATTAAAGATTATTCAGATATTTTTGGAAAGTAGATGATATGAGAATAATGAAGGGATAAGGAGAAAATTAAATGTTTGATAGTATTCATGAGATCATGACTAATATAAGGATATGGTTATATCATGGTTTGAGTATATAGAATTTTTGGATTTTGGTATGTGGAAAGAGTTAACTTTTGACAGCATTAACGTTTTCACTAAGGTTTAATGGGTATTCATTTTTCAAGAGAATACAATATTAAAGTATTCACATGATTGGAATGTGACCAGAAAGATATATGGAGGATAAATTATGGTATTCACACGTGTTGTTGATGACATTTCAAGTAATATTATTCATTATATTATGAGATTGGACACATGTATTTTGGATAAGCCTAAAGATTGGAATGAATTATGTTGGACATAAGTTAGTATTGTTTAATGCTAGAATTTTATTTTCGATATTACTTATAAGGTAGTATTAGAAAAAGGAAAACCAGCAGGACAGGAGACAACCTGTCGCGTCGGACATGGATGTGGGAATCGAACACACAACCGAAGTGCGACTGGCCTTTATCGTATACCACTGGCCTACAGTAAGTCCCTGGTTAGTATAAACTAGTTTTATTTTATTAAGCGGTATGATATATGAAGTATAAGTTCATTTTTGGAATCATATATGATTAACCTCACCATAGATTGACTTATGTATATTTGATAAATTTTGCTAACCTTTTGTTTAAAACAGATGGAATGAACCATCATTCTATCACATGATCTGTTAACACCTCACAAATAACAAATTTAACTTCATTTCTTTAAGAGATGAAGAGTAAATTTTTCAAAGCACGAACAATAGTGAGATTGTACCAAAATAAAGTAAGTATTTAATCTAATACAAATTCTTCAAATTTAGGGAAATGATATTGAAAACCAAATTTTTTTTCTAAGTGCTCTTATATATGATGAATCAGATAGTACCTTAGATCATCACAAATTTATGGCTCTGTGATTGATGAATTTTTCATAGCCATGTTCTCTACCACTCTCCATCAGAACGTGATGTTAGATTTTTCATCCATATCCATATTTTCACCTATGTTCTCATATATGGAAACCTAGTGATGAGTTACATTGGGTAATCGTTACATTTCTTACTATAGTTTTTTTAAAATTATGTTTTAGTATTCCTTTTTACGATGTGGGTTTCTATGAATAGTAAATGATTTATAACCCCGACGAATTTCGAGGGAGAAAATCATTTTAAGGGGGGTAGACTGCAAAAACCCGAGATTTTATAAGATATATTCATTTTAATTTCTTTCATATCTTCCGTTGTATGCTACACCAAGATTATCTTGTGTTACACGCAACACCGTATTAGCTTGCAATATATGCAACACTAATCTTGGATCGTGTTACAAACAATTTCATGTTTGTTTGATAGTAGTTATTCTATGAAACATTGAGAATATATATATATATATATATTAAATGTATTTTATACATAACAACAAAGGAGTCGTGCACTACACACAAACCTGACTTGGCTTGCATTACACGCAAACACGACCTTCCTCGATATCGTGTGTTGTACACAATACTGAGTTTTACTAAACAACGATATATTATTATAATATTATTATGAACTAGCTATTATGAATAGTATTAACTAAATTTTTAATTTTATAACATTATTATTTATCTTTCACATTTTCTAGAACATTGTATATGAACAAAATAATTTTTTCTGGTAAAATAAGTATTTTTCAGAAAATGTAGTTTTGGCGACTTTTGATGGCGCACCCACTATAAATCTAGTTTTTTACATGTTTATAAGTTATATTTTACAAAATAAAATTATTCTTTTGAATAAGGATATAAAATTTTACCTTGGATAAATTTTTCATATTATTCTGATAACTTTCATATTTTAATGAATAGTAAAAACACGCTATATTTTAATTAAAAACAACTTTTTTCATCATAATAACTTATGTGGATAAATTATTATATTGAATGGTTTTAAAGTATAAATATAATATATTTTTAACATTTAATATAAAATAAGTCATTAGCATTAATTTTACATTGAATTCGTAGGTTAAATAAATTCAATCTTTTGCAATGTTTTAAACAAAAACACGTTTTCTTTAGACAACTAGATTAATCTTAATTTAATTTCCGCATAATCTGTGTATTGAATTTGGAAAAATGGATTCCATATTTGGAATCAGTGGGTCCAAATTATATTAATATACTACTTTTTATTTTTGGGCTTTATGAATGGTTACAACGGTAAATTTTATTTACCATAGTAAAAGGTAAATTGAGTAATTAAGGGTAAAAATAATTTTATAAAATTATCCTAATACTTGTCTTAATACAATTGGATGATTATAATTTGTCCTAAGTCATATTTGGGACGAAATGGAATCCATTATAACCCACTTGGAGGTGATTAAGACCTTTAGTTTATTTTATTTAATAGAAAGTGAAATATGCCTCCCTCAACTTTAATAATTAAAGTAATTTTAATATAAATTTATATAGAATATAAATTCAGTTATAAGTACTAATTTGAAAGATAAAGTTTTTTTCTTTATCATGGTAATTTATTTGTTATTTTTATGAGTTATTTAATTTCCTTATTACCTTATACATTAATGATGAAGAAATTATTTATTTATTGAAAAATCAATAATATAGTTTTTATTGAAATAGTAATACATATCAAAAGGCCCAAAAATCTGCACAAAACATATTATTAGTGTATATATAAACCCTAATAATCCACTGGACTAATTTTGGACCATTTGGATCCTTATTAAGGTGATTATGACACTTATATTATTTTATTTAAAATGATGCCAAAGTTGTCACCGGCATAATTTAATAAATATAACAATTTAAATATTGTGATTTTAAGATGATAAATTAGAGTAAAAGTATTATTGGGAAATTTAATAGATTTATCATCATCATAAGATTTTATTTTTAATTTTTAGGCAACAAATAGGTATATTAAATAATTATACAAAAATATTGTAGTAATTATTTTATTAAGAGAAAAACCAAATAAATTCATTTAAAAATAATAAAATAAATATTATATGAACAATTTAATGTTCTCCACTACCATTATAGATACCTATGATATGTTATGAATCTATTGAAGCTTTTATTTCGAACATATCTTCTATATATATTTTATTTAAATTCAAATAATTGAATAGTGTCAAAATTGACACTATTGTTATTTTATAAAAATAACATATTATAAAATTGTTTAAAAATCACAAAAATATTTAAAAATTTTAAATTTAACTATATATAGTCTATAATGTTATAAAGTATTTAATTATGGAAAATTAACAACAAATAAGTAATTATTTGATATAATTTAAAATTTAGAATGTTATTACCAAAAATAAAATAAAATTGATTAAATAAGGATAAATCAAGTTGATAATGTTTAAAATAAATTCCTGACATGTCTAAATTTTATTGGTTGATGAGATTAACACCATATCTCATCTAATATTTGAATATTACTCATCTTTGGAGGTTTTTAAGTGGTGTTAGATTTATTATAAATTAATATTTTTAATATTTCCAAAGGTGCCCCTCTCCTCCCTTATAAAAGGGCACCTCGTCCCTCTCTAACTCACACCACATTGAGCCTTAAAGCTCGCCCAACCCCTGACAAATTATATTCTACACTTCCCTAGAAGCATCCTAGAAGTCCTGGTCTTCTTCAAAGGCCAATTTTATTACCCTAAAAAAAGGTCTCAAAGAGGCGCATCAAAGAAGAGGTAATGTCCGTTACCGATTCTTTCAACTTTATTTCTTCTCCCACTTATTATTATTTAGATGTTTCTTTATAATGTAATAACATAAGTATAACTAATATACTGATATGTTATTATAAATATGAATCAACCCTATTTCACTATCTATCCATCCTAAGGAAAACAAAATCACCGCGCGTGCGTACGTACAGAATACCGTCTCCACACTGTGGTGTAATCTGTTTTCGACCACCACTTTACTTGGATGGGTATAATGGTGTAAATAGATAAATATATATGATTATTGTTAAGTGATATTGATTCTGAAATATTATACATACACTTCAATACAATTCCACGGTCATGGGAATGATATCATCGCTCGTGTGTACGTACGGACTATCGTCTCCACGACGCGATGAGATTCATTCTCCACGTTAACCATTCATTAATGATTATAAAGTATATATAATAAGTAACCATGTAATATATGACATAATAATGATACTTTATTTATGTATATATATATTTATGTCATCTATTTAGTTTCATTCAATTGAATAAGGAAACGAAAACATCGTTCATGCGTACGTACGGCCTACCGTCTGCATGAACGGTGTATTACATTCCTTTTATAAATATATAATATATATGTATATGATGAATATATATTATATATAAATCATGTTTTACATTCTGGAATTATGTAAATCTGGATATATTTAATAATATAAAGAAACGACAAGTCTAAACACATACGATAAATGAAATGATTTTACCCAAAACACTATTTTAACATATAATTGACAAAAGAACGGGTAATATAAAGTCATAAGTGAAACATATATGATATCATGACAATGAATATGATTATGTAATAAGTCATTGACGTTATTTAAATCATTATACAGGAGGTTCGGATCCATACGAAGCATATCGGACCTAAGGTAAGGGATAATTTTTCAAATCTCATTTTTATCCAAGATTACTTATACGTAAGTATTTACTGGGGTTATTTCTATCATCCATGTCCATGTTTTATAAAAGTTTTTTCAAGTATGTTTAAAGTCCTTTTTACCCATTTTTGACTTTTACTACATGGTATGTAAGGAATCATTCTTTTTTTACGTTACGAGGTACTTTTTTTGACTTTTCCTGCAAAAGTACGAGAAGAATGTTTTTTTAACTTATACGGCACGAACAGATTTTTACGGTTTAATGAAGCCTTATTTTCATGAAGCTTACTACAAAAGATTTCATCACTATTTTCAAGAATATCTTTTTCTTTTAAAATTGCATGATGTTTTGTGAAAAGAAATTGATTTTGAAGAAGAAAGGATATTTTCCTCAAGAAGTCATTTCAAGTGTTTTATCAAAACCATTTTTCATCTAAGATGACTTTATTTCATATGTGTACGTTTCAAGTATAATTTCTCTATGATTTACATGGTTTCACTTTTCTTATTATGAAATCCATTTCTTTTATATGGATTATGTGATGATGGAATGATTATTATGAAACCCATTTTAGTTATTGGGTTATTATGAATGATGTATGTTTATTTTGTGGCACAAGTAAGAATGATTTCATTATGAGATGGGTGGGACCTATATCTACCTCTAATGAATTGGGTAATGATTTATATCTCTTGAGATAGACATGTCTGGATTGGTAAGTTAATCGGGGTCAGTGTTACAGGACTGAAATTAGGAGTAAACTCGATTCTGAAAGGGACTTTGTCCACTAAGATGGTCTTGGCAGGAATGTCTTGGCTACTATGGAATTCATAACATGTTCTGAATGGTTGCCACAATTACATTTTTTACTCCCATGCTATTTTATCATGTTTAATGTCTCTTTATGATCTATGGCTTACGTACTTCAATGTTTTATGTCATTGCTCATGCTTTTGATGTTTAATCATTATGTTCATGTTTTTAAGTTCAAATGTATATGATTTGTTTTAATTTATCCATGATTACCCTTTCTGAGCATTTGAGCTCACCCTTTATATTTTTTCTTTTCCCCAGGATATAAAGAATGATTTAGGTAAGAAAAAAAAGGGGAAGATCTTTATGGGATTTGTTGAAGATCTTTCACAACGATTAGAAGATTACGTTCCATGTTTCCAAATACACGAAACTATTACGATCCTTGTGTGTCTGTTTTTGTTATGTATTAAGTATTCCGTAAAAGTAATGAAATGTCCGAGTACGTCATGATTCGGGTCTCTACAGGCCTCATCCACACGATACCCCAAATATCGGTTCGTATCTCAAAAACACACAGAACGCACGACAGTTGGAAAATAATCACCAAAACATCTACCTTATATGCCCCTAGTCGGTATACTCAAACAACGTTCCATGAATCATCCTAGAAAGAGGTAGATCTGAGGTGAAATAAATTTTATTCAACCTTAAATAACTTTACTTGAAGGAAGAATTGGAAAGAACTAATCAAGGAGATGGAAGCTCATACCGTGCGGTTCTAGCGAGATCGTTCGAGGTGGAAACAGATTCTCGACATGCACTCAGCAGATCTCCAAAGGCTCACCCATCCACTCCTGCTCCTTCCTCAAGGTATAAGCCTTCCCTGTGAACAGGGGAGGCTACTACCCATTTTAAGAGAAAAAAAAGTACACGGCATGTCTACATGAGCACACATCTGGCCACCGCCTTACTATTCACCAGCCGACTAACTACACAACGTGTAAAGGAACACTACATGGCGTGTAGTCTGTTACTACACCCATCATCGATGACATGGGAACACGCCCTGTGTACGCATTCCACACGGCCAGAAGTACACGGCGTGTCCTTCCAAAATTTTGGATTTTTCCTCATTTTCCATATTTTTCTCAAAAACCCTTAAGGAAAAGATAATAGAAGAAACCTGTAACTCAAGAATAAGAACCGGGTTCTTACATATATGATATGCCACATCAAATTTAAATGAATAAATAAATATAATTATATACATGTTAACATTAATATAGACATCAGAATAGTTTTAAAGAACAATATTATAATAATTATGAAAATATGGTTTTCACATGAATGTATAATTAATTCTTTGGTGACCAATTAATTATAAAAAAAGTTTTTTTAGGGAAATGTTTTTATGAGAAACTATATAAAATTGAATAAGTAATGATTTATTATCAATAAATAATAAAATCAATAATTTTGGATTTTATTAAGTAATCATATATAATATATTCAATATAATTTTTATAATTCATGTAATGTGATTTGTAGGCATGATATATGAAGAAATCCAATTTTAGACATAACATAAGTATTTTTCAAAAAAGGCCATTTTTTAGCCTTTTGATGATTCACCAATATTAAATCATGTTTTTCAGACCTTGATATTTTCAATTTTACAAAATTTTATTATTTGAAATAAATTTTAAAAAATATTATTTTTCTTGATTTTTTGGAACTATTTATATAAGATTCTTTTTTTGATGATTAGTGAAAAAATTGAATTTTAATTAAAAATAGATGTTTCATTAAATTTATTTATCATGTCAAATTATATATTTAATAAGTTTAATGTAATAATTAAATTGAGTTTTTGTAATTTAATACAATTTAGGTTATTATAATCAATTTCACCATGAAATTAGATACAAAATCCTTATAAACATTTGGAAATTTTAACTTTAAAAATATGCTATCTCATTCTGTCAACAAGATTAATTTTTAATTAATTTATGAAATTTATGTGTTTTTTATTTTGAAAAATATATAAAATATTTTAAATAAAATGTTAAAATTTTATTAAATATGTACCTTTTATTTTTGGACAGTATTAATAGTAACTTTAGTAATTATTTATATTACTGCTTTTAACTATAAATCAGGTAATTAATGTTAATAATAATATGATAATTCATATAAAATTTCTGAAAAGCATTTAATAGTTACATTTAGATGATATTTTTCAAACAGTATAATAATATTTCCAAAATTATGACCTTTGGAAGTCACTTAGGTGTGACTATGACCATTACAATATTTTATTTGAAGTAAATATAGAGATGTCATAATCATGTTTCTCATAATTATATAAATATTAATATTGGTTAATTTAATTGATTATTTCGACAATAAATATTATTTAGTTATATTAAATAATAATATTAATCATGGTAATTTATTTATTGTTCTACGCAAAAAAAAATTATTAAATTAAGTGCTGACAAAATCATGATGCATTAATTACATCATTAATGAAATAATCAAATAAATGATTTGAAAGATATTAAAAAAAATATAATTTGATATAATTGATGCCTTAAAAGTTTTCTATGGATGAATTTGACATGTTAGGGATTAGTTAATGGAATCTATTTAAAGATATCAAGTTGTAGTTATTTTTTAAAAAAGAAAAATACTTAATAGTGTCAAAATTTAAACTGTTGTTAATTAAAAATATAAAATCAATTAATAAATGATATATAATTATTTTTGAAAATATAATCATGTACAATAGTTATGATAAATATTATAACTTCATAAATCTCTCATTTATTGGTCCTTTATCATGTTATAGTAATTATATTAACCCTTAATTTGTAAATTACATGATATAATAGTAAGAATTAATAAGGGTTCAATAATTATAAAGATAAAAAATTTGAATAAACTTATATAATTTTCATTTTATAAGGGGTATTAAACCCAAAATAATAATATACTCTAAATAAATTAGTTTTTTTCCATTTAGATAACATAATTAATTTCTATTAATTTAACATTTTTAAGAATCCCATGAGTGCCCATCCCATCTCATATATAAAAGCACTCGTTATTATCAATTCATAAAACATAAAAACCTATTTTTATTGGAACGTTTCAACCAAAATAAATATATATAATCATTTCCCACATTCTAGAAGCATTTGTTTAGGGAAAACATGTTGGGCATGTATTGTCTCAACAATACTATATATTTTATGATGTTTTTGATGCTCAATACTACCCTTGTTTGTTTTACAAATAATTTTTCATTAAATGTATTTCTGGAAATTAATGAAAAATTTATTTCTAATTTTGTAATAATTTTTAAGCTTATTATTTTCATGGATTATTATTCAATGTGTTTGGAAATATTTTTAGTGTGTTCTGGAAACACTATTTATACCGTATGTTGAAGAATTTAATGTAATGAATAAACTCTACATTATTTTATTGATGTTAAATTATCATCACATAAGTTTAATGAACCATAAATTGACATAAAATTATGGTAATAGATCCTTACATTTAAATTGAACCTTATGTTTGACATATGTGAAAAGTATGGATGAAAAACTATACGTATGTATGGAACCATACGTTTGAGAAACAAACATATGGATCACTAACCTTAATTTTGTAATGAAACATACATTTTGAAGTAAAAACATAAGGATCGTCGACATTATGTTTTTGGTCAACCTTACATTATGATGTATTATTATCTTATTGAAAGAACCCAACATTTGACCTTTTCAAGAGTTAGAAATTTGAATTGGCGACATTATCATAGATTTTGTGCAACTAATGTTTACGGAATATCAGGTTGATTTCAAGTATGATTTAAATACATATTTTAAAATATCATCATTTACTAATTTAAATATTATTATATTTGATTCAAAGGATCTATTTAAGAGGAGGAATTATTTCATATTATTAAGGGATGTTACGACTGCTCTATTTTCAAATTTCAATTATCACGGTCTTTGAAGTCATCTTTGTGGATATAGCTTTATGAAGTAGGAGATCATATTTATTATATATATGTGTGTGTGTGTGTGCATATGATTTAAAATATATATATAAACACATCCGGGTTTATATAGAAGAACATACAGTTATCTAAAAAATACATTTTTCCTGAGAAGATATTTTTAAGATCCATTGTGACAAAAATGATCTGAATCTGTTTTCATGCGAAGAAGAGAAATCTTTAACAATTAATTATTCTACATCAATGATATATTGCATGTCTACAACTGATTTATTTTTGAGCATATTTTAAAATCTGTTAAAACTTGATCCTTTTCGAATTTTACCTTTTAATGAAATTATTTTCTAAATAATACGATCAATCTATTGTCAGTTGCATGTTGTTGCAACTATGAAGAACAATCGGAAGCATTTTAGGGAAATAATAATTTTGATTAAGGAGTATCAACTTCTCAATCTATGTTGTGTTAGAATGATTATTTTTTTTGAGAACTAGATGGCTCTTTATTTTAAGTCTTACTTTGTAATGGTGCCAACTACCTACACTCAGCAGTGGATAGTCATGTGAAAAGAGGACTGACTAGTGAAAATCATAGTGCTCATAGAGAAGAGTGTTGGTGGAGTGGACATGGGTATTTTTGTGTCCTAAACCACTATATATCCTTATTTCCTACTCTCTATTTATTTCCACTACTTAAATCATTTTTAGCAGAGTTAAAATAACGAATGTATTATATTCCAAATTATCAAGAAGTTTTTAAAGTCACAATTCACCCCCTCTTGTGGTTATCTCATATATTCTAACCAAACAATTGGTATCAGAGGGGAATATTTAAAGAAATATATAACAATCAAAAAGAATTAATATCTATATAGAGAGATATCAGTGGATGATACTATAGAGTGATGGTCAATGGTTCATGATCTATATTTCAATAGTGAAAACTATGGATGCTAGAAATCAAGAATGATTATCTACATGAAGAATATATTTTTAGGTTCCTCTAAAAGATCAATTATCCCTAAAAGATTCCTAAAAAACTAGAAACATGGGATTATGAAATAGAATACAAATAAGACACGAATTATAATGCAATGAATTTTATTAGGTATAGTCCTGGACTAGATAAATTAAATCAAGTTTCACAGAGTCCAGCTGCATATGAGATGTGGAAGACTATAGAAGATGCCTATAAAGGAACTGAAAATGTACGACATATGACGTATGTAATCGAAAAATTAAAATTCTATTATTTTAGTATATTTGAAGGAGAAATCATTACCCAGATGAATGGAAGGCTAACAGAAATTTTCAACAACACAACATCCATAGGATATCCTATCAGACAAGCAGATCAAGACTTGAAAATAATAATAGTGCACCTAACCAAATGGAATAGAATATCAGATTCTATTAGACAATCATCTCCAGTTCCGGATTTAACATTCAGAGAATTGATTGGAACTCCGATGATGCTTGTAGTAGAAATACAATAGAAAGATGATTATCATAAAGAATTTGTGAAAAGTGATAACATTGACTTAAAGGTAACCTCTTTGAAGAAAATTAAAAAGATAAAACATGAAATAAATAAATATATAAATTCTGATTCATCTGATTCTAAAATAGAATAGGCATAGTTATCTTGAAAATTTAACAGGTTATATGAGAAAAAAAATGATTCGGAAATCCCTTCAAGAATGATAGGAAATAATCAAGGGAAGTGAGATGCTATGAGTGCATGAAAATGGGTCATCAAAGATATGAGTGTCCTATATTGAAAGATGAAAAGAAAAAGACATTTCAAAAAATTACTTCATAATAGTAAAAGGATAAAATAATAGTGAAAGCTACATTGACTATTTATGTAGACTACAACAGCTCATCTAAATTTGACATAGAAATGTAAGAGTCTAACCTAAAAGAAAACATGTGATTCATAGATAACAATTATCAGGTAAAATCCTTTTCCACCACTAATTCTAATTTTGTTTCTAATTCTAGATCTTCAAATGACCAACTTCAATCCTATTTCAAAATTCTAGAAGAAATATATGATTCTATATTAATGAAGAAAAAATAAATAATGAATATTCAAAATGCAGTTTTAGGAGAGAGGGACACTTTAATAAAACAACACCAAGAGTTAATTGAGAAATTTAAATCGTCAACCACAAACACTACATAACATGAAAACATGATTAAGACACTAAAAGATGAAGTAGAAACCTATAGAGGTGCTGCTCTATTATTTACAGAAGTAAAAAAATTCATTAAATGAAATTCTTGCTAAAAATGTTATTAAAAGGGAAAGATATTGTATAGAAACTAAAAATGAAAAACCTATAGTATATAATGACAATTTTGTTCCTTATTTAAGAAGTTTAATTCTTCATTACTATGGATCAAAATGAAATATAACTAACAATTGTTATATGTGATATCCAAAAATATTTGGAATTAAAAATTATTTTGGTTCACACTTTTTATTTTATTAAAATGTTATAAGTTATGGAAAAACAATTCAAATCTAGGTACCTAGATCTCTTCTAGCTGTCACTATTGGACCCAAATGAATATGGGTACCAAAACAATCTCATGTTTAATCTATCTTTGTTTGAAGTAAGTTATAAATATAGAAAATCAATATGGTCCATGGGTAGTTTCTTCTCCAGGCACATGAGTGGAAACTCATCCAAACTCAAAACATTAACACAAAAAAATGGTCGATTAGTCACCTTTAGTGTCAATTCCAATGGAAAAATTATTGGTATTGGAACTATTGGTGATCCGGAAATAGTCTCAATCAACAAACTAATATATGTAAAAATACAAAAACATAAACAGATAAGTATCTATCAACTCTATGATGATTAATATTATATTTATTTTTCTTAAAATTAATGTTATATATTTAAAGAGAATATTTATAAATTTATAGTACCCATAATTGACAATGTTTATAATTTGGACATAAATTCTTTTTGCGAATAGAAAATGAATTGTTTAACTGCTATAATAAATGAATCATAGATATGGAATAGGATACTTGGACATTGTAATATTTATTCTTTACATAAATTATCTAACAAACTGTTAGTTTCTGATTTTCCTAGTCTTAATTTTTAAAGTGATAGATTTTTTGATTCATGTAAAATTAGAAAACAAAACAAATATTCCTTAAAATCTATTATAAATTACTACTTCAAAACCATTAGAACTTATCCAAATGGATTTGTTTGTACCATCTAGAGTAGCATGTTCAGATTGTAAATTATATGAATATGTCTCAATTAATTACTATTCTATATTTACTTTGATATATTTTCTAAATTATAAAAATGAAGCATTTACTATATTTGAATGTTTTTGGAAATTTGTTAAAAATGAAAAAGGTTTTAAAATAATTTCATTAAAAAGTGATCATCGTAATAAATTAGGAATCAATAATTTAATTCTTTTTTCTCAAATATGGGTATTAAATAGACCGTCTCGGCACCAAGAACACCTCATCAGAATGGGATTTTTGAAAGAAGAAATAGAATTATTCAACAAATTTTTTGGACTATTCTAAATGAATACAACCTTCCTCCCTTTTTTGGGAAGAATTTGTAATAACATCCTGCTTCATAATTAATAGAGTTTTAATTAGACCTATTTTCAGAAAGACACCCTATGAACTTTTGAATTACAAAAATCCAAAATTAATGTATTTTTCTATTTTTGTATACAAGGTATGTATCTTGAAAAGAAAGGATAATCTTAGTAAGTTTGATCTCAAATCTGAAGAAAGAATATTCTTAGGACATTCTGCTACTTCCATAGCCTATAGTGTTTTTAATAAAAAGTAAAGGATTGTTGAAGAATTAGTTAATGTGAAATTTGATGAATCTACACCTTTTTTAAAAATGGGAGATTAAATGGATGAAGTTATCACTAATGATAAAATGATACTTGAGAGCTTGAAATATGATTTTGAAAATGATATAAATAAAATTCATTCTAGTTCAGAAGAACATGACACTGATGAACCTAATAGTGTTCTACCTAGATAGTCTATAACTATAAAAATTCATCCTTTATAAACTATTATAGGATACCTAGGAACATTAATAAAAACTAGAAGATATGTGGAAATTCTAGTTGATTTCTCTTTATATCCAAATTAGAACATAATTCTATAGAATAAGACTTAAGTAATGAGAGTTCGATGATAGTAATGCAATAAGAACTAAATAAATTCAAATGAAATGATGTTTGGGAATTAGTTGAAAGACCAACAAACTATCATGTTATTCGAACTAAATGGGTCTTTAGAATTAAACAGGATGATCAAGGAATATTAAATATAAATAAAAATGGACTAGTAGATAAAGGATATAATTAGAAAGATAGTGTAGATTATGATAAAACATTTCCCCTGTAGCTAGACTAGAATAAATTAGAATTATTTTATCCTATGAATATTATATGAATTTAATATTATTTCAAATGGATGTTAATTCGACCTTATTAAATGGTTATTTAATGGAGGATGTCCATGTTTTACAACCTTCTGGTTTTGAGAATTATCAAAAACCATATTCCTTTTTTAAACATACTAAATCTCTTTATGGACTTAAACAATCACCTAGAGCTTGGTATACAAGATGAAATTCTTTTATTTTGAAAAACTAATTCAATTTTGGTATAGAAGCTCAAACACATTTTAAGAAAACATTAAATTATAATATTTTATTTGTTAATATTTATTTTGATGATGTAATTTTTGGGTCCACTAATAAAAATCTTCTTCATGAGTTTTCAAATATAATGAAAAAATAATTTGAAATGAGTATGATGAGGGAAATAAATTTCATCATAAGACATAAAATTTATCAAAATGTTTTGAATCAATGATAATAAATTATTGATTTACTAATGATTTTTGGACTTGAAAATATCAATACATATTCTACTCTTATGTTTACTAATATAAAACATGATTTGGATGAAACTAGAAAACCATTGGACAACAGGCTATATAGATATATGACTGGTAGTTTATTATATCACACCGATAGCAGGATAGACATTATGTATTAATTATGTCATTATGCAAGATTTCAATAAAATCCAAATGAATCTCATCTTACTGCTGTCAAAATAAATATTATATATTTAATAATATCTATTTTTCAATCTCTTTTTTATCCAAAAAAATTATGATATTAGTTTAATTTCATACTCAGATGATGATTTTAGAAGTAGTAGATTAGAATGAAAAAGTAACTCAGGAACCTATCACTCTTTAGGAAAATCCTTAGTGTCGTGGTCTAATAAGAAACAACATTCAGCTGCTCTCTCAACTGCCAAGGAAGAATATGTGTCTACAGGTTGTTGTTATTCACTTGTTTTGTAGATGAAAATTGCACTTATGGGATTTGGACTAAATTTTAATAGTATACTTATTTTATATGATAATATTAGTGCTGTAAATATTTTAGAAAATCCTATAAGTCATGCTATAACTAAAAATATTTATATAAGGCATCATTTTCTAAGAGGCCATGTTCTTTAAAAGGACATATGGTTAAAATTTGTAAATACTTAATTTCAATTAGCTGATGTTTTTATTAAACCACTTCCCACTATATGTTCCGAGATCATTAATGGGGGTCGGGTTTATTTATTTTCAAATATGTTTTATTTAGTTTTAATTTTAATTTTTTTAATATATATTTACATTATTGAGTTATCTTTAACAATTAAACTAATCTATCTCTTTATTTTACATAAATTAGTTTCAATAATATTATTATAATTTATTAATTTCAATAAAATTTGTATGGTTTGTTTTTATTATTTTTTTAATTATTATCGTATGTAATGACACGTGAATCAAGGTTCTTTCAGAAAATGCTTCGAAATCGAAACCCGATATTTTCTTAATCCCTATTGAATACATAATCCTTCATCTCTTTCATCTCCCTCTATTTTTCCTTCGAAACCCTAGACTCTATTCAACCTAATATCCGTAGAGATTTTGATGCTAGTTCAACAGGAATGAAAAAGACTAAGAGAGTTGAGGAGGGAGAAGTATGTAACACCAAGATCCATCGCTCAATGGGAAAAAAAATTGTTCAAGGAAAAGTGGTTAATATGAAGTTGATTTACCAGACAAACCTATTTTTAAAGAAATATCTTTCATTTCAACGTCTCTAGACAACCATCAATAAGAACTAAACTTAATTTTTATATGAGTTATATTTGCGGTGCATTTAAAAATTTGTTCTATTTAGCTTATGAGACACTACAGATTCAATAATCACTAAAATAGAGGATATTGATTTGACTATTTATTCATTTGATATTGCAATGATTCTGAACAACCCTCATGTGGTTGTTTTACAGTTCAATTTGATATCAATATGGGATCAGAATCAAAAATTAGAAAATATTATGTCTTTTCTATTTGGATCAACGATTATCAGTAAACATTTTGTGAAATATTTGGAATCTAACAACAAAATTGTTGTTATGTTCATTCTATAAGTATAAAACAATATATGGATAAAATGTAGAAAACTTTTTACCCCTACATGTATGTCATGTTTCTATTTCTAAGTGAAATTAAGTTGAATTTCCAAAGATATATAGTACGATATTTGAATTATTGTTGTTAGCCTAATGAAATGATGAATTTATATCTATATGGACAGATTATTTCGAGAAATTTGATTAAAAAGGAAATTATCAGATTGACTGATGTAATGGAAAGATGCCATCACATCGTTTCCATAAAGGCTTGAACCCTCAGAAATATAGGATTTTTCTAGAACACAGTCAATGCGAGGATTATGATTATTAAATTAGATGAAGACGATATCTATGTTTAGGGTCAGATGTTTCTAAATATAAATAAGGATATGAAGAATATAGTACTAAAGTGGTTTCAAAAACATAAAGGGGATTACATTTTGTCGTTGAAGATGAAGCTGAAGATATTAGAAGTCAAGAAGGACTTCTAACGTCATGGAATAGAGAGGTTCTAGAGGAACATCATCACAAAAATATTCTAGGTTCAGAAGAACCTAAAAGTTATATAATTTTTAATGAGCCTATTCATGAGGCTAGAGAAGATATAAAGAAGGATAGGAAAGAAGAGTATTTCCCAATTAAGAATTAGAACCTCAAGATGAAGTGATGTCTCAAACAGAAGTGGTGCTTGGAATTGAAGAAGTAGCTCAAGGAAAATATTAGGTAACAAAAATTGTGGATCAATTTATAGATCAAATTGGCCATTACCAACAAGAAGAGATGATTCAAGAAGATTTTTCTCATGAGGAGAAAAAAGAAATAGAAAATTTGAATCAATAGTCAGAAAATTTGAATAGAGTTCAAATTGATGTTTTAAATGAACATTTTTCTGTTGAACAGTTAAAAGAATAGTCTATTGATAAATTAGTAGAGAAAGATGATGAAGGGAAATTTGATGCTCTATTTTTTCCCTTAGAACTAGTAGATCAACCCCGGAATCAAGAACATGATGCCTTTGATTCACTATTAGATCATTTGGATGAGTTTGTTATGATGTTTAATAGATCTCAAGAAGAAAATTTATTTCTGATAAATGAGTTGGAAAATGAAAAACATAAATTGAAAGATATGAAACAATGTATTGTTTCAAAAATTGAATTTTATACATTCAAGAGGGAAATATTTAATGAAATTGGATATATGAAGTTTTCATCTCTTTCAAAATCAGAATTTGTGGATTTGAAAAGCTACTTAGGGAATCGATTTGAGTCAGTTAAAGTAATTCAAGAATGTAAATCTGGTACTTCACCTAATTTGACAAAGATATTTCATGGCATTACATCTATGATGAGATATATGAATGATAGACTATAACATTTACAATGTAACAGTGCTCCAATTTCATTTTTGTTAGACAATATGAAATATCTTTTTGAGAAACTCACTTCTAGTGAAAATGGTATGAGAGACATGCTTTAAAAATTACTGAGATGTTGAATGTTTTTATGGAAAATGAGGAAATTGTTCATGAGTTTTTATGGTAAATCTTATTGAATATCTTTATGTGAGTCAGGTAATAAGAGATTTTGTTATCAATCTGGGAGATTCAGTATTGAAGAATTTACGGTTTTAGTTGGCAGAATTGAAGGAAATGTTTCAAAATCACTTAAATCCTTTATCCAACCCTTAACCAAGAACCACGATTCTTGATCATTATATATTTATACAATGTGTGATGAATGAAATATGTTTGAATCTTTTTTGATGTGTCTTATTTATTATACTATTTATGTCTATGTTAACCATTTAAAAAAACTAGATTCAATTATTAATAAACATATTATCACAACCATTACTTATATTTTAGTGATATATTAAAAGTGTTTCATTTCTTATTCTATAATTTCTTATTGATATCACTAAAAGTGGATGAAATTTGATAAACAGAACAATTATTTTCTTGCAGATTTGAAAAATTAATCGATATTCTTTTGGGAAAAATGTCAATTAAGAAAGGGTTAAAAACTAAATAAATGAATAAACATTTCATTTTTTTATTTTTAGATATTTGATGGAGAAATATAGACAAATATATTATTTCTAAAGAAGGAAATTTACATTTTAAATATTTTATTTGAAATTAAAATTTGATTTATACATTTTCAAAATTCTAAATTTAAGAAAATAATTTAATGGGTTTTGTGATCATCAAAAATAAGAAGATTATTGGGCATGTATTGTCTCAAAAATACTCTATATTGTATGATGATTTTTATGCTAAAAAATACCCTAGTTTTTTTTACTAATTATTTTACTTTAAGTGTATTTCTAGAAATTAATTTTTTTTATTCCTAATTTTGGAATTATTTTTATCCTTATTAATTGAATAGAATATTTGTCAAATTATTTGGAAATCATTTAAGTGTGTTCTAGAAACACTGTGAATACCGTACGTTTAACAACATAACGCTAGGAATAAACTCTACAATATTTTTTTCTTATGTCGGAGGATTGGCATGTATGGTTAATCAACCTTACGTTGGCACAAAAGTATGGTAAATGAATATTATGTTTGGAAGGAACTATATGTTTGACATATGAGAAAAGTATGGATGAAGAACACTACATAAGTATGAAACCTTACGTTTGAGAAGAAAAAATATAGATCACCAACAATACTTTTGTAATTATCTTTATGTTCTAAAGTAAAAAAACTTTGGATCATCAACCTTACATTTTTTATCAACCTTATGTTATAATGTTTTATTAGCTTCTAAAACGAACCCTAAATTTGACTTCTTCAAGCATTGGATATTTGAATATGTGACTTTATCCGAGATTTTTTACAATGTCCTTTTATCGAATATCAGGCTGATTTCAAGCTTGATTAAAATACATATTTTAAAAGATCGTATTTGACTAGTTTAAATACAATTTTATTTGATTCAAAGGATAAGTTTAAGAGGATTAATTCTTACCTATTATTAAGGGAAGTTACAACTGCTCTATTTACAAATATGAATTTTCACAGTCTTTCAGGTGATCTTTGTGGATCCTGATATATGATTTATGAGATCATCTTTATTCTATATATATGTTCACATGATTTAAAATATTGATATACACACAAAAAAGTACATACATAAGAACATACAACGATCTAATAAATTCATTTTTCATGACAACATCTTTTCCAGGTCTATTGTGATGAAAACATTCAGAATAGTTTTTCAACAGAAGAAGTGAATCATTGAAAATTTTCTTATTCTAAATCGACGATCAATTTTAAGTATACTACTGATTTATTGCTGAGCATATTTAAAGACCTATTATTACAAGATCATTTCAGAACTCTACCTTCTTGAATAATTTATTTTCTGAGGATGATGATCCATCAACTATCAGCTGCATGTTCTTTACAACTGTGATGGGCAATTAGAATAATTTTAAGACAATACACTTTTCTTTTAGGGAGTTTCAACTTCTTGATCTATGTTTGGTTTGTACACTTCTTGGTTTGAGAACCAGAAGGATATGTTTAAGTCTTTCTTTATAAAGGTTTCAACAGCTAGCACTCAATTGGGGATAGTCATGTGATAAGAGGAATTACTAGTGAAATTAACCATGCTTTGGGAGAAGAGCATTAGTGGAGTGGACTACGGGATTTTCACCCCAAACCTCTATGTATCCTCATGTCTTATGCTCTGTTTATTTCCTATACTTAAATCATATTTAATAGAGCGTAAAGAATGATTTGATTATGGTCAAGATTATCTAGATGTATTTAACATCACAATTCACCCCCCCCCCTCTTATGGTTATCACATATATTCCAACCTAACACAACACTCTTTATAGAGGTGTTAATATTTTAATCAATGGTGATCGTCTGAATAAGTGGTATTGTTTTTAAGTAACTGTCTATGTTTTTTTCAGCTTAAACATCCATTAAATGCATAATCAATCATGATGAAATGGTAATTAAAGTACCAAATATATATATATATATGTTATAATGATAATATCTTCACCAATGTCAATCTCCAATTCCATAAAATGTGAAATTAATTTTTTGTTCTGTGTATGGTGGACTACCACATCAAGAACCGATATAATTCGTTTTCCATCACCATATCTCAAGAAATGTTGCAATGAAAGAATACGTTATTATATATAATATCAATGACCTATTTATAATTGTTAAATAACAATATATCAATTAAATTACTACATTCCATTCAAAATAAAAATGAAAATTATGGTCATTCTTATTTTGGAATTATCGCCTCCCCAAAGAAATTTTATTCTGTTTTAATCACCACATCACAAGGATAATATATATTTTTATATATAAATGTTTAATAGGATAATAATAATATAATCATAATTATATAATAATAAAATAATATTTACATTATTTTATAATTATGATTGAAAAAATGGAAATGTTACTCGTGACTATGTACGTCTTGTCGTTACCAAGATTTTAACATTGTTCTATTTTCATAACTATACACAATGAGATGATTTAAAAGAATAATTGATTTATAACTGAACAACCCATACATGGATTATAATGGAAATAACCATCCTCATAAACAATTCCTATGAATCAAAACATAATTAAAGTACATAGTTCTTTTATTTCATTATAAAACATATCGAAACATCTAGGACTATTTTAATAACATGATTTACACATGAAAAAGAAATTGGTTCCATGAAAAAACCATAAAAATCATAATCCACTTAGTGAAAGAATGAGTATGGTATCAATAATGAATATCCTCAAAGGATGTAAATTAAAATCAATAATTTATTAAATTATTAAATGTAAATACCATTAATACAACATGAAAATAATTGTCATGAAAAATTAGCATGTCTGTTTTAAATTTTCCTATTGAAATTAAAAATTCCAAAAAAAATTTGAAGAAGAATTTATATTAGAAAATAGAATTAAATATATAATGTAATATTAAATGAAAATAATTTTCGTGAAAATATGAAAATTTATTCAATTGTAAATGTTGAAAATAAACATTCTGTTTACTAATTTTTCTATGGAGTAGAAAGTGATCAATTTAGAAAATATTAAAACATTAATTTTAAATACATTTCAAAAGAAGTTAAAGTATGATATAAAATATAATTATTAAATTAGTTATTTTAATAAAGGAATAGTTTTCAATATATCTTTTAAAACATGAATATGAATGAGAAATATTTCCAATTTAAGAGAAGAGACATTATTGGTATAACATATATATAACATTCCATATGCTTCTTTAATAAATATTTGTGGAAATTGAAATTAATCTTATAAAACTCATTCCTTACTTGAGGATAATAAAACATATTTCATTCTACAAAATAATATCATATGATTTCATCAAAATGAAATTGAAACATATATTATAATAAAAAAAGGATATTGTAATTGAAATACGTTTTTTCTTTGGTAACTATTCAATCATGAGACCCATAAAATAATTAAATCCTATAAATATTCATATATCACTATATTAAGGACTGTATCGATATAATATGTAATCATGTCATTATATCAACCTCATAGAAGAATGTTGATGGAAATTATAAATTTATGTCTCAAAAGAAATATTGTTTGAGGTGAATAGCCCATACAAAGATCATATCATTAATTTAAGAAAGAGTCAATGGACTTATTATCTATTAAAAATTTAAATCATAAAAAATTGTGTAAATATATAATTAAATTTTTTATATATCATGACACACATTATAATATCATAAAAAAATCAATATAGAATAGTTATAACCCAATGAATTGAAGCTGGGTTTTATAACCCCTTTACAACTCTGTAAATTTATTATCAAATAAAAATGTATGAAAAAAAATTAAATTTAAATCCAAAATTACATTATTTAGGAATCAATCATGATATAAATTTCAAAATTGGAAGTATATACTCTATATTAAAGTACATATGAGCATAACATAAAATATGCCTCAATGAACTAAAATTATTAAGAAAACCCTTAACCTGAATCCAAAAATTTAATTTTATTAACTTTAACTGCTGTAAAATAAACTTATATAAATTATATTATTTGGAAATAATATTTTCCATATATAAATCTAATATACAAAAATATTTAATTTTATTTTTTTAATGAAATATTTTATTAAATAATCATATATGTCCCTGTTTTTCATTTTAAGAATGATCAGTCCATTTTTTTAAAAATATTTGTTTTATTGAACACCTATATCACTATTAAATTGATTTAAAAATAGTAATATTATTTAAATATATGTTATACTTTAATAATATTCATTTTGGAAGGTTATAAAAAATTTACTACTTCACCATCATAGAGATGGAAAGTCGTACATACTCTTTAGTAAAATTTCAATTTTGGATTTATTGTTATGGAATGCAGGTTGTATAATATTATCTATAATTAATTACCATAATATTATTAATACTATATTATTTAAATAATTTTTTATATATCATTTGAGTGATTTTGTGATGTGAAATTAATCACATCGCTTCGTGGAGGAGGTTGTCTACACGTATACATGAGCTACATTATCATTTTTCATTGAATGGAATGGATGGAAATAATATGATAGATTACATATTAACAGTGATAAATATCTTAGGAAGATCATATATAAATATATATTTTAAATCCATAATTACAATCCAAGATATGTTTTGATGGAAAACAAATTACACCATATCCCAAGGTAGTAGTCTATTATACACATTAATGACGAATTCTTTTCCCTTTTGTGACTGTTGGATAATGATATATGATATAATAATAAAATAACAGCATAAAATTATTTTTAAGAAACTAATATTATTATATCATCATTATTTGATAATATTTGATGTTTATAGAAGAAGAAATAAAATAAAAACTCTTGGTTAAGAACAAAACATCCTCATAGAACTGCCTTTAATATATTACTCAAAAAACCATCCTATGATGGTTTTATAATCCATCAATGGAATAAACGACGTTATGATGGATAAAGGAAATGGATTTTGGTACCTATTTTTGAGGCCAAATGATTCATATTGTGTAAATAAATGATAGGTAGAGGTCCCCGTTTTAAGATATTAGAGTGGTACTATTGGAAGTTCCTGAAATATTAAATTAATAAAAACTAATTACAATGTAAATATTACTTTAAAATAATAATATTAAAATAATTAATGATTATGTGTATATATAATAGTATATTATAAATTTTGGAAAATTTTACATTACATATTTACTCATATAATTATTATTCAACCCCCAATAAAAATGTTTGACAATTTTAGTGATATCAATTTTTTCCCTAAAGGGTAAATATAGTTTCTATAAAAGGATAAAAATCCAATAAATGAAAAATTCTTAATGTAATAAACCATATAAAAATCACATGGAAATCAATATGATTTATAGTATTCTCTAATCATATATTAAGTTTTAATTAATATAAAAAATCATTAATTTCATTTTTGGCATTATTAATATAATTACTTTCAAAATATCAATACAAAAAGGATATAAAATTCAATCAATTAACAGTTCCCCAAAACTTTTTATTTTACCATATAATTCATTGAATATAATTATTTTTTATAATTATTTTATTTTTAATATTTTTAATGTCCTTTATTTTATCATTCTATTAATTGAATAATTATGAAATTAGCATTGTGTAAGATTTTTAAGTCATTGTGTCATCAATGATTTTTTAAAAAAATTAACAATATAAAAAATAATTTATCTTACACATAAATTTATAAATGAAAATATACTATTTTATCCATATTGTAAAAATAATATATTTATTAAAACAAGTGTGTGACTTTTTTTTCATTTCACTAACATAAATATTATAAATGTAAAAATCATATATAAATGAAAAATTCACATATATTGGGCTTTTGGATGATTATGGATGAGATTTCGTCATATAACGTAATCATGTAATTTGTTTGGGTAATTTTATAGTCATCACCATCTTATTTTTAACTTTAATTTCTTGATATACACTTCATTGTGGTAACAATAATTACATGTTTTTATTCATAATGTCCAAAAATAACAGGGGAATATTTACCAAATTTGGACCACCATGATTAAAATTATTTAATACATTATTCATTATTTTGTTTATAAAATTAATTAAATTTAATATAAATTATAGAGAATCAATAAGAATCGCTTTTATAAAGAAGTTTTTTGATGCCCGATATGTAATTATTCCAAAAATAGGAATAATGATTATTCAAATGAGGTTTTTTTAGAATATATATAATTAAATAATACTTATATTAATTTTAAATAAAAACAAAATAAAAAGGATTCAAATTAATGAAAATAAAATAATAGATTTACAGTAAATTGGTTTTTTAACTATTCACTAAAAACCAAATCTTTTTAGAAAAAACCAAAATATCACCCAATGATAATTTTAACAAACTAATATAAATAATTATATGTTTTTTATCAAATTAATTTTAAATATTTTATAGAAATTAATTATTGGTATTTCATAACAAGAAGTAGTTGGAATCATTTCTTATGAAAACATTTTTCTTAAGAATAAAATGGTTTTAATGAAATAATTAGTTATTATAACATAATAATTATTAAAAAAAATAATTTATTTATTAATACAATTATATATATTTCATAAATTATGTAGTGATATTAATTCATTCCTACTTACCAGCAAATTTATAATGGTAAAATATAAATCATAATAATTTTTTGTTCATTTTAGTGTAGTGTTGCATATCTTATAAACCATAAATTAAATTAATTATGTTTAGATATAAGGATATTACATTCTCCAAGTATTTAATAAATTTTGTTATGATAATTTATCTTATACTTCTTAAACAATGGTTTTCCATATGAAAATTCATGTGTTGGAAACCCACATCAAAAAAATGTAAACAAATTATCATGAAAATTGAAAAAAAGAAAGTATAAAGGTCATCTATAATCACAGAAATGTTTTATTAAATTATGTAAAAAATTATTTTCATGTGATCATATGGAGGTGGGAAAAAATATCATCCAAGGACCAATAAAAGTAGTTAAAACACAAGGTTAAGATATCGTTAAGGACTAAAAAACCTCAATCTGTGTTGGGTGAAGAGACCATAGATTCATCAGAAATGAAGGAAATATGATAATATTTCAAGTTCAAGATCCATTTCTCGAGAGTGAAAGAATTAATTTACCTTATAATAAAATAAAATAATATTATATACTTACTCATGTACTATAATTTAATCCATTAATAAATTCCAACCAAAAGATTATCTTTTCCTCTAAACAATATTTATTAATGTTGAATTGGTTTAATATTGATACAAAAAAATAAAATACTTTTAGGTCACATATATCTAAAAAATATAATAATAAATTTCCCTCATATATTGATATTAATCTATGAAAAATGGTTTGAAAAAGGTTACATGAATCACAAAATAAATAAAATAATTAATTAATTAATTAATTTTTAAATTTCATATACAATACCCAATGTTCAAATCAAATCATTCTATAAATAAATATCCTAAAAAATAATTAAAATATTCACCCCTAATATTGAAGTCAAAATATTAAAAATATTTGATCGCATCTTCTTCCAAGATAAATTTTACATTAATCTCAAAATAATAGCAACCACTCTTAATGTCAAATGCTAAAAATGTATATATCTTAATCCTATAATATCATAGATATGGTAATAATTCGAATAAAAACCCTAATAAACATAATGACACAATAAAATGATCTATTCTTCAAAAATATATTTCATCCATAATTCCACAAATAAACTCCCTTAAGATTTTATTTACCTTAATAATACAATTATCCATGAAATATAATGGTCTTCTACCAAAAACCAATAATATTAAAATAATTGAATAACTTTTGAATAAAATGGTTTTCGATTTGATAAAACATGTTTTACAAAAAGAAAATTCAACATCATAAAAACTAAGACGTTGTATTCCTGTAGTAACTGATGCACCCTTATCACCCTTTGTTTATTAGTTCAAGCCCCATGGTCTTTCTAGTTGAGACATGTTTTTTCCCAGTATAGTGGTTTCCTTTTATCTTCTTTAAATATGATAATATTATTATTATATCAATCATAGAAATATGATGAACATCCTCAATAAAAAAATCAATAACCAAATATCATTTAAACCATGAAGGATATCGATAACTAAAATTCCATCACTTAAATCCTCAAAATCGTTGTTTTAGATTTTGAAATTATTATCAAACATGAACTTGTAAAATCAGAATGGTATTCATAAAAATTTTGAAAAAATCTCATGAAGACTTCCTAATATACAAAGTTATATAAACCCTTCTCTAATACCAATAATATTTTCCCCAAACCATTAAACCTAAATTCGATGTGAGGAACATAAATGTTGAATTTTTGGCTTTTATACTTATAAATGTGACCAAATTTTTTTACCATTCAAACCATTCAATATCAAGTTGAAATATTAAATCACTTCCATTCCCATGAAAATTTAGGGGTTTTAGTTTTATATAATTAGGAAAAACTATTACTAACATGGATTCCTAAACAACTAGTTCATTTATATCAAAATTATCTCAAAAATGTTCTTCATGTTTAATAATATTTATACGAAAAATATTCTTAAAAAATATCTTCACAAGCTTGTGAAAAATAAATATAATGAGGTTGACCAAAAATTCATGATATGAATAAGAATAATAATTAAAATGTGAATATCATTAGTGAGAACATGAAAAAAATAAGGTGATTGTGAAATAATAAATGTTCCTGAGAATAAAATAAGATAATATATACCCATTAATTACCATAATCAAAAAACATAAATATTGGAATAAAACATTATCAATTTAAATAGATAAAGGAATAATTGACAATGATCAGTGTTATTTAAATATTGATTAAATGAATCATAATAAAACCATATCCTTTAACCTATAATATCTATGAAATAATTTTATATAAATGTAAAATCATTAGATTACCTTGTGAAGACATAAAATTATCCTAAAACAGAAATTATTCATAGATGAAATAATTGGGTAACATGAAAGATCATTTCTATATACCTCTTAAAATAAGTCTTTCAAATAGATTAACCATATAGTTTACTTCCATAAGAAATTCATTGGATGGTTATCACAGACCCAACCATATTTATTTATAATGTAATCAATAGTCCCTGTTTTATAGAAGAACCATCCATTCTTGGATTATAATGGAACTACCCATCATCAAAAAACAACAATAAACCATAAAAAAATAAAGTAAAAGGTTATGAATTTAATTATAAAACTCATATAAGAATCAATTATTTCTTTCATAACATAAGTTACCTATAGAAAAGAAAGTGGTTCGATGATAATATATTTAAAATAATCATAATACATCCAAGAATATAATTGAGATAATATAAATAAAAATATCCACAATGGAACATCAGTATCATTAATGGTTGTTAATGTTGCTGTATATAAATACCCTTTACAGATCCATAAGATTATTCATGAATAAACTAACCATTTATATTGAAAAAAACATTAGAAACCTAAATACTCCCTAAATATATTTTGAAAATTGATATATATATTTCATTTATATATTATACTGAGTTCCAATGTAATGATTTATGTAACATAATATAGTATTTTCATTATGTGTAACTTTTATTCAATTTTTTGATTTGTGGAAGTATAGAAATAATATTTTGAAAAGGAAGATAAGTTGAGAATATGAGAAGAATCACAACACCAAAAAAAGAATATTTTATATGATGGTTTATGATCATGATATACTCATAGGGGTAAAAAAATGAATAACCAGTGTGAAGTAGAGCTTCTAGAGTGGAAAGGATACATTACACATCATTTAAAAATTTCATTTTGTGATGAAATTTCTGGTAATGAAATAATTACTATAAAATCATATAATTTAAACTTTTATATATAGTTATAAATACAAAAACATTTTTTCCCTGACATTGATAGTGATATATGTGACCCAATATTTTACAAAAAAACATAAAACATCAAAACAAAATATTGGATCACTTACAAACCCAAAGAAAAATTATGTTTAGAGTTCTATAAAACTAATAAAATCTCTAAAATACATTGATTAATAAAAAAACTATCGTTTAATGATCAACAATATATCCCACTACAACCATCCTTACAAATATTTTTTTAGTATCATCTATATGATATATTTCTAGAAACAATTTATATAACATATATCATACTAACCTGTGGAAAATAAAACATAAGAAGGGTGAGCATAGATTCTCAGTATGGGTTAACATAAGAGTAATCAAACAATGATAATATGAAATCATAAGATTAGTATAATGTTATGTGATCTAGAATGTTATATTTCAAAATCATACCATGTATATCAATGGTCAAAATCATGATTAATGATGTTAAAAACTAATTTTCATAAGACCTTATTTATAAAATAATAAAATAACATGATCCATGAGAGAATAACATAAACCATTTAATTTTGGAAATAATATAAATAATAAATATACACGATTCATGGATAACTTCCAAGACCATATCACATGGTGGGAAAATTCCGATGAAGGAATTTGGATTACACACTATCCCAGCATGAATTCTCATGAGACTAAAACAATACCCAATGTACTAGAGTGTTATAAGGGATTATATATTACATGATTATTATGAATATGTGTTTCATATATGGAATAAAACATAAATAATGATCATAAGTTTTTCTCATTGAATGAAATTGGTACTATAATATTGTAATTAAGCATAACCAAAGTAAATATTATAATGGTGAAAAAATAGTACATCCACAATTAAACAGGTTATAAAACATATAATAAAATATTAAAGAGGGAATCATAATTTATCAAATATAATGAAGATAAATTTATTAAATATTATGTTGATATAGATAAAAATACATTAAATGAGATTATTGAAAAAAATATTTAGGAAAGTACACTTTTTTTATTTGAAAATTATAGAGGTATAAAACTCCGCATAATTATAAAATAAAAAATATTTACTTTAATTTAACCTCTAAAAAAATAAATTTAATTATAAAAACATTAAATATTCATGAATTATAAAAATTCCCTTTATTTTGTATAACGTAAAAAAATCATTCATATTTTAGTCAGAAATATCCCAATGACCTTTTTTCGAAAAAGTAGAAATAAAATTTTCAATAAAGATTTTAAATAGGAAAAATGAGGAAAATTGTATTCAATCTATTATTGTAACATAGTAAAAAAAAATTGAAATATTTTCTGGAAACACAGTCAATGAATAGAAAAACAGTTTTAATGGAAATATTAATAATATATTTTTTTAAAATAAAATGTCATATATATTGATGTAATCATTAATTAAATGAATTTAATATGCGTAGTAAATGTATATCCTCAAAAAAAGTGGAAATATAACATAATATTTTCATAATTCATATAAAAAATAATACAGTACAACATAATCAAGGAAGTATACGTTTAACCAAAATAATATAAATTAGGATATGAATTCCCTTACTACTTTGTATTCAGTCAAATCTTATTCCCCACAGAATAAAAAATTAAAAAATTAAACATTTAATACCCTTAATGTAATTTAATTAATTATATTTTATATATAAGGGACATATATATAAACCATATATAAGAAATTGTGGTTAAAAATACATATATCTCATAGAAGTAAAAAATTGGGATGAGAAACAATTACATCATTCTTCACATTAGTATTTCATACATAGAAAACATTTATAATGTTTAAAATAATGTTATTAATTAAATAAAAAAAATATTCATTTTTATAAAATCGTATATTATGTTTTTATAGAATAATATGACCCTTTAAATAATAATTTTTCATGGTTTTCATTGTTTAGGGTGTGTTTGTTTGATAGACCCATGATAGATTCTCTTATGTATAAATCTGTATATTCTTATAAAATGTGTATAATTATCCAATAGAGGAATGTAATGATATTAATGAACATAAAAGAGTATTAATGGTCCCAAATATCATTTTTTTTAAATGAGTAAGATTTATTTAATAAAATGTTAATAATAAATGGTTAGTTTATTTTAGAGGTTTTTACAAATAATAATAACTATTAAAATTTTATTTATTCAAACTACATATTAGTTGCAGAACATGATATGAGTTATTATATAACATTTAAAATCGTATTTAAAAATAATAATTTTATTATTACAAGGCATGATGGATGTAATTGAAAAAGAATAATAAAATTATTCATGGAGATGATAAATCGCTATAACTTGGACAATGGTTGTGTTACATTATATTGTATGGTTTAATAAAGGCTATATATATTATAAATTCATTTATAAACATAATACATTAGTATAAACATGATTCTAATGTTTTATTCCATCAATAATTAAGGCGATGTTGATAATTTAGAATAAGTAATGAAAATAAGAGTGGTGTTTTGACAAAATTAACTATTGAATATCCCCTCTTTATGAGACAGTTGCAAACCATAAAGCTTGCCTTCTGGTGAGACTAGGTGCAATAGGACGTGTTGAAAGAAATAAGGAGGGTATTTTATAGAGATACGATGAGATTCAAGGCTTTTGAGCCTTAATGGGATGGTGAGGGGTGGTATTCGATCTTTAGGAGAGGTGCGTTTAAGTGATTAAAATAATGATTATTTTATATTTAATGCCAACCACATTGAGGTGGCCTCAATTTCCATAAATTTGGATAGAAAATAAAATTTTAAGGTCTGACTAGGATCAACTAATACCTCAAACTTCCATTAAATGTTTTAGTTTCTTGGTTTTTTAAATCATTACCTTTTTATCATTAACATGATTCATTGTTCACCTATATTGCAGAAAATATTTTTTTACATTGGAATATTTTTTATTTAATAAAATTTAAATTGACTATACAACAAAATTTAGACATTTTTATTATAAAAATGGAATCCAATTTATCAAATTCAATTCACAAATTAGTAAAAATTGTATAAGAATTTAATCCCCAAAACAAAACAAAAAGCATTTTTTGAAATTGAAAAGTTCACAATTTTTAAATTATTTTATATCCAATAAAAATTTTAAATAAACTCCAATTAACAAAATTTATTTTATTTTTATACAATTTATATAAATATAATTTTTAACAAAATTAAATTATAATTAATCTATGTAAATATTTAATAATAAAATAAACTTTTCAATTAAAATTCAATATTTTTACTCATCATCCAAAAAATGAACCATATTATAAAAATAAATAAAAAATCACCCTAATATTATTATTATATAACTATTTAAAGAACAATGTATATTTTAGAAAATAAAACTCACAAAAGTGTCAAAATAAAGATATAAAATTGATGCACCCTTACAAGGTGACCAAATCCCTTTTATAAAAATATATCTTTTTTTTATTAAAATTGAATTTTTTATTATCTTAATGCTATCGAACATATTGAATGAATTTCAAAAAATTACCAAATATATAACTTATAAATTTTATTATTACCTTTAAAGGATCGTAATTAAAATAATTTACTAATATAAAATATCATTATTCGAATAAAAATAGTTTTTTATAAAAAAATTTCTTTTATCTTCAATGGTATTTTTTTACATTAATAATTAATTATTAATTAGTGATTTAAGTTTATAAACAAAATTACACTTTAATTTCATAATTTAGTTAATCTCATTTGTTACTTCCATTCCAAAATCAACATGATATCACTCATAATTAAAAAGAAATATTTTTATATTCTATTTAAGATCAGTGATCTATGTAATATAATCTATCAAACACAGATTTGTTTAAAAATTATGTGGATGCATTCATCATACTTTCTCAATATGATAATTTTTTAAAAACTGAAAACATAGCATAAAATATTTGTGTGTAACATTATCCCCTTTTTCAATAAATTGTTCCCATGTAATAGAAATTTCAATTAGAAAAATTAAAGGATGATACATGAGTATTGCATTGTGGAAACCCAGAAATTTAAATAGGATTAATAAAACACCACTCAAATAATTGGGGTAGTTTACTGTGAAGGTGCCCAAAAAAATTGGATTTCAAATAGGATAAAATTATTATTAAGAGTAAATCATGATATATAAGGGAAATGAAACAATGATATTATGATACAAGGTGATAGATAACATGGGAATACTAAATTCTACCATTAAAATACCATAAATCTATAATGGGATAAAGAGGCCATCGACTTATCTGTAAAATAATTGAACCAATATTGTTTTTGATTCAATATTCATTTCATAGAATTGAGTATTTACAATACTTACCAATATAATATCCTGAGTAAATATAGATACATCAAACATAAAGGTATATCCATTAATAAATTTCCACAAAAAACTCAAAAAAATATTCAAGTGATGAGCATGATTTTTTTCATGAAGCACTAAAATAAAATTATAATGATATGTAAATCCAGAAAAGAAAAAAATAAATTCACAATTTCTTCATGCTTTATCAAAAACAAAAAATGTAAATAAAATATAGAGTGTTCCTAAAATAAAAAACCATTATATGATAAAAACATACATTAATGTCTAAAATTCCATTGTAATTTACCATGTTAAACATAGATCAATCTATAAATAAAAATATCTTAAATTATTCCAAATTATTCTATACTATGATTGAGAGCCAAAAAAAGATGGATTTGATCACATAGTCATCCATGGGAAATTTTAATATTTATCCCCAAGTAACATCAATCACTCTTAATGTACAATTCCCCAAACATAATATCCCAAATCTCATAATATCCAAGATATGATAACTATTAAAATAAATAAAATTTATCACAATAAATACATAAGAAAATAATATTTTCATCAAAAATATATATCAACATTTATTACTCAAATAAAATCTCATAGTATTTTATTTACCTTAATCAAATAGGGTTCAAAAAATTTGAACATATTTTGAAATAACATTAATTAGTTAATCATGATGTCATTTCCAAATTCAATTCAAAATATGAAACAAAATTTCCAAAAAATTAAATTAACCATTATCTGATAGATATTTTAAATTAAATAACAAAACTTTGTACAAATCAAGACATCACCTAGCCTAGTGGTAGGTGATGCACCCATGATTCCCTTCAGTTGTGGGTTAAATTTCCATGGACTTTACAGATGTGATGGGTTTTCACCCATACTTCATTGCATCATTTCACAAAACTATATCATAATAATAATTATAAAATATGATAAATTTTAAAAACATAAATAAAATAAACCTAAATTTGTTTTATTCTCAATGGTTAAATAACACATTTAATTTTTCACCCCAAAAGTAAATAACTATAATTATCTATAAAATTATAGTCTCTAAAAATACCATAATCACCATAAAATTTCATAACATAAAGCCTAAAATGGGTTTCTATGAAACTAATTTTTGATCATCTAGAGGATTATAAACCCTAGATGATATCCACAACTCTTAAGAAAAACACAAAACAAAACCTCCTAATTAAAAAGGTTTTCAACACCCTACTCTAACTTAAACTATAATAGACTAGATTATAGGCTTCTAGATCTGGAGAAAAAAAGAAAAATCACATTTCAGAAATTGATACAATAAATGTGACCCAACATTTTGGAACAAAACATAGAACATTGAAACAAAATATTGGATCACTTCAATAACGAATAAAATTTTAGTTTTAGAGATTTAGAGAATTAGGAAAATAACATAACAACTTGAGTTCATAAAAATAAGTCATAAATATCAAAATTATCTTCTACTATAATCAACATTAACAGTTTCTCATCAAAATCCACAAAGTGAAATACTTCATGAAATGGTTCATTTATCAAATTTCCTCATGACTGAGGGAAAATAAAAAATAAGGACGGTGATGTAATATTATCAATAAGAGTATAGAAAAGAGTAATCAAACCAATATCAGATGAAATCATTAGATTAAAATAAGTTTATGTGATGATGAACATAACATTGGAAAATTATACAATGTATATCAATGGTCAAAATATTGATTCATGAAATAAAACATGGATGTTCATAAGAAATGATTTATAAAATAATAAATATGTATGTTCCATGATTGCGAAACATGATATATGGAATGGTGGAAATAACATATAACATGACATAAACATGAGTCAAGGATAACATTCAAGACTATATCACATGGTAAAAAATGTTCCATAAAGGAATTAGGTTTACTACATAACCCAACATGATGTCTCATGAGACTAAAACATTCCCAATTCTTTGGTTCTACATCTATTCACACCTATTAAAAATGATAATGTATATTTTTTACACCTAAACATCCAGACAAAATGATTAATCGTAAGGGTTACTCAGGAAATGAAATTGGAATCTTAATATTTTCATAAAGAATAACCAAGAAAATATAACAATTGTATCAAAAAAATTAAATCCCCAGTCGAAATGATCCTAAACCATAAAATAAAATATGTAATGCAGCATCAATAGATATCAACTACAATGATGTTTTATATTTGAAAAAGGATATTGACATAGTTGAAAATATATTAAATGTGATTATTGAATAGTTATTTACAAAATACCTTCTTTCATATTAAGAAACATGTAATTTTAAAATACCATAAAATTATGGAATAAAAAATATTCATTGAATATAAAATACAAAAATTTTAAAGTAAAAATAATACGATTAATGTGTACGGACAATGAAAAAACAGATCATACCTTATAAGTTAAAAAAATTGATTAATTTAGTATTTCTTTTGTAAACAGTCAAAAAGTACCTTGTTTAGAAAAAAAATTAAATATATATATTTTATTAGAAAGTAAAAAATAATTTAAATTGTCTTTAAAAATTATAATATGATATTATAACAATTTTTAATTCATTTGTAGAAAACATGGACATAGAAGGAAAAAATAGAGTTTCAAGGGAAACATTAAAAAGATATTTTTTTAAATAAAGTGCCTTATAAATTCAATCGGTCGTTAATAAAATGAATCAAATATATGTATTCAATATATATCCTTATAAAAGTGTAAATATATCATAATATGTTAAAATTAATATCAAAAATATTGTTGTTATGATATAAATGATAATGTATAAGATTAACTCAATGATTAGAAATTTAGTTAAGAATTCTCTTACCACTTGGTAATAAGTCAAATTATGTGCCTCAAAAAATTAAACATTAAAAACTTAAAAATTTAATTCCATGAATTTAAATGGGATTATGATTTTATATATCAAATGTGTGCATATATAATACACTCATAAAAAAAATATATGAATTAGAAATTTTTCTTATTGAAGTAAAAATTAAGATGACAAACCTTACCTCATATTGCGCATTAGTTTCTTCATACTTAATCGTCACAAATAATGTTTTAAATAATGTTATTAATTATTTAAAAATAGATAATAATGTTTATAATACATTATATTATGTTTTTATAAGATCTTATGACCTTTACATTAATAATATTTCATGATATTCATTATTTTGGGTGGGTTCATTTGATGGATTAATGATCGGTTATTTGGCGTATTATTAGGGATGTTCTTGTGTAATAGGAATAAAAATAAAGTAGTGGAATTAAATAATACTAATTATAATAGAGGATTGTCAATATTTTAATATATAATTTTGTTTTCTAACATGAGGATGATTCATTTGAAAAAATTTGAAGGAAAAATGATTAGTTTAATTTAGCAGTTTTTCTGAATATCATAAACTAGTTTTGTTTTGTTTAATATTATGCCTATATATTTGTAAAATAACATGATATAGTTAATTATATACCGATTAAAATATAATTTAACCAGTAAATTTTTTTTTAAAAAATATATGAATGATTTAATGGAAAAAAATATAAATATTATTCATAGTGATGGTTAATAACCATAAAATGGACAACAGTTTCATTTCATTTAATAAGAAGAGGTAATTAAATATTGGATATATGCTATTATATTATAAAAATAGAACAATATTATATACATGATTTTGTAGTTATCATGAATTTTTTGATTAATTATTTTAGGAGAATGTAGAAGAAGTATTTAAAATAATATAGGGGTTTTGAGAAAATTACCCCTCAAATATGACCCCCTTTAGATTCATTATAGGACAATGGATTTGGTCTTTCTGTGAGACCATATTCACTAAGACATTGGAAGAGTAATTAAGTGAGGATTAATTATATATCTGAGGATAATAAATGCTTTTGAGTTTTAATTTTGTGGTATGGGTGTTATTTAAACTAGAAGGGAGGTGGGTTTAATTGATTAAAATAATGATTATTTTATATCTAAATACAATTGAATTTAGATGGAAATAATTTAAAAAATATTTTCTAGAAAAAAATATTTTATTCTATTTCATCATTTTTAAATATCTCAAAAAATAATAAATGTTTTTAGTTTTATTTATTTATTTTTATTTTTTTGACATTAACATGTTTCAAATGTTACTTAAACCACAACAATTATTTTCTTATCATGGTAACATATTACATCAAAAAAATGAAATTGAACATTCAAAACAATTTTTACATTATGATTCAAAATATGGAATCTATTTTACAAAAATAAATTCATATAATTAGAATAATTAAATTTAAAATTATTCCCAAAGACCCAACCAAAAACATGGGTTTTAATGTGAAATATTCAAACGATTAAATGTTTTTAAAAAATATTTCTATTTTAAATTTATTATAATGACCTCTTTTGTATTTATTCATGTATATATGATATAAATTTACTTTAAAAAATATTTAAAATATAGTTTAACTTGATAAAAAAATTATATGAAATAATTAGTTTTCAATTAAAAGTAATTTTTTTTTCTATTAATCAAAAAAAATTAAATATATCAGTGAAATACCAAACCATCGTCATAATATAATTTTAAGTCCCACAATAACAAAATTTATTTAATTATGTATAATTAAATATATAATTGATTAAATATTATTTTTTACAATTTTTGCTTCATTAAATGGAATAAAAATTTACTTTTATAAAATTATAGTTTTTATGATAAACATTTGATTCATTCTTATATGAATACAATAAAAATTAATGAATGAATTTAAAAAAATTAATGAAAATATAACATGTAAATTTCATTAATATATCTCAGTAATTTTGATTAATTTAATTTATTAATATACAATTCCAAAATATGCACAAAAAATAGATTTTTAATAAAGAAGACTTCTTTTATGGTCAAATGGATTTTATTTTAATTTTTATTTAATTGGTTAAAAATAAATTATTTGTGTAATCATGTGTACACTATATTTTCATAATTTATTTATTATCATTCATTATTTATATTCACATTGCTATGTGATTACTATCAAAAAGAAATTAAATGATTTTTACGCTTGGATTTCAGTATAAGGTAAGCATCCAACCGAGTGTTATTTTAAAATCATTGAATTTCATGCTGCGTAATTTTTCAAATGGGATGTTATTATTTTAAAAAAACTAATTACCATAAAATATTTTGGTGGTACAATTACAATAAGTGGTAGTTCTCATTATTTAATGAATGTGATAACAAGCCATGAATATTTGAGATCTCAGATCATTACACATCGTGAATCACAAACTCGGTATAAATGTCGTTAGATAACCTAAAAATTGATTGGTTTTGATGAAATGTTTTAAAGGGACTAATTTAATGACCAAGGACCAATATTTGTCACTTTTTGACATGTTATGATTCCATTTAATATTGGATACGCCCTTTGGATGTTTATAAATAAAGAGATGAGATGCTACTTCTAAGAGACAATCTAGAGACTAAAGTTTGAAGTGAGATGATGTGTTTTGTCGGGTCCTAACCAGTTCAACATCTCCTTCTTTTTTTCATTTTATTTTTTTGTTTATTCTTCCACTTAATCCATCATCAATAGTTTTTTGGGTAAACCACACATTTTACTAGGGAAATTTTGATGAAGGGGTAAGTTTTCATTAGAATTATTTCATTCATTATATTCATGTCGTTTATTTGCCTTAATTTATTTAGGTAATAAAAATCTATTTATTTTGTTTATTAATGAGCACTGGTTAATAAATCTAAAAGAAAAATTTTAATTACACAACAGCTTAACTTGAATTAATGCATTCCTATTGTCACATTTATTGCACCCAGTTTTAAAAATTGTATGAAGAAATACATTATTTGGAGAAATCCTATATTTCTATAAAAAAATCAATAAGGTATTATTTTTTTGATATGGGTATAACATAATCATTGGATCCAGGTCATATCAACTATGATTATAAACATGTATTATTAAATATATTTAAAATTTAAAATTCACATAAAAACTGAAATTATAAAACTCTGGAATGATTTCAAGACTTTATTTTCGAAACCAAAAATGATTTTGTTCATTCTCTATCCGTCATAAAATATCACTCCAAACCAACATATATTCTATAAATTAATTCATAAAATAAATTTTAAAAAATAATTTCCTTTATAAACCAAATTATTGTAATTTCATTGTCTTTGTAGTTTTGACCTCAGTAAGTTTTTTATTAAATTTTAATTAATTAATTTTAATAGTTTTTGTTTTATAAACATTGTTATCTTATTACAACCATTGGGAAAGCACAATTATCTTTCATCTCATAAACAATAATATTATTTGAATATAAAAATTTAAAATTATAGAGTATTAATCAATGAAAATAATGAGCATTGCGGTGGGAAAATCCATTCATGTTGTAAACAATAAAATTAATCATTCTTTTCAATCACATTTCAATGGTAGTTTAATATCAGACATTTAGTAGTTTTATGGAAATTAATTTTTGAACTGTTGATAAAATAAGTTCAAAGACCATGTAAAAAAATTTTAATACATCATTTATGTTTAAAAATAATATTTTTTAAATAATTTTCAAAAACATTGATTTGGAATACAAATATTCCTAATATAAAAGAATATAAAATATCATTATCACTTAAAAACAACATTCATAATGTTTATTTATTAATTAATGTATGAAATGGATATTGTATTTTTAAAACACATGAATAAATAGAGGGGTAGAAAAGATATCTGGTTCATGAAAATGTTATCATATGATTTCCTCTAAATGTAACATGAACATAAAAAACCATTAAAATAAAGGATATTGTAATATAAATACATTACCTCATTCATATCATTTTAATTTTAATACAAATGAAATAATAACATCAACTGATACTTTAAATATCCTGATGTTAGAGATAATACTGATATTACATTTCAAAATAGTATTATATAAACCTCATAAAAGAACTTATGTGTATATAATAAATGTATGTCATTGAGGGTAAGAAGTAAAGAAGAATAACCCTTTCCAAGATCATACCATTGAATTGAGATTTATTCAGTGGATAAAATATGTATAAAAATGTAAATCCACATAATAAAGGGGGAAATATATAATCAAACAATTTATACAGAAATTTACAAAAAATCATAGAATAACAATGTCAATGAAGAATATGTATAACCCAATTAAATGAAATTGTATGAAGAAACAATTATGAGTTGAAACCACTGAATTATTATCCAATAAGATTAAATAATTCAATTTGGAATATAATATATCATTATGTATGATTTATTTTTGATATAATATATAAAATGGGATGTATATGCAGCATATAATTGAAATTATGATCACACTAACAAAACGTAACTCAATGATGGAAAATATAAGCAAAATTATTTTCCAAGACTCAATAATTTCCATGATTGTACATTAACTCATGTGTAATAGACATATATAAATTATATGATATCATAGGTAATTTTTTTGGTCTTAATAATCTATCCTTAAACAATTTATTTCTTTTAATTTGATAATATGTTTTATTACATTATTAGTAATGTCCACAACAGTTATTTTGATAATGTTCTGTCTGTAATTTCAAATCCTCTTTAGCTTGTTGCCCAAGGTCAAATGGGTCATTATTATATCATATCCAAAATTAAAATAATGAATTATTTATAATTTTGTGATATCATTTTTACTTTTTATACCAAAAATGATATATGGTTATGAATATTGAAATATAGTAAAATAATGATGATAGTATGGCTTATGTATTCTTGAGTAACGTTTCTATTTTCCAAAGATAATTATACAATATACTTAGTATATTTTTGTCATTAAATAATGAAAATTAAATATCTTATATAATATTATTTCAATTAATAAACATACATATATTATCCAACTAATGTGGTGATGACAAATGAATAACAATGCATCATGGTGGTGGTGGTTCACATGTACCCTCGAACGACATTGTCATGTTTTATGCACAAAAATGTAAGAACATTTATTAAATATTATATGTTCAGAAGGATGAATATTTTATTATTATAATATATATTTATATATATTTAGTAAATAATTATATACTGCAGTGAAATGTCATGATGGAAAATGAATTACATCAGCTCGCTTGGTGGTAGTCTACAGTACACACGAAGGATGGATTGTTTCAACATTTGATGAATATTAGAGATGGATATAGGTTATAAAACAGACATAATGATATAATTTTTTAGTATATATTATCATTTAATTATATCTACATTTTTTTAAATATATTAAGGAGTTGGAAGAAGAAGTAAAATGAAAATACATTGTTATTAATAATACCTCTTCTTCGAACTAACTCTTAATGATTGTAGAAAAATAACTCCTACATTGGTATTATATTAAATAAGATGACTCTATGATCTTTAAAGGGTTATTTAGAATATTTTTGACTAGTTATTGGTTGAAAAAATGGTTATTGAGGTGTGATGAAATGATAGCAAGAGATCCTCTTTTATAAGAGAGGGGATTTGAACACTTGGGTGTTTTTAAATATTAAATTAATATAAATTTATATTGATTTCCAAATGGATACATATTTAATTTATTAGAAAATAATAAAATTAAGAGTATAAATAATAACATATAATAATATTTGGATATGTTATAATCAATTTTTTAAAATTATCTTTTTTAACCTCAATTAACCAAGTTGTTAATTATATTGATATTAAAGTGTTTTACTATTTTGGGGTTAATATTTATTCCCTAAAATTTAAAACTACCAAAAAATGGAAAATTTATAATTTGATAAAACCAAAACCATTCACTTAGCCAGATAAAATATATTTTTTAAAATTTTATATCTTTTCATAAATCTCTGTTTAACATAAAATATCACGGAAGCCATTTTTGACCCTATTGATTTAATAGAAATTAAAAACATAAATAAAACTGAGTAATTTGAATATAATAAATTAAAAATTCAATTAAAATTTGTATTTATAAAATTAAATTCTAGATTAAAATAATATTTTAAAATTATATTACATTTACCATTTTTAATATAATTTGATTTGCCTTTTTGTTAATTAAATTATTACTATGTTAGTGTTGCATAAACAATTATTGTAATTATATAAATGAAAAAAACTAAAAATATATTACAATGAAATAAAATTAACATATATATATATATAATAAATATATCACTAATCATATCTCATATCTATCCACATAATAAAATGATTATTTTTCCTAAAATGGAGTTTGACATTTTGGAATTATATTAAATTAAATATTATAATAGAAAAAACTATTATCTAATTAAAAAATTACATATATTCAATATTTTTCAAATTATTTATTAAATATACAAATTACACATTTTTAATGAATTTTTTTGGGTCATATTATAGGCCTTTTAATATTTCTTTTAACTTTAATTACTCGATTTACACATTACCATGGCATGGTAAATTACTACAGTTACAATTTGAACCATCCAAAAAGTTATTGATATTTTTTTCAAAATTCATACTCACTTGTTAGAAATATATAAAACATTGTTAGTATTCAGTTTAATGAAGTTCTAAAATCACTTATAATATAAATATGTATAAACCAATAAAAAATGTTTTTTAGAGAAATGAATTTTTATCAAAAAATGATATTCTACAATAATCATCCATAATTATGATTCAAATTATATCATTAAATTTATATCTAATTAAATGATAATAATTTTTATTTCAGATCGAATTCAATTAATAATGATACTTTTTAATCAAAATAATATCACGTTTCTACAAAAATTCAGAATTTTCACTACTTATTGAATAATCAATAATTTTTAAAGAATAAAAACATTATCAACCCAATGTAATTTTGATATGATTATTTAAAAAATATAATAATTTTTATCAAATAATATTTTAAAGTTTAGAATAATTTAATTATATTTTTTTCTCACAAAATTAAATATTAAGTTTTTTAAGAAAACATTTATTTGAAGAATAAAATTACTTAAATAAAAAAAATGTTAGCTTATTTACTAACTAATAATCAATATATTTTTATTTTGTGTGGAAAAATATATATATATATATCATAATTATTTAATCCTATTCATACCCTCTATGTTTTTGGATTTGTTATAATGGTTAATTATAAATAAAATGTTAATGGTTCATTTAGAATTGTTGTTGTGCATCGTGTACACCATCAAATATATAAATTATTTTAAAATAATAGGATATTTCATATATAAACTATATTTTATTAAAAGAAATTTATTTTTTGAATTCATTATTTCAAAATTTTCAAATTATTCTATTTTGGAATTTTTTTGAAATAAATAATTTTTATTGAATAGTAAAAATATTTTTTTATTAAAACAATTTTTTAGACCCTATTAACAATTATCTACAACATAAAATCATATAAAATAATTCAAATAAGATATAATTTATCATTCTATTAAAAATTTACATTTTTTCTATCTAATCATAATTTAAAAAAACAACATTTATCTTTTTTATCATAAAAAATAGATTCCAATAGAAAAATAATTTTCATATTTTATTTTAATAAAATAATTTATTTTTAATTTTACGATTTCATTTTAGTTTAAATCCTATTATAATTTATTTCCTTCATAATGAAATAAAATATATAAGGAAAATAAAATAAATCTATAATTTAATAGTACACACATATGATAATATTAAAAATATTCATATTCTAAAAATCACTTTTTATGCATTACATGTGATAATAAGAAAATTTATTTTTTCCTAAATTTTTTTTCTATCTTTTAAAATATAGTTTTTATTTTAAATTATTCATTACAAATAATTTAATATTTTCACTTTTATTTTTATTCATAAAAAATGATTTTCTTCGGCAAAGTAATGTTACCATGGTATAAATCAAAAGGATTTAATTGGTTAACCTAACCAGATAAATTTATATCTTGTTAAAAAAAGACTTATAATATAGTGTTTGGGGTTTCTCTTTGGGAAAACACATCCACACTCCAATATTTCCCATTTATAGTATCCATATCATGTGAAACATGTGTCCTATTTTTATTAATAAGAACTATACACAAGAGTACAATTCTCATGACTTAAAATAGTTATTTCCAACAACTATTGAAGATGAATCTAAATTAAAATATCATATAGAAAATTTTCAAATTTTTATTACCATATATTTATATTCCACATAAATAATATTCTTACCACAATATTGTGGCCTAATTCTTTCCATTCCATGGAATCCTCCCAGGGAAACTCGTTGTTCTGAATGTATGTAATAACATCTATCTAATATTGATTCTTAAATATAATTTCTTTTTAAATATATTTTAATATTATAATATTATTTTATAAAAATTAAAATATAAATAATGTTTTTATATTATTTTTATTACAATATAGTACCTTTCCACTTTTCCATTAAGGAAAAAATATTATTAATGCAATTGTGTGGACTACTACCACCACGAAGTAACATATCTCAATTTCTTATATATTATGTATTATTTATGACGTTTTATATAAATATAATTAACAACCTTATTAATAACACTATAATAACATTAATACTATATAATAATTTTACTTTTCTCTATGAAAGCACTTCTATAAACACATACATCCATTAATTATGGAATGCTCATTCTCGGGTCAATCTAACAACCTATAAGATAAAAGGGGAAAAATAATATTATTCATTATTATGAAAAAATAATCACTCATAACATGTCACATTGAAAATTAAATAACGATTTAAATTGAATTCTACAATGTTAACATTAATATTAAAATCATTAATTATGATCCAAAATTTGTAGATTAAAAATCACCAAAACATGATCATCATGGAATTATTCAATACCCATCATAACCAAATAACCCATACAAGGACATTATAAAATTATCAATATTTATGAAGAATAAATATGAGTATCCTATATGATATAGGAATTATACACATTGTGATAAGAATATTGAACAACATGATTATTGTAAATCATTTTCAAAACTATCATTACTACACATGGCTGATATCGAAAGTGGATAAAAAATTCTAATAAAAACATTTTGGAAAATTAAAAATGATTTATATAAAAGATCATATAAGTTAATATTGTTCAAAAAATAGTGATTAAAATAGTAATATTTTTATTTATTATATTCAAGTAATCTTCTAGAATTCAAAAATTAATTCAATGGAATTTTTGTCTTAGATTTATTTTTTTGAGATATAATATTTAGTATACGCCATTATATCATTGATAATTTTGGATTACTACCTATGCATCATCCTTATATTTAGAAATAAATTATTCATTAAATATATAGTTTTCAATATATTTTTCACATGAAAAATCATAGAAAAATAGCCTCTAATACATTAGAAGAATATTATCATGAAATTATAGGATCATAAATTCTCGTACCATTAAAATGGTAATAACCAATTATAATAATATTTATTTATAGAATAAATTAACAATTTCATTTACCATTTCTAAAAAATAATTTTTTTACACCCAAATATATTACATCATTTCTCTTCATAAATAAATTAAATTTCTTCGAGAGCTTGTTTTGCATGAAACACTAATCTTAAAAAAACCATGATATAATATTAACATTTTATTTTAAATAAAATATCTCCAAGCGATTAAATTGGTGGTTATTTATATAATTAAATATATTATGATACTAAATTATTGAAATAATCCGTTACCATTTAATTTGAAATAAATATAAAAACAAATTTAATATACATTAACTATTTTTAAAAAAATAATTAAATATGCACAACAATATTTTATACCATTAAAAAATAATTCTATTTAGATTATAATATATATATATATATATTATTAAATCTAATTTTAAACATTATCCCTATGTATTTTCTAGGTATTATATATGAAAAAAATCCAATTTTACTTAAAAAAGATGTATTTTTATAAAAAGCCATCTTTACAACCTTTTAATGGGAAAATTATTTTATATCTTATTTTTTGATACATTTATAAATTTTTCTTGACAAAATAAACTTCTAATTTAGAATAGGAATATAAAAATTTACTTTTTATGAAATTTTGGTATTTTTGGAAAAGTTTCAAGTTTTGATGAATAGTGATAACATAACACATTTTAATTAAGAACATATTTTTCATATAAATAATTAAAAATGTTAAATTAAAATTTTAATTGGTTTTAATTTATTATTATATAACTATTTTATAATTTTATCCATTTTCGGTCATTTTAATCTATTTATCATTGAATTCCGATATAAATACATTTCAATCTTTTGAATAGTTTCACTTTAAGAACAAGGTTTGTTGTCCCGCCAATGAGATTAATTTTAATTTAATTTTATCCAATGATATGATTTGAATTTTGAAAAATGGATTAAATATATATAATCATATGTTTCAGATATTTTTACGAGATCACCTTATCTTTTGGAAAATATGAATTGTAATTTCAGGATTTTTTTAATAACCATCGTCAAGTGTAAATCAGGTAATTACGGGTACAAATAATATTATAAGTATTATCAAATCATGTTAACACTTGTATTAATTTTATTGGACGAGATATTTTCAACCAAAATCTTCCATGAGATGATTTTATGTCCTCTTGGATCCACATTCATGACTTTAGGGCTTTGATAGAATTTTATTTTAAAGAAAGTCCATTATCACATACTCATGTTTTTAATAGCTATTTCCTTTTTTATATATGAGTATATTAAAAATATTTTAGTCTATAAAAATTTATTTATAATATAAAATTTTAGTATTAATCATGATAATTTTTTTTAATTTTTGATTATGTAAATAATTAAATTAAAGTCTTATACAATGATAATGTTGTAATTGATTAATTAATAGATATTTCAATTAAATATAAATAAAAATACAAAAATATGTATAATTTTATATGATTAATATAATCCACGAATTTATAAAGTAAATACACATATTAGTGATTTATTAAGTGTTTTTCTATAATTATTTTGTGTATTTATAATTTTAGAAAATACAATAATTGAATAGAGTACAAATCTAACATTAATGATATATTAAAATAAATAATATTTTATTAACTGATATAGTATTTATAAAAATGTATTATTAATAATAATTAATATTATAATGTCTAAAATTTCATCCATTTGTCATTTAAGGTTTTTTTTTGGAATCTTATAGTAACTATATTAAACCTTATACTGTGGATATCCAAGTTGTTGCGGTAATAGTTAAATCATTTAAGTATTGGTTAAAGCCAAATGATAAGGGAAATAATGTGAAATAAACATATATAAATATTTTTGGGTGAGAGGATTTTCACCCAAAATCACATTACATTATACATAACTCACATTATTTCAAGTTGTTATTGAAATTTAATTTATATTAATTTAATATTTTGAGAGTTACCAAAAGGGCATTTCACGTCAATTATAAAAGGGCGCCTCCTACCTCAATTAATTCACACCACGTTGAGAAATTTATCTCAAAAAACCTAACTATTTCCCATCAATACATTACTGATTTCATCTAGGAATTTTAATTTAGGAATATATCCAATCAAATAATTCATTTTATGGAAATCAATTGGAGATAACAAAATAAGAGGTAACATTAATCAACAAATTTTTTTTTATTTCTTCCATAAAATAGTTCGTGTTATTATTTCATGTTTATATTAAAAAATTAGTAACCTATATATAATGATATTAATTTATTCTAATATTATTCCAATACTTTCACAAACCTCAATCAAATAGGATACACAATCATCATTCGTGTGTACTACTGACTATACCCTTACCAAACCAGTTCCATTAATTCTTCCATTTACCAATTTTCAAGGTATGAATAATTATTTATTAATAGTTGATATATATGATATATATTATATATAAAATTTATTTAAGTTTCTATAATTCATATATAACAAATATCTACATAATTTACATTTTGTAGGAATATGATAACTTCTTTTTCTGACGTTTGGACTACCATCTCCTCAAAATTATATGACTCATAAAAAATATAAATGGATTGATTTAAGGATAATTTTATTAATAGTATGTGAAAAATATGAAATAAATTTTGAATAAAAATTATAATATCCAACAATTTATCTTAATTAAATTAATATTTAAATAAAAGGGGAACAATGTTCATGCATTTTTACGACCCACCATCTTCATGACCAACATATTTAATTTTATATTTATATTTTTTATAAACTACGATAAATTCATAAATAATTAATATATATGATATTTATTTCATGATTATAATTTTTAGATGATAAAATATTGATATAATTAATAGGATCATAAATATAACAAATCATATCTTGTGGGAAAAATAAAGATGTTAATATCTACAACATAACATTAACATTAAATTGGTAATAAAAATGTAATATAATATCATATGTAAATCATATATAGTATTATTAAAATGTATATGGTTCTGAAATATATGTAATATAAACCTATAGTTAGTATACATGAGGTCTGAATATGTATGAAAAGAGTCCAAGGATGTTGTATAACATTTTTTTCCAACATTTGTTTATACAGGACACATGCCTTATACACTACTTAGTTATTTTTTTTGTTATATATACTAAACAAGAATATGTATTATGATAATTTTTCCAAATATTATTATATAATAATATACATGTAAATTTATTTCTATCATGTGTAATATGATTCTACTGATTATAAAATGGTATTGGGTTATTTCATAATCTCATCGTTATTTGGGATTGTGTTTATTTAAGTCTCCACTAGGGAATATTTCTCTTCTATTATAGTGATTAGTAAAAAAATATATTTCTTTACTATTTTACAATTATTTTTAAAATTTATTGTTAACCCTTTTTACATTTTACAAAATTATTTAAAAATACTAGTAATGTTGTTTTCCAAAATAAGGTACATTTTGTTTTTTCTTATAAATTTAAAAAAGGCTATATTTTTAACATATATATCATGAATAGATGTTCCCATTGTCATGAACCCTGAATTTTTTAAACAATACATTACATGTTTACCAGGTTCTTTTTAGTGAAATATTTTCTTTTATAGATGAACATACTTTTAAATAAAATACTTGAAACTGGTACGGGATTTCATATCAATTTCATTTAATAGAGGCATATTGTAATGTTATTGAGATAGTTTCTTTTATATAGTGTATATACTTCCCTCTAATAATTTTATATCCTGAATCTCATTGTTTTCATGAAATTATAAGTTTTTATTTAATGTTAAGTATTCATGGTAATTATTATTCAAATGTTTCTATGATGAATGATCCACTTTGGAATGTTTAAGGATTATTATCCTTAAAAATGTTTTTAACTAAATTTTAGTAGTATTTTTATTCATCAATGTTTAAAAACAATATAGGTACATATCCCCCAATTGGAAATTATACATTAATCTATATTCTTTATATAATAAAAGTATTTGATTAAGACAATTAATTTTTAATTAAATCGATTACTCAATATAATGAATGCATTAGATTAGAAATGAACGGTGGGTTGTAGACATTACATAGCCCATTAATGAATCATCATGTTATCCTAAAAAAAGAATTTGGTGAGATTAAATGAGTTTCTATATGTAATTTTAAACTGTCTTGTGAAAGGTATGGATGTTATAGGACTTCATGTACCACACCCTAAAATCCAATAATTATGAATTTCATTCATATATATTTTAGTTATTATTATTATTGTTTATTAAATAATATCAATGAAATTATATATGGACACATTTAATTCTTGTATTTTTAATTAAATGTAGTGTGTTTCTTTTAATTACCTAGTCATATCGATTATGCCTTATCTAATTAAATGAATGGAAGGTGTTATCAGTTATTTTACTTGTCAGGTTGATTTATTCTCATTTACTAATTATTACTTTTGATTTACATATAATTATTGAGTATTTGATCCCATCCTTATTTTTTTCCTTTCTTGGGAATGAAATAAATGTTCTAGAAATGATATCTAATGATATCATTGATGGAATATATTTATGCATGAATATGTAATACATAATTTGTAACTAGTTTATTCATTTTTAATATAGGAACCATGTATGTATTAGGTTTATCAAGACTACTAAAATCCTAAATCTATTGGGATACATTTCCTTGTAATCATGTCAATGTAATGGTACTAGACACTGAATATGGGCTTTTAGTTGTGGGATATCTTCACTAGGTGTTAATGTATGTTTATTAGCATATTTGGGAAACAGATTTCGTAAATAATAGATTTGAGAACATAACCCTATAGTATAATTTTTGGATAAGTATAAAAGAAAATCCAAAATATTTAGTTAGATATATATTATGTGGTTTTCCTAACAATACATCCCAGTGTGGATAATAAAACTAGACCTAGTTCAAAAGCATATGTATCTAGTGGAAACAAATCTGAAATGGTTCATTAGGACTGACTCGAGCATAACCAGGTACATGAAAACGAGCCTTACATCACACTTGTTTTGACACACTCAATGGGATATGTATAGGATAATTCAGATTTTCTTTACAAACCATTATGAATGATTTAATTATATGATGAAAATGAATAACTAGGTTTATAAAAAAGGTTTTAACAATGAAAATAAGGTTTCATGATATTATATAGATAATTATAAATTTTTTCACTATGACAGTTGTTACTAACACTTTGATTTATTATTTCAGTCAATGGAAGGAGCCCAAATAAGTCATGTTAACATTTAACATGATTGAAAAGGTGGTGGAAATGACAAACCAACTGTGATGATAAAAAAATATAAATATATCATGTTCATACCAAATTAGTATTCTAGAAATATGATTAACATCATACACATTAACCAACTCTAGAACTCACCAAAGAAGAGGGGGATGGAGTTCTATAAGAGATCTAGCAGTGGAGACCATGGAGAAAAGAAGGATTGATTTCCATCATCCAAGAAATGTGGAAGGAGACACCTAGTAATATGTCTAAATATAATAGTGAAATTATTTATTTGATGGGATACATGAAATAAATAAAAAATGTTTATGAGGAAAAAAGAATATTACAATGGAAAAAATAAAAATCGTCTTATTATTCTAATTGTAGTCTATTTATTTAGATATGGGGAAGCTGTGCATTACCCATGTCAATTCCATCTTCTATAGTATAAATTATATACAATGGAAGGATCTACTTGGAAATAAATGGATAAAATATTTACGTATTTGAGTTGCATTGAAAACATTAGTGTCCCGACACATCCCCCCAGACCCGTGTCATGACATACCCTAATCCCGCTTCCTGAAGGATAGGGGTTGTCGACTTCTATTGAAGGTGTCAAACTACAAGTGGGAGGAATTTTCATGAGTATGTATATGAAAACTCACACCCAACCACATCTGAAAAACTAAAATGGGAAAATTATACATAAACAACTGCTGAGTACAAGAACAACATGAAACAAGTTGGCCAGAATAGAATCCCAACTAAAAGAACTAAGAACTACAAAGTAAAAAGGGACTAGGGTATCCATTTTCTGAAAACCCCACCTAATGGAAAGATTAGTGTAGATATTGGATTCCAGATAAGTACTACATGTTTGCCTGATCCTACTGGGCCTCACCCTCTCTTAGTCCACCAAGTCCTCCATCGAAACATTTGTCATCAACTGAAGACACAACATGTTCAGACGAAGCCCATACCGAGGTGAGTAACACATTACATATTAAGGGACCCGATTAAACTAAGGGGAAATACCATGAAGCAACTAAAAAATAAAAAACACAATGTATGTATAGCTAACACAAGGTATATTCTTTAGTAGGAATGGTTCATCAGTAATATTGATTAACGTTTCTCACTACTGAGGAACTCATCCCTGAATAATCGTAGCTCATCTATCAGGACATTAAGGATCCACATATTTGTTTCTCGTCCTTCAGGCCACTAAATATTCACACGGATGTTACTCATCTGATGGGCCATTAATGATCAACATGACCCCTGCTCGTCTGTCAGGCCACTAAGGATCTACACGGTTGTTTCTCATCTGTCGAGCCACTAAGGATCCACATAGCTACTACTTGATCCATCATTCAGACCTCAACCTCCACAAAGTAAAATATATAATAACACAAATTACTATATTGTCATAAGGGTTCAGATGAAACAGATAGAGTATTGAACGAATGCATATTCTGTATGATATTAGTGTTTTAGGAATCTGGGGCCAGTTGTGATTGGTCCATGTCTGACCCGGTTTGACCAACCCGACTAACCAAGCCTGGGGGACCCACATGACCCGTTTTGTCTTTCTAGCCCATTAGGCCTCACTGGGCCTAGTTCAGGTTGGTTGTGGGTCCAAACCACCAGGTCACCTAGTGAAACAGTTTTATCTGGGCTAGCCAACATTGGCGGGCCTCTCTCTTTTTCTTGCCCGGGACACATAGCAGCCTAGGCGGCTTGACTGTAACTCAACGGCCCATTCTAATAAAATGAACCAACTCATGGAATTAAATGAGCTATTTGGGTGGCCCATTCCAACTGGCCAGACTTGGCCTGCTGGGTCGGTCGGTCTGATACATCCCGGACTCGTTCGGTTGGTCCGGGTGGGGGCGCACGCGGCAGGTCAACCCGGACGACCCCATTGCTCAATGCATATTGAAGATGTGGGATTCTCTTCAACACAGTGACCAAGGGAACCACATTTCCAGCTCAACACCATGATGGATGGGTCACTGTAACACCCCAGGTAAATAATGAATATGAAATTTTCATATTTATCCATATTTGTGAATAAAATATTAATATGACTTTAAAGGGGACGCTATGCTTGATGGCGTACCCAACACGCAACAAAGCGTTTCTTGGGAATCTTACATTGCACTCTAATAATAAAATAATATTAATTCAAATGGTAGTTAACATGTAGCCATTGTATTGGCGGGAATGGATAGAAATAACTAAATTATGATTATATATGTTTTTTAAATTTTTTTACATTTATCCAATAAAAGCTAAAGGCTTAAAATACGGAAAGAATTCAATTTTAGGCGTATATGCCTTAGTTTTCACTAAAGGTTCACTTATCGCCTTTTAATGGAGAACTGTCATTAAATATAGTTTTCTTCACTCTTAAACATTCTTTTGGACCAAATAAAACTCTTATTAAGAATCGGGACATCAAATTTTACATTGTGTAATTTTTTGGTATTTTTCCGATAAAGTTCATTTTTTAATGAATAGTGTAAAATGTTGTATTTTAATTCAAAACCTCTTTTTAATCTAATTTATTTATATGATTATATTATATTTTGAATTAGTTTTAAAGTGAAATTAGAAAATATTTTTACCATTAAATCCAATAGTGGTCGTTGGAATTAATTTCACTTTGAAATCAGACTTAAACTGTGTCAATCTTTTGATACTTATTGTTTTATAAAAACACGCTATTTGCTCTGACAGCGGGAATTAATTATTAAATTAATTAATGTGACTAATATGTTTTGAATTTTGTAAAACGGAATTCATTTTTGAATTCGGAATATCAAATATAGCTCAGGGTTAATTTTTGGGATTTTTCTGAAAAACTTCAATTTTTGATGAATAGTGAAACCACTAAGTGGTACTTATAAAAGCTGCTTTTCCATTTAAATGAAATTTTGCCATCATGTTGTTTTGAATTTCAAAAATCCGACATACATGGTTGTCATTAAGAAGTAAAATGTGGTTCAATGAGATTATAATAATTTTTTGGTGAATAGTAACTTATTAAGTTCTTAATCGCGATTAGAGGTAATTAGTGTAATTTAAGGTAAAAATGATATTATAAGAATGTGAAAACACCATGACTCTTTTCCTACAGCTATTGGGTGAGTCATTTCCGACCAAGAAAAGCCATGGTCCAACTTGGGGACCCCATGGAGACACTTTGGTTGGGAAATGACATAAATAACATTTTATTTAATGTAAAAGTAAAATTGACACAAACATGAAATGTTTTACTAAAACAATTTTTATGTTGGGTTATACAAGTCATATTTTTGATTAGAAATATTCATTGGAAATTTAAAAAGATTTCCTACATCATAGTAGTTTTGTTATAATTTTTAGACATTAAATAAATTAAATTATTTATGACATAATAATGATGCAGCGATGACATCATTATTTGACGATTTAAATAAAATGGAAAGATAATGTAAAATCTATAAACTACACATGTCCAAAACTTATTGGATGAGTGGATTTCGAAGCCTTATCACCTTATCCACGAATTATATCAATTTGGGACCTTTTTAAACCGAAACACATTTTCAAATAAAGTAATATTTCTTTACATTCCAAAAGTGCCCCTCCTCTCCTCTTATAAAAGGCCCCCACCTCTACCTCATTTCACACACTCCTCAAGCCTTTGTCTCGGCCAACCCCTGCCCATTTACTCTCTCCACATCGCTCTACTAATCCTAGAGTATTCCCTTTGGGCAGAATCCTTTCAATGGAAGCCTTTAGGTTCAAATCAAAAGGAGATACACTTTTAAAGGTAATTCATTCTCTCATGTTCATTTGTTTTATTTTTCTTCTCCAACCCCCTAAACTCTTTTTATTTATTTCTTTTGTAAAAACACCAGTATATTCAATATACTAGGATGTTTTTTTAAGATTTATTCGAGCTACACTCTCACACAACTACATCAAATGGTTAAAGAACATACGGTTTCCGTGGATGGCGAAATTCTGCCTCCCGAAACGATGATTGTTCAATACTCATTTAACACCTTCAAAGGTGGCCATTATGATGTCACTATTTTTATATATGATATATAATATGTTTATTTTTTCCTTAAGCTTCTGTTTTTTTCATTTTAGGCATACCTTTATGGTTTCCATTATGGGTAAACGCGATATCTTCATTTAAGGAAGTGTGGACTACCGCCCCCTCAAAGTGATTTGATTCGTTAAATACCATATGTGGGATGTATAAAGGATGGAAATATGATATTATATATGATATTATACTAGAATTATAATATACCTTTATATCATTATTATTACATTCTATAAAAAACGAAATAGAAATGAAAGTAGCGTTCATGCGTACGTACGGCTTACCGTCTCCATGAACGGTGCATTTCATTTCTTATCTCTAAATGATTATGTAATGTTATAAATGAATGCATGTACTGGATATATATGACATATATGATATCTACATAATGAATACAATTATGTATATAATAAACATTTGTCCACACAAACAACGTGTAATTGTAAGAAGTCCACTTTCGACTTAAGAACCAAATATCGGCAAAACAAATATTATTAACTTAAATGATTACATAATGTGTATGACATGGTAATAAGTGGTATAAAAGTAATAATGAACTTGAAAAAGGTTCTTAAGGAATTATAAATTAACTCAAGTTTATTATTCAGGAGATTAAAGAACGATCGAGTCAAGTCGGACCCGAGGTAAGGGATCCTACACCTGTCTTTCTTTTTAAGTACACTGTTTTATGTCATTCCTTTTAAAGCTCATATTTCTTGTTATTGGGATGATATTTTATATTAATCCTACTGTAATTTTTATGTTCATGTGATGAGAGACCCTATTCTCTCTCATCAATCCATTTTGGATGTTTTGAGTGGCGCCGTTTGGCTGCTGAACTTTCGTAAGAGATCTAACCTATCTCTTTCTTTTTAAGTACTCTTCTTTATGTCAATTCTTTTAAGCTCCTCTTTGTAATGTTGGGTTATGTTCTTTTATATTCCTATTTCTATACATTTTATTGTTATGTGATGAGATACCCTATTTGATCTCATCAATCCATATTCGGAAGTTTTATGTGGCGCCGTTAGGCTGCCGAGTTTTTGTAAGGGATTTTTCATCTCACTTTTATTCCTGTGAGATTTATGCTACATTTGACACAAATTCCATTGATTGGTGTATGTACTGACCATTATTATACTCTTTGTGTAATATAATTTCGTTTATGAGTATTTACATCAATGACATATTGTCCTTCTTTCATGGGGTGTATGTTTTGAAAGATACCCATGTCGGTAAGGGGACCTTTCACCCTCCTTTTTTTTAAAAGACTTCTTTTGTTGGGTCTTTTAATTTACATATTGTTAGGTTGGGATATGTTCTCATATATCCTTATTGATGTAAATTTTATGTCCAAGTGATGAGATACACTTTTTATCTCTCATCAACTCATTTTGAGTTGATGCCGTTAGGTTATCAAGGGAACTTTTTAACCCAATTTCGATTTTGTTGGGTTCAACTTGTAGTCATTGAATATGTCATCCATTGAATATGTGTGAATGAAATTTTATTGTTTTACACTTAATATCCACTTATTTTGGGTGTATATATATTTGTCACACATATTTTTGAGATTTATTTGTCCTTAATTTAAGGATACCTTCTTTATAAGGGATTTCATCACATTTGACATTTCTATTGAGGGTTCATTGTTGTTATGCACCAATTCACTCTTATATGGTGTATATACTGTCATTTGAAGTATTATATAATGAATCCATTTATTCTCATGATATTATAAAGTTCTTGCTAAATGTTATTCCTCAATTGTTGTATTCAAGTGTCTCTAATTTTGGTAAAACCCCTTTAACCAAAATATCGTTTTAAATATTTTAATTATTTGTTCTTGTTAATATCCATGTTTTCAAAATGGTTTTAAGGATTTATTTATATGGATATTAATGGTTTAAAATTTTAAGCTTCAAGGTGGTATGGGACACTTTGATTCAAAAATCTCTTTATTAAATGTTTTAAATGGTTTTGGAAATGGTTTCTTTTTGAATGGATTCATTATTTCAATATCCTAAAATGTTATATTGTGATTGAAATGTGGAAATGTTATGTTTCCTTTATTCATGTTTATGTGATAAAATTATGTTATGGTTCTTGGGAATTGTTATGAAGAACGGGTGGTTCTGTGATAAACTAAGGGCAGGTGAGCCCGATATAGCTCTCCAATGCATTGGGTAACGCGAAGGAGTGAAACGTTAAGGTTTCTCCGAAGAGATTTAGGGAATATACTGTGATGGGTATTCCAAACGTAACCAAGAGGGTTACTCCCTACGTAAGAATGTTATGAATGCCTCAAGTTACCTTTATGTCTTATGTTTTCTACGATTTATTCATGATTTGATATGCCTATGTTTTATGGGTAAAGTGTGATTTCATTCTAATGTATATATGAACTCATGTTTCCTTTCCATATTTTTTATAACTCTTACTGAGCTTTTTATGCTCATCCCAAGTTTTTGAAATGTTTTTCACAGGTCAAGGGAAAGGTACATGATGTGATGATAGTGTCAAGGATGTTTCAAGAAAGAATCCGTGTTATAATTTAAATATGATTCCGTTGATGGGAAGAATGAATGCTGTATTTTATGTAACCACTTTGTTTAAATGTGGAATGTAATGCAAGTTTCATGATCTAATTCTCTAAAACTCTAAACCTGAAAAGATCCTCAATGTGTAATCTTGTAATAACTCATGATTAAGTATGGTTTTAAGGCTGGGGCCTTATAGTTGGTATCAAAGGTCGGTTTAGATATCTTTAGAGGTTAGGGTATTCTTTAAGCATAAGTGACATTACCATACTGGTTAGGATTTCAGAAAGAGTCCTAGTTTTAGATAAAGTGAATGAGTAAGTGTATCTTAGTGTTTACCTTCCTCATTAGTACATGATGGTTTTGTTGATATACTCACACTGACATTTCTATTTTTAGTGAATGGATGGTTCTAGCAGGAACCAAAGAGACAACAGGTTTGAAGGAAACTGTGGTGGTTCTCTGATTAAGATACTTGATAAAATGGAGGATTCAATGAGGAAACTCGTGGTTGTTCTAAACCAAATATCAAGGAGTCATGATCAACCACTTCAACCTTGGTGAGTTCTCTAATGCATCATGTACAAGATGGCCAACTCGATGTGTAAATTCAGGTAATAATTATTAAGGTAACCATTAGGGTTTATATGATACTTAATTTTTAGGTAATTATGGGTTACTATATGATATGATGGAAAATGAAAGGAATGAGATAAACTTGAGGTTAAAATATGTTATGATTATTCTTGAAGATTTTATCTCATTTTGGGGAATGTTTTAAGAATTATATAGTTTTGAAAAAAGGACAACACGCAGACCGTGTGACAACCCGTCGCGTCGGACAAAGCTGCGGGAATCGAACCCACAACCAAAGTGTGACTTGTATTTATCGCCTACCAATGGACTACGTGAAGTCCCTGGTTAGTTTGACTGATTCATTCTAGTTATATGATTTTATGAATTAAGAGTATGTTTATTTTGGGTTATTTATGAAAATGATTAACCTATCATGGAGGATATGTGATTAGGTTAATTACTTTTCAAAACGAGACTTTAGGAGCAACTGATATTTTTTGGAGATAAATGTTATGATTTATCTTAGAACACTATGCGACTAAATCCTTCAAATATTTGGGTTTCAATCTTATATTGGTTTTCTTTGAGGAATTTTTATGGACAAATTTGTTTATAGAATGGTCCTCGTTGAACTTTGGGTTTTGATTGACAAATCTTTGAGGTTAAGAATAGGTTTTCTTTTATAAAGGGTTATCCTTTTCTGGATTATTTGATCTTGTACTAACCTTATTGGTTTTGGTTTTGGCTAAAGTCTAATGACAAGGGAAGTATATACTTCTCTTTTGTGGATTAGGTGATTTTCTAAAAGTAGATTATAATACTCTTAATGTGAACAAGTCTTCCTAAATACTCGCCTTCTGGAGAAAATATGAGTTTGATTAAGGAATCTAATAAAAGTTGAATGTCAACATGATAAGTGATTATGTTTCCTAATGAATAAATTACTCAATAAAAAGTAACTTAAAACAAAAATGTTGTCTATTAACTTTTCCTACTGGGGAATCGAATACCGTTTAACCCATCACAAGTTTGTGATTTTCTCATGGTTAACTTTCTCCTAAACATGTTTTCTATCACTCTCCATGAGAACATGAACCTATGATTTCTCCTCCATGTCCATATTTTCATACATTGAATCCTAGTATGGGTTAACTCGGGTGACCTTTGTACTTGTCTTTCTTTATTTTAAAGTGTTTGTTTTACTGACTTTTGTTCCGATGTGGGACTTTCAAGGATGTTTCCAAGCGCAATTTTAAAATTGCGAGGACGCAATTCCCAAAAGGGGGGAAGGATGTAACACCCCAGGTAAATAATGAATATTAAATTTTCATATTTATCCATATTTTTGAATAAAATATTAATATGACTTTAAAGGGGACGCTATGCTCGATGGCATACCAAACACGCAACAACGCGTTTCTTGGGAATCTTACGTTGCACTCTAATAATAAAATAATATTAATTCAAATGGTAGTTAACATGTAGCCGTTGTATTGGCGGGAATGGATATAAATAACTAAATTATGATTATATATGTTTTTTAAATGTTTTTACATTTATCCAATAAAAGCTAAAGGCTTAAAATACGGAAAGAATTCAATTTTAGGCGTATATGCCTTAGTTTTCACTAAAGGTTCACTTATCGCCTTTTAATGGAGAACTGTAATTAAATATAGTTTTGATCACTTATAAAAATTCTTGTGGACCAAATAAAACTCTTATTAAGAATCGGGACATCAAATTTTACTTTGTGTAATTATTTGGTATTTTTCCGATAAAGTTCATTTTTTAATGAATAGTGTAAAATGTTGTATTTTAATTCAAAACCTCTTTTTAATATAATTTATTTATATGATTAGATTATATTTTGAATTAGTTTTAAAGTGAAATTAGAAAATATTTTTACCATTAAATCCAATAGTGGTCATTGGAATTAATTTCACATTGAAATCAGACTTAAACTAGTGTCAATCTTTTGATACTTATTGTTTTATAAAAACACGCTATTTGCTCTGACAGCGGGAATTAATTATTAAATTAATTAATGTGACTAATATGTTTTGAATTTTTTAAAACGGACTTCATTTTTGAATTCGGAATATCAAATATAGGTCAGGGTGAATTTTTGGGATTTTTATGAAAAACATCAATTTTTTTATGAATAGTGAAACCACTAAGTGGTACTTATAAAAGCTGATTTTCCGTTTAAATGAAATTTTGCCATAATTGTGTTTTGAATTTAAAAAATCCGACATAAATGGTTGTCATTAAAAAGTAAAATGTGTTTCAATGAGATTATAATAATTTTTTGGTGAATAGTAACTTATTAAGTTCTTAATCGCGATTAGAGGTAATTAGTGTAATTTAAGGTAAAAATGATATTATAGGAATGTGAAGACACCATGAAACTTGTCCTACACCTATTGGGTGAGTCATGTCCGACCAATACAAGCCATTGGACAACTTGGGGACCCCATGGAGACACTTTGGTTGGGAAATGACATAAATAACATTTTATTTAATGTAAAAGTAAAATTGACACAAACATGATATTTTTTACTAAAACAATTTTTACGTTGGGTTATACAAGTCATATTTTTTATTATAAATGTTCATTGGAAAGATAAAAAGATTTCCTACATCATAGTATTTTTTTTATAATTTTTACATATTAAATAAATTAAATTATTTATGACATAATAATGATGCAGCGATGACATCATTATTTGACGATTTAAATAAAATGGAAAGATAATGTAAAATCTATAAACTACACATGTCCAAAACTTATTGGATGAGTGGATTTCGAAGCCTTATCACCTTATCCACGAATTATATCAATTTGGGACCTTTTGAAACCGAAACACATTTTCAAATATAGTAATATTTCTTTACTTTCCAAAAGTGCCCCTCCTCTCCTCTTATAAAAGGCCCACACCTCTACCTCATTTCACACACTCCTCAAGCCTTTGTCTTGGCCAACCCCTGACCATTTACTCTCTCCACATCCCTCTCCTAATCCTAGAGTATTCCCTTTTGGCAGAATCCTTTCAAAGGAATCCTTTAGGATCAAATCAAAAGGAGTTACACTTTTAAATGTAATTCATTCTCTCATGTTCATTTGTTTGTTTTTGCTTCTCCAACCCCCTAAACTCTTTTTATTTATTTCTTTTGAAACAAAACCAGTATCTTAAATATACTAGGATGTTTTTATAAGATTTATTCGAGCTACAATCTCACACAACTACATCAAATGGTTAAAGAACATACGGTTTCCGTGGATGGCGAAATTCTGCCTCCCGAAACGATGATTGTTCAATACTCATTTAACAACTTCAAAGGTGGCCATTATGATGTCACTATTTTTATATATGATATATAATATGTTTATGTTTTCCTTAAGCTTACGTTTTTTTCATTTTTGGCATACCTTTATGGTTTCCATTATGGGTAAACGCGATATCTTCATTTAAGGAAGTGCGGACTACCGCCCCCTCAAAGTGATTTGATTCGTTAAATACCATATGTGGGATGTATAAAGGATGGAAATATGATATTATATATGATATTATACTGGAATTATAATATACCTTTATATCATTATTATTCCATTCTATAAAAAATGAAATAGAAATGAAAGTAGCGTTCATGCGTACGTACGGCTTACCATCTCCATGAACGGTGCATTTCATTTCTTACCTCTAAATGATTATGTAATGTTATAAATTCATTCATGTACTGGATATATATGACATATATGATATCTACATAATTAATACAATTCTGGATATAATAAACATTTGGCCACACAAACAACGTGTAATTGTAAGAAGTCCACTTTCGACTTAAGAACCAAATATCGGCAAAACAAATATTATTAACTTAAATGATTACATAATGTGTATGACATGGTAATAAGTGGTATAAAAGTAATAATGAACTTGAAAAATTTTCTTAAGGAATTATAAATTAACTCAAGTTTATTATTCAGGAGATTAAAGAACGATCGAATCAAGTCGGACCCGAGGTAAGGGATCCTACACCTGTCTTTCTTTTTAAGTACACTCTTTTATGTCATTCCTTTTAAAGCTCATATTTCTTGTTATTGGGATGATATTTTATATTACTCCTACTGTAATTTTTATGTTCATGTGATGAGAGAACCTATTCTATCTCATCAATCCATTTTGGATGTTTTGAGTGGCGCCGTTAGGCTGTTGAACTTTCGTAAGAGATCTATCCTCTCTCTTTCTTTTTAAGTACTCTCCTTTGTGTCAATTATTTTAAGCTCCTCTTTGTAATGTTGGGGTATGTTCTTTTATATTCCTTTTTCTGTACATTTTATTGTAATGTGATGAGATACCCTATTTGATCTCATCAATCAATATTCGGAAGTTTTATGTGGCGCCGTTAGGCTGCCGAGTTTTCGTAAGGGATTTTTCATCTCACTTTTATTCCCGTGAGATTTATGCTACATTTGCCACAAATTCCATTGAGTGGTGTATGTACTGACCATTATTATAATCTTTGTGTAATATACTTTCTTTTATGAGTATTTACATCAATGACCTATTGTCCTTCTTTCATGGGGTGTATGTTTTGAAAGATACCCAAGTCGGTAAGGGGACCTTTCAATCTTCTTTTTTTTTAAAAGACTTCTTTTGTTGGGTCTTTTAATTTATATATTGTTATGTTATGATATGTTCTCATATATCCTTATTGATGTAAATTTTATGTCCAAGTGATGATATACACTTTTTATCTCTCATCAACTCATTTTGATGTGATGCCGTTAGGCTGTCAAGGGAACTTTTTAACCCAATTTCGATTTCTTTGGGTACAACTTGTAGTCATTGAATATGTCATCTATTGAATATGTGTGAATGACATTTTATTTTTTTACACTTAATATCCACTTATTTTGGGTGTATATATATTTGTCACACATATTTTTGAGATTTATTTGTCCTTAATTTAAGGATACCTTCTTTATAAGGGATTTCATCACATTTGACATTTCTATTGAGGGTTCATTGTTGTTATGCACCAATCACTCTTATATGGTGTATATAATGTCCTTTGGAGTATTATATCATGAATCCATTTATTCTCATGATTTTATAAAGTTCTTTCTAAATGTTATTCCTCAATTGTTGTATTCAAGTGTCTCTAATTTTGGTAAAACCCCTTTAACCAAAATATCGTTTTAAATATTTTAATTATTTGTTCTTGTTAATATCCATGTTTTCAAAATGGTATTAAGGATTTATTTATATGGATATTAATGGTTTAAAATTTTAAGCATCAAGGTGGTATGGGACACTTTGATTCAAAAATCTCTTTATTAAATGTTTTAAATGGTTTTGGAAATGGTTTCTTTTTGAATGGATTCATTATTTCAATATCCTAAAATGTTATATTGTGATTGAAATGTGGAAATGTTATGTTTCCTTTATTCATGTTTATGTGATACGATTATGTTATGGTTCTTGGGAATTGTTATGAATAACGGGTGGTTCTGTGATAAACTAAGGGCGGGTGAGCCCGATATAGCTCTCCAATGCATTGGGTAACGCGAAGGAGTGAAACGTTAAGGTTTCTCCGAAGAGATTTTGCGAATATACTGTGATGGGTATTCCAAACGTAACCAAGAGGGTTACTCCCTACGTAAGAATGTTATGAATGCCTCAAGTTACCTTTATGTCTTATGTTTTCTACGATTTATTCATGATTTGATATGCCTATGTTTTATGGGTAAAGTGTGATTTCATTCTAATGTATATATGAACTCATGTCTCCTTTCCATATTTTTTATAACTCTTACTGAGCTTTTTATGCTCATCCCATGTTTTTGAAATGTTTTTCACATGTCAAGGGAAAGGTCCATGATTTGATGATAGTGTCAAGGATGTGTCAAGAAAGAATCCGGGTTATAATTTAAATATGATTCCGTTGATGGGAAGAATGAATGTTGTCTTTTATGTAACCAGTTTGTTTAAATGTGGAATGTAATGCAAGTTTCATGATCTAATTCTCTAAAACTCTAAACCTGAAAAGATCCTCAATGTGTAATCTTGTAATAACTCAAGAGTAAGTAAGGTTTTAAGGCTGGGGCCTTATAGTCACAACCTCCAGTCATTCTGACACAACGCGCACTGGGAATGCCACTATCACCTGTCATCGGCCCCTTCTAGCAGTCCCTTTGCCATACCGTCGTGGTTGGCCGACCGTGGAAAACCCCACGGGCCATTTCCAACCACTAAGTTCCACCATAGGCACCGGAACATTGTCTCTTCCTTCTACGGGCCACCGTAGTTTCTTTAGGGGTCCATTGTTTCGACCAATAAATGCTTACGGAACCGTAGGGCTTCCACCTCAACTATGATGGTCTCAAACATTCTTTGCCTCCATTAAAAAAATTCCACCAAGAAATCCCATGGTATAGGGGGATGGGCCTTGTTTGTGTCGGCTTGTTCCCTCCCCATTAGAGGTTTGAAGTACGGGAGGCTTGAGATTACAATTTTGTCCACAATAAAATTAGTCTCGAATAACAAACCAAAGAATGAGACCCTCCAGAAATAATGAACATTCTATGGATTAACTTGTTTGTGGAATAATATGTGTTTTTTTTAGAATAAAGAATCGGGAAAACATCAAATTAAAACAAACACATGCCTTTTTGATCTCTGTTTCCATAGAGCTTCTTCCCCGAGGGACCAAGAGGTCGATGACATTCGTCATTCTATGAGGTACGTGTAATTCGATGATGCCTATTGGCCTTCATCATTATTTGTTGGGGAGGAAATAAATTAGAGGTTTATCTAATAATCCTCATAGTTTAATCATCATTCCACAAATGTGTCAAACTATTAAAAAGAAAACATGTTGTGGGGATTTGGTAACAATGGAATGTCGCGTTGTTACGAAGTTTTATTAATAAAGCAACATTTCTGTTATGCTTATTTAAAGCATTGTTACACTGCATGTTAATAATAAATTAATGATCTCCATTAATGCATTTTGTTGCCACCTCATCATTGTTCCACCGCATCTGTGTGTAGTCGCTCGTCGGTGTGAAAATAAATAAAACTACTTTTTATGTTATTTTATTTTATTGCTCAAAACATCCGAAAATTGACTTTTATGTTTTGCCCTTGTCAGTTGAAGTTATGTCCTTTCATGGTGAATCTTAGAATTCTATGTTCAATGGTTCCATAAGAATTTTGATCTGATTACTGACTAAAATTTTTTAAAAACCATCTCACACGTTTACTGAATATACCATAAAAAAGTTCAAAATTCCATCTCGGGCTCATCGGGCCTTAGAATAATTTTTCGTCAAAGCATGTTGTCTTGAAATAATTCCATATATTTAATAAATTACATGGAAATTATATGACATTAAATTCTACCCACCTTAGGTCTTTACATCCCAGATAGCCAAAACAAGGGCCAATCAAACAAATTGGGGTACTGAGGTCGAATCTGAGCCTCTTATTCCCTTGTGATCTACTGAAGGTTCCCATGCTTCCACCAAAAATGAACCAAAGGAATTGAATACCCAAACATGAACCTCTCTTTTTGATCCTCTATCTCCACTAGGATCTTCGTAAATGTCGCCTCATCGTCAATGTCCAGCTCACCCCAGTCGATGATGTGCGATGGATCATGCATGTATCTCCTCATCTATGAAACGTGGAAAATATCATTAACCCAGTGCATCTGGGGGGAAGGGCTGGGTGGTACTCCACCTCTCCAACTCTTCTTGGGATTAAAAAAGGTCTTATGAACCTCAAAGATAGCTTGTCACCCCTTCCAAATATTCACAATCCTCATCGGGGTGAGACCCGAAGGAACACATGGTCACCCACCTCAAACTCAAAGGTTCTATGTATCCTATTGAAATAAGAATTATTCCTGTTATTTTTAGTCCTAATCCACTCCTATATGATCTTAACCTTCTCTTTGGTAACCCATAACAATCTCGGACCCATGAGTTTCGATTCCCCTGGGTTTGTCAAGAAATTAGTTGATCTACACGGTTTCTCATACAAGGCCTCAAACGGTTCCATGCCAACGGTAGAGTGATAGCCATTATACTATGAAGACTCCAACATGTGTAGGTGGTCCTCCCTACAATGACCAAAATAAATGAGGCAAACATGAAGCAAGTCCTCTATGGTCTGTATGGCCTGCTCGGTTTGACTATCCGTCTGGGGTTGAAAATCTGTGCTCAAGCGAACCTGAGTCCTGAATCCCTGCTATAATACCTTCCACAACCGGGATTTAAAGTGTTCATCACAGGCTGAGATGACTGATTAGTCACTGAAATTGGATAATATTTATTGTTAATATCATTATATTAATTGTTCCAAAGTCCATAAACATTCATTTTAGTGCATTACATAAATAGAACTTCATTTCTCATCTAAAATGCAATTCTTATTTAAAATGAAAATTTGGGCCCAATCATTCATTTGTTTGTGTACAACATTATATTAATTTTATGAATTTGAAAATTTGGGATATTATTGATAAATTTTTTTGGAATATTTTATCTTTTAGGTCTAATGGATGAATCCCAAGGGAAAATGGAGAATTTTGCGCCCGAATGCAGAAATTTTCTAGAGAAAGCATAATGGGCCTAAGGCCCATCAATTAAATGTGGGGCTCAAAAAACAAGCCAAATGAAGCTAAAATGTATAGAGTTCAAAGATAAAAATATAAGGATCATTTTATTCAATTGTTTCGGGAGCTAATTCGGATGTTTTCATGATAACAAAGGCGACCTGATGCTGAGATTTAAATGGTGGACCCGACATTAATGCACATAAAGTCGTCCGACCATTGCAACCATAACATCCAAACGGCTGATCCAAATATCCTGAAATTGTTACATAGGATATAGGAGAAATGGATGAATATATTTATATTCTAAAACACCTCAAGATTCGGCCTCTATAAATTAACGATTCGAACGGCAAAATGGTGGACGAATCTGGACAGTTTTCCGGGTAAACTTCAAAACGTCAATTTCCTTTTGATTATTCAACCTTGTTTTGAATCTATTAATTGTTGGGGGTGAATTGATTGGGGGGTGGACCTAAGGCTCCGAATATGACTATATAAGGAGATGTTGGTGAAGGGAATTATCATCTAACATTTTCCTTTGAATCCACGTTTTTATTTCAATTGTAATATCCCGCTTTCGTTTTGTAATGGCATCGTCAATTTCTCTAATGTATGTTTTTCATTCACGTTTATTATTTTAATAAAATGTATTCTTATTAACTTTTTATTTTCCTTTTCTTCACATGTTGATACCGTTGATTCTTAGTGTGAATTTATTCACACCCGCACTTGTGAATTCATCACACAACGGTGGAGTGTTCATTTTGAATAATGTTTTTTTTCTTCTTCAATCCCGCTTCTTTAAGTCAATTACCCACTTCCATTGATAGAATAGAAACAATAGAGGTATAAACATTTATGGGATGATCCTAGAGAGTTTCATGAGTTGGATTGAATGTTATTTTATGTTCTTAAATTCTTAAATTTGTTCTTTATTTTAAGAGTTCCTTTCTTTGATTTATCTTCTTCTTTGTCTTCACCGACTTTAACGATGACACATTTTGAGTGCTAGTACGATCCAATTCATTGGAGTACTCATTTAATTGATCCTCTAATTGAATTGGTGATTAGCCTTGAAATTGTGTATGGATTAAATCATAGAATGATATTGAGGGATTATTTCATTTAATGGATACCTCTTGAACCGATGATCAGAAAATCAAATTAAAAACAAATACATCCAATAAAGCCCAAGAGACAACCTAGGATCAACTCACCTTAATTAGATGTTTTAATTCAAGTAATTTTTTTTAAATTAAATAAATATTTCTTCAAATCAATCAACACAATAGTTGGCCACTTCATATCCAATCCCGCATCTAATCAAAGTGTCTCAAAAATTTTTCTTTGGTCCCAGTAGATTCGATCCCTACTTGTACTTCAACGGCCGCTTTTACCGGTGGGGTAAATTTGGCCGCAACCGAATTTTGGCGTCATTGTCGGGGACCCAAGTATGTTTTCTTAGACACCCACCTTCTATTCTCACCTAACTTCTCTTTTCTCACCTATATTTCTCTTTTCATTTCCCCATTCTGTTTTCGTGTGTCCAAAAAAAAATTTCCAAATCCAAATTTCATTCAACTCCAATGGAGTATCATCAACAATTTCCTTTCATAAACTCGGGCTATAATCAAATAGAAAATCAACAATGGGAATCCTCTAAGATAGAAAATTACTTGGATCAACACTTGAATGATTACCCCACACCCGATAACATGAATAGTCAATGGGATGCTGAAGGATTAAAAGATCAATTTCCATACCTATCAAGAATGATTGAAAAGATAAATAATGAGTAATTCCATGATGTAAAAACATATATCAACCCTAATCCTAAAAAAATTATTGAACAAATGTGTGAACAAATGGATAAAATGAATTCAGAGGATTCATCTTTCATATTAGAATTACAAAGCATTAAGACTATTGAGGAACCCATTCCCACTCAAGATGTTCTTTCCTCATCATTTATAGATGAATCATTTATCCCAAAAACCTCTCATGAATTGAAAAAAAACTATCCTTTGGATATGGGATAACTGAACAAGATCAAGGAAATGTTGAAGGGTATTTAAATCAGGAGGAAATTAATTTTTTGGATTCACAAGGGGAAAATTTGTCATCATTGATTGAGTTTCCTGAATATAACTCCATTAATAAATTTTCAAAAGCACCAATCATTGAACCACTAAGAGAGATCACGAAAATTGAGCCTATATCCATTCTTGACATTCAACTGGATAATATTTAGAAGGAATCACATCTTCAAAATGAACAGATTATTTTTGGATAAGAAACTGACTTTCATTCAAATTGCCAATATTTATTATGAAATTGCAATCGACCAGAACTCAAAATCATTATCCTTCCTTCCCCATACAAGAATTCCATCATAGGTGATAAAAAAGACCTTGCAGTTTTAGTTTATTCATCTAAAGAAGCCAATAATTTTGTAATGTTCATTTATGTAATAGGAAAGAATATAAGTTCAACTCGATCAACCATTTCAGATATTCCTTGGATTTTACCAATCTTTGTAGAAAATAGTATTTTACATGAAAAAAATTTCAAAAAAATAATCAATCTCAATCTTATTGAAGTGAAAAAAGATGGGTTAATTAAAATGTCGAAAGTTGGAATTGGATAAGTTGGGGGGTTCAAGTCAAGCTAACGATGTTAAACAAAAGCGTTGCATGGGAGGCAACCCATTGTTTTCATGTTTTTAATAATTTTGAAGCATTTTATTTTGAATATAATAAATTACCATAGACTGTGGAAATGTTCTTGTTTTATGAGTAAGGATGGGTATGAAAGGGGAGCGCCATATTCATCCCTGTCATGTGGCGTGATCTCTGATTAATACCTTACCCCGAAATCTAAAAATAAGACAACATATCATCAGTTTATTTTGTTTTGATTTTTTTTGTTTTTATAGGTTAAAAAAATAAAAAGACATGTCATAAGTCATAAGGAAAATCCATTCACCACCATCCAAGCCACTGAGACTCAAATGTAGGATTGAATGGAGACTATGGCATGCACTACCATCATCAACCACCAGGTGACTTCATTCCATGATTATCATTTTAAATTTCTTCTTTGAACTCCTCTCCTACGCCATTCTAACTTTTCATTTCCTTAAACACTGGGGACAGTGTTATTCTATGTTGGGGGGTGGTGAAATAAAAAATTATTATTTTTTTCAATAAGAACATGCATGGAAAGAAAAAATTCCATTATCCTTGAACATGATAACACACATTGAAAACTCTGAAATTGGATGTCAAATAAATTTTTCATGCCTTGATTCTGATTTTAATTCAAGTTTAAGTTCATAATCATATTTTTTGGAAAGTGTGGTTGTCCGATGTGATTTTTAAAAGATTACATTTTCATACTCTTAATAAAAATGCCACAATGCACGTCTACTGGATCATGGGTGTAAATTTGGGTTCTTGGGTCCCTTTTATTATATCATAGGGTTCTGGGGTCACTTTTAGTTTAATTTGACTATCTAAAAACAATAACAAAAAAAACAAAAAAAACAATTGAAAAAAAATAATGACCACATAGAGCAATGTTTTGTCCAAATGCGTGGCCTCCGGCACTTGGGGATCGTGACTCCATAGTTGTCTTGCCCAGAGTTAGACTTTATATCTCTATTGTTGAGAATGGAATTGACAATATGTGTGGCGTCTGGCACTTGGGGATCGCGAGTCCATAGTTGTCTTACCCAGAGTTAGTCTTTTCATATCTATTGTGGTTAAAAAAATCATCAAAAAAATCATGAAAAATGGATACACATATTAAGGTTTAATGTGATTCTCACCTAGCGTTTCCATTTTTTCCCCTTGAACAATAAAATGGGCCCCATATCTTTTGTGATGCACAACACTTTCTCATGCTTAATTGAAATTGGATGAAATGTGGTGATTAATTTGAACAAAGGAATGGGGTTGGGCTTGGGATATGCTTATGGACCTATCTTGTTTTAAATGATTTTTATGGGTTCCATAATTTTTGTTGGTATAAGATATTTGGGTGAGCAATGTGTATTAAAATGTTTTTGGAAAAGGGGTTTTGAATTTCATATTTGTAATTTATTTTTCTCGGGACTAGAAAAAATCAAGTTGGGGGGTGTGATTAGTCACTGAAAGTGGCTAATATTGATTGTTAATATCCTTATATTAATTTTTCCAATGTCCATAAACATTTATTTTAGTTCATTACATAAATATAACTTCATTTCTCATCTAAAATGCAATTCTTGTTTAAAATTCAAATTTGGGCTCAATCATTAATTTGTTTGTGAAAAGCATTATATTAATTTTATGAATTTGAAATTTTGGGATATGATTTATCACTTTGTTTGGAACATTTTATCTTTTAGGTCCGATGGATGAATCCCAAGGGAAGATGGATAATTTTGCACCTGAATGCATAAATTTGTTGGAGAAAGCATAATGGGCCTAAGGCCCATCAAACAAATGTGGGGATCACAAAACAATCCCAATGAGGCTCAAATTTATACAGTAGAAAGCTAAAAATATGAGGATCATTATATTCAACTATGGCTGGAGCTAATTCAGAATTTCTCATGATAATAAAGGGATCTGAAATTGAGATTTTAATGGTGGACCTGACATTAATGCACGTAAATATGTCCCACCATTGCGACTATAACATCCAAACGGCTGAGCCAAATGTCCTGAAATTATTACATAGGATATAGGAGACATGTAAGAAGATATTTTTCTTCTACGATACCTCAATATTCGGCCTCCATCAATTAAGGATTCGAACGTCAAAATGGTGGATGAATCTGGATAGTTTTCCGGGTCAACTTCGAAACGTCAATTTCCTGTTGATTATTCACCCTTGTTTTGACTCTATTAATTGTTGGGGGGTGAATTTATTGTGTGGGGTTGACCTATGGCTCATAATATGTTATATAATGATATGGTGGTGAAGGTAATTATCATCTAACATTTTCGATTGAATCCAAGTTTTTCTTTCAATTGTAATTTCCCGCTTTCGTTTTGAAATGGCATCGTCAATTTCTATAATGTAAGTTTTTCATTCATGTTTAGTATATTAATAAAATTTATTCTTATTCATTTTTTATTTTCCTTTTCTTCACACATTGATACCGCTGAATCGTAGTGTGAATTTATTCACACCCGCACTTGTGAATTCATCACACAACGGTGGAGTGTTCATTTTGATTAATGTTTCTTTTCTTCCTCAATCCCACTTCTTTAAGTCAATTACGCGCTTCCATTGATAGAATAACATCAATGGAGGGTTAAAATTTTATGGGTTGATCCTAGGGAGTTGCATGAGTTGGATTTAATGTTATTTTATGTTCTTAAATTCTTAAATTTGTTCTTTATTTTACGAGTTCCTTTCTTTGATTTATCTTCTTCTTTGTCTTCACCGACTTTAACGATGACACATTTTCAGTGCTAGTACGATCCAATTCATCGGAGTTCTCATATAATTGATCCTCAAATTTAAATGGTGATTAGACTTGAAATTTTTTATGGATTAAATCAGAGAATTATATTGAGGGATTATTTTATTTAATGGATACCTCTTGAACCATTGATCAGAATATCAAATGGAAAACAAATACATCCAATAAAGCCCAAGAGACAACCTAGGATCAACTCACCATAATTAGTTATTTTAATTCAAGTAATTTTATTTGTTTTTTTAAATTAAATTAATATTTATTCAAATCAATCAACACCATAGTTGGCCACTTCATAGCCAATCCCACATCTAATCAAAGTGTCTCAAGGTTTCTTCTTCTGTCCCTGTGGATTCGACCCCTACCTGTACTACCACGACGGCATACCTGTAGGGTAAATTTGGGTGCAACCAATGACCATAAAAGGATCCCAATGAAGCCTCACTATTTCCTGGACATAGCAGCATCTCAAGACATCTATCAGTCCCTACTCCCGGATGGGTAGGAAGTGAGCCAACTTGGTGAGTCAGTCAATGATCACCCAGATAGAATCTTGTCCTCTGGATGCTTGTGGTAACTCTTTAATGAAGTCAATCGAGATACCATCCCATTTCAACTCTCGTAACTCAAGTGACAGAGATATTCCTACTAGAACCTAATGCTCATTCTTCACCTACTGACAAGTGAGGCATTGTGAAATGAACATTACCACAACATTCTTCATCCCTGGCCAACAGTACTGATGTCAGAGGTCCTAGTACATCTTCACAACACCAGGATTACAACTAAAGGAATATATAGAACTCCCTCAATAGCTCCTCCTACAGCACCATTGGTACTATGGTTCACCCTATTAAAAGGATGATATTCTCCCCACCTAGAAAAAATCTTTCAAGTGCATGTCCTGAGAATAAGTGATCACGTATGGCCTCGCAGTCAACATACACTAGTTGTTCCTCCATGTCTTGCTATAATAGTGGGGGAGTGATATTCCTAGATTGATGGTAAGATGTTGCAGCATCATCCATGAATGATATCTGCATCCCGAATAGCTGCTTTTTTGCCTCACTAAGCAGTTGTAAACCAGACCTCTTACTGAGTGTGTCTACTACCACATTCCACTCCACAAAAGTATTGACTATCTCAAAGTCATAGTTATGAATGAACTCCAACCATCCCCACTATCTTAGTTTTAGGTCTTTATGGTACATGATATAATTGAGACTCTTATAGTCGTAGAAAACTAAAAATTTTCTCCCATCTAGTAGTGACTCCACATTTCAAGGCAAGGACCGTTGCTGCTTACTCAAGGTTATGGGCCACATAGTTATGATCATACTGGATCAATTTCTGTGATACATATGTGATCACTACTCACTCCTACATCAAAACACAACAATTCTAGTACTTGAGGCATCCCAAACACTATATACCCAACGCCCTCTTATGGTAGTCTCATGAATGGGGCACTAATCAGTCTCCATCTCAGCTCTTGGAAACTTTGTTGGTATATCTTTGTCCATACAAAGGGTTATCCCTTCTATTTCAAGGCTGATAAAGGTGTTTCTACTCTGGACAAGTCTGGAACAAACCTCTGGTAGTAAGTAGCCAATATTATGAAACTTCGCACCTTAGTCATGCTTCTGGGTGGACCCCAAGAAAGAACTACCTCTATCTTCGCCAGATGTACTGAAAATCTAGCCTCTGAGAAGATGTTTCCCAGAAAGTAGACCTCCAGAATTGTGTACTAGCAATTCCAGAGCTTACCATAGTACTGGTTCTCTTGGAGTATATCTTGTACTATCATCCGGGGTGTATCTTGATACTCCTCCGACGCTATGTATACCAAGATGTCATCAATTATGACTACCAAAAAACAATCGAGGTAATGATTAGTGTCCTTGTTCATGAGTCCCATGAACACTGCTAGGGAATTGGTCCTGCCGAAGGGAATCGCCTAAAACTCTTAGTGGCTATACCGGCACCAGAAGGTTGACTTCATTACGTCCTCATCTCGTACATAAAGCCGGTGATAGCCTAATTGGAGGTCGATCATTGAGAACTACCTCACTCCCTTCACCTAGTTAAAGATGTCATCATTCCTCGACACTAGAAACTTGTTCTTCATAGTCACATAGTTCAGGTTCTAGAAGTTCACACATAGCCTCAAGATTTCATCTGCCTTCTTGGAAAACATCATCGGGGCTTACCATGGTGAAATAATAGGTATCAAAAAGCCCTTCTCCTACAAGTCCTCAAGCTTTACCCACAATCCACGAGGATTTGTAGGAGCTATCCAATATTACATTGTGGATATCATCATTGTCCCTGGGAACAGATCAATGAAAAACTTTACCTCACTTTAAGTAGGTTGTCTTGGAACATCCTTAGGAAAATAATCCACGTACTCGCCCACCACTACAGGAATGCTTGTAGTCCACTCTTCGACCGCACTGAGGGTGAGGCTGGCCAACTGATGAGTGATCTGCTTCACCATCCTCCGAGAAAGTTCATCCCATGTAGCAAGGGTTTCCTTCTCTATATGAATGAAAACCTAGTTCCATCTTCATGGACACACCGCACTGTACACCAAAAAAATTCGATCTGATCATGGATCGTGGATAACCTATCCATAACCAAGATGTCATCGAAAGGTCGTGACGTTGTTACTTGGAAATCCTAGATGAAGCTCTCACCTCCTAGAGTAATCTCACACTACCAGCACCAGTGTGTAGTCATAAAACCCCATCTCATGAGATTCTCTAGCCATAAGTATTGAGCCAATGAATCCATATAAATCTTTGAGCTCTAAACGGGAGTCATGGAAAGGAAAAAGTGATAGGAACTTGTGTCTATAAGAATTGCAACTATTGTGGAGAATACACATATCGTACCTCAAATAAACTCTAGAGTGTCATGGTCATAATCCTCTACTGCCTAAATCAGAGATTGCACGTGTCCTCCTACTACCTAAGGTCGAGGTGGAACACCTGGAGTTGGTGGAGTTTGTACCTTGATCTATCTCCCACCGCATATTGTTTGACCTACTCCCCAACCTTGTTTGATGCCCTATGACCCTCCTCATTTAAATTTCTGCCTCTGTCTCAGAAGTCCCTTGACAATCTGTTGGTCTTCTATATGGTGGGTTGGTCAGTCTAGAGCCATGTGTCCCTACCCACCAAACAAGTAGCACACACTGCTCTTCTGTTGTCTCACACAGTCATAGAAGCCTCACGCCACCGATACCAAGTCCTAGGGTCATCCACTATATGATATGGCATGTTTGGTACACTATGAAACTTGTCGTTTACCTTCCATAGATTTCTCAGCTACTTGTCACCCGGTGGTGGCACCCACTGTTGGTGCCTACACGGCGAGGAAGATATCCATATGAAAGGCTCACTCCAGCACCTCGACCTGAGTAGGGATGTTGAGAGACACCATATTTTCCCTAACCTCAAAAGAAAGTCCCTACTCAATGATTTGGGACCTAATATAAGGGTCTATCACCATGTCTATAGAGTAGTAAGAGAGGTCTATAATCCTCATAGAGTACTCAGCCATTGACCAGCGTACCTTTTGACGGTGAAGTTGCTCCTATATGCTTACAGAGAACCAGGTTGTTGGAAAAAACTCTTCCCATAAAAGAAACTAAAAGATAACCCCATTGAGGGTCTCCTCGTAATGAGTCTAAATATTTAGATACTAACACCTCTCTAATAATCCCTAGATAAGGCTCAAGGCTTAGATCTCCATCTAGTCGAGCAGTGTCCCCACTATGAAAAAGACATGTGTCACCACCTCCATCCAATCCTCAGTGACTTGGGGATCTATCTCTGCAATGAACATGGGAGGTATCTATATCTGAAACTCATTCAGGGAATTATGATTTCACCTATCATATTTTGGTAACACCAGTAGTTGATGCAGACCAACAGGTGGTGGTAGAAATGGTTCACCACTAGGTGGGGCCATCATGAGAACTGGTCCCTAAATGGATGCATCGTCACTAGGTGGGTTGTCCTCTTGGACATGTATTAGAATACTAGCTGGCTGTCCTCGTGGATACGTCCTAAAATAGATTGTGATATGTCACAGCCAAAATATTATACCTGCTGAGATGACTCTTAAACAAAATAACATAAAGAGATAATTTTGCAACAATTTTTTTTATGCATCAGGCCGAAAACCAGAATTCATTACCCTGGTGTATATATATGCTAGCTGCTACTACAACACTAGACTCCCAGAATCTGAATGTCAAACTAGAAACCTTTATGAATGTTTTCCCAAAAAAAAACAACATGCACTTGGTCTTTGAGGAAGAACCGACCACATTTTCTACCACTTTGCACAACCCGTCCCCTGGGGCTCGAGTTGTGACCTAACTGAAGCCCACGTCCCAAAGGCCAGGGGTTGGTGACTAGTGATGAAGGTGTCAAACAAAAAGTGGGAGGAATTTTCTTATGTACCTCTATGTTCACACACGCCCAAGCTTGTCCCACAAACTAAAATGGAAAAACAAGTATACTGAAACAAGTGATGAGTACATGTACTACTGGAAACAAGTGGTCCAGTATACAAACCTAACAAAAAGTACAGAAAACATCAAATTAAAAAGGGACTCAGGTAGCCATCCACTGAAAATACCACATGATGGTAATAGTAGTGTAGTTACCAGAAGCCTGAGTAGCATGTCATGTATGCCTGATCCTACTGGGCCCCGCCCGCTACTAGGCCACAATGTCCTTTGTCGAAATATCTGTAGTCTGTACAGGACACAACACATGCAAGAGAAGACCATCCAGGGGTGAGTAACCGAGTACTCAATAGGGGACCCCATTCTACTAAGGAAAAATACCACAAATAAACCACAATGAAATTACATAGAGTAAGGACAGCTCAGACCAAGTATATTCTAGTGTAGGAATGGTTTATCATTTATTGTGATTAACATTTTTTACTACTGAGGGACTCATCCCTGATGAATATTTTTTTGTCTTCCGAGACTATAAGGATCCACACAAATGTTTCTCATTTACCGGATCACTATGTATCCATAAGGCTACTGCTTGGCTACTGCTCGTCTGTCGGGCCACTAACCTTCCACACACTTGTTGGTCATCTACCGGCCCACTAACAATCCACACGGATTATACATGATCTATGGGTCATACCTCGTCCAACACAATGTACCATATAGAATAACTCAAAGGATTATCTTATTGTATGTGTTTTAATGCAATAGACGGTGTGTCAAATAGACGCGCGGTCTGTTTGATATTAGCATTTTATTAATAAGAGGCAGGTTGCATTTGGGCCCGGTCAGACCTAGTTAGACTGACATGGCCTACCCGAGTCGGGGTCCCACATGACATTTCTTTTCTACCTCACCCATTAGGCCTTACTATTCCTAGAATAGATTTTTCATGGTTCTAAATCGTGTGGTCTCCCAGTGACCCTGTTTTATCCAGCCCAGCCCACTTGGGCGGGATGATGTATTTTTCCTACCATGGCCGCATAGTTTACTATGCGGCCCGACATTAACCCCATACTAATTTTCTAAAATGGACCGACACAAGGAACTGACAGGGATGCTCGGGCATCCTGGTCCAACAAGCCCAACTTGGCCCATCCGGGACCGGTTTGGATGGTCCGGGTGGGGGAGTGCATGAATGGTCATCCTGGTCACCCCCTTTGTTCAACATGGCCTAAAAATACATGATGCACTTCCATGCGGTTCCTAGAGCAAACGTTTTTCTAGATCAACACTGTGGTTGATGGTTCGCGGCCTCCTACCATTCCGTTGCGGTGCACACCGGGCACGTTTCTCTCACCTGCCGCTGGCCAATGCTGGAGACCACTTTGCTGCACCGCCATAGGCCACAACCGGTCGCCACTGACAGTTCATTTTACAGGCCATTACAGTTGCTCTGGTGGTCCATTTTTTGAACCATTTGTACCTACAAACCCATAGGGTTACTTCCTCCATTGCGATGGCCTCGAACATTCTATACCACCATTTGAAAAAAATACACCATGATCTCACAAAGAAGAGGGGGTTGGTAATTTTTTGTGTCATCCCACAGCCTTTGTGTTAGTGGTTTAGAGAAGGTGAGTATTAGGATTACAATTCTATCAACAATAAAATTAATCCTAAATAGAAAACCCTAGAACGATATCCTCCCACAAGAATGCATGATTTGAAGACTAACTTATTCATTGGTGATTTCACGTTCGTCAATTAGAATAAAGAATTCAGAAAATTTTAAAATAAACAAACCAAAACCTTATTGATATCTGTTACCATAGTGGTTCATCCTCAAGGGTCCAATATATTGATGGTGTTTTTGCTCTTCGATGTACATTAATGTAGATGATGTTTGTCGACGTTCATTATTCTTCATTGTGGAGGAAATCCATCGTAGGATAATCTAATAATCCTCACTGATTAATCCTTGTTCCACTAATGTGTCAAACTATTAAAAGTAAAACACATCATAGCATTTCTGTTATGTTTTGACATTGCGTTGTTACGTTGTTTAGTTTATCAAATGACGTCACTATTATGGATCATTAATGTGTCATTACACTATCTGTTAACAAGCCATTAATGATCTCCATTAAGGAATATTGTAGCTACACCAATGTTTCACCATGTCGTTGCTCTTCTTTGAGAAAAGAAATAAAATATAATTTTATGTTATATTATAATTTTTCTTGAAATATTAGAAAAATAACTTTTCTATTCAACCCTTACCGACCTATGTTAAGAATTTTCTTGGTGAATTCTTGCATTCTTAATTCAACGGTGCACTCAAAATTTTGATTTGAACACTAATTAAAAATTTAGAAAAATCCACTAGCACGTTATCACAATGTACCTTAAAAAAGTTCAAAATTCTATGTGATGTCCAGGCTAGCATGATCAATTTTATGTTAATCCATCTAATGGATAAAATCTATTTTGATTTTAGGGACATTTGTTTATCTAAAATATTTTGTGAGTATGGGAATAATGTTATTTATGAATAAATAAGATATTTCTTAAATAATATAAAAATATATTAAATACAATATTACAAGGAATAGAGGATAAAATCTATTTTGGAGTCAAATATAATTTTATTGTGGAATTTTGGAGATTCTGGTAATTTATGGGAATGGTTAACATATATTGGAGATTATGTTATCTAGGGAATTATATTGTTGGTATAAGACATTAAGATTTAATAATGATATTTGGAAGACTATATGATCAAATCCTTATGATTCTTTAATTTCAATATTTTTATAGAGAATTTTACGGAATAAAGGTTATTTTGTGAACTATTTATATTGATAATTGGGTATTATTTCAAAAAATTTCAGATTAATAATTTATTCAATCATATAAAGGTTTATTATTTTTGGGAATTATTTTATCTTGTCCTAACCATTTTGGTTTTGGTTAATTTATATATACTTGAGGAGTATATAGTAATAATTTTGTGGATTTTGTTATCTATATAAGCTGATGCAAAATTTTCAGGAATGATATATTAATCTTTAATACACATCATTTGAAGAAAAAGATGCATTTTTAGTATAAATTAATTAAAGTATGATACTCTACTTGTAAAGTATGTATGTTTCCTTATTTTCTTAGTACATGAAATAAATAAATTACTCAAATATAGGAAAATTTTCATCGAAAAGAATGATATCTGTTTCATTTTAATTTTGAGAAATCAATGGTATTTTAACAAAACCAAAATTTAAGGTTTTGAGATAGTTATCAGTATAATTACCATGATCTATATCAATATCTATCATAAGATGATGGTTATATATTTCTTTTATGTCCATGTTTTCTAATTCCACTAATGTTCTCTTATTCAGAAGTCCATTTTTTTGGTAACCTTAAGATTTACCTTAACCACTTATTAAGAGGGTGTTTTATTGCACATGATCCGCGTCCCTATTGGTGAGGACTCATTGAGTTCATCCAAGAGACCCGGGATCAAATCTAGGTGGATGCATATTTCCAGGTACTGTAGCAGTACTATAGCGGCTGTAGCGGTACTGTAGTAGGTACTATAGAGGGAACTGCAGTTGTCACTATTTGACACTGTAGCAGCTAGTACTATTCCCTTTTTTGTGTCGTCGGGCCACCGATTTGGTCCTTGAGTCCTTTAAGGAATTCGGGCCACCCAGGACTTTGGGTCAGTAAGGCCTTTGGGCCACCTCAAGTCCTTTGAGACACCTTAAGTGCAGATGCAAACTAGGAAACCTACAAAGAACAAGCTCTAGAAGGTGGATGAGAAAGCAGCATTCACCATAGTGAAAGATAAACATATTGCAAAAATGAGAGGGTACGACACCTACCATCGGGACAAGCTTTTTCATGCACGGGAAAGCCTAGCTGAATAGCTATGTGAAGGTGGAGAGATAATTTCATGATGATGATGCTGGGGAGGAGTAGTTCAAAGTTGTTAGTCTGGGTTGTATGTAATGTTTGAAGCCTATGGGCAATGAATTCCTATGAGGCCTACAAACCATGTAATACTTACACCTACAGGCCTTGTAAGGTTTCCACCTCAGCCCTTGAAAGGTGGTTTATGAAAAATCAATAATAAATGAAGGCCTTAGGTCCATTAGAGGTGGAGAGGATGTTTTTTTAAACTATTTCCAATGTGGGTATACCAAATAGGAATTTTAAAGTATCATCCTTTTATTTTGTAAGAGAAATTTGAAATTAAGAGGTATGAATTTATTGAATGACAGGATAATGTAACACTGCATTATTTTACGGTGTGTATATTCTTAAATAAATTAAATTTCTTCAATAGATTATGTTACACACTACACTATGGTTAAATGAACCATGATATAATATTAATAATATTATTTAAAATTGGCATATCTCATAGCCATTAAATTGGTTGTTATGAACATGATTAATGAAATTAATATAATATATTATTAAATTTAATGGTTTCTAATTAATTATAAATAAATATAAAAACTATTTTAATATAATGGAAATGATTTTAGAAAAACTATTTAAATGCACAAATTTTGGTGTATATGAATAAAATTAAAAAATCACACTTTTTGGAATATATTATTTAAATAAATATATATATATATTAGATATAATTTTTCACATTTATCCTATTTATTTTTAGAGGTTATATAATAAAAAATAATTTTTACGCATAACAAATATATTTTTATAAAAAAGATAGTATTTCTGCCATTTGATGGAAAACATGATTTAAATATATATTTTTAATCTTTTATAATTTTTTTTTGGAAAAAATAAACATCTTTTTTAAAATATGAATATAAAATTATACTTTTGATGAATTTTTAGTATTTTTTTAATTATTCTCATTTTTTTATTAGTAGTGATAAAATATTTCTTTTTAATTGAAAATGCCATTTTCATTTTAAAAATTTACGGTGCTAAATTATATTTATAATTTGTATTAAAAGTTAATTATATATATTTTTTATCATGTAATATAATATTATTCGTTGGAATCAATTTCAAATCGATTTTAGATATAATAACATTCAATCTTCTGAACATTTTCACTTTAAGAACCTTTTTCTCATTCAATCAATAGGATTAATTTTAAATTAATTTTATGAAATTTTTTGTTTTTATTATTAAAAAAATTGATTCCCTATTTGGAATCAGAAACTCAAAAATTATTAAATTGGTACCTTTTATTTTTTGGACAATATGAACTGTAATATTAGTATTATTTAATTACCACAGATAAGGTAAAATTAGATATTTAATGGTAAAAAAATATTATATATACTATAAAATTACATTAACAATTGTAGAAATTTTATTCCATGAGATATTCTCAGGAAAAAAAATCATACTTAGGGTGATTTTATTTCCTCTCAGAGCAACTTGGATGAATTAATGGCTCTTATAGTATTTTGTTCTAAGGAAAGCCCAAAATAGCATACTAATGTTTTTAATAAGTATTAAATTTTTTATATATAATTAGTTTACATATATCTTAGACTTTAAATAATAAATGGTGAACTAAATTTTTTTCTTCATCATTATAACTAATTTTAAATTTTTTAGGGTTAAAATAAGTAAATTAATGGCTTGTACATTGATGATGTGGTAAATATTCAATTGATCTACATATCGAATAAATACTATTAAAAATATTAAAATAAATATAATTTCTATAATTAGTGTCCTCTATGAATTTTCTAAATTACCTAAACATATTTTTGATCTTTTAAAGGCGTTTTAAGATATATATTGTATTAATATTTTTTACTATTTCATGAAATGAGTAGCGTCAAAATTGAAATTAATGAAATTTACAAATAAATAACTTTTTCTTAAGTGACATAAAAGTAATGAAATTTTCAATATATGAATAATTATTTTTATAATGTTTTTAAATTTGATTTGATGTTCATTTATGGTAGTTTTTTTGAATTTTATAGTAACCTTATTAATCTTTAAATATTGAAAAGCCATGTTTTCACTATATTAGTTAAAGGGTTCCACTAAGGGTCAATGTTAAACAATATGGGTAATATTGTGACCTAAACAAGTTTAATTTTTATTTATTTATTTTATTTACACCCATAATCATAATTTTTATGAAATGGATTACTTTGGGTCGTTTCGAAAATGAAAAGTAATTTAAAGTAATTTAATATATTTAGAGTTTCTAAAAGTGCAGCTAACATCAATTATAAAAGGGAACCTCCTCCATTACATCAATACACCCATGTGGGACATATAGATCGAAAAAAATTCTTATTCTCCCCAAAAAAATCAATTAATTCAGCCAAGAATCTATAATTTGGGATGGAACCGAACCAAAAAAAATACATTATTGGAAAATCGAATATAGGTACCCAAATACGAGGTATCATTCATCAATGAAAGATTTTGACTTATTTATTCCCTAAAACACATGATTTTTTATTTACTATTTATATAATAACATGAGTATCATAAATATAAAAATATTTTTTTCTTTAAAAAACATTGAATTACAATTTCACACACTTCCAACAATTAGGATAGACATTCATCGTTTGTGAGTATGGTGAACTACGACATCATAAACACATGTCATTCACTCTACAATTTACCACATTACAAGGATGGAATAATATTGGATTTATAGATTATATATGATACTTATAGTGTATTTATATTTATTAAATTCTTATATAACCCATTCATTTAAACTTTTCATTTTATGGGAATACGATAACTTAGTTTTTGGACGTGTGGACTAACGCCTCCTCAAAACGATTTGATTCAGTCACAATATACATGGACTGCGGTGAGGAAAATTTTATGAAATATGGGTGAAACATATGAATTAAATGGGATACTTCAATTATTATATGCATCAATGAATTTTCAATCTTTTAATATGGAAAGGAAAACTGAAAAAAAATTCAAGCGTCTGTACGATCTACCATCTCCACGAACAGTGTATTTTAGTTTCTATTTAAATATTTTATAGATTATAATAAAGGAACATATACTGAATATAAAATATATTTATGTTATTTATATAATTATGGAGATTATTCAATCTTTAAATAATTAATAGAAAAAAATATAACAATCTAAAATATAAGCAAAAAACAATGCGGTTAATTCCAGATATGTAACTTGAACATGAAATTGTTTATAAATGGGTAATAAAAAGTCATGATTAATTATTATAGGGTATAATAGAAATGAATTTGGCTCTATGTAAGAGTTATAATATACATATATGTGTTATATAATATTATTTAATGAGTATTATGAGTGTAAAGTTATCTAGAAATATATTTTTTGTCTCACTGATATTTCTATGGGACACATGACTTATACACGACTTGTTTATATTCTGTGCTATATATATTTACTATTAATATATCTTATGAATATTTTTACTAATATTATGGTATTTTAATAGATATTTAATTTGATATCATTCATTTTCTATATTATTCTAATGATTATAATGTGTTAATGGCTTATTTCACCATCACATCTTTATTCCAGATTGTTTTGTGTATGTATCCACCCGGAAATATTTCTCTCACATGTTATTGTTTTAGGAAAATGTTTCTACTATTTTACAATGGTTTTTATGACATTTTTACCACTTTTTTAATTATTAAAATATACTTTAAATGCACTCTTCCTAACATATTCCAAAACAATGTACCTTTTGACTTTTCTTACAAAAGTAAAAGGAATGTATTTTTAAATAATACGTTGTGAACAATATTTCCCAAATCAGGATGCCCTAATGTCTTGAAGTGTCTATTAAATTTTTACTGGTTTATAATATACATATATATATTCTTTTTTATTTTTTCATGATTTTATATAAATTATTATGATGTGGTAAGTTATTTTATCTAAATTTCATTTTATTGAGGAATATTGTAAATTTATGCACCTAGTTTATTTGATATAGTGTATAAACATCCCACTAAACATGATATATCATAAATATGCTTATTTTCACGATGTTACAAGTTACATTTATTTTTATCGCATCATTATATTTATTATTAAAATGTTTCAATGTGCTATGGGAAATATTGGAATGTTTAATGACAACTTTTCTCAAGAATGTTTTTAATGATATTCGAAAAGTATTTTCATTCATCAAAATCAAATCCCATTTATTTTACTTATCCTACTATGGGGAATTACTAATAAATTTTATTCTTTTCCATATATCAATAGTTTATAAGGCACATTAATTATTAATTAAATCGATTACTCAATTTGAGGAGTGCTTTAGATTGATAATGGTGGGTGGGGGTCGAACCTTATATAGCCCATCGATGCATCAGCATGTTATCTTGATATAAATATTTTTGACAAATTAAATAGTTTTATATAGATAATTTTCAACAATATAGTGAAATGTATTTATTGTATAAGTTTTCATGTGCCTCAAACCTAACGTCTAATAATTATGAATTTACATCATATCAATTTCAGTTATTATTATTATAATCCATGAAATTTTTTTCATTAAGATTACATAAGGAGACATTTATTTATTATTTTATTTGTTAAATGGAATCTATTTTAGCTAATTACCATTACATATTGATTATTCATTTTCTAGTTTTATGAATGGAATGTTTCATTAGTAATTTAAATTTCTATACTAATTTATTCTCATTATTTCATTATTTCTTCAACTTTACATACCATTAATGATAATTTGATCTCACACATTTCTTCCATTCTTATGATTTGAAGATGTTTAATAGGAATGATATACAATGATATTATATGTGGAATAATTTTATCATCATATGAAAAAAATTATATTGTTAGTGGAGTATTCATTTGTAATACAAGACTCATATATGTATTTGGTTGACTAATACTACTAAACTAATCAGCCCTTTGGGTTGAATTTCCTCAGAGTCATGAAAATGTGGGGGTATTAGACACCAGCTTTAGGATTTCTCTGGTCATGGTTCTACATTATTCATTCTCCCATTCATATTTATCATTATAATTTATTACCACAAACACGTCTAAATGGTTATTTTCCAAATAAATGATATTATAATATATGAACTCATATATATAAATTCATTGAAGATAAAATTAGTCTGTAATAATATCATGAACACTTGAAGTACTTAAATTTTATTTTCTATAATAGAATATTTCTTTTATCATTTGTATTTTCATTTAAAAATGTTTATATAATGAAATAATTCTAATTAATAATGTTGAATATAAATTTTTAGTTCACATATTTTAAATTATATTAGTGTGAATTTTTTAGTTATTATAAAATAATTGACAGTTAGGTAAGTATTGATAAATTAATATTTCACTGAAATATTATATTTATTTATTATATAAGGAATTAAATTTAAATTATATATATATTAAATAATTTCTTGATAAATTATTCGTTAATGAATAAAATTACAAATTTCTAAATGAATTTATGAATTTTGAAAAGATATCTTTAACAGCATAAGAAATATTTTCAAAAATTAAACGATTTCATCATTTTAAATAATTTAATATCATTAAATGTAAAATATTTTTTTATTTAAGTGAAAATGAATGAAAATTAATATTATAATAAATAAATTTATACCTGAAATTAACGGACATTTATTTCTATATTATTTACCCAAAAATTAATCACAAAAATTCACATTTTCTATAAATGGGTTTTTAAAAGATATTAATAAAATTAGTTTTTCATACGAAAATAAATTTTATACAATAAAAAGATCTCCTATTTGAAATAGTTTTCCCAAATTATGGAACATGATCCATTTTATTTTTTTTGCATTAAAATGATTTTTTTTAAAATTAGGTTCCACAATAAAACTAAAAAAGGTGAATGTTAGAATTTTAGTGTAAATGGCATTAAAACATTTTTAAAACATGTGTATAAATGAATGATTGAGGTATGAAACAACCTATCACAAACCAAAATCCATTATTATATATTTTGGGATCCACATGGAATGTGAAACATGTTATCTCCTAAAATAAAGTGTAAATATTCGAAAAAGTATGATTCTCACCACCCACACCACCCTAAAGAGTCCACTAAAAGAAATTCAATACCCCATAATGATATAGTATTTATTACGATTGAAAATACCGTTAAAATTTCATTTTATTCATTTCAAATGATTTTTTGGTTATCCCTCCATTTTGAGGGAGTCCTCCAAGGGGAATCTCTAGTCCTCAATGTGAGTGCAAATTTTCCCAAACATTGAATCATTTACATGATTAATTTTCAATTATAATTTTTTAATAAGTATAGTATTAAACCATAATTTATTGAATAAATAATTTTATTACATATGGGTGATAACAGTCATCAAATATTACCTTTTCCTTTCTGGAAAACAAAATAGGCATTCCTGTGTTGTGAGAAATACAACCTCTAAGAAGGGAAAAAAATTCACACCAACATCAATTCCGTTATTATAATGATTATATTGATGAATGATGAGGTAATATATAATATAATTATGAATATGGTATTTAAAATTATAGTATAACTTATTTATCTCTCTATCATTGATTATTGATAATGTTAATTATGTGTTGTACTAATTGCCACCTCCATTATGTAACATATCTCATTTTAAATCTTGTTTGATTCGTATTTATTAAAATATATAAAAATGTGTTTCATCACCCAAAAATATCTATAAATATTATTTTGATTACATGATAATGAAATAATTTCAAGATAAACCACACTCAAAATCATAATCATCAATTAATTATGTTATGATCACGTTTCAGTCGATCTAACAACCTATATGAGAAATGCAATAATATATTTTCATGGATGACTATGAAACCATCAATAAAAAAGCAATAATTTATAAAAAAATAAATATTGTTTTGGATTGTATACTACAATGGTAATATAAATATTGATATCATTAATTAAAATACCACAATATAGTAATTAATGATAACAGAAACAATTTTTTTCTAGATTTTCCTATAGGATCACTGACTAAAAAACTCATGGAATGGTATTATTTCATTATTAAATATAAAAAATCACAATTTATAGTATTTTTTATTAAATTTTAATGATAATAACTAGGATAATATTGAATATCATGATCCCCATTTTGAAGTTAGTTCAAACCCATCCACATTACTCACACACTATACAAAAAATAGATAAAAACGAACTAATATAAATATTTATATATTCATTAATTATAAAAAAGGATTATAAAAATTATTTATATAAATAATGTTATAAAATTGTACATTAATATATTTATTTTTTTAAATAGTAAATTCATGTGCCTTTGTGTATTTTATGGATTAATATAGGTGGTCCATTATCTCAAATTTAATTATTTCAGACATATTTCTTATTATAAACCTTTATGTCATTAATAGTGATTGATTAATTCGAATTTAATGTCTCTAAAAAACAAATATAATTCAAGTTGATCAATGACCTAAATTTTTTAATTAATATAAATTGACTTCAATTATTAGATAAAAAATTTGTAACATATTTTTAAAACTCGACTCCCTTCAGTAAGTTATATTGGTTATTCTTAAAATAATTACTTCCAAGATTGTTTTCTCATATCCAAATTAATTATTTCATGTTACATTTACTTTATTAAAAGGTTATATTAAAATACGAATTGTAACATTCAACCTCAATGAATTTCTTCCCCTTAAAATATAAATCATTTTTTGAGAATAATTCATTCCACCTTAATGATTACTTATCCAACTTTTATATTTTTAACATTTTGAAAAAATATATCTGTTATATTTTCATATAATATTATTTATGATATCATGCAACCTTCATATATCTCTTATCCATATTTCAAAATAATGTTTTAATAATATTTTTATGATGTGGGTAATGAAAAAATGTATCTCAAAACATTTTTATTTCCTTTTAAAAAAAATATTTAAACTTCCAATCCAATTTTATTTCGATAAGAATTATTTGAATTTCCTTTTAAATAGATTTTTTTTCAGGATTTATGATCTAATTTTTAAAAACGTTTTGTTTTTTTACGTATCCATATTTAGATAGTAATTTAAAATGTAATTTTTAAAAAAAATTCATTTCACCTCTATGAAATTGTTTTTTATTTTTCATGGATTCATTATTGAAGATTATTTTTAAAACTGAACAATGTAAAATTTTAAAAAAAAAATTAAATTTTTGAAACAAATATAATATAAAATTCTTTATTGATGGTATTTATTTGGGATATATTTTTTATTATAGTTAATTCTTTAAAATTACTGAAAATTTCTGCTTCAAAAATGACAGCTAAATTGCCTATAAGTTGATAAATTTTAGAAAACATTATAATCTTTTCTAAAAAAAATTTATAATCGAAATAAAATTTCCTCTATATATATAAATCTTTTTGAGTATATGTTATATTTCATGAACCTCCCCTCAAATGATATTTGTATATAATATTTTTGATTTATATAGTTGTGGGTATCAACCATTTAAGTACATGAGGTCATAATTGGTAATAATATTTAAAAAACGTGTAAAATAAAATATTTATTTCCTGGGTTTTTTTTATTTTATTAATAATTTCCTTTAGGTGGGATACATATGTATGAATTATGATGAGTGTGATCCATTATAACTATTTAATATATAATTTATGGATTTATATGTGGAGATTATTGTGGGAATTCAGTATTGATACTCATTGTACTGTGGGTATCAATTAAATATGCCTACTCTACTATGTTATTGGATAATGTAGTGATTTATACTCTACTATGTTTATGGGAATAATGTAGTGTTTAATTTCCTAATTTTATATGTGAAATGGGTAATGATTCATTATACTCAATATAATGATTTATAATAGTATGTTTGGTTCTTTTTTTATGGTTCATTTCAATTTCATTCTTTTTCTTCATCCCTATTGTTATTATCCATGGATCATTATTATTATCAAAAGATTACAAAACGTTATTTCATGATACATGTAAACTTATTTTAAATTATATGTCTTATTATAATGGGTCATGGATGAATTTTTTTTCAATATTATTTTAAATAAGATATTTCGACCCACTCATGTTTTCTTATATACTGATGATCAAAACCAAGATGCAATATTGAAGAGTTTTTCAGTTACTAATAATTTGATATCCCCCATTCCATATATTTCCATTCCTTAGGAGATGAAGATGTGTACAAGGTATAATAAATCTATAAATGGATGTAGTATGGTATAATTGTGGATAATTATTGACATTTTTTGTCAAATATATTTTAGAAGTATATTATAATTGATGAAGCTTAACCACTAGTTCAATGGTTTGAATTCATATTTGTGAATATAGTTATTATTCATGTAAAATATTGAATTAATGTTTTTAATTTAACATATTTTTCCTTTGATGTAAAAAATGGATTGTTTAGATAGTTTGAGATTATTTTATTTATGTTTAGTGAATACACTATGGAGAAGTATATGGGATGTGTCTATGTGTAGGATAATAACCTGATTTTTGGGAATATTAGACCTTATGTTTTTTTCATTGGAATAACATCATTATCTACATACTAAAATTGGATAAGGGCTCCATCACATATGTACATATTTATAGTCACCCTAAAAGGTATTTTAGTGTATTAACACAAATATAACCTTGTAAATGACCAATAGGGAAATACAAAAAAATTATATAACACACCATGATGAAATGATTTATTTTATATGTTTTTCTATACAATAGAAATTGAATGATTTAATATTTTAAAGAATTAAAAAAGTAAATATGATTGAACATACAATCTTGTACCCTATATTTATCCCTGAGTTAACTTTTTTGAACTATAATATAATGTTATGGTTTCAATGATTAATGCATTCATATGATGAATTTTTAATGAGATTTTTTTATGATAATTCTATTATGATGTTAAATTCTCATTACACATGTTAGCCCATTTTTCTTGTATTACATTTAGCATATATAAATCATATTAATGATGGGTTTCTTTGGAAATGTAGTAATTATGTCATCATCAAACTAAACAAGATTGTAGTAGGATGGTAGAATCTGTTTCTGATTCTCATATAAAGCCTCCTAAGAAATGAATTATTATACTGACCATGTTGACATCTATAATTTGTAAAATATTGAAATATTTTCAATTAATTAATTGATGTGGAAATTTCGTACCACCATTAGTAGCTCATCAAATCAACCTGTTTTTTAGAAGTTGGTCAATGTGATTGATATGATATTTTCTATTATTTAATAGGAAGAATATGAAAAATTGGATCAAATAATTTTTCATATGGATAGTGATGCTGAAAGTAGTGGAATCTATATAAAAATACTATTGAAATGTATATAATGGAATCTAGGTAATTATTTTATTTCCTAAAAATAATTTATAAAACATATACTTCCAAAAAAATATTTATCAAAAAAGAGATAAAATTTATAGATCTGAATGAAAAAGAGGATAAATCTATTAAAACATATAATGAAAACATCAAAATACTCGAATGGTGTGCCTATAGTTCTTCTACAAACAATATATAGTTATACTACAAATGTTTATAGTATGGTAAAAAAGATTAATTTTTGTCTTATTGTATGTTTCTAAATAGAAATTAGATATCAATAATTTCAATAGTTATGAAGGAATTAGTAATCATATAATTAACATGGAAATGGGATCTGGATACTCTTATAATTTATGAAATAGTAAATGGGAATGGCATATTATAAAAACCAAGACTATAAATCTTATATAGGAGTGAATTTATAATTACCTAAATTCCATATATATATTTATAAGCACCCTTGAAATGGTTTAAAATGAAGAATGATATTTTTCATGTGTGATATACTTGGATGTAGTTCATAAATCTATAAATGGAATAAAAATTGAAATTAACTCCCCATGGGAATAGATGGTCACATCATACACTGTATCAATAATTTAGTGATTCAATTAAATGATGTTTTAGAATTATAAAAATTAATGCACCAATCAAAGGGATAATGTGGAGAATGGGATGTAAAATCTTCCTAATCTAAGTAAACCATTGATATACTATCTTATCACTACTGCTAATGTGGATCCTAATAATTAAAAAAAATTATTCTTATAAATGTTTTGAATGTATTATTACTTTTTGGTTCTAATCACCCTAGTATTTACTAAACCTTTTACATGGGTATTAAATATCTACCTTGATTATTTGAGTATCAAAAAAATTATCATGTCTCATTGTTAAGAAATTAAAAATTCATGTATACAAAAGTGTGCCCTATTAAAAACATATTATTCATACATTATAGGACATTAATTTGATAATTACATTTCACTTAGATAAAAAAACGTATTTGGAATAAGATGAAATTTCACATAAACATATGGTAGTCTATAGGTACAAGGTTGATTATGAACACCCTTATAAAAAATTATATAATATGGGTCTTGGTGTAGATTAAAAATAGAATCTGGTATCAAATGGATGTAGAAAAAAACATTATGACATGAACAAGCCTTTCCCCAAGAAAAGTATATGTTTCGTAACTCTATATGATTGAAATAAATCTATAAATAAAATCACTAGTCACGTCTATATTTTAGATATCCATTGATATTTTCATTAGATGAAGATAATTTAGATTGTGAGGATATAATCTATTTAATTGTTAGAGAGTCTGACACCTTTTGATTATTTAATGTATTATTCTTTTAAAAATTTCATTGTTCAATAGAATGATTAAAATAAAATTTAGGTCATGAAAGATTAGCTGAACATTATTTATAAATTATAAAATAAAGAAAACCTCTAGTAATAAAAATTAATTTAATATATTAACATTTATTATGTTTTTAGGAGAAATAGAAAATATGATATTATATAAAAAAGATGATCGATATTTCACTATTAATAATTTCACATGTTAATAAAATAAATAACCCACTTTTAAATGGTAAAAATTGTAATATATGTTAGTGAAATATATTAAATTATAAATGTATAAATATTAATATTAAAATTGGAATATAATACAATTAATAACACCAAATGTTAAAATATTATCCTTTTTAATAAAATAGTTTTCATTATATTTTCTACATTAATTTTTACAATTAAAATAACATTTTTAGAATTTCAAATAGATAAATAGATCATCATTATTAAATTTTCAATGTAAAAACTATCTCGTTTTGAATTTAATATATTTAATTTAAATAAATTTTTTTAGTTGAGTAGTGAATTTTTTTTACTGTAATCATTTTTATTAGGGTTGTATAAACTAGTCTATTATAAAAACAATTAAAAATTTTGTAATGATAAAATATTTATTAATCTGAATATTTTCCGAATTAGTGATATGAATTATAAAAATTGATTTTTGATAATTTAAGTAATATTTACTAATAAAGAGACTATTTGATATTGTCTTTTAAATAATTATTATTTCTTATAATTTTTTTTTTCATATAGTGATAATAAGATCAGATTTTCTAACAAAAAAATTATATTATCCAAATCATGTACGTTGAAATTTTTTAACATATACCAAACTTTTATCATTAGAAAAAATAATTTTCTAATAATAGGTTTTTTTATGTTGTTTAATGTATTTATTTTGAAATACGTATATTTTTCATATAAAATTTATTTAAGGTTATGAATCATTATCTCAAAATTATGTAATTATGTAAATTTTATTTTTTAGAATTAATGAAATTTTCATTGTTTAAAATTAGTTACTAGGGAATAACTAGAAAAGGTAAATGTGAATATTCAAAGAATAAAAGACATAAATTTTTAATAGAAATCATTGTAAATGAATGAATAAGATATTATAGATCGTATATCATAAAATACTCCATTTTATTCAATTTATGGAAAAACATGACATGTGACACATGTTCCCTTTTTATATTATGTTTAAATATTTAATAAATTCTATCCCACCACTTATTAAAGAGGCATATCACAGACCCTTCATGACCAATCCATTAATACAGTTTCCACGTGGAATTAATCTATTTAATATTCCCTATGAGTAAATATATACTTAATTTTTATTTTTTTTCATATGAAGTTATCTTAATCATTCCATTTCTAATTATTCCACTATGGGAAAAGTAATTTCATTGTAGTAAGTTTACATTTTTCATAATCTATTTGTGTTTCATTCATAATTTTAAATTATAATTTTTTAATTTACAATATATTGAAATTAGTATCATTTTTATAATTAATTTTTTAATTATATTGGAAGAATTATAAACCAACATTCTCATTTTTTATTATGAAAAGGAATCTATCATCGTGAATTTTACGAGATACCATTTCCATGAAGAGATGAATTGTTTTTTTCACCACAACTACTCTTCATAGATTATAAGGGAATAATTTATTAATAAACTATGATATATATAATATAATTATTATTAACAATTTTGATATAATAATCCACCAAATTTATAAAATGTTATACAATCAATAAAAACTTTAACAGGGAATTGTGCGGACTATATCCTCCATTAAGTAATTCATTCCCTTTTCAAGTAGTTTGTTATTATTTATTAATATAATTAGAAAAATTAATTAATTTAATTTATAATTCTAAATTATATCAAAAAAAATTTTAAAAAATGACTATTTAATAACATAACAACATTGCTAATCATAATAGTCAAATAATTATGGTATTCCCCTGTTTGGGTCAGTCTTGTTACCAATATTAAAAATGTTATAAAATTATATAATGGATGATTATGAGAACTTAATTACAAGTGGAATATTATATAAATAAGTAAATAATTATTTAGCTGTGGTTATATAATTATAAAATTAATTTTAATATAATTAATTAAGATACCATTTTATATTTGTTGAAGATCCCAAAAAAATTGTAATCCATATTTTCATTTACCTGAACATCATCTAAAAAACAATGTAAATAAAATTTTATTTTTATTAAAAATAATCAAACAAAAATTAAAATACATTGAATGATTTTATAATGATTGAATTTATTTTACCAATAATGAGAAACATTATAATTATGAATATTATTCATAACAATAATGATTAGTAAAAACTTATATTGAATATATATTAAAAAAACAAATACACAAATAGATTGTAATTATATATAAAAATTAAATGACTATAGATATGAATAATGTTATAAAATAGGTGATTATGATTTCAATTTTTGAAATATAGGAAGTTAATATATATTATAAGGATTAACTATTTATGTTAAGGTGTTTATTTATCCCAAATTTATTTTCAGGACACTAATTATTATTATACAACAATAGAACCTATATATTATTTAATTACTAAATTATTTTGGCTTTTGGTAAAATTAATTTTATTCATTTTTTAATAGCTATATCGAGTACTTTATTTAAATTTCACTATATTAAAAATATTATTGATTTATGGGTTTTTGTTAACTCAACTCCAATCAATGAGTTATAATTATTCCTTATTATCTTCTTTATACAATGATCATTTTATTCCAACCTAATATTCTCTTACATGGTATGTTATCTTTCTCTATTGATAAAAATACACTTTTCATTCATTTATTCTTTCTCGATGAATTTAATACCAATAATAACAATATCATTATTGAGAAACATTCATATAAATTTTACTGATTTGTTCTTTCCCATATCAATATTTTTGTTTTAAACAGATTTTACCCTTAATATTGGAAATATAATTATATTTTTCTCTTGAGAACTTCATATTTTTCTTATATACTTTTTATAATCATTTTTATTTACATTATTATGAAATTTTTCTTTATTAATGTTACTTTCAAACATTCTTTTACTTCCTTTCAAAATGAAATCTATTATCTTCCAATAAACATTTATTTTTTATCCGTTATATCATTTAAAGGATCCATTATTGAAGTAATTTTTCAAAATTATGTGTCTCCCAATTAATTTTATACACCATTTTATAACCATTATTTCTATTCCAAGGAACTATTATTAAATATTATTTTTTAATGTTACACTTTCAAAAAATATTTTTCTTTCACATTTTTTAAGCTTTTATTTTTTTTAAGGATCCATTATGGATGATTATTTTTAGAAGTACATATTTAAAAAAATCACATCACATTTTTGAATCAATTATGTCATTTCAAGGATTAATTATTTAAAATTCATTATGTATATTGTGTTTACATTACATTATTTTTAATTTATCAAAATTTTAAATTTATGAAATGAATTTTTGGGAGACTATAAAATCATATTATAGGGAAATGATAATAAATATTTAAAAAATAGCTTTTTATTTTAGTACCAATTATTCATCATCTATAAATAATTTTTTTTAATAATTATTTATCATTATCCCAATAAAAAAATTCTTATGAAATAATATTATTAGGTGATTGGGTTTAATATATAAAACATTTACATTAACTAGTAAAATATTGGTTGTACCCTAGAAAAATGTTATGACACCTTTTTTTACATAGGATTTTAAATTAATGATTGTTTATAAGTGGAATACAAATTTATAAATGAAATTTTTTGGGTCCTAAATCATATTCCAATTCATATATTAAAAATTGAAAATCATTTTATAGTTATTTTAATTCGGTATTTATGCTCTCTCCACTATAGGAATTAAGAATTTATTAATAATCCACTAGGTTATGTGAGTCATGTTGGGATCCCTTTTCCACTAAACATCTATGAATTAGGTTGTCAGGATAGCTCCACTGTGTTATGAAAAATAGGTAGTGATTTTTTATCACTTTTTTATAATCTCTACAAATAAATTAATTCCATTGAATACTTATTTTCTTCATTTACATGAAAGTACATATGTTAATTCCTATATTTATACAACATATAACTTGATTATTGTCCAACATTTCCACAACATTATTGCATGGTATATTATTATTATTTTGAGATTAAATATCATTTTTCACATAGCTTATAAATAAATCTAATTGTTTAGTTTTAATTTTAATAGTATATTTCTCCCTTCTCTAGTGTTCCCGAATTCATTAGATATAACCCTTGATCCAATTTGGTGAGCTTTTCCATTACAAAACATTTGATTTCACACTTTTCTTCGGTTTCCATTCCTTTCATTATCAAAATAATTATGAAAATTAATAATTCCAAAAGTGTTTTATAAATGGTTAATCTATCGGAAAATGTTCCAATGTAATGTAATATATGTTACACACATAGATAATTATAAAGGACATTCTGCATTTAGATCCCCAGTTTGTGTGACTATTTATGAATTGAATGATTATTCATGTAAAATTGTGAAATAAGTGGGTTTATTTATCTTGGGTCAACTAATCCAAATTATTGTATTGTTTCACATTCACAAAATTCATGTGTTTTTAAGAGACATGTTTTATTCTATATTTAAATGTATTTTGATTCAAATGATATAAAAATTGATAGATTTATTTTTCAACATTTTAAAATCAATGGAATAATTTGGATTTTATGGACCATATTTCATTTATATGGTGAATTAACTAAAATATTTTGATCAATTATAAGGAATGTAATTAATTATATGATGTTGGTGTGTGTATTTCCTGGTGAAAAACATATATTCTTTATATTCTACATTTCCATTATCATAAGGACTTCATGTCTCAATTTTCACCCATTGATCCATATTTCATATTTTACAACATCTCATCCCATGTATAATGTTTTTACTACATGTTTAACATTTTTGATCATTATACTTCCATTATTCATGGTATTCTATTATTCATTATAAATTATATACATTAATTATTTTTTTATATAAATGTTTTTAATATTAATATTATATTTTCATCTCAACTAATGTTTGAAGGGATAAAATTTTCATCCAACACCTATTACTTATTCGAGTGTATATAATAGGAAAATTATTTCATTTTTCAAAATATTCATTATATTTATTGACATATAAAATTATCTTCATATTAGATATTTCATGGGATTTCCATTCAAATGATATAAATTTTGTAAGGGTTTTTTATCAATATAATTTGCTTTCATTGTGCTAAAAGATATATTATGTATTTTTAATGATTTATGATTCATTTATTCCACTATTTATATATTATAAATTTTGTTACACATTTTTTACATTGTGAAATTATTGATACCACTATAAAACCACTACTCAATGTATATATAATATAATAGATTCATAAATTTTATGTTATTTCATTGATTTATTTGGGGAAATGTTAAAAATAAAAATAACTATAAGTCAAATATAGATGTATATTTATTTATAAAGAATCATGGTTCTATATTTTATATTTTATTATATCATTTTTATGATTAATGAATGAGACATAATTAGTGCCATTTGGGGCCCAGAATAACCCCTCAATGAATTGATAGGTATCATGAGAGAATCATACTTTGGTATTTTTGTGTATTTGTTCCCTAAAATCATATTTCCAAGACACATTGACCTAAATATATTTTCATGATGTCTATGATAATTATTATCCATATATTTTTTCCTGGTGGTAAAGTTATGATCTCAAAGAACATGATTCCATGGTTTATGGTATAGAATCAGTTGTGTGGCATTCTGCATAACATCACAAGGGAAAATTTTAGTTTTTATCCCTGGGACCTATTAATATCAATTAATATCCATAGATATATTGTGAATTTAGTTTCATTATTTTATAGTAATATTTTGTATTATGTATTCCTACTATATTATTTATTTTCATTTATACTAACATGTGACATTCAATTATTATAACACATTTCTACTCTTAATATGAATTCTAGCTCACCCCTTATTATGTTTTCATTTCCATAAGTTATGTATAAATTTATTACACAAGACCTGTCTAGAAGAATAGGATTTCAAAATAATTTTTGGGGTATTTTTATGACGTATAATAGATTAATGTAGTTGTTAAATAGTATGGACAATGATAATTGGATGAGAATATTGTGGTACTTATTAGTATTTTTTTATCCATATTCCTTATATAAAAATATATTTTATATGTTTGTGATAAAATTTGGTTTAAAAATCATGAAATTTTGGTATGGTTATACCCAGGAATTCACAGTTGGAATTAGAGAAGCATATAGATAATTTTTGATGCTATGATATTATAACTCTATGATAATGCAATTGTGGTAGATAATATTGTGGGATAGTATGTTTACATATGATTATAATTTCAATGATAAAAATAACCCTTTTGTTTTTAATATTTTATAAATTATATCTTTTGGGATTGGATTAATTATTGATAGTATTAGGATGATGGAACACCAGTTAAAACATGAGGAATATTTCAATGAAACAATTCAATATATAAGATGACATCCCAATATTTAGGGAAAGTAGATATTTTGTGGTTATTATAGAAATTATATCCCTATCATGATACATAAAGGTGGATTTTGTAGTTGTTATGATGTGAATATGGTTAATCCACCTAAAAAAGAAGGTTGAGTATTATCTTGAAAATCACTCATTGAATAACGAGTGTAGCTAGGAATTCACAACTCATTTGTCACAATCGGGGGATATGATTAGGGTAATCACATTATATTTAAGAACCATCATTTAAAATTTAAATATAAAATTTAGAGACCCTAAGAAGATGATTGGAATGGATATCATATATTAAAATAATGATATTGATAATTTATGGTATATATTAATTGATTTTTGATTTGATCGCTAATGGTAAGTTTAATTTTAGATGAGTAGATTTAAATATTTTTTTATAAGAATAATGATCATGGTTATTTTGGAATATTTAATTTTATGATTAGTTAAATAAAATAACTAATCCAAATGTGACTTAAAAAGAATAAATAGTGAAATAGATTTAATATAAAATTGAATATAAGCTATCATGGAGTTGTTATAGAGTATGACTATATGAGGTAAAAGTTTTCATAATTCTATTATGTTTATAATTTTTGTTCAATAATTTTAATTAATCTTTTCAGTAATGTTGGTATCCTTGGAAAATTAAATTAACGATGGGATGCATGGGAAATGGTGAGACTATCTTAATTATAAACCTGGTAGGATAAGAGTTAGAGTTTGATATTTTTTTATTATTCCAATTCAATATTATTGGTTTATGATTGAGAAAAATAATAATAGCTGATATAAAAAGACAAAAATTATGAAAATTATGGAGCTTCATTAAAACCAAGCTGAAATAAATTATAAATTAATGATGATCCAATTTTCCTTAAGTCAAAAATATGTGAAAATGTTTTTTATTTCAAGGAAAATTTAATCAATTAGTTAACAAGATTAATCAAAAATATGTGTCTCTTAGTCATTCCTATGCTAATAGGGTAGAATGAATATTTAATTAATATCTTATTTTTGGCTTTTATAATTAATACTTGTAAAAAATTATTGTGAAATATAAATATAATTTTTAGAATGCAATTTATTTAAGTGGGAAAAATATAACACAATGATATTTTATGTTATATTTTCTAATAATTCATATTTTGTTCAATATATTTCTTATCATGTATGACAATATATATCATTAATACATCTTATTTTATTATTTTTTAAAAAATTGGAATAATAATATCCCAAAATATCACGAGGTCTTATGTCATTATAGAATTAGGTAAAAATAATAATAACAAGAAACCTGGATAGTTGAAAAACATTTTAAAACTCAAAATCATTCCCCTAAATTCCATCAATATTCTAAAAATTCACAGGATATCCTTGGAATATATACAAGAAATGGTTGATCTATAAATCCCTCTAATGGAATAATAAAATCATATCATAATATTATGAAATATGAGTGGGTAAATTTGAATAATATAATAGTGATAATAATAATAATGAATATCAAATCATGGTATAAGATGATAATATCAAGGAATCAATGGGATGTGAAAACAAAAAAACATTAAATAATATCCATATTTCATGTAAAACCATTTAGATAATATAAAAATGTGTCTTTAGGATAACCATTGAAGAACCATTTATAGTATCTAATGAAATAATAACATTACACAATTCATTGTTGGGCTACAAAATTTCAAGACCACTCATCACATTCATATTGGGTACATTAATCTTTATTCCTCATAGATCATTAAAATTAAGAAAATATTTAATAACATATAATACAAATATGATGGATATTGGTAAGATACATAGATGTACACAATAAATTAATCATAGTTACAAATAGGTGAATACCCTTTTGATGAAGTGGATATTTCTATTCATAAGAAAACCTTTTGTAAAGTAAAATCCTAGGATTATTTTGTGACATCCTACGTAAATAAATAATATGACATTTTAATATTTATTAATATTTTTAAATTGAATATCAATTTTACTTTAAATGCGATGCTTTGTTTAATGGCGTACCTGACACAGAACAATGGGTTTCACCGAAGTCATATGTTGCACACAATGCTGAGTCATACTGAAAAATTAATAATAATATATTATTATTATTTTAAATGGTGGATAATGCCTAGTCATTTTATTGGTGGGAATGAATAGAACTAACCATATTATGATTAGACATGTTTTTTAAATGTTTTTACATTTGTCTCATTAAATTTAGAGGCTCTAAATGTGATTAAAACAAATTTTAATCATAAATACTCTAATATTATTTAAAAGGTCGATTTACCACCTTTAGATGGTGAACCCTTTTAAAATATAGTTTTGGATGAAATTCGGGTATTTTTTAGATAATGTTCATTTTTTAATGAATATTGAAAAGTACTGCATATTATTTCACAACTACCTTTCAATATAATTTATTTTAGTGGTTAGATTAACATTTTGAATTGTTTTAAACTATAATTAGATTATTTTTTTACCATTTAATCCAAATTTGGTCATTATAATTAATTTAACTTTGAAATTGGACATAAACAAGTGTCAATATTTTTATAGTTATTATTTCTTAAAAAGACGCTTCTAGTTTTGAAAATGAGAATTAATTTTAAATTAATTTATGAAATATCTATGTATTGAATTTGGAAAAACGGACTACTTATTTGGAATCAGAAGGTCCAAATTGTGCAAATAGATATCTTTTATTTTTAGACATTATGAATAGTAGCTTCAGTAAATATTTTATTTACCATGGTTAAAGGGTAAATATACTAAATAAAGGCAAAACATAATATAATAATAATATTAAATTACCCTAACATGTGTCATAACCATATAGGGTAATACATTTACAACAATGAGTATTCTTGGGTCAATTTTGGGACCCCATAGAGCCACGTGTATGTGAAAATGACACTTTATAAAAATTAATCTAAAGTTAGGGAAAATGTAACATAACCATATATCTTTTAGTAAAATAATTATTTAGTGTTATATAAGTTATATTTTCATCTATAAATATTTATTATAAGGCTGAAAATATTTCCTAAATCATGATAGTTTTTCTATATTCTTTAGACATAAAATAAATAAATGTATTTATGACACAATGATGATGTAATGATTAGCTCCTTAATGAATGTTTTAAATAAATGAAATTATAAATATTAAAATAAATTTATTTTGAAATGTTTTCTGACATCCAAGAATTTTAGATATAATTATGACACGTAATATTTTAATTAATGACCGTTGTTCGAAAGGATCATGTTTTTTTTGATTTATAAAAAAGTCATGATATGAATAATATTTAAATTGACATAAATAAGGTATTAAAAAAATAAATTTTTATTAAATTATATAATAGTCCTAAAAATATAATATTTGGAAAGAGGACTTTGATAAGGTTTAACAAGTCAATATTGGCCACTTAAGCTTCTAAATCCATTTTATAGTAAATATATTAACCGTATAGAATTAATATAGTAGAAGACATGGTAAAAGATAAATAAGGTAACAAAGGGTTATATAAAAATGATCCGGATTAAACTATATCCAAAACCTATCCAATTATTATTGGATGATTTTATTTCGACTTATATTCATCTTATCTTTGAATTTAATGTGTTTTGGTCCTTTGGAAAATGATAATAAATTTATAATAAAATAATACCTTGAAACATTCCTAAAGATCCCCTCCTCCATATTAGAAAAGGTCACCACCTCTATCCCATTATACAAACCTCTCAATCCCCTTATCCAACCCCATAAGGAAATTTAATAAAGCTTTTTGGTTCAAACCAATGGGAGTTACCCGATTTAAAGGTAACGCCTTCTCCCAACATATTTTGTTTTATTTACCTTATCCAACCCCATAAACACTATTTATTCCATTATTTTATGACAACAAAAGTATATTAAATATACTCGGATATTTTTATGGGTAGGATTCGAACTACACATCCAGACACTGCCATCTAATGGATACGAACATACTATTTATGTGGATGGCAAACTACTAAATCACGAAACGATGATTGTTCAATTATCTCCAACGTCATCTCGGAGTGGACATTAAGATATCAATATATTTATATGTGATATATATTATATTAATATTGTATATATTATTATATATTTTCCATTTATAGAATACTTTTATGGTTTCCATAATGGGTATATAAGATAATTTCATTTGAGGAAGTGCGGACTACCGCCCCCTCAAAGTGATATGACACGTTAATTCCATACGTGGATTGTATAAAGGATAGAGTTAATGAAATTATATATGATATTTTAATGTAATTATAAATTTAACTATGAGTCATTAATTTTTCATTCTATTAAATACGAAATAGATAAGAAATTAGTGTTCATGTGTACATACGGCTTACTCTCTCCAGGAATGGTGCATTTTATTTCTTATCTCCAAATGTTATACACTATAATAAAAACACATATATTATTGATATATATGATATATTTGATATATAAATCAGGAATATCATTCTGGATGTAATATAATTTCGACCACATGGACAATTTTTAATTATAACAAGTTCATCTTTGACTCAAGTTCTGAACATCTACAAAATTCCTGATATGAACTCAAATAAATAACTAAATGTAATATAAATGTAATAAGTTATATAAAATGAATAATAAAATTGAAAAACGTTCTTATGAATGTAGAAATTAACTTTTTTTTATTTTCCAAGTAGAAAATGGAACAAAAAATACATGTCAGACTTGAGGTAAGGGAACCTTTCACCATCCACTTTTTGTCAAAGAATTATTTTTTGTTATGTCTTTAAATTTCAATTTTCAAATGTTTTTATAAGTTATTATATATCTATATTGTTGTAAATTTTATGTTTGTCTTAGTAGAGATCATTTTTCTCTCTAATCAACTCATTTTCTGAAATTTTAAGTGATGTCCTTAGGCTGTCAAATTTTTTTAAGGGAACTCCTTAACCCAATTTCCATTCTTTGGGATAAAATTATACATCGTGATTATTTTGTTCGATGATTATGTGAGAAATAAATTCTTTTATCATATCTTGTATTTATACATTATTTATGTGTAAATAAAGTGAATACAAAAAATTTATCTATTTTATTTACAAAATGATCTTTTTAAGGGTACCTTTCACCCTCGTCTTTTGGTTAAAGACTTCTTCCGAGTTATGTATTTATTTCCATTTTCATTTGTTGGGATATATTATTCTATATCATTATTGATGTACATTTTATGTTCAAGTGATTGGAGACCATTTTTTCTCTCATCAACTCATTTTCTAAATTTTTATTTGACGTCATTAGGCTGTCGAATTTTGGTAAGGGACTTAATCTTAATCTCCTTCCATTAAGTAATATCTTTATATTGTGCAAATTTACTTTACTATAATGTGTACATCATAACATTTGACATCTTATATCATGAATCTCCCTATTATGATAATATTATAGGTTTTTTTAATGTTATTATTTAATTTTTTTATTCACATATTTTATAAATTGGAAAGGGACTCTTTGACTTCAACATTGTTTTAAATGTTTTGTGGATTTAATATTCTAATTATTTCTCATTAATTTCAAAGTTTTTAAAATGGTTTAAAAGATTAATTTATATAGACATTAATTTTTAAACATGTAAATTCCTTTAAAAATTTCAATGTTGTGTGGGACACATTGACTCAAAAATCTATTTAATAAATGTTTTAAATGGTTTTGGAAATGGATTGGATATGACAATATCTTGAACTATTATATTGTGATTAGAATATGTAAATGTTATCTTTTTTTTATGATTTTTTTATATGTTATGATTTTGTTACGGTTATTGGGCTTTGTTTACGCATATAGGTGGTTCCGTTATAAACCAAGGGTGGGTGAGCCTGTGATAGCTCTCCAATGGATTGGGTAATGTAATAGAGGTAAACATTAATGTTTATCTGAAGATATTTAGGGAATATTCTATGATGGTTATTATAAACGTAACTCCCTAAGTAGATGTGAAAGATAAAATGTACGTATGTTATGGATTCCACACTTTAACTTTGTGATTTATGATTTCTATATATTATTCATAAATATTATGATGTCATGAGGTATGTTAAAGAGATTAATTTTTGTAAGTATTTATGGGCTAATGATTTCATTGTTTATTTTATCAGCCTTTCTGATCTTTTTATTCTCATCCCAAGTTATTGAAATGTTTTTTATAGGGTATAAGGAAAGTTAAGATAAATGATCAATTCAAGAAGATTGATATCAAGAAAAGTACTCTTGTTTTTTAAGGAGTTTTCTTATTGTGATAACTTGAGACAAAGTAGAAGTGTCGGCTCTATTACTTTTTAGATTTAATGGAATAGTTACTACCTAATTCTCTAAAACTATAAACCTGAAACAATTCATAATGAGAATTGTTAAAAAAATCAATATTATGTAATGTTTAAGGTTGAGGCCATATAGTTGGTATTAGATGTTGGTTTAGAAAACAATAGGGGTTAGGATATTGTTAAATTAATATCCAATAATTAATTTATGGTAACATTGAAATGATATAGTATTTAGATATTACCATGTTGCTTACCCTAAGATATTTCTATGTTAAGAATTTTTTTCATAGAGGAAACACGGAAGTTGTGATGGAAAGGAATACAGAGGGAAATTAACTTCCAAATCAGCATCCTCAGATGGTTGGAATCAAAATTGAATAGTTTTTTGTAGTAATGTCTCAAATGACTCAGGTGATAAATTGTGGTGGTACTTAATGATGGAATTTTTTATATTACAAAAGTAAAGAGGATAATGAAATTAATTTAAGGGTTGTATTTCAAAAATTAATAGAAAAGAAACTATATGGTAATTTCAGGAATTGTGTGTTTTGGATACAAGAAATTTCATTCCTTGGTAACATTGTTTTAAAAAATGGCATAACTGTTGATCCTGGAAAAACAAAATTTGTGTAAGAATTTACATGGCCTAAAAAGATAATCGAGATCTATAGTTCTCATGGTTTGGCATGCTATTACTGATGGTTTTTGAACATTTTTCACAGTTATCAATCCCATTGCATAATTTAACTAGAAAATTTGTTATGTTCATTTATACAAAAGAATGTGATGATTGTTTTTGGAATTTAAAAGAAGATTGGTGAATGCTCCAGTTTAGAAACTGCCTTCCAGAAATGGGGATTTTGTTATACATAATGATTCTTTATTGAAAGGAATTGGTTTTTCCTTATGATGAATGATCAAATAATTTATTTTTCCTTACGTTAGTTGAAGCCTCATGAGTTAAATTACCCTACACTTGATTTTGAATTACCTTCTGCTGTTTTTTCTTTAAAAATTTGGGGGAATCATCTGTATGGAGTAAAATGTAAAATATATACTTACCAAAAATGATTGAAGTATATATTCACTCAAAAAGAATTGAACATGAGTCCGAGGACATGGCTGGAATTAGTCAAGGATTATGATTTCACGATTCATTAACATCCAGGAAATTAAAATAAAGTAGTGGATTCTTTGATTTGAAAAAGTAATGCTACATTAACAATGTTCTATTTGGAACAACATTCTTTGATTAATGATTTGATGAACTATGGAATCAAATTTGTTGGTGAAAGAAATTATTCTATGTTGTTAGGTGTTAGTGAAATAATCTCTATCAGCTAGAATTATGCAAGCGTAGATGGACGAAAATGTGTTGTAGAAAAAGGTAGATTTGTTTCAGAAGGGTCGGTTTTTTAAATTTAACTTTGATAATGATTGTATTTTTATATTCGATAAGAGACTATGTGTGCCTTGTGATTCACAGTTCAAGAATGAGTTATTATGTGAAGATCATTGTTCTTTGTTTTCAGTTCATCCCAAATGTACTAAGATGTACATAGATCATCTAGAGTATTACTATTGGGATGGAATGAAAAGAGATATTTCTGACTTTATTATGAAGTGTTCCACTTGTCTACAGGTTAAATCAGAGTGGCAGTTAACGATATGGATTTTTCATCCTTTCCAGTTCTAGAGTGGATATGGGAAAATATATCCATGGACATCACTGGGGGTTACCAAAGACATCTCGAGGTAATAATCCAATTTGGGTTATTTTTTATTGACTGGCTAAATCTTATCATTCCCTACCAATTCGAGATATTGTGTCTATAGATCAAATTTCTTAGTTGTAAGTTAAATATATTTTATGGTTTCATGGAGTTCCCCTCTCTATTGTATCTGATCATGATCTCATGATTAGTAATAACTTTTGGAAATGCCTTCAGAATTCATTGGGTACTGAATTAAATTTTAGTATAGATTTTCCTCATTAATAAGATGGGAAGTCGAAACAAACAATTCTGAAATTGAAAGATATTATATGTAAATTATAAATAGATTACCAGGGATTTTGGGACTGACATATTTCTTTGGTAGAATTTTCTTATAATAACAGTTTTCATTCCATTACACAGATTGCACCATTTGATGCATTGTAAGGGAAGTAATGTTGAACTCCAGGTTTTTGGGATAAAGTAGGTCATAGGATGTTAATGGGACCCTAATTGGTAGATGAGATTTTATAAAAGGTTCAATTGATTTAGAATCACATTAGAACATCTCACAGCAAGCAGAAAATTTATGTGGATAACTAAAGGAAGGATCTTTCTTTCGAGGAAGGTGATCATGTTTTTCTGAATGTTTCTCCATTGAAAAGTGTGGTGTGTTTTGGTAAGTAGGGAAAGTTGGGTCCAAGGATCAGTGGACCGTATGAAATCCAAGATAATGTTCGATAAATTTCTTATAGAGTGGATTTACATCCAGGTTTATCTCATGTACACATTTTTTTCATGTTTCCAGGTTGATAATGTATATTTTCGATCTATCCCATGTTTTGAGTCCAGATGTAGTTCAGTTGGAAGAGAATATTTCTTTTGAGGAGCTACCAGTCCAAATTCTTGACCACAGAGAGCAAGTGTTGTGGAATAAGGTAATTTATGAGGTAAAATTTTTGTTGAAAAAACTATATGGTTGAAGAGGAAATGTGGGATTCGGAGAATTCTATGTGGGATAAATACCCGCATTTATTTGATAAGTGAATAAAATTGTGAGGACACAATTTCCAAAAGGTGGAATGATGTAACATACCAGGTAAATAAAGAATAAGCCATATTAATATTTAATAATATTGGTTAATTAAATAATAATTTTACTTTAAATAGGATTTTATGTTAGATGGCGTTACTGAAATGCAACAATGGGTTTTTTCCAATGTCTTATGTTGCACACAATGGTGATTCATACTGAAAAAAATAAAATATTATTGTTTTAAATGGATGTTAACCCCTAGTAGTTTTATTGGAAGGAATGAACAAAACAAACTATATTATGATTAAACGTGTTTTTTAAATGTTTTCACATTTTTCTAATAAAATTTAGAGTCTTAAAATTGGAGTGAATCCAATTTTAATCATAGATACTCTAATATTAATTAAAATGTTGATTTACTATCATTGGATGGAAAACCATTTTTAAATATAGTTTTTCACATTTATATGATCAATTTGGAAAAATAGAATTCTTCTTTATAATCAGGACATCAAAATTTACTTTCGATGAAGTTTTGGTATTTTCCTGATAAAGGTCATTTTTTAATAAATAGTTAAAAATACTGCATTTTAATTCCAAACTTCTTTTTAATATAATTTATTTATATGTTTATATTAACATTTTAATAGGTTTTAAAGTGTAATTTGATTATATTTTTACAATTTAATCAAATTTTGGTAATTGGAAGTAATTTTACTTTGAAATTGAACACAAACAAGAGTCAATCTTTTGATAGTTATTATTTCTTAAAAACACGCTTTTTATAATAATTTAAATTAATATTAAATTAATTTCATCAACTTATGGGTTATGAATTTGAAAAACTGGATTTCCTATTTTGAATTAGGAGGTCCACATTGTGTAAATAGGAAACTTTTATTTTTAGACATTATGAATAGTTGCTTCAGTAAATATTTTATTTACCATGGTTAAAGGGAAAATCCAGTAAATAAGGCTACAAAATAATATTATAATATTATTAAATTACCATAACACATGGCTTAACCCTATTGGCTGATACATTTCCAACCATGGACATCCTTGGGTCGATTTGGGGACCCCGTGGAGCCACTTGTAAGTGAAAATGACCCTTTATAAAAATTAATATAAAGATAAGGAAGATGTAACATAAACATATATCTTTTAGTAAAATATGTTTTATATAAATTTATATAAGTGATCTTGATGACTATAAATATTCATTAGAAATTTGAAAATATTTACTACATTATTATATTTTGCTTATAATTTTTAGACATAAAATAAATAAATTTATTTATGACAAAATGATTATGTAATGATTACCACATTAATGAATGTTTTAAATAAATGAGATTATAAATATTGAAATAAATTTATTTTAATATATTTTATGACATACGAAAATTTTATAGATAATTATGACTTGTTATATTTTAATTAATGATGTTTTTTTTGAAATATTAATGTTGTTTCTGATTTTTAAAAAAGTCTTCATATAAATACTATATAAATTGACATAAATGATTTTTTAAAACAAATACCTTTTTATTAAATGATATAATAGTCCTACAAATATATTATTCGGCCAAAGTACATAGATAAGGATGAAAATTTCATTAGTTGACCACTTCAGGTTCTATTGTCATTTTATTGTAAAAAATTAACTATATAGTATGAATATACAAGAAGACATGATAAAAGTAAAATAAGTTATAAATGTGTTAAATAAAAAAGATAAGTATTATAAAATATCCAAAACCTATACAGTTATTATTTAATGGTTTTATTTATACTTATATTCATCTGATATTCTATTTTAATGAGTTTTGGACCATTTTATACCAAAAAAAAATTTATAATAAAAGAATACTTTCAAACATTCTTAAAGAGCTCCTCCTCCCTCTTATAAAAGGCCACCACCTCTAACTAATTACACACACCTATAAAGCCACTTGACTCATCCAAGATATGCTCAAATAATTTAACAACATCCTTATATTACTCCTAGAAACCTTACCCTACGAAGACGACAATTCAAGAAAGCTTTTTGGTTCAAACCAAAGGGTTTTACCCGATTTAGAGGTAACATCTTCTCTCAAGTTCTTTTCTTTTATTTTCCTTCTCCAACCTCATAAAATCTATTTATTCCATTATATTATAACAACACAAGTATATTAAATATATTTTTATATTTTTATGATGAGGATTCTTACTACACATCCACACACATCCATCTAATGGATACCAACATAATGTTTCTGTGGGTGGAAAACTACTGCCTCACAAAATGTTAATTGTACAATTATCACCTACCTCCTCTCATGGTGGACAATACAATGGAACATTGTTTATATGTGATATATATTATATTTATATTATCTATATGCTTATCTATTTTACATTTATATCAAACTTTTAAGGTTTTCATAATGGGTAAATTTGATAATTTCATTTGAGGAAGTGCGGACTACCGCCCCTTAATGTGATATGACTCATTCATGCCATAGGTGGAACATATAAATGATGGAGTTAAGGAAATTATATATGATATTATACTAGAATTATAATATACCTATGTATCATTATGTTTTCATTCCATTAAATATGAAATAGAAATGAAAGTAGCATTCATGGGTACGTACGACTTACCATCTCCATGAATGGTGCATTTCATTTCTTATATCCAAATGTTATGTTATATTATAAATACAAATATATAGTAGATATATATGATATATATGATATATAAATCGGGAATATCCTATGAGATATAATGTAATTTTGACCTCAATGATAATTTTTAACTCTAAAATTTCATTTTGGACTCATGTTCCGAACATCGAAAAAATGTCCGATATGAACTCAAATAATTAACTAATTGTTATTGAAAGGTAATAAGTGGTATAAAAGGAATAATAAATTTGAAAATGGGTATTAATAAAGAATTAGTTAACTTATGTTTATTATTCAGGAATAACATGGAACATACAAGACATGTCGGACTTGAGGTATGGGAACCTTTCACCGTCCTCTTTTTCCCAAAGACTTCTTTTATGTTATGTCTTAAAATTTATATTTTCAAATGTTTTGATATGTTATTATATATCTTTATTCTTTTAAATTTTATTTCCATTTAATGAGAGACCATTTTTCTCTCTCATCAACTCATTTTTTGAATTTTTAAGTGATGCCATTAAGCTGCTGAATTTTTGTAAGGGAACTCCATAACCAAATTTCCATTCATTGGTTTAAAAATATACTTTTTGAGTATGTTGTGCTATTATTATGTGAGGAATAAATTGTTTTTATATTATATTTTATTTATACATGATTTATGTGTACTTATACTGAATACACGTAATTTATCTATTTCATTTACAAAATGTTCTTTGTAGGTGAACCTTTCGCCATCTTCTATGTAAAAGACTTCTTTCATGTTATGTATTTTAATTTCTATTTTCTTTTGTTGAAATATGTTATACTCTATCATTATTTCGGTACATTTTATGTTAAAGAGATGAGTGGCCATTTTATCTCTCAGCAACTCATTTTATTAATTTTGAAGTGACATCATTAGGCTGTGGAATTTTCGTAAGGGACATCATCTCAATCTCATTCCATTGAGGAATATCTTGACATTCTGCACCTTTATTATCATACAAGGTTTATATCCAAACCATTGAAATATTATATCATTTATTTTCTTATTCTCGTGATTTTTTAGGATTATTTTAATGTTATTCTTTAATTATTTTTATTTATCTATTTTTAAAAGTTTTAATGGAGTCTTTAACTAAAACACTGTTTTAAATGTTTTAAAGATTTAATCTTCTAATTCTTTCTCATTAATGTCAATGTTTTCGAAATAGTTTTATGTATTTATTTATATGGATAGTAATTTTTGAAAATGTTAATTCTTTTAAAAGTTTCAAAGTGGTATGGGATAGTTTGACTCAAAAATCTCTTTATTAAATGATTTAAATAGTTTTGGAATTGGATTGAATCTCTCAATATCATGAAATGTTATATTGTGATTGGAATTGTAAATTTTGTCTATACTTTATGGTTGTTTTATGTGTTATGATTATTTTATGGTTCTTGGGAATTTTTTACACATATTGATTGTTTCTTGATAAACCTAGGGTGGGTGAGCCTCAGATAGCTCTCTAATACATTGGGTAACTTGACAGAGGAAACATTAATGTTTCTCCTAAGAGATTTAGGGAGTATAAAATGATGGTTATTACCAATGAAAATCAATATGTAGCTATGAATGCTACAATTTAAGTATGTTAGGGATGCCACAATTTACCTTTATGGTTTATGATTTCTATGTGTTATTTATAAAACTTATGATTTTTTCAAGTGTGTTAAAGAAGATATATTTTTTATGTATTGATGGGCTAATGATTTCTTTCTTTATTTTATCACCCTTACTAAGCTTTTTATGCTTGTCCCATTTTTTGAATAAAATTTCACAGGGTATAAAGAAGGGTAAGAGAATGGATGAAATCAAGAAGATTTATATCAAGAAACAACTCATTTTTTATTTATGTAGATTTATTATTGTTAAAATTTCGATATAATAGAAGTGTCTAATTTGTTATTTTTGAGATTTAATTTAATATTTATGACCTAATTCACTAAAAATAAAAACCAGAAAATATCCTCAATGGGAATTATAAACTTAATTCAAGATTATGTATTGTTTAAGGTTGGGGCCTAATAAATTTAGTCAATATAATAGGTTTACATAATGTTTCAAGATAGAATTTACTGAAAAATTTTTTTTGTATCATTATATAATAATTATAAGAATAATAATGGGATACATAAAACACATTAAAATATGAATTATTGGAAATCAAAACCCATGTTACAAAGAAACTACATAAATATATTTCAGGGGGAGAGTGTCACTTACCTTTAGAGGGTTATTTTAAAAACATGAGAGGGTATTATTAAAATAATTTTAAATACTAGGAAGGGATTTAGGGAGTTATATGGACAATGAATTCATGATAAATTGGTTTTGAGTGAAAATTAATGTGTGGATGGGTCGGTATTTCTAGAAAACTAGAATGACATTATTTGTTAATTACTAAACATAGAGTTTGGAACATTTGATTTAACATATCCAATACCACAATCCGTCCCTTGTTTTTCGCATTATTTATTACAAATTGGAGAGGTATTAAATATTTTATATTCATAATAAAAGAAATCTATAATATAATGCCATTAATGACTTGGAGGTGATTTATGTCCATAAATGATTATTTTTAAAACCTAAAAATATAAATTATTATTTGGAGGATTTATTATATTTTTTTAAAAATAATCAAATAAATATTCACATTATTTTAAATGGGAAATATATTATTCCCATGGATTACTTTTATAGTATTTAATATGTCACATTATTTATATTATTATTCCACAAGCCTTATAGTATATTTATAAAATATTTATGTTTCCATAAATATTTTACTATCTCAGAAAATTATGAGAAATTATCATATTATAATTTCAATATGAAGATAAATAATATGATATTTATACTGCTAAAATAATTTTTTAATTATGTAAATTTATATTTTTAAATAAAATTTATTTTTTTATATAAATAAACTAATTTTCATGACATAATCAACACTCTAATTATTATAGAAATAACGTTGGACCAATTTAAAATATATTCTCATTTATAAATAAATAAATATTATTGAATATGATTATCTAATGAAAATAATATTTGTTTCAATGTTATTTATTTTATCAAAAAGAGAGTTTTAATTGAAACACAATATTTCCCAAAACTATAATTTCACATAATATATATCAATGCTTCATTTTATAAATGTATTTTCTAATAATATATATATATATTATATAATAATGGAAACGGATAAATATAATAATTAATATATAGAATATAAAATATAGAAAATCATACTAATATGATCTGGATACATAACCACTTATTACACCAGTGCACACCATATGTGTATGTTTTGTGATTATAGTAATTTCATAGGGCGATTGGGTGAATATTATTAGGGTGGTGATATATATAATTTTTAACATATCCCATAAGTGTTGTTTTTCATGTTTTAGTTTTTTAATCTTTTCCTAGGATAGTACAAGGGAAGAATCATATGACTCCACTTACTTCAGTTGTTCAGATAAATGGTCTTCATATGGTATGCTCTTATTGGCTAAGGTAATCACATCATCCTTTTATGTAAATTAGATATCATCATAACCATTTATATATAATAATTTTAATGGTTTTAATATAATGTATATATTATAAACCATTTATATTTTTAACATTCTATTATGACTATCATATAACTATGGTTATATTTTGTAATGGTCTAAAATGAAAAATTAAAAATAGAGAAATGATTTCCAATAAATACATTTCTTAATAAATAATTAAATCTATCATAATGAAATTTGATTTATAAAATTTTTCCTCTTTAAATTCTCCCAACCTTATAAATTTTTATCATGTAGTTTTATTTTTTACAGTTAAATTGATTTGGGTATTTCTATTTCATCACCACTTATGGTTTTTATATTGCATCCTAACACATTTTGTTCATTCTAAATACATTGTAAAAGATATTTGTATAGTTTTTTGGAACATATTCTATAAAACCTAATATTCTCAATGAATTCTTCTCATATGAAAGAACACTATCTAAAAGCACCACCACATGATTCTGTAAATTAGATTGGTTTAGTATATTCTTCATTAAGTGTAATATATTGACCACATCATATACATGAGATAGTTTAGGTGGGAGTGCTAGATTATATGGAAGAACATTCATGTGAGTAATGATATGAATGGTGATGTTGTATCTAGTGAATTTTTATCCATTATTCCCAAACCTCGTGACTATTTTCCATGGTTATATACAAAGGATCACCTTATCTCTAACCTCAAAATCCATGTCATTTCAACGATTTTATCTCTAGAATATCTATCAAAACTGATATAATTTCTTATCATTTAGAATGGTTTCAATATTCCCATTCATATATTGGATAATAACTTGTATCATCAGCTTCCACTCTCTATCATCATCAATGTATATTGGATTCCAACACCTCTTCCCTTACAGAGGCTCATTAGGATCCATTTTAATGCTTGAATTGAAACAATTGATATAAGGGAACTCTACTAGGAAAATTTGATGATCCCAATATCGTTTTAAATCCAATGATAATTATCTCAATATATCTTTTAGATTCCAAATATTCCTATGTGAGTGACCCTCCACATATTGGTGATAATAACTATTGAAACATAAATCTATATCAAATGATTCTTAATAGATTCTCTAAAATCTTCAGGTAATCCAGGAATATTGATCCAACGCAAAAGAGACTGGCACTCTATGAATTCTTAACACTTATCTTATGTATGTCATTCTAAATCATTTAGTATATAAATATTCCTTTATTTCAATGAAATTTTTGACATATTAAGGTTATAGGCAACCATCCAAATAGGGTCATTCCCCTTATATGTCCTTGGGATTCCTATTATGTAATTTATCTGATTATGTAATATGTGGTAACATTTTCATAATTCTACACCTATATGAGAATTATTTCATTATTCCATTAGATTTATATCATTTATCCCTACAATTTTACTATAATTAGTGTCAGGATTCAAATTCTAAATTCTGCACTTCATTTTATCACAATAAATGAATTTCATAAAATCTATATATATCACAGTGATTCATATATGGGTATATTATGATAAGATCTGTGAATCATCAAGAAGATAAACCTTTATTTCTTTTTTGGATGGTAAAGTTATCCCGATTATAATCCATATAATTATAACATTTGAGAAGATTATATCATGAATATTTTCCATCATTTCTTATCTCATAATATCACCATTTTTGGTCCTCCATGACCCTCTCATGATTTGATGATTGAGTAGTAATTTGAGAAATGTATGGTAATGTTTATTAATGATTCCCATTTCCATCCTTTATATATATATATTAATATTATATCCCATTACATACTTTCCATTAATAGGGGTATGAGATAATTTTTAATTAGAACATCTACCACATTTTTCACCTTCCAAAGATAATATTATATTGAATATTCATAATCAATGATCAAATATATCTAAAACCATTATTAGATATTTATATCTATTTGTGTAAATATATATGTGATCCTTTAATATAAATATTTATTAAATACTCTCCATGTTGATAAAATGACCGTAAATATTTAAATCCAATATCATTGTAGCCAATTGCAGATCTTGTGTTTGGATATTTTTTGAAGAATCATTAATTAGTATGAAGAACATGATATAAATTTATAATTTTTCATGATTACCTAACCCATTAGCTAATTAGAAGAATAATTATTGATCATAACCCCTCCCAATAGTTGGTAATGTGATCATATTTTTTGTGATTAACCTCTTCTATTACTCTTCAAATCTCTCTACACATTAATTAGCATGGAAAAACATCACACCCATAATATATAACATCATTATTGGGTTTTAAAATCATGATATGATTAAAAAATAAACACTATTACCAAGATATTCAAGGTAAAGTACATATCTTTTTTATAGTTGTTGGTATAGTCCATCTATCATTTACATATTCACTCAAAGGATAAAAATTTCCCAATTTTAGTGTTAATAGTTCTAGTAAATTTACATCCTCCATCCAAAATATGAATTTACTATAAATCAATTATAAATCATTATTTTTCAATGCCTTTTGTAAATCATTTAAATTATCCTCACGTTCCTCCATTTTTTTCGGTAGAAAAGAATTGATCTATAGATAATAAGATAAATATTTTTAGGAAGTCCCTAATTACTCTATTCATTATGAAAATGATGGAAGTTGGGGAATTAGTTAGTATAAATAGATTCAATATAAACACTATGTTCACAGACCATATAAAAATGTATTCTTAGGGATATTCTCCTTCTACAATTTACATGATTATATCATAACGGAGGGTCCAACATTGTAATGTTCTGGGATCCACATATTTGATTCAAAATTTCTTCAATCTATAAATGTGGGTACTTTTCCATTATAATGATTTTTTATCTCATACTAATAAATATGGAGGTTCATTGAACAAAATCCTCATCATCATGAAAAATAATGTTACACCCCATAGTGAAATAGTTGGGAATATAAAATATTTATACAAAATTTCTTGTAGTATCTTCCACATTTAATAAATTTAAATAGTTTCCGCTATATATTTAATATCATATATTTGAAAAGATCAAGGTAATGGGCCAATGGTTAATTGAAATAGTTGGGTAAAATGGAGGTAAGTAAATGAATTACCTTATAGATCAACCTTTCCTCTATCTAGGGGAATGACCTCAAGGATGATATTATCTTTTGTATCGATAATTAGTGAAATATGGAATATCACTTATGTAAATAATATACATTCATAAAAATATAATTCCCAAATAGATCCATCCAACTCGTCACATGTATATAGTAATTAATGGAAATTCCATGTACATAGCATGATTTCCATATCCAGGAAATTTATGTTTTCTGGATAGAATTAAATCCAGTCTATTATAAGGATAATGATGATTTTTACTGATGGGACTTTTAGATGGTTCAAAAGGATATTCAGATTGAAAATATTGAAATATTATATGTTACATACTTTGGATGAAACAATTTCACCATTTTTAATTTTGAAATCTAACATGTGATTCATGACATGGGGTTGTGTTTGAATAATTATACTAAATATGAATGATTTGAAAGTATTCATAAAACCTTAATTAAATAATATGTTTTTTTATTGTTGAATGAATAACTGTTTTATATTTCACAACATCTTTTGTATGAACCACCTCAATAGTTGTGATGAAATATTCTCACACTTTCTATCCAGGTCCATTATACTATTTTCAATGGTTATCGTTGAAAACCCATATTATAGTTCAATTTTTTCTTAGTGCCCCATTTATTTATAAATGAAACCTTTCACATTAGGATAAGGGTGTTATTGATCATTGCATTATTAAATCACAATTTTGGGATAATCCTATCAGCATTTTCAATCATGTTGATCATACATTACACACAAAACACATTTCCTTTTCCATTTTAGGGAATTTACATGGTGCTTCTTCCAAAAATATTAATTAGTGGGATGTTGGACCTTCCAAACACCATTAAATTTCTCTAGCACACTACCATAATAAAAAATCATTCACTACTTTATTTCTCCATGTAAAATAGACCATTTTGATTACATCTTATCTTTTTAAACAATGTGGGAGAAATCAACAATTTCATTATTGCTTCCAATGCCTTGAATCACCCCATCCATTTTTTATATTCGACCTTACCCTACTGATGTGGTGTTCAAATTTATTTTCTTGGTGGATGAAGTATTCATTGGAGTCTTATGAATGTCCTATGATTTTTTACTTATGCTCTTATGTGTATTCTACCCACATACACTTTCTGGTGTCTATGAAACTCCCACTCCATTTTATATTAGAGTCTATGTGGATATTTTTTATTAAAAAAACTCATAAAAACATCACACTCGCTCACTCAAATTCATTCATGGACATAAGATCCATGATCAATGTACACCATTGATTATATTCAACCTCCATGTAATTAACAACTATCACAACATACTATTTCTTAGAGAATTATTGGATAGAGAAGGTATATTAATTAGACTAAATCCATTTTTTCTGAGATTAAGGAATCAAATGATATAATGAAATTTAGAGGACCCTGTCACATAAATACATTAATTGTAATTGTTTCCATTGGGGAATGTGGGTGTTTTTAATTCATTATTTTTTCAAATCATGAGTTAATGGTTTTATTTTTATCAATATTTTCATAAATATTCCTCCCATAAGGATGGGAATCTCATATGGGCACTCATATAGAGACAAAATCTTATCATAGAAATATATTACATTATTTTTTTAATATTCCAAAAAATACACAAAAACAAACATGAGGACAATTATTTTTTTGTTCATTTGGAAAATTTAATCATATACTGCTTGTCCATAAGTGATAACACTATATCCAAATATGTTCTTCAAAACTATCACCCTTCTTTATTATATGTTTCATAATACAATTATTTATAACATAGGTAAAGGAAAGTAAAAAAATGGTGATATTAGATGCTCATTAATGGTATTTAAGGGAGATAAATAATCATAAATTGAGAATTATGGATTGACAACATGACCATTACATTTTTATAGAACACCATTTATAACAATGATAATAATAATCATCATAGAATATAGATTTTCAGTTCATAAGACATGATTCATAAGGAAATCAAATAACATGAGCCAGAAGAGCATAACATTACAATAAGTCATCGATTATCTAGATTACACATAAGTATAGAAAATAAATTTCATATTTCTTAAGGACCTCATACAAGGATATCATGTTCGAATGGTTCAATTACCCAAACAATCGTAGTGGTAAAAGTTCCTTACTAAAGTAATTTCACTCCCTATTCCATCCCAGTCTTACTGAATTGAGTTCACTCCCAATTCCAATATTATTTTATTATAATGGTATCACACCTAATTATATTAATGTAACGCCCCGACCCCAGCTACCCAGAGTCGGTGCATTACTTCGTAACATTGGCATGATCACAAGAAAGATCAAATCCCGAAAGACCGATTGGTTTAGTAGCCTTGGAAACACTAGATATAATCATAAAGTTTTACATTACATTTAAAAGTGAAAAACTACTACAACAACAAAGTCTTCATATCCACACTATTAACCCCTCATAATATCCCTGCAAGTCATTCATAATTTACTTCTTCACTACCTGGGAAAAAGAAAACATAGAAAAGGGGTGAGCTCAAATGCCCAGTAAGGATAACAATATAGCGGAACATTCAAAATAAGCATAAACATTTAATGCAATGAATTACTAAAACAAAAGCCTTTTAAAATTGAACTTCAACATAGTATGGAAAAAGTAAAATGAAATAATGCCATTTACTTGTTCACATGGATATTCTACTAATCGAATAATCACATTCAATATCAATAACCCCTTTCATAATTATGGAATGCATAATGTCAAACTTTAATTTCATTGTCTAGGCCTCATCCCAAGACCTAGGGGTTACTTCTAACCGGAACCCAACCCGGAGTGCCTCTAATAACCGGACACCATCCCGGAGTGCCTCTAATAACCGGACACCAACCCGGAGTGCCTCTAATAACCGGACACCAACCCGGAGTACCTCTAATAACCGGAGACCAAACCGGAGGGCTTACTTTTACCAGTCCCTAACCTGGAGGGCTTACTTTAACCAGTCCCCAACCTGGAGGGCTTACTTTTACCGGTCCCCAACCCGGAACATACTTGTTTAGCACATTCATCTGAAGAAAAGTTTGAAATATAACATAAACATTTGGGTTAAAACTAGCATACGAAATGTCAATAGTTTCACCATAAACTATGAATGGTATAAAATAGCACATCCACATTCAAACATATCACAAAACCTTCAATAAAATATAGAAGTTTTGTATTATAATAAATCAACTTCAAATAATCTTAAAATCCATCAAATGATGTTGACTTAGATGAAATCAAAATTCTTTTAAAAGAAGTATCTCCTTTTATTTTGAAAACATTTAAGATCCATATAAAATAAAACATTTTCTTTGAAAATATTCTTATAAGCTTGTAAGGAAAGCTTCGACGATTTTATAACGGCGGAAAGTAACCGCACCCGCCGTATAAGTTAAAAAAACATTCTTACCTCAATTCTGTCGAAATGGTTAAAAAGGACCTTGTTTTGAAAACGACGGAAAGATTCCTTTATAAACCTCTTATAAAAAGTCAAACAAGGGTATAAATGACTTTAACCCATATTCTTGTAAATAGTAAAAATGTTTTGAAATACATTTTTAAGAAACATGGATGTGGATGATAAAGAGATCCCAGTAGATTATTACGTATAAACAACCTCGGATAATGAAGAGATTGTGAAATATCCCTTACCTTGTACTTTTCCTTGGTTGGGGTAGGTTAACCTCCTGTATAATGGTGAAATAATTGTTATTAAATTATACAAGAATCATATGCATTCATATGATATCATATATGATCTTTTAACATTGTTTTGTTAATAATATCTTAGTATTATCGTTGTTTCGGGTGTTAACTTACTCGTTTTCGTTTATATGTTTTGTTAGGTAAGACATGTTTGTAAAGGATAGGTTGTATATTATTCAAATCCAGAATGATATCAATTCCTTAAACATAATTTTTAAATCATCAAATGATAATTATACTTGAATGGATACGATGGAGAATGAATCTCATCGCGTTCGTGGAGACGGTAGTCTGTACGTACGCACGAGCGACAATATCATTATTTTGATATTAAAATAATATATAAATGGATGGTATATCATATATACAGAATCATTAACATGTTATATTTATTATTTACATGAGTTACACATCATTATTATACCCATCCAAATAATATTTTATTGAATAACAATTACACCACGACGTGGAGACGGTAAGCCGTACGTACGCACGTATGGTGACATGTTATTCAAAGGGTGGATAGAATACTGAATATGGTTGTACCATATTTATAATAACATCACAGTATATGTGAGATACTGGAGTTATTATTGTAGGAAGGTAAGAACAAAGGAAGAAGAAGTGGAAGAAGAAATGAACTTAGAAAAGGGTGGTGAAATCATTACCTCTTCTTCGGGTTCTTCCTTTTTGTTTGATCAAAAGGGCTCCTTAGGTTGGCTTTCTGATCAAACTAAGGCCTCTAGGTTGTATTGAGGGATGTTGGGAGAGTATTTGGGCAGAGTTTGGCCGAACCAAAAGGCTTTGAAGGTGTGAAGAAATGAGAAGGAGGAGTGCCCTTTTATAAGAGGGGTGAGGGGCACCTTTGGAAAAGCTAGAAATATTAATTTATAATAAATTCATATTCGGTTTCTAATGGCTCCAAAGTTTATTATTCAAAGGTTAAGGTGGGGATAGGTCGAAAACCACTCAACCAATAGAATTTAGACAGGTTTGGGTACTTATATTAACCTTATCTTTAAGTATTAACTCTAAGTTAATTAGTTTCACTTTTACAATGTCTCTTTGTATTTTTATATAATATGGTTAATAAACTTACTATATACATCCAAGCGACCCCCAAGTTGTCCATTAATGATTAACCTATCATAATATAAGTCTCTTGGCCGAACCTTAGATTTTTAGGAATTTAATATCAATTAATAATATAATATTTGTTTTAAGAACTCTTTTATGTCAATTTTGACACTATTCAATAGTTGATTTTTGTGAAACTCATAACAGATTGATTACTTCGAACAAATTCCATTAAATCAATCCTAATATATCATATTAGCCTAGAAAATTAGTTTAATTCATTAAAAGTTTCATATTATATTTATTTGGGTATTTATAATATCAATTAGTTTAATTTTTCACTATTATAGTAATTACTGCATCATCATTGTGTCATAAATAAAATAAATTATTTAATGTCTAAAAATTATAAATAAAATATCATTATGTAGGAAATCGTTTTAGCGTTCTAATGAATATTTATAATCTAAAATCCAACATATATAACCCTATGTAAAAATTGTTTTTCTAAAAGATATATGCTTGTGTCATTTTTGTATTCATTTTAACTAAATTAAAATAAAGTGTCATTATCACTTAAAAGTGGATCCATGGGGTGCCAAAATAGACCCAAATATTCCCATGGTCGACCATGTATCAACCAATAGGGTTAAGACACGTTTTAGGGTAATTTAGTATTATTATAATATTAGTTTTTAACCCTTATTTACCGGATTTACCCTTAACCATGGTAAATAAAATATTTACCACATTAATTATTCAAAATGTCTAAAAATAAAAGTTACCTATTTACACAATTTGGACATCCTGATTCCTAATATGGAATCCATTTTTCTAAATTCAAAACACAGAAGTGGCAGAAATTAATTTAAAATTAATTCCCGCTGTCAAAACAAAAAGCGTGTTTTTTAAGAGATAATAACTATCAAAAGATTGACACTTGTTTATGTTCGGTTTAATTGTAAAATTATGTCCAATGACCAACATTATATTAAATGGTAAAAATATATTCTAAATATACTCTAAAACCACTCAAATTAATAATTTATCACTATTAATTATTTTGATTAAAAATGTTGTTTTTAATTAAAATTTAGTAATTTTCACTATTCATCAAAATATTAAAGTTATCCGAAAAGTACCAAAATTTCACCTTAGGCTAAATTCGATATTCCGAATCCAAAAATGAAGTCCATTTTGAAATATAAAGTATATATAATTTCGAAAAGTAGGTATTACTATTCATAACGGCTAGTTTGATTGGTTGTGGTGTGTGTTAAAACTCAAGGTTGCGTACAACACACGCTACTGTATTATTCAAAGAAATCGTACCGTGGAAGCTTGGGATGTTTCATTTTAAATTTTTGATGTCCCCATTTAGTCAAAAAGTTTAAAATATTGTATTTAAAAAGGGTTCACTGTTAAAAGTTGATAAAAGTGCAATACTGAAAATGAATTTGTTCTTGCATTATATCTAAGAAACTCATAATATGGATTCTAAAATTATAAGGATTATATAAAGTTTAAAATTTAGATAATACTATTCATAAACTCTTTTGAATGGATTTTTTTTTAAGTCATGATGTGATTGAACTCGGTGTTGCGTGTAGTGCAAGTTATTGAATTATTTTGAAGAAATAACACACTATGAAATCTTGGGGTGTTACATTCTCCCCTCCTTCAAGAAATTGCGTCCTCGCAATTTGAAATTGTTCTTCTAAAATAAAAGGATGAAAATAGAAAATATATTTGTGGGAAAACCCACATCAGAAATTGGGTTACTAAAATTTAGTCTTAATATGAGGAAAAGAGAAATCAAAGGGTCACCACCAAATTATGATCTCGATTAGGAGAACATTGGTGGCAATTAGAGACATAAAATCGGAGGAAAAACGTAAATATTTATAGGTAGTGATTGAGGTCATAAATCACAAACAAGTGTATAATTGAGGTCCTTAAATTCATCAATCTATGATGATTTGAAATACCATCGGTTCAACAAAACATAGGGTATTAGGATAACACATTTTTGACGTTTCAAAATATCTTAGTTGAAATCCCACATCGAAAAATGAATTAATGAGGTCTCTATTTAAAATAAAGAGTGGAAAGTATAAAGATTACCGAAAATAACACATACTAGAGTTCCATGTAGGAAAATATGGATATGGAAGAGAAATCTAACCATCAATTATCTGATGGAGAGTGGTAGAGAACATGGCTATGAAAAGGCCAAAAATCCCAAAGCCATAAATTTGTGATGATTTAAGGTACCATCTAGGACAACATTTTTGTTCTATGTTTCTTTTATTAATGTTGGGGAATTTATTTCTGAGATTGGATAAGATCATAAGGAGATATACTTACTTTATAATTAGAGTTTTATCCATTAATAAATTTCAACCACAAACTCATCTTTCACTCTAAAACATAATAGAATGTAAAAAAAAATTCTATTTACACTATTCGTATAGGGTTCCAAAATAAACGAATTTATAATTCATCTACAAGATCTTTTAATAAAAACTACATTATTTAATTCAGGACATCTCGTGGTCCAGTGGTAGGTGATACACCCTTGTCGCCCTTCGGTTGCGGGTTCAAGTCTCGCAGCCTTACCGGATGAGACGGGTTGCCGCCCGACCTCCGGGTTGTCCTTTTATGGCAATCCAAAATAATCCAAACTAGAACTATCCAAAATACTTCTGTCCAAACTCAAAGTCTAACATTTATAAGGAAGGTAAACATAATATAGATCCTTTTTACCCCGTAATAGCATATGAATACCTTCATCATGTATTACCATATTCCTTATTGATTACATTCATGCTCCCTTATTCCATATAGAATGCTGGATATACTTCATTAATCCAAAAATCTTTTAAACCCCAACAATGATGGAATATACAAATCATTAATCAGTTCCAAGGTAGTCAAGAATATCCAATATAATTTATCCAAAACAATCACATATTATTCCAAAATCACTACCTCAGTATCAGAACTATATTATGATTTATCATTCTCTCAACCATATATTTTCCAAAAATTTATCCTGCTATTGAGTCACTTTTCTTTGTTCCACACAATCTCAAGTCCTTAATGAAATAGTACTGCAGTACAATCCTTATATACTCCATAATTATTATAACAAGTACATTGTTGATACAACACTCAATTGACATAATCAACATAAGAACTCTAATCATTCCTCTTCATCTGTGGTAGTATCATAACATGATTATTATCCAATAACATCATTTGCGGCATAGTCTGATGACTGGGACATAGGTTCGCGTAGTGTCCAAACTCCTTGCAAATGAAGCATTGTACATTTAAAACCATTTTCTTACCCTTGCAGTCACGTACTTTGTGCCCTTTTCCTCCACACTTATAACAAACTCCCATTCCTCTCAGGCAAGTTCCAGGGTGTTTCTTTCCACAGTTACCACATATGGGGAAATTCTTCTTTTCCCTCTTCCCTTTATCCATCTTTCTCTCTTCCATCCTTTTCTTCTCTTGCTTCCCTTCAAAGCCATAGGACTTAGTAAACTCTTTACTTATCTTATCAACACATGATATTATTTCTTCATATGATGATAATACATTGGAGACTATTTCTCTTATAAATTCTAGCTTAAGACCATGGAAGATATGATTCTTCCTTCTCTTTGGATCATGTGCATTTCTGGAGTTCTCATTCCTTCTACTGGGCGCCATTTCTAAACAATGGCCTACACTAGATCAGTTTATGAATCAAAATACATAATCCCATACTTATAAAACAGTTAACATAAGTTGAACTATTTATGGATATAATCCATAATCATAAGAATGTTTTCTTTGAGGAAGTATATACTCATAATCCCTTCAAAATGATTTGTAAAGAAAATGAGAGTTATCCTAAGCATATCCCCCGGGAGTGTCGTAACCAAGAGTGCAGCAAGGCCCGTTGTCGTGCACCAGTTCCCGTTCGAGTCTAGCTCAAAGCGGTGTTTTCGGGTTTTACCCCTAGGTACATTTGTGCCAGAGCCGCCTCTACCTGCTCGTATCCAGACAGGGATGTATTGCTCGGAAAACTCACAAAATCTCTACAATACCAAAATTCTAGGAAGTTCTTCTATACTAATCTTCAAAGTTCATCTTAGGTCTACGTGCTCTAATCAGAGTTTATCTAAATCTAGCTTCCAAGGTTTGTACTAAAATTCCTCTGATACCAACTGTAACGCCCCGACCCCAGCTACCCAGAGTCGGTGCATTACTTCGTAACATTGGCATGATCACAAGAAAGATCAAACCCCGAAAGACCGATTGGTTTAGTAGCCTTGGAAACACTAGATATAATCATAAAGTTTTACATTACATTTAAAAGTGAAAAACTACTACAACAACAAAGTCTTCATATCCACACTATTAACCCCTCATAATATCCCTGTAAGTCATTCATAATTTACTTCTTCACTACCTGGGAAAAAGAAAACATAGAAAAGGGGTGAGCTCAAATGCCCAGTAAGGATAACAATATAGCGGAACATTCAAAATAAGCATAAACATTTAAGGCAATGAATTACTAAAACAAAAGCCTTTTAAAATTGAACTTCAACATAGTATGGAAAAAGTAAAATGAAATAATTCCATTTACTTGTTCACATGGATATTCTACTAATCGAATAATCACATGAAATATCAATAACCCCTTTCATAATTATGGAATGCATAATGTCAAACGTTAATTTCATTGTCTAGGCCTCATCCCAAGACCTAGGGGTTACTTCTAACCGGAACCCAACCCGGAGTGCCTCTAATAACCGGACACCAACCCGGAGTGCCTCTAATAACCGGACACCAACCCGGAGTGCCTCTAATAACCGGACACCAACCCGGAGTACCTCTAATAACCGGAGACCAAACCGGAGGGCTTACTTTTACCAGTCCCTAACCTGGAGGGCTTACTTTAACCAGTCCCCAACCTGGAGGGCTTACTTTTACCGGTCCCCAACCCGGAACATACTTGTTTAGCACATTCATCTGAAGAAAAGTTTGAAATATAACATAAACATTTGGGTTAAAACTAGCATACGAAATGTCAATAGTTTCACCATAAACTATGAATGGTATAAAATAGCACATACAAATTCAAACATATCACAAAACCTTCAATAAAATATAGAAGTTTTGTATTATAATAAATCAACTTCAAATAATCTTAAAATCCATCAATGGATGTTGACATAGATGAAATCAAAATTCTTTTAAAAGAAGTATCTCCTTTTATTTTGAAAACATTTAAGATCCATATAAAATAAAACATTTTCTTTGAAAATATTCTTATAAGCTTGTAAGGAAAGCTTCGACGATTTTATAACGGCGGAAAGTAACCGCACCCGCCGTATAAGTTAAAAAAAACATTCTTACCTCAATTCTGTCGAAAAGGTTAAAAAGTACCTTGTTTTGAAAACGACGGAAAGATTCCTTTATAAACCTCTTATAAAAAGTCAAACAAGGGTATAAATGACTTTAACCCATATTCTTGTAAATAGTAAAAATGTTTTGAAATACATTTTTAAGAAACATGGATGTGGATGATAAAGAGATCCAAGTAGATTATTACGTATAAACAACCTCGGATAATGAAGAGATTGTGAAATAACCCTTACCTTGTACTTTTCCTTGGTTGGGGTAGGTTAACCTCCTGTATAATGGTGAAATAATTGTTATTAAATTATACAAGAATCATATGCATTCATATGATATCATATATGATCTTTTAACATTGTTTTGTTAATAATATCTTAGTATTATCGTTGTTTCGGGTGTTAACTTACTCATTTTCGTTTATATGTTTTGTTAGGTAAGACATGTTTGTAAAGGATAGGTTGTATATTATTCAAATCCAGAATGATATCAATTCCTTAAACATCATTTTTAAATCATCAAATGATAATTATACTTTAATCTATACGATGGAGAATGAATCTCATCGCGTTCGTGGAGACGGTTGTCCGTACGTACGCACGAGCGACAATATCATTCTTTTGATGTTAAAATAATATATAAATGGATGGTATATCATATATACAGAATCATTAACATGTTATATTTATTATTTACATGAGTTACACATCATTATTATACCCATCCAAATAATATTATATTGAATAACAATTACACCACGACGTGGAGACGGTAAGCCGTACGTACGCACGTATGGTGACATGTTATTCAAAGGGTGGATAGAATACTGAATATGGTTGTACCATATTTATAATAACATCACAGTATATGTGAGATACTGGAGTTATTATTTTAGAAAGGTAAGAACAAAGGAAGAAGAAGTGGAAGAAGAAATGAACTTAGAAAAGGGTGGTGAAATCATTACCTCTTCTTCGGGTTCTTCCTTTTTGTTTGATCAAAAGGGCTCCTTAGGTTGGCTTTCTGATCAAACTAAGGCCTCTAGGTTGTATTGAGGGATGTTGGGAGAGTATTTGGGTAGAGTTTGGCCGAACCAAAAGGCTTTGAAGGTGTTAAGAAATGAGAAGGAGGAGTGCCCTTTTATAAGAGGGGTGAGGGGCACCTTTGGAAAAGCTAGAAATATTAATTTATAATAAATTCATATTCGGTTTCTAATGGCTCCAAAGTTGATTATTCAAATGTTAAGGTGGGGATAGGTCGAAAACCACTCAACCAATAGAATTTAGACAGGTTTGGGTACTTATATTAACCTTATCTTTAAGTATTAACTCTAAGTTAATTAGTTTCACTTTTACAATGTCTCTTTGTATTTTTATATAATATGGTTAATAAACATACTATATACATACAAGAGACCCCGCAAGTTGTCCATTAATGATTAACCTATCATAATATAAGTCTCTTGGCCGAACCTTAGATTTTTAAGAATTTAATATCAATTAATAATATAGTATTTGTTTTAAGAACTCTTTTATGTCAATTTTGACACTATTCAATAGTTGATTTTTGTGAAACTCATAACAGATTGATTACTTCGAACAAAGTCCATTAAATCAATCCTAATATATCATATTAGCCTAGAAAATTAGTTTAATTCATTAAAAGTTTGATATTATATTTATTTGGGTATTTATAATATCAATTATTTTAATTTTTCACTATTATAGTAATTACTGCATCATCATTGTGTCATAAATAAAATAAATTATTTAATGTCTAAAAATTATAAATAAAATATCATTATGTAGGAAATCCTTTTATCTTTCTAATTAATATTTATAATCTAAAATCCAACATATATAACCCTATGTAAAAATTGTTGTTCTAAAAGATATATGCTTGTGTCATTTTTGTATTCATTTTAACTAAATTAAAATAAAGTGTCATTATCACTTACAAGTGGATCCATGGGGTCCCAAAATAGACCCAAAGATTCCCATGGTCGACCATGTATCAACCAATAGGGTTAAGACACGTTTTAGGGTAATTTAGTATTATTATAATATTATTTTTTAACCCTTATTTACCGGATTTATCCTTAACCATGGTAAATAAAATATTTACCACAGTAATTATTCAAAATGTCTAAAAATAAAAGTTACCTATTTACACAATTTGGACATCCTGATTCCAAATATGGAATCCATTTTTCTAAATTCAAAACACAGAAGTGGCAGAAATTAATTTAAAATTAATTCCCGCTGTCAAAACAAAAAGCGTGTTTTTTAAGAGATAATAACTATCAAAAGATTGACACTTGTTTATGTTCGGTTTAATTGTAAAATTATGTCCAATGACCAACATTATATTAAATGGTAAAAATATATTCTAAATATACTCTAAAACCAATCAAATTCATAATTTATCACTATTAATTATTTTGATTAAAAAAGTTGTTTTTAATTAAAATTTAGTAATTTTCGCTATTCATCAAAATATTAAAGTTATCCGAAAAGTACCAAAATTTCACCTTAGGCTAAATTCGATATTCCGAATCCAAAAATGAAGTCCATTTTGAAATATAAAGTATATATAATTTAGAAAAGTAGGTATTACTATTCATAACAGCTAGTTTGATTGGTTGTGGTGTGTGTTAAAACTCAAGGTTGCGTACAACACACGCTACTGTATTATTCAAAGAAAGCGTACCGTGGAAGCTTGGGATGTTTCATTTTAAATTTTTGATGTCCCCGTTTAGTCAAAAAGTTTAAAATATTGTATTTAAAAAGGGTTCACTATTAAAAGTTGATAAAAGTGCAATACTGAAAATGAATTTGTTCTTGCATTATATCTAAGAAACTCATAATATGGATTCTAAAATTATAAGGATTATATAAAGTTTAAAATTTAGATAATACTATTCATAACCTCTTTTGCATGGCTTTTTTTTAAGTCATGATGTGATTGAACTCGGTGTTGCGTGTAGTGCAAGTTATTGAATTATTTTGAAGAAATAACACACTATGAAATCTTGTGGTGTTACAATTAATGACTATATCATGAGATATAAGTCCATATCCAATCCATTATAGGTAGATATATGTCCCACTAATCTGATAATTAAAACCATATTTATATGCTCCAGTAGATCATAAACATTCATCATATCATAAACCGTGTAAATAAATTGTTATCATATACATTTCATCATATCATAACCTATGGAAAAATCATTGTTTTTATAATCATTTAATAATTTAATAAACCATTAAATGAAGTTGGTTTGATAGAACTTTCATCATGGAATAAAACATGGAAGACAAACACGTTTCATTAACATCATGACATCACTACATAACCCATTTAGATAGAGAATATGAATGATATCCATGAATAATTTCCAATAAAGATGTAAATAACAACAATTTATATCAGTTTACAATTAAATTTATTTTTAATGGTTTTTAATAATATTTCATGAAGAAAATATCACTTCCTCTTAGAAAAATACATTTGAAAACATAAAACATTTGGAAAACATTTTTATTTTAAAATAACATTTAAAAATATTTATGTAATCATAAAAAAATATTTAAAAATTTTATTTATGAAAATATATTTTTCCAATTGGAATTTTTTAATTTTCTAAATAAATTTTTAGAAAACATGGTTTTGGAAAGGAGAAATTTCCATGGAAGAGAGAGAAAAATAAAAATTTCTTAAAAACATTTTTAATATTATCTTGAGAACCATTGAGTTGAAAATACAGAACCATTACATGAATTTATCAAGAATATCCATAGGATAATAAAATTATTTATATTTTTTTAAAGTTGAATCCTGAGACTTCAACATTAGGGAAATAATTAGGAAAAATCATGATAAATTAAGGGATTGTAACATAATATATTTAACACTTAGTTAACATTGCATCATAATCCCCATGAAATAATACCATAAAGTGAAACATAAAACATCACAATGATGAATAAATAAATTAAATTACATGTCAAATGCTATTTATATATAACTTACTATTATATTTATGTTTATAACATAACATACATCTCAATGAAGGACAATTGGGGAAAATATCTCTCACAGCTTTGGTAACATTGAGTCTTTAAATCCCATGAAAAATAGATCCTCAAATGGGTATTTTATTCCCCTTAAATTTATGTTTATGAATCCTAAAATACGTTCATGGGAATTATATACACCACTTACAAATTAATACTTAGGGAACAAGTAATGTGTCACACATAAAATAAAAGTGTGATTAAAATTCATTACCTTATTTCAGGACATTATTCACACACTTCAAGACCTCATGTATAATAAATATAATATTAGTATACATATATTATATAATCATACACATATATTTATATATGTGTCAAACCATATATTATTTTATTATTACCTTTTATAACATGTTTACTAACAAATCCATATTGAAGTTGTATTTCGGGTAATAATGGAATTTTTATCATATCAATTTTTCCTTGTTATTTCTTCCATATTACATCAATAATGATTTCATAATATCTAGAATAAAAAATATGATATGTATATCATATATATTTTTGATATTTGAATTTAGAGTAATCTACAAACTTTAGTGATATGAAATGAAATACATCATTCATGGAGAGTATGAAGGTATGTGTGATAAAATAATTCCTAAATCATAATAATAGCATAAATATAATAAATATAATATATAAACTATAAATCTATCATTATTTAATATTTTGATATGTGGTAATGGAAAAACAAATAAAATCATCTCATGAGGTGATACTCTTCGCTATACACGAACGATGATTCTTTATCCCATTTGATGGAAAAGGAGATGGTTATACATCATGAAATTAAAATAATAATAAACCAAGTATATGGGAGATACTAAGATTTTAATATCAGTATGGTATAATAATTATTTAATGGGTGGACGAAGAAATAAAATAAAATAAAACTTATTGATGAATGATACTCTTTTTCAGGTATCCCAAGAGGATTGAACAAAAAGCCTATTGGGACCACTTTGTGTATGAAGATTTTTTTAATGGGTGTTAATGGAATTCAATGATGATCAACAAGAATAAAGGAACTCTTCAATGTGAAAAGGACAATGGCTTTTAGAATGCGCAAATCCTATGTGTTCTATGGAAGAAGTAAAATAAAAGGAGAAGTAGAGGGTGTGAGGGGGCTAGGAATTGGAAGGTGTCCATGAATGGGTTTTGAGATAGAAAGTGGACATTCATTTCAATGCATACTTAGTTTTATACTATGTATTTTTATATGAGATCATAAAAAATAGTGCCATCCCACTGACCAGCATGCCAGCCTCAACCCGAGGCTCATGTGGGACCACATGGGTCAATTGCACCCATGGGAAATCCAACCCAGCCATCTCGCTAGAGGTGCATGGGGTCATGTTTAATCCTCAGTTTAATCATAGTGGGCTCTAGGTGTGTGCATGAGAAAGTAATGTGGGTGATAAGAGTGCACCCTCAGAGAACTGATGCAGGGTGGCACCAGAGGGGACAGAGGATTTTCTGGCCAAATGATGGAGAAGAATTATGTTTAAAGAAGACAAAGAATGTGTGGAGTTTTGATGTTGAACAAGGTTTGAAAAATACGAATGTAATCCCAATCGTCTGTCTGATCATGTTGTGATCTTGGTCACACATCGCATCATGTATCCAACGATATAATCTGATTCATTTGTAATCCTCATACCACGTGGGATTGAATTGGAGCCATTTTATATCCTTGACCATGGTCATCTTCATCCTTTGGACATCCGTTAGGCCCGTGAACCAAGATCTCCAGCCAAACGATGATCTCGCCACTCCATCCAGAATTTGTTCTCCTGTCAATCCCATTCTGATCATCTGACTATCATGAATCAATGAATCTAATTACATTTTCATGCATGTGAATGAAATGAAGAACAAGTTATTGGCCAAGGAAAAAATAATTTTCCAAGGCCACATGGATTCAATAAGGTATTCAAAAAGGGATACATTCCATCCTAAATACATTAACGATTAGAGAGACGGCCTCTCGTTTGAAAAAAGAAACATCCAAGATATGCGGCATATCTCTACATAGGTTTTAAGATATTAACATACTGAGGATCATGGTAATTCAAGGTAGAATCTTAAAGAGCGTATTGTGTGTTCTTTTGACAAGGAAAAATATTTGATCACTTCTCATAAAAAACAAATCCACAGATCCTAGAAATGGATGCTTCTTCAAAACCATTTGAGATCTCATCTTCTGAAAAATTGATTTTCTTCTATATTTAATCTTCAAGAAGGGACTTGCATGAACCGAAAACCATTCTAGGTTCGTGATTAATATTCCACAAACTAATCTAGTTCACAAATATGTTAACCGTGTACCATTATGGTTTGCGAGGAAGAAGAGTCATGAACCACTTCTGGTTCAAGAAGAGAAGAGCATGCATACTGTTTTGGGTTTACAGGGTAAAGTTCCCGCAGTCCAATCAGATCGACCCTGTAACGCTCTGGTTTGCGTTGAAGAGTGTCCCGTGAGGGGAAGTCCCTCGTACCACCCATTTTGTGGATTATAACCACGTGTAATGGGGTACGCGATGGAATATGATGAATTCCTTGTTCAAAGAGGGGCCACAAATCCTCCTAATTCGTGGAGGAGACAAGCACACTTGTGGAAAATTGGACACTTTAACCATGTTTTGAAAAGGGAAAACAAAAACTCCATTCCATAAATAAATTCACACATTGATGTTTGAATAAAATAACACACATTTAAATATTAAAAAATCAATGTGAACAGTGTGTGTTGAGGATGGGAGAAGGAAGATTGTGCATGTGTAAGAGGAAGTTCATGCATTCGTGCATGCCCATATAGATGAGAATACATTGAATAGAAGCATCCTAAATAGAGGGTGCACGTGTGTAATGAATTTAAGTGGAAGATAATATCTAAATTTTCATATGAATGATCCCATGCACACATGGAAGTAGAAGAGTTGATTCTATTGATGCCTAGTGAGCTATTTTTCAGTTTTTGAATAATAACAAATGTATTTTTGATTCTAGCCAAGAAGAATAAGAAGTCTTAATACATCTAGTGGTTGCACTGGAGAAGAAGATTAAATGTTAAAGAGAAACAACTCTGGACCTTGATGCAATAAAATTCTCATGCTAGATTTGAGACAAAGACTTTTAGGGTTATCCATTTAAATGACCTTTCATGTTGTTTAAGTTAGTGAAGATTCATCCAAAGTAGTGAGAAAGGGGGAGTTAGTGGAAGTGATCTGAGGGAAGTAGTGAGATATCCTTGAACATTATTAAATGCATTTTTTCTGGGACATTATGACTGTACCTGAACCATATAAATCCATACCTATTTAAGATTAGTTGAATAAGGTATGACAGACAACCTGTCGGCGTATGCTCCTTGGATGTAACCCTTAGTGGCGAACCAAGTAGAATTTTTATGTTTTCCTTTTTTTCATGTAAATGATTTAATTACTCTAAATATCCATAATAATTGATTAATTATGTTCCTACCAATTTCGGAACAAGATCTTATAAAAATGATAAAAAGATGACACCCCGATTCACCCCCCCCCCCCTCAGGGGGACCTAGGGTCCTTTAATTTGTATTAGAGGTATGGTTTATGTATTTTGGATATTGTTCAGTAATTATGTTAACAAGAGGATTTTATTTTTGTTACCTGAGTCCTCAATCAAGAGAATCTTGATTAAAGTACAGTTATCTCCGAGCAGAAATCAATACCCAACAAGTCCATGATGAATAGGAAAGAGAAAGATAAGAACAATTTGATGAAATCTCTCATGTCTAAAGAAGATGCAGTGTCTGAATCTCCATGAACTTACAATAATTAAGAAATATAAGGCTTGGTAAGTAAAGAGGAAGTGGATAAAGTTTCTACTAGAGAAAAGGAAGACACATCTACCACGTTTTCAGGTGATCATGAGAAATTAAGAGCCTATCTGCATGATATTATTGAAGAAATAGTTGCTTTTATTTGTCGAATATTTCAATGCATGAAGGTTGAAATCACCCGACTAGAAATAAAAGCTGATAATGTGGAAAACAGATTTGATGATAAATTTATTGAATGTTTAAAGATCTCTAGATTGATTGAAGCCTTTGAAGAAAAATAAGGAGTCAATAAGACATTAGAAGAAAAGATCCATGCATTTGAAGATGACTGGAAAAGGATCAATGAAGTCAATGTTCTAAATTTGTAAGAAACGTTGGTGAAATTAAAGTATCTTTACTCATTGTTACAATCCAAAGTAAAGTTGCATGAATATGGGATTTAAAGATTGAAAAAGGATTGTGATGGGAAGATGATCTTGATTGAAGATTAGAATATCATCCTCTATATGGAATGTATAAAATTGGAAGCCCATTTGACCAATCTTTAGAACACATATATTGATACTTCAAAAAAGAATGAAACAGTTGATTATAGTACTCAATTCACATTGGAGGATTCTAAATCTAAAATACCTCCATCATGTGACAAGAATATAATGAAAACTATTGATTATCTATCCCAAGAAACAGTTTATGTTTCTATTCAATGCTCACTGGAGGACTATAAATCCAAAAAACTTATAAGATGTGATAAGAGGATCATTACTTCACTCATTGATCTATCAAAAGAAACTAATAATGTTAAGGTACCATCCACACCAACATTTACTATTGTTTCAAAATACGTTTATACTAAAAGTGCAGGTTGGAAGATAAATCCAAAATAATTATGGATGAATAAAAGTGAGGAGAAGAAACCTACCACCATGGATAGGGTGGATAAGAATAATAAGATGGAATATAATTCCTCAAATAGAGAACACCACATTACGAAGAATGCCCAACAATGTTATACAGAAGATATCAAGAAGAAAAGATTTGTGGGTCAATGTTGGTGCTTCAACAGATTTGGTCATCATGCACTGGATTCTTAGTACAATCCTTTAAATAAAAAAACACAGAGAAAGCCTACATAAAAAGGGAGAAAAATATAGATGATAAAAGAAACCTAAATGGGTCTATATGCATTTGTATACCACAAACAGATTTGGAATGCTAGGCAATATCTGTGATGTATGAAATGGGAGTGGTCACAAAAATGGAGCACACTTATCTCAACATAGGTCTATAACTGATAAGAACATAAGAGTATAGAAGCTGGCTATGATAGAAGAAGGTTCATTGGGATGAAATCAGAAAACTGTTGTAGAAGAAAATTCTCCCAAGAAGACTTTGTAAAGGAAAAGTGAGAAGTCCTTGGATTCAAAATCAATGAATATGAAGAGTAGTACATCCAAAAGAATTCCTAAAAATGAAGACACTCTGAAGATTCCATGTGTAAAATCCAAACATAATTCTATTGATCCCAGAGACATATTGGTTATCTGACCAGAAGATTTGGAAATAATGAGAATGAAAGGAGATGCACAGGCTAAGGCTAGTGGAATGGGAAATAAGATGATTCCACTTGATTATATAAAAGTCTTATGTGTGAGGTGCCAAATCACTAGTCAAACTATTATGAATTGTAGTGCATTTATATTAAGAAAATAATAATTCCTCATGAAGATGAAAGTGGAACCAATATATCCAAGTGCTTTGAAGGATAATGAAAAATGAAGACATGCACATAGAGAGATCAAAGATATTTTTAGATCCACACAAAAAAATTTAGAACAAATGAATAAATTTTCAAGTTTTAGGAGTTGAGAAAAAGGAGCTTCTTGGTTGAGAAAATCATCTTAGCCTTCCAGCTGATATTGAAAAAAGCAAAGAGGATCCACCTTATTCTTTTAACACATTGTGTATTGATATAATTCTATAGGGAATTGATGGTGAAGAAAGAACAAAGGCGGAGAACCTAAAAAGTGTTCCCTTGAGGGGGAGACACATAAAGAAGCTACCAGAGATATAATTTCAATTAGTATTAACTTTATTTTCATTCAAATTCAATTACTCTGAAGATTTCCAAAATATCATTTTATTAGAAAAGAAATTTCATTTTTAAATCTCTCATCCTTGGTTACTCAAAATAAAAATAATTTTACAAAGGGTGAGTAACTAAATAAATTTGTGACAGAAGAAAATTGGAAAGGACCTTGAAGAAAAATTCATGGACTCTTATCAAAATAAGGTATCATGATCAGGGGATAATAGATAGATTTGTTTTCTAGATCAAGTCCTCTTGTTTTCTACATCGAGCATTGCTCAAGTAGACCTAGAGTGAAATGATTGATGGCACAATTTCATATGTATGGACTGATACACTGTATACCACAAGCATTGTATTTATTTTCAATAATTGGGAGATAAAGTGAAATAAAAGTTGAAAAGTGAAAGGGATAGAGTTTATAGAAGACTCTCATTTTGATATTGACATTCTCCTTCTAGATAACATTGAATTAATGACAAAAAGCATGCATGATTAGATTGTTGGGACTACATTGTGTATGACGATTGTATTTGTTTTCAATCTGTGTTAATAGATGTTAATGATGATAAACATGATGAAAGGAACTCCTCTACGTGAAATGGAGAATGGAACTCAGAATACTCTGATCCTAAGTGATCTTTGGGAGAAGTAAAATAAAATGAGAAGAATAGGGTGTGAGGGGGATTCAAATTGCAAGGTGTCAATGCATGGTTTTTGAGATAGTAAGTGTCCATGTATTTTAACGCATAATATGTTTTCTACTAAGTATTTTTATAAGACTTCCTAAAAAATAGGGCCATCCCACTAGCCATCCAGCTAGCCTGTAACGCCCCGACCCCAGTTACCCAGAGTCGGTGCATTATTACATAACATTGGCATGATCACAAGAATGATCAAGTCTCGAAAGACCGATTTGTTTAGTAGCCTTGGAAACACTAGATACAATCATAAAGTTTTACATTACATCATAAAAAACATCTTTTCTTCATATCCCCTCATACTATCCATGCAGGTCATTCATAAATTACTTCTTCATAATCCTGGGAATAATAAAACATTGAAAGGGGTGAGCTCAGATGTTTAGTAAGGATAACATTATAGCAGAAGCTTTAATAGATAAGCATAAACACTTAAGGAAATTTAAAATTAAAACAAAAGCCTTTTAAACTTGAACTTCAACATAGTATAGAAAAAATAAAATGAAATAATTACATTTACTTATTCACATGGATATTCTACTAATCGAATAATCAAATGCAATATCAATAACCACTTTCATAATGATGTAATGCATAATTCCAGACTATCATAACCACATAGCCAAGGCCTCGTGCCAAGACTACAACTATGATTTTTCCAAGGCCTTGTGCCAAGACACAAGTTTGTCTCATTAGACCTACCGATGCATCGAGGAGCTATAGCGGGCTCCACCCGTCACTTACTAAGTCCAATGCCTTCCTCATATGAAAAGTTTTAAACATAACATAAACATTCGTATTAAAAGTAGCATACGAAATGTCAATACATTATCCACAAACCATGAATGGTATAAAAATATCACATCCACAGTCAAACATAACTCATTCAATACATTATGGAAGATTGTATTGTATCATATTAATCTCAATAGAGAATGATGAAGGATATTGAATACTTAAAAATGTATTTTAGTTAGAGTTTATAACCAAAAGAGAGACACTTGAATACAAATAATTGATGTAATCTAAAAATTATAATATCATTAGAATAAATGGATTCAAGATATACTATGTGAAAGTATATTATATACACCATATAAAAGTGATTTGGTGTATAACAAGAAAGAAGTCTCAATGGAATGTAAATTGAGATGAATTCTATTATAAAGACCATATCCTTTAGTTAAGGATAAATCAATGAAATAATTATGTTTGAAAAATATAAATACACTCAATATGACTGGATATTTAGAGTAAACCAATCATATGACATTCACACATATTCTTGTAAAAACAACACCAATGAATTGGATATTTAACTCAACACATGGAGATTGAGTTAAAATTACTCTTATCAAATTCATATCGATGACTTGAGAAATTATCAATGGAGTGATTATGTGTATCAAAAGTATATCCATAGGAAGGGGAGTGGAAATTATGACATAATCAAATGAATAGTGATTCCACACATTATCTTGGAGTAATATAATCAATGAAATATGCATAAAGCCAAATGAGTGGAAATTGAAATTTCAAATTCCCTTATCGATTAGGTAACTTATGAAACATAAAACCATGATAGAAGGATCATACCATGATGATGTGAATATCCATAAATTTAATTATATTACACAATTAATACAATCATGGGCAGTACACACAACACATGCAATAAATATGTGGTGAATAATGGAATTCTCACGGAATTAAAAGTGAGATAAGAAACCCATTACTTTGTACTTTTTCCTTGGTAGATGGTAGGTTAACCTCTTGTATAATGGTGAAATAATTGTTATTGAATTATAAAAGAATCATTTACATTAATATGATATCATATATGATCTTTTAACATTTATTTGTTAATAATATCTTAGAATTGTCGTCATTTTGGGTGTTAACGGGTTCATTTTAATTTATATTCTTTGTTATGTGAGCCATATTTGTTATTAATGGGATGTATATTATTCTTATCCAAAATGATATCAAGTCCTTAAACATTATTTCTAATCATCAAATGAGAATTATACTTGAATAGATATGATGGAGAATGAATCTCATCACGTTCGTGGAGACGGTAGTCCGTACATACGCACGAGCGACAATATCATTCTTTTATTATTAAAATAATATATAATTGGATGGTATATCAAATATACAGAATAATTATCATGTTATATTTATTATTTACATGAACTAAACATCATTATTATACCCATCCAAATAATAATTTATTGATTAACAATTACACCACGACGTGGAGACGGTAAGACGTACGTACGCACGTATAGCGACATGTTATTCAAAGCGTGGATAGATTACTGAATATGGTTTTACCATATTTATAATAATATTACAGTATATAATAGATACTGGATTCATTATTTTAGAATAGAAATAACAAAGAAATAAGAAGTGGAAGAAGAAAGTAACTTGAAAAAGGGTGGTGAAATCATTACCTCTTCTTCGGGTTCTTCCTTTTGATTTGATCAAAAGGGATCCATAGGATGTATTTATGATCAAAATAAGGCCTCTAGGTTGTATTGAGGGAATTTTAGAGAGTATTTTGGTAGGGCTTGGCCGAACCAAAAGGCTTTGAAGGTGTGAAATGATGAGAACGGGGAGTTCCCTTTTATAAGAGGGGTGAGGGGAACCTTTGGAAAAACGAGAAATATTATTTTATAATAAATTCATATTCTGTTTCTAATGGATCCAAAGTGTATTATTTAAATATTAAATTGGTTATGGGTAGAAAAACACTTAACCAATAGAATTTATACAGGTTTGGGTCATTATAGTAACCATATCTTTAAGTATTAACTCTTAGTTAATTAGTTTCACTTTTACAATGTCTCTTTGTATTTTTATATTATATGGTTAATAAACTTACTATATACATCCAAGAGACCCCCAAGTGGTCAATTAATGATACACCTATCATGATATAAGTCTCTTGGCAGAACCATAGATTTTTAGGAATTTAATATCAATTAATAATATAATATTTGTTTTAAAAACTCTTTTATTCCAATTTTGATACTATTCAATAATTGATTTTTTTGAAAATCATAACAGAATGATTACTTAGAAAAAGGTTAATTAAATAAATCTTCACATGTCATATTAACCTTGAAAATTAGTTTAATTCATAAAAAGACTCAAATTATATTTATTTAGGTATTTATAATATCAAATATTCTAATTTTTCACTATTATGCCAATTACTGCATCACCATTGTGTCATAAATAAATTAAATTATTTAATGTCTAAAAATTAAAAATAAAATATAATTATGTAGGAAATCTTTTTATATTTCTAATTAATATTTATAGTATAAAATCCAACATATATATCCCTGTGTAACAATTTTTTTTCTAAAAGATATATGCTTGTGTCATTTTTGTATTCATTTTAACTTAATTAAAATAAAGTGCCCCTATCACTTACAAGTGGATCCATGGGGTCCCAAAATCGACCCAAATATGCCCATGGTCTGAAATGTATCCACCAATAAGGTTAGGACACGTTTTAGGGTAATTTAGTATTATTATAATATTATTTTTTAACCCTTATTTATCGGATTTACCCTTAACCATGGTAAATAAAATATTTACCGAAGTAATTATTCAAAATGTCTAAAAATAAAAGTTACATATTTACCAAATTTGAACATACTAATTCCAAATATGGAATCCATTTTTCCAAATTCAAAACACATAAGTGGCATAAATTAATTTAAAAATTAGTTCCCGTTGTTAAAACAAAAAGCGTGTTTTTAAGAGATAATAACTATCAAAAGATTGGCACTTGTTTATGTCTGGTTTAATTGTGAAATTATGTACAATGAAAAACATTGAATTAAATGGTAAAATAATATTCTAAATATACTTTAAAACCACTAAAATTCATAATTTATCAATATTTATTATTTCGATTAAAAAAGTTGTTTTTAATTAAAATTAAGTAATTTTCACTATTCATCAAAATACGATATTTATCCGAAAAGTTCCAAAATTTCACCCTATGATAATTTAGATATTCTGAATCCAAAAATGAAGTCCATTTTGACAGATAGAATTTATAAAATTTCATAAAGGCTAGTTTGATTGGTTTTGGTGTGTTAGAATCTCGAAGTTGTGCACAATACACGCCATTGCATTATTCAAAGGGAAATGCACTGTGGAAGCTTGGGGTGTTACATTATCCCCTCCTTGAATAAATTGCATCCTCACAATTTTTAAAATTTGTCTTGATAATATAATTGAAAGTCCCACATCGGAAAAAGAGTCAATAAAACTATCACTTTAAAAGAAAGGAAGGGAGGTATAAAGGTCACCCAAGATAACCCATACTAGGATTCCATGTAGGAAAACGTGGATATGGATGATAAACTAAGTTTTCAGTTATGATGGATAGGGATAGAAAACATGGTCGGGAGACAGTCAACAATAAGAAAATCACAAACTTGTGTTGGGACAAACAGTCTTTAGTCTCCCAGTAGGAAAAGTAAACGGACAACATTTTTTTTGTTTGAAGTTACATTACATAAGGAAGAGGAATTCATTTATGATATTGACTAAGAACATAAAGAGATATACTTACTTTTTAAGTACAGTTTCATTATTTAATAACTTTTTACCACAAACTCAATTTTTTTGAACAATGAGTATTCAAGAATACTTGGTCACAATGAAAGAGATAGAATAAACTTCTATAGAAATACATGATCCATGTAGGATAAACAATATATTTAACTTGTCTTTAGAGATTAATCAAAACAAAAATGCTTAGTATAATATCTGATGACCCCTCCCAAATGAATATTCCATTAGAAAAAAAACAAATCTTAATTTCTAAAATTAAACCATCAATACCCCAAAGTTACATAAATACCATTCAATAATCAATTGTCCTTAAAATCCTTCAATATAATCCAAACTAATATTGAAACTCAAAACCTATAAGAATGTAGTCTTCCACGTTAAATTATATCTCCAAATGACATTAATTACTCTTAATGTCACATACCTAAAAGTAATTAACCTACTCATTTCCAAAAACAACCCAAATCACTATAAATACATAATAAAAACATAGATAAATATCCACCATTACCCCTCAAATGAAATCCCATACTATTCTATTTTCCTTGGGCATATAGTGTTCACAAAAAAGCGAACAACATCCAATATAACATCTATCACTTAATCACCAAATCATTTTCCTATACCAAGGGTATTCATTTAATAAGACATAAGAACCCAAATCAACTTATTATTGATCAATAAAATCATTTATCTAAAAAATAATTAGTCACGCTATCCAAGGACTTCATGTATTCTTGTGGTAGGCGATAAATCCCAATCGCACTTTGGTTGTGGGTTCGATTCCCACATATTTGTCCGAAACAATGGGTTTTCACACGGTCTACGGGTTGTCCTTTTTCAAAAACTATATTTTACAATATTACCAAAATGAGATAAATTCCTCAGAATACCATAACATAATTTAACCACAAATGTTATATCATACATTTAATTTTAATCCCAAATTATAATAACTTATAATTATCTCAAACCCCAATGATCATATAAAACCAAATGGTTATTTATACCTATATCCAAAATAGAAGAGATACTTATTCCTCAAATATCATTCTCACATGGAAAACTGCGGGGTTACAAATACAAGAGAAAATTATTCCAAAGTAAACCCATCATCAAGGAGCGCTAATACTTTTTAAACATTTCTCCAACAATTTATTTCTACATAGATTCTTCTTTAACCAAGAAAATATCCTATAGAATAGGGAATTCACTCGGGTAATGTCCAGGTCCCCAATAATTACGGAAAATGACTGTAAATGGACTCTTGGGACCATTTTTATCTTCTTCCATAGTACTATTCATTCTTCTTCGGCAATTATTCACTTTATGTCCTTCCTTTTCACATGTAAAGCATTTCTTTGTCCCATTGAGACAGTTTCTTGGGTGTCTCCCTCCACATTTCTTACATGATGGAAATTGAGGATTCATTTCTCCATGGTCTCCACTGTTGGAGCTCTTATCATTCATCATCTTTATCTTCTTTTTTGAGTCCGAGAATTGGTTAATATATATATTGTTGATCATATTGTTGGAAAATTGATTTGGCATAAAGACGATATCTTTTACGCCTATCGACATTCAATTTTTTGCTCATTTCCACCACCGTTCCCACCTTGTACAACATTCTCAAAGTCACTATGACTTCCTTGGAATCAAGCCATTGACTAAAACCAGAAAGCATTGTGTGAGTAACAGTAGTCATAAAATCATTTAGAGATTAACATGTCACCATATTCTCAATTTGAAACACATTAGGATTAACCAAGGTCATTTACTCTCATATTATATATTTAATACTTGAAATTGGTTAGTAATGAAAATGTAAATTATCCTAAGCATATCCCCTGGGAGTGTCGTAACCAAGAGTGCAGCAAGGCCCATTTTCGTGCACCGGTTTCCGTTCAAGTCTACCTCAAAGCAGTATTTTCAGGTTTTACCCCTAGGTACATCTGTTCCAGAGCCGCCTCTACCTGCTCGTATCCATAAAGGGATGTATTGCTTGGAAAACTCACAAAATCTCTACAATACCAAAATTCAAGGAAGTTCTTCTATACTAATCCTCAATGTTCATCTTAGGTCTACGTGCTCTAATTAGATTTTATCTAAATCTAGCTCCCAAGGTTTGTAATAAACTTTCTCTGATACCAACTATAACGCCCCGACCCCATTTACCCAGAGTCAGTGCATTATTACATAACATTGGAATGATCAAAAGAAAGATCAAGTCTCGAAAGACTGATTAGTTTAGTAGCCTTGGAAACACTAGATACAATCATAAAATTTTACCTTACATCATAAAAAACATCTTGTCTTCATATCCCCTCATACTATCCCTGCAAGTCATTCATAAATTACGCCTTCGTAATACTAGGAAAAATAAAACATTGAAAGTGGTGAGCTCAAATGCTCAGTAAGGATAACATTATAGCAGAAGCTTTCATATATAAGCATAAACACTTAAGGAAATTTATAATTAAAACAAAATCCTTTTAAATATGAACTTCAACATAGTATGGAAAAAATAAAATGAAATAATTCCATTTACATATTCACATGTATATTCTACTAATAGAATAATCACATGAAATATCAATAACCACTTTCATAATGATGGAATGCATAATTCCAGACTATCATAACCACATAACCAAGGCCTCGTGCCAAGACTACAAATCAGATATTGCCAAGGCCTTTTTCCAAGAAACTATTTTGTCTCATGAGACCTATCGATACATCTAGGAGCTATAGCGGGCTCCACCCGTCACTTACTAAGTCCAATGCATTCCTCATATGAAATGTTTTAAACATTACATAAACATTCGTATTAAAACTACCATACGAAATGTCAATACTTTATCCACAAACCATGAATGGTATAAAAATAGCACATCCATAGTCAAACATTACTCATTCAATACAATATGGAAGATTGTATTGTATCATATTAACCTCAATCGAGAATGATGAAGGATATTGACATAGATGAAAATAATCGTCAAAACAATTAGAGTGAAATATCCCCCTTTTTCTTGAAATCAGTTAAAAGTCCCACTATTTTTCAAGAATCCATTTAAAATAGATTTTAGAATCAATGTGTCCCATGCCACATTTAAGCTTTTAAAAATAATTTTGATTTTAAAACTTTAATGTCCATATAAATAAATCCTAAAAACCATTTTTCAAACATGGACATTAATGAGAATGATTTAGAATAATCAATCTTTAAAACACTTAAAAATGTATTTTAGTTAGAGTTTCTAACCAAAAGAGAGACACCTTAATAAAAATAATTGAGGTAATCTAAACATTATAATATCATGAGAATAAAGGGATTCATGATATATTTTGTCAAATATATTATATACACCATATAAAAGTGATTTGGTGTATTACAACAATGAAGTCTCAATGGAATGTAAATTGAGATGAATTATCTTATAAAGACCATATCCTTTGGTTAAGGATAAATCAATGACATAATTATGTGTGAAAAATATAAATACACTCAATATGATTGGATATTTATTGTAAATCAATCAGATGACATTCACACATATTCTTGTAAAAACAACACCAATGAATTGGATATTTTACTCAACACATGGAGATTGAGTTAAAATTACTCTTATCTAATTCATATCGATGACTTGAGAAATTATCAATGGAGTGATTATGTGTATAAAATTTACATCCACATGAAGGGGAGTGGAAATTATTACATAATCAAATTAATAGTGATTCCACACATAATCATGGAGTAAAATAATCAATGAAATATGCGTAAAGCCAAATGAGTGGAAATTGAAATTTCAAATTCCCTTATAGATTAGGTAACTTATGAAACATACACCCATGAAATAAGTATCATACCATGATGATGTAAATATCCATAAATTAAAGTATATTACACAATTAATACAATCATTGGCAGTACACACACCACATGCAATAAATAAGTGGTGAAAAATGGAATTCTCACGGAATTAAAAGTGAGATAAGAAACCCCTTACTTTGTACTTTTTCCTTGATCGATGGTAGGTTAACCTCTTGTACAATGGTGAAATAATTGTTATTGATTTATAAAAGAATAATTTACATTAATATGATATCATATATGATCTTTCAACATTTATTTGTTAATAATATCTTAGAATTGTCGTCATTTCGGGTGTTAACAGGTTCATTTTACTTTATATTCTTTGTTATGTGAGCCATATTTGTTATTAATGGGATGTATATTATTCAGATTCAGAATTATATCAAGTCCTTAAACATTATTTTTAATCATCAAATGAGAATTATACTTGAATAGATATGGTGGAGAATGAATCTCATCACGTTCGTGGAGACGGTAGTCCGTACGTACGCATGAGCAACAATATCATTATTTTGATTTTAAAATAATATATAATTGGATGGTATATAATATATACAGAATAATTATCATGTTATATTTATTATTTACATGAACTACACATCATTATTATACCCATCCAAATAATAATTTATTGAATAACAATTACACCACGACGTGGATACGGTAAGCCGTACGTACGCACGTATAGTGACATGTTATTCAAAGGGTGGATAGAATACTGAATATGGTTGTACCATATTTATAATAATATTAAATTATATAAGAGATACTGGATTAATTATTTTATAATATAAATAACAAAGAAAGAAGAAGTGGAAGAAGAAAGGAACTTGAAAAAGGGTGGTGAAATCATTACCTCTTCTTCGGGTTCTTCCTTTTGATTTGATTAAAAGGGCTCCTTAGGATGGATTTATGATCAATATAAGGCCTATAGGTTGTATTGAGGGAAGTTTAGAGAGTCCTTTGGCAGGGTTTGGCCGAACCAAAAGGCTTTGAATGTCTTAAGTGATGAGAAGGGGGAGTTCCCTTTTATAAGAGGGGTGAGGGTCACCTTTGGAAAAAGCTAGAAATATTATTTTATAATAAATTCATATTCGGTTTATAATGGATCCATAGTGTATTATTTAAATTTTAAGGTGGAAATGGGTCTAAAACCACTTAAACAATAGAATTTAGATAGGTTTGGGTCATTATATTAACCTTATATTTAAGTATTAACTCTTAGTTAATTAGTTTCACTTTTACAATGTCTCTTTGTATTTTTATATTATATGGTTAATAAACATACTATATTCATCCAAGAGACCCCCAAGTGGTACATTAATGATACACCTATCATTTTATAAGTCACTTGGCCGAACCTTAGATTTTTAGGAATTTAATATCAATTAATAATATAATATTTGTTTTAAAAACTCTTTTATGTCAATTTTAATACTATTCAATAATTGATTTTTGTAAAACTCATAACATAATGATTACTTCTAAAAAAGTTAATTAAATCAATCCTAACATGTCATATTAACGTAGAAAATTAATGTAATTCATAAAAAGGCTCAAATTATATTTCTTTGGGTATTTAGAATATCAATTATTCTAAATTTTTACTATTAAGGTAATTACTACATCACCATTCTGTCATACATAAATTAAACTATATAATGTCTAAAAATTATAAATAAAATATAAATATGTAGGAAATATCTTTAGATTTATAATTAATATTTATACTCTAAAATCCAACATATATAACACTATGTAACGATTGTTTTTCTAAAATCTATATGCTTGTGTCATTTTTGTATTCATTTTAACTCAATTAAAATAAAGTGTCTCTATCACTTACAAGTGGATCCATGGGGACCCAAAATCGACCCAAATATGCCCATGGTCGTACATGTATCCACCAATAAGGGTAGGACACGTTTTTGGATAATTTAGTATTATTATAATATTATTTTTTAACCCTTATTTATCGGATTTACCCTTAACCATGGTAAATAAAATATTTACCGAAGTAATTATTCAAAATGTCTAAAAATAAAAGATACCTATTTACACAATTAGAACATCATGATTCCAAATATACAATCCATTTTTCCTAATTCAAAACACATAAGTGGAATAAATTAATTTAAAAATTAATTTCCTTTGTTAAAACAAAAAGCGTGTTTTTAAGATATAATAACTATGAAAAGATTGGAACTTGTTTATGTCTGGTTTAATTGCGAAATTATGTATAATGAAAAACATTGAATTAAATGGTAAAAATATATTCTAAATATACTTTAAAACCACTCAAACTCATAATTTATCAATATTAATTATTTCCATTTGAAAAGTTGTTTTTAATTAAAATTTAGTAATTTTCACTATTCATCAAAATATTAAAATTATCCGAAAAGTACCAAAATTTCACCCTAGGCTAATTTCGATATTCCGAATCCAAAAATGAAGTCCATTTTGACAGATAGAATTTATAAAATTTCATAACATCTAGTTTTATTGGTTATGGTGTGTTAGAATCTCGAAGTAGTGCACAATGCACGTCATTGCATTATTCAAAGGGAATCATACAGTGGAAGCTTGGGGTGTTACATTCTCCCCTTAGACAATAAATTGCGTCCTCGCAATTTTTTTAATTGGTCTTGAGAATATAATGGAAAGTCCCACTTCGGAAAAAGATTCAATAAAACTATCACATTAAAAGAAAGGAAGGGAGGTATAAAGGTCACACATGATAACCCATACTACGATTCCATGTAGGAAAACATGGATATGGACGACAAACTAAGTGTTCAGTTCTGATGGATAGGGATAGAAAACATGATCAGGAGAAAGTTAAAAATATTAAAATCACAAACTTTTGTTGGGACAAACGGTCCTTAGCCTCCCAGTAGGAAAAGTAAACGGACAACATTTTTTCTGTTTTAAGTTACATTACATAAGGACAAGGAATTCATTTACGATATTGACTAAGAACATAAAGAGATATACTTACTTTTTAAGTAGATTTTCATTATTTAATAATTTTTTACCACTAACTAATTTTTTTTGAACAATTATTATTCAAGAAGACTTCGTACAATGAAATATATAGAATGAACTTATATAGAAATACATGATCCATGTAGGATAAACTATATATTTAACTTGTCTTTAGAGATTAATCAAAACAAAAATGGTTAGTATAATATCTGATGACCTGCCCCAAATGAATATTCCATTAGAGAAAAAAACAAATCTTAATATCTAAAATTAAACCATCAATACCCCTAAGTTACATAAATACCATTCAATAATCAATTGTTTATAAAATCCTTCAATATAATCCAAACTAATATTGAAACTCAAAACCTATAAGAATGTAGCCTTCCACGTTAAATTGTATCTCAAAATGACATTAATTACTCTTAAAGTCACATACTTAAAAGTAATTAACCTAATCATTTCCATAAACAACCCAAATCACTAAAAATCCATAATAAAATCATAGATAAAAATCCACCATTACTCCTCAAATGAAATCTCATACTATTTTATTTTCCTTGGGAATATAGTGTTCACAACAAAGCGAAAAACTTCCAAAATGTCATCAATCACTTAATCATCAAATCATTTTCCTATACCAAGGGTATTAATTTAATAAGAATTAAGAACCCAAATCAACTTATTATGGATCAATAAAATCATTTAACTAAAAAATAATTAGTCACACTATCCAGGGACTTCACGTAGTCCAGTGGTAGGCGATAAATCCCAATCTCACTTTGGTTGTGGGTTTGATTCCCACAGATTTGTCTGAAACGATGGGTTGTCACACGGTCTACGTGTTTTCCTTTTTCAAAAACTATATTTTATAATATTACCAAAATGAGATAAATTCCTCAAAATACCATAACATAATTTAACCACAAATGTTATATCATACCTTGCATTTTCATCCCAAATTATAATAACTTATAATTCTCTCATACCCCAATGATCATATAAAACCAAATGGTTATTTATACCTATATCCACAATAAAAGAGATAATTATTCCTCAAATATCATTCTCACATGGAAAACTGCGGGGTCACAAATACAAGAGAAAATTATTCCAATGTAAACCCATCAACAAAGAATGATAATACTTTTTAAACATTTCTCCAACCATTTATGTCTACATATATTCTTCATTGACCAAGAAAATATCCTATAGAATAGGGCATTCACTCGGGTAATGTCCAGGTACCCTGAATTTACAGAAAATGACTGTAAATGGACTCTTGGGACCATTTTTATCTTCATCCATAGTACTCTTCATTATTCTTTGGGAATTTCTTCACATTATGTCATTCTTTCCTGCATGTAAAGCATTTCTTTGTCCCATTGAGACACTTTCCTGGGTGTCTCCTTCCACATTTCCTGCATGATGGAAATTGAGGATTCCTTTCTCCATGGTCTCCACTGCTGGACCTCTTATCATTCATCACCTTTCTCTTATTTTTTGAGTCCGGTAATTGGTTAATATATATAGTGTTGATCATATTGTTGGAAAATTGATTTGGCATAAATATGATATCTTTTAATCCTATCAACATTCCATTTTTTTCTCATTGCCACCATTGTTCCCACCTTGTACATCATTTCTCAAAGTCACTATGACTTCCTTGGAATCCAGCCATTGACTAAAACCAGAAAGCATTGTGTGAGTAACAATAGTCATAAAATCATTTAGAGACTAACATATCACCATATTCTCAATTTGAAACACATTAGGATTAACCAAGGTCATTTACTCTCATCTTATATTTTTAATACTTCAAATTGGTTAGTAAAGAAAATGTAAATTATCCTAAGAATATCGACTGGGAGTGTCGTAATCAAGAGTGCAGCAAGGCCCGTTGTCATGCATCAGTTCCCGTTCGAGTCTAGCTCAAAGCGGTGTTTTTGGGTTTTACCCCTTGGAACATCTGTGCCAGAGCCGCCTCTACCTGCTCGTATCTAGACAGGGATGTATTGCTTGGAAAACTCACAGAATCTCTACAATACCAAAATCCAAGGAATTTCTTCTATAATAATCCTCAAAGTTCATCTTAGGTCTACGGTCTCTAATCAGAGTTTATCTAAATCTAGCTCCCAAGGTTTGTACTAAACATCATCTGATGCCAACTGTAACGCCCTGACCCCAATTACCCAGAGTCGGTGCATTATTACATAACATTGGCATGATCACAAGAAAGATCAAGTCTTGAAAGACCGATTAGTTTAGTAGCCTTGGAAACACTAGATACAATCATAAAGTTTTACATTACATCATAAAAAAACATCTTGTCTTCATATCCCCTCATATTATCCCTACAGGTCATTCATAAATTACTTTTTCATAATCCTAGGAAAAATAAAACATTGAAAGGGGTGAGCTCAGATGCTCAGTAAGGAAAACATTATAGCAGAATATTTCATAGATAATCATACACACTTAAGGAAATTTATAATTAAAAAAATCCTTTTAAACTTGAACTTCATCATAGTATGGAAAAAATAAAATGAAATAAGGCCATTTACTTATTCACATGGATATTCTACTAATCAAATAATCACATGAAATATCAATATCCACTTTCATAATGATGGAATCCATAATGCCAGACTATCATAACCACATAGCCAAGGCCTCATGCCAAGACTACAAATGAGATTTTTCCAAGGCCTTGTGTCAAGACACTAGTTTGTCTCATGAGACCTATCGATGAATCGAGGAGCTATAGCGGGATCCACTCGTCACATACTAAGTCCAATTCATTCCTCAAATGAAATGTTTTAAACATAACCTAAACATTCGTATTAAAAATAGCAAACGAAATTTTAATACTTTATCCACAAACCATGAATGGTATAAAAATAGCACATCCACAGTCAAACATAACTCATTCAATACAATATGGATGATTTTATTGTATCATATTAACCTAAATCGAGAATGATGAAGGATATTGATATAGATTAAAATAATCATCAAAACAATTAGAGTGAAATATCCCCCTTTTTCTTGAAATCATTTAAAAGTCACAATATTTGTCAAGAATCCATTTAAAATATATTTTAGAATAAAGTGTCCCATACCACATTGAAACTTTTAAAAGGAATTTTTATTTTAAAACTTTAATATCCATATAAATAAATACTTAAACTCATTTTTAAAACATGGGAATTAATGAAAACGATTTAGAATAATCAATCTTTAAAACACTTAAAAATGTATTTTAGTTAGAGTTTCTAACCAAAAGAGAGAAAATTGAATACAAATAATTGAGGTAATCGAAACATTATAATATCATGAGAATAAAGGGATTCATGATATACTATGTCAAAGTATAATATATACACCATATAAAAGTGATTTGGTGTATAACAACAAATAAGTCTCAATGGAATGTAAATTGAGATGAATTCTCTTATAAAGACCATATCCTTTGGATAAGGATAAATCAATGACATAATTATGTGTGAAAAATATAAATACACTCAATATTATTGGATCTTTAGTGTAAATCAATCTGATTACATTCACACATTTTCTTGTAGAAACAACACCAATGAATTGGATATTTAACTCAACACATGGAGATTGAGTTAAAATTACTCTTATCAAATTCATATCGATGACTTGAGAAATTATCAATAGAGTGATTTTGTGTATCAAAAGCATATACATAGGAAGGGTAGTGTAAATTATGACATAATCCAAGGAATATTTATTCCACATATAATCTTGGAGTAATATAATCAATGAAATATGCGTAAATCCAAATGAGTAGAAATTGAAATTACAAATTCCCTTATCGATTAGGTAACTTATGAAACATACACCCATGAAAGAAGGATCATACCATGATGATGTGAATATCCCTAAATTAATTTATATTAGACAATTAATACAATCATGGGCAGTCCACACACCACATGAAATAAATAAGTGGTGAATAATGGAATTCTCACGGAATTAAAAGTGAGATAAGAAACCCCTTACTTTGTACTTTTTCCTTGGTCGATGGTAGGCTAACCTCCTGTATAATGGTGAAATAATTTTTATTGAATTATAATAGAATAATTTACATTAATATGATATCATATATGATCTTTTAACGTTGATTTGTTAATAATATCTTAGAATTATCGTCATTTCGGGTGTTAACGAGTTCATTTTACTTTATTTTCATTGTTATGTGAGCCATATATGTTATTAATGGGATAAATATAATTCATATCCAGAATTATATCAAGTCCTTAATCATTATTTTTAATCATCAAATTAGAATTATACTTGAATAGATACGATGGAGAATGAATCTCATCACGTTCGTGGAGATGGTAGTCCGTACGTACGTACGAGCGACAATATCATTCTTTTGATATTAAAATAATATATAATTGGATGGTATATCATATATACATAATAATTATCATGTTATATTTATTATTTACATTAATTACACATCATTATTATACCCATCCAAATAATAATTTATTGAATAACAATTACACCACAACGTGGAGACGGTAAGCCGTATGTACGCACGTATGGTGACATGTTATTCAAAGGGTGGATAGATTACTGAGTATGGTTGTACCATATTTATAATAATATTAAAATATATAAGAGATACTAGATTCATTATTTTTGAATATAAATAACAAAGAAAGAAGAAGTGGAAGAAGAAAGGAACTTGAAAAAGGGTGGTGAAATCATTACCTCTTCTTCGGGTTCTTCCTTTTGATTTGATCAAAAGGGCTCCTTAGGTTGTATTTATGATAACAATAAGGCCTCTAGGTTGTAGTGAGGGAAGTTGAGATAGTATTTGGGGAGGGGTTTGCCGAACCAAAAGACTTTTAAGGAGTTAAGTGATGAGAAGGGGGAGTACCCTTTTATAAGAGGGTTGAGGGCCACCTTTGGAAAAGCTAGAAATATTATTTTATAATAAATTCATATTTGGTTTCTAATGGCTCAAAAGTGTATTATTTAAATTTTAAGGTGGGTATGGGTCGGAAAAAACTTAACCAATAAAATTTAGACAGGTTTGTTTCATTATATTAACCTTATCTTTAAGTATTAACTCTCAGTTAATTAGTTTCACTTTTACAATGTCTTTTTGTATTTTTATATAATATGGTTAATAAACATACTATATACATCCAATAGACCCCCAAGTGGTCCATTAATGATACATATATCATGATATAAGTCTCTTGGCCAATCCTTAGATTTTTAGGAATATAATATCAATTAATAATATAATATTTTTTTTAAAAACTCTTTTATGTCAATTTTGATACTATTCAATAATTGATTTTTGTAAAAATCATAACAGAGTTATTACTTCAAAACAAGTTAATTAAATCAATACTAACATGTCACATTAACCAATAAAATTAGTTTAATTCATAAAAAGTCTCAAATTATATTTATTTGTGTATTTATAATATCAATTATTCATATTTTTCCCTATTATGGTAATTACTGCATCACCATTGTGTCATAAATAAATTAATTTTTTTAATGTCTAAAAATTATAAATAAAATATAATTATTTATTAAATCTTTTGAGATTTCTAATTAATATTCATAGTCTAAATTCCAACATATATAACACTATGTAACAATTGTTTCTCTAAAAGATATATGCTTGTGTCATTTTTGTAATCATTTTAACTTAATTAAAATAAAGTGTCTCTATAACTTACAAGTGGATCCATGGGGTCCCAAAATCGACCCAATGATTCCCATTGTCGGACATGTATCCACCAATATTGTTAGGACACGTTTTAATGTAATTTATTATTATTATAATATTAATTTTTAACCCTTATTTATCGGATTTACCCTTAACCATGGTAAATAAAATATTTACCGAAGTAATTATTCAAACTGTCTAAAAATAAAAGATACCTATTTACACAATTTGAACATCCTGATTCCAAATATGGAATCCATTTTTCCAAATTCAAAACACATAAGTGGCATAAATTAATTTAAAAATTAATTTCTGTTGTTAAAACAAAAAGCGTGTTTTTAAGAGATAATAACTATCAAAAGATTGGCACTTGTTTATGTCTGGTTTAATTGTGAAATTATGTACAATGAAAAACATTGAATTAAATGGTAAAAATATATTCTAAATATACTTTAAAACCACTCAAATTCATAATTTATCAATATTAATTATTTCGATTAAAAAAGTTGTTTTTTATTATAATTTAGTAACTTTCACTATTCATCAAAATATGAAAGTTATCCGAAAAGTACCAAAAATTCACCCTAGGCTTATTTTAATATTCTGAATCCAAAAATGAAGTCCTTTTTTAGAGATAGAATTTATAAAATTTCATAACGGCTAGTTTGATTGGTTGTGGTGTGTTAGAATCTCGATGTTGCGCACAATGCACGCCATTGCATTATTCAAAGGGAAATGTATTGTGGAATCTTGGGGTGTTACATAGCCTCAACCCGAGACACATGCGGGACCACAAGGGTCGAAGACACCCATAGGGAAGACAGCCCTAATAGATCGTAGGAGGAGCATGGGGCCATGTATAAGCCCTAGGCTAGTGGGATCTAGGTGCACGCCTGATGAGGTAGAGTGGGTTCTAAGAGTGCACCCACAGAGAACCGGTGCAGGGAAACACCAGAGGGGGAGAGAAGATTTGTGGCCAAATGAAGGAGCACCTTTTTATTAAAAGAAGTCGAAGAACGTGTGGTGTTTCTATGTAGTACAAGTTTTTAAGAATGCGGATGCCATCCCAACCATACATCTGATCTCACTGTGATCTCAGTCGCACATGACATCCTACATCCAATTATATAATCCAATCCATTCATAATCCATGTGCCACATGGGATTGAATCAGAGTAATATGATCTCCTCCACTATGGTTGTCTTCTACCTCTAGAGATATGTTGAGCCCAAGAACTAGGAGATTCATCTAAATGATGATCTCACCCCTATTTCGACAATTTGATCTCCAGTCAAGCCCATTCTGATTGTCTTACTAACACAATTTCATGAATGCGATTACATTTTCATGCTTGCGAATGAAACGAATAAAAAATCCATTATCAGGGGAAAATGAAGTGTCCATGGACACGTGGATATGATTAGGGATTCAAAAAGTGATAAATTCAATCCTAAATAAATGAAAAAACAATGGAAGGCTGACAGTTTGAAAAGGGAAACATCTAATATATGTAGCATATCTCTACGCAGGTTTGAAGATATTAAAGAAATGTAGATTTCAATTATTCACTATAGAATCTTGAATAGCGTATCATGCGGTTTTTTGGGATGTGGAAAAAGATTTTATCTATACTCAAAAAAAGGGATCCACTGATCCTATAAGGGGATACTACTTCCAACCATTTGAGAGATCATGTTCTAAAAACATAGTTTTTTCTATATATAATGTTCAATAAGGGACATGAACGAACCCCAAAAAGTTCTAGGATCATGAAGAATATTTCAGGTACCGATCTAGGTCACAAGGAGGTTAATCGCGTATCACATTAGTTCACAAGGAAGAAGCGTCATGAACCACTTTTGGTTCGTGAAGAGAAGAGCATGCGTACCGTTTTCAGTTAGCAGAGAAAAGTTCTCGCATACCACTCGGATCGACCACGTACTGCTCTAGTTCATGTTGAAGAGTGTCCTGAGAGGGGAAGTCTCATATACTACCTAGTTAATAGAGGAGAAGCACATTTCATGACATACACAAAGGAAGCCCATGCATCCCTTGTGTATGGGGGGATGCGAATCATCCAGATTCATAGAGGATACAAGAACACTTGTGAAAAAACAGAACTCTTTACCTATGGTGTGAAAATGGAAAACAACACCTCCATGCCATTCAAAAATTCACACATTTATGTTGGAATTAAATCACATAGATATAAATATAAACAAAACGACGTGAACAATGTTTGTTGAGTATGGGAAAAGGAAGATTTAATATGTGGAAGAGGAAGTGGATGCATTCGTTCATTCTCATGCATATGAGAATACATTGAATACAAGCATCCTAAATAGAGGGTGAACATGAGTAATAAATTTAAGAGGAATAACATATCTAAATTGTCACATGCATGATCACATGCACACATGGAAGTAGAAGGGATGATTTTGATGATGCCTAGTGAGAAGTTTTCATTGTCAGAATAATCACAAAATAATTTGTGATTATGGCCAAGATGAATAAGTATTCATAGTACATTTGGTTGTTCCACTAGAGAATAATATTTAATCTTATTGAGAATAAAATCTGGACCTAAATGAATGAAAAGTCTCATGATGAATCGGTGACAAATACTTTCACACCAATCCATTAAAGCAACCTTTCATGTCGTTAAACAGTTTGAAGATTCTTCCAATGCAATGAGAAAGGGGGATTCAGCAGAAGTGATCTGAGGGAAGTAGTGAGCTATCACTGAACATTTTTAACGGTAGTGTCCTGGTATATAGTGATTATACATAATCCATTTAAATCCAGAGCTAGTGAGTATTAGTGGAATTAAGTACGACTGTCAACATATCGACGTATGCTCCTTCGACGTAGCCCTTAGTGGTGAACCTTGTAAAAGTGTTTTGTTTTTCTTTTTTAATGATAATGTTTTAATTATTTCACATATCCATCATACATTTTTAATAAATATTCTATCATAATGGGAGTAAGATCCAATAAAAATGAGAAAATGTTGACACTCTGATACATCCCCCCCACTCATGGTAAACTAGGGTCCTTCAAATCGATCCATGTTTAAATTTATATTAAACCTAAAGATTATAAGATTAGGGGATGGATTTTGTCTAGGGATTTGAGTAGTGTTTGACTGAACCAAAGGGGATTGAATGTGTGAAGAACAGAAAATATAGGGTGTCCTTTTATAGGTGGGGGAGGACACACTTGTTAACATTAAAATGAAATAAGTACTCCCATGTTTTTCATATTCTACAAGGGTCATAATTATGGAATTATTGACCATAGATTCCGAGTAGTGAATATATTTCTAGGAATCATTTTTTAGGACAGTTTATAGGTTAAATCCACCTTTAACGTTTTTAGTTTAACACTCTTTAAACCCATTTTTACCTTAGCCATGGTAATTAATTTCTAATATAATCAATATTTATTTTCATCAACAAAAAATGGATGAAATTATAATAAATTTAAAATTATGAGGAATCAAAATAGGGAATAATTTTTTCCAAATTCCATTAATATAACTGGTTTGAATCAATTTAAAATTAATCTTACAAACATGAAGAGAAAGAGAGTGTTTGAACCAAAAAAATTATTCAATATTCTAAAATGTTTTTTTATATTACTTTTTGTGGAAATTGATTAAAAAGTCATAAATTAGATGAATAAATGTATAATTGAACTAATAATGGGTTAAAAATTACATAAAATAAAACATTCCAATATTAATAAATAAGTTGAAAATAACATTTTCAATTAAAATTCTTCATTTAAACTATTAAACAAAATATTAATGTAATTTGAAAAAAATCCTAAAAATGACATTATGATAATTTTGATATTATTAATTGAAAATGTTACTTCTTTTTTCAAAATCATTTTTAGTAAGTAGGAAATATTAATTTTATTACGCTTAAAAAAGGGATAGAGAATATCATTGTGAGAAAATCCTATTTTGGAAACAAATTAACACTTTTCCATAATTTTATTATTTTACTATCAATATTTTTTATTTATATAAAATCATTATACATAATTTTTAAGAAGTAATTATTATTGTTCTTTTCACTATGTTTAAGGTTCATGTTATAAAATTCTTGTTTAAATATCTATACCAATAAAATATCAGGTTTTTCATAAAATATTTGGTGCATGTAATGAATTAAAATCCAATGAAAAATATAGTGAAATATTATCTTTGAGTTTCTTATATCACAAGATTAACCTATTGTTTTTAATGTAGTAGTACTAACATGTTTTTTTGTGACACAAAATCCACCAATGAAATTTAATTTTCTGGAAAAATATAATTCATAAAAATTTGGCGTATTTCATTCTTCCCCTTAAAATGAATTCCTACTAAGAAATTAATCATTATGATATCAAAAATAGGATAAAGAATTATAATAATATCATCATCTAACATCATAGCATTTTAAAAGGGTGGTTTCACCAAAAAAACATTATCTAGGTGAGTGGGCTTGTTTATTAGACCTTTTTCTGTAGGATCCAGAATATTCACTGGTTGGTCATCATAAGAATGATTTTTCCCCAATAGTATTACCTATGAATTTAATACATGATATGGGTTTGGAATATGCATCCCCATGAAAAATACATGTAACACATCTTGGAATTGAGATATGTTTAGTGTAGGCTCTAAACGGATAGGCTACCATGCTGATACGATGATTAATTTCAATGTGATTGATATACCTAAGTCTTAATTTCCCTGTAATCAAGAAAATCATTACCATATTCCCTAGAGGAATACATTGAAAAAAAGTATCACCATCATAAAATTATATATTACAATAACAATTGGTAGCATAACATTTATGTTTTATCTAAGTTTCCTTGAGGTGTTATTAAATGGTTTTAACTTTCCCTTCCATTTCATCTATTATCTCTTTTATCAACAACATTCCTTCCTTGTTTTTTACAGCACAATGGAGATATAAGTTTAATTACATGGATGGATTAATAAGGATCCATTTCAATTCATGAGTGAATGATATTTCTTTTAGAAAACTAAAATATAGAAATGTGTTAATACTGATCCCCTTTCAAATCCAAAGAACATGATCTCAACATACCCTCTAGTGCTTGAATTGCACTTTTAGGATGACCAACTATTTAATGCTAATAAAATTTGATGAAATTGAAATTTTTATCATCTTTTTTCTGATTCATTTTAATGAACATTGAGATAAATCTCATATCCCTATCAAACACAATGGAATGTTGTACTCTTTGAAACCATACAGATTACTCAATGTATATTATGGAATGTTGATCCATAGATAAGTCGCCTATAATAGTGATAAAGTCTAATGAAATACTAAGTTGATCAACTACAACCGATATAGAATTACATACATTATCTATTTTGGGTATTATAATGAATAAATCCATGATGTTGTTTTCCTATTTCCATTCTGGTTTGGGAAATAGACATAACATACACTTAACCATTTTTTGTTCAACCATAACATGCTAATATAAAATCACTAAGATAAAACTCTGAAATATCTCTCTTCCTAACATCTCACTAGGATAATTATATAAAATATATAAATATATTCATATTTATTGTATCATTAGAGAGTGAATTACTATGGTATTCCACAAATAACTCTATATTAATAATTATTATTGACAAAAAACATACATGGTTTCTGAAAATTATCAATCCAACATGATTAAGGTTATACTAGGGATCATTTGTCTATATATTTTTTAGATATACATCATACAAAAACTCCTCATTAATCCTCACTTTTATATTTTATTTAAAATTCATTTGATTAAGATATTATTTTCCCCCTTACTCCACGAATTGAAAATGTGTCCATTGAGAATTCAGAAATATTGGATCTTTTATGATCCTCATCATGGATAATCTATCATGATTCTTCTCACTCAAAGAATCATCAAGCTTGTTCCCTTTCCATGGATAGTAATATATTGAGAATTCATGATCATAAATCATTTCTAACAATATTATTTGGCACATAATCAACTCTCTGTGTGGAGAAATACTTTGAGAATTTTTTACCAATATTTATATCAAAAAAATCTATAATAAATATTTCCCCAAATCTTGAATTAATAAATTAACATAACTAACTCTAAAGGAAGAGTTGTGTAACAATTTTGATGAAAAATCAATCATCATGTGTAGTAATACATAGCCATTTCATTCAATAATATAATACATAAAAATCACTAATTAGATGAATTGAGATAAATTAAAGATCCTTCTCCACTGTAGGATATAGTTTTCGATGGTGCTACAAATTATTATCTCTCGAGATCCTTGAAATTTTCATCACATTCTTATACACATAGTAACATTGATCCCTTCTTAGTTAACATGGTTATAAATTTAGTTAGTCCTGATAAATTCTCCACAATCCATCATAAATATATACTTAAACCAGAAAAACTATGGAACTCTGCCACCATGGTTGGTCTAGGATAAAATTAAAAAGACTTTTATTTTGATTGATTTACTGATATACACACTCTTGAGATAATATAACCCATAAATGAAAAGTCTTGTATCCAAAATTCACACAGAATTTTTCATATATGTTATCCTTTCTTAGGGTCTCTAGTAAAATTATCAAGTTATATTTCTTATCCTCCTTGATCATTTAATATATTAAAATATGATCCATTATGTCTATCACAAAATGATCATGGTAATATCTAATGAATCTATCAAATTAAATCTATGAATATTGTGGTGGAATTTGTAAGACCTACATGGATTGGAATATATTGATATTTACCATAACTTGTATTGAATGTCTTATTATATATACCCTTTTTATTGAATTTTAATTGATGATAAAAAAAGGTCAACCTTGCAAAAGTATTTATCTCTATGAAGTTGATTATGCATGTCATCAATATGGGGTGGATGATAATTTATCTTGACCATGATCATGGTCAGAACCTGACAATCCTTTCAAATTCTCATTGATTGATATTTCATTTTAACAAAAAGAACTCGTGCACCGTTAGGAGACATAATTGGATGAATGATTACCTTATAATTTTTCTCCTTGAGTTTCCTCCTTAGATCCTGCAACTCAATTGATGAAGTTCTATATATAGTATTGGAAATTTGGGTGGAACCTCATATAAGGCCAATTTAGAAATAAACATCATGTTTTGGTTTAATTCTAGGGATCTATTCTAAAAATACATCAAAAAATCATGAAAAATTGGTATATTATCAATGTCAACTTTTTCCCCAACCATTTTAGATAATCACCCCTTCCAAATGGGTGTTATGGACCACACAATGTATGTGTTCTCGATTAGATGTTTTTACATATTATTAGATTCAAATGATATCGTTCCCTGGTTTGGAATATCAATCATGACTTCCATTAATTGATAATTGATTTGTTATTTTTGTGGAGAATGAAAATCCATGCCAACGATGACATCAAATTACACAAGAGGAAGAATAAAAAGGATTATAGGAATTAAATTCCCACTAACATCAATAGAAGATGAATTATATACATGATATGAGATCATCATACAATTATTGGATTTTACTACTATTTTTATATCTAATTTTTTGGGTGTAATCTTGATACCATTATAAAATCCATCATACATGAATTAATAGGATGATCTAGAATCAAATATGACATTATAAATTCTGTATTTGTTGGTAGGTAAACTATTCACCACATCACTATCTCACCCCTCATTAGAAATAATGATCTCTTTAGATTTACCCTTTCCTTCCAATGAAGTGGTTATTGACCTCAAAAATTTTCATTATTGCATGAGTTTGATAACCTGTTATCATAATTCCCATTAACCTTTCACAATATTCACTGATGTGTCGGTGGTTTATTAGCTATTGATTTCTCTCTATTTAAATTGTTATCAAATTTATTTTTATCAAATTAGAAATCAATTGAATGATAAAAACCCATACCAAAATTAAAGCATTTAATAGTCCCATTAGTAAAACCCCCCCCCCCCCAATGATTATTCCCACCCATTGAGCATAATGGAAATATCAACTTCTTCTCTCTATGGGTTTATTTAGTCTTTTGAATTCCATTATCCTTTTCTAATAAAAACCCAAAAATTCCTACATAACTCCATCCTCTATTTCAATATTGTTCTCACATCAAAAAATATCTTCATATCTACTAAATTCCCATATGGATTACACCTTTCATATAATTGGTTTTAATTCACTGAATAATTTATGAAACATACTTTTACAATGGGTGATAATATCAAAATTTTACCTTGCATGTCTTATAAATTTTTTTTCATTGGAACCAACAAATTATTTATCATTTTTCTTTTAACTCAAAACTTTCTGCTAAAAATTCTTATATATAATTTTGGTAAGAAACATAATGAAAAAATATGATCATGAACTTATCCCAATCTATTGAGTAAATTTCACTCTATTTATTCATATTATTGATAAGTGTCTACCATTGATCTTTATCACCTTCTAAATAGTAGATATAAAAAATTAAATTTTATTGTTTTAAGCATGGGATAATGGAAAATAAATTTTCTGTTGTATTAATCCATTTCTCATCAAATTTAGGATCTTAAGTCACACTAAATGATATTGGGTGTTGCCTCATGATGGAATCAACTTAATTTTGTTCTATTTTTTTTGTTTTTAAGTCCTTCAAAAATCGTAACATGATAACATTGTGTAAGAATTTTAATGTGGTTTTACATTTCAAGTACCATAATTTTTTTATGATCAATAGGTCAGTCATTGAATTATCTATCTAACTCAGTATTAATATGGTTCCATTGGGTGCAATCCACTAACTAAAAAAGTATATTTTATGAACCAATAATAATGTTTGGGATCCACACAATCATGGAAACCCTTTAATAGGATGTCTAAATCAGGAAATGTTATTTATAATATAAGACTCCTTATGTTTATACAAGGTCATTAATAGTAAAATTATCTTTATATCATTGAATATTTATTGTAAATAATTTTTTAATATCAAAATCATACCCCCTCAAGGGTGTTAATCCATTTTCCACCATGTTATTTTTTCATGCACCAATTACCAAATGGGAATATCTCCATAAAATGTTGCATTGGGTGTTATTACTAGGAAAAAATGTTCTATATCATCATCCAATTGTAGTGTCTCGATAGCTATTTAATTTCTAGGAATCCTCTCACTGATTCCTCTAACAAAATTCCAATAAAATTTCATATATATTGTCTCATCCTTAGACATATCATTAGAAATGTACTAAGGGCTTTAACTAAGGTTTTCACATCCTAGATTGAAAATGTTAATTAAACCTATCATATGATACCAACTATATTTACCATGTCTTATCTTAAGCAGATAATAAATAATTTTTAATGAATATTCCATACAATACCAAAATAGATGCCTCTTGACCATAATAGTTTTGTGGATTTAGAAATGTAGAATCATAATTTATTAGACTTTAAGTGATACAAATCATATCCCACTATGTTATCAACAAATAGAACCATTTTTAGAAATATCATGCATAATAAATTTCTTTATAGCCTAGGGAAATGGGATATAAGAATTGGTGAGCTCGGATGATTAATAAGGGAAAAAAATGGAGACATGTTAGTATAACAAGAACCTAAGTGTATGAGAACACAAGAATAACAATTTAAATTCATACCCTTCATATCAAAATCATAATCATGAATTAAGGCATAATTATTTGTAGTTTATAAGAACATAATAATAAGTAAATTAATGAACGTTATCCAGGAAAATATAACATTTTCATAAGTCATGGATGTTGTGGCATACACATAATCATAGATAATAATTTCAATATTAGTAAATCCACACAATTAATTTTATAATTGTAACACCCAAGACTTTTATGAGAAATATTTTGTTTTTATGTAATATAAATCGTCAAAGTAATCTTTCATAACACACAACACTAGCTTGGCTTGCTTTACACGTAATTATGACCTTCCTCGATAGCTTGTGTCGTACGCAATACCGAGTTTCACTAAACAACGATATGCTATTAAAATATTATTAAAAATAGCCGTTATGAATAGTAATACCCACTTTTTGAAATTTTGTAAATTTTATTTTTCAAAATGGACTTCATTTTTGGATTCGGAAAATCGAAATTAGCCTAGGGTGAAATTTTAATATTTTTCTGAAAACATCCAATTTTTTATGAATAGTGAAAACACTAGGTTACTATTTAATAACCGACTTTTTATTTAAATAATTATTTATTTTATTTAAATTTATTTTAGGTCAAAATTGATACATAATACTTATATAAGTTCAATTCAATTCATTGGATTCATTTTATAATAATTATAGATATATAAAAATTTTATTTAACTTTTCACCGTCTTTTACCCACCTCCTAGGAGAATTTCCAAATTTACATAAAACATAACTTAGCCGCTTCTGTGAGTGGAATTTTAAAAATCCTATAGACACGGTTAATATCAAGGACTAAAATGTGGTTCAATTAGATAAAAATAATTTTTGGTGAATTGTAACTTTTAGTTTTTTTTACCACGCTTAAAATTAAATAGGATAATTAAGAATACAAAGGATATTATTATTACCCTAACACAAGTCCTAATTATAATTGATAAGTTTAATTCGACCAAAAAAACCATAGGAATAAAATATGACCATTTAGGCCCACTTGGATTAGATTAGGACATTTAATATTAATTTATTTAAAGAAGGGTTAAAATATTTAAAATCAATGTTTAATAGGTAAATCATTTTTAATATAGGGTTATACATAAGATAAATTCGACTATAAATATTAATTAGAAATATAAAAAGCTTTCCTACATACTGGTATTTTATTTGTAATTATTATACTTTAAATAATTTAATTTATTTATCACACAATGATGATCCAGTAATTATATTATTAATAAAATATTGACATAATTGATGTTATAAATACCCAAATAAATGTAATTTGAGACTTTTTATGAATTACAATAATTTTAAATGTTAATATGACATGTTAGTATTGATTTCATTAACTTTTTGTGAAATAATATTTCTATTATCGTTTTCACAAAAATCAATTACCAAATAGTGTCAAAATTGACATAAAATAGTTTTTAAAAACAAAGATTATATTATTAATTGTTATTTTATTCCTAAAAATCTAAGGTTCGGGAAAATGACATAGATAAGGTTATATATATTAAAAATAAACAACTTGTGGTTCGTTGGGTTGTTATATTAAGTTTATTAACCTTATAGTGTAAGAAAAAAAGAGTACACGGAAAAATATAAATTATCTAACTTAAAGTTAAATCTAAATGATAAGGTTCAAATAGATACCTAAACATGTATAAATTATATTGGATGAGAGGATATAGACCCATCCCCACCTTAGCTTCTAAATAAATCAATTTGGAGCTATTAAAAAAAGAATATGACTTTATAAAAAATAATATTTTTACATTTTCCAAAGGTGCCCCTCTCCTCCCTTATAAAAGGGCACCTCCTACCTCTCTTCCTCACACCACTTTGTGACTTCAAGATCAGACCACCCTGGAAAAATTATCTTCTCCACTTCCCTAAAAACATCCCAGAGGTCTTGGTCTTCTTCAAAGACCAATTTTAGTGCCCTAAGTGGAGTTCTCAAAGAGGCGCTTCAAAGAAGAGGTATTGTCTGTTACCGATTCTTTCAACTTTATTTCTTCTTCCACTTCTTCTTATTTAGTTGTTTCATTATGAATTAATAACATAATTATCACTCATATAATGATATTTTATTATAAGTATTAAACAACCCTATTTCACCATTTATCCATCCTATTGAAAACGAAATCATCGCGCGTGCATACGTACGTAATACCGTCTCCACGCCGTGGTGTAATCTATTTTCCACCACCACCTTACTTGGATGGGTATAATGGTGTAAATAATAACAATATATGATTATTGTAAAGTGATATTGATTCTGAAATAGTATACATACACTCCAATACAATTCCACGATCATGGGAATGATATCATCGCTCATGCGTACGTACATAATACCGTCTCCACGAAGTGATGCGACTCATTCTCCATGATTTTCATTGCATAATGATTACATAAATGAATTTACTGAATAAATATTATATTTATTACACTAATACCATTCTGTAAATGAGGTATTTATAACCTAAAAAGAAGAATATTAATTTATTCAACAAAACACGCATAAGAACAAAAAGCAATAAACACCCGAATAACAAGTAACAATGAAATATTACTAATAAGAAGCTAATAATATGACCATATATGATATCCTAAATATAATTATGATTCTTTAATAAGTCAATGACATTATATAAATCATTATACAGGAGTTTCAGACAATTACGAAGCAAATTGGACCTAAGGTAAGGGAAAATCGTGAAATCTCAATTTTTATCTGAGATTGTTTAAACTTCAGAATTTATTGGGGAATATTTATCATACACATCCATGTTTCATCAATATGTAATATTATTTATATCCTTCTATAATTTTTTAAATCTAATTTTACCCTTTGGTGAGTTTTTAGTAAAAGATATGAAATGAATCTTTTGTCATTTTTTCTTACGATGTACGTTTTGAATTTTCCGGCCAAAGTAAGAGAAGAATGTTTTTTTAACTTATACGACATGAATGGATTTTTAGAACATTAGTTCCATGAATCTTCCTTTACAAGTTTTCATGTTTATTTTTAATCATCTTCTTTTTGTTTAAAATTGTATGACATGTTAAGAAAGGGAAAATGTTTTTTTGAAGTAGAAAGGATATTTTCATCAAGAATGGAGTTCAAGTGTTTTGTCAAAATTATTTTCCATCTAAGATAATATAGGGTTCTATTTCTACCCCTATTTTTAAATTGATTTGATTTTGGTATGATGGAATGATTTGAATGATGTCCTTTTATCTTATATGGGTAATGTAATGATGGCACGATGTCTAAGATTCCCATTTTTATTGAATGGGTTATACTATGATGCATGATTTATGATTTTGTGACACACATAAGAATGGTTTCATTATGAGATGGGTGGGACCTATATCTACCTCCAATGTATTGGGTAATGATTTATATCTCATGAGATAGACATGGCTGGAACGGCAGGATAAACCGGTTTAGTGAAACAGGACTGAAACGAGGAGTGAACTCGGTTCAGAAATGGACTTTGTCTGCTAAGATAGTCTTGGATATGAGTCTTGACTACTAAGAAACGATTCTATATGATTATGTGTGTATGCCACAAAGTTTCATGTTTTATGTTATGATTATTGGGATTACATTTCACTACTATGATTTATACCATGTTATGAAATTATGATCTCTTTTGCAAGTTAAGATTTCCAAAATGATATGTTCATATGAATATGATGTGATTGATATATCTTTTTTTTACCCTTTCTGAGAATTTGAGCTCACCCTTTTCTATGTTTTATTTTCCCCAGGTCAGAAAGAAGGATATTAAGAAGGATATTCATAAAAGGGACCCTAGATATGATGAAATAAATGGGAGACAACGTAGGTGATTTATGAACCAGTTGTTATGTTTCCCAATTTCTAAAGACACTATACCTATACGGTCCTTTCATGGTTTTGTTATATGTTGTAATAAGTGTACATCAATTTTGAAGTATTAACAATGTATGTAAAGTATGGGTCGTAATAGTTGGTATCAGTGTAAAGGTATAGTCAACCTTTGGAAACTAGGATGTGAAAACCTTAGTAAGAAACCTAAGGATATGTCTATGCATAGAACACAATCTTAGTGTTTTAGAATTGGCCATGAACAAACTATGATAATACCATAAGTGTAAAATTTTATTTTTGATTATTTGTTTTTCCTATTATAATTAGTGTTGCTCACACTATTCTTCTTGTTTTTAGTAAATGGATAGAACCCAAAGGAACCGTGTTAATGCAGAATGTGACGGGCAATGCAATGATTTTCTCCCTGATCAACCAAACGTTATGGGAGCTGGAATGAAAAATCTTGTAGCCATGCACACACAACTTTCTCATGATATGAATCATGCAGGACTTGTAAATGAGCAAAGGAAGGAGCAACATTCTGCTGAATCCTTCATGAGGAAGCGTCCACCTTAATTCAGTCTGTCTTCGGATCCATTAGTGGCTGAACAATGGATCAGTACCACTGAAAAGATATTTTCAGTTCCTCAATGGTCTGAACATGATAAATTCATCTTAGCAGTATATCATTTGGAAGGTGATGCTGATCAATGGTGGAATCTTATTAAGAATACGAGGAAAAGGGATGAAATTGATTCTATGGAATGGGACAAGTTCAATAACTTATTTTTCAATAAGTACATCCCTCGTATTCTTCGAACAAAGATGGAGAAGGAGTTTCTTGAACTGAAGCAAAAGGATGATGAATCTGTTGGTACCTATGAGGAAAATTTTACAAGAATTCCGAGGTACGCTTTTGGTATTATTATCCAACCTGAGAGTGATATCGATCAATTCTTTAGAGGCTTAAAACCAATTCTTTGAAGGGCGTTAGCCATAATGGACTTCAATAGCTACGAGGAAATTTTTCGTTGTGCTCTCAAGGTTGAGATGGATATTGGAGTATCCCATCAGTCATATGGGCTTGATAAGATGAGGGAAATGGAATTCAAAGGAAAATCTAAAGAGAACACTGAAAAGAAGATGAGATTTCCCTTATGCTCAAAGTTTGGAAAGAAACATTGAGGGAGTTGTCTTAAAGGGACAAGTAAATGATTCAAATGTGGAAAGGAAGGTCATCGGGCATTTGAATACCGCAATGATGGGAAGAAGTTGTCTAGTGATGCGAACAGTGAAATAGCTACACATAGTGAAGATCCTACACTTCAATGTTACAAGTGCAAGGAAATGGGGAATTATTCCAATCAATGCCCTAATCCAAGGGTTGTTGACGATGGTCGACGTCAACAAACTCTTAAGGCTAAAGAAAAAGGAAAGTCACATGGAATTTTTATTAGCGATGTGGAGTACGATAAAGAAGTGGTGAAAGGTACAATTACCATCCACTATAAAGTAGAAAATGTTTTATTTGATTATAGATCCACCCACTCTTTAATTTTGAATAATTTTCTATGGGTATCATCGAATTACCTCAACAATTAGATGTTGAGTTAGCCGTGACAACCCCTAATGGCACAATAGTCGCATCAAAAGTTTATAATTCTTCTCTGATTGAAGTTTGTGGGAATGTGATTCCTGCAAATATTGTGATCCTTCCTATAGTGTAATTTTATATGATTCATGGCATGGATTGGCTTTCTCTATATGGAGCTCATATCAATTTCCAAAGAAGGGAAGCCACATTTCATATTCCAGATCAATTTATGATCATCTATCGATGCAAGGATGAACATAACTTTCCAATGGAAATTTCGTCCATCTTATGGGTCTTGATTCCAATAAATGAGGGTTATTTATATCAAATGGTTGGAGAGAAACTCATGATTAAGAATATTCTCATTGTACAGGAGTTTGATGATGTCTTTTCAGAAGAATTTGTGGGTCTTCCACCAAATCGTGAAGTCGAGTTTTCAATAGAACTCGTACTGGGTGCTTTGCATATTTCAAAGACACCTTATAGAATGGCACCAATTGAGTTGAAGGAATTGAAGTAGAAACTCCAAGAGAATCTTGATAAGGGATTCATACGCCCTAGTGCATCACCTTGGGGAGAACCTATTCTATTTATTAAGAAGAAAGATGGATCAATGAGACTCTGCATTGATTATCAAGAACTTAACAAGATCACTATCAAAGAACAAATATCCTCTCTCGTGCATTGATGAATTATTTTACCAACTACGCGGAGCTCAATAATTTTCCAAGATTGATCTTATTTCAGGGTATCATCTATTAAGGGTCAAAAGGGAGGATATACCAAAGACGGCTTTCCGTACAAGGTATAGACACTATGAATTTATAGTAATGCCATTGGGTCTTACTAATTCCCATGTTATCTTCATGGATCTGATGAATAGAGTCTTTAAAGACTATCTTGATCAGTTTGTGGTAGTCTTTATATACGATATTCTTGTCTATTCAAAGATCAAGGAAGAACATGAAGATCACTTGAGAATTGTTTTGAAGACCCTGAGAAAGAAGAAGCTTTATTCCAGATTTACCAAGTGTTAATTTTGGATTCAAAAAGTTGTATTTTTTGGTCACATAATCTCAAAAGAGGGGATATCTTTGGATCCAGCAAAAACAGACATTATTGAAAGATGGTCGAGGCCAACAATAGTAACTGAGATCTGAAGTTTTCTTGGTTTGGCTATATATTATCGACGTTTTGTGGAAGATTTTTCATGATTATCTAATCCACTCACCAAGTTGACTCGGAAAGGAGTTATGTTTGTTTGGACGGAGGAATGTGAAGAGAATTCATGGAGTTGAAAAGAAGGTTATCTAGTGCACATGTTCTCACACTTCCTTGTAGTGTAGAACGGTTGGTGATCTACAGTGATGCATCCAAGAAGTGGTTGGGGTGTGTTCTTATGAAAAATGATATGGTGATAGCTTATTCCTCATAGCATTTGAAAATCCATGGGCAAAATTACCCAACTCCTGATTTGGAGTTAGCTGCGGTAATCTTTGCATTAAAGATTTGGATGCATTATCTTTATGGAGAAAGGTGTGACATTTATACTGATCATAAATGTTTAAAGTATATTTTCACACAAAAAGAGATGAATATGCGCCAAAAAAGATTGTTGGAGCTGATTAAGGATTACGACTGCTCAATTCATTACCACCCTGGGAAAGTAAACAAGGTTGCAGATGCATTAAGTCGACAAGACCATGCTAGCTTATCCATGATGAGGATCACAAAAGATCCAATATTTATGGATTTACAAATGATGGATCATGGAATTATAATGAGAGGGGGAAATCGTATCTTTCTCAAATGAATGTTCAACCATCTATACATGTGAAGATTAAAGAGGCACAAAAATAAGATGTAGAGTTAAAAATAAGGTGAGAAATGATCCTGAATTCAACGTTGATTTTGATGGGATAATAAAGTTCAGGAATCGGGTTTGTGTTCGTCCCATCCCAGAATTAAATAAGGAGTTTCTGGATGAGGCTCATAGTTCTTCATTCTCTATTCATCCTGGAAGCATGAAGATGTATAGGGACCTGAAAGAGTACTTATGGTGGGATGGCATGAAAAGAGATGTTGCTGAATATGTCTCTCGGTGCTTGGTTTGTCAGCAAGTTAAAGCTGAGAGACAGAAGTCTAAGGGGATGTTACAACCATTACCCATACCAGAATGGAAATCGAAAAACAACACTATGGACATTGTCACTGGACTTCCTAAAACATCCAAAGGCAATAATGCTATCTAGGTCATAGTTTATCGTCTTACAAAGTCGGCACACTTCATCGCTATTAGAGAGGATTTCCCTCTGTATTAGCTTGCCATGATATATGTGAAGGAAGTGGTAAGATTGCATGGAGTACCACTTTCTATTATATCTGATCAGGATCTGTTTTTTACCTCAATGTTCTGGCGATGTCTTCAGCATACTCTAGATACAGAGTTGAGTTTCAGCACTACTTATCATCCTCATACAGACGGTCAGTCTGAGAGGAAAATTCAAACTCTAGAAGATATGTTGAGAGCATTCTCTATGGATTTCAAAGGTGGTTGGGATAAACACCTACCTTGGGTGGAATTTTCTTATAATAATAGCTTTTACTCCAGTATTCTGATATCTCCTTATGAAGCTCTCTATGGAAAGAAAAGCAGGACCCCAACTTGCTGTGATGAAGTTGGGGAAAGAAAGCTATTAGGACTTGATCTTGTTGATGAGATGGCAGAAATGGTCAGATCTATTCAACAACACATAAGAGCAGCTCAGAGTCGACAAAAAAGTTATGCCGATAACCGAAGAAAAGACCTAGAGTTTTAAGTGGGTGATAAAGTGTTCTTAGGAATATCTCCTTGGAAGAGAGTAATGAGATTTGGAAAGAAGGGAAAGCTTATCCCTAGGTATATCGGTCCTTTCGAAATACTGGATCGTGTTGGGAAGGTAGATTACCGATTGGCGCTTCCACCAAATCTCTCTCAAGTTCATGATGTGTTCCATGCATCTCTCCTGAGAATGTACATACCTGATCCTTCACATGTACTCAGCTCAGATGTTGTACCACTGGAACAAGATCTTTCTTATGAATAACAACTGATAGAGATTCTCGATCGTAGTGAAAAATTCCTATGGCACAAGACCACTACCTTGGTGAAAACATTATGGAGGAACCACCAATTAGAAGAAGCTACAGGGGAGCTTGAGGATATGATTAGGGATAGGTATCGTCGTCTTTTTGTTACAAAGTGACGAATTTCGAGGCCAAAATTCATTTTAAGGGGGGTAGAATGTAACACCAGAGACTTTTATGAGAAATATTTTGTTTTCATGTAATATAAATCATCAAAGGAATCTTTCACTACACACAACACTATCTTGGCTTTCTTTACATGCAATCGCGGCCTTCCTCGATAGCTTGCGTCGTATGCAATACCGAGTTTCACTAAACAACGATATGCTATTAAAATATTATTAAAACTTGCCGTTATGAATAGTAATACCCACTTTTTGCAATTTTGTAAAATTTATTTTTTAAAATGGACATCATTTTTGGATTCGGAATATCGAAATTAGCCTAGGGTGAAATTTTGGTATTTTTTTGAAAACATTCAATTTTTTATGAATAGTGAAAACACTAGGTTACTATTTAAAAACCGACTTTTTATTTAAATAATTATTTATTTTATATAAATTTATTTTAGGTCAAAATTGATACATAATACCTATATATGTTCAATTCAATTCATTGGAGTCATTTTATAATAATTTTAGATATATAAAAAAATTTATTGAACTTTTCACTGTCTTTTAACCACCTCCTAGGAGAGAATTTCCAAATTCACATAAAACATAATTTTACCACTTCTGTGAGTGGAATTTCGAAAATTCTAGATACGTGGTTAATATCAAGGACTAAAATGTGGTTCAAGGAGATGATAATAATTTTTGGTGAATAGTAACTTTTTACTTTTTTACCACGGTTAAAAGTAAATAGGGTAATTCAGGGTAACAATGATACTATTATTACCCTAAAACATGTCCTAATTCTATTGGATAAGTGTAATTCGACCAAAAAAAACCTTAGGAATAAAATATGAACATTTAGGCCCACATGGATTAGATTAGGACATTTAATATTAATTTATTTAAAGAGGGATTAAAATAGTTAAAATCAATGTTTAATAAGTAAATAATTTTTAATATAGGGTTAAACATAAGATAAATTCGACTATAAATATTAATTAAAAAGATAAAAAAATTCCTACATAATGGTATTTTATTTGTAATTTTTAGACTTTAAATAATTTAATTTATTTATGACACAATGATGATGCACTAATTATATTATTAATGAAATATTGACATAATTGATGTTATAAATACCCAAATAAATATAATTTGAGACTTTTAATGAATTAAAATAATTTTATATGTTAATATGACATGTTAATATTGATTTAATTAACTTTTGAAGAACTAATCGTTCTGTTATGATTTTCACAAAAATCAATTACCAAATAGTGTCAAAATTGACATAAAATACTTTTTAAAACAAATATTATATTATTAATTGTTATTTTATTCCTAAAAATCTAAAGATCAGCCAAATTACTTACATAAGGTTATATATATTAATAATAAACAACTTAGTGTTCTTTTGGATTGATATAGTATGATTATTAACCTTATAGTGTAAGAAAACAAGAAGGGACGGTAAAAGTTAAATTATCTAACATAAAGTTAAATCTAAATGATAAGGTTAAAATAGATACCTAAACTTGTATAAATTCTATTGGATGAAAGTTTTTCGACCCATCCCCACCTTATCTTCGAAATAAATCAATCTAGAGCTATTAAAAACCATATATGAATTTATAATAAAATAATATGTGTTGTTTTTCCAAAGGTGCCCCTCTCCTCCCTTATAAAAGGGCACCTCCTCCCTCTCTTCCTCACACCACTTTGAGCCTTCAATATCAGCCAACCCCTACCAAATTCTCTTATACAGTTCCCTAGAAACATCTTAGATGTTATTTTCTTCTTCAAATTCCAATTTTAGTGCCCTAAGATGTGGTCTCAAAGAGGCGCTTCAAAGAAGAGGTAATGTCTGTTACTGATTCTTTCAAATTTATTTCTTCTTCCACTTCTTCTTATTTAGTTGTTTAATTATTCAGTAACAACATCAGTATCAATCATATACTTATATTTTATTATATGTATGAAACAACCCTATTTCACCATCTATCCATCCTACGGAAAACAAAATCATCGCGCGTGCGTATGGATGGAATACAATCTCCACGTCGTGGTGTAATCTATTTACCACCACCACCTTACTTGGATGGGTATAATGGTGTAAATAATAACTATATATGATTATTTTAAAGTGATATTGATTCCTAAATAGTATACATACACTCCAAAACAATTCCACGATCATGGGAACAATATCATCGCTCATGCCTACGTACGGAATACTGTTTCCATGATGTGATGCAACTCGTTCTTCATGATTTTAATTTCATAATTATTACATAAATGAATTGAGTGAATTAATATGATATGTATTACACTAATAAAATTCTTCAAATGAGGTATCGATAACCTAAAAAGAAGAATATGAATTTATTCGACAAACCATGCATAAAAACAAAAGGCAATAAACACCAGAATAACAAGTAACAATGAAATATTACTAATAATAATCTAAGAATATGACCATATATGACTTCATAAAAATAATTATAATTCCGAAATAAGTCAATGACATTATTTAAATCATTATACATGAGGTTCGGACACTTACGAAGCCAATCAGACCTAAGGTAAGGGAAAATCTCTAAATCTCAATTTTTATCCGAGATTGTTTATACTTCAGAATTTACTGGGGAATATTTATCATCTACATCCATGATTCCTCAATATGTAATATTATTTATATCCTCCTACCATTTTTTAATTCCAATTTTACCCTTCGGTGAGTTTTTGTAAAAGATATGAAAGGAATCTTTTGTCGTTATTCGTATGAGGTACTTTTTGACTTTTCCGGACAAAGTGCGAGAAGAATGTTTTTTTAACTTGTATGGCATTAATGGATTTTTAGAACATTATATCCATGAAGATTCCATTACAAGTTTTCATGTTTATTTTGAATAAACTTCTTTTAGTTTAAAATTGTATGACATGTTAAGAAAGGGAAAATGTTTTTTTGAAGTAGAAATGATATTTTCCTCAAGAATGGAGTTCAAGTGTTTTAACAAAATTATTTTCCTTCTAAGATAATATAGGGTTCTGTTTCTATCCCTATTTTTAAATTAAATTTATTTTGTTATGATGGAATTATTTTTAGGATATCCTTTTATCTTATATGGATTATGTAATGATGGCATGATGTTTAAGATTCCCATTTTTATTGCATGGGTTATACTATGATACATGATTTATGATTTTGTGGCACAAATAAGAATGGTTTAATTATGAGATGGGTGAGACCTATATCACCCTCCAATGTATTGGGTAAATATATATATCTCATTAGATAGACATGGTTGGAATGGCAGTTTAAACCGGTTCAGTGAAACAGGACTGAAACGAGGAGTGAACTCGGTTCAGAAATGGACTTTGTCCGATAAGATAGTATTGTCTATGAGTCTTGACTACTAAGAAATGATTCTATATGATTATGTGTGTATGACACAAAGTTTCATGTTTTATGTTATGATTATTGGGATTACATTTCACAACTATGATTTATCCCGTGTTATGAAATTATGATCTCTTTTGCAGGTTATGATTTCCAAAATGATATGTTCTTATGAATATGATGTGATTGATATTTCTTTTTTTTACCCTTACTAAGCATTTGATCTCACCCTTTTGTATGTTTTATTTTCCCTAGGTCAGGAATAAGGATATTAAGTAGGAGATTCCAAAAAGGGACTCTAGATATGATGAAATAAATGGGAGACAACGTAGATGATTTATGAACGAGTTGTTTATATTTCCCAGTTTCTAAAGACACTATGCATATTCGGTCCTTTCATGGTTTTGTTATATGTTATAATAAGTGTACTTCAATATTGATGTATTAACAATGTATGTAAAGTATGGGTCATTATAATCTTATTTGAATGGGATCACTTTCCTAACCATCGTAGTGGACATTTTCCCTTAATAAACTGAGTTCACTCCTCGTTCGCACCCTATAAAACTTCATTGCATTCACTCCCATTTCATGTCATATATTACTAACCTAATATCACTCATAATTCATGTATGATATTTCTTATGAGATATAAATCCTTTCAGATATCATTGTTGGGATACAACTTTTCCACATGTCACATAATAAAAAACAATTTTTCGTGTGCCATAAGTTCATAAACATTATTCATATCATATATCATGTAATAAAATTTGTATAATAGTCATTTCATCATATAATAAACTATGTAAAATATATAGGTTTCATAATCATTTCATCATATAATAACCCATAAAATTAAATGGTATTCATATGAATTTTATCATGTTATAACCCATGGAAGATAAATGAGATTCATAAAGTTCATGAAGTAAAAACATAAACCATCAAAAAAAATTAAGAATGGAATTCTAGGATTATATCCCTAGTAATTAATAGGTAACACAAAAATATGGCATCATCAACAGAAAAATATTTGGAATGATCACTTATAAAATTTTCAAAAATAAAATATCATTTTCACTATGAAAAATACTTTTCAAAAAAATAAAACATTTTTAAAATCATTTTTTTCGAATAAAATTAAAAAAATAAATAGGTTTTGAAAACAATTAAAACATGTCATTAAAAAAATATACTATTTAAAATTATTTTAATAATTAGTATTTTTAAATTATTTGTTTGAAACATGGTTTTGGTAGAAAATAGATTTCATATTGAAGAATGAAATAAAGTCAAATTTTCATAAAACATAATTAATTATATTAAGTAAAACAGAGTGTAAAAATTGTTAAATTACATGAATAAATAATGAATAAACCTAGTATAAAAATATTCATGATAATTATAGAGTGTTCAATCCTGATATTTAAATATTGTAGCCCTAATCATAATCAATCATAATAAATAATGAGATTGTAAAATATAATCATTACCACTTTGGTAGAATTTAATCATAATCCTCATGACTAACTAAATTAAAAGGAAAATTAAAAAACCATCAATATGATTAAATTCATGATATTTAATTTCAAATGGGATTTATATAGACCTCATCAAAGAGTATTGGTTCATAACATAACATACATGTCAAAGAGGGAAAATTGAGGCAAGTATCTCCAACACCATTGGTAACATTGAACATGTAAACCCTGTAAAATAATGATCATAAAATTGATATTTAAATCACCATAAAATTAATTATAATATTAATAAAATATAGTCATGGGTAGTATATACACAACATCAATTATATACATGTTGAACATTTCATGTGTCTAATAGAATACAAATATGAGGCAAAAATCGATTATCATATGTCTTGACATCCGTCATACTCGCTAAAACCTCATGTATAATAAATATAATATTATTATACATCTATTATGAATATATATAATACTATATATTGTTTTCTTATGTCCTTTAATTACCTCATTGTTAGCAATTCCATGTTAAAGTTTCATTTCATGTACTTACAACTTTGTTTTTTATATATATTTTGAATTTTTTTTGGTCATATTAAATTGTTCATGATTTCATAATCTCCAGAATGAAAACAACGATATGAAAATCATATATATTAAGAATATATTTATTTTTATTAATCCACAAAAATATTTATATCAAATGAAATACAGATGTCATGAATATAGTCGGTTGTATGTAGTCATGGAAGTTGATCACATTTTATTATTATATTGAAGGAAATTCAATTAAATAATAAATTTTAATTATGAAAATATAATTATGTTAAATATATACCATATTTTTATTTAACACATCCTTAAAACATACCATTTAATGTTTGAATGAATCACATCTCTTTGCATGAAAGTAATCCACCGTACACACGAACGATGTTGTCGTATTCCCACAATATGGAGTGTGAAAAGGTATGTCTGATGTAATAATTAGATAATAATAATAGCATCATAACTATTATGAATAACATATATAGACATTAAATATATCCTTATGTTAATATGTTAGAGGTGGTACCAAAACAATGAATGACATTCATTGTTGTGGTTGTAGTTTTCCTTACACATGAACGATGATTTTGTAACCAATTTAATGGATGTGGATATGGTTGTACATCATTCCATTAACAAAAAAACATATCTGTATATTGTATATACTAAAGCAATTATATAATAATGGTATAATAATAATAATTTAAGGGGTATAGGCCCGAATGGCCTGAAGGCCTTCTTTTTTAATTTATTATAGATAATCCCCCTTTTAATGGATGAAGGGTAACCCCTACAAGACCCGTAGGCCCAATGCACAAGTCCTTAAACAACTCACTATACATGACCCGATGGCCTAGAGGCATACTATTCCCAATATATGACGTGTCGGCCCAACCCATAGTAACTTTCCCTCTCCTTGCTTATGCATTGTTGATCACCTAGCTCCCCACATTGCATTACTGATTGGCTAGTATTTCCCCGTACAAAGCTATACGGTGCCTGGTCCCAATGGCAGTTGACATACCCTCTCATTCTTCCAATCTGGTAGCTCTACATCTTGTGACTTCTAGTCTTGTTACTCTGATCCTCTTTTGGGTCTTCTCTGTGTGAACTGGGCTACTCTATGGTCTTTATGGCACGAAGGCCCTGAGGCCCGAATTCCTTTGATGACTCGAAGGCCCTAAAGACCCATAGGCCCCAACTAGTGGCCTAAAGGCCCAAATTAGGTGAATAGTTCCGGTTGCTACAGCACTGAACTATACCTTATACAGTTCTTCTACAGTACTGATATGGTAACACAGAAATTCACCTCGACCCTATTTTTTAACCTAGGTCTCTTGGATGCCAAGTAGGAGCCCTTACCACTCTGGTACATGCTCGTTGGAAGGGGTATTGGAAGAAATAAAACAAAAACACTCATTGATTAATGTTACCTCTTCTTCAGTTATCCTCATTGGGTTAGCATTGTAGACCGTCAAATGTTGGATTCCTATCCCAAATAAGGAACCTATAATGAGGGGAGGGATTTCAAGAACTTATTTAGGTATGGATTTACAGAAAAAAGTGGGATAAATATAACGGCATAGAATTCAATCAATGAAATTTCCCTTCTTATAATTATTTCATATATTATAAACCACATAGAATCACATTGATAAAAAAATAATAAAATTATTAATGAATAATTAATGAAATATTCTGAATTTATTGAATTAATGAATCCCAAACCAATGGAATAATATTATGACCTTTGGAATAGTAATGTGACAATTGGGAAAATTAATCTAGAAAATAGAATAATAACCACAACTATGAATGTATAAATTAAATTTTAAATCTAATAAATTGAAATATGATATATTTATATACGGGAATAAGTCTATAAATGTTTTAAAAATGATATTTTTTTTATTTCTCTATGTTGAAAATATTTGATTACAATTTTATAATCAATATAATTCATCAAAATAAAATTTATTTTAATAAAATATATTAATATATTAATATTTCTTTGTATTACTATTATAATATAATTTTATCAGGCCATAGTTAATTTTTCAATTTGTTATAAAATCAATTATAATGTGAAAATTTGTATTTTCGAATAAAGGATGATTTTAATTAAAAATTATATTTCACATATTTATAAAATTATCAACTTAAAATTTAGTACATTTTTGAAATCAACACATCAGAAAATGGTTAGGGTTATTTTTTTGGTTTTTTCAAAAATATTAGAATTTTTGTTATATAGTGAAATATAGTAATTTACTATATAAGATAAATTCATTAATTGTTGAGTCATTTTTTATGTGTGGATGATGTATGAATGATTGTTCTGAAATAAAATGCATTAGATACGATATTTAGTTACAATAGTCCACACTATTCATATTCTTGACCTAAAATAATAAACAAATGAATAAAATAATCAAACTAATGTCATCTCCACCACTATAAATACCACCTCTCACCACCCACTCTCCTCACACAATAAAATAATTGAATCTTGTACAAATTATTTCCAACCCTTTTCCCAATTATATCCCCCATTTCCAAGATCCTTTTATCTTGATAAATGTGTAATGTCATGTTCTAAAAAGGGGTTCAGAAAGAGAAGAACTAAAGTGGTAAAAACCACATTCTTTTTCATTTAATTTATTTTCAATTTCGTATCTTTTATTTTCCTATAGTCACATACCACAATCAAAGTTTTTTGAAAACAATAGTATCTATTATACAATGGAATATTACTATGTTAACGTAAAAACACATCAACTTGTCTTTTATTCTCACAATTTGTTCTATAAAGAAAAACATCATCTCTGATGTGTAGATTTATCACATTTGTGGGTTAGAAGTTTTTAATTTCCATTACATCCATTAAAAATGGCCATGAAAATATTTATGATGTTAAATCTGATTATAATATATGTGTTTTATGTTGTTTTATTTTCTCAATCCAATATATTTATGCATAATATTTTATTATAAATCAAAACTAGACCATGCTGAGAGAAAATTCACATAAATAAACTGACATTCATCATTTCCATTGTATCCAATGAATAATTCTTATTTATGTTAAAAAATGATATTTAGAAACATTTTTACTTATATATCATCATAAATATCATATAATAACAATTTTTTAATTTTATTCTGTTTTACAAGAACTCGCATAATTAAACTCGTGTGAACAAATCCTTTAATCATGAAACGAACACTCCCGAAATGACAAAATTTAGTCGATTAACTCATCAAAAAGAGCCTAAATGACCGTAATAAAATTATAATAAATCATTTAAAGGTTTAATATGTTATTAATGAAATCATTAATGAATCTAATTTGATTATACATGAAATTAATTTCATGTTTATATCTCTTTTAAACATAAGGTATTAGATCCTCTCTGAACTCCCATTTTTCCATCGGGTTACACATTATCTCTCTAAACCCCAATGTAATTATTCATTAATTTTGTATAATTATGCTAAATTATTTTTATATGTTCTATTATATTTAATCTAGAGTATATTATCCTTATTTTATTGTAAATTCATGTTTCAAAAAGGTTCCCTTCAATATTCATTCGGATAAGAAATCCCAATTAAAGGGAACATCCTTATTTCCCACCGATTTTCAATTATACTGAGAAAATCAGTTTTAGACCACCATTTTTTATCATAAAAATAATTTTATCATGAACAAACTATCTCTGATCATTTGTGGTTTTTATTCATTTTTCATTTAAAAAATCATTACAATTTTCCCTTAAACAACACTAATGTTGTTCATTTATAATGTTTCTTTATAAAGACATGGAAATTCCATATAAATTTTTATAATATTATATGGGATTATTACAAGTCTTCCAAAATTGACGGCATGTGTTTCCGAGGCCCAAAGTGCCCAAAATAAATTTTTGATCTTTTTTTAAGGTATGTTCAGTAAATGTGGGGGTGTCGTTTTCTATATTTTTAACCAATACCCGGATTAAAAATAGGAGGGAAACATCGAATCTGCAATGCTGGGACTCAATTAAAGAAATCTTATCATCATCCGGCAAGGTTCAGAAAAAAAAAGTTAATTTCATGGACTTTACAAAAAAAATAGCAGATGATTATTTTTTTCTTTTTGCAACTGTTGGAAAAATGGTGGTGGGACCGTGGTGCTACATCAAGAAATTTAATGGCTTGACACTCTTTTTGTGTAACATCCACATTGGGGGAATTTAAATAATTGGTAACCGCACCGTTGAGAGTATTAAATAGGTTCATTAATTATACTCATTAACGAACCTCGTTAATTGTGTAGTGCATTGATCCTATCCTCCCCTCTATTTAATCTGAGCTCTAGCATGGGTTTTGGGAGAGCCACAAGAGGAAGCTCTGAGGACGTGTTGACAACTTTCCACTCTGATGAAGAATGTGATCGAGCAACGTACATTGTGGAAACAGATGGGAAATGGTAAGCAATGATGAACACCTTCATACATGTACACTCCATCATCTCCTTCAGCACCTTCCAATGAAAACAATGTAGGGTTTTATGATTGATTTCTCCCCTTTACCACATTCTTGATTATTAAAGATTACACATATCAACCATCTAATGGGTTGATCTGTGTTCATTCTTATAAACTAGGATCATATTGCGGGGTTCTCTTTAATGTAGTTTTTTTAATTAAAATATCATTCCCATGTCGTTATGTAACATAGAGGGATCAGGCCAAATGAACAAGGAATGAACCCTCTGCCGAACTTGGTTGTGGTATCGTTCTTCGTGGAAAATAATATGTTTTGGCAGAAAGGTAAAATCAAGGGTTGTGCAGCATGGGTTCCATCCTGGGAGGGCTGTAGGTGCGGACAAGAATAAAATAGGACCACTAGATCTTCACTGATGGCTCACGGAGGCATCTCCAGCACAGCGACACCGACGACCGAGGGAGGCAGTGGCCTGCACTCGTAGTCTGTGAAGGATCGACAATGCCTGAAGTAAACGCGGCAGACTAGGGGGTCACTGGACTATGTTGGCCACATTGAAGCAGGGCGGCACAATGTGGCGGCACTCCGCGGTGGAAGGACGCCGCTTTGAGCCACGACGGAGGGCTGGCCCATGCCTACAGGTCCGTTGAGGGCCTATCCACATGGACTATCAATGGGAGTGTAGTGCCTTCTAGCGCCTCTGTTGATCTGGGTGGCGTAACATGATGTCACACAAAGGAGGAAAGTCACGGCTTATAGCTGTGGCGAAGGGATGGCTCATGGTCCACGTGTCCCGTGCATGACCGGTCCCATGGGACTGGCTAGGTGAGTTAGTGCCAATCGATGCCACTACCTTGAAGGCCTGAATATATTAGCCCATTCGGGGTGGGAGAAAACCCCCCATGCTCGGCCAGCGAGTTGCGCCCAGTTGGTCGGGTTGGGTTGGTCTGGCCAGGTCGGACCAGACCCGAACCCCCTTCTGACCAGTTACGTTTAATTGGGTGTATCTCCTAAACCGGATGTATGTTTGATGAACCATTAGTGGATCCATAACCTGTAATAAAATGAAGTCCTTTTTATAAAATTTATGTGACTTTCAGATAAATTTAGAGTTTTTCTAGGATGGATCGTACAAAAATCTAATCGGGCCCTTGCCGCTAAAATGTCTATAACATATAGATCGTGGGTCCAGTTGACGTGCAATATATTGTGTTGGAGCCCTTATGACATGAAGGATCATTAGGTTACCTCTTTGTGATACTTCTTACTATTTGAAATATGACTGATGGCATGTGGAGCAGTTCTCCCAAGTGTGCTACATAAGAAACCCTATTACTGTATGAGACCTAAAGACTGATGATTTACGAATCAGTGTGACTCGACGGCCCAGTGGGAAGAACCTTTATATGACTAGGTAGGCCTATAGTGGGTATCACCTTTGTGTGACTTGATAGACCCATGGCACTTGATAAGAGATGTACCTGAGTAGGATAGAGTGGGGAGTGGCTCTGTATGTCCTGGTAGACCCAATAATGCGATGGGGAGGACTACCAATGCAGTTCAAGGATAGTGGGAAGAGGCTATGCGTGACCTAGTATTCCCACTATACTTGATAAAGGATGAGTTCTTCAATAGCTAAGGTGTTCAATAGTGTTACTTGTGATGGTACTATTACAATTCTAGAATATTACTGGTGTGAGAAGTAATTTATTTGTGATTGTGATTGAGATTACGCAATGTGATTTTTTCCTTTGTGGATTTCTAAAAGACGTTCATGGGTATTGGGGTATATAAGGGGTACAGTTATTCTCACCCCATCATGGACTTCTCTCGCACATTGTTGTGTCTTGTGCAGATGACAAGCAGCTTTGATTGAGACTTGAGGATCCTGGACCTGATGGGGGAAGGTGGTGATAGTTGGCATGGTGAGCTATAGTACTGAGATGTACAAACCCTTCATGTAGGATCCTTTCCAGATGACCTCATAATTTTTTTCCTTTTTCAGTTTTTCATTTTGGTTGGGCTCGTATTCTGGCCCCTATACTTTCAATTGTACTTCAACTCTGTTTTTCAGTAGTATATTGTTTCCCTTTTATGATTTGGGACATGGTTGGGTGTGTCTGTGCACACAGGTATCCAGGAAAATGCCTCCCACTTACAAGTTGATGCCTTCGGCGCTAGTCACCAGCCCCTGGCCTTCGACAGTTGGGCTTGGGGGAGTCACGAGATAGGCCCCGAGGGAAGGTTCATCACAAAGTGGTATCATAGGGTGGGATGTTACACCTCAAAGACCGAGAGTCTGTGTTTTTTTTATTTTTTGAATCAAAAGTGTTAAATGATGCGATACTGAATTTCAAATTCTGGGAGTCCAATGTTGGTGCAGAAGCCGATGTATCCATACACTTTGAACATGAATTTTTCTTTTCCACTCAATAAATGAAAACAGTAGTTGCATAAGTGTTTTCTGATTTTGAATAAGAGTTATCTCCCCTTGTATAATTTTCTTATTTTGGTACATATTGATCTATCTTAGGATGCCTCCACATGGACAGAGAACCAGAATCCCGATATGAGGTCTTGAGGATATCCCACCTTGCAGCGAGGCGTCCGTTTAGGGACCAGTGATTGAGATGGACCCACAAGGTGGTGTGCCAGGGCTGCCACCACCTGATCGTCAGCATCTACTATCATAAGTTTTGGAAGAAGATGTTTGTAGACTCAGTTCCCTATATGTGTTTCAGAGGCAGGGACCTCCCATGTTTAGGGGAGAGATGGATCATCAGGTAGCAAAGGACTGGCTATAGGCTGTGATGCATGTCTTCCGCTTAGTAAGGAAACCACCAGACCAAATGGAGATCACGACAGCGAGCCTTCTACAGGGCTCAATAAGGATATGGTGTAGCATTAGTATCTAGACTCATGATGAGGTGACCCAGACTTGGGTTCACGTTAAGAGGATTTTCCGAGATGAGTTTTTACCCATGACGTTGTGATCTGTGTGCATTCAAGAGCTTCTTCACCTACATTAGGGCATCATGAAAGTGGAACAGTACTCTTCATGATTTACAAACATATCTCAATACTCTATAGACATGGTTCAAGAACCTTTATTCCGGACTCAAGCCTTTGAGCAGGGACTCAGGTGGGAGATCAGGGATTCAGTTGTGTCTCTCAACATCACTACCCAGGCCAGGGGGCTGGAGCGAGCCCTTCTAATGGACAGCTTCTTGGCAGAGCAGGCTCCCACAGTTAGGGCTATCGGTAGACCCCAAGCGGTGGAGTCTTCGGCAGGCACCAGACAATAGATGTGTGGGGCCATGCGGGCCAGGTCTTTCAGAGTCTGACCCCAGAATATTGGTTCGGCAGTGCGAGGCTCCAAGGCCAGATGGAGTCAACCGGGGGAAAGTCTTTTCTTTACGTGTGGCGGGCAGGGACACATGGCACATGACTGCCCGACCATTCATATAGATGACCAACAGACAGTTGAGGGACCTTCAAGGAAGCAGCTGAGGTTCGAGCATGGAGGTCGATAGGGAAACAAACTTTGAAGGGTAGCAGGTCATGCCACATTTGGCAGATGATTATTTGAGGTTCTACCCCCACCACCCCTAGGTGGTCCACCCCGACCGTAGGGAACATGTGGATAGGGGCGATCACAGCTCCAGGCGGCAGAGGCCTACAGCCACAGTTATCCATAGATGATTATAGGTACAATATATTTCTATTCCACACTATCTATAGTTCTTAAAGACACAGGGCCCAGTCGCTATTTCATTTCCACAACAATCATTCAGAGCTTTGAAATTCTGATTTATCTATTTGCTCGCTCAATATTATTAGAGACTCCTATGGGAGGGGATTTGATAATTACACACTGGTGAAGATGGTATGAGATCACTCAAGGAGGCAAGATCCTCAGTTGGGATTTATTAGTAGTAGTTTCGAGGCCTTACAATGACATCATGGGTATGAAATGGCTATCCACAGTCAATGATCAGAACTACTATTTTAGTTTCAAAGTGTGGTGTGTTCACAATGATGGGATAAGGTTTTCCTTCACTGGTGAGGAGGAAAACATTACAGCCCATGATGGGCTCTATCGATGGAGGGTGAAGCCGATCACTCATCATTTGTCTAGAATCACCCTCGGTGTAGTAGAGGAGAGGACTCTGATCTATCATGTAGTGGGGGATCAATATGATGATGTCTTCCCTGATGATGTCTCGGGACTACCTCTCCATAGAGAGGTAGACTTTTACATCAACCAATACCCCAGGATAGTGTTGATATCTACACCAGCATATTGGATGGCTCCTGTAGTGCTTTGTGAGGTGAGGGTACAATTGGACGACTTATAGAGGAAGGGGTTCGTAAGGCCCAATGTTTCTCCTTGGGCAGCCTCGATTTTATTTTCCAAGATGGTATATGGTAGTTTGAGGCTTTTGGTGGACTATCAGCACCTGAATCACGTGACCATGATGAACAGGTATCATCTGCTAAGGATCGATGATCTCTTTGAACAGTAGAACGGAGAATGGGGTTTTGTGAAGATAGACCTTACATCAAGCTATCATCAGCTTGGGGTATGGGATGAGGTTGTACTAAGGACAACTTTTAGATATCGGTATGGCCATTATGAGTTCTTAGTGATGCCCATCGGCATGTCCAATGCTCTAGAAGTTTTCATGGGGATAATGAATAGGATCTTCCATCCTTACCTCAATTGTTTCGTGGTAGTCTTCATTGAAAACATCTTAGTGTACTCATCTCTTAAAGAGGAGCATGGAACGTACCTCCAAAAATTTCTGGTTACACTCCGAGAGCACCAGCTTAATGGAAAGCTCTCGATGTTTTAGTTCTAGATACTGAATGTCCACTTCTTAGGTCATGTTATCTCAGAGGTTGGAGTTTCTTTGGATCCAGTGAAGATAGAGGTAGTGCTTTCTTGGGTGCTACCTAGGAGAGTGACTAAGGTGTGGAGTTTCCTAGGATTGGTTGGGTACTACCAGAGATTTGTACATAACTTCTCTAGGTTAGAGGCACCCATTTCAGCATTGAAAAAGAATGGGCAGCCATTCTTGAGGACAGAGAAGTGACATCAGAGTTTCCAGGAGCTGAGGAGGAGACTGAAGAGTGCCCCCATCTTGAGGCTAATAGAAGAGGGTGTTGGGTATGAATTCTACTACGACGAATCAGGGAACAGACATGGTTGTGTCCTTATGATGGAGTGAGCAGTGATCACTTACGACTCATGGTAGTTAAGACATCATAAGTAGAACTACACTACACATGACTAGGAGTACGTAGTAGTAGTCTTTGCGTAGAAGATGTGGTGGCACTACTTGATGCGTGAAAAGTTTACTATTTGAATTATGTGAATATAATATTTTGTAACTGTATTACTTACCTCATGAGATAAAACTTTTATTCAGGACACTAGATCAAAAGAATGCATTTGGATGGAGTTAATGGGCCATTAAGTCAATGGTGGGCTAGACTCGGCAGAATGGACATAGGTTCTGTATTTGGGCCATAACATCTTCATTCGTGCTTGGATCCGGCAAAATTTTTGAGAAGAGATACGTGACTCATTTTTTCGCGGATCATCCTTTTGGAAGGACAGCTGATTCACACCTTTTGGTGGCCAAATGGGCGGTGCATGTTGGCATAAAATATTTGGCCGAGATTCCCCATTCACACTTGAAACCACATTGAACCTAGCCTCCCCATCACTATATAAATTGATGTTTTTTCTCATTTGGTGGGGGTTGGGACGTGAATTAGGAAGTTTAGGGCAGAATAGAAGAGGTTCCACTCCAATTATATATTCAATTCATTAAGTGTATCTCTTGAAGCAAGGATCTCTTCATTGAAGCCCTATTCTTCTTCCTCGTGTTGTAATGTTTGTATTTTTATAATAAACTTCTTTGTTCTTATTTTATTTATTCTCAATAATTATTTTTTATTTAAATTTATTCTTCTCTTAATCTTCCTAATTGGTCTGGGATTATTGAATAAAAAAATGATTGGGTTCTACCCTTTCTAAACCATTGCACATCCAAAACTTTTTTACGCTGACTACACCGCCCATGGAAGAGTAGTTCATTTTAGTAAACGATCGAACTCTATCCTTATGCATTAATTTATTTTGAATCAATGAGATACTGTAATTATAATATTATGATCTATTAATTGAGTTTTTAATTTAAATGAAACTAGTAAAGGAAATGAATAGTTAACACAAAACACGTGAGGTTGGGAATTGTGTGAAGTGTGAGAGCGCAACATTAACCGGTAATTCAAAACCACATGGGATTAATTTGTTGAGTTAAAACATAATCCCTAAACACTATTAATCCTCATTTCCAGAATAGATATGTGCCTTAATTTACCATTTACCATAAACTATCCTTACAACATCAATCAAAGTAGGGTGCTGCGATTGCATGTTCTAAAGATAACCAAGGGTTTAATTCACATCATCTATGTGGTAAGGTTAATTCTCGTAGGGTAAGGGGGTTAATGATAGAACAAATATTTTCAATTATCTTATTCTGAATTTCAATGTTTTTAATCCCAACAATGTTTTATTTATGGGTCAATTGTCACAATTTATGTTTTAGGAGTATTTTTTAGCTTAATTGGAAAAATGGCTTATTTTGTATTTAAACAGTTTTCATTTATTATAATGTTTAGGCCATAACATTTTCTAAACTGATCCAAATTGAAAAATTCTTCTTTTAATAGTTTATATGTTCGATTAGCTTCATTTTATCCTTCTGGACCAAAAGCACAATCCATAATTTGGAAGATCAAATCTAGCTCACAAACCAGGCCTCGAAAACTGTGTACAGAACTGCATAATTTTATTGTGGGTACCATATCTCATAAATGGAAGAACCAATGGAGCTGAAAATTTACATGGAACTGGAAGACAACCGGATGAAGAACGTTCATTAAGAATTCCGCGCATGATTTGTTCATTTTAAAGGACATTAATGCGTTGGAACTCGGTGTATTGGAATATGAACAGTCGGCCTAGTAGAAATAAATACTATGAGTGAGGCGGCTATAACTCCTTCATTACATGTCCAATAAAGATGAAATTTCGTTGGTCGACAGAGGAGAAGTATTGGAACAACTTTCAAGAAGGATCAAGTTCCATATTAGGTCATTAAAGAAAACATACACGCGCCTACATTCTTGGAAGATTTTTTGGAGCCAAATTTCCACACCCTTTCCTTATAAAAGTGTATCTCCTTTTCATTCCAATGGGTTGGCAACATAGGAATAGCCTTTGTTGGCCATTATATGTAGTTTAGCTTTGTATTTTATTTTAATTTCATTATGTAATATCATTTCATATTTTTATTCAAGTGTTCTCCTTTCTTCACTTTTCTATCTCTCTTTTGTTTTCTCTCCCCTTTTTCTTTTCACTGTGAACTCTTATGCTCGTGATCATGAGTAGCTAACCCAAGGATGTTCCCGGGGGAGTAATACAGTGGTGAACCCAACTATTTAAACATTAATTTCTTAATGTTTCTTATTTTTTTAGAGTTATACCGAGGGGGATCTTAGTGGGTAAGGCGCCTTTGTGTCTCCACTTGCCACCCGAGATTTAGCTTTCACTTCTGCAATATTTTCTCTCGATCGAGGAGATGGATGTGTGGTCTCTCGGCGATCGTTGAGAGTATCATATGTTCACAACCATAGGCAGAAGGGGATGTTCATGCATACGATGGAGCATGTTCATTAAGTAAATTTGAAACTAATAATGAGACGATGAAGGTTCACTCTGGGTGATGCTCTCGGGAATGTCTCCTTTCTGTCTTAACATCATTCTATTTGCATTCATTCTGTCTGCATTGCATCTGGATATTTACTTGTAGTTTTGTATTTTTAATTCTCAAATATCATTTCTGGTCATTTTAGTTTATATATAGATAGTGAATTAGAAGTAGTGAGTGATTGACTGCAAAAGGCTCCTCAAGATATCGACCTAGGTCAGCCACTGTGTTGCACTTAGTATAAATATTTTTGAGAGCGTGCACGACAACGCTACATCAAATTGGCGCCGTTGCTGGGAAGCCAAGTAGTCTTCACTCATTATTTTTATTCACTTATTGTAAATTATTTTTCTTCCATTCATTAAAAAAACAACAAAAAAATCATAAATTTCAAAAACAAAAAAAAATATTTCTTCATCATGAATTTCAATTCAAATTATTATGCATGGACTGATCAATCACAAGTGAATGAAGAAGTTCAAAATGATTATGAATCCAAAATTCAAGAACTTCATAAAGAGATTAAAAAACTAAAGAGAACTGAAAAAATGTTTGATGAATATTTTCGTTCACTTATGGAACAACCCGAACCTGAACCAGAACCTGAACCTGAACCCAAACGAGTGGTGGAAGAGATTACACCGATTATTTTTTATGTCAAAGAACCTGATGAGGGTGAGAAGGAGCTTCTAATATAATTAATTATATCATCCCTAACTCAACCATTTCTCAAGGAGGTCCCTAATTTACATATTCCAGCTGATGCACTTATGGGAGATCAAATTTTTTTGGAAGAATCATGGAATCACTTTGTTGACGATAATTTGAAACTTGATCTTCCCATGCTTGATATTGAATAATCAGAACCTTTCGAACTCTCTTTTGCCTTGGAGGATGATGAAGAATATGCACCTGCTGAGATGAAGATGCCAATGGTCATGCCTGAAGAGATCAATTTTGAAGCTGACTTACTTGAAAGGGAACATTTCTTAATTGATTCGTCTTGTTTTAATTTTATTCAAACAGAATTGTTTTCTGACATCTCCTTTCCTGAAATTTCTGATACAGTACAAATGGAGCAGGCCTTGGATGATATGAAGTATACCACTAAAGTGGTGGTGATCAAGGAAGAAGAGGTACAGAAGCTAGAGGTGGTGTGACTGCCTCCTCTACAACAAATTTCATACCATTTGGAGGAGGACACCACATATGTTCACAGGGAGCACCCCTATATTCTATTCCCTCCCACTCTGGATCTAAAATTCTATCTTTATTCTTTCTTGGGGGTTGGGATCTTTATTATTTTCTTTGTGGTTCTCCAATTTCAGTGTCTACTGATGGACACTGGAAAAAGTCACATGTGGTGGTTTATCTCAAAAAAACCACACCCACCATCTGATTGGGGATAATCAGCTGCAACTGCCTGACTAGGGGCAGTAAAAACCTAGCACCCGCTTGGGGGGTCAAACCAAGCATTATCCCTTTTCTATTCCTTTTCTATTTCTTTTTATTTATTTTTCTTATGATTTGTCATTTCTTTTGTTTGTTCTTTCATTTTATTTTTCATGTTGATGTTTTTGAAATTTTCTTATTTTCCTTTTTCATTTTTTTGGTGTGTTTTTTGGAATTTTGAGCTGAATCGAATACTTGGAAAAATTCAAACCATCTTTGTATTTTTGGCCCATTGCCTGATTTGATTATTTTAGGATTTAAATGATTTCTGAATGGATTTTGTTTCTGATTTCTGATCATTTCATTTGATGACGTTTGGTTGATTGTGAAACTCATGTGCACTAGTGTTGTCCAAATTGAAAATCTTGCCTAACCCGAGAGGTTTCTAAAACTGTTTGACATATTCTTACATTTCTCTTTTTCTTGAGAGTCTTGAGACATGTTGTGTGATCCAGAACATTCTATTTTTCTCTTTTTCAAAGCTGTTAGAGTTCATGGAATGTGTTAAGAATGATTGAGGCATCACTTTGAAAGCCCCATTTGCATTAAACTCTTATTTTGTCCTACCTTTACATCTGACATTATTTAAGCCCCTAGTATCCATGAAATACCTTATTAGGAAGCCACATTATAAGCCATTTATCCCTTTCCAACCTTCTCTAGAAGTTAAATGCATGATTATTGTTGAACTCAAGTGTGGGGGAGGGAGAAGACGAGCTTTATTTTTCTTTCCTGAAGAATCTTTTTGAGGTGAATTGAAAGTGTTGCCATATTTATTGCAGCTTGGGTGGAATAAATGTCATGATGGTAAGATGGATGGTTGGACCAAAATATCATCACATATGGGCTGGGTGTTCTCCAATTTTTGAAGATCAAAAGATGCCTCTCTTTTCTTCCAAAACATGATTCTGAAGAGAAATCCAGATCTGAATTCAAGCTGAAACAATGCTACAAATGGGGATAATAGGGATTAAATTCATTGATGATGAAATTCCAAGTGTGAACTTTCCAAAAGAAGAGGTGTTTTGAGGTGATTCTCTTTTGAGATGATTGAGGAGCACACCATTCTTGAGCAAAACTGTTTTCATGCATTTACTTCACTTTAGAGCTTAACCCTCCTCATTTTGCCTCCGATGTTTTTTCATTTTAAACCTGCCAACCCTCATCTTCAGAACAACCCATTAAAAAGACCTCATGATTGAAACATTTTTGACTCTGTGAAGTGGAGATACTAGGAGGATAGCAAGCCTATGGAGATCACACATGTTCTTGGGAATGAGAAAAACTCCACATTAAAATATCCTTGAGTGAAGAGAGAAATAATTTTCCGGGGAGGTAGGTACGACATGCATGTGAGGATTAACATGAGATTGAATGGATTCATATGATTTCTGAGGAGTTCTGAAATTTTTATCCATGTAGGAGGCCTGATATTTTCTCTGATATGATAATTGAGCTATGTTGTCATTTATGCTTTGAGAAGTTTGTTTTTGACCTTGGTATAAGATGATTGCCCAGGAGTGCAACGTTTAAGTGTGGGGGAATTGATAGAAAATATATTTTCAATTATTTTATTCTGAATTTCAATATTTTTAATCCCACCAATGTGTTATTTAAGGGTCAATTGTCACAATTTATGTTTTAGGAGTATTTTTGAGCTTAATTGGAAAAATGGCTTATTTTGTATTTGAACGGTTATCATTTATTATAATGTTTAGGCCATAACATTTTCTAAACTGATCCAAATTGCAAAATTCCTCTTTTACAGGTTTATATATTCGATGAGCTTCATTTTATCCTGCTTGACCAAAATCTCAATCCATCATTTGGAAGCTCAAATCTAGCTCACAAACTAGGCCTAGAAAACTGTGTACAGAACTGCATAATTTTATTGTGGGTACCATATCTCAAAAATGGCCGAACCAATGGAGCTGAAAATTTACATGGAGATGACAAAAATCCGGTTGCAGAACTTTCATTAAGAAGGACGTGCATGATTCGTTCATTTTCAAGGACATTAATGCGTTGGAACTCGGTTTATTGGAATACGAACAGTCTGCCTGGTAGAATTAAATACTATGAGTGAGTCGGCCATATCCCCTCATTACATGTCCAATAAAGCTGAAATTTCGTTGGTCGACAGAGAAGAAGTATTGGAACAACTTTCAAGAAGGATCAGGTTCCAAATTAGGTCATTAAAGAAGCCATACACGCGCCTACATTCGGGGATGATTTTTTGGAGCCAAATTTCCACACCCTTTCCTTATAAAAGTGTATCTCCTTTTCATTCAAATGGGTTGGCAACTTAGGAATAGCCTTTGTTGGCCATTATATGTAGTTTAGCTTTGTATTTTATTTTACTTTCATTATGTAATAGCATTTCATATTTTTATTCAAGTGTTCTCCTTTCTTCACTTTTCTATCTCTCTTTTGTTTTCGCTCCCCTTTTTCTTTTCACTGTGAACTCTTATGCTCGTGATCATGAGTAGCTAACCCGAGGATGTTCCCGGGGGAGTAATACAATGATGAACCCAAGTCTTTAAAAATTAATGTCTTAATGTTTCTTATTTTCTTAGAGTTATACCGAGGGGGATCTTAGTGGGTAAGGCGCCTTTGTGTCTCCACTTGCCACCCGAGATTTAGCTTTCACTTCTGCAATATTTTCCCTCGATCGAGGAGGTGGATGTGTGGTCTCTCGGTGATCGTTGAGAGTATCATATGTTCACAACCATAGGCAGAAGTGGATGTTCATGCATAAAATGGATCATGTTCATTAAGTAAATTTGAAACTAATAATGAGACGATGAAGGTTCACTCTGGGTGATGCTCTCGGGAATGTCTCATTTCTGTCTTAACATCATTCTGTTTGCATTCATTCTGTCTGCATTGCATCTGCATATTTACTTTTAGTTTTGTATTTTTAATTCTCAAATATCATTTCTAGTCATTTTAGTTTATATATAGATAGTGAATTAGAAGTAGTGAGTGATTGACTGAAAAACTCTCCTCAAGAGATCGGCCTAGGTCAGCCACTGTGCTGCACTTAGTATAAATAGTTTTGAGAGCGTGCACGACAACGCTACATTAGTTAACAAGTTAAGGGATATTAATTATGTGGATATTAATTTAAATGATAATGATTAATAATTGATTGAAGAGGTAGAGTTAGATAATTTTCTCCTTTTAAAATATTTTCTAAAAAACATATTCTTGTTGTGTCATTTTAATCGAAACTCACTTCAAAACTAAAAACAAAACAAATACAATCTTGTTCCAGAAATATTCTCCTAGATTTATAAACTATAACCAACCCCAATACTTTCAAGTTGCATTTTCAATCTATTTTATTTTATTTTTAGAATACCTATAAAATGTCGTTTTAATTCACTTCTTCCTTTGAAGGATGACCTTGGTCAGCCACTCTGCTACACCTAAGTACCCCAAAATCACACTAATCATTTGAAGGAACCCACGAAAATGCTCTTTCATAGAACATGATCGAGTGATAGATGTTAGGGTAATCGATGGGTGAAAGAAAGTGCCAATGAACTCCTTTGGATGTGTACACTCACTCCTTTTCTGCCGCACCTTCCAATGAATACAAGGTAGGGGGTTTGTCCTTGATTTCTCCCCTTTACCCAGTTCTTTATAATTATGAAGAATACAGATTAAACATCAAATGGGTTGATCATTATTCATTCTTAAAATTAGAGATGATTTTGTAGGGTTGTCTTTATTGGATATTTTATAACAAAATATCATTCCCATGTTATTATATTAACATAGAGGGTTCCATCCAAACAAACAAGGCCCAGACCCTCAACTAAACTCAGTTGAGGTGGCACTCATTGTGGATGACAAGTTGTTTTGGAGAAAAGGTGGAATCAAGGACCACCCAGTTCATCCACCATCCCAGGAGGGCAGTAGTCATAGATAATAATAAAACCAGACAACCAAAGCTTCACCGGTGGCACACAGGAGGCTTTGTCGGCATGGCGACACCGACAACTGATGGGGGCTTGGACTGGAACCCACAGTCCATGAAGGAACGACGACACTAGAATGTGCCACGGAAGACAAGGGGGCGGCCGACATTCGCCAGCCTTATTGAATCAGGGTGGCGTGTTTCGGTGGAAGGCCGCGACTTCGATCCACATTAGAGGGTGGATCACGTCCGTGGGACCATTGTGGGTCGGTCCATGCGGACCGAACATGGGAGTGTGGAGCCATCCGATGCCTCTATTGATATGGGCAGCACCTCATGGATGAAGGTCATGGCTTCTAGCTGTGGTGGAGGCCGGACCCTTGGTTCCCTGGTCCTGCACAAGGTCCGGCCAGCATGATCGGTCGGGAGAGGAAGCACCAATCGGTGCCACTACCCTAAAGGCCCGAATGAATTTAGCCATTCGAGAGGGGCGCAGACCCCCTGCACTCAGCCAACAGGCCAGACAAGGCCTACCTGAACTAGGTTATGCCTAGCCCCTTCGAACCAGGCCTAGTGGGTCGGAATGAACCCAAACCCCATTAGACCCAATTACATTTAATTGGGTGTATCATCTAAACCGGACGTATGTTTGACAAACCTTCAACGATGCTGAAACCATTAGGATGAGGTGTTCCTTTTGAGAAACTCCACATTACATTTTGAGAAAGATGGAGTTTTTTCAAGTTGAATTGTACATGAATCCAACCAGACCTTCATCACTAAAATTCCTATAACATATTGACCGAGTGACCAGCTTATGCATCATCTGTTGCGTTGGAACCCTTATGACATGTCGGATCATCAGATTACTTCATTGTGAGACTTTGTTCCAAATAAAATATGATATATTGATTGAGGATCAGTTCTCGCAATCATGCTACGTACAAAACCATGAAACTAGCTAATAACTGAAGACGATTGATTTTCGACTCTGTGTGAGTCGACAGCCCAGTGTAAAGAACCTCTATGTGACTTGGTAGGCCCACGATGGGGAGCACCTCTGTGTGACTTGGAATACCCACATTACTTGACAGGAAGATTTCCTCAGCAGTCCAGGGTGGAGAGCGACTTTGTGTGACCTAGAATACCCATGGTAAGTGATGGGGAGAGTACCTAAGTTGTTCAAGGTTAGTAGGAAGCGACTCTATTTGACCCGGTAAGCCCATTGTACTCAACAGAGGTGGAGTTCTCCAGCATCTTAAGTGTTTCAAAATGAGACTGGTGATTCTACTGTTACTACCCTAGAATATACCTAGTGTGAGTTTTAGTTGCTTTTTAGATTTCTAGGAGACCATTGGGGGGTCTTGGCGTCCCTACTAGTTATTATTATACTCACTCATTCATTGGCTTCTCCCGCACCTTGTGGTTTCTTGTGCAGAAGATAGTCAGCATTGATTGAGACTCAGAGAGCCAGGACCTGATGGTGGATGGCAGCGAAAATTGATGTGGAGAGCTACAGTGATGAGGTGCACATACCCTTTATGTATGATCCTTGGTAGATGACCTGAGGATTTCATCCACTTTTTTCTATTTTTCCATTTCAATTGTGCTTGTATTATGGCCCCTTTACTTTCAACTATACTTGTACTCAGTTTTTCAATGGCGTTTTGTTTCCCTTTTATGAGTTGGGACTTGGTCGGGCATGTGTGTGGACACAGGTATCCGGGAAAATGCATCCCACTTGCAGTTCAATGCCTTCAGTGCTAGTATCTATCCTCTATCCTTCAGAAGGTGGGCTTGGGGTAGTCACTGCACGGGCCCCGGGGGACGATTTATGACTTTCTTCAATAGTCTTTTTACATGTTTCCACTAAAGTTTGGAATCACTAATCATGTTTTATGAATAATATACATTGTGAATTTCCATGTATGATTTAAATCCATTCATTCATGTACACCTTCATGATAAGACTATATGTTATTCCATCTGAAATGGGTATGATAAAAATTTATTTCCAATGAAAACCTTTTGTTTCTACCGAATGGTTGATTCTTCATGTGGATGAAATTTTTTTGAACATGTTACCATAGATGTGCCCAGATAGTACTCCATTGGATTGGGTAAGGTTTTGTTTCCCAATACATCATGTGTAATGATCTTGGTGTTTATCCTTAACTCATGTTCCTCGATGTACAATAGGTTTGGTGTATAGTCTTGACTCATTCTCGTCTATGTGAATTGGTCTTGGTATTTAGCCTTGAATCAATTTTATTTCATGTTGAATGATGTTTCCATATTTTAATAATTTCATGATTACATGATCCCAATTTCTATAGGTTCTGTTTCTATATATTTTTTTATTATTGTACCATGCATTTTTATGTCATCATGGTTTACCTTCTATCCCATGTACGTTTATTTATTAATATGTTTATTTCCATTACAGGTTTTTTAGATTATCCTTTTGTTCATGTTTTCCCCATGATATTCTATGTATATGTGAGATCTTAGTGGATGTTAGGATATCATTATAGAGATTAAATAAATTATTTTATTAATAAGGTTTCATGTTTTCTAATTATTTACTAAATCTTCCAAAGACAATGTGATTTAATATACTTTGTTTTATTTAATGGTTAGTTATCCTTAATATAATTTTATTATATGATTAAAAGGCTATGTCCATTATAGTATTTATCAGATAAAATTCTATTAATTTTTTTACATTAGTTCTAGAAATAATTTTTCAAATTTTTAGGAATAATTATATTACCATTGATAACATAGATCTAATCTTATGGAATCACATGATATAATATACATTTCATTTAAAAGTTTATCATTATATTTCAATGTTTTATTTTTTATATGATTATTATCTATGTATAAAACCCATATTAATTGTATATTCTATTTCTTAGTAAATGGAAATAAATATGGGAACGAATTCCAAAAATCAATGTTCTGGGAAATATGAAGATTTTCCTAATGAAATTGAAATTCTTATGGTAATGGGAGATCAAACCCCTGTGAAATTTCTTATTCAGCTATCTCATGTTTGGAATAATAACTTGAATTTTGTGGAATTACACTAACTTCCTAATAAAGATAATGTTGTAGAAAAATAATTTATGTAGAAAGCCCTCTCATGTTTACTGGATCTTCTAATACCCTCATCACAGGACAATATAATAACACAATTGAGAAGATGTTCTTTTTCACCCAGTTATCTAATGAAGAGAATGTTGGGCTGGCAGTCTATCTTTTTGATGGGTAATATAATCAGTGGTGTAAACTATTCAAAAACACAGTATCAAAAGCGGAAATATATTTTATGTATTAAATGTAATTCATGAAAATATTTTTCTTAAACCTTCCATGTCAATAAGGAATGAGAGTTCCTATGACAAATGAAAAAGGGAGATGATTCTATCAGGGTCTGTGAAGAAAACATCACAATTCTTTCTTGATATTATTCTATCTTTTTTCATCAACACTAAAATAATGGTGGATTGCTTCTTTAGTGGACTAAATCTAAGTCAATGAAAAGTTATGGCGATTTGAGACATTAATGGTTATGAGAATATTTTCAATTATTCGTATATGGATGAAAATGAGATTAGAGACTCTTAGTAGTCTTATGGGATGATATATATAAAGAATAAAATGTTGTTTAATATAGGATAATCTATATATAAATCTTATGTGTCCAATTTGTAGGAAGAAGCATACTAGGAAGTATCTAAATTGAACTCGGATATTTATTAAATGTGAAATAATGTGGATCTGGATAATAACTATTGAAAAGATATTATGAATACAAATATTATGGGAGAATAATAGATGGTTCAGATAGAAAATAATCATCTACTATGGTGTTTCATCATTAAGGAACATGTACATTATGTGAACAATGTCCATGAGACAGGGTTTTTTAGAGGAAATCAAAAACAATAACCTCCATGGTATCATGGAAGGTAATATTCTATCACTACTAATGAGGTGGATCCCAAAATTGATGTTTTGATAAGTATTATAGTTATTCATTAATGAATAAAAAGTTTTCTAATTTAGTCTGATTCTATGAATTCTATCATATATTTCATTTTTAGTAGAACTATTCAAACACAACCTCTAAATATAGTTGTTTAGTTATCTCTGAGAATGGAAAATGGAATAATTATTGTATAAAAAATTTATAGCCCTTTTCTCACTAATTTTTGTGGACTGAACCTCCCATAAATATTCTTCTTACTTTATTTTTTGGAATTTGATTTTATTTAGGGCATGTATTTTCTTTCTTTATACAATACTAACATTAACTATAAAAAAAAGGGAGACCAGTTTTCACATACTAAAACGTCATCTAGTTATTTACTAGTGTCAGGATGAGGATGAATATCCTTTAGAATCATCACCTAATTTGTGGATATTGTTTCCTTATGAGAATGTATATCTTGCTGAAATGATTTATAAAATAGAGTAAGTCATGAGTGAGTACATGCCTATTTTGAGTGACTACACTGATATGTTCCCGGAATAATTTCATGGTCATCCTCTTGACTAGGAACATGAATTATCAATTTAAATTATTCTTGGATCTCTAAAAATATCATAGACAACATTTATAAAGAGCACTATTGAGTTAGAAGAAATGAAGAAGCATTTATAAGAGAATCTGGAAAAGGGTTTTATATATCTATGATTTTTGTCGTGGGGTGAACCAATCCTCTTTTTTGGGAAGTAGGATGGATCAATGTCCCTCTTAATTGATTATCATGATATTAATAAAATCATGAAAAATGTATCCCCTTCCATGGATATATGACTATTTTGATCAACTACATGGGGATATGTATTTATATAATGTGGTCCTTTAGTCAGGATATCATAATTAATGATGAAGAAGTAAGATATTTCCATCACTTCCTTTATAACAAAGTATGGACATAATGACTGCCTATGGATTTCTATCACACTCAATAATTCTTTCAATATTTACATATTTTTAATGAATATAGTATTTATGGAATACCAAGAAATATTTTAGTAACTATTCATTGAAAATATTTTTAAATGCTCTTAGATCAAGGATGAACATAGGGAGCATTTGAATAATGTGATAAAAACATTTAGAAGGGAAAAATATAAAAATTACAACATATGTCATTTTTGGATGAAGTATGTATCATTCACGGTGCATGTTATCATCGTTAGATAAATAATTTTTGACCCTTTAATGTCAAATGAAATCAATGAGTGGACGAAGTCAACATATGTAAAGGATATCCATAGTTTCATTGGTTTAAATGTGCACTAAAAACATTTTCTGAAAAACACCACAAGATTTTCAATCCCTTTAAAAAAAATAATTCAGAAGGGATAAAAGTTGTTCGTGACCATTTTATAAAAACATAGAATAAAAGAGTTGATAAAAGGCATATATTGGTACCAGTAGTCACCCTTCTGAAAAGTGTTGAAGTCTTTTTGGTGAAAAAAAAATATTCAAAAGATGTAATTTGTTGAGTACTGATACAATACGGTAAATTGATAGAATACACCTAAAGTTAGTTGAACATTCATTAGAAAACATGTCCCACTATTGATTTTGAGTTCACATCTATGATATTGGCATTGAAAATATTATATAATTATATCTTTGGGAGGAAGAGTGAAATATATAATGATTATAAGATCCTAGAATATATTTTCAAATAGAAGTAGATTAATATATAACAGTGAATATGGTTAGCTCTCATCAATGATTATGACTGATCAATCCACTACCATACTTGTAATGAAAATAAGGTTCTAGATGCCCTATGTAGAAAGGATTCTACATCTTTATCAATGATGAGAATTGAGTATGATCCAATAATCTTAGACTAGTAATGGATGGATATGTAAATTGTTATAGAAGAAACATCATCAATCCAACCTCAAATGATTGATTAATAATCCATTATTGAGAATATAGTGGATTCTCAATGAAAAGATGTGTAAATTCAGAACAAAGATGAAGCTATCAGAAAATGGAAATCATTTGAGTTTAATATGGAAGGATTCATAATATTTGGGAAACAATTATGTGTACCACCAATCCATAGATAAGGAAAGAGATTTTAAATGATGTAGATAGAAAAACCATCTATATTAACCCATGAATAACACTGATGTATCAAGATATCCCAAAGAACTATTGGTTGGAGAATATAAATAAGGGGATTGTAGAATATATATGAAAGTTTCTAGTGTGTCAACAAGTGAATACCAAAAGGAAAAATTATAAGGGGATGTCGCAACCATTACCCATACTAATACAAAAATTGGAAAACATAACTTTGAAGATTTTCACTAGACATACAAAGGCATCTATTGGAAATAATGCTATATGGGTTTTTGTGGATAATCATATATTTAAATACAACTTTAAAATAATTCAGTAGGACTTATCAATTGATCAACATGCACGTATTCACATCCTATTATTTGTGAGGCTATATGAATTTCCAATCTCAATTTAATATGACTGTGCCATATATTTAACTCAAGGATCTGGAAAACTATCCATAATGCTCTAAACACAAAGTTGAACATCAGTATGGCCTATCATCCTCACACTAATGGCCAATTTGAGGGGTCTAATCAAACTAGGGATGAAATGTTGATAACATGTTCTATGGACGTCAAGGGAGGATGAGACTAACATCTTCTTCTGTTCATGTACTCTTATAATAAAAGTTTCCACTTAAGAGTCCAAAACGCTCTATATGAAGACCATTGTGGGAAAAGATGCAGAACATAGTTTTTCTAGGATGATGTTAGTGAACATAATATTCAAGGTCCTCAAATGGTCGATTAAATGGTGGAAAATGGGGAAGCCATTTAGAAACACATCAAGGTAGCCAAAACATGATAGATGAGGAATGCATAATATTGTTGATGGCACCTTGATTTTATGGTTAGAATCATGGTATTCCTCCATATATATACATTGAATAGGATCGTGATATTTGGAAATAATGAAAAATGAATCACCATTTATGTTTCCCCCTATATGATTCAAGACTGTGTCAGAGTTATTACCTATCTAAAAGATCTTACAACAACCATGTCTCAAGCACATGACGTATTCCACGAATCCCTCCTATAGAAGTTTATTATTGATCTCTGACATGTACTGATTTCATAGGTGGTATAATTAGAGAATGATCTGTCATAAAAGATCTAGATAGTGAAGATCTAGGATAGTAGTGATATAGTTCTATGCAACAAGACCACTGACCTATTAAAAGTAATATGGTGGAACCATAAATATGAGGAGTAAACCTAGGAACTAGAATAAGAAATCATGGAGAATTATCCTGAACTTTTGTCCCCATAGTTTGTAAAATAAAATTTTGAGGCAATAATTTAATTAATGGGGAAGAATACAATGACCCGAATGTCTATCAATGATATTTTAATTCATAAAAATAATTCATATAGTATAAACCACGTAGAATCACATATAGAATAGAATAAAAAAATATAGATGAATAATTCCTGAAATAGTAAGTATTTATGTATATTAAGGAACCCAGATCATGTGAATATTAACATAACCATTTGAATAGTAATTTGACCATTAAGAACACTAAAATAGCCTATAGAATAGTAACCTAACATATGAATGTTTAAAAAATTGGAATCTCTTAAATTAAAATACGATATATTAATATATTTAAATATTTAAATAAATGTTTTAAAAATTATAAAGTGTTGGAATTTTTTCAAGTCATAAATATTTATTTACAGTATTATTATTAATATAATTCATTGGAAGAAAATTTATTTTCCCAAAGTATATTAATAAATTAATATTATTTGTGTATTTATTTTAATATAATTTTATAAGATCTTAACAAATTTTTTAATTTATTATGAAATCAATTATAATTTTAGAAATCTTATTTTTGAATAAATGAAGAATTTCAATAATCAATAAATTCATAATATTTATAAATTATTTTCATAACGTTGAGTTTATTTTTAAATTAATCATGTCATAAAAAAATTAGGTTGATTTTTTGGGATTTTTCTAAAATACATGAATTTTTTATGAATAGTGAAATACAATAATTTATGGTATAAGATATATATATGAATTATTGAGTTATTGATGACAAATGGACAATGTAAGGACCAATTTCTTGAACTCACATTCATTATTTTATTATTCATAGTCACTATATTCCACTCTATTAATAGTCTTGTGTTAAAATACTAAACAAGTGAATAAAATAATCAAAATACACCTCTCTTCCACTATAAATACCACCCTCACCACCCCTTCTCATCACACCTAAAAATCCTTATGTCTTGTAAATGTTTCCTGAAAAATCATCCCATGTAAATCTATCATGTCTATGAACATTTGGTCTCAGTAAAATACCAAACACCAATTCCTCATGGAGGTTCTCATGGAGAAAATTTCAAGATGTAAAAACATATTTCGTTTTGTTTTAACTAATTTTCAATTTCTTTTATTTTTTTCCTCTCCTCACCTCCCCTTAAAAATGTTATATGATAATTATAGTCTAATTAATATATATTAAATTAATTTTTTTCATTAAAAAACACGTCATCATTTATTTTCCCATCTCATTTTGTTATAAAAATGAAAACAGCTCATTTTTTGTCACCAGTTTGGGCTTGGTGTCCTTAAGGACTTCGAGACATCCATTAATTCCAGTCAGTAAGGCTTTTGGGCCACCTTTATGTCCTTCGAGCAACCTCAGGGAATTTGGGTCACCTCAAAGTATTCAGGCCACCTGATGTGTAGATGCCTAGAAAGATTCTACAAGGAACCTGCTCTGGAAGAGGATTCATGAGCAGGGGGCATTCACCAGAGCAAGGATTATAGATTGGTAAGAATGAGAGGGTATGGAATTTCCATCGGTAATGGGCCTATTCATCTCTACATGTAAAAACTAGCTAAAAAGCCATGCAAGGGTGGAGAGATGATCATGATGAAAATGATGGGGAGGGGTGGTTTCAATTAGTCATAGTTTGTATGATTTCCTTAAGACCTAAGGGTAATGTAATGTCTCCATGCCTATGGGTAATGTAATTTTAGGGTTCCACTTCAACCCTTAAAATGGGGATTGTCAAAAATAAATATAAAAATGAAGTCCTTCGGTCCATTCAGAAGGAGCTTCTTAAAAACTCATTTTACTCGTTTTCCCATAAATTTGACATAAATTATCAACTTTTAGGTCTAATTCCCCAAATAAATTTCCATGTATTATTTAAATCCTTTATTTCTTGAAAATTCACATGATACACCAATTTTTTATTCATTATGACATGGTTATGATACTCATTTCATTATAGGGGTAACCCTAATGGTTATACCTTATTCAAGACTCTTCATGTGGAAAACATATGCATTAAAATGTTATGATGGGTGTTTCTATATATCACTGTATCGTATTGGGTAATGTTTAGTTTCATTAGACTTCAAGTGAAATGGTCTTCGTGGTTAACCTTGACTCATTCTCCTCCATGTGCGATGGTCTTGCTGGTTACCCTTGACTCATGATCCCCCATGTGAAATGGTCTTGTTGGTAAACCTTGAGTCATGATTTTGTCATGTAATATGTTTTTGACACATATCTATGATTACATGATTAAATTAATCCATGTTCTCTATGTTATGCATCCATATGATTATTCATCTTCCATGCATTTTTAGGTCATCATGTTCTACCTTCTAACTGGTGTGCTATGCTTTATACATATGCTTATTTAACTTGTAGAGATGTTTATCTCATCCCAATGTTCTTGTGTTCCCCAAGATATAATATGTAGATTTTAGAGATTAATAGAATTTTGGATCTTGTTGTGGTGATTAAATAAAATAATTTTTAATTTGTTTCATTATTTCTAATTATGTACCTAATCTCCCAATGTCAGTGGGAATTATGGTCTATAGTGGGATTATTGGGTTAAATATGCTTAAAATTATCTAATAATATTTTTATATAGATAGGAGTGTATTAATGATGTTCTTAAAAAGATTTTATATGGGATGACCATTCATAATTGAAGGTACATTCCTATTCTTTTTTATAATAATTATGTGAGTCAACATTTTTCTTATGTTAAAAGGGTTCAAATCAGGCCATTATAGAAAAATATATTTGGAATGGTGGAATGGTAGAAATATGGACATTAAATAGTTTTTAAAATTGTTTGTATGTAATTTTGTTCATTATCTTTTCAGTTTAACCCCCAATAAACACATTTTACAATAACAACATTATATAATTTTTATACTTTTCTCTATTCATTTTGGTAAAAAATTATAATTACGATATTGGATATTTGAAATTAATTTAATTCCAAATATGGGATCCATTTTTCAAAATTACCATTATAGAATATTCAAAACATTATATAATATTTGTCCCTTACAGATGACTAGAATCATAATTTTTTAAGCGATAAAATGTTCAAATGTTCAAAAAGATTTTTAAATATAATTTTTTAATGAAATTAATTCCAACTAATTAAATTGGATTAATTGAGGAATAATTGAAATAATTATTCTTTGAAAACAATATAAATTATAAATTATCTTTTAAAAAAAATTAATCAAAAATATTGTTTTCAACTAAAATTTATTTTATTTCAATATTCATCATAAGATGAATCTTTTCAAAAAAACCTAAAAAATGTACAATAATATAATTTTCAATTTATTAATTCAAAAATTAATTCTATTTTATCACATTTAATTTCAATGTGTCAATGAGTTTTTTAATCGCAAGATAAAAAATATATTTGTTTTGATAAAATATTATTTTCAAACATATAATGAGTTTACTGAAAATATTATATTTTATTACAAATAAATTTTATATATATAATACCATTATACATAATATTTAAAAAATAGTTATTACTCTTTATTTATCTATGTTTAATAATTCAGTTATAGGGTTCATGTTTAATGGACATTACTAATTATACAACCAGGTTTGGTTAAAATTTATTGTTGTGTGAATATCAATCCAATAAAATGATTTGTGTAGTGAAATATTGACATGGATGTTCATATAAAATATGATTAAAATAGTATTTAATTTATAAAAAATATAAATTCTATTGTTTGAAAAAATGTAACATCCCAGGATTAGATGCCACTCAACAATACCCAGAGCCCAATTTGACGGTATTTCCTTAAGAATGTCTCCCCAAATGTTAGAGGCTAGAAACTAGTTGTGAGGGCCAACGTGTGTCTTTTGGGAGAGTATTCCCTCATCACTAGTGTGTAGGGAAATTTAATATCAATAACATACATGTAGTAGATGTATTAAATCACACAGAGAATGATAAATGGAAAAGAAAATAATATTTAAAACAAATCTAGAAGTAATCTTGTATACCCATGATGGTGGCACATGTCATGTTTCTAAAAAACAACCATAATGGGTATACAAGGTGGGTATATAATACATGTAACAAGATTTGATAAGTACCAAAAAATTATCTCTCTATAATCACAATCCTCACCTTGGCCCCATCCTCTCCTACTCTTAAGAACTAATCATGGACCAATTGTAGGGAACTTTCCCTTATCCATATCTATAACCATATAGTCAGTTAAGGTACCAAAGGCATCTATAATTTTTTTTGAGAATTAATCCAATTAGGAAGCCACCCAAGTTCAAGTTTCAAACTATCAATGATTATATATAATAGACATAATGGGAAATCAGTAATAGAATATGTAAAGAAAGTAATAAAAGTAAAAATCCTATAATCTCTAGGTTCTCATATAATAAAAAATTCATTTAATACATTTTATTTATGTAGTAATCCTATAATTTAACTTCTTATAATATTTCATTTATAATAATTCCCATTTAATTATTCATACTCATTTAATTAATAATTCTAGGTATTTTTCATATATCCCAGTGTCCCCCATATGTACAGATATCGAAAGGATTCCTAAATGGGCAATAATTTATGTGTAAGCTAAAGACTAAATATAAGAACATTCTCTGGCTTGGAATATCTGTTATATAAACCATTTCCTTCATTAGTCAATTTAGAACTTAGGACCGACCCTGAAATTTTGAATTGGAAATCCATGTATCGCTCAGGAAACAATGTGAACCAACATCAAACAAGCCAATACAAGGATAACCAATCAGGAACCTATGTAATTCTCTAGGTGTGGTATTATATCACTTCATCTCTAGTCCATCCATGGTTGTCTACTAAGGGAGATCGTGTATCACCCCTGGAAACATGATCTAATCCCTTATGATTCCATCCATTGAATTTTATATCAAGTCCAAGTATCATTCGACATGATCAAATGCATTAATAGTTGGGACCCATGAGTCTACCTTGGATAACCATATAAGAATTTTATGTGTCAGTCAGGCATCAATAGTGAATAATCCAATTGATCCCATACATAATTTTTAGATAAGAACCCATATTCCATCCATGGCATATTAAAATTTTTTAAAATTTATTTAATTACATCAAGGACATAACTATATTCAATTCACTTCAAACTTAACTCAAAATGTGACTCAAGACATGGCTAGGCTTAGGGGGTTTTCCTCTAAATTATCTAACATGGGAATTTCATTAATAGGTGATACTAAGGATTAAAAAATCTATTATAAGGCCAATTCCATGGGGCACAGACAACCATCCCAACCCATTAATCAATTCAATTTTCAAATATTATAATAATTAAAATTAGAATTCATTATTAATCAACCCAAGGAAGGGGGGGTAAAAGGAACACCTCAAGGGTAACCAAATATAAAATTTCCCCATTGAAGTCCAACTGAGTAAACAACGCACCCAATGGTTGGATTGAATATGGGGGTTATAACAATAATTCAAATCCAATTGGGTCTGCTAATTACTTAGGTCACACCTATTAATTAATTTCAAATATTAAATTATATTTCATGTGTATCACTCTGGGAATCAGTTGTATGGTAAAATGATATATACATAGACACTTATATATTGATGGAAGTCAACAAGACCACATACCATATGTCTATAGTGGATAACTCATCTGATATTAACGATTAATTCAACTCAGATTGGGAAAAAATGAATAACAGATAAAGAACCTACATATAAGAAATATTATCAGGCACCTAGAGAGAAAAATAGATAAGAAACCAAACAAGGAATGAAATAAAAATATTTGAGATCCTACCATGATGGATCCTATGAAATAGAAGATTCTTCATTCCTTTCTCAGATGGAGGATATATAATGATTCCTAGATAATATTTCAAAGAGAAAATACCAAATATAAATGACATCCAGTGTGATTAATGATGGAAAATTAGGTTATAAATAAAATTATATAGATTTAATTTGGTAAATTAACATAAATCCCTAGATCTTGTGGGTTGGATGCACGTAAGACCAAACCATGCACGAACTAGGATACCATATATATATATGAAGGGGAACGCCGTATATATTGTACAAAAAATCTAAATAACTATGATAAAATCATGATAACCCAATATTCAACTGTTTGTAGTTTTTTTCTCCACTGTGCACTTGAAGTATATTGGTTTTTTTAATCATGTGACCTGTAGGACTCCAATTTCCAGCCTTTCATGGTTATAACTACCCATGACGAATTCCCCACAATGTTTCTAAAAACTTTGTGTTGGGTTTTATTCACCCTAAAAGGTGGTCTCTAGGGTCCTGACCAGCCCAGAAAAAACATGTCACCTCCATGAACATAAAATTCATTCATATTAGGGTATATATAAACATTTACACATAATATTGGTGGAATTGAAAGTATCAATAACTCAAGAAAGAAATGGGTTCGTACAAAATTCCCCCATCATAAATAAATTCATCCCAAAATATCATTTTCTTGGGAGGTCAATAATGTATTAAAATTACTCCGACCACTATGCTTATACATTATCCTCCCACTCCCAGGTATTGTCTGGTGCATGTTTGTTCTACCATATAACCCATATTAACAAAATTGGAAAACCTCGGAGAACATTCTTATAATGATCCACAATATGAATCTGATGATCCAAAAAGGATTAATCTACCTATAAATCAACATCCTATAGATGAAAGACATGATATGGGTCATAATGTTAAAAGTCCAGATGAGATATTTGGAAGACATCATGCAATGTTTGGTACCTTTGAGCTAATTATAGCCAATAGAGTACCAATCCAAATATCTCAAGAATCATGAATGGCCTAACATATCGAGATGAAAGCTTACCCTTCCTTTAGATTCTACTATGTTTCATCCTAGAAGAAACATGAAAAAAGACGTCATCCCATACCTCAAACTCTAGAAGTCATTTGTGGCGATCAGCATCATAAATTTTTTCAAGACATTGTAGTATCCATCCATTTCTGAATAAAATAATCCTTCTCTATGGTCTTTTATATTAGATTAGGTATGATAATAGAAGCCTCTCATTACTCTAACCATCATAGTGGTGATCAGTATAGACACCCATAAAATCCTCTTATAAGGACATCCTAATATTTTCCTCAATACTATTATTTAATTAGAATCCAAACAGGGGTATGTGCCACTCCCAAGAACCCCAGAAATCCAATATGCATTCAAACGATGTTTCCTCAATCACTGGTATCATATTCTCTAACTAGACATTAGTCATAAAGTGGTATATTATGCTCAGAAGCACCTATTTCCCCAATTACATCATTATACTCTTCCTGAAATGGGATGTAAAATGGGTTTCCATATCTAACCCAATAGTGTGGGACCCCATGAATTCATACTATCCCATGGATATGAAACCTCCCATGATCATCAACACTAAAGGACTCCATGAAATGTAGGAAATGATCTACTTTCACGATCATTTAAAAAACCACTGATACATCATCATTACCTCAAGGCATCCTTGGTAAACCTATAAATAATCATAATATCATCTAATTTTTAATTAGGAATTAAAATCTATTGTAAAAGTTTTTCTGGTCATTGGAGTTATTTCTTCACCTAGTAATAGGTGTAAAACCTCATGAAAAATTTATACATAACATTCCACACTCTACCAACAGTATTGGTGATGTAAATCGTGATAAATATTTTGTACATCGTGTCACACTGCCCATACTAAAGCATGAAATAATCACAATAGCTATAGATTAATTTCAACTAAAACCCATACTTGACCATGTATACACATAATGTCATCCAATACTATGGTCTAACTAGGAGGAGGCTCCTCACATTCCACATTGTCCCTAAGTAGTAGGCCTTATGATTCTGATAGATACCTAATCCTAACTCTATCTAGAATGGTAGAGGGATCAACTAAGGATTATAGAAAACATTTCCCCTGATTTTAATGCACCTCCACGAGCATCTCAGACATCAAAGAAATGACCTCCCACTAACTATTGGCCTACTGAACCAGTTGTATTTGAGACATCCTTATTAGTGCATCGACAACTGAATTCCCCATTACAGGCATGTAGGTAGGCTCAATGTCCAAATACTATAGGTATTTAAACATATTCACTATGTTAGATTCATATCACAATATGAAAATATGTACATGATGCTTCTATAGTCAATGTACACCAAAAAATTCTCTCCAAGTACGTAATGTCTCAAACATCAAAATTTTTTAACTAATGTAACCAACTCAATATCATGCATTTGGTAATTTCACTCATGTGGCCCCAATTGATCATGCTCAAAAACTATGACTCTATCTCCCTGAATTAAAACTATTCCATTTTGGATACCTGATAAATCATAGTAAATAGATTATCTCTTTCATGGATATGAAAAAAATTAGTATCTTTTATGATTTCATTATCCCTTTATTCCCCTAAAAAGATGAATCACAAGCATGTGACCATAAAAACATTATAGACTTCTTAGTGAATCCCATGGAATGAGTGTATGGTATGATAATTCTTGTATGAAATGATTTCAATATTTGTCTGGCCCTAAAAATATTCCCACCTCAAAGAAGATAGTGGGATTTTTTGAAGAAACTATAGCTCTCATCTTCTCTAGTTCAACTGATACTCCTATCTCAGAGATAATGTGACCTAGGAAGTGAATCTGATCCATCTCAAAGTGGAACTATATAAGATTAGCATATAACTAATTCTCTCTTCGTGTATTCAGTATTATTCCAAGAGGTTTGAAATTATCTTTTCAATTTTGATAATTCACTAAAATAACATCAATGAAAACAAAACAAATGAATCCAGATAAGGTTGGAAAATAAGTTCATCAGTTCCGTGAGGACTAATAGTGCATTTATGAGACCGAACAACATTACAAAATAATCATATAGACCATAAATTCTATTAATTTAGGTAATAGGTTTGTATGATGGTGTAAAATTTAAATGATAATAATGGGACCTGTAAAAATTATTTGAGAATTAATGAGTTCCTAAGAGCTAATCAATTACAATTCATTTTTAAACATCCCATGAAAACGGGTAAAAGGCACACCTCTAGGGTATCCAAATCTTGAATCCTCCCATGGTGATATAACTATCTAAAAAACACCTAATGTTTTTGTTACAATTTGATGTTCATAAGTATAAATTAATTATAAATGAGTTCCATTAATTACATATGTCACAACTATCAACTCAATTAGTGATTTATATTTAATTTTAATGGAATGGATCCGAGAAAAGGGAACACAGATCAATGACATATATATTAAAAAAATTAATTTGAAGGGTGATATTGATACCACCTACCATAGGTATGTGTTGGATATATCATCCAATATCAGCTCCTATTTCAACATGGATAGGGTGATAATCAAAGAATATATGGAAAACCTATAAATACGGAATACATTCGTTCCTAAAATGTGAAAAAGATAAAAAATAAATTGTAGAATAACATAAAAAGAAATACAGTGCTACTGATATGAACCCGAAAAGACCGAAATATTTTTATTCAAATATCGAATGGAGAAGATATATCGATTTTTAGAATAGTCATCAATGGAAACCTCTCAAAACAACAAGTTTGTACAATGTTATAAATGAGCGAAAAATTCTCTAGAAATAAAATTAATTAGGTTATATTTCTTAAATTCAACAAAATCCATAGGTTATATGGTTTGGTCACACGATTTTCCAAACCATGTTCCCTTTTTTGTTTGAAGGGGCACACTTCATGGATTATACACATGGTTTGTCTAACCATGCACAAATCATGGGAAACTCCTCTATCAGACATAAACAGTTTTTTTTCACAACCATGCATGCAAAGTCTCTTGGTTTTATTAACTATTAAGCCTATAACACTCCATTTTCTATCCACTAATGGTTATAAGTAACCATGATTCTTTCCCCACATGGTATCTAGTAATCATTCCCCATGTTTATTTCACCCGTAAAGATGGGTTAGGGGCTCTGAACATGCCCCACACAACCACATCACCTCCATTACCTTCATGATCATTCATATTAGGCTATAAATAGATAATAAAATTAAAAATTGAATAAAATAAAAGGATATGTACCTTAATTAAGAACTAGTTACATACAAACCAAGTCATTAGTTTAATTTTTTTTATGTGAAAAAAATTCAGTAACTCTTAGGGTGTTGCAATTCATTAGATTTTCCATCAGATGGGTTGATTTCATGATTCCTCATATTAAGAACTGTAATGAACCACTAATTCTCATTGGCCTAAGAGTACAATTAATAATTAATGGGACTTAAGAAACATCCTAATGATGCCCAATTCTGGAAATAAATGTTGAAGTGTTTCAATGTAAGTGGGGGATGATTTACCCTTTATTGACTACAAACAAAAACCCGACAAACCATCCACAAACATTTCAATATATGATGCATGAGATAAACTAAGACATTTCAAATGATTCTCTTTAAAAAAACCATCCAATGTTTTGTACCACGGAAGACCAACCAATATCAATGTAAATAGGGGAAATCCAAAAAAGAAACTCCTAGACTACAAAAATACTCCATGATCTACATGGTCCATGCTCCAACTTCACCAAGTAGTCCAATGTATCATGACATGGTGCTAAATAAGTGTGATACTATACCTTTTCCCTAATCCTGGAAGGCAACATCTACAAAAGAACCAAAGTGCCAAAGAAGGGGTGAGTATAAAACTCATTATGTTTTCCCAATCACTTCCCTTCTCACACCACTAGGATATAATGGTTAGAACATCATATAAAAATGTTTATATAAAATAATTATTCAAAATAGTTTATAACAAAATATAAAAAAGTTCATAAAACCATTTACAACCAAGTGTAAACTAAACTTAATGAAACCAATTTCCATCAAGTTATTTTTCCAAAAAAATAACTAATAAAGGCTTTAAAACAAATTCATAATATTACTTTGGCATACCAATTCCATATTTCACAACAAACCCACACATGAATTCTTCATTCGAAAGTTCCATAATCATGAGCGGTCTCTCATCCAATTGCTTTGTGTCCCAATGACACATGTCCCCAATCCAGGGTCACACAAATTGTACCCCAATGGAAGAGGATGCTTATTTAGGTTCATGTCAAACATGAATTCACACCTCACATATATGAAAAATCTATTCAATTAAACAACTTCAAAACATTACAATAAAATAGTACTTTTATTGAAAACCAACAAGAAAACCAATTTCAAAAAACCATTTCATTTCAATAAAACACCCCCTTTTGTTGGAAACATTTAATACAATTCATGTGACACCATTTCATAAAATCCCCATTTAAAAATCTATATTTTTAAATATAGAACACTAGCACTTTATTCAAATACCCAATTTTCCAGACATCCCTAATTTTCCAAACAATCACAAACAAGAGTTTTCCAACAATTGATAAATAGCAAAATCATAACCAATTCAACACAAGATATTCAATTTGAAAGAATTCCCATCAGTTATAGAATGTTGAGTCAAGATAGAAGACACATACCTCAATGATTTGGAAGAAACATGACAACGGATGAAGAATGATTAAGAAAACAAGGTTGATTCCTCATATAACCTCCGTAGATATCTTCTTCTAGAAAGATCATCACCAATGATAAACTTATTTGGAATCCACATTCATATATCTACCAATAATGAGTGTAGATCTGAGAAACCAAGAAGAGAGGAGAATTAGATCTAGGTAGATCAAGGAAACTCTTCAAGAACGATGAAGAACGATCACATACCTCAAGAATCTGGGTTTAATACACTAATTTAAGCCTTCATATTGACTCCAAATTTATCAGGAGAGGTTCCTATAACTTCAAGGAAGAGAAATCCTGAGTTATGTCCACATAAGTGAAAAAAATAGCAACATAGAGGCAAAAACATGTGCCATCCATTTTTTGGGATCTCATTTAACACATGCTCATGGTTAGTTCGCACGGTAAGACAAACCATGCATTAACAATATGTTAGCTACTACCTATATAGACCCTTGAAAAACTGCCTCACATGGTCTCCCTAACTTTCCACACACCTTTCTGAACCACTCTACCTCAAATACGATCTTCCGCACAGTTTCTTCTTGGATTTCTACATGGTTTGGAAAGATCATGCACATCCTGTGAACCTCTCTTTTTGTCCCCAAATCTTAGTGAAAGATCACCAAACTCTACAATTTTTTCCTCTTAAACTTTATATACATAAAATCACAAAGAAAGAGTTACATAATAGAAATCATGGTTATTACATTCTCCCTTTAATATATCTTCTTCTCCACTAAATGTTGAAAATCGTTGTTTCTCTGGAAGAGTTCTGACCATTTCTATTACATTTCCTTCCCACATTCGCATGTCTATTTCTCAATATGACCATGCTACCAAAAAACACGGACCAGACTATTTCATTTTCCATGCATGATATTCTCTTTTCTATCCACAATCCATACTGGTTTATGTATTAATGATACATCCGACTCTAGGTATTTAAGATTTCATCTGATCACATAGTCTGGATCAGGCTGATTCTTTTTCAACTGAGATACACATAACACATTATGAACTGAACTGAATCATGGTGGTAATTCCAACTAATATTCTACCTCTCTAACCACTTCTATTATCTCAATAGATAAGTTGTATATAGAGGATAACATTCACTTTGTCTCGAAATGATGATGTCCAAACCCTGGTGATATCCTAATGAAGACAGGATCACCCACAATGAACAAAAAAGGTCATAGATGGTGATCTACATTTGATTTATGATGACTCGGAACCATCTCTATCCTCTTTCTAATGAACTATATTCTCTCCATTTTTTCCTAGAAAATGCTCGGCCCAACTAGTGAAGTCTCACCCATTTCCACTCAACATAGTGGAGAATTAAAAGGACGCCCATTCAATTCTTCAAACAGAGCCATATGTATTGAGGCATGATGGCTGTTATTATATGAGAACTACACTAAAGGTATGTTCTCCTCCAATGAGCCACTGAAATCCATTACATAAGCCTCTATAATCTCTTATAATGTATGTATGATCCTTTATAATTTCCCATCCGTATAAGGAAGATACACCATGCTCAAGTTCAACTGAGTTCCAAGGGCTTTCTGTACGGATTTTCATAAACGAGACATGAAACACGAATCCCTATCTTAGATAATTGAATCTGGTACACCACATCTATTTAACAATTCTTGGATATATATTTTGGACAGATCTTCCACCGTATGAGTTGCATGAATTGCAATGAAATGGGTCAATTTGGTAAGCCGATACACTAAATCCCATATCATATTGTGTTTTCGAACTTTTTTTTGGAGACCTGTAACCAAATGCATTGCTATCTTCTCCCATTTCAAAAATGGGATAGGAAAATAATACCACATACCCGATGGTTTCTTATTCTCTACCATAAATTTCTGACAGGTTATGCACCTCGATAAAAACTCAACCACGTTCATCTTCATACCTCTCCACCAAAAACATCCCTTCAACACCTTACACATCTTTTATTTTCCTAGATATACTTCCCATATCAAATGGTGGTATAAATTGTGGATTTGTTCCTAAAAATCGACAAGTAAAACTATCTGACCTCTAAGACACAAAAATTAACTACCCTAAAGTATCCAACATTCAATTCTCTCCCCACTAATGAGTTTTTTACTAATAACAAGACATTTTTATCAGATATTTGTTCCTCTTTGACCATATTTATGAAATCTGGAAGAGGCGTAGTAGAAATAAAAACCGCTACATCTGTTCAGCCTTTGCATTCAACATTCATGTCAGCTAAGACTGACATCAACCACAAGTCATCTGAAGCTCATTTCACTAAAAGAGCATATGACTTTCTACTCAATGCATTTGTCATTGAATTCCCTTTTCCTAGTGTATCCATCAAGTCAATGTCAGTCATTTATGGATATTCTATCCATCTCCTTTTCCGCTAATTCAAATATCATTATGAGAAAATATGTTTCAATATATTATGATTTGTAAACACATTGAATTCCACAATAAATAGATAGTGTCTCCTTATCTTAAAAGCATGGATGACTATAGGTAACTCAAAATTGTGTGTTGGGTAATTCTTCTCATGCACCCTCATCTACATTGAACCATAAGAAACCACATGGCCTCTTTCCATTATAACACATCCCAACCCTGATCCTAAAGCATTATAGTACACCACATACCCCTAACAAGATTCTGGAAAAATCAAGATATGTGTTGATGTAATATGATCTTTTACTTCCTAGAAAGACTTTGGGAATTCCTATGTCCATTGGAATGGGGCATTCTTCTTTGTCAGAGTTGTCATTGTCGAAGCTAGTCATGAGAAATCATGCACTAGGCATTGTTAATAATTAGTTATACCATGAAAAATTGTATCACGAAGAAATGTTTCAGTGGTTGTCATAGGATAACATATTATATATTTTTAAGATCAAAATAAACACCTTTCATATAAATTACATGGACAAGAAAACATACTTCTTGTATCCAAAAAATCACACTTTGATAATTTGTCATACAAACAGTGATCTCTCAAGATTTGTAACACTTTTTCTAGGTGTTCCTCTTGGTCATACATTTTCATTGAATACCCCAATATTTCATCCACAAACACCACAACAAAAGAGTCTAGATACCACTTTAATAATTGATTAATAAAATCCATGAAGACTATTAGAGCATTCGTTAGACAGAAAGTCATGACTACATATTCATAGTGGCCATATCATCTTCTGAAAGCTGTATTTGGAATATCGTCCTTCCGAACTCCCAATTTGTGTTATCCTAATCACAAGTAAATTTTAGAGAACCGTTGAGCTCCATTTAATTGATCGAAAAAATCATCAATGCATAGAATTGGATATGTGTTCTTTTTCATAACATGGTTCAGCTTATAATAATCAACACACAACTGAAGAGTTCCGAATGATTTCTTCATGAACTTGACTGGTGCATCCCATGGATACGTACACAGTAGAAGGAAACCCTTATTTTCCAGGTCCTCTAACTGGACATTAAATTCCTATAATTATATTAGTGCAATACTATAAGACACAAGGGACATAGGACTAGTCCCTGTAAAGAAATCATCGTAAAATATACTTCCCTTATAGGTGGAAACCCTGAGAATTTCTCGAATGATAAATATAGAAATTGATATAAAACTTCTAGAAGACTAAAATCCATGATCTCCTCCATGTATTCTAAATACAATTCCTTCAACTAGAAATATATCATTCCCCCCATTGGTGCTAATAAGATCGTTGCACCTTTCTTTACAAACATCTCTCCTCTGATGAGATTCTCGATGCCTTCCTCACTTTTGAAACTAAACATTCAACTATAATAGTCAATGAGAGCCTTGACCAATATCAAATAATCCATCCCCATGATTATATCATAGACATCCATGTCCAAGAATGAGAAGTCCCATTTCAGATCAACTCCATCAACATTTATAACACATTCACTAAACACAAAGGCTTGAAATTCTCTATCCTCAAGAGGAGTTTGTAGTTTTAAAACAGAAGGCATCATTTCCAACTGTAAACATAGAAAATAAACGGTAATATAAGTAATGAAATAATGTGATGCGCCATTTTTGATGATTAATTGCACAATTGTATAATTAAAAAGAATTGTTCCTCTCATCGTAGATTGTCCATCTTGATCATCAAAAATCATCTACTCATCTCCATAAAATTGATTCATTCCTGCACTATTCTCCTTGTTTCCTTGTTGAGATTTCCCTGGTTGAGGAGTCATGGTATTTATTGAATCACCATGGCTAGCTCTACTCTGCTGATAAGAGTGATTATGCTATCCTCTCCCTGTCGAAGAATATGATGATTGTGATGCCTGAGAAGTGTCTCATGCAACTAACCTTGGAGCATTGCGACAATAATGCTAAAGATTCCCCAAATTACATTGTTCATGACATGCTCTAGGTTTTTCCAAACACTCACTTTTTTGTGGTCAATTGAACCACATTGAAAACAATATGCTTTGATATTGGTTCGTGGAGTAATGTTCACTGATTCCGCTGTCATATTCTGATTTCTGCTTCCACATTGGAAATAGAAGTCCCTTTTCCACTTGCTCCAAGTAATTGAGTTCCCACCATTCTCTGTATGTATCATCATACCTCCTCCCATATATTCCAAGAAATCACATTCAAACATAGTCATCATGTTCAACATCTTTGTATAATCAGTAATATAGATCACCATAATCTTTGATCGAATCTTCTGCCTTAGCCCAAATTTGAAGATGTGTGCCTTCAAAGACACACTTTCCTCAACATCTGGTGAAAATCAACCAAAATTCATTGATTTAGACACATATTTCGTGATATAGAAATTATTCTTCTTCAAGCTAAAGGATTCTATCATTTTTGGGATTTTAAACATATAAGGATAAAATTGTTTGTTGAACAATTCTTCAAAATCCTCTACTGTAAGGCCTTCATCCAATTTCTCTAACACCACTAAATTCCACCACAAGAATGTATGATCCTCTAGCATATAATATTCTATCTTGACATTGATCTCTTATGGTGGGTCGTAGAAATCATAGAAAAAATTCATCCTACTCAGCCACACCTCCACTTTTTTGGGTTCAGCATCACCCGAATGTTATGTGGATTCTTCTTCATGAACCTGATGCAATGATCCACATGCCTTAGATCATTAATCTATTTCCCCATATCCATAACATAAAAATCTTGTACAATAGTCTGAACTATCTCATGCTTCACCTGTGGTTCAGGGGCAACCACATTCTCTGCAGCTTCTTCACGTTGGTCTCGACAACACCTATCAGGTGCCAATTTATAAACCAACCAAAAAATCCATTAATATCACTCCATTGCAACTGATGGGTTATCATTTCAAATTCTATCACATAAACTATGAAATCATTGTTTTCAAAAAACTACATGTTTCCTAGTACAACCTTTTTTGAAAACTTTCTACTTGATTTTTGAAAATTAAACCATTTTCAACATACCATAATCATTTCCTTTTTCGAAATCCTTTTTTTGAATGAAAATTGTACTTTTAAAAAATAAAACCTTTTTTACAACATGAATCATTACTCAAAATGATGTATGAAATCTCTGTTGTAATTCATTCCTCTACAATCCATGTCATGTTCTTCTCATTGGATAAACACACGAAAATGAGGTTTTAAAATCCTAGAAATGTCTCTAAACACTTATTTACCCAACTTCCTCGGAACATGATGTTTAGTATAAAATGGATGGATATTTCCTTTTATTCTTTACTATTCAAGTTATAACAATCCTAATCCTTTCTAATATTCCAACACAATGATTAAAAAATAATGAATTCAAACTCATTGACCAAGAATACCGATGACTACTATTTAGTCCAGGACTGAACAAGATGAGACCATTTGTACAACAAAGGAAGGGTAGGACTAATACCCCTTGTAATGACCCGATAATTCCTATTAGCTTTAGAGTAAAATGAGACATTACTAGGCCATAAGTGATATCACCAAAATACCAAAGTCTAGAAATAAATGCGAAAGGGTTTTAAAGTAAGTGGTGTATGATTTACCCTTGAATATCTAAAAACAACAACCCAAAACCATCCCAAAACATCTCACTCTATGATACATGAGATAAAATAAGACATTACAATTCATTCCCATTATAAAAACAACCAAATTATGCTACAATGTAAGAAAAACCATTATCAAAGTAAATAGTGTAAATAAAATTAATAAAATCCAAGACCACAACTAGACTCCATGCTCCACAAGATCCATACTCCAACATCACCACGTATTCCAAATTATCACGACATGGTTCTAAAGAAGTTAGATACTTTACCATTTACCAAATCCTAGAAGGTAGCGTCTACAAAATCCCTAAATTTCCAAAGAAAGGGTCATTATAAAACTCAATAGGTTTCCCCATGGAATTCATTTCTCATTACACTATGGTAGAATAGTTAGAAAATTATATAAAACTATTTATATAAATGAATTCTGTAAAATAGTTTATAACAAAATATAAAAAATTTACAAAAACCATTTACAACCAAGTAAAAACTAAACAAAATGAAAGTAATTTCCATCAAGTTATTTTTCTAGAAAATAACTAATCATGTCTTAAAACCCAATTCTTAATATAATTTAAGCATACCCATTACATAGTTCATAACACACCCACACATGCGTGCTTTGTTTGATAGTTCTATACTCATGAGATGTCTCTCGTCCAATTACCTTATGTCTCAGTGAAACATACCCCCGATCTAGGGTCACACACCTTGTACACCAATGGTAAATTTCCCTTATTCATGGGAACGTCAAACATGATTGCACACCACCCATATATGCTGAAACCAATCAAATAAACCACTTCAAACCATTTCAATGAAACTGTATTTTTATTGAAAACCAAAGAGTAAACTAATTTCAAAAAACTATGTGATTTCAATGAAATTCCCTTTTATTGAAAAAATTAAATCAAATTCATGTGCCACCATTTCATATAATCCCCCTTAAAAAATATCTATTTTATCATTTAGAACACACGCACCTTATTCAAATACACAATTTTCCATATTTCCCCAATTTTCCAAACCATCACAATGAAGGGTTTCCAATTATTAATAAAGAATCAAATCACAACCAATTCAACCAAATATATTTAATTTTAAAGTGTACCCACCAGTTACAATAAGTGAAGTCAAGAGAGAAGACACCTACCTTAGTGGTTTTGGTGAAACATGACAATTGATGAAAAACGCTTAGAAAAAACAGCTAGATTCTTTAAGAAACCTCCGTAGATCTCTTCTCCTAGAAAGATCAAGACCAAATATCAAATTATTTTTAATCCACACACATATATATAACCATAAAAGGTTTAGATCTGAGAAACCAAGTATAGAGAAGATGTAGATCTATGTATATCTCTAAAACCGATCAAGAATGATGAAGAATGATAACATAACTCAAGAATTCATGTTTGAAATACCAAGGGAAGCCTTTAGATTGAATCCAAATCAGTTGGGAGAGGTTCTTATACCTTCATGGAAAAACTGTTGAGATACACTTTTTTAGGATCTCGTTTAAACTAGTCACATGGTTAGTTCACACGGTTAGACAAACTGTGCGGTAATTGTGCAATAGATACTACTTATGAAGACCCATGCATGGCCTCCTCGCATGGTCTCAATAATCGTGCACACACCGTGATGAATCTCTCTACCTAAAATATGCTATACCACATGGTTTGGATAAACCGTTCACATCCCATGTGCCTCTCCTTTTGTCCCCATAACATAGTGGAAGATCATTAACTCTCCAAACATTCCCTCTTATACTTTATATCCATAAAATCACAATGAAGGGTTATGTACCTAAAATTGGGGGTACTACAAGAACCACTCACTAAAAAATATTGTGGTTGATAATTTATAAAGTATTATTGATTTTTTTTTAAACCATCATCATTAATGGGATATATAATAAATAGAATATATTCATTAAACTAGGAATTTCATGTTTCCAAACTATGTTATCCCCATTTTATTATCTATAATTGAATTTCATATCAATTTTTTGTCCATTCATAATGGTTTGTAATCTAGATTAGAATATACCAAAAAATATAACAAGGTATTTTTGTACGATGTGTCTAGTGAGGCCTCTTTTTTCTAAACAAGGAATTGGTCGTGTTAATACACAACATGCCCCTTCATGGTTATTACCCCTATGTACATCTGTCTAAGAGACATATCTAGTTGTATTATTTAGATAGATATTTTTTGTTTGGAAACAAAATATTCAAAAATTATCAAAATATTGGGATTTTTCCTATGTAAAGAATTATACATAATGTTTTACTAGAGATTACAAACTCTTATCCACAAAAAATGAGTAGACCTTTCACTAATACTAACTATTCTCACTCATATATTTTATAAAAATTATTTCATTAATTTTAACACAGTGATATAAAAATAAAATTATAAAATATCAGGAATCCTAGTGTCTTTGGGTAAATATATATATATATATATCACTAATGACTAAAACACGTATATAAGAACATTGTTTAAATACTCTCTAATGTGCACATAAATTCCACTCATATTCTAATAGTTCATAGGATAACATAGATACATACTGATGAATGGGGTGAGATATAACTCTTAGTAAGAGAATAATAAATGAATAGAATGATATAATGTATTATAAGAAATTCAAGATGGAAATAAGAAATTTGGGAATCATAATCATGGACATCAAATAAAGGTATAAGATGATAACACCAAGGCATCATAAGCATGTTGAAACAACATAAATCATGGCATCATAAGCATATTTCAAGGATAAAAACTCAAACATATAATCATAGTGATCATATTATAACATCTAATGAACCATACACATTTTCTGAGGAGATGAAAACATTTTCCAACTAAATGGTAGGATATATATTTGTGGTCTCACATGTCATGTTCATATCATATTGATTCATTTTTGGGTAACAAAAATCATATATCATAAAAACATAAATAATAAAATATAACCATTGGAATAAGGAGTGTGGGTTGCATATACAAATTTAACTGAAATATTTATCTCTTTTATTAAAACTGGGGAGAGGTACATTAGAAATTAAGGAGAAAGAAAACATCAAGGAGGTTTAATGAAATGGAGACCAAGAGAGTCCGGATTACAATGTCAACTCCTCTTAGAGGTAAAGATCCTAAATTGAGGAACTACCGAAAAGGATTTTCTAGAGTAGCTAGGGAATCTAAAAAGCCAGACACCCAACTCCCCTCATACCTAGTGTGGGTAATTTTGATGTCATTTGGAATGATGTCCTTGCCTTTACAGAATAGGTATGTTAATGTCCAATGAATGGAAAAGTAACCTTTTAGGGAGTTAAAAATAATTTTTTAGTTTGTCTCTACCATGTAAAGGATGTTCTGGAATTTTAATAGATCGAGGCCGCTGAGTAAGGGCTTGGCCTCCATAGTAAGAGAGTCACCAGCCCCATAATTAGAGTAAAAGGCCTGCAAAACTGGTCCTTTAGTGTCCTAAACCACTCCTCCCACCCCAAAGGACACCCTGGTTGGAATCTCCATCATAATTAATATATATACCATGTGATGGAGGATGCCAACGTACCTAGTGACCTGCACGCGAAGTGTTGGAACTTGTACTTTTCCAGTTGCATTGGTAGGTGGCTGGTGCATCAACTCTACCGACCGTGGTAGGTGGCTGCCATGGGAGAAGTCTATGGTGGTAGGGGGATTGGTGGAGAATTTGTGGGGGAGTTGTGTAAAACATGACACCCCTAACATGGATATTTAAGGAGGCCTTAGGGTGCTTCCTTCCAGCAGATTAAAGAGCCAAGAGAGCTCTTACTTTCAAGAGAGTCGGGAGAGCTCCATTTGTGAGAGGAGTGGTGTACTGAGGGAGTTTTTGTAAATTCTTTGTTAATGGTGAAATAAATGATGGTTTCTCCGTATATTCTTCTATCTTAGTGGTTAGCGAACCACAACCAGTGGTATCAGAGCTGGTTCGGGTGAAACGGCGATGGGATGTGGAAATTTTCCAGTGACTGGAAAATTCAAGTTTCTCAGAATCGAGTGTTGAAGGAATATTTTGAAAGCCTATGTCAAGACGATTCCAACATCAAAAAAGGAATCAAACACAGATCCTAAATGAGCTTCATAGGACGGGTAAAAAAAATTCAAGCATTGGGTGCTATAGTACCCCTTACCAGAGAAGAAGGTACTGCTCCGGCGCAAGTGACATTTACGGAGAGTTTCTGGAAATTGATCTGGTGTGCCACATCATCTCCGCATCATCGTCAAATCTTCACCGTTGATCCTATTTTGATCAAAACTTGATCAATTGGTATCCATTTTTGACGATCCAGGAGTCTATTAAACCATTTTCGACCGTTATGGATGCATCAGTGAGCTCCATGTTTTTATATTTTGCTCCAATTTTTTCATAATTAAAATTCCATGGAGGGACCATCCACGGGATGTTGTTGAGGGGTTGTAAATAGTATCCAAATGCAGAGAAGGTCTATAGATGGTAGGAAAACATCATAAAAATGCTACCATTGTGGCATTATGGGTCACATGAAAAGAATATGTTCAATGTTTCTACAAGAAAAGATTCAAAGTTTCATCTGATAAAGAATAAATGTAGATGTACGCGTGACAGTCTCTAGAGAAATCACGCTTCACTCCAAATATGAATAATAGACGTGCTTTCATACATCAGGACATGACATAGAATGGATGGTCAATACTGCAACATTGTTCCACATCACGCCGCATCAAGATGTTCCAAGCCGTGGTGGAGCCTGAAACTGGAAGGAAGATGAAGTGTCTTCGTTCATACAATGGATGATAGTACACATCTAGGGAAATTGATGCCGATTATTGGAGTCATGGAATCCAACATGAGAGGGAGGTACCTCACACCTCAAAATGAAAAGAATTTGAAGAAAGGATGGACCTAACAATCATGGAGAATATCAGAAGCATTATAAGTTGGGCTAAGATCCCTAAGCCATTCTAGTGAGAATTTGTTCGGGTTTCATGCTACCCCATAAACCGATCACAGTTAGTCCCACTGAATTTTGAAATTCCACAAAATAGATGGTATGGTAAACATCCCTCTTACTCTAATTTATTATTATTTGGATGTTTGGCATTTGAACATGTATCAAAGGAGCTCAGGAATAATTTAGATGAGAGATATACTCCATGCATCTTCATCGGCAATGGATATGATGTGTTCAGATACATGCTTTGGGTCCCGAAGGAGAATAATGTGATCCAAATAAGAGATGTCATGTCCCATGAGAACCAAATGATCGAGGAAATTCTAAATCCAATAATGTATCTATGGGAAAGTGTTGAGGGCTCAATTAATAATACAACACATATACTAGCACCACCTATCATTGAAGAGGTGTAGATGCAAGAATAATCATCGGCAGTAGAACAGGAGGCGGTGGAGGAAGATATTGAGCATGGGGAGCCTCAATCATCTCCACGAGAAGTTTTAGAACCATCACAATATCTTGATGATGTTATGCCTCCCGAACCTAGCATTTCATAAGTTCAAAGATCTTCATGAGGAATTATTCCGTCAAAAAAATATTCAGAGTAAGATTATCTATTGTTGACTAATAATGAGAAACCAGAAGGGTATCAAGAAGCATATCAACATTCAATATCATTGGATACGCAAAGTTATGGATCAACAGATGGTGCGACTTGTGAAGATCTGCACGAAAGGGAACTCGGCAGATATGCTGAAAAATGTGGTTTCTCAGGAGAAGAAGAACATTTATAGATTCTCCAGTAGATTACAACTAGAGGGGTAGAATTATTAGAACTTGTTCTTTTCCAGATACCTTAAAAGGTTTCTGGTTCATCAACTCCACCCACCATGGTAGGTGGAAGCCATGGGAGAAGTCCATGGTGGGTGGGGGATTGGTGGAGAATTGGTTGGGGAGTTGTGTCAAACATGACACCACCACCATGGTTATTGAAGGAGGCCTTGGGGTGCTTCCTTCCAGTAGATTAAAAAGACAAGAGAGATCTTCCATTCAAGAGATCCAGGAGAGCACCATGTATGAGAGGAGATGTGTAGTGAGGGAGTTTTTGTAAATGATTTGTTCTTGGTGAAATAAAGGCTGATTTCTCCCTCTATTCATTTCTCTTAGTGGAAAGTGAACAAAAACATGGAGTACTAGGGGGACCTCTATTTCTACTTGTTTCTCTATACAGACTGTGAGAGGGTGCTTCGACATACTGCTTCAAGAGACCAACAATACCTGAGGAAAGAAATATCTCCCAGATGAGAAGGAAATGTATTAAGGGAGGAAGAATAGAGTGACACATTTGGTTATGTGCCTTCCATAAGAACCAATAGCTAGATACACAGAGGACTCACCAACCAATATCCTCCACCATGTTGCTACTAGTATTCTCAAACCAAGTTTGAATGATGTCCCTAAAGGAACTCTCACCCACTGATTTGATAAAAAAATAACCAGCCCCTTACACTATAATGATGCCCCGTCACATTGTACAAGAAGATGGATCATGGATTCCAACATTGGGGTAGTGCAGTAGGAGAATTTGGAATCAAGATAGAAATCCTTACCCTTCAATTCCTTGTCAGAAAGAATTGGTGAGTGCTTGATCCTCCTCAACAAGGAATTGATCTCTGCAGGGATGACCTTAATCCAAAGTCACCTACCCCACTGGTCAGAAGAAGGTTTCATTTAGACGATCTTCTTATATTACTTTTCTGTGAACTTATCTGAGGAGGAAGTAGAAAAAACACATATATCATCAAAATTGTCTAGATAAATACTCCTCAGCATCCTATCATGAGATGGATTGAGAATAGACTAGGTGACAGATAGGAAAATGTAGGATGCACTAAAAGATATGTTGGGAATTTGACACTATTCATACCCCAGAATTCTATCTCCCCAATCACATTCCCATAAATTGATATCCCCTAGCCAATGATCCACCAAGAATGAAACTGAAGAGATGGAATGTGAGTACACTGATAGTTCCAAAGAGACAATAACATCCCATATTTTTCTCTTAGGTTAAACCCATATTTTCCCGCAAGGAGTTTTCTCTTCAATAAACGGACATTAATTACCTCCCAAGAAATATTGGCATGAAAACAAGACATAGACTCCCCCACATTTATAACATTTATTCCACCGTGATCCACTGGTTTGGAAGGCTTTCTCTAGGAGTCCAAGTGGAACCTGCCCTCCCCTTCGGCATCCCAAATGGAAACATTCATCAACATTTCCATACCATTAATCACTGACGTCGGATCATTAAAAATAGATAAAATGGGAATAGTAATTGAAGACAGAACACAATTGACTAGGGTAATCCTTCCTCCAAATGAGAAGAAATAGTTAATCTAATTACAAATGTGGTTTCATATCTCATTAATCATCCTCTCATAAAGCCTAACAAAAATATATCCACATCTGATGGGTGATCCTATGTACTTTAAGTGGAATATACTACTTCTCATGCCCTGGGAGGATGCAAGATTAACCTTACACCTATCCGAGAATTATGGGGGGGGGTGAAGAATCCAGTATTACCTCAGTTGATCTACTACCCACTATAGGAAGCATAATCCTCCATATTCTTATAAAATTTATTCACAGATGATATGTAGCCATTAAAAAAATAATATGAGGTCATCAGTGAATAAGATATGAGAGATTCCAGTAAATTGAGCCCCATAATGACAAGGAAAGTGAGACCAGTCCTAAATACTCATTGGCACATATATACTCAGAGAATCTTGGTCTATGAAAAATAAAAATGGTGAAAAGGGGTCACCTGGTCTGATACCCTTTATTGATTTAAGGAATTTTCATTGCTTTCCCATAAACATAATATTAAACTAGAGAGAACTATAGCATCAAAAGAGAATGTCGATAACCAATTCTGAGAATCCCATTCGTCTCATCACCCAGATGATAAAGCATCACTCCAGGTGATCAAAATACATGTATATATCCTCCTTAATAACTATATTGGAACCCACCATTTTTCTATTAATTTATCTAACCATCTCTTGGACAATCCTGACAGCACCTTTATTGGACCTTCCCTCAATAAATACACGTTTCTCTTCCAAAATCATGCCATGCATAAAGAGTGACAGTCTCCATTTAATAATCAATTCCTGGACATTGTATAAAAAATTGTACAGGATGATGGGTCTGAACTGGTCAATAGATGAAGGGTCTTTGATTTTAGGGATGAGAATCATAGTGGTAGGACAAGCCTCTCTAGGCAATGTCCCTCCGTGAAAGAAATCATGAATACATCAATAAGATCCACTTTGATAATGTCCCAGGCGCAAATATAAAAATACCCTGGGAACCCATCAGGGCCTAGAGAAAATTCTTTATTAAGGGAAAAAATATCTTCCCACACTATAAGATCCCAATTATTATTTTTGACGTACGAGTTTCTTCTTTTCTCTTTTCATTATGTGTTTTTGAGAAAATAAGGAAAATGGGGAAAATTACTAACTTTTGTGACTACACGCTATGTACTTTTCCACACATCGTGTACTTTGGCCTTGTGGGATGAGTACATAGGGTGTGTAGCCATGCTGGCGATTAAAGGTGTAAAAACCAACTACAAGCTGTTTAGTGGGTATTTACACACAGTGTAGTCAGTCGAGAGGTAAATAGTAAGGCAGTGGAAGAAGCTGCAAGTTGTGTGGTAGTACACGCCATGTACTTAGGTTTCACACACAGTGTACTCATGTAGAAAGATGAACAGTGCCACGCTGGTGAGAATCCGCAGAAGGAACAATTAAAAAAATGAAAACTACATGCCGTATACCTAAAAGTACACGTCGTGTAGTCTTTTTTTTCACTTAAAATGGGCAGTAGCCTCCCCTATTCACAGGTATGGCTTAGAACCAGAGGAGGTGTTGGGAGAGAGGGATGAACCTTCGAGGAGCTCCAGATCGCACACCAAGAATCTGTTTCCGCCTCTGTTGATCTCGATGGAACCGTACGGGTAATCCTCTCATTCCCCTTAAGCCGTTATTACCAATTCATTCCCGTGATAATGTTATTTACGTTTGAACGGGTTTTCTTATACCGCAAATCTATGTCGTCTTTGGGTGTTTCTGGAAGCGACATTCACGTATACCGTTCAAGGGCATTTAATGTAGGTGGCTTGGTGTTTAAATTCAGACTGTTGTGCGTTTTTGTGTACTGTTGTGCTACGAACACATGTTGGGGTGTCGTGTGGCTGAGGCCTTGGCTATTTAAATACCTGTAATTGTATAGGTAATTAAATGTGACAATAAAATGCTGTTTGGGATCGCTACTTGGATCCAGGACCACCCTAGGGGTGTGTTCCTCTGTTTAGCCATTTGGCTAGGATACTCGATGGTATGCCTTGTTTATATTATTCATTACTTTTTCCTTGAGAGTAATTCTATATAAATTACATATTTATATGTTGGTAATGGCCCGATTACTTGTTTAGCTTGAGGGCAGTGATATATTATCCTGAGGGCATTGTTGATTAGCCTGAGGGCATAGTTCAATTTCTCATGAGGGCAATGCCAGAGGGCAAGATTCTGATTACCTGAGGGTTTTGTTCAGTTTGGCCTGATTGCAAGATTCTATTTCTCTTGAGGGAAATGCATGAGGGAAAGGTCCTTTATAGCCTAAGGGAAAGCCTAAGGGTGTGGTTTTACTACATTAGCATGAGGGTAATATTCTGGTTGTCCTGAGGGCTTGGTTATGTTGAGGACAGAGTTTTATTAAATTAAATGGATAAAATGAATAATAAAATGGCAATATAACTGGAAAAAATATGTTACTTTTGAGTGCTGCTTAGTTTATTTCATTTTAGTATTGCACACAATTATTGCATACTTTTCACACAGTTAGACATGGGCCTTTGGTGGGTGCCTACTGAGAATCATTTCTCACACCCTGTTTGGGTCATGTCTTCGGCCCAAACAGACTATGTAGCTACAGGTGTGGATAATGGCAACGGTCCCTATATAGGTACATGATTATTGTTGTGGAGTAGGGGAGCATGGGACCGAGCTTAGGCATGCGATACTGCCGACTATTTTGTTTTTTTCTATTGTAACTTTACTTTCTACTATATCGTGTTGTTTTACTGTGTAACATGTTCTGGCTGTTTTCATAGAACATGAGACATGTTGCATCTTTGTCTATATAACTATTGGTTTTCTTTTACAACAGTTTTTTATTTTAAATGTGAATGGTTTACCACTTACTTTTTTGTTGATTGTTGTATATTTTCTTCCGTTGTGCTACACCCAGACAAATGAGGGCATAGTTTCCCCACTATCAGACCTGGGCCCTCGTTGCTAGTCGTAGCCTCTGGAGTTTGGGGAAATGCGCTTGAGGTCATGTGACCAACCAGATTCGGGGAACCCGTTGAGTGGCACCCGGATCTTGGACGTTACCAAGTGGTATCAGGGGAGTACTTTTCTTTGAATTTCTGTTTGGAGCCGTATTCAGGGATAGGATGGAAACGGTACTTGGTAATAAGCAGTGCCCAGGCGTAGCTAACCCATGTAGAGGGGAAAGCATGTCTACCTCGTATTTTTGCAATTTATCTGATATTGAAAATTTTACAGTTTATTTGATTACACCGTTCGGTGACACACTTGTGATTATGCTATTTATATTTTATCCATGGGTTCTATTTAGTTGCTACCCAATGAGATGATGGTATTCCATCTCATGCATCATTTAGGAACAAGCTAGTAATCACAGGCCATGCATAGTTACATTCCATGTAGGGGCATTAGAAATTTCATGTTGTTGTGATAGTTGTTGTGCTAGAAAAAGCATGTTGTTGTGATAGATGGTTTGATTAAATATCTGCTATGTGATAGGGTAATTCTTGTGTGAGTCTGATGAGAGAAATAGATGACAAAATTTGGTTTTTGGGGAGTATCGGCTCGCATTTACTGGAATTTGGTGGACCATTGACTAATTATATTATTATAAAACATATAAGATTTCAAAAATTGATTAGTGGAGAGTGTGGGCCCTCACAGGTAGGAATTTGTCCATAGGTGTGATTAATCAGTATTTATTGGGTTCTAGAGTAGTATCTATGCCTTACTTTCCAGAAAACCCAGGATACACATCATGTAGTTCCTTGGACACATGCCGTATGATTTTCTGTTCGGGGTGAAAAGAAAACTTTTTAAGTACACACTGTGTAGTCTTTTTCCGTGTCATAGATCTCGTAGGCGGGGACCCAGGGAAGGGAAATGCTTGGAAAAAACATGTCGTGTACCGGATGTACGATCCGTGTAGTGTTGAACCGTAGTCCGCCCGTGTAACTAACAAACACGGACAGAGGAAACCTTAAGACATACACGTCGTGTCCACTGTGGAACACGCTGTGTAGTATGACATGGGATCCGACTGTGTAACTAACAACATGGGTTGGTGTAATCATTTTGTGTACAGGTCGTGTGTATATGTAACACACCCTGTAGTGTGAGCCGTGTATCCGTCCATGTAACTAACAACACGGGTCTGTGGAGCCCATCTAGTACACGTCATGTGCTTGAGGGACACGCCGTGTAGGCTTGACCAGTTGCAGACCGTGTGGACCTGACCATGTGGCTATGGAAATGGGGTGGTGTACACTCCGTGTGCAGGTGTAACACATCGTGTAGTGTTTTCCGAGTAGTTGTTCGTGTCACAAACAACACGGGAAGTTGTAAAATTACACCAAACACGACATGTAGATTATATACATGCCGTGTAGTTTTGTTCAACGGGAGCTGTGTGGATTAGCCGTGTAGAAGGACTCGGGTAGGGGAAGAGAAGTCAGGTACACGACGTGTAGTCAGTATACACGCCGTGTAGTATTGTTTTGAAAATCATGAATGCATTCTTCCTCATGTTTCCCTTCGTTTTTCAGTCTTTGATAATCATGATCCAAGGTGTGTGTTTGACTGTGTAGAGTCATGCCGCCGAGATGACCACGCGTTGTTCGCTAAGAGAGCGTCAACGATTATACTCCATAAATAGGGCGACATGGGCTACCAGTGTATCCTCCAGCAGAGCCAGAGGCGGCACCAGCCATTATACCCGACATAGGCGTGGATGCATAGTTTTGTGAAGGCTTTATGCAGTTCATACAGACATTTCAGGGAGCACTTCCAGCTTCCACATCTATGGACGAGCTGAATCATATCTTCTAGTAGCAGCATCCGCCTACGTTTTCAGGGGATGGCAGACCACATGTTGCAGAGCCTTGGATGTATTCTATGCAGACTATTTTTGAGCATCTTGAGACTCCTCTAGGGTGGAGGGTAATGCTCACGACTTACATGTTGTGTGATTCCGCCAAGAGGTGGTGGGATGTAACTACTAAGTCTGAGCATCACAAAGACATGGCGTGGGAATATTTTCAGACAGCTTTCTATGAATTCTTCTTCCCAGAGATGCTGAGGGTAGATCGAGCTCAAGAGTTTATGATCTTGTAGTAGGGCGCTATGTCTGTGATAAATTATTCTTCTCGTTTCACCGAGCTTCAGCATTTTTCACCTGTACTGATGGGTGATGTGAATTTGAGGGCCAGATGCTTTGAGGATTTTATTTGATATGACATCTGAGCACTATTAAATGTCTTCAGTTTGCCTATAGAACATGCTATTGTGATCCAGGTGCTGATTATAGAGAGGAACCTGCGGGAGGCTAGTGGTGTGGGCCAGGGTGGTTGGAAACCAGTTTATGGTACTGTTTCTACTGGGAAGAGGAAGCAATAGATGATTTTCTCTCATGGTGGCAGTACTGTGCAGGTAGTTTCTTCAGGTGGCCCGGTCATTTGCAACTAGTGTGGTAAATAAGGGTACAAGATACTGTAGTGTCCACGTGACCTAGTGGAGTTCCAAGCTTGCAGAAAGATGGGTCATCTGCAGAACTTTTGCAAGGCGTTTGTACCAGTGACTAGTGAGTGGGGTTCATTGCAAGCTCCACGTGCAGGAGCATGACCAGTAGCTTCTTACCAGTCGGGGAACTAGAATATGTCACGGCGTGCAGGTAGGGATGGTGGTCGTGGTCGTGGACGCCAAACCCCAGGATCTCAGAGGCAACAGGGTGGGATAGCTCAGGGTAGCCAGGCTGTGTCGCAGGGTCACGGCACTGGGCAGGCATATGCAGTGCAACAGACCCAGCAGGAGCAGGATCCCTGACCTTCTACAGTCAGAGGTACTATTCTAGAAGCTTTTGTCTTATCTATAGTAATTTTCGATAAGTGTGTTACACATATTATTATATCTATGCCCGTTGTGGAGTTCCTTGGGCTCTGTGTTTCTTCTTCTTCTGCTGTTATGATGCTAGACACTTCGTTGGGAATTAGAACAGCTGGTGTGCGTCAGTGCAAGGAGTTCCCCCTTGTGGTTGGTGGGTTCCACTTCCTATGGGACCTCTATGTCTTAGAGATGACGAGTTATTATGTCATTCTCGGGATATACTGGTTGGTTTCCTTTTGAGCCTTTGTAGATTTCTATCGTCGCAGGGTGAGTTTCACGTCACTAGAGGGTGGAGAGTTTCTGTACAAAGGTGAATGGGATGTTAAGGAGAGTCGAGCTAGACCAAAGCATCGTGGGCGAGGTGGAGTCATAGCCCAGATTTCATGTATATATCTGGATGATCAGGGGACTTGTCCACCGGATTTCGCTCTAGTGGTTGATCATTTTAGGGATGTCTTTCGGGATGACTTTTCAGGTCTACATACGGAGTGAGAGGTGGATTTCTCTATTGAACTTGTTCCTGGAGAAGGGTCGGTGTCCATTACTCTTTATAGGATGGATACACCAGAGTTGCAGGAGCTCAAGAGACAGTTAGAGGAGTTGTAGGCAAAGGGTTTCATCCGACCCAGTACTTCTCCTTGGGGTTCGCCGGTCCTCTTTGCGAAGAAGGCAGATGGTACACTCAGACTCTGTGTGGATTATCGGAAGCTGAACCAGTTGAAGGTTAAGAACCGATATCCCTTACTGAGGATTGATGATATTTTTTATCAACTTCATGTAGAAAGAGGGTTCTAAAATATTGACTTGATATCCGAATATCATCAGTTGCGCGTGAGACCATCAGACATACTTCTTACAACTTTTCAGAGCAGATACGGTCTATACGAGAACTTGGTTATTCCATTTGGACTCACGAATGTGCCATCAGATTTTATGGCTCTGATGAATCGTGTGTTCCATCCATATTTGGATTCTTTTGTGGTAGTATTCGTGGACGATATCTTGGTGTACTCTCACAATCGATACGACAATGCCACCCATATTGATATCATATTGAGTACACTGATAGAGAATCATCTATATGTTAAGCTCCCAAAGTGCCACTTTTGGATGGACCGGATCCACTTCCTAGGTCATATCATCTCAGAGGCAGGAGTTGTCGTGGACCCGGAGAAGGTGATAGCAGTAGTTTCCTGGGAGCAGCCTAAGAACGTGTTTGAGATACGGAGTTTCTTAGGGCTGGCTGGTTGCTACAAGCACTTTATATAGGACATATCCAGCTTAGCATCACTGTTGACAGGTCTGACTAAGAAAGGTGTGAAGTTAGTTTTGTCGGAATCTTGCGAGACAGCCTTTCAGGACCTGAAAGGAGGGTTGACATCAGTACCATTCCTGGTACTTCCAGAGAAAGGGAAGTGCTATACAGTTTACTGTGATGAATCAGGTATTGGGCTAGGAGTAGTGTTGATGCTGGGTGATCGAGTTGTTGTATACAGTTCTTGGTAGTTGAGGACACATTAGTGGAATTACCTGACGCATGATCTTGAGATGACTACATTTGTTCATGCGTTGCGCAGTTGGAGACGTTATCTCTTGGGAGAGCATTTTTGGTTTTCAACGACCACAAAAGCCTCAAATATACCTCTACATAGCATGACTTGAACCTGAGACAGAAAAGGTGGGTCGAATACCATTAGTCCTTCGAATTTTAGCTTGCCTATACACCTGGTAAAGGTAATGCAGTAGATGATGCACTAAGCAGGAGGACTCAAATACAGGCAGTGCAGGAGGCCAGTGGTGAGTGGAAGCTCATGGCCTTGTTCATTGAGATGCATTTGGAGGTGAATGACAGTAATGGGATGACCTATCTTTCTTCAATAGTTGTTACCTCTACCCTCCTGGATAGAGTGACTATGAGACAACTAGTTGATTTAGAAGGCCTAGTTCTATAGGAGACAGTGGCAATTGTGGACCCTCCTCCTGGAAGGACGATAGGTGATGATGAGGTACTTTGTTTCCATGGACGAGTATGGTTTCCAGGGGATATACACGAGGTGTTGATGTGAGAGTTTCATGCTTCATCTTGGGCAGTTCATCCCAGGGTTACCAAGATGTACCGTTACTTGAGACGTCAGTATTGGTGGTCAGGTATGAAAGGAGAGATAGCTAGTTTTTTAGGAGATGTTCCACCTATCATCAGGTGAAGGTGGAGCATCAGAATCCAGCTGGATTGTTACAGCAGTTACCCACCCTAGGGTGGAAATGTGATGAGGTCACGATGGAATTCGTGACTGGGTTGTTGAGGTCACCTTGAGGCAATGATTCCATGTGGGTTTTTGTGGACAGACTCACAAAGGTATCTCGCCTTTTCCCAATCAAGGAGACCTTCAGTGTTGATGAGATCAGAATGTTTTATATCCGAGAGGTCGTACGTCTTCATGGGGTTCCATGTTCTATCCTTTCGGAAAGGGACTCATGTTTTACGTCTCGTTTCTAGCAGATTTTTCAAATGGCACTGGGTACATAGGTGCTTCTGAGCACAACTTACCACCCTCAGACCGATGGGCAGTCTGAGCCTACGATACAGGTGTTTGACGACATGCTACGTGCATGCATTCTAGACTTTGGGGGATCTTGGGAGAAGTTCATACCCCGGGTCGAGTTTTCCTATAATTATAGTTTTCATTCCACTATTGAGATGACACCTAACAAGTATTTATATGGTAGGCCATGTTGATCACACTTGTGCTGGTTAGAGGTAGGTGAGGAAGCTTTACTGGGACCATGCCCCATGCAAGAGTCTTCTGAGCAGGTCCAGTTGATTGATAAGAAGATGGCTACCGCACAGTATCGTCAGAAATCACATGTTGATCACTGCAGACGACCCTTAGAGTTCATGTTTGGGGATCTGGTTATCTTACATGTTTCGCCGAGGTTGGGACACAGAAGAATCAGTAGACAAGGTAATCATTCACCGAGGAATGTGGGGCCATTTGAGATTCTGGAGAGAGTCGGGCTGGTTGCCTATCGGTTTCAGTTACCACAGAGGTACCGGGCCATGCAGGATGTCTTCCATCTATCTCAGTAGCACCACTATCATTCAAACCCGTCTCACATATTTCAGCCCGAGGATATTGAGCATCAGATCGATGCATCCTTTGAGGATAATCCGATTCTTATCATTGATAGGAGCAAGAAGGTTCTCCGAGGCTGGTTAGTTCCTCCCATACAGGTGATATGGCAGCATGGCTGAGTGCCGGACGAAACCGAGGAGCAGGGGACTGACGTACATGCTCAGTGGCCAGAGCTGTTCTGAGCTTTATCTACACCACCTTTAGAAGTGAAATTCGGGGATGAATTTCTTTATGGGGGGATGTTTGTAAGAACCCGATTCTTATTTTTGAGGTACAAATTTCTTCTATTATCTTTTCCTTAAGTGTTTTTGAGAAAATAAGGAAAATGGGGAAAAACTCCCAACTCTTGTGACTACACGGCGTTTATTTTTCCACAATCTGTGTTCTTTGGCTGTGTGGATGAGTACATAGGGTGTGTAGCCATGTTGGTGATGAAAAGATTAAAAACCGACTACACGCCGTGTAGTGGGTATTTACACGCTGTGTAGTAAGTCGGCAAGCAAATAGTAAGGTGGTGGAAGAAGCCACCAGCTGAGCAGCAGTACATGCCATGTACTCAGGTTTCACACGCCGTTTACTCATGTCGACAGATGAATAGTTCCATGCTGGCGAGAATCCTCCGAAGGAATAGTTAAAAAAATGAAAACTACACATCGTGTACCCAATATTACTCGCCGTGTAGTCTGTTTTTTTGATTAAAATTGGCATTATACTTCCCTGTTCACAGGGAAGGCCTAGAACTGGAGGAGGAGTCGATAGAGAGGGCCGAACCTTCAAGGAGCTCCATATCAGACACCAAAAATCCGTTTCCACCGCTGTTGATCTCATTGGAACTGTACGGGTAAGACTCTCCTTCTCCTTAAGCCGTTCATACCAATTTTTTCTCGAGGGAAATTTATTTACATCTGAACGAGTTTTCATCTACCCCAGATCTACGTCGTATTTGGGCACTTCTGGAAGCGACGTTCACGTATACCGTTCAGGGGTGTTTAAGGTAGGTGGCTTGGTGTTTAAATTCCAACTGTTGTGAGTTTTTGTGTACCGTTATGCTACAAACCCATGATGTGGTGTCGTGTGGATGAGTCATTGGTTGTTTAAATACCTATAATTGTATAGGTAATAAAATGTGATAATGAACTACTGTTTGGGATCACTGCTTGGATCGAGGACCACCTTGGGGGTGTGTTCCTCTGTTTAGCCGTTTGGCGAGGATACTCAAGGGTATGCCATGTTTATATTATGCATTAATTTTTCCTTGAGAGGAATTGTATATAAATTGATTGTTATATGTTGTGCATGGCCCAATTAATTGTTTAGCTTGAGGGTAGTGATATATTAGCCCGAGGGCATTGTTCATTAGCCTGAGGGCGTAGTTCTATTTCGCCTGAGGGCATTGCCTGAGGGAAAGATACTGTATAGACTGAGGTAAAGCCTGAGGGCGTGGTTTTGCTATATTAGCATGAGGGAAGGATTCTGGTTGGCCTGAGGGCTTTGTTCTATTGAGAAAAGAATGCGATTAAAGTAAATGGTTAAAATGAATAATAAAATGGAAATATAACTGGTAAAGTTAGTTACTTTTGAGTGTTGCGTAGTTTATTGCATTTTACTACATCACACTGTTATTGCATACTTTTCACATAGTTGGGCATGAGCCTTTGGTGGGTGCCTACTAAGATTCATTTCTCACACCCTATTAGGGTCATGTCTTCAACCCAAACAGACTATATCGTTGCATGTGTTGATAAGGGAAAGGGTCCCTATACATGTACATGATTGTTGCTGAGGAGTCGGGGAGCATGGGACCAAGCTTAGTCTCGCGATTCTGCCGGCAGTTTTGTTTTTTTTCTATTGTACCTGTACTTTCTATTATATCGTTTTGTATTGCTGTGTAACATGTTCTGGATGTTTTCTTAGAACTTGAGACATGTTTCATCATTATCTATATAACTGTTGGTTATCTTTTACCGCAACTGTTTATCTTAAATTTTTATGGATTACTGCTTCCGCTGTTGTAGTATGTTGTATAATTTATTCTTCTGCGCTACACTTTGAAAAATGAGGGCATAGTTTCCCCACTATCAGACCTAGGCCCTCACTGCTAGTCGGCAACCTCTGGCATTTGGGTAAATCTGTTTGAGGTCTTGTGACCAACCGGGTTCGGGGCACCCGTTGAGTGGAACCCGGATCCGGGATGTTACACACACCTCGCTTTCTTTCGGAAGTGCTTTTATAGTGGCGCACTACTGATCAGAGGCTACAGATAGAATAATTCTGAAAAAATCACTATGGACAACTGACTGGTTTATGTGAATGTTGAGGTTCAGATCAAACAAAAAATAAGAGAAGTGGTCATTAACCATCATTCTAATGATCTCCAAATAAAAATTATAATATCCATATTCAAAAAAATGTTTAAGGAAAAATTACCTCATTTTCCCTCCAAACAAGCGTGTTAAAAGGCATTGTTAACGTCTCCTTCTCTAAGCCATGTAGCATGATAACTTTCATGAAGTCCTCTTTCATGTTCTCGTAGTCTCTCATTGGGTTTATGAACTGTATCTGCAATGACATCTATAATATCCTCTTCCCATGAATCATCCAACCAATCTTTTTCACCTTTAATATCTCTTAAAATTTCATCCAGACTAGGCTGAACTATTGGAATGGAAGAAGACCATTCCAGAAGAGTCTGTCTCAGCCTGCGTAATTTGCTGTGGAAGAGGGTCCAGATCCCCCCAACAACCTGGGGCCTCCAACGCCAAATGTACTGGTTTAATGATATATGGGAGAAGCATCCATATGTACCAGAAAAAGAAATGTTTCTCTCTAGAGACACCCGACTAGAGGTGGAAAAGAAGAGGTGACTATTCTGGGAGAGGCCGCACCAGGTGATAAACATCAGCATCAGGGAAATCCGAGATTTCTTGAAGATTTCAAAAGCATCGGTCCAACATCGACCAGGTCCTCCTCTGTCCTCTTTGGTTATTTCTCCTGGTAAAATAGTCTCCAATAAAACCTAATTGATGGATACCCTCCTGAGCTATACCAGACAAGAAACGACATTATCTCTGCTAGGGTAATGAATACCCCTTTCTTCTCAGAAGCATCCATAACAGTGTTGAAGTTGCCTCCCACCAAATAGGATACTGCACCCGTATTAAAATAGATGCGATGAATCCAAAGTTGTTCCTGAATCCAAGCTTCACACTTGGCATACACAAAGGAAAAAAACAAACTGCAGACTTCCCTCTTCCACCATAACTAATAAATGTTGATCACTGACCATAATCTTCTCTACCAAACCCGATGACCTCCAAAAAATCCATATGTGATGGTGTTGGGGCACAACGGAGGTGCATGGTACCTCACACACACAAAACAAGAAGCAAACGGAGCAACACAAGATTTTTACGTCGTTCGTCTTTGAAGCCTACGTCCACAGGAGAAACATGACCTATCTCTATTATCTCTATGGTCTTGTCGGAGGGACACAAAAATTACACCACATGTATATAAAAGATGGGAATACAACCCATTTAAATAGACAGAGGGAGACCAGAAATTTCTCTGGTTGGTGGGGGTTGGTCCATCTACCAAAGAGACTTCCTCCTGCCGCCTGCTGGAGGTCCATGAAGGCTGCCCGTCCACTGTGGTTGGATGTTGCCTAAACAAAACCTGCTGCCGACCATGCTACTGACCAAAAGCTCCACCAATCTCTCCAAAATTGGGAGTGGTCCTTACAAATCTCTCCCTCATGAAAAATTTGGGGAAGAAGTTTGACCTGCAGTCTCCTTGTAGGTTTCGAAAGCTTCATCAGCAAATTGAACACGCTTCTTCATGCCAGATGGCATGGCGCTTCCACCATCTTCACTCGATCTCAGGCTGTCCGCGTTCCCCATCAAATGATACAACCGTTGGAACTCCTTCCCAGTAAACATCGCTACATCCTCGCATGAGAATTCAAACACTCCACCTGCTATGGAAATTTTGAACCCTTTCGCATCGAGCCTACTCAAAGATATCAAGTTATGTCTCATCCTCGGAACAAATTTCACATCATCTAGTTTACAAACTCCTCCATCGGGTGTCTTCAATTTCACTGTCCCGACTCCTCGAACCTCGCATGTTGACCCATCGCCAAGTCTCACCAAGTCTCGCACCTGGTGAAAAGTATCAAATGTACCACTAATTGTATATATGTGTGCTGAGCTCCCCGAATCTATAACCTATCCTTCTTCCATTGGAGTTTGAGCAGGCTCGTTCTTCCACTTAAGAACGTGACATTCCCGCTTCATGTGCCCATATCTTTTGCAGTAATGACACTACACTTCTCCCTATTCAACTCGCTCATATGAGTTCATTCTTCACATTTTCACGCAGATTTCATCATCTTCTGATAATCTTGTGGTGTTCACATCCTCCTCTTCAACTTTCTTCTTCCCAGCAACATATCATTTGCGCTCTCCACAATCACTTTTATAGTGACCCTTCTTCTCGCACCAGAAACACGTGATTTCGCTAGGATCACATCCTCTGGATTTTGGATTCCATTATTTACCTCCTGACTCCCAATGTCGGCTCCTCCCATGTTGATCATCTCGCGTCACCATGATTTTCTCAACTTAATGCATCACGGGTCTTAGGAATGCCTCCGAATCTTGAAGTGACATTATCACCTCGTTGAGCTTCAATGTCTCCATCCCCATGAGCAATGTAGTCACAAGACCATCAAATGAGCTTAGTAGGGATGATAAAAGAAATATTTCTTTATCTTCCTCTCCAACTTTCACACCGGGCCCCAATACTTGTGTCAGGATCTTATTGAATTCATTGGTGTGATCCAACAAATTCGCTCCCTCGTCCATGCACAACTGGTACAGTTTCTTCTTTAAGAACAACTTGTTGGTCTGTTACTTCGCCATATACCACTGCTCTAACTTCATCCAGATCTCTTTCGGTGATGTCTCATCAAACATTGATTACTATACCTCATTTTCCAGACATAGTCGAATTGTGCTGACGACCCTCATCTCGAGCTCTTCCCAACCATTGACACTAATTGTATCGGGCTTTTGTCTGATCAACAGTCTGATCATTCCCTGTGGCACCAAAAGATCCTTCACCATGCTTTTCCACAAGCCGAAATCATTTCGACCATCGAGGTTCTCGATATCAAATCTTGGTAGTGCTCTGCCACCCGTCATCGCCGTTGTCACAAAACGCGATCACCACCGTCGACGTCGCACCTCTTAGTCACCACCTGATAAAGTGAAAATTTTGAAAAACTACCCCTACCGATACGTCCGGAACGGTCTAAATAGTTGGAATCGACTCCTGGATCACCGAAATCGGACACCAATTGACCGAAATATGGCCAAAACACGTTCAACGGTATTGATCACCCGCTGACATGGCGCAGAAAGGGCGCTGATGTGGCACGCCGGAGTCCCCGTCGGAACTCGCCAGAATAGTCACCGGTGGCGTGAACAATGTCGACTTCTCGAGAACCGGAGTACAGTTCACTTGCAAGTTTGACCAAACATTGACCGAGCCTGTCGGGCTCGTTTCAACTCCGTTTTTATCGCCGCTTGCGCCGTTGGAATCGTCTCGTTGTGCTCTTCACAGATCTGGCCTCGAAAATTTTTTATTGACAACTTTCAATTTTCCGGCCACTGGAAAATTCATCGTCGCCTTGTCATCTCACCTTCGTTCGCTCCGACTCGCCTCTGATAGCACTTGTTGGGGGGCAGCGGAGGTGTGTGGTATCTCAAACACCCAAAATAAGAAGCAAACGGAACAACAGAAGATTCTTACATGGTTCGGCTTTGGAGCCTACGTCCACGAGAGAAACATGACCTCTCTTTATTATCTCTATGGTCTCGTCGGAGGAACATCAAAATTACCCCACATTTATATCAAACATCGGAATACAACCCATTTAAATAGACGGAGGGAAACTAGAAATTTCTCTGGTTGTTGGGGGTTGGTCCATCTACCAAAGAGACTTCCTCATGCCACCTGCTGGAGGTCTATGATGGCTGCCCGTCCACTGTTGTTGGTTGGCACCTGAAGAAAACCTGCTGCCGACCATGCTGCCGACCAAAAGCTCCACCAATCACTCTCAAATTGGGAGTGGTCTCTAGAGATTGTTGGATGTATCACCATGAATGAAGTTATTAATGATAATTCTTCTGAAAAACACAACAATTTTATTGGGCATTTTCTTGACTTCAAGAGTAGCCACAAGAGTGGTTTAGTGCTTAGATAACTCTGAGAAATGAAATCGGTTTTAACCGTGGAGCCAAGTCCCTAGGCGTTCCATATGATAATAGAGAACATTTAAACTGAGCTCGCATGGAACTAGCGCCACGCATAATAGGCCGTTTACATTGTTCGCTGGAAGAAACATGAAGATTCCTAGACCTTCTGCGGTCACAAACTCCATAGACATGGGATCCGGCCACTAAGGAATTCCATGACACTAGATCAAGATTTGGGAAGGATATTCGAGCACAACACTATGTCTTATAACTGGGGTGGGACTCTCATCCTCATACGATAACGAACTGAACCTATTAGAGAACTAGACTCTGTTGTCATCCCGGACACCTAGACCTCTAAGAGAGACCGACGAGGCCTCACATGAAAACTATTTACCTTTGTCAGAGCGACCGGACTAGGAGGCAGGGGAGGGAGGGGAGGCATTGAAGTTCAGAGGGAAGGATGGCAGGGGATGAAAGGAACAAGGTCCAAGAAAGGTGAAGGATCCAGTGGTAGGGGAAGAGAGAAGGGGATGGAGGACAGTTAAGGCCAAAATTTGGATGGCTAGGGAATATGGCTCAGGACCAGGAACAAGATTAGTGCAAGGGGAAAGGGCTGGGGACGGCTGGGGAAAGGGGGGAGAAGTGTGAGATGAGGGATGAAGGGAGACCTGAACCCCGATTGGAAACGACATAGGGCGGCACATCGAATGGTCATAGATAAGATAATCCGAAGACACTACAAGGATAGCAGAAACAGGTTTCCCGGTTGATTCATGGCTGGAGCGCCACCTCCTGCACTCTGACAAGGAATGGCCAAGGAAGTGATAGCCTGTACAGAACTGAGTAGCTGCCGGATAAAGGAGGGAGAGTTTTTATTTAAATATGTTTTTTTTAAAAAATATATAAAAAAACGGTCAGCTAAAAAATATTATTCAAAATGCCCCTCAAAGGCAGCATCGCGGATGTCGCCTTTGGCCTTTACGCGAAAGGCGGCATGCGCGATGCCGCCTTTCCCCTAATTTATTTTAAAATTTCAGCAGAATTTTTCTGCTACTAAATATCCAGCGGTACTGCCATTACAGCAGTCTTGATTCTGACAGAAACCCTCACCCAGATCTCCCTTTTATAAGATGGCTTGTCCTGGAAATCATTCTGCATTTTCGATGTGGGATTCAGGTTCTCCCTTTCCTGCGCAGTACATTCTGTATTTTCAATGTGGGATTCTGTTTCAAGTGCATGACTTTGAAAGAAAAAAAAATATAAACTATAAGACCAATATAAATGAAATTTTAAATATTGATTAAAAATATAAGAAATTATTCAAAACAAAAAGAATTTTCTTAAAATTGATGATGAAAAATAATTTATAAGCTTTCAAAACCGCCTACTTGAAATTTAAAAATGGTTCAAGTATGTGAATTTCAAAGTCTATAAAATATAAAATATAAAACGAATATAATTGAAACTTTAAAAATTGATTAAAGATATATGAAATAGTTCAAAACAAAAGGAATTTCTAAAAAAATGTTAATGAAAAGTAATTTATAAGCTTTCAAAACCGCTTACTTGAAATTTAAAAATGTTTGAATCATGTGAATTTGAACGAATATAAAATATAAACTATAGAACGAATATAATTGAAACTTTACACATTGATTAAACATATAAGAAATAGTTGAAAACAAAAAGAATTTCAGAAAAAATGTTGATGGAAAATAATTTATAAGCTCTCAAAACCGCATACTTGAAACTTAAAAACGCTTCAAATACGTAAATTTGAACGACTATAATTACATAAGTAATAATTAATAAGTAATAATAAATAATTATAAATTAATAATTATAATGAATAATAATAATTAAGATTTATATTATTAATTAAATAATTAAAAATTAAAAATTACTAATTACCAATTAATTAGAAATATAATTATTAATTATATTACCAATTAACTAAATAATTATTATATATGTGATAATTAATAAGTAATAAGTAATAATTATTAATTAATAATTATAATGAATAATAATAATAATTAATATTTATATTACTAATTAATAATTAATAATTAATAATTAATAATTACTAATTAATAGGTTATAATTTTTAATTATATTACTAATTAAATATAAAATAATTATATATGTAATAATTAATAAGTAATAAGTAATAATTATTAATTAATAATTAAAATGAATAATAATAATTAATATTTATATTACTAATTAACTAATTAATAATTACTAGTTACTAATTATTAATTAATTAGTTATAATTATTAATTATATTACTAATTAACTAAATAATTATTATATATCTAATAATATATTTCTAGGAATTTTGGGTTCTGGAAGGGAAGGTAAAAACCTGGAAGCTTTACCCAAACCACGTCAAGAGGGGAGTCCCGAACTTGGCGAACATGATCATATGGATAATAAATGGATTTTTAAAAACATGTCACATCATGATTGATTAAAATTAAAAAAACATCATACAAATAATGTAGTTGAATAAAAAAAGGGCAGAGAACCCTTTACCTAGATATGGTGATTCCAAAAGCATGAGAGGAGACTCATTAGATACGAGTGAAACCGAGGGGGGTCTGGATAGATGAAGGGAGAGTAATTTCATGATCTATGGGTTTTCTGCGAGTAAGAATTAGAGGTTGGGGTTTTTAAAAAAAAATATTGTGCAAGTATATATCAATTTCTAAAGATTGATTTTTGGACTCTATGAAAAAAAACTATCCTTGATTTTCCCATTATTGAAGCCAAAGTGAAGTCATTTTAAATATTTTATTATCTTATAATCCATGATCCTTAAAATAGCATAGTTGATCATGTGGACGTTATTCATGATCAAAATGATTTTTTTAAATATAATATAAGATGTAGGATTTAGAGGATTCATTAATGGTTTTTAAAATTATTTAAATAATGTGAAAAATTATTTTAATGGGGAAGTCTAATTTTTTCCTGGATTCCATTTACAGTATTTATTAAATCACATTTGGGGTATTATGATTTCGTGATAACTAATATATATTTATAACATATCAAATCTTTAAGCAAATATTCATCTATCTAAGAATGTTTTAAAAAATTCACTAGTAGCTCATTTTAACATGATAATTTGGATAATTATATTTATTTATCCAAAATATTTATCTATGCATATGAATTTTTTATTTTAAAAACATTATATATTTATTGAAAAATTTACTTTTCATGTAATAACAAACATTATGACCATTTAAAAATAACATTGGACTTCATTAAAATATATTATCAGTTATATATAAATAAATACTATATAATTAGAATATTTAATCAAAATAAAATATATTAAAAAAATCATGAATTAATTAAATTGTTTCTTTTAATTGAAACTACATATTTCCAAAAAGAATTTGGTTTCTTTATATAAAATTTAAAATTTATAAAACATATTATATATTCATTTGTAAATATATTTAAATAATGCGGAGGGATAAATATAACCATTATTTTATTAGAGGGAAAATATAAAAATTAATACTATTTGGGTCTAGATACATAACCCCTAACTAAACCAACTTATGCCAAAATGTAAATTTTTATGATGGAAGTACATTATTTGGGGGGCTTGACAACCATTTTTTGGGTGGTGATATCTACAATTCCAAATATATACAATATGATTTTTGAGTTGAATCATGATTTTTGAGTGGTAATGTGAAAATCCTTGTTATTATATCTTCTTCAAATGATCATATCAAAGGATATTAGATGGTACGATTCTATTGGTTCAGGTAATCACATCATCCATCTGTGATTGGTAGATCTTATCATAATCCAAAATATGTAAATATTGTCACTGTCTCTATAGAACGAAAATATATAAAATGGTTATGATGCTTAAGAGAGTATTAATCCATTAATAAATTATTTATATATTTTATTATACTCCAAAATAAAAAATGAAATATAATATATAGGTTTCCTTTAACAGTAATACTTTGTAAATAATATATTCATTCAGAATGGAATTTAATTTAAAACTTCTTCTTTTATTAAATAATAAGTTTTCTAAAAAATATTGATCGAATTGGCATTATAAATATAGGTAACCATATTAATAAATATAGATTTAAATAAAAATAAACCTCAATTTTGATACCTTTTCACCCATGAAATTCAATTTGCATAGATAAATGACTAATAAGATCATTTTATGATCTAACTATAAACCTTCTAAAAATTGATTTTATGTTATTTATTTTTTGAACCTTAATATGTTATGGATAAAATATATTTCAGACTTGAATAATATAATAACTCCAATTTTATATGTTACTCAAAGAAAAAAATACATTAGAATAATTAATATTTTAAAATATTATTTAATTATGAATATAGTTTCAATTATATTTTTATGTCATTATTATACAACTAAATTCCAAAATTTTATAATTTTAAAAAATGAACTGCATTTTTCAAATTTTTAATAAAAAAACTGATTAGTATATTTATTTTTGATATTATTGAATTAATAAGTTTTTAGTGAATAGAAAAAAAATGTAGTTTTTAATAAAACAATTGTGGTTATTAAACTATAGAGATGTAAGTAATATGTAAAATCAAATAAAATGATTTTCTTAATCATATCTCTATCTATGATGTAAATATATAATTTTTTTAAATACAATATTGATTATAAAAAATTAATGTTTATCATTTATTGAAGATATGCAACATTTTCCAATAAAATATATTTTTATAAAATATTTATTTTGAAAAATTATGGATTCGTATTTTATATAAATCCTAATAAATACATGTTTTTATACTAAAATATTTGATATCTTGAAAATTAAATACCTTGATAATTTTATCCAACATAATAAATTTATGTTTTAATATACACTTTCTAAAAAACATGCGTTTATGGGTTACATGATATAATGATAAATTTTATTTTTTGTAAAAATTGTTATTTTATCTAATAACATTTATTTCATATTGGGAATTTTTAGTTCTATATTTTTTTATTGGGTATAATTTATATTTAGGCATAAATAAATTAATTACATATGTAAAATATAGTTGTCCTGGTAATGTGAAAATGGTAAAATTGGTCGATCAAATATGAAAGAGGCTGAACATATTTTAAACATTTTCAGATTTAGTGGATGAGTATTATATCTACTAAAATGTATTCCTATTACATTATTTTGCATTTTGGAGTATTAGTGACATGTGAATTGTGTTCCCTCATAATGTTATAATGAATTATTTATAAGCGTTTCATTCTCGCCATTTATAAAAGTTACATTACCCCAACACGCATTTACAACTATAAATATTAGTATCTTCCTATTTATATACCCCTATAAATTCCCATATAATCCTAATTCAATTATTTAATCTTCTATAAAAAAATGTTTGGCTTTGGTCAAATCGTTCCAAAGAATCCTCCATTGAAAACTCATTTTTCTCATTGTAAGTACTAACTTTTTTCCAAATGTTATCTCTTTTCGATCATTACATTTAGAAATAATGTTCTGATAACATTATATGATGACTTAACTATTTATATAATACTTAATATTTTTATATTATAGTATGAAAAAGTACCCACCATTCCTAATTTTCCTTAGAAAAAATGTAAACATAATTTGTGTATTTGTATAGACTACCGCCAAAATAATGAAACGTCTCTCATTTTTCATATGGATTCATTATTTTTTATTAAACACTCTAAAAATAATATTCAATCCATTTAAAATATTTAAATAATATCATTATTCTGAAATAATAAAATAAATTATTCCCAAACAAACAATTTTCATTACTATACTCATCCAATATTTTGGCATGTTGATGATTGAGATGTTCTAACAACCTATATGTGCAGTGATTTAAAAATATATCATGGATGACTGAAAAACTAATTGATGATAATATATGATATAAATAGTTATATAATTATTTATTGTTTCTATATTGATAAAAGTAATTGAAAAATCATTAAATATATAACCAATGTATGTTCATTTGAAATCCTACAAACATACTCTTCCTTGATTTCATATATATGAATCCTAATCAAAAAACCCATATGATGAAATAAATAAATTATAATTTTTTTTATAATGAATCAATTTATATAATTTTTATCCTCAGGGTGTGCTAAAATTTCATATTATAATGATGAAAAATACATGTTTTAGAAACCAATTTTAAAATGATCAAAATTACTCACACCAGATATCAAAAATAGAAAAAACATTAACAAATATATATGTGAATGAATATTAAAATTATGTTTATAAATATTTATATATCATTATTGGGTTCTGAAATATTTTATTATGATTCTTATTTTTTTATACAAGATACTACTTCTCCTTTTGGAAGTCATGAATAAAGGTAAGGGGTTCTTTGTCTCAAATTAAATTTCATGATATATAATTACTATTATGCATGGTGATTTATTTGTTAAAAAAATTATTACTTCAAAATGAGTTTAATTTACCATAAAATGTTACTTAGGTGTTTTGGAGGTCCATATCTTATTATTTCATTAAATGGATTTCGATTCAGGGGATACAACGGGTGTAAGGGATACTAGTCTCAATTTTCAATTTCATGTTTTATGTTTCATATTGGGTACTATGATTCAATATATATTTAGATTTCACAAGAATATTTCCTTTTAGAATAATTTAAAACATTCATTTTATCATATTTTCAATTTTACCTAACATTAACCCAATTTTTTCATTCGATTCTTCTGTAACCATTACTATATGGGCTTCTTGTCTCAAAGTTCCCCCCATGAGATGTGTTTCATATTATAAAACATGTATTCCTTTTTGTGGTCTATATACATAACCATTAATATTTTATACAAATAGAGACTCATTGTTCATGGTAATTAATATTTCATTTATAAATTAAATTAATCAATGGGATTTAATTTGAAATTATATATTATTGTAACAATTTTGGCATATGAATTTTTTATTTTTGGGATCTGATTTATATTTAACACTTTTTTTATTTGGTGGTATAAATATTGAAAATAGATTACATTTTTTCATTCTATTAGTGGAATTTAGAGTATTTAGAAATCCATATCACATTATATATTACATTGGTCATTGATTCAAAAATTAAAAACATTATATGTGTTTTTTGTCAACTCGATATATTTTTACTAGGTCACAAGACTAATTCATTGATTACAATAATTTATGATTATTTTATTCTTCCATTTCTCTATTGTGAAATTTATTTCCCTATATCCTTTATATATATATTTTTTAAATTTTATACATACCAATTAAACTTCGTTGATTTGATATGAGAATATCTTACAAAGTGTGCTATTTCATTTACTAATAGGGGAAATATAAAAACCATGTGCAACAGTCAATTCAAAATGGATATATTATTATTATTAAGGTTGTTTTTCATATAATTTATTGTTTTATCATTACATCATATTATGAAAGAATATAAATTAATTAGTGATGGGAGTGGACTTTAATACCCCATATATGAAATTATAGTTTCTATGAAACAATATATAGTTGTTATTTTTTGGTTTTCCAACCCAAATTTTCTTTTCACAGACTAAGGTCCTCAAAATATAATTTCATGATGCCTATGATGAAGATTACAAAAGAATTCTTCATTGAAGTTATGATCATGATATTTATGATCATGATGTATTATATTAGGTCATAAAATTAGTTGTTTAATATTTTTCTCCTCATCATAGAGGAACCTGTTTTTATTATCCATGTTAAGTATTTATATCAATTTTTATTCATGGATATATTATTCTTTATGTTTCTTTATATTATTTATCTTATATTTTTAATTTAAAAAATATTATTTATTGACATTTTATACACACATGTGATCATTGATTCTTATCATTTATGTTTAACCTTACTTATGGTTTGGTCTTATACCTTAATAAATTACCATTTCCCCCAGTTTTGATGAAATATATTACACATGATATTGTAAAAAGAATAGGTTAGGTGGAAAATTTTGGGTAGATACGAGAGACTAATGTTTCAATAAGTAGTTTCATATATATTTGAATAAGTCTTAAATAATTTAGTATGAATTGGAAATATTAGTTCATAATTATTCATACTTATATAATGATTTAATCCTAAAAGTTTATGGGCATGTATATAATTAAATATATTTTATAAAGAATATAATTATGGGATAACTATGTATGCGGTGTCATTATTGGATTTTGTGTCATCCCTCTGTAGTAAGGTGAAGCTAGTGTGTGATATTTTTTTTTAAGAAAGTGCATTCTTTGGGAATTTGAGGGATTTGTGTAATTAATATAAATAAATGTTTTATCCATATCATAATTAATGAGATATTATCTAAGGGGTAAAATTTATTTTTCTTCTGTTATATAAAAAGGGTGTAAAAGATATAATATACAACACATTTCCATTAAACATTGACATTTTATTTTTATGATATATAATTAAATGTTTTATACAGTGAATTTTCAAACCCTTTATCACATCATATAATGATATATAATCCAAATAAATATAACTTACATGAATATTTAAGTAAAAAAATCATTATATCAAATACTATGAATTTATTGTTTAATCATATGGTACACTAAACTGCCATTCATATTGTATACATTATTTTGAATCCATATTAATATATTTATAATTTATGTAATTAAATTTTTATGTTTGGTCACTTGTTTATGAGAGTCCCTTAGAAAAAATTATAAAATATTGGATAATCACTCCATATTTTCAATGAATTTCATTTCCATATTTTTATATATTTTATTAGATTGTATAAGGGAGAATAATCATCTGAATTTGGTCTTTTTAAATACCTTGATTTTAATTATATTTCAAATACTTATTATATTATATGGTTATGGGGAGATAATTTTTTTGATAATTAGAATAAACTAGAGAAGTATGTATATTGTTATATTTTAAAGTTAAAAACCTAGAAAAATTATATAAAATATTTTCATGTTTAATAGAGAAATGAATTGTTTTTAATTTTCACGCTATGGAAAATTTAAAATTCATAATTTGGTAATTCCATTATAATAGTACTAATGACCTAATATATCATAATAAGTGAAGGGGTGAGTTGATCTCATGTTAATAAGAACACCTTAAACCTGCCAAAATTTTTAGAACAAAAAAATTATACATTTTGAAATTAAATGTAGGAACTAATGAGATTTACATGGTTTTCTTTTACGGGATAGTATAAGTGGAATACACCAATTATGTTTCAAATTACTATGGATTGATACCATATCATTTTGATGAAATAAATATTTGTATGAAATTAATAATTATAATCTTAGGGGTACTCCATATTCTTCTATCATTTTGTGTAATGTGGTGATGATGGAGAAAAATAACACGACACAATGACATCTTATGATAAATATTCACATAGATGAAAAATAAACTATTTAATTGTGTTTTAATTGCGAAAAAAATCATTCTTTATATTATGTTCATCATTTCTGTCCATCACCACTGTCAATTTGTTTTTAATTTTCAACATTAACTTTCGTCTCCAATTTTTTAAATTCTATTGGTTCAGATTTTAATTAAAGGGTTTATTTTTACAACATATGTGTCAATAATTTTTTCCCAATAAAACACTAAATGTGTTTTCAAAAAAAAATCCCTAACTACCCATAAATTCATCCAATCCACCAAGGTTATGAAAGAATCTATAATTAATTCAATATCCCACAATACCTCATTTATTAAGTGACCTACTATATTAAATTTTGTAACCAATTAAAATGTCCTACATCACATAATGATTTCATTCATCATGATGTGATTAAATCTAAACAACTACATTAACTTACATGGTTTAAACAACAACATCTAAAACTCTATGATAAACCCACTAGTATTTTCATAACCTCTTCCAATACTCTTAAACATTATGATATTATAGACATCTACATATCTTGTAAACTTGTTATGGTGTTAGAAAGAATAAATATTAAAAATAATAGCCCTATAATATTTCACAAATATTAATTGTGGAATTACCCCATCAATCATATTTTCTTATCTATCATGTTAAAACATTACATGTTTGAAAAAGAGTGAGTATCATGTTAACTCTATAAATAATTATATTCTCTATGTTTTCATGGTTGGTAAATGTATGTGTTGGGGAATGATACTAAATACCTTAAATTTGGAAATATTCTAAAGAATGTACAACAGAAAAATGAACCATATGTATACTTTTCATTACTCTTATGATTCACTATATTCATATACACATAGCCTAATTTTTAGAAATTTATTATCATGAAATGGATACATTATCCACAACATGAAATAAGATTAAAAAATACACCATTTATATATTTTCATATTGCAATGCTATTAATGATGATTCCATGCCATTAATGTTGTGAACAAATATAATTAATTGATGAAATGACCCTTACACAACACATACGAATTCTTAGAAAATTTTCTTTTGTCCTACAAAGGACTTTTAGACATTTCAAATGTTTAAATTATATATCATTCAGAGTGTGATTTATTATTTCTGGATATGTTCATTTTATTACTAATTTTTTCGGTAATATCCTCTAATAATCTCAACATTAATCCTAATTAACATATCAAACATCATGATACATTACAGGGATTCTACATGAATTATACTTGAAAAATATTTATTCATTATAACCTAATATTTAAAATTTCTCTCCAATTTCAGTTTATTGACAACCATTCATTACATTAATTTATTATAACTAATTTTCACCAATAGGTGAATTGTTGACAGCCATTATAGCTATATATTAACTCTATCAATCTCTTTAATCTTTCTCCAATATTTTTCCCTATTAGACAATAAAATTTTATTGATTATATATTTCCATAACTATGATTTATAGTCATCCATGAAATAAGAAATCCCCTATGACCATGTAACAACATTTTAATAATTTCAATAATCATATGAGAGTGAAATCTAATTGAATGAAACAAGATAAAGAATTATTGTTATGTAATTTTTTATATATATTTTTGGATAAAACATCTTTATTATGTTATGTCCCTACAAATTGTATCTCCCACTATAATCTAGACCAATTATAAGTTATATTATTTCATGAAGAAACAACATCCATAAAGAGAATTATATTCAATTGGGGGGAGAAGAGATTCTGAAAATTCTCATGGAGAGGGAGTATTTTCAACCCCATGGTTGATTTTAGTGTTTTCAAATTTTAGCGTGGAAAATATTTTTGAAAATGTGTAAATTTATTTTAGGATTATAGACATGTTCTTGTTTTGGATAATTCCATACTATAATTTCTCATGAGTAATGTGATAATATGTATGGATATTCCTTTTTCTAGAATGTGGTACTTTATTCTTAGTTATCCCTTACACAATTTGGATTCAATTATATACTACCATGGGAAGATTGGCCTCCTCTCCAAGATAATACTATTGTTGTTTCATCTAAACATAATGTTTGAAATAATATAATCTATTAATGATTATGTACATTATCTATATTAGGAGATGTAAATTATTCTTTTTTTATGGAGAAACTCAATACACCTATATCTAGGGAATATTCTATAATACTTGTGTATTTTCTATCAATGATATCTATAGTATGGTCAAAATCTGTGTATGCTTAATTTTGTATTTCATTTACTAGGTAATATAGTTAATATTATTCAATTTCAAATAAATGCACTTCAATAAATACAATATAACTAGAATAATCTACTTATTTTAGAAATATTAGTTGTCTTAATCCAATTGTATTTTGAGGAAAAATCATGTACTGTTGATATATGATACAAAAAAACTAAGCATCCTCTAATAATATGTGGGATCATTAAATTGTTATTCTATATTATTTAAAAAACTGGTTCAAACCAAAACCATATTTGGTAATGGATACTGATCATGGATCATAATGTCATTTAATAGAAATTTATTTATATATCATAAAAAATAATTTATAACACCCTTTATATCTTAATTGTTTCCCAATGTAAAATTTTATCTATCCAATCACTAAAACATCAAACAATGTTCCCATCAACTACATAGAATCCACTAATAAAATTTACAAGAATCCATTATACATGGTAGTAACAACATAAATCATCACCATAAATTGTTGTTCATTAGTTGATTTCATATATTTAAATTCATAAAAATTACCTATTTTGAATTTTACTATCATCAAAAATGTGTCCAACCATGTATACTAGGACCATTGTTCCATATTAAATCCTGAAAATAAAGAGATGCCATTTAAAAATTGAATAAATATTACAATAATTTCATAATTTATATAACACATCTTGGAAATAGTAACCCATACAATAGAACCATTATTTTAGTTTCATTTTTTTAGAAACATTAGAATCATAATCTACAATCATTTCTACACAACCCTGCTCATATAAAACTTATTATTGGCATCTCATGTGATATAATCATCTTTTATACCTGGGGAATTTGTAGAGCCCTGCTGACATGGAATATTATTGAGAGGGGGGTGGGTGGGGGTGAATTTATAGTATAATTTTTTCTATTAAAATTTATTCCTTTAGAATCATCCCCCTTTGACCTACAAAAGTAATTGTTTCAAACATGAGAAACTCTTCCTCACCTATAGGAACTGAATATTAATGTAGATAAGTACCTATCAATTTTTCCAATGATCACATGATGTTAAATCTCACTATATTCCATGATTTGTTGTTTTCAAGTATACACATATTTTTATTACTATGAAATGAATTATATAATAATTCTTGAAATTGGAAAATAATATTCATGGAGGAACTATCCAATTATATTTATAGGAAATGTTAGCATTTATATACATCAACCAACAATTAGTCATGGAATTTACCTACACTACATAATGAATCCAACCATCAAAAAACATTATAGTGCATCTACATAAAATTACATCATCTTAAAGAAGATTCATGACTTCCAAAATAATATATTTGGAATAGTATTTGGTTAACCATCTATTCAAAAATTCTGAATGAAAATTAAGAGGAAGAGAACATGTATGAATTAAATGGAATTTTACCTACACATTGATAAGTATAAAGACAAACAAAAAATTGATGGGAATACATAATATTTAGAACAAGTTAAATACTAATTGGTCTATATTCCTGAGCTTGTCATTCATTGAAATATCATTGTATATGTAACACTGAAACAGAAAAACCCATCCCCTACCAAAAGTATATATTTTTAATGATATTATCAAACACCATAATCATCATCATTGATATTACTTCATTCTTAAATTTGTTCATACTCTTCAAACTTACTTTTACAATATTCATAAAAAAATCTTGAAATCATGGGATACTCACGCTCCGTTATATTACTATTTTTACATAAAAACAAATGTGTTCTACCCTCCTCATTTAAATACATGAATTAATCTGGTATTTTTTCCAACTAAGAAACTAAAATTTCATAACCAACATCCAGAATATCTACATTTTAAAACTCAAAATTTTTAAAATTTTAATATTATGCACAAAATATTATAATTATGGGAACCTATAGAACTTCTATCCCTACATATCAAAAAATATAATACATGATTTTTTTTGTATTTGTAGATGAATTACATTACATTATCCCAATCACATATGTGAATCATCAATTTCACAAATATAATAATTTTCAAATTTTTTTCTTTAAATTCTCTTATATAACATAAATCTCTAATTTTATTTTAGCTAAATCACCTCAATAAGATATATGGATTATATTAGCTATGAGGTTCGCCTCCGCTATGTCAAAAAAATCATCTATGCGTATCATATTGGATATATGGTTCACTCTATGTATGTAATAGTAATTTTATACGTGGACCATATAAATTTTAATATGTAACGCATTATTCTAAATAAATTCATGTGGATATACTGATGGAATTATCATCTATATAGTGTCATCACTGTCATTTGGCTATGCAGATCTGGGAAATTTTCGAATTCCCTAAAAAAAATTTATAACAAATTCAGATGACTTCTAAGACATCTCATCCAAATAAAAACTTTTTAAATATGATTTAAATAGTGAAAAATCATCCAAAAACAATTTCATTACATCAATTGGATATTAATTCATTAATGATTATTATTATTTTTAGTTTTAGAATAATGAATAAACTTTAGAAAATTCGAATGGAAGTTCAGAATTTAAACATAATAAATGGGTGAGATTGAATGCTAGGTAATTAAAAAAATTAAACATTTCATCATATCTTATATTATATGAATATGATAAAACATTAGTATGAGATTTTTTTAATCAAAAATGACAAGTAATAATTTCAGTTCTCTATAAGTCCTGATAGAAGGATATGTAATATTAAATCAAAAAATAAATTCGATAGAATTTGTTTTTAGAATTTTATACTATAATCACGTGATAAATATAAAATTCCTCGGAATATGGATATATATATATATATATATATGGATGTTACAAAATTAATTATAGATAAAACATATCCATACCAAATTATGTAAACACAACTTCCAACATCATGTTCAGAAAATAAATTGTTAACAACGTTTACAATATAATCTTCATTCAATAATGTATTGATGAAATATTTCTACACCGCCTTAAAAAAACATAAAAAAATATTCATTAATTTCATTAATACAAAAAATACTGAAAAAATATTCTCATATGTAATTCACACAATAAAATATTGTTAAAACTATCACGCAACCCATTCAAAAAAAACTAGCAAAAAAATATTCCCATATCTCATTTAGGAATCATTTCATCATCTCGTGTGATATTAAAAAATAAAAAATGATATGGAGATAGATATCGGTCCCCACCCATCATCGTCCATTTTAATGAGTTCCATAAGAAATTAATCAGTAATCAATACATAAAGAACACATTAAAAAACAACGGGTTTCTAAAACCATTCAACGAAATACCATAACACAAACATAAAAATTTATATAATACAAAGAAGTCATTACAAAGAAGGAATAATTTCATAATAAAATATAAAGGATAATGACTACATCACTTTAGGAGAGGTAAACCCTAGATGGAAATTTTTCATGAAGATACAAATTTTTTCTCAAATACTATTAGAAATTATTATGAAATACGATCGGAAAATTACATTAATATCTATTTAGGGGGAAATGTATGAATTTATGAAAACATTTTAGAAAATGTAACAAAAAATTTCCCAAAATATATATGAATTTATAAAATAGTGGATGATCAAACTTTTGATATTAAATGAATGTAAAATTCATCCTTTAAAACAAACTGAAATAAATTTGTTTGGAAAAAAACATAGATAAAAATTATTATTAAATATTAATTTTAAAAAGGTGTAAATAGATTGATCATAATCATAAAGATGAATTCATATTATCTTACCCAGAAAGGGATGGAAACATTACTATAAAAAAGATACAGACATCAAAGTAGTGAATCAATTTAAAGAATTGGATTTATTATGAACATTACTAAAATTATATATATTTTTAAAAAAATATATTCATTGAGTTTTTTATATATTATGATAATTAATTTTATCTTTGAAAAAAGGGAATAAAATATAACATAGAGTATGTTTCAGATAAAATGAAAAATGAAAAATATTTTCATGTAAGAATGACTATAATGAAATTAATAGTAAATTGAGTTGATGATACTCATGAAGAATTGAAAATGAAATAATAAAAGGATAATGGGAGAAATATCATGAAATGGAAAATAATATTTTCATACCTGTAATATATATTCATATGTGAAGGAAAATGTGTAGTTAATATACCATATAAATGATTTTGTGGAGAAGAATATAACTTATTTTCAATGGAGTTGAAAATGAGGCAATGTAACCTATTCAATAATTTTTTTTGTTTTTGGATCATAATAGAACATCCTATATTAAAAAAATAACTATATGAGTGTCCTATTTCAGAACGTCATTCATATTCAAAAAAAATTTGTTAACGAAATTTAAATTGATATCCATTTTAGTTGTTAGAGTTGGGTATTTTTTATATGAATAAATAATATCATGTAATGACTTAAGCCGAATGAATTGTATACAAAATTATTATGGAAATGGTATAATATGAGACAACGATAGTATATAATTAATTGGGAATAATTATAATATTATATTAATGCTTACTATCATGTGGATTAATAATCATATGGATTAATGAGAGATATAAAGGATAATATCTCCTTATCAAGGAAAAGTTTTTATTTGAATTATTATATTATGAATACATTTATGTACAATCCTATGGAAATATAATGGGCTTATCAAGAAAAAAGTTAATGAATCAATATTAGGAGGAGGGGAACCCTTAAGTCTCTTAGTACCATAGTTATGATTTGTAGGACTCCATAAAACCATATGATATATGTGGTAGGTATTTTAAGAGGGAGGTAGAATAAAAAATTCAGATAAATTAATTTTTCATTGGGAGGTATGAGAAAATTACTGGGAGTGAGATACTTTTATAGATTAAAAGTATGTTTTTTTCAATGGAATCCAAAACATGTGAGGAATAAGAATGGAATATTATGGTTTTTGGTGTATTTGATGAGAAAAGATATTTTTTTTGTAGACATGGCATGTGGGACATTTTGTAAAAACTTTAAAACCACTCAATGGTTTCTAACTAGTGTAGAGTTGTTTTTTTGTCAAAAAATTCAAGACACATTATTTACCCATTTTACCCTTAAAAATAATGATTAAAAATTATATATGGTAATTATTCAAAATTATGAATCTGAATTTGGGAATAATTTTATATAAATTATATTAAATATGTTAAAATTGACTTATAAATTAAAATATACAATCTTTTTTCAAATTCATTTCTATATAATAAGGAATTATTTATTGTTCGGTGTTCTTAATATTAATAAAAATTAATTACCATGTACATGAGATTTTATTTATTATATATATCTAAACATCATAACATAATCACAATTTAAAATACATCAACATAATAAAGTACACAATATTTTAAATATATATTTCAAGGGAAATAAATGTGTTATCATGTTCGAGAATATTTAACTTGGAAAATTAACATATTTACTAATATGAAATTAATCAAAAAATATACTATGAAATTTTCTATGGTAAATTAATCTAATAAAATAAATTTATTATGGTATGAAATTTTAACATCAATATAAGGGCACATAAATCATTAAAACTGTTTCTACTGAGGTTTTATTATCAAAATGTATATAGAATAAATTTATCAATGTCATTGTCATTCATGATAAAAACTGGTTTAAAAAAAATAGCTTTTGGGGAAACAAAAATTTAATATTACCCTTAACATATTAGATCAAATGAAACTTCAGAAAAAAAAAATCTGATTTAGAATATAATGTTACATATATTCTAAAATGTTGAATGTAGGTTCCCATGTTCAAAATGATATTTTGAAATAAATTGTACAACCTCATAAATAAATTCTAAATAAATTAAATGGTTTTATAATCTTCTATATATTTCCTATATAGTTATATATTAAAAAAATTAATCTTGGTAAAATATATATTTCTAACAAATTATGTAAAAATCAATTATTTCAGAAAAAATTTAAATATATATCATAGTGTAATTTTAAGATGATGCATTAAAAAATCAAAATAGTTTTTAAAAATAGAATTATTAAATTTCTAAATTTGTATTATAGATAAAAATAAAATATAAAAATAAAATATATTTTATTTAAATGTACCCATTTAATTTATTAATTATTCTTAATCCTATTTTTTATGATCGTCAAATTGATTACATTTTTATCTAATATATGTATTATTATTCAAAAATTTTAACTATAATATTAGTCTGTAATGCTGCAACTCATTTTAGTCTAGTGATTCCTGATTGGTGTGATATCTATCAATGGATTAATTTATAAAAATATATTCCAAAATCAGTTTGTGATCCATTCTCCCACATTAAATATATTTTTCATTATGTTACTAATTATTGTTCAATATAAGAATCATATAAGATATATATAGTAAAATAATTATATATAATTATCTTATATATCCACTACACTTATCCATATAAATAATTTGATTCTATTTTAATGGTGATGTCATGGGCACACTCAAATGATGTTCAGTTTCTTGGTTATTTAGGTGCATTAGTGTGTCTAACCATGATCATCTCTCAGATGATGATGTAATTAGAAAAACATATTAGTGGTATTCTGGAAATAAAATAAAATAAAATAAAATAACTTATTAAAATTACTAGGGTGATTACCCTTTATAAATCATAAACATGTACACTTAAATAAAATTGATTTTTTTTAAAATCATTGATAAAACACAACGAGAGTATTTTTAGAAATTATTAATATATGGTGTTACCATTCTAAATCTACTTATTCACTTTCATATTAATCATATTCATTTAAATTAAATTCACCTTAACTATGATCCCATAATTTGATAACTCTCTAACCCTATGATAATTTTCCTCAATCATAAAGATGAAATGAATTTAACCCTATTCATCCTTTGGAACCAGCAATCGTTGCTACTAGATTTGATTGCAATTATAAGGCCATGTTCTATCTAGTGGTGAAATAGGGATCATATACATATAATAAATTATTATTAATTTAGTTTTGGGATAAAATTTGAACTCTTTAAATTTATCCCATGTGTTTTATTTCACCCATTATCCTCACACTCTCACAATTCCCACATTAATTGGTGTCATGGTTTTTTGTTAATTATTTAATTTTTTGAATAATTTGTATCCAATTTGAAACACATTTAATTGATTATATATTTTGGATTCTATTGACACATTTAATTCAAATAAATAAGTTATGATGTTTAGTGGTAGATATATTATTATGAAAAAATACACTTCCATGGGTGGTATAGTCATCGTAGAAATGAATTGAATCCACAAGGAATTAGATTAGTTAAAAAAAATAACGCTTCTAAATAGGAGTTACATCCTAAGGAATAAATAGATTGAATAATAAAATTGATCAAAAAAATAGATGAGAAAATTTGAATTATATTATGACAATACATACTATACAACGCAGAGAAGTTGGAGAAGGATTTAATGAACTAATCCTTTATCCAAGAGTCCCCCTCCTAAAATACATTTATAAATGGATTGAAACCAAATATAGTCTTAAAAAATCTCTTAATTTACATCAGAACCATTCAAAAGTAGTAAAATACACAAACATATATATATATATATATATATATATTGGAGGGGAGTCTTGGGTTTTATTTTTATTCATGGGTGAATGAGAAATTTGGCCAAATAATTTAATCCAATTAAATTTATTGTTTTACCTCAAAAATGGGTGAACCACAAATTATTCCAGAAGTATTATTTATTATAAATTATATACTCTATTTCTTTCCTAATGTTTTTTACAATACAAGAATGGATTTATATGTTATTACAAAAATACTAATGTGATGTCCAATCTTGAGAGTATAGTCCATCATTGACTTCATGTTCCATTTACTCCTAACAAATGTATGTTCCGGCTCATATGATAAAATTGGGAAATATAACCCATTAAGTGAGGAGATTTTTCTGAATGAATAAAGATAATATAATCTAAAAAAAATATTTATGAAAAAATTACAATAGTGGAATTTGAATTTTCAAAAATGTAATTTTTATTAAATTTTAATATGAATAATATAATCCTAATGATTCCTCAAATAAATATATTTAGCATAATTAGAGGAAATTGTTTCACTAATTAAAAATAAAATATTCAAAAAAATGTGTTTTATCAACTCACCCACAATTATAATTTTTCATTCCTTGGAAACACCACATATCATGTAATCCAGAAAATTTTTAGAAGATGTGAATGTTCATATTTCCCAATATATTGTGGAAATATAAGAAATGTATGAATCCTATCAAGATTGAATCTCAATAAATGTTTAATTCATTGACTAATGAATTTTATCAAAAGAAAATCTAGTTTTATAAATGAAACTGATCATAGAAAAATAGTTCATGGGTCTATTACGCAACAAATTCCCCAAGTGTGATCATTCCATCAATTTCAAGATCAAATATCCACCCTTTATTCAGTATATTACCTCATAGTAAAATAATATTTGGTTCCTAGTTTTATTCCTCTAACCATTTCCAATATTCCTTTATAATAAAATTTCATGACCCACTCACTTAATAATTCTTGAATGTCAATCCTTAAGACCCTACCCTTGATATCCGCACTTGATGTACATTTCATCAATATGAAATTTACACATAATATATATTTATGTTATTTTTTTATTTATTAACTAATTTTTGAGGTTGTAAAACTATCAAATATCATGTACACATGCATAGTTCAACTGATTATAGTAATGAAAACAATTTGAAGAGAAACAAATGTATAGATCCACCATTGATATAAGATGATTTATTTACATAATTTTGTTATACATTGAACTATGTAGGAAAAATTTCACATAATTGGGTTGGGTGATGTTTTGTTTGGAGAAATCAATGAAACCATTCAATATAAACAAATATCATAATGAATGGTGTCAAATATAAAAGTTTTTATAATGACACAACCGATCATATCGTTAATGAAACCTATTTTTATAAAAATAAACACTTAATGATAAATTATAACTGATTCATATCATGATACTAAGGAATTATGAAAATATGCATTTATTATATGGTTTACATGTAAATGAACACGTTACCAGCTATTTTTAATTCATTTTTTCATTTTTTCATTTTTGGTTTTATTTAATTAACAGAAATAACACACAAAACACAAAAATGAAAATCTTAAATAGACACCTAGAAATTATTTTCCCTCCTAAGCACTTAATATATTACATATTCCCAACTGTGAACATCTGATATCATAATGTTTCTTTAACTATAGAATTTTAAATATTACATATAATATAATAGTGAAAGGGTTAGGGATAACATGATATTCTCATGTGATTATGGGCCCATGTAGTGTGATGAAATCATCTTCATTGGTGGAAAATACCTCAATGTATTACTTAAAACATTTCCAATTTACTTAAAATATGCTACATGTTTCTTCATGTGTTATATTTACTGCACTATTTGGAAAAAATTAGACACAACATAAGAACCTAATCATTTGGATAATCACATACTAGACATCATATTTATTCATGATCTATAGATTAATACATTCTCTCATATTTCAAAGTCCTTTTTTCAGATAATTTTATCATGATATTCTTTTGATATTTCCTTTTAGATCTTTGACTTCTCATGTAATGAAAATATATTCTCCTCCAGATCATTAATTTTCAGCATCCTTTGAATTTACACTAGGGATAAATGCATTATGGATTTATGTAGAGCCCAATATACATGATGCTCAGCCTCCATACGAATATAAAATGATTTCCCAAAAAATACCCTAAAGGGGTACAACCAATGAGAGTTTTTAATTTCATCCTAAAATCCCAAATTACATCATCAAATCACTTTATCTAGTAAACTAATTTTGTTTAACTAATTTCTCCAATAAATGCATCAAATATTGATTTAAAACATTGACCTTACCATTTTTGGGGGTGTTATGGTGTTGATGTTTGTATTATCACATCATAATTTTAAACAAGGGATTTCAAATTTCTACAAAAAAGTTTTGTCCTTTTTCACTAAATATATCATTTTGTACTCTAAACCTATAGAAAATATTACCCTTAAAATAAAACACTACAAGATGAGAATAATATTTCCAAATGGCCTTAGCCACCATCCATTTACAAATATTACAAATAGATACATTAAGGTAAAAATAAAAAATTATCCTAGAAAAATAACAATAAAATTAAATCCCCATACATCCAAAAACACACAAAATAATATGGGTTGATGGGGCATATTGTTTCTCCCCTAAAAGTTTCTAGTGTGTTGGAAATGAGACCATGACATACAAAACACATGGTCATCATGAAACAAGGTAGGACAATATAATCCAGAGTCTAAGATATTTCTATCTATTATTTTGGGTCTAATATGTCATCCATAAGAATGACTATGTCAAAAATGAAAAATATTCTCTAATTCATGATCAGGAACTCATATCTTATTAACATGGTCATTAAAATAATCCAAAGGTAAGGATGATAACACAAACAAAACATAAACTATATTTTCAATTTTTCAACTTAACGTTTCTTTATATTTGTTATAATTTCAACAGAAACCATGCAGTTCACAAAATTTATATACAAAGCTATCATACTTGAGATGACATAGAGATTCCCCTAAGGGAAATTATCCTGAATTGGTCAATAATTTTTGAAATCAGGCCATAAAATTTGATTCATCATGCTAATGTGGTCATGCACCATGTTCAATGACCGCTTAATTTACCTTATGTAAACATCAATTTCTGAATATGTGTCATATAATTAATAATTCATGTATTTTTCTTTTTCTTCTATTTCATGTACATCATTGTTTCATGATAATATAAAAAAGCCAATTAAGATCCCAATAAAAAGAGGATATATTTTATAAAGAAAATATAATAGAAAAACACATTTTCTATTTTGGTGTAATTTTTATTGGATGATCCCAAAGTCCTCGATGCATAAGAAATTTCATGGGACCGCCCTTGCACCCACTTTGATATGATTAATCCAACAAAGATGTTGGAAGAATCACACATAAGTTGAAATAGAAGCTCCCACTATGGGGGATGTATGATCAGTGGAGTGGTCAATCATTTTTTTATATGTTGAAATTATACCATTCACGAACCATAAAAAACAATTCAATAAATTTTTGAAGAAATCGTGATAATGGTAGAGATATTGTATTGAAATCATTGATAAAGCATCAATAAAAACCATCATTCCCAAGGAATGATCGAGCATCACACACACATGTACGATATTCAAGTATGAAATAAAGAATAATTTAGATATATCAACCACAATTACATTCTATGACACTACATGATCTAAACAAAATCATTTCTCTGCTGTGAAAAAACCATTCTCAAAGTTCAAAACCCAATTGTTTTAACGCAGTGAGGAAACACATTTCCCAAACACATAAGACAATCATAAAATGTGGATAAATACACAATAAAATAATAGATAAATAAAATCATTAATATCTCAGGTAAATTAAATAATATAAACAATATGCATCTTTGGAAGGTACTTCTTGTTTTCATTGTCCTAATGACATTTTTTGGTATGAAAATTCACTCAAAAGTAGGATAATGTCGTATTTTCATAGTCATTTTCTACAATGGTATCATGAAAATATCTATATAAACCATCTAATAAGATATAGTTTTATATAACTACAAGTATAACGACCAACTATTCAATTATTGGAAGGTGAAAATAGTCCTTATTATGGTAATTATTATTTTTTCTTATAATATATACACACTTACAAAATTACTTTTCTTTCAGAAAAAAAATTATTTTTATTATTTGTAACAATGAACACAATTCTCTTGGGTACATCTTAGATACGGAAAAACCACAGAGAGTTATAAATATGTTAAATGATACCTTCCTAAATAAACTTTTCAACTACTTTTTTAAAAACTTATAACAATACATGGTAAATTCTCTTTTTTGGTTGCCTAATCATTTTGGACCTATCATCCAAAAGAAACATATGCATACAAATAGATGGGAAGTACCTGTCTTCAATGATCCACCAAATTTCTATACTATTCTCCCTTATAAGATTTAAATTTTGTGTTTATTTTTCAAGTATGTTATAATTATCAATTATTGCTTGGAATTTCTCACCATCCAACTGGTAAGAATATTTTACATTTAGTATAAATGGTTTACGTTCCAGTTTGGGTGGGTTTTGTATTCATGGAAATGATTTGGGAACTAACAAATGCGAACAAGGAATTTCATGGTCAGAATATAAGTCATCAAAATCAGAAAATAGTGCATCAAATACATCAAAAAAATCAACATCCATGCATAATTAGAATTTAATTTCTTATAATTAGAAAAAAATAGTACACAAAATTATTAGGGATGTGTGTGGTTTAATCATGATAAATAGGTGTGGAACTATTTCAAAACATTAAACTAGGGAAAATTGTATCAAAAATATTAGAAATGGTTCTGATTTAATAATGATAAATAGGTGTGGATGTTTTTTGTAACATCAAACCAGAGAAAATTCTATACATCTCTCTAAGAATTTAATGATCCCCATTTAGAATAGATTAAAAATAAGGATTTTGTGATTCATTAATAGATAAGTCAGACTGGGAGATGATGAAATAAGAATGATCCTCATAAGGTTATTTTAGGGAGTATAAAATATTAAATTTTATGATTTCAACTCCAAAATATATAGAAATTATATCCTCATGGATTGTTATGATTATCTCAGATGCTTTTAGGAAGGGTATACCAAAAATGATGTGAGTATGAGATATTACTTGATCATCTTCCAAATTTAGCACAGTGAAATATGTGAAAAAATTTGATCTACCTCACCGGAATATGGAATCCTTTGATAAAACCTATTAGGTACGTAGTGTCCCTATTCTGCAGTTGCAATACCACCTTTGTTAGATTTATCTCACCACACTACAACAATGATAATACAAAGTGATATATCATATAAAAGGTGGCACCCAAACAATATAAAGCATTAGAGAAATGCAATTCACCCATGGTAGATGGATTTTTGAATATCTTGAGGACCATAAACATCGATGAATCACCATGTTTTGTGTGATGGGTGAAGGTAAATTCCTCTCATGGTTGATCCACTCATTTCATATTATTCTTCTTCAAATTTTAAACAGTTAATTCAAAAACATGTCGTTCATAGTAATTTTATTAATTGCTTAAAGTATAAGGACATTGACCTAAATGTGCTTAAATATATCAAAAACCACATTTCCATAAACTCTTATGAATATAAATGGTTTAAAAACTATATTTGGAATGATAAGGGGTTTTAGATAAATTTCATCTATCTTTTTAATAACATTGTATTTATTCATGGGATACTCATCAGTTTGTATTGAATTGGGCTTCATTGAGGTTGAGGTGAATCCAGGTGGAGTGATCAGTGCCAATTAATTAGTAGTTTTCTGTAACACCCCAGGTAAATAAAGAATATGACATTTTCACATTTATCCATATTTGTGAATAAAATATTAATATTACTTTAAAGGTAATGCTATAATCTATGGCATACCCAATACGTGACAACGAGTTCCTTTGAAATCTTACGTTGCGCTCTAATAATAAAATAATATTATTTTAAATGGTAGTTAATGCCTAGCCATTTTAATGGCGGGAAAGAACTGAACTAACTAAAAAATGATTATATATGTTTGTCAAATATTTTTAATTTTTACAATAAATTTTATAGGATTAAAAATGCGAATGAATCCAATTTTAAGCGTAAACATTCTAATATTCTTTATTTTGTCGATTAACCGCCTTTTGATGGAGAACCTCTTTTAAATCCACTTTTTGACAATTTTATGTGTTATATTTGACAAAATATAATTCTTCTTTAGAATCGGTACATCAAAATTTACTTTGTGTCAATTTTTGGTATTTTTCCGATAAAGTTCATTTTTTATGAATAGTGAAAAATGTGGTATTTTAATTCAAAAACTCTTTAATCAAATTTATTTAAATGATTAGATTATCTTTTGAATTGGTTTTAAAGTAAAATTAGAATATATTTTTACCATTTAATCCAATTATGGACATTGGAATTAATTTCAGTTTGAAATTGGACTTAAACTAGTGTCAATCTTTTAATAGATATTATTTCTTAAAAACACGCTATTTTTTTTTGACAGTGGGAATTAATTATTAAATTAATTAATGCAACTTATATGTTTTGAATTTTTGAAAACATTCATCAGTTTTGAATTTGGAATATCAAAAATAGCTTAGGGTGAATTTTTGGTATTTTTCTGAAAAAACTTCAATTTTTGATGAATAGTGAAACCACTAAGTGGCAGTTAAAGAAACTAATTTTCTCGTTTAAATGAAACTTTTCCACTTCTGTGATTTGATTTTCAAAAATATGACATACATGTTTGTAATTAAGAAGTATATGTGGTTCAATGAGATTAAAATAATTTTTGGTGAATAGTAATTTGTAAGTTTTATTAATCGCGATTAAAGGTAATTAGTTTAGTTTAAGGTAAAAATAATGTTTTAATAATATGAAATGACCTAGACACATGTCCTACCCTCATTTTATGTGTCATGTCCGACCAATAAAATTCATGTTTCAACATGGGGACCCCATGGAGCCACTTTTGTTGGAAAATGACATTAATACCTTTTTATTTAAAGTTAAAATTAAAATGTCACAAACATGTGTTGTTTTACTAAAACAATTTTGACATGGGGTTATAGAAGTCACATTTTTTACTATAAATATTAATTAGGAAGCTAAAAATATTTACTACATCATGATAGTTTTTTTATAATTTTTATACATTAAAAAAATTAAATTATTTATGACACCATGATGATGCAGCGATTACCTCATTATTTTACGATTTAAATAAAATGAAATGATAATGTAAAATCTATGAACTAAACTTGTCACAAAACTATTGGATGGGTATATTTAGAAAACTTATCACCTTATCCTAGAAATATATCCTTTTGGGACCTTTAAAATCCGAAAAACATTATATAATAAAGTAATATTTTATAACTTTCCAAGAGTGCCCCTCCTCTCCTCTTATAAAAGGCCCCCACCTCTACCACCTTACCCACACCTCTCAAGCCTTTGGATCGGCCAACCCTTGCCCATATCATCTCTCCACACCCCTCTCTTCATCATTGAATCCTCACTTTGGGCAGAATCCTTTCCAAGGAAGCCTTTGAGCTCAAATCAAAGAGAGTTACCCGATTTATATTAGATACGAGTGAAACCGAGTGTGGTTTGGATAAATGAAGGGAGAGTAATTTCATGATCTATGGGTTTTCTGCGAGTAGGAATTAGAGGATGGGTTTTTTAAAAAAAAAATACTGTGCAAGTATATATTAATTTCTAAAGATTGATTTTTGGACTCTATGAAAAAAAAACTATCCTTGATTTTCCCATTATTGAAGCCAAAGTGCAGTCATTTTAAATATTTTATTATCTTATAATCCATGATTCTTAAAATAGCATCGTTGATCATGTGGACGTTATTCATGATCAAAATGATTTTTTTTAAATATAATATAACATGTAGGACTTAGAGGATTCATTAATGGTTTTTAAAATTATTTAAATAATGTGAAAAATTAGTTTAATGGGGAAGTCTAATTTTTTCTTGGATTCCATTTACAGTATTTATTAAATCACATTTGGGGTATTATGATTTTGTGATAACTAATATATATTTATACCATATTACATCTTTAAGCAAATATTCAACTATCTAAGAATGTTTTGAAAAATTCACTAGTAGCTCATTTTAACATGATAATTTGGATAATTATATTTATTTATCCAAAATATTTATCCATGTATATGAATTTTGTATTTTAAAAACATTATATATTTATTGAAAAATTTACTTTTCATGTAATAACAAACATTCTGACCATTTAAAAATAACATTGGACTTCATTAAAATATATTATCAGTTATATATAAATAAATACTATATAATTAGAATATTTAATCAAAATAAAATATATTAAAAAAATCATGCATTAATTAAATTGTTTCTTTTAATTGAAACTACATATTTCCCAAAAGAATTTGGTTTCTTTATATAAAATTTAAAATTTATAAAACAGATTATATATTCATTTTTCAATATATTTAAATAATGCGGAGGGATAAATATAACCATTATTTTATTAGAGGGAAAATATAAAAATTAATACTATTTGGGTCTAGATACATAACCCCTTACTAAACCAACTTATGCCAAAATGTAAATTTTTATGATGGAAGTACATTATTTGGGGGGCTTGACAACCATTTTTTGGGTGGTGATATCTACAATCCTGAATATATACAATATGATTTTTGAGTTGAATCATGATTTTTGAGTGGTAATGTGAAAATCCTAGTTATTATATCTTCCTCAAAATGAACATATCAAAGGTTATTAGATGGTACGATTCTATTGGTTCAGGTAATCACATCATCCATCTGTGATTGATAGATCTTATCATAACCCAAAATATGTAAAAATTGTCACTGTCTCTATAGAACGAAAATATATAAAATGGTTATGATACTTAAGAGAGTATTAATCCATTAATAAATTATTTATATATTTTATTATACTCCAAAATAAAAAATGAAATATAATATGTAGGTTTCCTTTAACAGTAATACTTTGTAAATAATTTATTCATTCAGAATGGAATTTAATTTAAAACTTCTTCTTTTATTAAATAATAAGTTTTCTAAAAAATATTCATCGAATTGGCATTATAAATATAGGTAACCATATTAATAAATATAGATTTAAATAAAAATAAACCTCAATTTTGATACCATTTCACCCATGAAATTCAAGTTTCATAGGTAAATGACTAATAAGATAATTTTATGATCTAACTATAAACATTCTAAAAATTGATTTTAGGTTATTTATTTTTTGAACCTAAATATGTTATGGATAAAATATATTTCAGACAAGAATAATATAATAACTCCAATTTTATATGTTACTCAAAGAAAAAAATACATTAGAATAATTAATATTTTAAAATATTATTTAATTTTGAATAGAGTTTCAATTATATTTTTATGTCATTATTATACAACTAAATTCCAAAATTTCATAATTTTAAAAAATGAACTTCATTTTTCAAATTTTTAATAAAAATAACTGATTAGTATATTTATTTTTGATATTATTGAATTAATAAGTTTTTAGTGAATAGAAATAAATATAGTTTTTAATAAAAAAATTGTGGTTATTAAACTATAGAGATGTAAGTAATATGTAAAATCAAATAAAATGATTTTCTTAATCATATCTCTATCTATGATGTAAATGTATAATTTTTTTAAATACAAGATTTATTATAAAAAATTAATGTTCATCATTTAATGAAGATATGAAAATTTTCCAATAAAATACAATTGGATTACGACAACTAATATTTCAAAAATAAGTAGATTAATCTAGTTATATTGTATTTATTTAAGTTCATTTATTTGAAATTGAATAATATTAACTATATTACCTAATAAATGAAATACAAAATTAAGCATACAGAGATTTTGACCATACTATAGATATCATTGATAGAAAATACACAAGTATTATAGAATATTCCCTAGATATGGGTGTATTGGGTTTCTCCAAAAAAAATAATAATTTACATCTCCCAATATAGCTAATGTAGATAATCTTTAATAGATTATATTATTTCACACAATATGTTTAGATGAAACAACAATAGTATTATCTTGGAGAGGAGGCGAATCTTCCCATGGTAGTATATTATTGAAACCAAATTGTGTAAGGGATAACTAAGAATAAAGTACCACATTTTTGAAAAAGGAATATCCATAAATATTATCACATTACTCAGGAGAAATTATAGGATGGAATTATCCAAAAGAAGAACATGTCTATATTCCTAAAAAAAATTACACATTTTCAAAAATATTTTCCACGCTAAAATTTGAAAACACTAAAATCAACCATGGGGTTGAAAATACTCCCTCTCCATGAGAATTTTTAGAATCTCTTCTCCCCCCAATTGAATATAATTCTATTTATGGATGTTGTTTCTTCATGAAATAATATAACTTATAATTGGTCTAGATTATAGTGGGAGATACAATTTGTAGGGACATAACATAATAAAGATGTTTTATCCAAAAATATATATAAAAAATTACATAACAATAATTCTTTATCTTGTTTCAATCAATTAGATTTCACTCTCATATGATTATTGAAATTATTAAAATGTTGTTACATGGTCCTAGGGGATTTCTTGTTTCATGGATGACTATAAATCATAGTTATGGAAATATATAATCAATAAAATTTTATTGTCTAATAGGGAAAAATATTGGAGAAAGATTAAAGAGATTGATAGAGTTAATATATAGCTATAATGGCTGTCAACAATTCACCTATTGGTGAAAATTAGTTATAATAAATTAATGTAATGAATGGTTGTCAATAAACTGAAATTGGGGAGAAATTTTAAATATTAGGTTATAATGAATAAATTTTTTTCAAGTAGAATTCATGTAGAATCCTTGTAATGTATCATGATGTTTGATATGTTAATTAGGATTAATGTTGAGATTATTAGAGGATATTACCAAAATAATTAGTAATAAAATGATCATATCCAGAAATAATAAATCACACTCTGAATGATATATAATTTAAACATTTGAAATGTCTAAAACTCATTTGTAGGACTAAAGAAAATTTTATAAGAATTCGTATGTGTTGTGTAAGGGTCATTTCATCAATTAATTATATTTGTTCACAACATTAATGTCATGGAATCATCATTAATAGCATTGCAATATGAAAATAAATAAATGGTGTATTTTTTAATGTGATTTCATGTTTTGGATAATGTATCCTTTCATGATAATAAATTTCTAAAAATTAGGCTATGTGTATATGAATATAGTGAATCCTAAGAGTAATTAAAAGTATACATATGGTTCATTTTTCTGTTGTACATTCTTTAGAATATTTCCAAATTTAAGGTATTTAGTATCATTTCCCAACACATACATTTACCAACCATGAAAACATAGAAAATATAATTATTTATAGAGTTAACATGATACTCACTCTTTGTCAAACATGTAATGTTTTAACATGATAGATAAGAAAATATGATTGATGGGGTAATTACACAATTAATATTTGTGAAATATTATAGGGCTATTATTTTTAATATTTATTCTTTCTAACACTATAACAAGTTTACAAGATATGTAGATGTATATAATATCATAATGTTTAAGAGTATTGAAAGAGGTTATGAAAATACTAGTGGGTTTATCATAGAGTTTTTTATGTTGTTGTTTAACCCATGTAAGTGAATGTAGTTGTTTAGATTTAATCACATCATGATGAATGAAATCATTATGTGATATAGGACATTTTAATTGGTTACAAAATTTAATATAGTAGGTCATTTAATAAATGAGTTATTGTGGGATATTGAATTAATTATAGATTCTTTCATAACCTTGGTGGATTGGATGTATTTATGGGTGGTTAGGGATTGTTTTTTGAAAACACATTTAGTGTTTTATTGGGAAAAAAATATTGACACATATGTTGTAAAAATAAACCCTTTAATTAAAATGTGAACCAATAGAATTTAAAAAATTGGAGAAGAAAGGTAATGTTGAAAATTAAAAACATTTTGATAGAGGTGATGGACAGAAATGATGAACATAATATAAAGAATGATTTTTTTCACAATTAAAACACAATTAAATAGTTTATTTTTCATCTATGTGAATAATTATCATAAGATGCCATTGTGTAGCATTATTTTTCTCCATCATCACCACATTACACAAAATGATAGAAGAATATGGAGTACCCCTAAGATTATAATTATTAATTTCATACAAATATTTATTTCATCAAAATGATATAGTATTAATCCATATTAATTTGAAACATAATTGGTGTATTCCACTTATACTACCCCGTAAAAGAAAACCATGAAAATCTCATTAGTTCTTACATTTAATTTCAAAATGTATAATTTTTTTGTTCTAAAAATTTTGGCAGGTTTAAGGTGTTCTTATTAACATGAGATCAAGTCACCCCTTCACTTATTATGATATATTAGGTCATTAGTACTATTATAATGTAATGACCAAATTATGAATTTTAAATTTTCCATAGCGTGAAAATTAAAAACAATTCATTTCTCTATTAAACATGAAAATATTTTATATAATTTTTCTATGTTTTTAACTTTAAAATATAACAATATACATACTTCTCTCGTTTATTCTAATTATCAACAAAATTATCTCCCCATAACCATATATCATAATAAGTATTTGAAATATAATAATAATCAAGGTATTTAATAAGACAAAATTCAGATTATTATTCTCCCTTATACAATCTAATAAAATATATAAAAATATGGATATGAAATTCATTGAAAATATGGAGTGATTATCCAATATTTTATATTTTTTTCTAAGGTACTCTCGTAAACAAGTGACCAAACATAAAAAATTAATTACATAAATTATAAATATATTAATATGGATTCAAAATAATGTATACAATATGAATGGTAGTTTAGTGTACCATATGATTAAACAATAAATTCATAGTATTGGATATAATGATTTCATTACTTAAATATTCATGTAAGTTATATTTATTTTGATTATATATCATTATATGATGTGATAAAGGGTTTGAAAATTCACTGTATAAAACATTTAATTATATAACATAAAAATAAAATGTCAAAGTTTAATGGAAATGTGTTATATATTATATCTTTTACACACTTTTTATAAAACAAAAGAAAAATAAAATTTACCCCTTAGATAATATCTCATTAATTATGATATGGATAAAACATTTATTTATATTAATTACAAAAATTCCTCAAATTCCCCGAGAATGCACTTTCTTAAAAAAATATCACACACTAGCTTCACCTTACTACAGAGGGATGACACAAAATCCAATAATGACACCCCATACATAGTTATCCCATAATTATATTATTTATAAAATATATTTAATTATATACATGCCCATAACCTTTTAGGAATAAATCATTATATAATTATGAATAATTATGAACTAATATTTCCAATTCATACTAAATTATTTAAGACTTATTCAAATATATATGAAACTACTTATTGAAACATTAGTCTCTCGTATCTACCCAAAATTTTCCACCTAACCTATTCTTTTTACAATATCATGTGTAATATATTTCATCAAAACTGGGGGAAATGGTAATTTATTAAGGTATAAGATCAAACAATAAGTAAGGTTAAACATAAATGATAAGAATCAATGATCATATGTGTGTATAAAATGTCGATAAATAATATTATTGAAATTCATAATATAAGATAAATAATATAAAGAAACATAAAGAATAATATATCCATGAATAAAAATTGATATAAATACATAACATGGATAATAAAAATAGGTTCCGCTATGATGAGGAGAAAAATATTAAAAAACTAATTATATGACCTAATATAATACATCATGATCATAAATATCATGATCATAACTTCAATGAAGAATTCTTTAGTAATCTTCATCATAGGCATCATGAATTTATATTTTGAGGACCTTAGTCTGTGAAAAGAAAATTTGGGTTGGAAAACCAAAAAATAACAACTATATATTGTTTCATAGAAACTATAATTTCATATATGGGGTATTACAGTCCACACCTATCACTAAATAATTTATATTATTTAATAATATGATGTAATGATAAAAAAATAAATTATATGAAAAACAAACTTAATAATAATAATATATCTATTTTGAATTGACTGTTGCACATGGTTTTTATATTTCCCCTATCAGTAAATGAAATAGCACACTATGTAAGATACGCTCATATCAAATCAACGATGTTTAATTGGTATGTATAAAATTTAAAAAAAATATATATAAAGTATATAGGGAAATAAATTTCACAACATAGAAATGGAGGAATAAAATAATCATAAATTATTGTAATCAATGAATTAGTCTTGTGACCTAGTAAAAATATATCGAGTTGAAAAAAAACACATATAATGTTTTTAATTTTTGAATCAATGACCAATGTAATATATATTGTGATATGGATTTATAAATACTATAAATTCCACTAATAGAATGAAAAAATGTAATCTATTTTCAATATTTATACCACCAAATAAAACAAGTGTTAAATATTAATCAGATCCCAAAAATAAAAAATTGAGATTCCAAAATTGTTACAATAATATATAATTTCAAAATAAATCTCATTGATTAATTTAATTTAAAAATGAAATATTAATTACCATGAACAATGAGTCTCTATTTGTATGAAATATTAATGGTTATGTACATAGACCACAAAAAGGAATACATGTTTTATAATTTGAAACACATCTCATGGGGGGAACATTGAGACAAGAAGCTCATATAGTAATGGTTACAGAAGAATCGAATGAAAAAATTGGGTTACTGTTAGGTAAAATTGAAAATATGATAAAATGAATGTTTTAAATTATTCTAAAAGGAAATATTCTTGTGAAATCTAAATATATATTGAATCATAGTACCCAATATGAAACATAAAACATGAAATTGAAAATTGAGACTGGTATCCCTTACACCCGTTGTATCCCCTGAATCGAAATCCATTTAATGAAGTAATAAGATATGGACCTCCAAAACACCTAAGTAACATTTTATGGTAAATTAAACTCAATTTTAAGTAATAATTTTTTTAAAAAATAAATCACCATGTATAATAGTAATTATATATCATGAAATTTAATTTGAGACAAAGAACCCCTTACCTTTATTCATGACTTCCAAAAGGAGAAGTAGTATCTTGTATAAAAAAATAAGAATCATAATAAAATATTTCAGAACCCAGTAATGATATATAAATATTTATAAACATAATTTTAATATTCATTCACATATATATTAGTTAATGTTTTTTCTATTTTTTATATCTGGTGTTAGTAATTTTGATCATTTTAAAATTGGTTTCTAAAACATGTATTTTTATCATTATAATATGAAATTTTAGCATACCCTGAGGATAAAAATTATATAAATTGATTCATTATAAAAAAAATTATAATTTATTTATTTCATCATATGGGTTTCTTGATTAGGATTCATATATATGAAATCAAGGAAGAGTATGTTTGTAGGATTTCAAATTAACATACATTGGTGGCATATTTAATGATTTTTCAATTAATTTTATCATTATAGAAACAATAAATAATTATTTAATTATTTATATCATATATTATCATCAATTAGTTTTTCAGTCATCCATGATATATTTTTAAATCACTACACATATAGGTTGTTAGAACAACTCAATCATCAACATGCCAAAATATTGGATGAGTATAGTAATGAAAATTGTTTGTTTTGGAATAATTTATTTTATTATTTCAGAATAATGATATTATTTAAATATTTTAAATGGATTGAATATTATTTTTAGAGTGTTTAATAAAAAATAATGAATCCATATGAAAAATGAGAGACATTTCATTATTTTGGCGGTAGTCTATACAAACACACAAATTATGTATACATTTTTTCTAAGGAAAATTAGGAATGGTGGGTACTTTTTCTTACTATAATATAAAAATATTAAGTATTATATAAATAGTTAAGTCATCATATAATGTTATCAGAACATTATTTCTTAATGTAATGATCTAAAAGAAATAACATTTGGTAAAAAGTTAGTATTTACAATGAGAAAAATGAGTTTTCAATAGAGGATTCTTTGGAACGAGTTGACCAAGGCCAAACATTTTTTACAGAAGATTAAATAATTGAATTAGGATTATATGGGAATTTATGGGGGTATATAAATAGGAAGATACTAATATTTATAGTTGTAAATGCGTGTTGGGGTAATGTAACTTTTATAAATGGCGAGAATGAAACGCTTATAAATAATTCATTATAACATTATGAGGGAACACAATTCACATGTCACTAATACTCCAAAATGAAAAATAATGTACTAGGAATACATTTTAGTAGATATAATACTCATACACTAATTCTAAAAATGTTTAAAATATGTTCAGCCTCTTTCATATTTGATCGACCTATTTTACCATTTTCACATTACCAAGACAACTATATTTTACATATGTAATTCATTTATTTATGCCAAAATATAAAGTATACCCAATTAAAAAATATAGAACTAAAAATTCCCAATATGAAATAAATTTTATTAGATAAAATAACAATTTTTATTAAAAATAAAATTTATCATTATATCATGTAACCCATAAACACATGTTTTTTTAGAAAGTGTATATTAAAACATAAATTTATTATGTTGGATAAAATTATCAAGGTATTTAATTTTCAAGATATCAAATATTTTAGTATAAAAACATGCATTTATTAGGATTTCTATAAAATAAGAATCCATAATTTTTCAAAATAAATATTTTATAAAAATATATTTTATTGGAAAATGTTGCATATCTTCATTAAATGATAAACATTAATTTTTTATAATCAATATTGTATTTAAAAAAATTATATATTTACATCATAGATAGAGATATGATTAAGAAAATCATTTTATTTGATTTTACATATTACTTACATCTCTATAGTTTAATAACCACAGTTGTTTTATTAAAAACTATATTTTTTTCTATTCACTAAAAACTTATTAATTAAATAATATCAAAAATAAATATACTAATCAGTTTTTTTTATTAAAAATTTGAAAAATGAAGTTCATTTTTTAAAATTATAAAATTTTGGAATTTAGTTGTATAATAATGACATTAAAATATAATTGAAACTCTATTCATAATTAAATAATATTTTAAAATATTATTTATTCTAATGTATTTTTTTCTTTGAGTAACATATAAAATTGGAGTTATTATATTATTCAAGTCTGAAATATTTTTTATCCATAACATATTTAGGTTCAAAAAATAAATAACATAAAATCAATTTTTAAAAGGTTTATAGTTAGATCATAAAATGATCTTATTAGTCATTTACCTATGCAAATTGAATTTCATGGGTGAAAAGGTATCAAAATTGAGGTTTATTTTTATTTAAATCTATATTTATTAATATGGTTACCTATATTTATAATGCCAATTCGATGAATTTTATTTAGAAAACATATTATTTAATAAAAGAAGATGTTTTAAATTAAATTCCATTCTGAATGAATAAATTATTTACAAAGTATTACTGTTAAAGGAAACCTATATATTATATTGCATTTTTTATTTTGGAGTGTAATAAAATATATAAATAATTTATTAATGGATTAATACTCTCTTAAGCATCATAACCATTTTATATATTTTCGTTCTATAGAGACAGTGACAATTTTTACATATTTTGGGTTATGATAAGATCTATCAATCACAGATGGATGATGTGATTACCTGAACCAATAGAATAGTACCATCTAATAACCTTTGATATATTCATTTGAGGAAGATATAATAACTAGGATTTTCACATTACCACTCAAAAATCATGATTCAACTCAAAAATCATATTGTATATATTCGGGATTGTAGATATCACCACCCAAAAAATGGTTGTCAAGCCCCCCAAATAATGTACTTCCATCATAAAAATTTACATTTTGGCATAAGTTGGTTTAGTAAGGGATTATGTTTCTAGACCCAAAGAGTATTAATTTTTATATTTTCCCTCTAATAAAATAATGGTTATATTTATCCCTCTGCATTATTTAAATATATTTACAAATGAATATATAATATGTTTTATAAATTTTATATTTTATATAAAGAATCCAAATTCTTTTGGGAAATATGTAGTTTCAATTAAAAGAAACAATTTAATTAATTCATGATTTTTTTAATATAATTTATTTTGATTAAATATTCTAATTATATAGTATTTATTTATATATAACTGATAATATATTTTAATGAAGTCCAATGTTATTTTTAAATGGTCAGAATGTCTGTTATTACATGAAAAGTAAATTTTCAATAAATATATAATGTCTTTAAAATACAAAATTCATATACATAGATAAATATTTTGGATAAATAATTATAATTATCCAAATTATCATGTTAAAATGAGCTACTAGTGAATTTTTCAAAACATTCTTAGATAGTTAAATATTTGCTTATAGATTTAATATGGTATAAATATATATTAGTTATCACGAAATCATAATACCCCAAATGTGAATTAATAAATACTATAAATGGAATCCAGGAAAAAATCAGACTTCCCCATTAAAATAATTTTTCACATTATTTAAATAATTTTATAAACCATTAATGAATCCTTTAAAACATACATGTTATATTATATTTCAAAAAATCATTTTGATCATGAATAATGTCCACATGATCAACGATGCTATTTTAAGCATCATTTATTATAAGATAATAAAATATTCAAAATGACTGCACTTTGGCTTCAATAATGGGAAAATCAAGGGTAGTTTTTTTTTCATAGAGTCCAAAAATCAATCTTTAGAAATTGATATATACTTGCACAATATTTTTTTTTAAAAACCCCAACCTCTAATTCCTACTCGCAGAAAACCCATTGGGATGTTATTTTATATTAATCCTATTGTATGTTTTATGTTCATATGATGACATACCATATTTTCTATCATCAATCCATTTTGTATGTTTTGAGTGGCACAGTTAGGCTGCCGATGTTTCGTAAGAGATCCAACCTTTCTCTTTCTTTTTAAGTACTCCCCTTTATGTCACTTCTTTTAAGCTCCTCTTTTTTATGTTGGGGGATGTTCTTTTATATTCCTCGTTCTGTAAATTTTATTTTAATATTATGAGAGAACCTTTTTGATCTCATCAATCCATTTTTGAATGTTTTAAGTGGCGCCGTTAGGCTGCCGAGTTTTCGTAATGGATTTTTCATCTCACTTTTATTCCTGTGAGATTTATGCTACATTTTCCACCATTTCCATTGAGTGGTGTATTTACTACCCATTATTATACTCCTTGTGTAATATAATTTCATTTATGGGTATTTACATATTCATTGTATGACCCTTCTTCAATGGGGTGTACGTTTCATAAGATACCCAAGTCGGTAAGGGATCTTTTCACCCTCCTCTTTTTAAAAAGACTTCTTTTGTTATGTATTTTAAATTACATATTCTTATGTTGGGATATGTTCTTATATATCCTTGTAGATGTAAATTTTATGTCCAAGTGATGAGATACCCTTTTTATCTCTCATCTACTCATTTTCTAAATTTTGACGTGACACAGTTAGGATGTCGAATTTTTGCAAGGGAACTTCTTAACCTAATTTTGAGTCTTTAGAATAATCTTGTACTCCTTTAAATATTTCGTTCTATGAATATGTGTGAATGAACTCTGAATTGTTTTATACTTAATATCCACTTATATTTGGTGCATTCATTTGTCACACATAATTGTGTAATTGATTTATCCATAATCCAAGGATATCGTCTTTGTAGGGGACTTCGTCTCAACCTCCATTCATTGAGGCATATTTCTGTTTTATACACAAATTTCTTTTATACGGTGTATAAACACCTTTGAATTTTATTTTTATACAAAAGGAATCCTTTTCTACAAATCGTTTTACAAAACAACAAAAAGGAATGTTTCTTTTAACATACACAGTGACAACGACCTTTTCCGCCGCCGCGAGTATTATTTTGTCTTTAACATCCTCAAAACGCTGTAATGTTTTTAGAATGAAATAAATACCATATAAACTTTTATGTATTTTTGTATTGAAAATGGTTTTTATAAAGGATTTGTTATGTCAATATATTTAAGTGATATATTGTGATCGAAATGTGGAAATGTTTTCTTTCCGTTATTTTTTTAATATCTTATGATTTTATAATGGTACTTGGACATTATGACGGGTGGTGTCATGAATACCAGGACGAGTGGTTACGTTATAACCTCCAATGCATTGGTTATGGAAGTCGGCCGTATGGCTATTCCATTAAGTATGTGTGGAAGATGAGTGTATGGTTATACCATTTAAGTATGTTTAAGTCCCATGTTACCTTTTTATATTATGTGTTATTTATATGGGTTTTATGGTAATCTATTGGTTACAAAAGGGTAAGTAATGGTCTTTTATTCAGTGAAGAGTTTTTACTACTTCATAAAGGTGAAAATTATTACTTTGGTAATGTATTCATGGTTTACTTGTTGTTTTAAAAAACTAACAGTTTTCCTTTTTTGTGTATCCCTTACTGAGATTTTTATGCCCATCCAAGGTTTTTTTTTTGAAATGTTTTTTACAGGACATAATGTTGAATAGGGTCAAGGATGGGATCAAGGAAAGGTCAGGCTTTCTAAAACATGGAACTAGACATGTTTCTTTTTAAGAGTTTTTATTTAATGGAAACTTAGTAGAAGTGTCTACTTTGTAATCTTTTGAGATGTAATTGTTATGTACTGATTCTCTAAAACTCTAAACCTGAAAAGATCCTCAACGTGAATTATTCATTTAATTCAATAATAAGTAATTTTTAAGGTCGTGGCCTTATATTTGGTATCAAAGGTCGGTTTAGAAAACTTTAGAGGTTAGGGTATTCTCTAGGAATAACTGACATTACCATAATGGTTAGGATTTCAGAAAGAGTCCTAGTTTTAGATAAAGTGAATGTTTAAGTATATCTTAGTGTTTATCTTACTCGTTACTACATGATGGTTTTGATGATATACTCACACAAACATTTCTATTTTTTAGCAAATGGATGGATATAGCAGGCACCAAAGTGACAATGGGTTTGAAAGAAACTATGGTGGTTCTCTGATTAAAAGACTGTATGAAATGGGGGATTCAATGAGGAATGTCATGGTTGTTCTAAACCAACTATCAAGGAGTCATGATCAACCACTTGAACCTTTGTGTGTTCTCTAATGCATCATGTACGATATGACAAACTCGATGTGGAAGTTCAGGTAAAAATTATAAAGGAAACCATTAGGGTTTATATGATCCTTACTTTTGAGTAATTATGGGTTATTATGTATTATGATGGAAAATGAAAGGCATGAGAAAAACTTGATGTTAAAATTTGTTATGATTAATTTTGAAGATTTTATCTCATTTTGGGGAATGTTTTAAGAATTATATAGTTTTGGAAGAAGGACAACACACAGACCGTGTGACAACCCGTCACGTCGGACAAAGCTGCGGGAATCGAACCCACACCCAAAGTGTGACTGGTATTTATCGCCTACCACTAAACTACGTGAAGTCCCTGGTTAGTTTGACTAATTCTTTTAAGTTAGATGATTTTAAGAATCATGAGTAAGTTTATTTTGGGTTATATATGGAAATGATTATCCTATCATCGAGGATATGCGATTAGGTTAATTACTTTTCAATATGAGAATTTAAGAGCAAATGATGTTGTTTGGAGACAAATGATACAATTTAACGTGGAAGACTATGTGATTAAATCCTTCAAATATTTGGGTTTAAATCTTAGTTTGGTTTACTTATGTTCTTCTTTGATCTTTGGGTTTTGTTGGACACATTTTGGAGATTAAGAATAGATTTTATTTTTATAAAGGGTTATCCTTTTTCTGGATTATCTGATCTTGTACTAACCTTTATGGGTTTGGTTTTGGATTTTGTCTAAAGACATGGGAAATATATAGTTCTGTTTTGTGGATTAGGTGATTCTAAAGAAGTTGATTATAGCTCTCTTAATGTGAACAAGTCATCCTAAATACTCGTCTTTTGGAGAAAATATGAGTTCCTGTAAGAAATCTAGTAAAAGTTGAAAGTCAACAAAACAAGAAAGTATGTTTCCTTAAGATCAAAACTGAATTACTCAATTATGAGTAACTTAAAACATAAATGTTGTCCATTAACTTTTCCTACCGGGGAATCAAATACCGTTTAACCCATCACAAGTTTGTGATTTTCTTATGGTTATCTTTCTCCTAGACATGTTTACTATCAATCTCCCTCAGAACATGACCCTTTGTTTTTTCCTCCATATCCATGTTTTCCTACATGTAATCCTAGTATGGGTTAAATCGGGTGACCTTTGTACTTCTCATTCTTTTAAAGTGATTGTTTTACCAACTCTTGATCCGATGTGGGATTTTCAATGAATTTTCCAAGCCCAATTTTAAAATTGTGAGGACGCAATTCCCAAAAGGGGGGAAGGATGTAACACCCCAGGTAAATAAAGAATATGACATTTTCAAATTTATCCATATTTGTGAATAAAATATTAATATTACTTTAAATGGAATGCTATGCTCGATGGCGTACCCAATACGCGACAACGAGTTTCTTTGAAATCTTACGCTGCACTCTAATAATAAAATAATATTATTTTAAATGGTAGTTAACACCTAGCCATTGTAATGGCGTAAAAGAATGGAAGTAACTAAAATATGTTTATATATTTTTGTCCAATATTATTACTTTTTACAATAAATGTTAGAGGATTAAAAATGTGAATGAATCCAATTTTAAGCACAAACATTCTAATATTCTTTAAAAGGTCGATTAACCGCCTTTTGATGGCGAACCTCTATTAAATCCAATTTTTGACAATTTTATGTGTTATATTTGAAAAAATAGAATTCTTCTTTAGAATCGGGTCATCAAAATTTACATTGTGTAAATTTTTGGTATTTTTTCGATAAAGATCATTTTTTATGAATAGTGAAAAATGTTGTATTTTAATCCAAAACCGCTTTTTAATATAATTTTTTTATATGATTAGATTACCTTTTGAATTGGTTTTAAAGTGAAATTATAATATATTTTTACTATTTAATCCAATTATGGTCATTGGAATTAATTTCACTTTGAAATTGGACTCAAACTAGTGTCAATCTTTTAATAGATATTGTTTCTTAAAAACATGCTATTTGTTTTGACAGCGGGAATTAATTATTAAATTAATTAATAAAACTTATATGTTTTTAATTTTTTAAAATAGACATCAGTTTTGAATTTGGAATATCAAAAATAGCTTAGGGTGAATTTTTGGTATTTTTCTGAAAAACGTCAATTTTTTATGAATAGTGAAACCACTAAGTAGTTGTTATGGAAACTGATTTTTTCATTTAAATGAAACTTTGCCACTTCTGTGATTTGATATTCAAAAATCTGACATACATGGTTGTAATTAAGAAGTAAAATGTGGTTCAATGAGATTAAAATAGTTTTTTGTGAATAGTAATTTTTAAGTTTTATTAATCGCGATTAGAGGTAATTAGTGTAGTTTAAGGAAAAAATGTTTTAATAATATGAAATGACCGAGACACAAGTCCTACCCTCATTGGATGTGTCATGGCAGACCAAGACAATCCATGTGTCACCTTGGGGACCCCATGGAGCCACTTTGGTTGGAAAATGACATTAATACCTTTTTATTTAAAGTTAAAATTAAAATGTCACAAACATGTGTTGTTTTACTAAAACAATTTTTTCATGGTGTTATAGAAGTCATATTTTTTACTATAAATATTCATTAGAAATCTAAAAAGATTTCATACATCATGATAGTTTTTTTTATAAATTTTAGAAAATATATAAATTAAATTATTTATGACACCATGATGATGCAGCGATTACATCATTATTTAACGATTTAAATAAAATGAAAAGATAAGGTAAAATATAAGACCTACACCTGTCACAAACTTATTTTATGGGTATATTTCTAAACCTTATCACCTTATCCTAGAAATATATCCTCTTGGGACCTTTAAAATCTGAAAAGCATTATATAATAAAGTAATATTTTATAACATTCCAAGAGTGCCCCTCCACTCCTCTTATAAAAAGCCCCCACCTATACCACCTTACCCACACCTCTCAGGCCTTTGGGTCGGCTAAAACCTGCTCATTTCATCTCTCCACATCCCTCTTTTAATCATCGAAGCCTCACTTTGGGCAGAATCATTTCCAAGGAAGCCTTTGAGCACAAATCAAAGAGAGTTACCCGATTTAAAGGTAGTGTCCTCTGTTGTGTTATTATGTTTTATTTTTCTTCTCCAACCCTCTAAACTCTTTTATTAATTTATTTTGTAACAAAACCATTATATTCAATATAGTAGGATGTTGGTATTTTATGGATTCGAGCTACACTAACACACACCTTCGTCTAATCGATAAAGAACATATTGTTTCTGTGGATGGAGAATTACTGCCTCACGAAACAATGATTGTTCAATATTATTTTAACACCGTCAAAGGTGTCCATTAAGATGTTACTATATTTATATATGATATATAATATGTTTATGTTTTACTTAATCTTATGTATTTTTCATTTATGTCATACCTTTATGGTTTCCATTATGGGTAAACGCGATATATTCATTTTAGGAAGTGCGGACTACCACCCCCTCAAAGTGATTTGATTCGTTAATGCCATATATGGGACATATAGAGGATGTAATTAATGGTATTACATATGATATCATAATGGAATTATAATATACCTTTATATCATTATTATTTAATTCCATTGAATAAAAAAAAGATGTGAAAGTTGCGTTCATGCGTACGTACGGCTTACCGTCTCCGTGAACGGTACATTTCATTTCTTATCTCCAAATGTTATGTACTATTATAAGTAAATCTATATAATGGATATATATGTAATATATTACATCTAAATTAAGGATATAATTATGTAATTATAATATATATATCTCCCATTTTGTTTTAATTCCATTAATATGAAAAAAATGAATGTAGCGTTCATGCGTGCGTACGGCCTACCGTCTCCATGAACGGTGCTTTTAATTTTTTTATCTCAAAATTCAATGGAATAGTATAAAATTAATATATACTGGATATATATGTTATTTAAAACATCAATACTATTCTGGATATGATTTACCTATTACTAAATGGAAAATTCTATTCCAACAAGTTCGATTTTTACTAATGTACCGAACATCGACAAAAACGTCTGATATGAATTCAATTTATTAACCAATTGTTATAAAATTATAATATTTGATATTAAATGAATAATAATATTTAATTTAGGTCCTTAATAAATTATAAATTGACCAATGTTTATTATTCAGGATATTAAAGAACGATCGAGTCATGTCGGACACGAGGTAAGGGATCCTACTCCTCTATTTCTTTTTAAGTACACTATTTTATGTCATTCCTTTTAAGCACATATTTCTTATTATTGGGATGTTATTTTATATTACTCCTACTGTAATTTTTATGTTCATATGATGAGAGACCCTATTTTCTCTCATCAATCCATTTATGATGTTTTGAGTGCTTCCGTTAGGCTGCCGAATTTTCGTAAGAGATCCAACCTCTATCTTTCTTTTTATTTACTCCCCTTTATGTCACTTCTTTAAATCTCCTCTTTGTTATGTTGGTGGATGTTCTTTTATATTCCTATTTCTTTAAATTTTATTTTATTATGTTGAGAGAACCTATTTGATCTCATCAATCCATTTTTGAATGTTTTAAGTGGCGCCGTTAGGCTGCCGAGTTTTCATAAGGGATTTTTCATCTCACTTTTATTCCCGTGAGATTTATGATACATTTTCCACCATTTCCATTGAGTGGTGTATGTACTGCCCATTATTATACTCCTTGTATAATATAATTTAAGTTATGTGTATTTACATATTCATTGTATGACTCTTCTTCAATGGGGTGTACGTTTCGAAAGTTACCCAAGTCGGTAAGGGAACCTTTCACCCTCCTCTTTTTAAAAAGACTTATTTTGTTATGTCTTTTAAATTACATATTCTTATGTTGGGATATGTTCTTCTATATCCTTATTGATGTAAATTTTATGTCCAATTGATGAGATACCCTATTTATCTCTCATCAACTCATTTTCTGAATTTTGATGTGATGTTGTTAGGCTGTCGAATTTTTGCAAGGGAACTTCTTAACCCAAATTTGATTCTTTGGGATAAACATGTACTTCGTGAAATATGTAGTTCTATGAATATGTGCGAATGACCTCTAAATTGTTTTACACATAATATCCACTTATATTTCGGGTATTCGTTTGTCACACATAATTATGTAATTGATTTATCCTTAATCTTAGGATACCGTCTTTGTAAGGGACTTCATCTCAACCTCCTTTCATTGAGACATATTTTTGTTTTATACATAAATTTCTTTTATACGGTGTATAAACCCCTTTTACTTTTATTTTTATACAAAAGGAATCTTTTTCTATGAATCATTTTACAAAATGAAAAAAAGGAATGTTTCTTTTAATGTACGCCGTGACAACCACCTTTTCCGCCGCCGCGAGTATTATTTGGTCTTTGGCTTCCTCGATAAGCCGTAATGTTTTTAAAATGATATAAATACCATATAATCTTTTAAGTATGTTGGTATTGAAAATGGTTTTTATAAAGGATTTGTTATGTCAATACATTTAAGTGATATATTGTGATCGAAATGTGGAAATGTATTCTTTCCATTATTTGTTTAATATCTTATGATTTTATAATGGTACTTGGACATTATGAAGGGTGGTGCCGTGAATACCAGGATGAGTGGTTACTTTATAACCTCTAATTCATTTTGTATGGAAGTCGACCGTATGGCTATTCCATTAAGTATGTGTGGAATTCGACCATATGGTTATTCCATTTAATTATGTTTATGTCCCATGTTACCTTTTTATGTCATGTGTTCTTTATATGGGTTTTATGGTAATCTTTTGGTTACAAAAGTGTAAGTAATTGTCTTTTATTCAGTGAAGAGTTTTTACTACTTCATAAATGTGAAAAGTATTACTTTGGTAATGTATTAATGGTTTACATGTTGTTTTGAAAAACTAACAGTTTTCCTTCTTTGTGTATCCATTACAGTGCTTTTTAAGATCATTGCAGGTTTTTTTGAAATTTTTTTCATAGGAAATAAAGTTGAATAGGGTCATAGATGGGATAAAGGAAAGGTCAGGCTGTCTAAAACATGGAACTAGACATGTTTCTTTTTAAGAGTTTTTATTTAATGGAAACTTAGTTGAAGTGTCTACTTTGTAATATTTTGAGATGTAATAGTTATGTACTAATTCTCTAAAACTCTAAAACTGAAAAGATCCTCATTGTGAATTATTCATTTAATTCAATAATAAGTAATGTTTAAGGTTGGGGCCTTATATTTTCGTACCACATATCATTTTTATGGAACTAATATCCCACTTGGGATTTAGAGTAAGTTGGGTCTAAATTTATCCAGACTTATTACTTACCAATTCATAGAGTGTGGTGTAAATTAGGCGCATTTTTCATCTTCAACTCCCTCAACTCAAATCCTTGATGTTTCGATTTTATTATGGTGATTATGAATAATTTTATTCAAAATAAAATAGGTTTTAAAATCTACCTATATTTGATAATTCTCATTTATTTGTGACATATTGATTCATGGGCTTCAAATCTCTTTTTGTATAGTTGAAAACCTTATTAGTAAGGTGGAGGCCGATGGATGTTTTGTTGAAAAGGGGTATTTTTTTGTTTTTTAGATCCAACATAGATGTAGGATTTATCTTTCAACCCATGGTCTTATATTGGTGAAAATAAATCATAATTCTTATAGGTAGGTGGTTGTTGATGCAACTGATATGGTCCTTCAAGTAATACAGAGACAGATTCCCATGTCACTTGTAATTAGGAGAAACAATATGTTGGTTTGTATGTTTTAGAGAAAATTATAGAACACCATACCAGGTTTTGATGGGAAGCATTTTTAAAATGAAATGCATCTCACCAATGTGATTAATTATTCCAACATAGTATCAATTAAAATATTTCAAGATAAGATGGAATTACATAATCAATTCCTCCAACATTTAGTACACCTCAGTCATCAATTTAATGAGAGTTTAATCCCATCTTATATGTCAATGAACGTGATAATGTTGGTGTTTTGTCGATCAATGTCCCTCCAAACCCATCATCCACAATGTTCATCTATATTGGTGTGTGACCTTTGTAGAAGTACTGGATGATCGGTTTCTCTCAGATTTGGTGATTTAGGAAGCTTGCACTCGACTTATTGAATATCTCCCAACAATCATACATTGAATACCCTTGTGGTTTCTTGATCCCTGAGATATTTTTTTGAATGGTAGTGGTAATTGATTATTGAATAATTCTATCTAAGAAAAGTAATTTAATATCATTACAACAAGTTACATTTTCATGTTATAAATAATACATCCATTTATTTATATTTCCATCAAGTGGGAATGGGAAAGATCATATTTTCATTTTATCTTTAGAGACATTTTTTGGATTCATGGTTTTGAAAACCCCACTAAATTCTTTAAGGTGTTTGATTTGATCCTCACTGGATAATCCATTTAATTTTTGGATGAAGGATAATTAACACAGTTTATATTTTGAAGTATGACTAAATATTTTTGAATGCAATACAATTTGGTCGATAGTTAATATTTAGTACATCCAATTCTTGAATGGATAAATAATGTTATTTATTATTATTTTCTTACATAGGTTCTTATTTTAGGTTTTATTTATGAGCTCTTCCAATTTCAATGTTCCCATAATGGAGAAATTCCCAAACATAGAGAATAATGAAACTTCCCATTTTCTGAGACTATCTGATTTTATATATAAGGTTATGTTAAATCTCAAGGTCATGATGTAATAGATCCTTGTGATTAGTTATTTTTATAAATTACAATAAATTAAATGATAAAAATTGGACCATAATAAACATAATGTAACTTTTAGTATAGGGTCCAAAAAAATAATGTCGAAAAATTGAGAAAATAGAAAGGAGGAAGAAATAATTAATGAGTAAAATGATGTGAAATAATATAAAAATACCTCTAATGGTTGAATAGAATATATTTTTACATGTAAATATCACTTATTTGAATGGTATTTTTTGGGTACTCTCAAATGTTGTTTGGTTTTCTGGTTATTTAGGTGGAGCAACGTGGTATAACAAGGATTTATCTAAAATGAGGAATAAATTAAAACTAATTATTGATTTAATTTTAGAAATAAAACAAAAACATATTAAACCTCTTAAAAAATTTATGGTGGATGATTAACATTTAAATTCATGGAGATATATGATGGAAGAAGATTGTATTTTTTCTTTTCTTTATTAAAATTTTATTGATAAAATATAATGATAATATTTTTATTGATTTTTTTGAATATGCAATCAATATAAATATATATATTAACTTAATTATGAGTAATTATAATTTATATTAAACTCCAATTAATTATGATCGCATGATTTTTTAACTTCCTCAACCTATGATAATTTACCTCAACCATAACGATGAAATTTTTTATCACTAGGATTTATTTAGAATAAAAAATCATATTACCCTAATTTAATTATCATTACCAAGATAAATTACAGTTTGATATGAATTAGGGATCATTGGCATACTTTAATTGAGGATTATTTGAGTTTATGAAATTTATTTGAACAAAAAAAATTGATCCCTTTGATGTTTTGTTTTACTGATTATGATTTCACTATCATAATTCACACATTACTCAAACTAATGTGTTATTTGTTAACTATTAGGTCTCATCATTAGTTTCTTGTAAATAAAAACCTAAATTAATAGATAATTTAAATTAATTTTGGTATAACATTTTTTCAAAGTAAATAAATTAAAAAGGTAATGGGAAGATCAATTAATAATTGAAACTACTCTTCCATGTGTGATATCATCAATATAGAAACAATTTGTATTCACAATGTTTTAGAATGTGTATAACCCCATCAGAATCAAATCCAAATATCAATACAAAAAAACTAAATTATGGAAGAATAATGTTGAAAAAATAGAATAAACAATAGAGAAACATATATGTTTATTATCAAAACACATTCATTAAAATGTGGAGAAGAAGAAGAAAGTTTTGATGATGTGATCCATATGTCAAGAGCTCTACCTCTTGAAATTCTTGGAGATATAGAGTGAATCTAATTATTATCTTCCCAAAATATTTTAATTCACATAAACCCACTCCAAATGAGTAATACACACATTTTTAGAGTGGAGGGGAGGATATGTTTTCTATAATTTTCATGTGTGAATGAGAAATTCATTAAAAAAGTTTTATTTACAATTCATTTAATTCTTGAACTCAAAATATGAAACATCTCTCCTCCTAGAAGTATTATTTGTGAAAGATTGTGTCCACTATATTATTTATATATTTTGGCCCATAACCTATTTATTCGAATGAAATGCTGTTGTTAATCATTTTTTTTCATTTTCAAATGGCCAGTTTAAGGGTTGTCGGTACCCATTACATAATTCACCTTTTCCATCTCAACATTTCATAACTACATGAGCCCATTCAAAATTCAAATTTCAAAAACAAAAATCAACGAGATAGATGCCATCGCCGTACACCTTCCATCACACCGCGTACCTATTCATCCAAATTCAAATTTTATATTTCAAAATCCAAAAACCAAATCAATATCCACATGCCTCAAAATTGATCCGAGAGCCCATTACCAAATGTCACCATCATTGCTGGTCACTGGGGAGAGAAGTGGACCTAGCCGTCGCTGGAACAACCTCCTCTGATTGGACGACCACCTTCATCATGTCCCACCAGAGATTCAAACCGCCATCACCCATGACCTTCATACCATCACCGTTGAAGGAAAACATCATTAATCCTAAATGCAGAGCACAAACCTTCCCGTCGTCCCACAGATTTAGCCGACCCCTGACACCAGACCATTGGAGAAAATAGGGACTACAAACACCGTATCCAAAATATAGCAAAACAATACCAGATCGAAACCATGAATTAAAAGAGATCAACGATATAAAAAACAATTAAACCATAATCCACAACTTTAGATCCAGGGAAACCAACACTAGATCTCATGATTCAAAAAACCAAAACGTCTCGAGAATGAAAAAGACCACCAATAACAAACCCATATAAGAGACCCAAATCAGGTAAACACGTCTCTGCTGAAGATTCAATCACAGAAGAAAATGGAAAGACACCAACACTCACACCAGATAGCTGAAATCCCAAAAACCAAAGAAGCATGAACATGTTCGCGAACATACACCGCTCTGCTGGAGGAGCCCAATCCGGTTGTGCAGGAGTCCAGAGAAGGTCAAGCCAGAAATGATGCAACACCATCCATAGAACAACTGATACCACAACAGGGGAGAAATCCAACCCATCCATCCAAGAGCGAAGGGAGATTCCGCATCTACCCATATTGAAAAAAGCGATAGTGACGAGAAGGAGGAGAAAACCCTAGCTGAGCCCTTTACAGGTGCATCGCCATCTTATTCCAATGAAATGCATTATCAAGAATATATGAACGAAATTAATGATATAATCCATTAAATGAATAATTCCTTCAAAAAATTTAATGTTCATATATTCTATATTAAAATATATAGGACTAAATTATAACATTTTACTTTATAGGATGAAAAAAATATTATCATCAAATTTTCAAATTAAATATTTATTCCAAAATATTCAGTATCAAATTTTTTTAATAAAATGTTAGGATATTCAAAAATTTAATAACAATAAAATTATCAACTAAAATGTTTATCACTATTTATCACAAATATTATTCTTTCGGAGTTATTAGTAATATTCATATCATAGTATCATATCAATGATCCAATATTTAACCAAATACTAATGTAAAAAATATTATGATCAAGTCATTTTAAATGATCAAATAAATATGAAAATTCAATCATTTTATTTCATCTTGAATTAAGCCATAATTTTAGCACAAGGTACTTTTTTTGTCGAACTCAGTTCATCATACAACACTATTTGTTCAAACTGTGGTACATTTTATATTGTAATAATATACATCTTAATAAAATTACTCTGTGTAACTAATAAGTCAATCCATTATATTTTTTTAGAGGTAATGTGATTAGACAAAGAATACCTCCTTGATGAATCAAACTAGTTTTAAAACTAGGAAGCTTTTTAGTACATCATGTTTTGGTGGATTTAATACCCAAAATTCACTCTTTGGGGGTTTTACCCCGAGATACGTCGATTAAAAATAATTAGTCATCATTTAGCATCTTGATAGTGATGTATTTTATAATAAACCCACATAATATCTACTTAAAAAAATTTAAATATTTTTTATTCAATGTAGAAATATTCAATAGAATTATCTATAATGATCTTTCTAATGATCTAAATATGTGAAATGGGTGGGGTTGAACACATAATAAGGTAAAAAATATCACACATATTATCAAGTCTTAGAGCATACAGAAATGGGAAAACATGGTTAGGGGTGAAATTTCTTGTTAAAAGTAAACATTGGTAAATATGAGCTATCCGTAATTGGTGATTTAGGAACACCCAAACAAGAATTTACAAACATATACCTTGGAAATGGTAATAAGAAACACGAGACCATAAAAATTATTCAAGGGGTATAATAATATGTATTCATAAATCTGAGATTTCATAAAATAATTAATAACGGCATAGACATCAACATAGAATATCATGGGAATTAATCTTCTTAAATCACATTCAGAACATGTCAATAATGATTCCATTTCTCTTTCACACAATAATCTTGTGAAGAATGATCCATGCATCAAATTCATTGAATTTTTTTTGTGATCAAATCACCTAAAAATACATTCAAAAAATAATATTCCAAGGAATGAATCAAATATATCATTCACAGAAAAATCATATAATCAATTATTCACATATCTAATTTACACAAAAAACGTGTGAATAATAATTCCTAAATAACATTCCTATAACATTTCATCATCTCATGTGATATAAAACCATAACCAATGCATTTAAGAAACATATAAGACCATACCATTCTTAATCCATATATATTAGTGCCATAAGAAATCATCAATTCATCATAAGATAAATAATTCATAAAAATAGTGGATTTAATAAAACATTCAAAAAGATAACATAAAATACCATTAAAAGATCAAATTATATTGGTTAAATATATTTTTGATAATAATATAATATATTCCATATTATATTTCTAAAAAATATTGGATAACATTACCATGAACTAATATATGTTCATGGACGAAAAGGTTCAATTTTTTGAATGGGACTTTTTTATACCAAAGATGCTCTTGTATTTTTGAAAACATTTTACCAATGAATTCGTTATTGTTAATAAAGAGAAAATTTCCTAGTGAAGAACAAGAAATACTATATAAAATAAGGTAAGGATGAGATCAAAGACATGATGATCAATATATTCATGTAATAAATACTATGACCTAACAAATCATAAATTGACATGATGAAAACTTTAATAAATTGGTAAAAAATGAAACAAATGAACTTGATTGAAAGATCATAAAAAAATATTGATATTGTATATATTTTCTTATATAATTTATATTGGATTGAATATATAAAATATAAACAAATTCATAGATAATAATATCAAGCAAGTCCCAGGTCAAATAATATGATACCAAGAAACACTTATTAATAATTTTAACTTAGTTTGTCATTTGATGACCTCCTGTATAAAACCCATATGAATATTAGTCACTTATTTAATAAAATTATCATACATTTATCCTTTTTTAAAAATAATTTAAATGTAAATGCATGAATGGTATCAGATCTAGGAATTGATAACATAGAGGCAAAAAATCAAGTAATGATTTCAACAGAATAACTTGTATACAAAAGTATAATGAAAATTATATAATTATAGTAGAGATAGAATATCAGAAATATGGAAATTTTTTTATATTAATGGATTTATTATGAACACGTTATTTCATATTCACATATAAAACAAAATTATTATAACAATTTATGTTCTTGAATTTATTAGAGGAGGGATATAATCTAGAATATGTAACGACCCAAAGATTATATCAATTGAATTATCTTCATATTATTATTTCATAAAATACGTACACCATATAGAAAATATAATGAAAACATTATTCTCATAAATTTTTATTGATACATTAGTTTGAAATAAAAAAAATAAATTCCAAATATTATTGTGGGAAGTAAAAAAATATAAGAAAATAAGAATTGGAAAATTTTGGATCTTCCCGATCGACTTGAAGGTTAGAACTCATGAATAATGTTACAAAAAAAATAATTTTATAAATATAATATTCATTTTTAAGATTAATTTATTTATCCTTAATAGTAAAAATAAATCGATAAAGTATGAATTAACTAATTTGTATTTATTGAAATTTATTAACCTATACCATTGGAATAGTTACATGACCATTGGAACAGTAAAGAGACCAACAAGAATTGTAAGATGGTAATTAAAGTAATCGAACAATATATTAATGTATAACATAAAATTTTGGTATCTTATAAATAACAATATGATATATTTAAATCATGTTATTAGTGAATAAATGTTTTAATAATTATATATTAGGTACTGGTTTTTTATAAAACATAAATGTGTATTTAAAAGATTTAAAATAACATAATTCACTAAAATGAAATATATTTCAATAAAATAAATGAATTAATTAATACTATGATTTATTATAAATATAATATAATTTTATGGGACCTTAATTATTTTTTCAATGGGTAAAAAAGTAGATTATAATATTAACATTTATATATTTTCAATAGAAAAAACTTTTATTTAAATATTTAATTTAAAAAAATTATAAAATATTTTTGTAAAATGGACTCCATTTCTAAAATCTACACATCAAAAAAGTATTAGGGTGGTTTTTTAGATTTTTCTACAATAGTAATGTTTTTTGGGAATAGTAAAATACAATAATTTATAATATTTAACAATACAAGCTAAATACATGAATATATGAGTCATGGATAATGTATTAATCCATTATTTTGAACCCAAAAAATAATAACAATATTTAGTTATAGGAATCATGAAAATTGATATTTTTTAGACAAAATAATAAACTAATGAATTTAATAATCAAAACACCCCCACCACTATAAATACCACCCCCACCACCCCTTCTTGTAAAACACTCTATGACATCTTTCATGTCAGTATTATACTAAATTACCTTCCCATGATTGTAACCAACATACAAGAACTATTATCCTCAAAAAAAGACAAATCCCATGTTTCTTAATGTGTCCTTTAAAGAGGTGATATTCATGAGGTAACTTTCTAAAACAAACTCATTTAATTTTATTTCCTCTTCTATATTGTGTACCACATCATCCTGAAAAAATTAATTATAAATAAAATATATATTATATAATATGATGTTATATTTCTAAATATTTCTTTTGTCTACCACTTATCTTATCTCCTCTTATTTAATGAAATGAATCCTTTTCCAAAATTATGGAAATTAACCATCTCTATGGACAATGATTTTTCATTTTTCATTACTTCCTCCAATGATGGTCATAAAATGATTATTATGGTTAAATTATATTTTAATATTTTTATTATAATATATTTAATGTTAAATAACTAATATATAACCATAATATTCAATAAAACTAAACTAGTTCACAAGGGTCAGAAAAACCACAAAAAATAAACTGAATAATTATCATTAAGGTTCTATAAAATGAATAATACGAATACCAGAAAAAAATTACATATGAGAACAATTTAAACCTGATTATGGGAGTTCATACTATATAATTTATCTTCTAGAAAAATATTCCCATTTTACAACTACATCTATAATTTTACCAAATTGTATCGTCCATGAAATCATGGAAAGAATGCTCCAAAAACGATGATATTGGAAATTATAACTCTATGAAATGGTCATAAATGAACATAAAATTGTTAAAATATATCATATACATGTAAAATTTTTTCAAAATTAATTAATTAGTTAACCTAATTTTATTATCCACGACATTATGATCAAGTGCAGAACAAATTTAGACATAAGGCAAGGGATCTCTCTTATGTTTTATTTTCCCTGTAGGATATACTTTCTATCCCTTTTCGCTTATTTAATTATTATTTATTATTATTTATTTCATTTTAATTATGTTTAAACTTTCAAAAAATATGTATCCATCTAAATAAAATTTTATTTTATGGGGAAATTCATGTTTTTGAAATGATCCCTTCATTATTCCTCCCGATAAGCAATCCTGAAGAAAGCGAACTTCTCAATTTATTATCCAATTTCAGATACCCTACATAAATGATTTGAAGATAAAAATAATTTTGTAAAATAACTATTTTTATCAAGAAAAAATATCTTATCTGGTTTCTATTTTTATGATAAAAATTATTACTTTATACTATTTAAATATACAATTTTATATTCCATAAAACCGCTTCTGAAAGGGACATTTCTAAAACTACATAACCACTCTTTTTATTGTTTCCATTTCAATTGGATATAAATATTAAAGATCTATTCATATGTTTCCTTTACGAATGACCAAGAATGATTTAAATCTCTTCTTTCAAGGATTCCATTGTTATAAACCCCATTGTTTTTTCCTTGTGACAATATTATAATACACATTTCATTTCATCGGTAACTCTTGTGAGTATTCATTATGTTTTATTCATTATTTGGATCACATAAGAATGAATATTTCACGACGGGTGATATCAGATATCACTGAAAATAATTTGGTAATTTTCTCCACATGAGATGTTATGTATGGGATTTGGGACTAAACCTAGTCTATTATGGGACATTTTCCACTATATGATATTGTGTTGTAAATTAGATATTAATAATATTTATGTCATGTCATATGCTGATTCCAAAATATTATATTTCCATTTTAATATGATTCCTTGTTTTTTTGATATTCTTATATATGATTATTTTGTTCCGTTCTTATTATGTTATCATGTTATTCCTTTGACTCATGTGTTAGGCTTCTTTTAGAGGGTTATTACATTGCCTGGATTTTCAACTAATCCCTTTGTCTATGTATTCCCAAACTTGTCATATGATGTTATAGTTTCTAAAAGGGAGTTAGGATATCATTTCCAAATTCACAAATTAATTTTTCATTATAGATTCATGATTTTTAATTATGTAATTAGTCTTCTAAATACACTTGAATATTTGATCATTAGTTTATTTTTAAAAGATAATTATGATTAATATCATGTACTAATATATGTAAAACATATTTGGTATCTATAGTTGGTATTATAGTACAGTGTAGTTATTTTTGGGCATTAGGACTAGAAATAATTAGTAATAATACATGGTATAATTATATAACCATGAATAAACTACATTTACAGCATTGGAACAATAAGACAGGATATACCATTTATTTATAAGTAATTCCCTCCATGTTTATGGGTGACCATTTATATTCAAATTAGATAATTATTAGAGTACCCTAATTGTGATTTTGGTATACTTTTTAGGTTATTGGATGGAAATAAACGAACCCATGTTTTCAACCAACATTATAGGAAATGTGATTAGTGCCCTAGTAAAATTACAAAACTAATGGGAATGGGAGATGAGAACCTCATGAAATTACTAGATCACCTAGCTCAAGTTATGAATAATAAAATAATCTTAAGGAAATCCATCATCTTCTTATGAATGATCATGTTGATGTTTAATCATTTTAGAGACAAATACCTTATATATTTAGTGGATCATCCAATAAACTCATCAAAAAACAATAAATTAACATTATTGAGAAGATATTAATTATTATCAAATTCTTATAAGAAGATAATGTTCGGCCGGTAGTTTACCATTTTGATTGGAAAGATGATTATTGGTGGAAACTGTTCAAAAAAACAAATTATTATGAGGAAATTGATTCCATGGATTGTGAAATATTTAATAAAACATTTTTCAATAAATATATTTCCAAGACTCTCTATCTTATGATAAAGAGTTATTTCCTAAAAATGAAAACAATTTGACTAATCTATCAGGGCATAGAAAGAATAAAATTATATGGCTTTTATGATACTCTTATTGATTTTTCATGAACATTGTAATTAAGGTGTATATCTTATTTAGTGGTTTATAGCTATGTATATGAAAAGATGAGGAAATTGGAGACATTGAATGATGTAAAGAGATTATCTTATTTTGGATAAATATAGAGAAAGAGATTGGTGACACTTAGTGGTATCAGTATAATATAGGTAAAAATAAGAAAATTTAGATTAATATGGGAAGATCAATAGAAAACTCCCTTGGAGGAAATAGATTCCAACAACCCTCATGCCAAATATGTGGGAAAAAGAATCATGGGTACTATCTAAAGGGAGTAATGAGGTGTATAAACTGTGAAAGAGTGTGGAATAAAGTTAGTTATTTCTAATGTTATGTAAAGAAACCTAATAATTCATGAGAATAATGGAAGGTTTAGATAAAAACTCATCATGTATTCCAGTGTTTCTACTACAAGGAACATTGGAATTAAATGGTCTATTTACCTAATACAATGGTTGTGAGAGACAGTAAAAATCAAAAACCTCCATGACAAGGAAGGGAATATGTTTTAAATACATCTAAGGTTGATCCAAAAAATGATTTGGGAAAATTTATGCTGGCTATTCATTCAAGAATAATGAAAAATATATTTAATTCATGTTCTATGTATTCATTAATATCATTCATGTTTAGTAGAACTATTAAAAAACCACCAAAAAATATCAAGGATGAGTTATCTGTGAGAATAGTGAATGAGGAAATTATTGCTTCAAAAGTATATAACTGCACCAAAGTTAATGGTTATGGACTGAACCTCCAATGAAATATAATATTACATATTTTTTTGGATTTTTATTCTATATTACACATGGACTGGATATCTTTATTAAAATCCAAAATCAACTATCAGGAAATGGAGATCACTCTTCACATCCTGACGCATCCCCAACTCTGTACCAGTGTATGTAGGAGGATTAATTTCCTTCAGAATAATCATCTCAATTATGGATATTATTACATTATGAGAAATCATATCATTCTCAAATGATTACGATAATGCAGAGGATTATCCATGAAGACAAGCACATTACGATGGAACAAAATGATGTTTTCCCTAATGAATTGATTGGTTTTATTCATGATGAAGTGTTTGAGTTCTCAGTTGTTATTATATTGGATATTTTAAAATTTCAAATACACCTTATAGAATAGCTACCGTTTAGTTGGGTGAATTGATGATATAGTTAGAAGATAATCTGGAAAAGGGTTTATATGTTTGAGTGCTTTATCATGGGATTCACAAGTCTTATTAATTAATACGAAGGATTGATCAATGTATATATGGATTTATTATCATGTTCTCAATAAGATCATGATAAAGAAAAATTATCACCTACCATGGATAAATGACTTGTGTGATCAACTATATGGGGACATTTATTTCCCTAAGGTATACCTTCAGTCATAATATCACATATTAAAGGTGAAGAAGGATGGTTTTCCCAATAATACCTTTCAAATGAGAATGGGCACTATACTTTCACAGTGATTTCATTTAGACACACTAGTTCCCTAGAAATTTTCATGGAATTTTTTAATAGTGTCTTGTGATTACCTCAAAAAAAATTCAGTAGTATTTATATATATGACATTTTGGTGAGATCCAATGGCAAGGTGGATCATAAGAGAAATTGAATACATTGATATAGAATTTTCAAGGGGAGAATATATAAAATAATTATATTATATATGATTTATGGATGCATTATGTATCATTATAGGGTCATGCTATCACTAACAAATGAATATCTTTGTACCCTTCTAAAAAATGTTAATTGATGACTCTCCTAGACCAACACTAGTAACAAAGATCCTTAGTTTTATTTATCAAGATGACTATTATCAATGATTTTTGAGGAACCTCCTAAAATTTTCAAACCCTCTATCCAAGATTAATAAGAAGGGAGTAAATGGTTTATAGACAAGTGAATGTGATGAATAACATAAAAGATTTCAAGAAGTGGCATATCACTACACTGGTAATTACACAGTATAAAATGGGGAGCTATTTTTGGTATACAATAATGATTTAATGAATATATTATGCTATTTAATTATAGAAAATGATAATGTAATAGACTATTCCTCAAGTAAGTTGATTTTTAATGAGAAACGAATATCCCACACATGATATGGAGTCTGTGATTTTGATATTCGCATTGAAAATTTTGCTTCATTATATGTATAGGTAGAAGTGTGAGATTTGTAGCGATCAAATTAGCCTTATATATATATATATTCACAAAAAATAATCATAATATGAACCATATAAGTTGGTCAAATTTCATCAAAGATTATAATTTCTCAATCCACTATCATCCTTCTAAAAAAATAATGTAGAAGAGGATCTAAGTATAAAGGATCAAGTAATATTATCCATAATGGAAACTGATATAGATAATATATTAGTATACGTGAAAATAAAAGACAAGGGAATCATAAATTAAGGTACATCATCATTCCTTTAATAAATTATTTCCCAGCCATTCCTTTTAGTGAAGTTATAGGACACACAAAGAAATGATGTGGACATATAAAAAAGTTGGATGCTATCAGATGATGGAAATCATAGAGATCAAAATTCATGAGTAAGGAGTGTAAGATTTGGTTCATGACTATTTGTACCATATAATACAAATCTAATGAAATATATTCTATATGATCCACATAACTCAACATTATCTATCCACCTAGGGAGGAGAATGATATATTGTGATCGTTGAGAAAACTATTGGTCAGACAATATAATGAAAGTGATTGTTGAATAAACATCAAATTTTATGGTATGTGAACATGTGAATGTTGAAAAGAAAATTTTTATGGGGATTATGAAACCATTACCCAATCCAATTAGGAAATTGAAAAATATTACCATAGACATTGTCGTTGCACTTCTATTAACATCAAGAGGAAATAATTATATATAGAAAATTCTATATTTTTGTACAAATACTGGACATATTATTATGATTTTAGAGGACTTATCAATCAATAAATATATAAATATTTATATTCAATAAGTGGTGATGATGCATGAAATACCATTATCTATTATATCATATCATTATCCATGATATTTTCCATATTCAATAATAGTTTGCAACATTCTCTAAATAATGATTTGAAAATTAGTATAGCTTATAAGCCCTAAAATACTATCTAATCTAAAAATAATATTAAATTACTATACAAAAAGGTGAGATAAATCATAATGGACATCAAATGGGGACAATATAAATATATTCCACTGGCTGACCTCTAATACCACAATATTTCCCATTAAAGAATCAAAATAGCTCTATATGAATCCCATTATGGGAAAATATGTTGAAAACTATCATGCTGGGATGTTGTTAGTGAATGTATAATACATGGAAAAGAAATTGTTGGGGAAATAGAATAAAATATGAATCCCATCCATCGAGATATATGGGCTACCAAAGTCGACATAATATCAATGTATTTAATACTTGATGGAACATCATGTCTGAGGTTGGATACATTATATTCCACTATATATCTCCATGTAATAGACTCATGATATTTCAGATGAAAAGAAAGATAAGTCATATGAACATCGAACCCTTATAGATTCATGGTTGTGATAATGTTGTGCCTAATCAATTGGATCTTCTATAAATCTTGTCTGAATAATGTTATTTATTCCATGTATCCCTCTTGGGAAATTATATACCAAATCTGTCACATGTTCTGAACTCATAAGTGGTAAAATAATAAAATTATCTTCCTTATGATGAGAAGCTGGTGATGATTTTTGAATGTAGATACAAGGTTTTATGTGACAAGCCTAGTAACATGGTGAAGGTACTATTGATAAACCATAACATTGAAGAGGTGAATTGGAAACTACAAGAAGTGATTAAGGATGAATACCATCACATGTTTTCACATTAGTATGTAAACTAATTTTTTAGGGGAAATATAATAAGGGAGGAGATTGTAATAACCCATAATTTTTCCAATGGAATTTACCTTCTAATAATTATTTCATAAAACCCATACATCACATATAGAACTCAATGAAAAATTATTCTAATAAATAAATAATTAGACATTAGTTAGAAAATAAACAAATATTATTTCCGAATTTTATAAATGGATAATAAATAGAAAACAACAAAATAATAATTGGAAAATTTTTTATCTTCTTGATCCACTATAAACATCACACTCATGAACAATGTTAGATAATAAAAACCTAATTATAATAATATAATATTTATTTTTAAGAATAACTTATATAACCCTAAATGAAATTATAAGTAAATTAAGAATGAATTATGTCACTGGTATTTATAGAAATTAATGAAACTATACTATTCGAATAATAACTCGATCATTGTAACAATAATATTACTATTAGGAATAATAATCTGGTTGGTAGAATAGTAAAATAACCTTAGAATTTAAAAAAATAAATTTTACATATTTTTTAAGTCAAAAATTGAAATATTAATATCATGGTATATGTAAAAAATGTTGTAAAACATATGAATTATGTTTTGATATTTTTGAAAATGATAAATGATCATTTACAACATTATAAATAATATAATCTTTAAAAGAAAATTTAATTTCAATAAAATGATTTATAAATTAATATTATGATGTATTATAAATATATTGTTGTTTTAGGAGACATTAATTAAATATTAAAAGTGTCAAAAATTCAATAATAATATTAAAATCCATATTATAAAAATAAATAGTGATTTTATATAAAAATTAAATTTACCACATTTAGAAAATTATTTTAATAAAATGGATTCCATTTTTCAAATCTACATGTCAATAATTTGTTAAGGTGAGTTTTTTAATTGTTTTGTAATACTGGATTTATTGATGAATAGTGAAATATGATAATTTACTAAATTTTAAATTATATAATAAATAGATAAACTTATGTATCATGGATGAAGTAAGTACCCATTATCTTGAACCCACCTACACTAATTATTATATTTAGACATAATCATCAAAACTGTTGTTAGTCTTGGGAAAAAATAACCAAAAATTTAATATATTAATAAAAAACACCCATATCCTACCCCTATAAATACCACCCCTCATCAACCCTTATCTTTGTAAATTTTTATCCTTGTAGCTTGTCAATATTCTACCCAATTTCAAACCCCAGAATCTTCCTCATGTCCATGATCTACTATTCTCAAAAATATATACTTCCATGTTCTTTAAGGGGTACTTCAAAGAAGGTTGAATTCAAGAGGTAACTTCCTCAAATCATTTATTTTAATTTTATTCCTTCTTCTTCCTTATCCTCACCTCCTTCATCTATAAAATTATAAGATCTCCGGTATCATTCATATAATTTAATTATAAATTTATAATAGAATATCTTCTACCCACTCTCTCCTCCTATTCTTCCAAAAAATGAAATCATTTTTCATATAATACTTTATAATTTAACTTTTAGTGAATTATTTCCATTTTACTAGATCATTAATAATTTTACACAAGTGAATCGACCATGAAACTAGGAAATGAATTATCCTGGAATAATGGAATTGAACTTTATATCTCATTTAAAAGTTGATAAATGTACTCAATAAAATTATTATAAATCAAATTCATATATCATTGGTTCATAATTACTTATTTAAGGAGTATAATTTTATTATCTAGTGAATTATTTAAAAGTTCATAACACATCCATACATAAGGTAATGGATACATTCAAAGCACTAATGTTATACATTGGGTTATGCTTTCTCCATATTTTCTCAAATAAAATTATTCAATATTCATATATGATTATATTCAATTATATTAAAATGTTTCTCATACATGCATCTATGCCAATTAATATTTATATTATGGTGAAATACATTTTTTCAAAATGATCCCTTGTAATATCCTCCCTATATGTTTTCCTTATTAAATTGAACTTCTTTATTTCTAACCATTTTTATGTACAATTCATAAAACAAATTTACCCAAATTTATTTTTATAAAATTAAAATTTTATAATGATAAAATATCTTACTTAATTTATTGTCTATGAAAAAAATTATGACTTTATTCTATCAAAAGAGTCATTATTATTTTTCCTAAATCATCACTTATGTAGGAAAAATCTAATGATACAAAACCACTATCTTTCCTATTTTTAATTCAGTTAGAAATTATTATTCTTGATCTGTTAATATTTTCTTTTATAAATGGAAAATAATTATTTAAATACCTTATTAAAAGATACCATTATTATACACCCCTTTCAATACCTTATTACATGATTATGATACCCATTTTATTCTATGGGTATCTCTTATGTGTATTTTTTATATTTTACTATTTATGCGGCTCACATATGAAAAATCATATTATGATGGTTGTACCCAGAAAGTGTTCAAATACATTGGTTATTTTTTTTGTTTTATGATATGTTATGTATGTTACTTGGGAGTAAAACAAATCCATTAAGGGACTTTGTCCACTATGTGAAACAATCTTGGCAGTTAGCCTTGACTCATGTTTATGTCATATAATATGTCCCTGAAACATTCATATATATCCATGTTCTATATGATATGATTCAACATTTCTATTTATGTGCCATCCTTATTATGTTATCATGTTATTCCATTTAATCATGCAATATGTATATTTTCAATGCTTATTCCCTTACTAGAATTTTTAGCACGTCCAATTTATCTAAGTATTCCCACGGTTATCTGATGTAGTTATTATAGCTAAAAGGAAATTTGGAGAATAAAATAGATATTAATTAATTTAAGTTTTATTCTTGTTTAATTATTTATAATAATCCACAAATTCATCCAAAGGACCTAGATGTTTTTATCCATGGTCTATATTCAAGGGAAAATTATTCTTAAACTCATGTAATAATATTTGTTAATGGATCGGGTGGCTATAAAACAGATTATTGAAGCCTGATGTTTAGAGAAAATAATTTTAGGATGTTTTTGAAGATAAGGAAAGGTAATATCTCATCATTACAGAATAAATGGTATAGTAAATGAATAATTTTTTTACAAATGGAACATAATTATATGAAATTACAAATAGATTATCAAGAAAGATGTACTTGAATTAGAAAAAAGTGGAGGAAACCCTTACACAGATATTAGCATCATAAATCATATGATGACTCTTTACCAATATATGAAGTCATTAAGAGGGACATAGAGATGTATTAGGAAGGTAAAATTATTATGAAGTACTATTTGGTTTAGAGGTATGAGAGAATGGGTCTGAGTGATAAGATTTTACAAGTTAATTAGAGGGGATTTCTCAATGAAACTAACATTAAGTAATGGGTAAGAATAAAATGAAATTAGTGTTAGTTGGGTACCCTATGTTATGTAAAATAGGTGTTCAAATGGTATTTTATACATATTGTTATGAAATTAATACCTAACATGTCTTTTTTGAATGTGTTTTGGACATTCATATATAATCAAATTCTAGTTTTTTATCTAACCATATTTTCCCAAATTTACCATAATTGAAAATAAATAATGAATTTTTTTACATTAATAAACATATAATACAGACCATCATGAAAAATTAGAAGAAAAATAATTGTAATTTATTCTCTAATTAATTGATTTTTTTTATTATAAAATGACGAATATTATATTTGAAATCAAAACAAATAACATGTAGAAAAATTATTTCCTAAAGATAGATGACTTATTAATATTTGGGAGATCATAATAATATATAAAATTTCAATCTAATTAAAATAATTTAATGATATATATATATAAACATCATATTAAATTTTTATTTTAAAATGACTTCATTTTAAAACTTAAAAAATATTTAGAAATGTATTACTCTTTGAAAAAAATATTTTCTGACCTTGATAACTAATACATACCTTTAAATATAATTTTTTTTCATAAAAAATTAAAAAAATACTAATGAGTATATAAATATTTATTTGAGATTAATTTTTCCAAATACATTTTAATATATCAAAATGTTAATTTTAATATTTTCCCTCATAACACATAAATGATTTTTCTAAAAAAATTATGACATTGACCATAAACATTATGTAGTATAATGTTATCAATGAAATTTATATTCATGATTAAATTTTAATTTTTTAAAATAAACATTAGTTATTTTGAAATCAAATATTACATATAAGTAGTAAAACATTTAATTAAAAGAAAATTAAGAAAACATAATATAAATTAAATTAAAATATTAATTATTTTCTAAAATGATTAAAATATGTTTTAAAAATTCAAAATTGTATTAATAACATATATTTTGTCTTTAAATATATTTTTTTCAAATATAGTGAATTATCAACATCTATTTCTACCTCATATATGTATAATGTGATATAATTTAAAATATTGACAACAATCTATTTTTCATTATTTACATAAAATTTTATTTTTATAAGAATATACTAAATATTAAACTATATATAATTTTGATATTATGAATTCAATAATGTAATTTATTATATAAACTTTAAATAATAATATTATTAAGTTTATATTTTATCGGAAGAGGAAATATATAAAGAAACTCTTCTTTTATTGAAAAATAATCTTTTAGTAAAATAACTATTCTTAATATTTTTTTGTCTAATCTTTTAACTGATTACAATCTATTTATATAACATATTTTTCATTCTCCAAATATCATCATAATAATATTCATATAATATTTCACAACTTGTTTCATTCTGGTGTTATGTGTGGGGAAATCTATTGATCATTGTATTTAATTAGAAACATATATTCTAAAATATTTGATGGTATATACAAGGACTTATTCAATATTCATAATTTTGAATTTTCATAACCGATAAGAAAAACTAGAAATTATTTAATATAAACATATTATTTTAAAATATCATTTTAAAAACATTTCTTGATATCCACTTGGATGATTTTGTATTATATCTAGAAAATATTTTCTTATAATAGGATCATTGAATCTATACTTATATTAGGTGCTACAATTTCATACACATAAATTTACTTCACTTCTTCTTAACCATTTCACACCAATCATGATTTATTTTGGGTACTAATTCCTTGTTCATAATGTTTATTTTGAAAACCCCACATTGAAGGTATTAAATTGTGTAATGTTTTCTAATACTGGTGCTAAAAAATATGATTTTCTTTTCAATTTGATTAAAATATTCATTCATGGCCTTAATCCATGATGAAGCCTAAACTACTTCATCATATAGTATTCCGATACACGTGATAAAGTAGATCAACATGGCATATGTATTCATTTTATATGTTTTTAGTGTGGTTTTATCTAAAATGATATTTTACTCTTCATCCAAAGACCAACTTCTTCATTGTGGAGTCACTGGTTTGATATATTTTCCATTTTCATCATCAACTGATCAAACCTCCAAATCCACTATAATTTTTTAATTGCGAGCTTCATTATAATTTTTATCTAGTTATTCTTCTCAACCACTCAACATATTCAGATATATAATTACAAATATTTTAAATAATTTAATCAACTATATTTATATCATCACACTCTATAATAATGTTCAATAAATTTTAAGACAGTTATTGGTCTTAATCTTGAAAATTTAGCATAAATATAATCATGGATCCAATGCATCACTATATTTTCCTTGGTTTTATTATTTATTTTGGATGTTAATATTACAAATCAACAATCTTAAGTGAATTACTGTTTTTTCATATATAAAACATATCCTATAGGTTTTTACTATATAAAAGGCTTAGAAAATAATAATTTTTTGTATACACTTGTATATTCATATAATACCATCAATAGTGGTGATAGATACCACAATCAATGAGTATGTTTTTTGACAGGACACTTAAATTTTTTTTGTCTTTCTAGAAAAACTTTTTTATATTTTGTTCACATTAACGAAAGAGAAAACGTAATACCATTATTCCGTATATAACTTTAATACCCATGAGGGATTTAATCTATGTTATTATCATATCATAAAATATATTTTAATCATCAAGATTCATGGTAAGATATTTTCAAAATGTTAATAATAAACTAAATAAAAACATTCATATCCAATATAAAAATGAAATAGAATATCCCATTATAAGTATAAATAATATGGATGATTTTGGACTATCTATATATCCAATAAACCATTATGGTAATGGTCATATTAGTATGGATCAAATAAAATAAACTTTTAGAAATCTTTATCATCAACATTTTTATATTTCTAACAATTTAACATCTAATGAAATAATCACATGATACCTCTCTATCTAGTTTCATATTAATAATATCAATTTATGAAATATTCTGGGACTATTTTTACACATTTCATTGATTCATATGTCTAAACCTCTATTTCAAAAGGCATTTTCATCCTCCAATGTATGAAAAATTCTAATTTTTTAAATAAAATTGATAGTTATTTCCCTTGATTCTCCATATTTTCAATAAAATTATTGTGTTGTTCTTCAAATAGTGGTCTCCTTTCAATTGCGTCAGAGCGCATCTCTATAGTAACAATGTTTACTCATAATGAAAGGTTTATTTTGAAGGCCATAAACCTAAAAAAATTATGTATTGTTTAATTTGAAACTAGTCATCCATTCCATTCTGATTTCTAGAATTTTAATTCTATATAATTACCAAATATAATAATTTTGTTTAAATGGATCTACACATTAATTATAATATTTTCATTTTTTGTCAAGTGGGCTGAACAGCCTCTATCAAAACTGACATGATGTTTTTTATTTTATCAAAAGATAATATAAACAAGTATAAAATTATCATTTTTATTTGAATTTATCCAATAGATACAAAGTCGAATTATGAATGAATTTAGTCTCTCCCAAATTTCTACATCATCAAATATAATTCATTACTCTACTTCTTATAATGGTCAGAAATAATTTTTCAGGGGAATATACTATGAATTTTGGTCTACCTTTTTCATTTTATATTATATGATATATTACTAAAAACCCTATTTCATAGAATTTATATCCATGTGACCAAATATAGAGAATATATAATAATATTCTTAAAAAATATCTTCCGAATGTATTATATGTTAAAATTTATCATTGATGACACATTGAAGAATCAAATTAAAAATTTAATTCCACTTCCATTTATATAGACATTGAATGATACAAATTCTACAATATTTTCCATTCGTTAGAGGATATATTTTCTAAATTCTATGACCCCACATATTTATGTTTTGTCATATATCTTTGACTATTAGGGTAACTGTGGTGCATTACATATTTTAGATCCTTTTTTTCATTACATTATTCTTTATTGTGAATCTACCATCATTGGATATATCATCTTCAAAAACTATGATACACTAACCTTTATTCATAATAATATATTCTTTTGGGATCTTCTAAATATTCAATGTATCTCTTCCTATTAAATATATATGTTCTATGAAATTGAAATTCATAAAATATTGTACATTCTTATAACCATTAAAATTTTAGTATTTCTTAAACATCATTTGTGAAGTTATATAATTTTCATTAGGATATTAAAAAATCTTTCATCATTATACTATCTAGTTATTGAGATCAGTACTCATTTTTTCTTATTCATACATTTATTTCCTTAAATGAATCACTGTTATATATTTATTTTAAAAATCATCATGTCCTTACATCTACTTCTCCATACATGTAGTTTTGGATTAATTTTTATCAACATATATGGTTGATTCGATAATAAAACTCCCTGTCTATTTTTTCATTCATTTAATATCCAATTAATATTTTTCTCATTCAAATTTTGATTTTAAATATTGAAATCAATTCTATTTGTCTTATATCTCATAAAAAACATTTTTTAAAATATTTTCCATCTTAACATCTTAAACATATGAAATTAACATGACTCAATCATCCCCAATGAAAATTTTATCACTTTCTTCTTCATTAATAAAATGATAATTTTTTCTTCAAAAATTTATCCAGTTAAATTACATGATTTAATGTTTCACCATATAAAATTTTTTTTACTACATTTTTGCTGAAAAATTATATCCATCTCCACTTCCTCACTTCCAAGGAAATCATGTAATGATATGCATAACCATTCCAAAATAAAAAAATATTAAATGGTATTGATTATAATAGAATTTTTTACAATTTTAATATTGTTCGCAAATATTATATAAATTCATCAATGAAATCTATCTCATTACCCACATATTCATGATTGAAAGTTATCCAATAATTTGGAGGAATCATTTATTTATTATTAAATAAATATTCTCAATTGTAGAATCTATAATTCAATGAACACCGCCCTATTATGAAGATCATCAAGATCCATTTCTGTGGGATCATTTCTCTTGAGGGCTGACACATTTGATAATGTGAATACCATCATATTAAAACACATTCAGTTTTTCTTCCTTAATGTGAAAATTAAATTCATAAATATTGTCCAATTTCTCCAAAATAATGTTTAATAATGTGAATACCATCATATTAATTTAGATATAATTTTATTAGGTTGGGTATATTGTATTTCATTCATTCTCATTATCATTAAAATGTTTTATGTGGGCTTCAATAATTAGAATTCATATGACATTGTGACATTCATTATCTGTAATTGGAAAATGAGGAGGGAATTTATATGTATTGATATGGTGGAACTCATGTCATTCTTACTTATATAGAAATTATAGATATCAAAAAATTAGTCCCCTTTTATAGTAACAATGTTCTTCACTTAATAATTAATCTTGAGGTATGTTCATGTTTACTGAATGTAGTTGTATTTATAGTACATGTTTCACCAAAATTCCCCATAAACCATAGGAGGGGGGGGGGTAGATTAGTGTTTTATATTATTTTTTACATCAACAAATTTTTTCCATCTTTTGAATAAAAAACTCATGAAATAATAAACATGATATAGTTTTTAATATATCCAAAATTAAATGAATTGTATTGTCCAATATATTATTAATCTAGTATATGCACCACATAGTGAATGAAATTTGTAACTATAGAACTTTTCAAAATGATAGAACATTATATATATAAACATTTAATCTTATTCAAAAAATCAATAAAATTCATTTAACCTATTGTATAATAAACATAACAAAATTTATTACTTATTTAATAATGTTATTCACAGATATCTACATTTACAATTTACAATTATAATTATTAATTACAATATATAAGTAATTTATTATTTATTTTCATCGTTATATTTTTATAATTTTGATTGATTCATGTGATTTTAAAAATGTGGATGTCGACCCTCGTTCCATGATAGCATTTTCATCAATACAATCCCATTAAATGCCGTTAAAATTTTTTTATTGATTTAATTTTTCAAATATTCATTTGATGGATTATACCTATATGGGTTGTGTGAGTATGTTCCATGACAATATTTTTTATAGTATATCAAAAATAAATAGAGATTATATTAAATTATCATTCATTTTTTCACAATTATGAAAAAAATATTCATGATATAAATTATTCCTTAAAATCATACATGACTAATATTTATATCTTTATGCATTATTCATGATGAAAATATTTATATTAGTGCAGCATCGTTCATGATAGTGGTTGAGAAACTCTAAATAAGAATATTCTATAACAATGAATGACTAAGAGTATAATGTTATTTAATAATATAATTTCTATGGAAGAATATTGATATTAATACACCATTACTATAATAGATTATAATATTTAAGATTTTTTGATATTAGAAGGTAATTGTAAGAAAAATTAAGATAATATAGGAATATTTATGTATTCGACCATTAAAGAAATGAGTTCCTTCATTATCTAGGATTTATTCTTTCTTCTTAGATATAGGGTATTCTAAAAAATCTAATTTTTTTTTTCATGAGGTAAATATGTCCTGGTAGAAATATAGAAATAAAATAAATTATCATATATATTGGTAGTGAATGGGTCTATTTACATGTGAGGATGGGTGGTAGTTTTATAAATACCCAATCCATAATGTGAAAGTAATGTCTAGTTCAAGGAAATTATATCAATAACTCACAAGAGAAGATGATATGTAGTTCATTATATCATGCATATATTTTTAGATGATATTGTGTGATATTTTTGGTAATGAAAAAAAAATCCTCATTTGATTAATAAAAGGGATATTTTACATTATAATTACAGTTTTATTATATTTCACAATAAAAGTGTATAGAACCAATATGAAAATATATATATACATGTCATGTAATAATACTGATTATGATAGATAATACATATACAAGGATATAAAAACCAAAAATATCAACCATACAATGGTGTAATACGTAGGATCAAAATCTACCATTAACACTACCCTTATCTTGAAAATATTAAAATGGAATGAAATGTTAGGAATATAATAGACATTATAGAAGGAATTTTAAAATAATTCTAGAATGAATTAATAAATTCTAATGTTTGATGCAATATATAAAGAATGAAACCATAAATGTGATCATTGGGATATATTCATTGTTAAATATGACAGTTTTTATATATGGACATTGAACACAATGAAAATTGGTAATAATATTAAAATTAGAATTATAGTTTATTAAGGGTATTGATAACTGATAGTTGATACAAAAATGTGAAATGATGGACTCAACTTGTACCTGCATTCTAGTTGAATCTTATACTTTCATAACATGGGAGGGAGGTAGAATCACTATGTATCACCCTTGGACAAACACATGTAGATATTCAATAAGTAAGGATTGAGTAGAATCGACAACAAAATATTTTCTAGTTTGATGAGATTACCATTATGCAAATATTGGCCGAGCTACCACATAAAGTGACCACCCTCACACAAGTTAACATTATGGTGTATGAATATGTAATATGGGGTTGTGTATCTACACCTTATTATCAAAAAATATTAATTTACATTGGATAACTAAAATTTTTATTTCGTCATTTAAATTTTTAGTATTATTTTAAATAATAAAATACAACGGAATTTAAGATATTTTTAATAATTATATTTTTGATGAAAAATAAATCATAATTTTATCTAAAGAAAAATATAAACATTTTTTTAATTCATATATTCTTAAAAAATATAATTTTCCTTTAAAATTATTTTTAAAAAATATTTATTTTAATTATAATGACATTATATTTTTATAACAACCTAAAAATTTATTATAATATTCAATAATTTGACAATGTTGTAAAACTTGTTATTTTTCAATAAATGAATTTTTTTTAATGTTAAAATTTTCATATTTAGAAAAAAAAACTTATTAATTAATTATTATGTTTTTAATAATAAAGTAATACTTATATATCGGTTAAATTTTGACAATTTTTTAAAAAACATTATTTTTGTGAATAGTAAAAATATGAGTTTGTGCTATCAATAAGTTACATAACATAATATATAATATATAATGATTTAATAAATAATTATATTCAATCAACAATTAAAAATATATTATTTTCATAATTTCATGTATTTTAATTATTGTAAAGCAATTTCAAAACCAAAAATTATTTTCAATTTTATATAATAAAAAATATTGTTTAAAAACCATTATTTTCTCAAAAATATATTTTTCCATGTCAAATTTAATATAAAAAATTTATATTAAAATCTAATGTATAAAAATATTATAAAAATCTGTTAAATTCTGAAAAAAATGCATTATAAACATATTGAAGCCATTTGTTTTAAATTTTCCATAATTTTGAATTCCAAGAAATATATTTTGAAAAAATTAATCAATTAATTTTATTTTAAAACAAATAAATACTAGTACGGTCATTAATTTCAACTCCAAATTAATTATACAAGACATTCTTATCAATTTACCACCCATAGAGTGCCTACATAGTTAGCTTATGGTCTTTAGATTAAGTCATCATTTTTTAATAATCAACTCTTCAATGTAAGGGAATTATACACTTCATAATTTCAATTCAAGTTTATATTTAGATGTATGTTTTAAAATTATTGAATTGTTTAATTTTCATAGAAATTTTTATTATCCCATTATTTCCAAAAAAAATTATATTAATGGGAATGAAATCCACCCCTTATACTAATTCCATACAACACATTGCATTATGTTATTATACTGAATTTATTTCATACATTTTTCTCATTTAAATTGAATTTTATTATATTTGGAAAATGAAAACATATCAATTACACATGTGTATTCACATAAATTTAATGAAATTTTATAGATCTGGGATAATATGAATGAAACCCATATTTCATTTAAAAATTTAAAAATGAGGTCATGTTCAAGTAAATATGATCTTATGTACTCAATGATTTTCTTGAAACCCATTCATTATTTTCATTGGATTATTGATGAAATTATTTATTATAATAAATATAACACATATGGAATGATACAAATGATGTGTTCACCATGATAATGAACCAAAAATTGGGTAAAAAAATAATCTATAGAGACGACATGTGTTATGATATCATAGTGAATAACCTTATTAATTATGTCTTATAACACCTTTATGTATATTTTTTTTATATTCTTAATATTGTTAAATTTTTATATTGTTTCCACATTTTCATGTATTTTATCAAATAATTTTTATTATTCATTAATTTTATGACTCTTTTTTTAACCTTTGATGAATTTTCATTTTATATTTCATTTTTTATCCCTTATTAGGATTTATCCTCCCTTATTCTATTGCATTATGTCCCCATTAAATTATTTATAGGGAGGTGACCTATATTATATTAACAATGTATTATATACAAAGGATTATATAATATTTATGTTTATGTTTTCTTTATGTAATTTAAGTATTAACAACCCAATCTCTATGTATATATACCTGAAAATAACTTTTTTATTATTAATGTAATATTTTTAAAGATATTGAAATAAAAGACATGTATTTAAATGGATTAGTTGAAAATTTTATAATAGATGTCACATTAGTTATTTATTTAAATTAGGAAAATAACATCATTACCATGAACCATATGTATAATTCAAAATGTTGGAAAATATACTATATGTTTTTTAATGTATAAAGTGAGTGGTTTACTTATAATTAAATCCATGTTATGATACTACTGTTGGATGTGGATCATTTAAATTTTTTTACCGGGAAATAAACAAAAAAGGAAACATTGAGTATTGACATGATTTCCACCAGGATCATGAAAAGGAGTCCTTGTCAGACTGCTCATTTGACAAACCCATTAGACATGATCACGTTAATCGTAATCTTTTCAAAACCCATTAAGAAGGTTATTTATATAATGTAGTCATATTTTTAAGATTTAATATTTTCATTGAAGAACCATGATATTAAAAAAATTTAGGGTCACCATTTCTTGTATGACTATTATATGTTTTCCAAGAGTAAAAAATTTCATAATTTGGATAGGGTATTCCAAGAAAAAATCGTAGAATATTAATGGAATCATGTAATCAAAATATGCAATATAAAATAAAATTTATTCCTTCCAAATATTTGGGATGTTTTAGTTGAAAAATTATTATGATGAAGAATGTTTTAACAATAATCGTGAATAATACCAAAAACCATGTACAAAGTCCAACTTCACTAAGGAAAGAACAACTGATGTTGAATCATTCATTCATCAATGACAACCTAATTTTAATTTGATCCCTCATCCAATAATATTAGAATAATGGATCAATAGTATAGATAATATATCTTTGATATTTCATTTTTTTTATAAAAAAACAACTTGTTTACATTATATCATATAGAGGGGGAAGCTGATCAGTGGTGAACATTGACCAAGAACAAAATTCTAAGGGACGAGGTGGAATCCATTGAAAGGGAATAATTCCAAAAAATGAATTTTTATGATTATTTTCCTTATACCCTCCATGCCTATATCGATAAGAAATTCCATGGGATTTGATAATGAGAAAATTAAATGGCGTGAAATAATTAGAAGATATGAAAACCCAATATTTATTTCCCCTTATTTAATAAATTATTACATAAATGTAAAAATAAAACAACCCCAAAATATCATGTATACAATTTTGTTTTGTAAATTTTGAGCATAGAAAATAAAAAAGAAACATTGATAAAACAAAATTATTGAAAACTTCCTTATCACGATCATAATAATCGACAATTCTTTAAAAAAGAATGTGGATAACCTAGGTATGTACATTATAAAGGGGTGAGATATAAATTCTAGTAAGGGAGAAACTATATAACAAGGTATATTAGTACATGTGATCTAAAAGGAATATAAAGGTTACATCTGATGGGTGATAATAATTATCTTGATAAATTACGAATGATATAAAATGATTTCATAATATAATCATGGGAATGTGGACACACCATAAATTATGTTATAAATATAATACAACAATAAATACCCTAGCAAGATCACATAATGGATAGAATAACATAATGGACTATTTTCATTCTATATTCCCATATTTTGATGTCTCATTAGACAAAAAACACCAAATGTATTAGAGTGTTATCTAGGATAACCCATCATAATATGCACATGATCATGTAGGAAAAATAAATCATTCAACATAAATATATATTTCATTATATTAAATCCCATGATAATGGGGTGTGGGTTAAATACATGGGTATACACAAAATATTTATGATAGGTACATCTATGTGAGTACCCTTGATTTTCAATATATAAGCATATTGAAAATAAAATTTTTTGGGGTGGAAATATCATAGTATAGTATCAACCTCATAATAGGGGTATATAATGATTAATATGATTGTATAATGAGAGATAAATGGGGAAAACATTTCATGTACATCCAAATGGAAGTATGAGGGTTGAGATATAGCATAAACTAACAAGAATAAATAAAAAAGAATGGAATATAAAAAAATGAGGTCTCCAATAAATATGGAAAGAGGGGATATCACACCTTGCGAGAGTGCATCAAAACACCTGGAAGGGGATTCATGTGAGATTTTTGGTACCTTGAGAGGGCTATATAGAGGTATATGATGATTAATTTCACTATATAAGAGTTTTAATTGATGGAAAATGGTCGGTTAGGTGGGTTTATAATGCAATAGAGTGTAGTATTATTTATTATTTTCCAAACATAGGCATTGGGCTCTAAATGAAAAAATAATAATAAAACACAAACCACAAAAATTGTTATCCACATTGTTTCATCAATTTTGATGTTTTATTAAATATGTTACTTATTATATAAAATATATCATTGACATAATTCCATTGGTTATTTTTATGTAAGTTTGGATTATAATATATTTATTTTAAAACATTAAAATATAATATATATATTTTTCGTGTTTCATTACGGATTTATAATATTAATCAAATAATATAAAAAAATTATTTAAAAGGAGAAATATATATTAGTTATTTTATACGTTTTATTCAATATATTACCTCACTTTTAGATCATTATGAAACCTTATTACAAACTGTATATTTATAATGTATTTAATTTTTACGCAAAAAATCGACAATAACATAAAATTATGAAAGAAAAGTTTTGTATATTTTCAAAATTATGAATTTAAAAATAATATAATGTTAATCCAAAAAAATTATATAATGATCATAATTAATTATTTTATATAAAAATATCCATATTTTCTAAAAAATGATTATTATTATGATAAAAATAGGTTTTCAAATCATAAAAGCTTTTGTTGACTATATAGAAATAAATTATAATTCACATTTAAAAAATATTATTTTAAAATAATATTTTAATAATATATAATTTATTTAAAAAATTAATTCCTCATTTTTTTGAACGAAACTATATATTTATAAAAAATACAATTTCTATTTCATAACATCGATATTAATTTTTTTTCAAATTTATTATTTTAATTCAATTTAATATAATTTAAAAAAATTTAATTATAATAATTATTTTATCTAAAATAAAAAAGTATAAATTTATATTGTTATTGTCTAGATATACAGCCCTACATTACACTAGCATGTGCCCTAAGGGTAAGGCGTCTGAGCGTGAGATTTTATTATGGGAGTTCTACATATAAATGTTCGGCCATGATATCGATGAGATTCAACAAACTCCAATAAATGGGTTTTATCATGATTCAATGGTTGAATATCAATTTTTTTATTAGTCAATCGATAATCCTAGTTTTGTTATCTCCCTTAGAAGCTCCCATAAACATGCTTTTTTGGGTACGATCCTAATGGTTGAGTCCTTAAATTCATCCATCAATGTAAATTGGACAATATCATAAACCTTCTTATATAGTAAACACAAGACCACTAATCAATGGATATATTATCAAATAATATTATTCATATTGGTATTTTAAATTCTAACAACAATATAAATTTTAAAAATATCTAATGTAGATCATGTGATTTCCAGAACATCATTTGGTAATAAATAATTTACTCAAATAAAAACAAAATTTCATTTACTGATTTTCATGTTATTACATTCATCCCCATTCATAAATTTCTCCCTCAAAATTTTCATTTAATACAATAAAATATGTGAGGTTACTTCTATTTCATTACCTTAATTAATTCCTATGTCACTTCATCAATCTTTTTGTTCCACAACAACACATTGACTATGTTATTTTTCTTGTTTTGTATTAAATTGAATCTGGGATCTATGACCATCATCATATTCTCCTAATATAAAATATCATTTTCAACTAGTACCACCTTTGGATTCATTAAATGTGAAGTTTCTGGTTTATAATTCCTCATGAGGGATATATGATACTCATGATGTAATTGGGACATGTTCTGTGAGAGTGTCAGTTGATAGTCTATTATTGTGATTAAAATAATGATCTATAAGGGGATGATTTATATTTTACTAAGATATCACTTCATAAAAAAACCCCATGACTTTATTCCAGGCTGAAATATAAAGGAATTAATTATCTTCAACATTAAATTCCAACTATAGTTGACGATTACCAACATAGTTTTTATGTATAATTTTCATGGTTTTCATATGATGTTCAATGGTTTGAACCATATCAATAATTTCATGTACAAGATCTTGCCCCATAAAATTCCACTCTCTAACATTATCCCATCATGAGAGATTATGATACATCTTTACATATGGATCATCATATGATGCCTTTTGGATTCTAGAATAGAAACTATTTTTATACGAGGACTCTACTAGGGGAAGGTGTTGATCCTGACAAACATGTAAATACATTAATAATGAAATCAACATGTCATCCATTATTGAATGGTCCTAACTTTCTTAAAATCTATCTGAGGGTGAGAATATGTTTTTAAGCTCAGTTCTATATTCAATGATTGCTAAAGGGTTAAAAAATCCTCGCTATTAACTCGAATATCAAGCAGTTACCATATAAAGTGGAACACCATTTATCCTTTAAACTTCTCTTATGTATATCCTCAATAGTTGGTCACAATATATATTCCCTAATATCAAAGAAATGTTCAAACTTTATACAATGATTGACAACCAACCAAATGGAAATATTTATTTAGATGTCATGTGAGTTCCTATAATGATAGAAAATATTATTTCGCTCACGGATGCTCGAAACGCAAACCCTAACAGTGCCGATCTAGGGATCTAGGATGGGAGATAATTCACGGATGTTATAGCGGGTAGAATCCCATGCATAGAATCTAAGACCAACAGAAGTATTTCTACAAAAACCTATAGACACAGAGGTCTATTGGTGATTGCATTCTGAAAAGATGAGGTACATGCTCTTTCTTCAGATCATAGATTTGTACTTGTAGGTCGCTTTATCAAGAATCTCCCTTCCTTGTTCTTTCTAAAAAAACCCTCAAGAACATTGGCATCACTAATTTTCATATTGGGCTTCTTAATTCCTTGAATGTCATATTTCAGTTCCCTTCAGACACTAACTACTATAGATTCTGGATTTGAGGATCCTGGTCCTTTGGGGGGTCTACTATGAAGGTCTTCAAGTGGTCTCCGGACTTCGAAATTGGTTCTGATCCCCCCATTGTACCAATCTGGATAGGTTTCCCAAGTTTACCCTTACATCTGTTTAAGCAGCGTGCTCTTTCTGCAATTATTGGCCTTTTTGGACTCCTGGTTAGATTAGACACAACTAACTTAAACCTTTCTAGACCTTTAGTAGCTAAGATTTTCACTGAGGTCGATATCTCATGAGATTTTCCATCTCGTTTCTGGATTCAAAATGGAGATAAAGGATTCATCCAAGAGGTTTTTTTGGAAAATGATCCTCCTTACTATAAATACTGTTTCAAAATTGGCCATTCGATGTAGGAATGTGATACCAAAAGATTTGAACCCCCCCAACCTCATTGCAAGTCAATTTGGATTCCAAAAACTGACTCACAAAGGATCTTAGATGATAAACCTATTGATAGCACTTTGATCACAAACATCATGGATATCCCTAGGCCTCCTAATGAGCTATCAACACCTAGGGACAATATTCCTCTACATAAGGGTCAAATTAATACCACTATGGAAATGGGTGAGCGCCCTTCTAAGGATATTTTACCTCTAGTTGTGGCTGAAAATAGCCATCAAAGTCCTCCCACTCCTCCTAAGGTGATACTGAGAGTGAAATTGCATGATGATACTCAGTAGGATGTTGAAAATGGGAGGTGTGATCCATATGAAAGTAGAAATTCACCAAATGAAGAAGATAAATCATCTCAAATTGAGGAAGAAAACCAGAGATCCATTGCTAGGAAAGGAAAAAAGCCAATTGTTGATGCATATGGGTTTATCTCTCCAACCGCAAAATAAAGAGGAAACATAGAGATTACTCCGAAATTGGAAGAACTATAATCAAAAGATCTTTGGACATCTCAAGAAGGGAATTCCCTCCCCCTAACCCAATTCAACATGTAGAAGACCAGCAACATGTTTAAGGGGTTAAGAAGTAGAATGTGCCTGGTTGTGAAGATCCTGAATCTTCGGTGATACTTAGAGATCACATTTCGTATAATTCTCTTAGAAAAGGGGGGATTTAAAAAGACACTTAGCTTGATATTAAACAATACATTTTCAATGATAGATTGAATAGAGAGTTTCAAAAAACCCCGTAATGTTTCTTTGATAGCCTCTGCTAGTTTTTTAATTTGTGATTGATAGCATAAATACCCCTATCTCCTATTTATTTAATCTGAGGACTATATGTATAATTATGCTCCTCCTCCTTGGAAGGCTCTATTCTGGATTTATGGTTTCATCTACCTTTCTTCTCCATGATTTTCAAGCTTTGTTGAACTGGTCTGAATGCTTATTAGAAGCTGGATTTTGGGAGGTCCTTTGTGGGTTGCTTCTGGTGGTTTGATTCGGCCTTTTTTACTGCTTTCATCTTCTTTATATTGGATGATTGGCACTTTTCCACTGTTGAATTTTTTGGTGTTTGGGACTATTTATGAGATGTTGAGGCTATTTTTTAAGGAAATCTGTGATCTGTTGATCTATTCTGATTTGGTGTTTTTCGGATCTACTTATTTTACTGCCTTTTCTCTGATTTGAGTATCTATGTTGGATGGGTTTTAACGATCAACATTCATCGATCAAAGATCAGTTTTTCTCTCCAGATCCCCTAGAAGAATGCCTGGGAAGCTGTGTTTGGTGATCTGGGGGTCTTCACTGGTTTGGATAGGGAGTTTTGCACATGAAAAATGATGGAGTTTGTTTTTTATAATGAATGGTTTCTTATTCTACTCAGAAATTCAGACATCTGGTCTACTTATGCGCCCTTCATGTTATGCTAGAGTTTGCTGCTCCATTTCATTGGACTCTTGCACTGACTGAAATCCCTTGATCTATTTTTTTTGAATAACTCCTTTCATGGTTTCTTAGTTTTGTTTAAAGTGTTGGCCTGGAATGGAGGACCATATCGGGATCCTTCCTGGTGAAGCTTGGGGAATTTTTCCATGATACCTATCCAAAATTCCCTGATTTCACATTCCTTGGACAGTTCATACTCTCATATTGGATATGCATTTTCTTGAAGGATGGTTATCACTATTCCACTTCTGTCTTGTTTTTGATTTGATCTTTTGTGGTGTTTTCAGTTGAAAATCATGTTCTAGGTTTTACATTTGTACCCCCTCTAATATCCTATTAGTGTAATCACTTTACACCTCGTGTTTGTACTGTATTTCTTGTTTGTTTTAATAAATTCTTTTGAAGTCATGAACTGGGAAATCAACTCATGTCTCCGCACTTCATAAAAAAAATGTGAGTGCCCATAATGAATTCTATGTTCATATTTTCCCATTTCTATAATATTCTGGGAAATGGTTGCATCATACCATAACAAATTTTTAATTCATCCATATATTAATGTAATACCATGCATTTTGAAATTAATTCCACAATCTCCTTCTTAATGTTACACCTCTAGAAACAATTATTGAAATTTTTATTCATTTTGGTGCTTCATGGATGAATTTTAAAAGATGATATATTCAAATGATCCTAATGATCTCTCTTTAGTTATAGTTTTTATGGGACACATATAATACATCCAAACTACATAACATCATTTTAAAAAAATTTATCACTAGAATATTCAATACATTATTCGATAGGATCTCATGATATTTTTGGGCCACTTTGATCCTATAAGGATTTGGTGGTTGTGAAATTACTTGAAAAATGTAGTATAGAGATACATTTATTATTCCTATTTAGATGTTTTTCATGTCCTTCAATATTTAATCCCATGAAATCCCCACAGTGGATAGGGTTTTAGGATTCTTTCTATATAAATCATCTACCAGTTTATTTTCATTTATTGGAGGGTTTTGGATTGAACAATAATAATACAAAAACATAACTAACAACCTTTATTGGATCAAAATAAATTTCCTTTAAATGAATGTATAATTTATGATATTCTAATACATATATATGTCACACTTCTCCCCATAGGGATAATGATGCAAAATAATTAATATGAAGATCAATATAACCAATAATAGATCATGAGTTGGGTAGTTCTTGTCATTGACCCCCAGTTTTTCAGAAGAATAGCCCATATCACTATTATCTTTCACGAGAACATATCCCAATCCCTCTTTAATGCATCATTATAAATCCAAAATAATCCCACACTAGTGAGAAATGTGAGGGTAGGTGAAGTGATTAACCTCTTATTCAAAAAATTAACAAATTCTTCACATTCATTACTATAAAAAATAAGAATCCCATTCTTATTAGATTGGTTAGTGGGATTGAGAAAAACAATATTTTCATCACCAATCAAATATCATACCTAGATTATCCACCAAAACTGTATATTTTCATCAAAGATGATGGTCAAAGCCAATCATTTATCTCCTTTTTTTATAGATCCACATATATCCATTTATTTTTTATGACAAACCCTTGGAATTTTATTTTCTCCAACTATAATTCTCATTTAATATACATCATATATATATATACATATCCTTTAAGGACACCTATATTGTACTAAAATGTTCCCCTTGTTTATAATTTCTTTTAGATCAGATGACAATATAATCTATAATTGGACCATAAATTTGTTGATACAATCTCTAATGACTCTATTCATATATTCTATGATAATTAATGAATCATTAGTGAGCCCAGACAGAACTACGATGAACTCATAATGATCATACCTTGTATGAAACCAGTCTTGGTGATATCCACCTTCTTTAATTTACCTGATACCATCTTAACAAAAGATCCACCTTAGAGATATATGGAGATCCACATAGTTGATTGAAAAAATCATCAATTTATAGAAGAATATAATTGTTATTTATCATTATATTTTTGAGCACATGATATTCAATGTAGAGGTTTATTGTATCATCCTTCTTATTGATGACGATGGATCCTGTCTCCCACAGTGATGCAATTGGGAGTAGCAAAATATTATCTAGATTCTTATTTAGTTTCTTATAATACACTCCATGATCAATAAAAACCATTTTATCAGTTTTCATATATATTGGTAATTCTCTATTTATTAAAATGATTAAAAATTCACCATATTGGTTTTGAGGATGAATAAGAAATTCATTGAGAAATACATTATCATGTTCAATTATAATGTCCATGTAATCAAGGATGATTATTTATTTAGTATAAATATTTTTGGTTAGATAATATTTCTCATATTGAAATAATATCAATTATAGAGTTAATGTCACTAAAGTAGATTCATCCTCTACCTTATAATTTTATATAATAAGATGTCAATACATGGTACAGAGGGACATTTCCTTATATCTTAAATTTTTATTGGATTTATATAAGGAAAAAACAATCCAAAGATATAAATGTATAAAATTCAATGAAGGGAGTATAAAAAGGTCTACTAGGATTTTAATACCACCCAATTGACAGTGGAGGAGTTATTTACATGGAAAATAATAATTTGACCATTTTCCATTTGACCGATATATCAACATCCACTCATTGATGTGGTGATTGAATAGTTTTAAAAATCTTATTTTATATGAAATAATATTTAGAACCATATTTTCATTTGACATATGTTTTTTATGATTGGGAGATAAGCCTTCTATTGAATATATTATTCAGGATCTCATCATTTTTATCATCCAAATTAGATTTTGGGATGAGTTTTTTGAACTATTAGATAAGTAAAAGAGAATATTTGATCATTTAAGGGATAAGATAAAAAATTAAATATATTCATTGATTTATGAATTTATAGGTTTTAATATTTTTTAGCAAAGATCAATTTTACATTATAAAATATTATCATCATCTTTTACCATAATAAATTTTTTATAGTAATGTTTTCTCCAAATCATTCCCCCCAGTAGTGTCAAACTAGGTGTGTATAAATGCACATTTTCATGGACCTGGTGATGACCGAGTCCTGAATAGTACCCTATTTCTATTCATATTAGCCTTATAAACCGATGTTTCAGACAAAAATCCACTTATATTATGAAGAAAAGGATTTATTTTCCTGGAAACCATTTAACCTATAATTTTCCATATTTTTGTGGTGTTTTATTATGTTTATTCCTATCCATAAGGATTTATTTATAGTTTTCTTATAATAAGCCCAAAAATAACAAGACATTCCATTGATACAGACTATGTAAACCCATATTTTATTTCATCTTATATTGTGAGTTTTTAAGTAATGGTACACTTAAAAGATCCCATATGATCCTGTAACATAATTTCACTGGTAAATTTGGTGCATAAGACATAAAATTAAAACTTTTATACAATAACCTTATTAAAAACATCATTAACATGCTCTAAAAATTCATCATTCTTCTTAAATTACACAAGATTCCCTAGATAAATTCATAAGAATGTGGTAAGCTATAAATAACATATTGGGAATAAAAAATCCATATCTTATGTTATAGTAGTTATTTTGATCCCATATTAATATAAATGTAACATATGACCAGTTAAAATAAAAATATTTAACAATTAATCATGATATAATATGATATTATGAAGAAAAAATTGGATTTCGGAGAAAACATGAATCATGTAAAAAACAGAAGTCATGGATAATTTCCAAGAAATCATCACATGGTGGATATATTCCCATATATTTTTAGGTTTACTCTATAATATAATACATGATGTCTCATGAGACTAACCACTACCCAATGAATTAAAGTTCTATCCATGTGAACTCATAATAATATGTCCATACTCATTTGTTCCACACAAATCATTAAACATAAGGATTTATTTTATCTCTCAAAATCACATGATCATGGATTGCGGGAAGCATATATGGAATTCCAAAATCAATGATGGATATTTACATTTAGTTGTACGTACATGTGTGTAAATGGAAATGTTCATTCATGATAAAAAATTTGGCATGGCGAATCATTGGAAACATTCATAATCATATTGGGGGTTCATAATGATTCATTGGAGGGATTAATGAGAGATAAATGGGGTTATCATGACTTCTACATCATAATGGTAGTACGATTGATGTGTGAGGACATATAAAAAATTTAATAAATGAAAAATGACATAACATAATGGATGTTATTTAATAATGAAGATAATGAGGCGATCACCTTCCATGAGAGGGTGTTTCTAATAGCATTGAATGAGCTTCTTAAGTGATTTTATAGGACCATGTGAGGTATATAGAGAGTGAAGGGATGAGTAATATCTTTATCTATGAGTTTTTATTATAGAAAAACTGGAGGAATGGTGGGGTTATATAATAAATGAGAAGATATTTCATTATTAACTTCCAAACATACATTTAAGTCACCGTATAAAAAATTAATCAAAAGTAACCCCCATGGTTGTTGAAAATTTTTAATATAAAAGTGTTGTTTTAGAAATTATTTTACATGTTTAACAATGGAAATGATTAAAATGAAACCATCAGTGAAGTTTAAGGTAGTTATGTTTATAAATTAATTATTTTAAAACATTATAATATAATTTATATTTGGTTGGATTCATTAAATACTTATATAATTCATCTAAAGACCTCAAAAAAACATATTTTTAGAGTATAAAAATTTAATTGGTCATAGATAAATTTTATGAAATAATTACATCAACATTGGGTAATCTTGATGCCATAATACATGCTTTATAATTATAACTTATTTAAACATTACCCAAAAACATGACAATCTCTGAAAATTGTGAACAATTAATCATTGTATATTTTTTATTTTTAGATTTAAAAAATAATATTTATTTTATCTAAAAATTAAAATAAGTATTATATTTTAAAATTTAAAATAAAATTTCCAAATCTATAGAAAACTATTGGTTTTCTAACAATATTAGTTTTCTGACAGTTATAAAAACTAATTTTGACATTATAAAATTAAAATAACATTTAAATTTTATAATTATAATTTAATAATAATTCATTCTAAATATATAATTCCTTTAAAATTTACTCAATTCCTAAAATTTATTATTTCGATTAAATCTATATATTATCTAAAAATTCATGATTTGTTTCATCGTATCAAAATAAATTTTTCTCGATATTATTATTTAGTCATATTAAACTGAAAAGGCTAAATATATTATTTATTCTATTTAATATAAAAATTTAAAAAATATATATTAATAGGATATAGATACATTACCCTTAATTAAACTAGTGAATTCCCTATGTGTATAGTGTGTAAGGTTGCAATTTTATTATACTGGTTCAACATAAATAGTTTGGGAAACGATCATGATGAGCTTAAAAAACACCCATAAATGGTTTTTTGTGTGTGTTTATGGTTCAATCTCAGCATGGTATTGGTCAAGGGAAAATCCCAATGATTATATATTCCCCACAAGATCTGCTAAATTTGATTTATTTGAGATGATCCTACTGGATGATGACATCACTTCTTCCTTCAAGGAAACTATATTTTCTTATAACCCTTAATCGATTTTAATTAAATGATCACTATTAAATTTATATATTATCAATGATTATGGTTCTTAGAAATATTTTAAATTTCATAGACCATATAAGTATTCATAATATCTAAAATGGTATATGTGTTTTTTTATTCATTATTAATAAAAACATTAAAAATTTAAAAAGGAAATGAATTCGGAAATGGTTGGGTACATATAAAATAAATTTTCATGGGTTTCTCATTATGTGTCATTTTTTCACAAAATTTGATGGGATTATCATCTTATTATTTGGATGGATGATACACCATGTAATTAAAATCATATATACATTAAGACTTTTGGAGTTATTTAGAGATAGTATGATATGATCTCATTAATGAAATAGTGTTCATATATACTGATTAAACTGATATAAATAGTTAAAAAATATATAATTGGATGAAAATTTATAAATAAAATATAGATGGGAGGAATGTACGTCATCCCATGATCAAAAAATGTAGTCTGAAGCATTTTGGAAATTATCTTCAGAGATGTAAAATTTTCTTGATGAATAAGAAATATGGTCACATTTCTTGAAGCTATCATGAAGTTGTTAATCCACAACATCTATGATCTGATGAAAAATTGGTTGGGGTTTATGAGAAAAGTAAAAATCAATGCTTCATGTCTGTTGAGTATGGTCATTTCTCTGATTAGTTTTAGAAATATAAAATAACGGAGGTAAAACACCACCAAAACCAATTGTTGAAAAGATAATGGGAATGAATTCTAAAATTGAAACAGCCTAAATTCATGGCATCAAATGAGGTCATGGAGGGTAAACTCATACTATAATTAAAGATAGAAATAATGGTTTTAGATTCCAGTTCGACACAATCATTTATTTTCTTCACGTTTGAAAAGAATATCATGTTAGGACCAAAATTTATAGTATTATAGATCATAGTAAAATCATTGAGAGGATAAATTAAATTATAAAAGATATATAATGATTCAGCTATAAATAATGGATACTGAAATATCTATGCACACCTAGAGTTCATTAAATGGATGAATTTGATATAATAGTTGGGATGGAGTGGTTTTTCAAGAATAATTTCATGATCAACTATTTTTATTTCCTTTACCATAATGGTACAACCTTTAGGTATATTAAAATGAGTGACATCCTAACTCATGACCCAATAAGATGAACCTCCAATTACACTATTTAATAAAAGAAATATTGAATAAGGAGAAGACATACAATGTCCTATGACTAGAGATTTACCAGTTTTCCATATATACTTTGATATAATTCATACAGTATCCTAGACTTCTCCATGAAGGATATGTGGATTCCGAAATTGAACTAATTACTAGATCTAATCCGATCATTAATACCATATATATAATGGAATATGGGGATATGGGAGAATTATTAATGTAACATCATGATATTTTAGAGAAGGATATTATATGACCATGTGAGTATCCATTCTGAGAAAATATTATCGTTGGAAAAAACGAATTATGGATCTATGAAGATAATAATTTACTATGGATAGATTAATGGTTCATATAGATGACATTATAACTTATCTACATGATTTATTATTTCTACATAAAAAATTATGGGCTAAATTCGTCTCTATCATTGTCCTCTGATCACAGTATCATCATTTGAGGGTATAAAATGATGATATGACAAATAATAACTTATAAACATGATATGGTAATTATGAGTTTTTAAATGAATGTATTTAATAATTCTCCAACCATATTTTAGTTTTTGATGAATAGAGTCATTAACGACTACCTTGATAAATTTACAAAGGTCCTTGTTGATGACATTCAGATATATTAACATGTCATGAAAAGCTTTAGGATCATCTATGTGTCATGTTATAAACTCCATTTAAGGATAATTTGTTTTGTTAATCTAATAAATTTTATATATAGTTACAAAAATTTCATTCTTGGTAAATAGTGTAACTACTAAAGCAATCTCTGTTGATCCTATAAGGACAATGGTCATAGGGGAGAAACTTAGTCCTATAACAATAACTAATATTTTTTATTTACATGGTCATGTCGGATATTATATCTGATTATTGAAAATATTTTCAGGAATTTATAGTTCATTAAAAAATATAATTGAAAACATTTTTATGTTTTTATGTATAAAGGACTGTGAAGAACGATTCCATGGATTTAAGAGGAGGTTGGTTGGTTTTCATAAGAAACTTTAACCTATTCCTGAGAAGAATTTGTTTTCTAGATTCATGAATCTTTGAAAGGATTTGATGTGGACTTACAAAAAATAAAATGGTCATCGCCTATTCATCTTGATAGTTAAATCCTCTTGAGAAAAATCATCCATCTAGTGACCTGGTGTTTTCTATAGGCATTATATCATTGAAGATATGGTTATATTATCATAATGGAGAAAATGTGAATTATACATAGATAACCATGGTTTTAAATATATATTCCAAAATTAGCTAAACAAGAAATGAAGGATATGGTTGAATCTTATTAAAAAATATGATTGTTCAATTTATTATCATCCATAAAGTTAAAACATTATTGGATATCTATTAAGTAGGAATGAACCTATTATACCTGAAGTGATGATGGTTGAAGGAGATCTATTTGTCAAGAACCAGGTATGGCTGGACATGGGAATCATATGGGAAGGGACAACATAAATCCAATCCATCGATATTTCACCACAGTTAATACTAGAGAAGATCAAAATATCCTAAAGTGATGATCCTTGGGTGAAAAAGTTGATAGAGGCTCTGAAAAATGTGATGTATCCTAAATTAAATAATGAAGAAGGTGCCTTGAAAATTCGTACAAGGATATGTATTACATCTATTCAATAGATAATTTATTATCTAATGGTTCACACTCAAAACACTATATATTATATATTTACCCATATTTAATCCCCTTTTTTAATTTGTTATACCATTATAATGGTAATTCAATTATAACATTTGTTTTTTTTAGTCCTGAAAAATTAAATTAACCCCAATAACTAATTTCAGAACAATGATTAAAAATATAGGGGCTATATAATAAAATTTTATTCACAAATTTATGGAAGAAATATATTGAATGATAACATTATATATATATACATATATCAATTTTATTAATAAATAACTTTTAGAAAACATACTATTAATAATAATATTTAGTAAAATTTTAAAAAAAAGAGTGTTAATATATTTTTTATACATGGATGCATTAGATTAAATATAACATTTAAACGTGATCAAATTATTGCTTTTAAAATGAAATAAAAAATAGATTAAAATTTGTTCATGAAAAATATCCCATTATACCAATAAATTATTTTTATCACATCCATGGAAATTAACTTATTTATACTCTAAATATTATTCTTTAACAATAAAAAAATATTATATTTTTAATTTTTATTTTAGAATTACATAATATCATTTATTAATTATAATAAGTATTTATAAAATATAAATTTTTTAATTTTTATCATAAAACATTTTACAGAAATTATATTTCCATATTTAATTACATAAAAAGTATATGTTTTTAATCTTTTTTAATGATTAGGGAAAAAAATGTACATATTGGATACATGAATATCTAAAAACAATATATCCAAAAACAATATTTTTAATTAGAATATTTACATTGAATATATATCCAATGACTATATACATGACACTTATATTTCTTTGGAACAATGCTAGAATATATCAAACCATGTAGCAAAAAAATAATATCCATAAACCTGTACCATGGAATAATAACATAATAAGGAAAATAAAACTGTATAAGAATTTTATTATGTATTCCAAGCTATCTATATAATCATTTTAGAATCAAACTACTTCATTCCCTCTATATAATATTTTCAGCACAAAACTAGACCAACCCCTTTGTATATTAATTCAAAAAGCAACTAGGCCAAGCCCACTATATGAAAAACATCAATATAAAATTAGTCAATCCCACTATAAAAGTATTTCAACATAAGTCTAGTCCAAGCTCATTATATAATAATTCTACAATGAATCACAGTAAAAGTTATAATTGAAAGGATATAAAAATATCACAGTATAATCCTCAATGGTTAATTTTGAAAATTACCTTTTATCTTGTAATTACCCATTTCATTTATAAAGATGTCCTTAAACAATTAACATTCCATTCATTTCAAAAAAAATTAATCCATGGTTAATCTATGTAAAGAAATCACTTAAATACCATTTTTATGCTAAACACACATTAAGTTATTATCCAACAAAATATTTTTCAATAGTTTTTCACCCAATGGTTATCCATAATCGAAGTTCAAAAATAAATTGATATTATCCAACCCAAGGTGTATTCCAAACAAATAGTGATCAATTTTCATAATTCAATTAGTTAATACAAACATTTTGTTAGTTTAATTCACAATATTTCACATATATATAAATTAAGCAGACCATAGGGTTATGTTTGAGGCCACAAACCTTAAATCAAGGATCATTGGAATTCTTATAAGAAGGAACACACAAAGTAAAAAAATGTGAATAAGTTCACAAGATTTAAACTAGATCAAACATGTTTAACATCATCCCCTAAACTAACCACTATCATGAGAAATCAATCACCACAATGTATAATAATAGATTTGAAAGGAAGCCAAAGAAAAAAACCTCACTGGGGAGTGACTTTTTGAATGAGTTGTCTGTATGGGAATATGGGTCTCCCAAATATCTTTAAAACCACCCATTAAATGAGAGACAAAGGCTGCAGATGGTCGAATGAAATAAATAAGTAAAAATGGCCTTAGAACATCCCATCCCATGAAATACATTGAAAGTAAATATATTATGTGTTTTTTAATTAATGATTATGAGGTATTCTAATGTTCAAATCTCCTCGAGTGAAATTAACCCTTCTTGACCATTACAGTCATCAAAATAGGTTTCACCAGGTGTAACCAATACAAGTCAAGAACCAGTTCATAACCTATATTTTTTTCACGACATCTTATTAACACTAGTAACACATCAAGAAATTCATTTTCATGGTTTGAAAATTTCATATAGACAAATTCTCACCTAGATTTTGTAAAGGATCTAAAAAAACCTCTATAGCCTTCCAATATCATTAAAACCCACGTATTCCAATTTAACACATTTACACCTTGTATCCAATACGTAAAAAAACATAAAACCCTGAACATTATTCCTTTTTACCAAAAACAAAACGTTCACTATATCTTAATTGGACTTACGAACAACTGTTTAATGAAAATAAAATACCCAAAATAATAATTTCAATGAAAAACTCAAAAATGTACATAGTAAGAAAAAATGTATATCATAGACTCCACACCAACTAAAAAATCAAGCCTGATATTCCCTAATAATCAATATAAGGTATTAGTGAGAATGTATTTCCACAATGATCATACATCAAAATCCCGCTCCAAGGTCTCCTCTCGAACATTCCCATGATTCAAATGAACTCAAACTAGATGAATAATCCGTCCCTGAAGATATTTTACAGTATGTTTTACATTTCGTATCAGATTCCACTCAATGGATGACTCTACATAAAACTATAAATCCTTATTTTGTACCACATAAGAAGTTATAGGATAATATAATTAAAGTTTTATCATGTGAAACATTTCATTTAGGTAGCATTAGTACTATAGAATGGCTAATTTGAATGCCACTATAACGATCCCTTCTAACATCTCAAAGGACCGGTCAATCCCAGGTGCTAGCTTTACATATTTCATGATACAGAATTTCCCCAATAAAGGAAACACCTAAAGGAAAACATTAAGACCAACATAAAAGTCTAAAAATAATCATGAATGGCCATTTTAAACTTTTAACTTACTATATGTGGTTATTAACTAACTTACGATCAACTAAACCTTCTCAGAAATTTCAAACATGAGACTAGGCCCTAAAAAAATCGACTCGACTTCCTCCAAAAAAAAATATCGTAATAGTAGGCCCTATAAAAAAATAATTTAAATGTGTCATATACATTGATTCATGGAAGCAATTATTATAAAAAACACCATGAGTGTCAGATGTTCCTCCCATGAACTACCAAAATCCAAAACACATGCTCGTAAAATATCCTTTATATTTTGAGTTTTTTTCTCAGATTGACTATATTTCTGATGATAATAGGTCATACATAGAAGAAAATATGATCCTTGTTCCTTCATAATACCCTTCCAAAATCGTGATGTGAAACAATGATCTCTATTTCTAATGATACTCCTTGGAACACCATGAAATCAAACTATCTCATGCACATAATGACTACCTAGTTCACCAATAGTGAATGTTTCAGTAATGGGAATGAAGTGGCATCCCTTCATTATTCAACCTACTATAACCAATAGTGAATCATTATTATGTGGTTTCATGGGTAATTTAGTCTAAAAATCTATAGTGGCATCATTGAATTTCCACTCTAGAATGGGTAGAGGCTCCAATATCTCAACATGTCATTCATTTAAGTCCTTAACTTGATGACATGTGAAACATCTCAAAACATATCCCACTACCTCATTCTTCATTGCTAACCACATGTACTATATATAGAGAAAATGATACATTTATATAAACCAAGGATGTACCAAAAATCTAGAAGCTTCAAAATCTCTCATCATCTCATTTCAGAAGCTCGTAAGAACCCATACCTGACCATGCAAATGAATATATTTTTCACAAACAAGAGACAATCCAATTGGTGTCTCCCCACCATAGAAGTTATCTCTAAAAACTAATCACTTTGTACCAGGTAACATATCTGTCATGATCTTGTAAATAAGAACACGTATAATGGTTGTCTAAATTATGGATACTCATCTCTAATACTCTTTAGCATATCAATGCATGTCTGCATGGATTTTTTAATTCTGCTAATAATCACTAGGCATTACCTTTGCCTCCATATTCATCTTTTGGATCAATGATTTTGAATAGAATCACACTTTCATGGTGTATTATTCTATATTTAACTAAAAATATTGAAAATTCTTGACCCACCTCCTTTTCATAAGGTTTTGGTCTTATTTTTTTTAAAAATGTACCAGAGGAAGTTTTGTTCAATGTACAAAAAAAGTCACTCACCCAAAAGATAGTGTCCCCAGTATCTCAGGGCATATAACACAATAGATGACTCCATATTGCGAGTGGGATAAGTCCACTTATCATATCATAGCTATCTATAGCCACAAGAAACCTCTCAAACCTTCTACATAAAAAATTATTTTTGTCAAACTCTGGATGAATCCAAGTACATGGAATATGATTTACCCAAAATATAGTGTGTGAGGTTATGTGATGAGGTCATCATCCTGTTTATCTATTGAAAATATAAATTTCATGAATTTGAACAAACAAGAATCAACCCCTTCTTATTCAGACTGGTTATTGGTGCTCTACATGGTGAAATTCTAAGATGAAATGATGGTAATAATGTTTTGAACCTAGAATGCACTGAATCACATATAAATGTTTTTTTCACTCCCAATATATGATGGCTAAAACATTATTTGGGTCTAATAAATATACTACTACAGAGATTACAATACCCAAGAAGTGATCATTTTCAATATAGAATGTGGGTTTGGTTAGCTTATCATAATTTTGAATCTCTATTAATGTAATTATAATGATGTTAGGATGATGATAATAACCATCCACTGATAAGGAGTACAAAAAAATTTCATCAATGAAAACCACCACAAACTAATAATTAATAGGATGAATGATAGAAATCATCAAGCCCTTGAATACCTCCAATGAGTTCAAAAAACCAAACTTTATCAATATGATCTCATATAATCCATACCTAATTCTAAGAGAAGTCCAAGGTATGTCTGATGGTCTCACACACAACTAGTAGCATCCTGATATGAAATAATTCTTAGAAAATATCTTTACCACCTCCCATCTGATCATATAGATCATCAATGTGTTTTATGGGTAAAAGTAGTTAATCTTCATTTGGTTCATTCTATGATAATCTAAACATAATGGAAAATCCCCATAAGAATTATGGGAAAAATTATATAGACAACCCCATGGAGACATACTAGGTAATATGAAACCATGGGATTATAGATCTTCAAACTTATCCTTAAACACCTGATGTTCTAATGATGTCATCTTGTATGGTGGGAATGAAACTAGATCTGCACCCATAATAAAATTATTTTTGAAAATGATCTATTTTACAAGGGGTAATCTATATAACTAACCCGGGAAGACATCCCTAAAAGGTCTACCACAAGAGAGAAAATATTCTACTAGATTCCACCGTCTTTAGGAAATGATCATTCACTCCAAGCCATGAGTATGTACAATATGCTCTGAATTAGTCCTACATGTCTGTCCTAATGATCCCACTCTCCATAGTAAATGTATGTTTCCCCTTCTAGTGATAGAAAGGGAACTTTTCAATGGATATTGATGATATGAGTCTAGAATAAAACTAACCAATTCATAAAATCATTCAATTCATAGCTTTCCATTTATAGGACTATTAGTTCCGAAAAGTAACGGTAACCACCAATTTCCAGAAAAAATATCTTATAAAATATGATATTCTCTTACCATAATCAAAATAGTGTATTTAAGGTCCAAACCACACCGAAAATTCCATAATTATCCCTAAAAAATTTTAAAAAAGTGAAGATAAAAAGGAATGAGATTAAATTGTATAATAAAAACACCAGATTGAGTAAATGATACATGAATCGTACCTCTGATGGTAGAAGTTCCTTCATCCACACAAGTCGAAGAAGACTATATAATATGTTACTGACCTACTACTCCACACTAATCTCTAGTATGACTCTATTAGGCTTATCTATCCTTGTTTTATTTTCACCCTTGTACTAGGGTACTACATCCGCATCCTTGAATAGAATGTTATGTGTAACTCTAGTTACTTATCTTCATAAGGGTAGATATGTACATTCTTGAAATTGTAAACTATCTTGATAAATATCCACTATAATTATACTACATTACAATAGAAAACCTCTTTAGATGACCAATATTTCCATAAGAATAAAATTTTTATGTGGGATACAGATAATGAGGATGATTTCTTCCCAAATATCCACAGTGATATCACTACAATAGATCATGGTCTTGAGATAGACTCTCATTTCCCCGACTTCTGTAACTATTGTTTTGACGGGGATAACTGTCGAAGCAACACTTCTTTCCACCATTAGAAGATCTTCTAGTCCACCTTGATGAAATTTATTACCACTAAATGTTGAATATCAAATATTATCATATGTGATGAGTCCCTGATTTATCACATTCAAAAAATATTCAAGAGAAATGTGTCCACCTATTAACTAATCTAATAGTGACTCACATATGAAAAATATCTATCCAAGGATATCTACACATATTCTAATTATGATTCAAAGATCTACATGTCTGTGAAACATATAACATATTCCATCACTGACATTCCATCATGAATCAGATTCATGATGTCGTGATACTTCTTATCCTTTAATGTATCTCGATTGGAGTGTCCTAGAAACATCACCTCAACGTCCTACCAATATTACACCTCATGCATTCCATATTGAAATAGATTTTCCCATCATTGCTTATAAGGTCCAAAATGCATCCACATAAAAATATTAACCCTCTAATCAATAGCTGTATAAATATTGTTGACGATAATCTAGAATGACTCAATCCATAGCTTGGTTACATTGGGGCCTCCATCTCCATTTAATTTTGTCAGATGATAAAGTTGGAACATATGTGTTAGCTTATAAAACCATCACACGCTATGTATAGAATCTCTTAAAATGGATCAAAAGACCCTCAAGAAATGGTCGTGAGGCTAAGAATCCATCTGATCCTAAAGAGATATAGGAATACATGGAAAAGCAGCATTTAGAGCATGCTAATTTCCACTCTCCTAAAACTCAAATCAAAGAGGGAGAGGATGAATGTTATCTACAATATCAATTCACTCCTTATAAAAATGATTATCAACAAGGTTAACCTCAACCAGTAGAACCAATAGAGAACCAGTGGATCTTGGTCTTTATAAACATATATTAAAAGTTTTTTAGCATGATATGATATCTCTTTAATTTCCATTTATAAAATATAATAGGTATCTCATTTCTTATTTAAAAATATAAAATATATCACAAGAAATAAAAATGTCCCTATAATGAAAAATGCATGAACAAGTATATCATTATGTGCCTATCAAGATATATGAATAATCATTGTGTTCCATACTTGGACACTAGATTACATATCATGTAACAATAACATCACACATCTAATGAATCACCCTAGGTGAAATTACAAAAACCATAAATGTGAACATCATGAACCGATAGCCGACCCTTTGAAACTCCAATTGTTCTCCGTACATGATATAGCTAATTTCATGGAAAAGATTATTAACAAGTCTTGAAACATCCTATAATCCATTATTTCATTATAAAATAGTAATGCAATTGAAGATAAAAAACCATAGTAGATATGATACCACATTGTAATGTCCCACGACCCGACAATCTCTCATGCTTCCAAATACAGATTGTTATGGGATCTCATGCTAACCTCCCCATATGCCATAGTCTATTGAATGGAATCAGGGTGTGGTGACTACAATGGGGAGACTATAATCCCTTGTACATTGTAATAATATATAAGAACAACCAAGTAAAAATAAATACCATCGTGACATAAATAATAGAAACAGTCCAAAAAAACTTGGAAAAGATAGAACAAGACAATAAACCAATAATATGGAATCATATAATGAAATTTTGGAATGTATTTAATGGTTGAACTAATGAAATAATGGTAAAATAATAATATGAAAAAATTATCAAGGAAACCCTTGTCCTAAATCCCATGTCGGTACAATCTCTAATATCCAACACATCAATCAGGAAATAGTCAATAATAAGGTATCATTCCCTTGTCTAAACATGCATCCATGTAATATTATTCGGTAGTAGACAGAGGCCTGAATAATGTTTGAGATGAAAAATGTAGGTTGAAACCACAATTTCAAAACAAACCCATTCTGATAATATGTACATGAAATACATACCTGAAGAGTTTTATTAATTAATCAATTAATATAATGCACAAATCAATCTATTTTAGCATCATGATTTAATGTATCTTAGCTTTTAGCACAATTATACCAACCATAACCATGAACCAATACATCATAAAATAAATTGTTAAATCCCTATGTATAATAATTTCAGTATACTTTTCAAGCCTTCTATATATGAATTCTAGAATCAACATGTGCCACACCCTAAATATAGGATTTTTAGCGTCAAACTAGTCAAACTTTCTATATAAAAAAATTCATTTTCAATTGGTGAACGCCCTCTATATAATCATTTTAGCCACAACTATCCTATGCTTTTTATATAATCATTTTAGAAACAAACCGGTATAATCCTTCTAGATAACAATTTCTTCAAGAATCACTATATAAGTCATAATAGAAGGGATATGAAAATATCACATTATAATCCATACTGGATAATTTATAAAATTAATATTTATCATTAAATTAACCCTTTTATTTATCATGTTTTTCTTAGATATTTAATATTCCTTACAAATTAAATATTCAAACCCCTATCCATGGTTAATCTATATGAATAAATAATTGAAAATCACATGTCATACAAGACACTCAATAATCCATTTGTCAAAAAACATTTCATGGTTTTAATCCCCCAAGGGGTAGAGAGAAGCCTAGTTGCAAAACCATTGGATCCAAAGGTATCCAAGGATTAATCTAGACATATTTTTATCTTTATTAACCATTCAATTAGTTAATACACATGTTTTCCAATGTAAATCAAAATATTGTGCATAATTATCCATTAAAAGACCATAGGGTTAGGTTATCTACAACATACATCAAACCAACGATCATATTAACACATAAAATGGGAAAATACAACAATAAAAAAAGGAATACAAGAACAAAAAAGAAACTTAGATCCAGAAATGTCACCACCCATCCCTTGGGGCCCTTGTCTTGACTACCCCATACCCACCTCCCATGGTATAGGGGATGGTGACTAGAAATGAGTAGGAATATCCCTCAAAGGGAAGGAATTTTCCTATAAATACACACACACAAATACACACCAATCCACAAGATTAATTACTGAAACTAAAAACACTGATTAAATAGATATGCAACACAATAAGACAACCATTGAGAGTAATTATTCAAACTGAAACATAAACAGGTTAGAATAGAAGCCCAACTAAAATAGAAAAGTAAAAGATCATGGTTTTCTTCTACAGAATACTGTACCATAAGGGTATGTATAGTATTTTGACAAAGTATCCTTAATGAATACCAAATTCTTTGGGTAACCATGGTGACCCACTATCTACATCCCACCAAGGACACTGTTAATGAATTCCATCATCTGCACAAGACACGACACGTGCCGGAAATGCCTGTTAAGGGGTGAGGAAAAAAATAATCATTAGGGACTCCAAACCACATTGGTAAACCACATAGAAAGACATAATGAAGACATAAAAATAGTTACACAAGGTGTATCAACTATAAAGTAATATGAAGAGAGTCACTAGAGTCAGATCACACAATGTATAATACAATTGTATGTAAACAAGATTGTTGTAAGAATCCACAACACCCTCAAGTAGTAACACACTGAGCATCGGTAACACAAATATTGTAGGTAACACATGGAGTGTTCGTAATACCTGTATTTTAGGTAACACATGAAGTGTAGATAACATGTGGTGTGTTGAAAACACTCAGATTCTCTTCAAAGACTAAAGGACCTACACCATAGTTGGATAGGGGAGTAGTGACTGAGTCATGCTAAGACAAAAATTCTAGATAAGACACGGAGTGTAGGTAAGACATTAAATATAGGTAAGACACACAATCTAGGTAATAACATATCTTCTAGGCTGCAATCAGCTTTAGGATTCTTTCCTTAGCATGCTCGTTCCATGAATAGCTCCACCTCGATCAAATAGGTCATATGCCATCTTCCAATGAATTTCACTTAGAGTATCTCAAAATCAATGGATCATTGACAGGGTTAAAACACCATAAATGGAGGGTCAAATGGACACACAACTTGAGATTTATGGGATTTTTAATGAAAAGGGGCTGGTTGGGTACGGGTCCGGTCAGACCCAACCTGACCTAGGTCCCCCCTAACCCAACCAGCCGGTCTGACTTGGCCCGTATACCCAACCCGACTAGCTAGAGTGGGACAATTTGTCCACCTAGTCATGGAAACTACCAGGTCTTATCCCATTCAACTTGGGGTAGTTATCACATTTGATGGGGTGGTCTACCACATGACCACCCTACAGGCACGTTCCCACTATAATACGACCTCTTTCCATGTCCAATAAAGCTCAACACCAACCATTGAGCCATAAATATTTTTCACCACCCTTTGACACCATGACACATATTCCTCCACTATCGGTCATAGAGCTAGCATCCTCTTGCTCTCGGGCGGCCACACCTCTATGTGCCACCTCCGGCACCGCCACATGCCACCATGGTGCTGCCGCACGCCACCTTTATCTTCTCCCCTTCTACTAGTGACCACTATCATTGTGGTGGTCCATTATTTAAACTGATAAGACCTTCATGATCCTTGGGTCTCGGTCTTCACTATAGTTATCCCCAAATGTTCTTTCCATATCTATGAGGGTCAGAACACATTTAGAAGCACCTGGAAGAACATGCCATGATAAAAGGGTCTGTCGATGAAGAACAAATGAATAGTGAAGAGATATATGTAAAAGAACACACTTTTAATGGGCCATGGACTTGTTCATGTTTACCTTTGTCCGTTAATGTCCATGGAAATATGATAGAGGAATAGAAGAATATTTAATAACATTCATTACATTTTAATCTTGCATTTTTATCCATCCTGCCAAAATGATCGAACCACAGATCAACCTGTTCATGTGTTTCTCCACATTCATCGTCAAAAACAAGAACGAGGAAAGGAATCCCAATGAAAATAAACCCCATACATTAAAATAGGATCAGTTGGCATGGAGAATTATTCATTAATAGCGATCTACCCATGAAATTCATCGATCCGTTGTTCGTTGGTGTTCATCATTCATAGTCACCGGTTTGAGAGCTTCCTTGAGTTATAGAGAAATTCTCTAGCATTATGAATTCTAACACTCGTCCGAACCCATGATTAGTAGAATAAATTTGTTAATATATTTCATAATTTTAATCAAATTTTAAATTTTTCACAATGCTGCTTTGCAAAGTCTCCTAGTCATCACACTATAGTTCTATTGAGTAACCAAGTAACATTGATGAAATATTTTTTAAGTATATTTTATTTTTTTTCTTAAAAAATACATAAATTAACTTCTTTAGCTAACCCGCGTCTTCTAAAGTTAGTTCCTTTATTGGAAAACCTTGTTTCCTTGAACACAACGATTCCCTCATATTTCTTATCTAGAAAAAATTTTAGAACATACTAAAACGCCACATGCTCTCCATTTTTAATAAATATAAAAAATATTTCAAACATTTATTCCAGGAACCACGGTCCTTTGAATCATGTTCTGTCTCAGCGCCACTTCTTGAAATAATCCCGTATAATTTTTCAAAAATTTACATGGAAGATATTGTACATCAAATTCAACCCACCTTAGGGCTTTAAATCCTTGAAAGAAAAAGAAAGGGCTAAAAAAATGGGGATACTGGGAATGAATCTGCACCTCCCACTCCCATGTGCTCTCATAGAGATTATTATGCTTCCACATAACTATAACTAGAGAAATTTATTGCCTATGGATGTTCCCCTCTTGTCAATCCCCTATCTCCAATGGGAACTCTCTAAACATTTCCATGAATTTAATATCCATCTCACCCTAGTAAACAATGTTTGAAGAGACGTGTACATATCTCCTCAATTAGGATACATGAATGTTGTCGTACATACACTCTACCTGTGGAGGTAGATCCAAGAGATATTACACCATGATGAATCTACTAAGTATCTGCAATGGTTTGATGAACCTAAGAGAAAGCTTACTTCCTTACCCAAGTCTTTGTATCCAACAGTCTCAATTTACTACCAGCATATGACTTCTGATGGCTCTATACATTCTTTGTCTGCTCCTATAGGAATTGAAATTTCCCTATAGTATCCTGCACTATCTCCAGGCCAATGAGTGATGACTCTCTGAGTTTATTCCAGAAAAGTGGTGACCTGCAAGTTTTTTTATATAATTCCTCGAACTGTGCCATACCTATGGTGGTGTGATAGCTGTTTTTGTACGCAAACACTAATAGGGGTATGTGATCCTCCCAACTACATAAAAATTGTGGATAAAATAACATATAATGCCCTCTAGGAACATAATGGTCTATTTTTTTGGGACATCTGTCTATAGGGTGGAAATTTGTGCTCAAGATAAGTTGAGTCCTAAATTCCTCCAGTAATCCCTTCCACAACCAGGATGTAAAGGGTGAATCTCAACCTGTGACTATTGTAGATGAGATTCCATAGAGATGAACTATCGCCTACATTTAGAGGCATCCCAAAATATCTACTGAACCCTATTTCCAAATCTCTATGAAGAGGGACCACTTGGCGAGTTGGTCAATGATCACTCTGATTGTATTGTTCCCTCTATATGTATGTTGTAGACCCGTCATTAAGTCCATCGATATCCCATCCCATTTGCACTCTGGAACCACAAGCGGTTGAGCAGAACTCGCTGGAAGCCGGTGCTCGACCTTCACATGCAGCATAGTGAGGAATCTCGAGATAAACTCTACCAAATCCTTCTTCATCCTCAGCAACCAAAACTGATGTTTTAAGTCCTTATACAAGTTTCCAAAAATTGGATTTACTACCAAAGGGGATTTATGGAACTCCTTAAACAACTCCTCTAGTAACATCACTGGTACAACTGTGCATCCACATAAAATGATGATGTTCTCCCCACCTTTCCAATATAAATTAGGGCCATGCCTTATGGATAATTGAGCATGTGTAGTCTCACAGTTGATATCTCTGAGATATGCATCCTGCACATGCTATAAGAGTGGAGGGGTAACCACCTTCGATTGGAGATAAGCTGCTTCATATCTATCAATAAACGATATATGAATTGAGGCCAAATTATATGAGGCCTCATTCGGTAGCTATGAATTCAATCATCAACTGAGATCATCTTCCACCACATTTCCCTTCCTAGGAGTATAGAAAATTTCAAAATCATAGTCTGGGAGGAACTCTATAAAATGTCATTTTCTCATGTTCAAACCCTTTTGGGAAAATATAAACCTAATATTTTTAAATTTTTGTAGATGATAAACTGCACTCCCAAAATTATTGTCACTACTTATTCAATGTGATGATTACTGCTACCAACTCAAGGATGTGGGTGGAACCATTCTACTCATGTGATCTCAAATGCCGAGAACCGTAGGCATTCACCACTTACCCTTGGATTAAATCACAACCAATTCTGGGTCCTAAGTCATCTCAGAACACCATGTACTCAGCACCCTCCTCTGGAAATCTCAGGATAGGTTCGTTTGTCAAGATCTTCCTTATTTGTTGAAAACTCTGTTGGAACCCTCCTTACCACACGAATGGGTTCACTTTACTTGTCAAATAATTAATAGGTGATGTTAATAAGGAGAAGATGGGAACAATACCTTAATAGTACCCAACCAGTTTAAAGAAACTACACACTTCTGTAACACAATTGAGTGTCTCCCAAGAAAGTTCCACCTAAATAATTACTAGATCCACAACAACTCTAACCAATGAGATGACATGTCCTAGAAAGTATACATCTTGAATTTATAATTGACACTTCAAGAGCATCCTGTAAAGATGGTGGCCTTGGAGTAAGTACTAGACCATCCTCAAGTGTGTCACATGATCCTCCTCAGATACTGATTATAGTAGAATGTCATCAAAAAAGACCACTACAAACCGGTCTATGTATGGCTTAAAGATCAAATTTCTGAGTCCCATGAACACTACTAGGGACTTTTTCATTCCCAACGACATCACTAAGTACTCATTGTGAACGTACCAACATTTTAAATCCATATTTATGATTTCTTCACCCCATACATGATGCTGGGGATAACCTCATCTGGGGTCTATCTTCAAGAACCATCTCACTCCATTCATTTGATCAAAGACATCATCGATCCTCAACAGAGGATAATTGTTCTTCAAGGTCACGTGGTTTTGGCACTAGAATTCCACACATAACCTCAATCCCCAGTCTTATTTCTTGGAAAACAAAACAAGGGTTTACAATGGTGAAACTCTGGAACTCACAAATCCCTTTCTCTATAAGTCCTCAAACTATACCCTCATCCCCCAGAGCTCTGCGGGAGACATCTGATATGATGGTGTATATATCAGTGTTGTCGTTGGGTTTAGATCAATGCAGAAATCTACCACCCTTTGAGGAGGTAATCATGGGAAATCATCAGGGAATACATCTTCATATTAATCCACTACCACAAAAAACAAACGACTCATATCCTCATCCACATTGAGGGTCATTCCAAGAACTAGTGTGTGATTAGCTGAACCCTCCTATGTGTGAGTCTATCCTACAATGCATGAATTTCCTTTTCACTAGTAAAGGAAAACCTAATCACATATACATATACACAGGACACTCTACACCCAAAATATTCAATTTGAGCATAGACTGTGGATATACATTCCATACCCCGAATGATGTCGTAAGGCCTCAAATATTCTACTAAGAGATTTCAGCTAATTCTCTTTCCCCAAGAGTGAGGCCACACTGTAGGAACCATTCTTTGATCATTGAATTCCCTCCAGTAGGAGTATCTAAATATAAGGATCGAGCCCATGTCTCCACCATAATCTCTGAGATCCAAACAAGGCCTGTCCGGTGGAAATGAAAACTGGGACTTATGTCTATAATAACTAAATCTATGGTGAAAAATACACATATCATACCTCTAATCATATATGGATCATCGAGAATGTAAGAATCTATCACCTGAACCTAGCCCACTCGTGTCGATCAGCTCCCACAGCCCGTGGTGGACCACTTAGGGGTGGTGGTGGTAGTACCTGAAATGTTTTCCAACAAATTACTACTAGAACTCCCCCTGTCGCTTCTTCCACTATTATCCAACATCTACCGCAATTTCAGTGGTCCCACGACTGTCTCCTAGTTGGTCGTACGATGGGTTGGGAAATCTCTAGCCAGAGTCCCCCGAATGCCACACGATTAGCACAATCTATCCTTTAGCAGACTCGATCTACCTTGGGGGGCTCTCACTATGAATCCCTTATCCTAGGATGATACCCTAGAGTTCATGACCTGCTTGGGTCCATGTTTCATATATAGTATACACATTACTGATGACTCCACTACTTGTCACCCAGTGGTTTCTCCCACTATCAGTGCAAGCTCCACTATAAAGCTCTCTGCCAATAGGGCTTGCTCCATCACCAAAACATGCATAAGATTTAAAAGGGATATCATTGATGTTTATTTTTTCTATCATATCCCCAAATAAAAGGTCCAATCCCTAAAGAACGGGTCCTGCACGATTTTGGGGGAATAGAGAGAATGATCTATGAATCTACCCGAGTACTCTGCCACTGAATAGCTTGCCTACTACAAGTGTAGTATCTCCTATATATGTACATATCCTAACATCTCTGGAAGGAAATCCTCCATAAATAGGCACTCAATTTATATCGTGGATAGCATCACTTCCTCATGCATCGGATTCATCGAGACCATCTATCTCCCTACCGAGCCTAGAAGAAGGCTCGTGGCTAGAATTGTGATCTACTTGGGAGGCATCCTCAATAAGGGGAAGAATTGAATAAACTCATCTAGCCAATACTCAGCTATATAGGGATCTATATCACCTTGGAACCTAGGTGGTCGCTAACTACGGAACTCATGCAATGAACATGGCCTGCATGCATCCTCTATCGGTAGCGCTGGTAGGAACTTCAACTCTCTAGGTTTTTGTATCATTGGTGCAGTAACTAAAGGTACTATCTCTGGAAAATTTCCCTACAAAAATGCCTCATCAATTGGTGGACTATCCTTGTGGTCATACCCATGAATCCTGGCTGGCATTCTACATAGAGGCATCATGAAACAAATCAAGATGAACTGCGTCTAATAGATTTTACCAGATGATATGACTCTGAACCAAGAAGGACATGACCACACAATCAATTCCTATAAGATACACACAACCAGAGTTTTCATGTACTAATTATAAAAACATAATTCAAGGTCCTAGTGTAAGGATACATTGGTTGCCACACCAACAATGGGTTCTATGGACAAAAAGACAAACTTGAAACACATAACACTCTTAACCCAAAACAAAAGTAAAATTGACCTTCCTCTAATACCACTCTATCCTAACCCATACCTCGAGGCCCATGCCATGACTACCCCAAGCATGCCTCCCATAGTCCGGTGGATGGAGACTTGTGCTGAGTAAGATTTTCCCACAAAGGGGAGGAATTTTCCTAGGAACATTCACATACGCACCACTCTATAAGAGTAAATAATGAATCTAAAAACACTGAGTAAACATAAGTGCGACCCACTAAGTCAAAAAATTAGAGAAACCATAAAAAATAAAAAAAATGGTCTAGAATACAAGCCCAAATGAAATAGGAATGTACAATATCACAGTTCTCATCTATAGACAACCCTACATTAAGGGTAGGTACAGTATGCTTTCTAAATGTCACTGAAGCATACCACATCATTCAGGTCACCCTGAAACACCCAAATCTCCATCCCTCCAAGTACACTTTCAAAGCTACCAATCATCTGCACAAGACATGACTCGTGCGGGTGAAACCCATGTAGGAATGAACGTAATAAAATACTCAATAGGGTACCCAAACCACAAATGTAATCCAAAAAAGAAATACATAAGTCGTACTACAAAATATGCACACGAAGTGTAGCCTCTAATAAGTACAATTAATAGATTCACTAGCGTAACCTCCCACCATGTACAGATCTATGGTACGTAAAAATTATTGTCTTAATAATCCACCGTACCATCAAGTAGTAACACCGGAGTGTTGGTAACATACTGGATGTATATAACACATGGATTATGAGTAACACACAGAGTTTCAGTAACACATAGAGTATAGGTATCACATAGATTGTAGATAACACAATAAGTATTGGTAACACATGGAGTATCATCAATGACTAGAGGACCTACTCCCTGGTGGGATAGGGGTACCAAATCAGTTTGGGTAATACATAGTGTCTAGATAAGACAACCAGTCTAGGTAAGACATGTAGTCTAGGTTTGAAATGAATTCTAGGTAATCACATAGCTACTAAGTCGAAGCCAGCCACAACATTCCATCCATAGCATTCTCATTCTGGGTGATCCTCCTCCTCTAGAAAATTGTCCATACTCCAATATCAATGGAAAGTAACCTAGCGTATCTCAAAATGACAACCTTATTGCAAGGGTACAAATGCTATAAACAACATATCAAACAAACCCATGATTTTAGATTTGTGGGGGTTTTCATGAAAAAGTGATGTTTGGGTCCGAGTCTTGTCTAACCAAGATACACCAACCCGACCTAACCAAACCCAGGTCTCACCTAACCCAGACTGTTAATCCCGGCCCACTGGAGTGGGCTGGTTTGTTCGTCCGAACACTGCGACTACTGCTCCTGTTCCCCATCAATGTGGGGTAGCCACCACATTTGATGCAGTGGTCTGCTCCATGACCACACCACCCCTTCGGTCTAGTTGGATTGTGGCCTCCTACTAGGTCATCCAAGCCCTGATGCTGGCCGACGAGCCAAGGACCCTCTCTACCACCTGCTACCATCATGTCGTAGGGTCCTCCTTTACCGGTCATAGAGCAGGTGGCCTCCTACTATCGGGCACCCTTGTCATCGTGCAAAACCATCGACGTAGCCATCGATAGATTCCCTTCTGTTTTATTTCACTGTCACTATGGTGGATCATTTTTTGAATCAGGAAGACCTTGGTGATCCTTGGGTCACTGTCTTCACTTCCTTGAGCACACAAGCTTCTCTCTATCACTCTGGGTATCTGAACATGTTCAGAAGCATCCAAAAATCACACCTCAACCACGAGGTTCTATCGACGAAGAACATAAGAATAGGGAAGTTGGATAACAATAAGAATACACTTAGAACATACCATGGACCTTTTCATGTTGGCCTTGGTCCATTCATGAAAATAGAAATATGATTGAGTAACCAGAGATTATTTAATAAGATTCAGCCCTTTTTAATCCCACATTTTTTAACATCTTGTTAGAATGATAAACAAACAGATCAACCTATTCATGTTTTGGTCCTTGTTTTTCATTAGAAACAAGAATGGGTAATTAAATCATAATGAAAAATAAACAACCTACCTGGATAGGGGATCAGTCAGAGGATACAATTCTTTGTTAAAGGTGATCCATCCAAAAACATCCTTGATCCATCATTCAGTAGTGTTATTCATTAATCACCACTAGTATGATAGGTTATTTAAGACCTAGAGAAATTATCCAATGTTATGAATTCTAACGTTGGCCCCTGACCCTAATTAATGCAAGAAACAAGTTAATGAATTTTGGAATTTCCATGAAGCTGCATTGTAGCGTCACTGAGTTATCATACCACATTTCTGTTGAGTCACTGCATAATGTTGAAGAAATAAAATGAAATAACTTTTATGTATATTTTATTTATATCATAAAATGCCTATAAATTAACATTTACAACTGGCCCACGCCGACTAATGTGTGGTCTAACCTAAGAAAAAAACTTCTCTAAATATAATGGTGCCCCATGATTTTTTATCCATGCACCCATTTAAATTTTATTAAACCCACACACACATTCTATTTTTTATAAACATAATAAATAGTTCAAGCATTTATTCCATGCACTATCGGCCTTTGAATCACATGTTCTATCAACACGTTGTATTGAAATAATCCAATATAATTTTAAGAAATATTACATGGAAAATCAAGATCATTATTAAGAAATTCATGATCAACCCCCAAATCATCCAATATCATGTTTAATACCCTTCCACAAATGATAATAACAAAAGAGAAGGGATATCGAATTAGAAAAACCCGTAGGGGAGAAATTTTTTGAACGTGACATTATGAAGGGATGAGGAGAATCCCAAACCACATATAAATAACCTAGGGATTGAGAGTGGAGGGAAGCACATTATTTAATGATAATGTTAAGATCATTTTCACCTTACATACTCTCAACCTATGAAATATATTTCTGGTAAATATATCACATGGTGAATAATTATTTATTAGGAGTTATGTTGAAATTCACATATCCTCATGTGAAATTAACCCACCCCATACATTACATGCCATGTAAATCAATTTCATATAACTGAACCAGTTCATATCATGAACAAGTTCACTTCCTTTATTACATTCATGGGATCTACACAACAATAGTTATATATCATTTAATGTATTTACATGGTGTGTAAACTCCTAGAAGATATATTTATTCAAAACTTTTTCAAAGGCAATATAAACAACTTTGAAGACATCCAATCACACGAAAAACCCTTGTAATCCCATTTAACTTATTTATACCTGAAATCTATTTATTGAAAAAAACATATATCATAAAATGTTAGTACATTTTCCACAATTTAATCTATCTATATCTAAAATAGACTTAACTTCTATGGTTTAATGATAAGAATCTAACCTAATAAAAGAGGTTCAATGAACAATTTGATGAGGTATATACCTAGGAAACGTTATGTCTTACATACAGAAGAATACAAGAAAAATAATTGGGTGAGACTAGATGCACCGTGTTATGAAGAACTCCCACAAAAGGTACCCATATATAATTGTAATGAGATAATAGAGATAATAATCACTGATGCTTTCCTCTAGATATCCATGGGACAATGGCAAGCACCATGGGTAAACCATGAACACAAATGGAAACCATTAAACTACATGAGAACATGAGAAATGAAAGATATGTTGAAAAAAATATAAAATAAATCTAATGATAAATAAAATATCCCAACACATGAATTTAATTTCATATAAAATAAACATCTGATAAAGAAATTACATGTACCAAAAAAGAATTCATTAACAGACTCCTCAATGCCCAAAATGTCAATGAATATCCCTATGAACAAGATTTATCCACACTGATTTCTAACAATGTCACATAGACCATAAATATTGTATATATATATATAGGTTTAATTTATTGAGTTTAAATATAAGGATCATCCTCTATAACCTCTGATCAAAGTGATAATGAAATCCTAATAAACACGAGTGAATAAACTATTAATGCTATCTCATCACATAAGAAATAATATAATAAATATACCACCACCATGGACCTGTCTCCAAGTATCTAATATAATTAATAATAAAATATCCTTCAACATATCTAATTATGGATCCCATTACAACATCCCTACAAGTTTTATACACTTCCCCAACATTGCATGTAAAGACCCGTAAATTTTAAGGAAATTTTTTTCTTAATTTTCTTTGGAATTTTACAAGAGCGTAGTTTCTGACGGCACCTGATTCCGAGGCCCGGTGTACCCGTAATCAGTTTCCTAAGTTTGGCTCGGGTACATTTAGTGAACGGACGAGCGGGTTTTTCTAACATTTGAACCGGTGCCCGGAATCGAATTCTGAGGGCACCGATGAAATCATAGCGTCGGTATTTGCTTAGAAACTCCTCTTCCGGAGATGCGTTTACTCGGTTGTGGTTTTTAATTTTTGGGCTTAATGTTAATAAATAAAATAAAGTGTTCAATAAACTTTATTTTATTTAAGCCACTTGAAGCCACTTGGAAGCCACTTAAACTGAGTTGAAGCGGATAGGATACTATCCAAAAATATCCTACCCTCTTGGTAGGATATTTGAGAAGTGGGGCCCGCAAGAGCCCCGCAGTTTCTTTTCCGCTAAGTAACGCACCCGCGAAAAACCGTCATTATGAAAGTCAACTGACACATTTTCTTAAATTCTTAACTCACCATTTAATTGGGCGGTTTATTTCGTGAAATAAATGGGCAGTTTCTTTCGTTGAATTAATTCTACGAATTAATGGGTCGTTACTTACCTCTTTTCGTTTTTTGGCATAATAATAAAATAATACCAACACAACATTTGGAGGATTACACATTGAGAGGTTTCGACAGAGTTCTTGAGCCTTCATCCTCCTTCGCAAAGAACACGAAGAACGCGAAGAACGCGAAGAATGCCGTCACCCTCGGATTTTGACGATGCTTCATCCGAGACGTTCTTCCCCGCCCCGATCTCCGATCACCAACTGCTTGAGGTAAGAGATCTCGGGTCTCTTTTTAATCTCCTTTGGGGGTTTTAACAAAACACGGGTTTAATTCTTTACAATTAAATTTGTTGTCTCTTTGTCCGTTGAGTTCGTCGACGCAACGCCGGATTCCGCGACAACGTGACACCCTTCCGCGACGACGCGACGCCTTCCGTGACATGACGAACTCCTCCTTCCGCGACGAGCAATTCCGCGAAGAAAGCTCACGCGCGACGACTTGTCGAGGTAAGGATTATGTTTTGGAATGCCCTTTTTTCCCTTGAACATTTCTTTAAATTAAAGAACCGGATTTCTCATAAAAAAATTTAGTCAATTAAAATTGTTGTTACAAGTGTTGAATTATTTCTTCTCCCGTTGATTTTATCTAACGCGTAGGGTGTGGGCCAAAAGAACACGACCCGACAACCCTCCGCCGTCCTTCGTTGTTGTGCGGATTTGACGGGCGACGACGGAACGTGCCGCAACGGAAATTTGTTGATTCCGCAGTGAAGAGAGAGTCCCGGGAGGAGCAGCGGTGTAGACAGGAACAACATCGGACCACCGGAGTGACTCAGGTGGCCCGCGGAAGATTCTGGTGGCGCGGGTCGCCGGCGCGGCGGCGCCCCGGCGCGCCGCCAGACGAGACTTCCGCGGGGGCGGCGGCCAACGGACCCGCGGCCGTGCGGGTCCGGTTCACCCGCATGGGACGCGGAAGAAGCCGCGTCCACGGTTCTCCAACGCGGCCCACACGGGGCCGCGACAACTCCAGGCCGCGGGGGCAGCACCCCGCAGCGCCCAGGCGCTCGGCCGCTCCGCCGAGCCGAGCCAGGCCGGTCCGACCGGCCAGGCCGCGCCCTGTCCGGACTGGACCGGTTCGGACCGGGTAGGGTCGACCCGGTTCGGCCGACCCCGGGGGTGGGGGGGGGGCAGGCCGGGTCGGTCCGGGCCCGGACCCCCGTCTTCGGACCGTTTTCGGTCAAATGCATGTAACATGAGCTACGGGCCTCCGAATGACGCGCCGTAAGAGGCAACACAATCCTTTTATCGAGAGGTTCATTAAGGTATATCGCACTCAAGGTTTCGGAATACTTTGGGTTCGGCCGGGTTGGTTCGTACACGAAACCAACCAGGCCCTCGGAGCGGAAACGCTCATATCTTGAGCTACGAACGTCCGATTGACATGCCGTCAGCTTTGTTGAATTCCTCTAGGTGAGACGGATCTTTTGGAACACTCCAACTGAGGTTTGGATGCAGCTGGAGTACGGTGGGGTTGGTTTTGCCTTAAAAACCAACCGGGCCCCTGGGACGAAAAAGCCAATAACTCTCAGACCGGGCGTCCGATTGACGCGCCATCTGCGACGTTGAGTTCCTATTGACGATACGGAACTTTTGGATACATCAACTTCGGACTATGTGTCAGTTGATGTATCGGCCTATCGGCTCGTGGAGCGGACCCTCCCGAAAGAGTTTGCTATGTGCGGGAACCCTAGTACTGGCTGTGACTACTACTTCGACAGTGACGACCGTGCAGAAATCCTCAGTGGACTGCGACGAAGGATGTGCAGAGATCCTCAGTGGACTGCGACGACGACTGTGCAGAGATCCTCAGTGGACTGTGATGACTACATCACTCAGCGATCCTACGTGGATCAGTGCTACAGGTCCTGTGTGGGCCCGATCCTGTGTGGGTCCGATCATGTGTGGGTCAGCGCTCAGCGGTTCTGTGTGAGTCAGCGCCTACGGGGCCTGTGTGGGCCCGATCCGGTGTGGGTCATTGCGGGGGTTAGTTACCTATCGATCCTTTCTTGGGTCTGAAGAATTAGATGGATCAGTGATCATCTTTATCGTCATCCGAAGAAGTATGCCTGTGTGAGCTGAATCTTGAGTTACTCTCCTTCGTGAATTGTGTTAAGCTATCCTGTGTGGATTTACTGTTTACTCTCCTTTGTGGATTGTGTTGAGCTATCATATGTGGGTTACTGTTTACTCTCCTTTGTGGATTGTGTTGAGCTATCCTGTGTGGGTATACGTTTTTGCTTTCCAGTGTGGACTGGGTTGTGCTTGGGCTCGGACGTTGGAGCCGAACGGGAATTGATGACTTAGGTATATGTATGGGCATATACCTAAGCAGTGTCGGTTGTTACTTTGTGATTGTATCTTTCCTTTGTGGATTATCATTTGTGGATTTCGGGAGACCTTCGAGGGTCTCGGGGTCCCTACTGAGTAGCTTATACTCACCCCTGCACGGGCTATGCCCGCACTTCGTGGTGTTGGTTGCAGATGACGGGCAGCGCTGATCGAGGTGGAGGCGTGCAGAGCAGGACGGTACCTGAAGGTAGACCACTGGGCGTGACGTACTCGGAGCAGACGGCTGGACCGAGGAGCTGTGGAGGCTATCTGTACCAACCCTTCAGGTGGGACCTTCAGAGGAAGGCTCGACGCTGCGGCATTTCCTTTCAGTTTCTGTTTTCCCCTTTCAGTTGTACTTTACAGTTGGGCTTGTATTTCCGGCCCCTTTTACTTTCAGCACAACTTGTTACAGTTTTTACTTAGTGTTTACTTTTCCGCTTGCTTACTCTGTGGTGCTTGTTTACTTTTCGTAGGCAATGTCTTCCCTTTTTCCGGGATTTACGCCTTGGTGCTAGTTTCCAGCCCCTGACCTATGGAAGGCGGGCTTGGGGTAGTCACGGCACGGCCCCCAAGGACGGGTCATGACAAATTGGTATCAGAGGTGGTCGGTTCTACCGCAGACTCTGATCTTTCTTCTATGTGAAGCAATAGTGTTTAGCGTATTGGGTGTGTTTATCAGTCCAGGGAGTCCAGTGTTGGTGCGGAGGCCAGCGTATCCATACACCAGGACCCTGACTTCTGATTTCTGACTTAATGCACGAAAACATTGATTGCATGTGTGTTTCAAGTTTTCTTTGTGATTACTTGTGTCAGCTCACCAGGTATACTATTCTGACCGTGGCACACTTTTTTCCTTTTCAGATGGCCCCATGATGGTAGCCATCTAGGGTTCCGAGAGTAGAGCGCGACGACAACCCGCCGAGGGACGAGGCCTCGGTACAGGGCCCGTGGACAGCAGAGGCACCGACGATACCTTTACCCAGCGAGCCCCCGATGCTTCCTGCGCCGACCACTGACGATGCACGTCGCCTCGGAGCTCTGTACATGTTCCAACGCCAGAGACCACCTAGGATTCATGGGGAGACGGACCCCCAGGCTGTTGGGGACTGGCTGGAGGCGGTCGTACGAGTTTTTAGGCTAGTGAGGACACCATCAGACCTCATGGTGATCCTCGCGGCGAGCCTACTACACACAGCAGCGGGACGATGGTGGAGCATGATGCTCTAGGTGCACGATGAGGCCTCTCTCATATGGACAGACTTCGAGAGCCTCTTCCGCTCATGGTTCGTCCCGAACACCCTCCGTGCGATGCGCATTCAAGAGCTTCTTCAGCTGCGGCAGGGTAACATGACGGTCACCTAGTACGCGGCGAGGTTTACAGACCTTTCTCGCTACTCGACAGACATGTTATGGGACCCCTTCTTCCGGGCCCGGACCTTTGAGCAGGGCTTGAGACACGAGATCATGGCATCTCTGATCTCTCTCAGCATCCCGACCTAGGCAGGGGTGCTAGAGCGAGCCCATCTGATTGAGAGCTTTCTGGCAGAGTCCACAGCGAGACCTATCGCAGGGCGGTAGGTAGAGGAGTCTTGGCAGCAGGTAGCCGACGGATGACGTAGGGTTCCAGACACACCAGACCTTCCGGCAGACGGCCTCGGGACACTGGCTCAGCAGTGCGGGGCACACAGCGCGAAGCCAGTCTTCCGAGAGGCAGCCAGTGCTACACATGCGGCGGGCAGGGCCACATGGATCGTGACTGCCCGACCCGTCGTACCGAGGAGCAGTAGACGGTGGAGGGGCCACCCAGGCAGAGTCAGAGGGTCGACCGTGGCGGTCTGCAGGGAGGAGGCAGACGAGGCAGAGGAGCTGGCTGAGCAGCAGGTGGTGGGCGACGCTTTGAGGCTCGGCCACCACCACCACCAGGAGGTCCGCCCCGACCCTAGGGAGCTGGCGGGTAGAGACAGGCCCAGCTCCAGGCAGTGGAGGCCTACAACCACGGCGCGACAGAGATGATTCAAGGTACGATCTGTGTCTATTCCACTCTTGCTGTAGTTCTTATAGACACAGGAGCGAGTCACTCTTTCATAGCCACTGCCCTTGTTCGGAGCTCGGAGATTCCGACAGGGCCTTTGGCTCTATCCTTGCGGCTAGAGACTCCTAAGGGAGCATACATGACGATTACGCACTGGTTCCAGTAGTGTGAGATTACTCTAGGAGGTGAGAGCTTCAGTTGAGATCTTCTTGTAGCAGCGTCGAGGCCTTACGTCATCATCTTGGGCATGGATTGGTTATCTACGGTCCATGCAGAGATTGACTGCATTAGGCGCAAGGTGTGATGTGTGCACACCGAAGGGAGCAGGTTCACCTTCACCGGCGAGAAGGGAGCCTTTGTAGCACAGGATGGACTCTCGTAGAGGAGGGGACAACCAATCACTCATCAGTTGGCTAGCCTCATCCTTGGAGCAGTTGACGTGCGGAGTCCTAGTTTTCCTGCAGTGGTGGATCAGTATGCGGACGTCTTCCCCGACGATATTCCAGGGCTACCTTCTCGCAGATAGGTAGACTTTTTATATTGACCTGTACCCCAGGACAACCCCGATATCCACTCCAGCATATTGGATGGCCATCGCTGAGCTTCGAGAGCTGCGGGTATAGTTGGAGGACTTGCAGGGAAAGGGGTTCATCCGACCCAGCGTTTCACCCTGGGCTTCCCCGAATTTTGTTCGCCAAGAAGGCGGACGAGAGCTTGCAACTGTGTGTCGACTATCTTCTCCTGAACCAGGTGACAGTGAGGAACAAGTATCTGCTACTGAGGATTGATGACCTCTTCGATCATCTCAAGGGAGCACGGTGGTTCTCGAAGATAGACCTCAGGTCAGGCTATCATCAGCTCAGAGTTCGAGACGAGGACGTACAAAAGACGGCCTTCAGGTATCAGTGTGGCCACTAGGAGTTCTTGGTTATGCCTTTCGGCGTAACCAATTCTCCAGCAGTGTTCATGAGCCTCATGAATAGGATCTTCCAGCCATTCCTCGATCGATTTTTCGTGGTCTTCATCGAAGAAATTTTGGTGTACTCGACCATGGAGGAGGAGCACGCCTACCACTTGCGGGTTGTACTAGACACACTTCGAGAGCACCAGCTATATGGAAAGCTCTCGAAGTGCCAGTTCTGGTTACGTGAGGTCCACTTCTTGGGGAACGTCATTTCTGAGGTGGGAGTTGCAGTGGATCCCATGAAGATCGAGGCAGTTCTAGCTTGGGAGCCACCCAAGAGCGTGACAGAGGTGCAGAGTTTCTTGGGTCTAGCCGGATACTATCGGAGATTCGTGCCGGACTTCTCCAGAGTTGCGGCGCCACTCTCAGCATTGACGAAGAAGGGGAAACCCTTCGTGTGGTCAGATAGAATTCAACAGAGATTTCAGGAGCTGAGACAGAGATTGATCAGCGTACCAATCTTGAGGTTGCCTGAGTAGGGAGTTGGATACGTAGTCTACTGCGATGCATCAGGGACCAGACTCGGGTGTGTCCTGATGTAGGAGCGGGCCGTGATTGCTTATGGGTCACGTCAGTTGAGGCCTCATGAGCAGAACTATGCTACCCATGACCTGGAGTTAGTAGCAGTGGTCTTCGCTCTGAAGACTTGGCGGCACTATCTGATGGGTGAGTGCTTTACAGTCTTTTCTGACCACTAGAGTCTCTGGTACATCTTCTCTCAGATGTACCTGAACCTGAGACATCGATGATGGCTCGAGTTCCTCCAGTACTATGACTTTGAGATAGACTATACTCATGGGAAGGGGAACGTGGTAGTCGATGCCCTCAGTAGGAGGACAGGCATCCAGCTACTTGAGGAGGCGACAGAGCAGCTAGCTACTTTGTAGATATCCTTCATGGATAGTGACGGAGCATCCTTTCTTCAGTCTCTCACAGTCAACCCTCCACTACTGTAGTGGGTCAGAGAGGCACAGCGTGAGGATACTGACTGTGAGACGTGACGTGCACAGATATCCTCGGGACAGGCACCTAATGTTTTCTCCCTTGGAGAAGAGCACGACGCCCTTTTCCGAGGATGTACCTTGGTGCCAGTCGCTTTACGAGAGGAGGTGTTGAGAGAGTTGCACACTTCTCCTCTGGAGGTACATCCTGGACTGGCGAAGATGTACCAGGACCTCAGACGACAACACTGGTGGCCGGGCATGGAGAAGGTTATGGCAGAGTTTGTTTCACGGTGCATCACCTGCCAGCAGGTGAAGGCAGAGCATAAGGTATCAGTAGGCTTGGTACAGCCCTTGGAGGTCCCGGAGTGGAAGTGGGATGAGATATCTATGGACTTCATGACTGGACTTCCATGCACTTCCAGAGGTCATGACTCCATTTGGGTGATTGTGGACCGACTCACCAAGTCGGCACACATCTTACCCATCAGAGAGCAGGGCTCAGTGGAGAGCTTGGGGCGTCTCTACGTTCAAGAGATTTTACGGCTTCACGGTGTGCCATCGACTATCGTCTCCAATCGGGACGCTCGTTTTACTTCACGACTTTGGAAGGGGTTGCAGTAGTCGTTCGGGATGCGGATACGTCTGAGCACCACCTTTCACCCTCAGACGGATGGTCATACGGAGAGGACGATTCAGACTCTCAAGGACATGCTCCGTGCATTTTTCCTCAACATTGGTCGCAGCTGGGAGGACCACCTACCCTTGGTGGAGTTTGCGTAAAACAACAGCTACCACTCCACCGTCGGGATGGCACCATACGAGGCATTGTACGTAAGTCCTTGCAGATCTCCTTTGTGCTGGACAGACCCTGGGGAGTCAGCACTTGTGGGACCAGAGATGGTCCGGGCCACAACAGAGAAGGTCCAGGTCATCCAGAAGCAGATGAGGACAACTCAGATCCGACAGAAGTCATATGATGACAGGAGGTGGAGGCCACTAGAGTTCGAGGATGGCGACCACGTCTTCTTGCGTGTCTCACCTCGACGTGGGTTGCGAAGATTTGGCTGAGGCAGCAAGTTGTCACCATGCTTCATTGGACCTTTCCAGGTCCTCAGCAGGATTGGAGAGGTGGCTTATCTCATGGCTCTATCACCTCAGTTTCACCGGGTGCACGACTTCTTCCACATATCTCAGCTGAGGAGATACGTGCACAACCCGACACACATCATCGACCATGGGGAGCTAGACAAGGATGCTGGGGCGACTTTTGCGGAGGTCCCAGTGGAGATAGAGGATCGACAGAAGCGGGTCCTATGTGGGCGATCGATTCCTCTTGTGCGTATTAGATGGAAGCACGGGAACCTCCAGGAGAGCACATGGGAGCGGGAGGCTCAGATGCGTGCTCAGTACCCACATTTGTTTCCCTAGTTTATGATGTATCTTTACAGGGACGTAAAGCCCTGAGGTGGGAGTAATGTAAAGATCCGTAAATTTCAAGGAAATTTTTTTCTTAATTTTCTTTGGAATTTTAAAAGAGCGATGTTTCTGAAGGCACCTGATTCCGAGGCCCGGTGTACCCAGAATCATTTTCTGAAGTTTGGCTCGGGTACGTTCAGGGAACGGACGAGCGGGTTTTTCTAAATTTTGAACCGGTGCTCGGAATCGAATTCTGAGGGCACTGATGAAATCGCAGTGCCGATATTTTCTTAGAAACTCCTCTTCCGGAGTTGCGTTTACTCGGTTGTGGTTTTAAATTTTTGGGCTTAAAGTTAAGAAATAAAATAAATTGTTCGACAAAATTTATTTTATTTAAGCCACTTGAAGCCACTTGGAAGACACTTAAACTGAGTTGAAGCAGATAGGATACTATCCAAAAATATCCTACCCTCTTGGTAGGATATTTGCGAGTGGGGCCCGCATGAGCCCTGCCGTGTCTTTTCCGCTAAGTAACGCACCCGCAAAAACCCGTCATTATGAAAGTCAACTGACGCGTTTTCTTAAATTCTTAACGCACCATTTAATTGGGGGGTTTATTTCGTGAATTAAATGGGCAGTTTCTTTCGTTGAATTAATTCTACGAATTAATGGGTCGTTACTTACCTCTTTTCGTTTGTTGTCGTAATAATAAAATAAAACCAACACAACATTTGGAGGATTACACGTTGAGAGGTTTTGACAGAGTTCTTGAGCCTTCATCCTCCTTCGTGAAGAACGCGAAGAACGCGAAGGACGCGAAGAACGCGAAGAACGCCGTCACCCTCGGAGTTTGACGACACTTCATCCGAGACGTTCTTCCCCGCCCCGATCTCCGATCACCAGCTTCTTGAGGTAAGTGATCTCGGGTTTCTTTTTAATCTCCTTTGTGGGTTTTAACAAAACACGAGTTTAATTCTTTATAATTAAATATGTTGTCTCAAGGTCCGTTGAGTTCTTCGACGCAACGCCAGATTCCGCGATGACGCGACGCCCTTCCGCGATGACGCGACGCCTTCCGCGACACGACGAACTCCTCCTTCCGTGACGAGCAATTCTGCGAAGAACGCTCACGCGCGATGACTTGTTGAGGTAGGGATTATGTTTTGGAATGCCCTTTTTTCCCGTAAACTTTTCATTAAATTAAAGAACCGGATTTCTCATGAACAATTTTAGTTAAATAAAATTGTTGTTACATGTGTTGAATTATTTCTTCTCCCATTGTTTTTATCTAACGCGGAGGGTGCATGCCAAATGAACACAGCCCGACAACCCTCCGACGTCCTTCGTTGTTGTGAGGATTTGACGGGCGATGACGGAACGTGCCGCAACGGAAATTTTTTGATTCCGCAGTGAAGAGCGAGTCCCGGGAGGAGTAGCGGCGCAGACGGGAACAACATCGGACCATCAGAGTGACTCTGGTGGCCCGCGGAAGATTCCGGCGGCGCCGGCTGCCGGAGGCGGCGGCGCCCCAGCGCGCCGCCGGACGAGATCGCCGCGGCTTCATCCGCGGCGGCGGCGGTGGCCAAAGGACCCGCGGCCGCGCGAGTCCGGTTCGCCCGCACGGGACGCGGCAGAAGCCATGTCCGTGATTCTCCAGTGCAGCCCACGCGGGGCCGCGGCAACTGCAGACCGTGGGGGCAGCGCCCCGCGGCGCCCTGGCGCTCGGCCGCTCAGCCGAGCCGAGCAAGGCCGGTCCGACCGGCCGGGCCGCGCCCTGTCCGGACCAAACCAGTTCAGACCGGGTCGTCTTGACCCAGTTCGGTCGACCCCCGGGGGGGGGGGGGGGGGTTGGGACGGGTCGGCCCGGGCCCGGACCCCCTGTCTTCAGACCATTTTCGGTCAAATGCCCGTAACATGAGATACGGGCCTCCGAACGACGCACCCTCAGCAGCAACGCGATCCTTGGATCGAGATTGTCGTTTCAGCATATCTCACTCAAGGTTTTGGAATACTTTGGGTTTGTCCGGGTTGGTTCGTACACGAAACCAACCAGGCCCTCGGAGCGGAAACACTCATATCTTGAGCTACGGACGTCCGATTGACGTGCCCCCAGCTTTGTTGAATTCCTCTAAGTAAGACGGGTGTTTTAGCACACTCCGCCCGAGGTTTGGACGCAAGTGGAGTACGGTTAGGTTGGTTTTTCCTTAAAAACCAACCGGGCCCCTAGGACGAAAAAGCCAATAACTATCAGACCGGGCCTCCGATTGACGTGTCGTCTGCGACGTTGAGTTCCTGTTGACGTTACGAAACTTTTGGATACATCAACTTCAGACTTTGTGTCAGTTGATGTATCGGCCGCTCAACTCGTGGAGCGGACCCTCCCGAACGAGCTTGCTGTGTGCAGGAACCCTAGTACTGGCTGCGACTTCTACTTCGACAGCAACGACCGTGCAGAGATCCTTAGTGGACTGCGACGATGGTTGTGCAGAGATCCTCATTGGACTGCGACGACGACTGTGCAAAGATCCTCAGTGGACTGCGATGACTACAGCACTCAGCGATCCTACGTGGATCAGTGCTACAGGTCCTATGTGGGCCCAACCCTGTGTGGGTCCGATCCTGTGTGGGTCAACGCTCAGCGGTTCTGTATGAGCCAGTGCCTACAGGTCCTGTGTGGGCCCGATCCTGTGTGGGTCATTGCGGGGGGTAGTTACCTGTCGATCCTTTGTGGGTCCGATGACATAGATGGATCAGTGATCATCTTTATCGTCATCCGAATAAGTATACCTGTGTGAGCTGAATCTTGAGTTACTCTCCTTTGTGGATTGTGTTGAGCTATACTGTGTGGATTTAATGTTTACTCTCCTTTGTGGATTGTGTTGATATATCCTATGTGGGTTATTGTTTACTCTCCTTTGTGGATTGTGTTGAGCTATCCTGTGTGGGTATACATTTTTGCTTTCCTGTGTGGACTGGGTTGTGCTTGGGCTCGGACGTTGGAGCCGAATAGGAATTTATGGCTTAGGAATATGTATGGGCATATACCTAAGCAGGGTCGGTTGTTTCTTTGTGATTGTATCTTTCCTTTGTGGATTATCCTTTCAGGATTTCGGGAGACCTTCGGGGGTCTCGGGGTCCCTACTAAGTATCTTACACTCACCCCTGCATGGGTTATGCCCGCAATTCGTGGTGTTGGTTGCAGACGACGGGCAGCGCTGATCAAGGTGGAGGCATGCGGAGCAGGACGGTACCTGGAGGTGGACCACTGGGCGGGACGTACTCGGAGCGGACAGCTAGACCGAGGAGCTGTGGAGGCTATCTGTACCCACCCTTCAGGTGGGACCTTCAGAGGACAGCTCGACGCTGCGGCTTTTCCATTCAGTTGTTGTTTTCCCCTTTCAGTTGTACTTTATAGTTGGTCTTGTATTTCCAGCCCATTTTACATTCAGCACAGCTTGTTTACTTAGAGATTACTTTTCCGCTTGCTTATTTTGTGGTGCTTGTTTACGTTTCAAAGGCAATGCCTTCCCTTTTTCCAGGATGTACGCCTTAGTGCTAGTCGCCAGCCCCTGGCCTACGGAAGGCGGGCTTGGGGTAGTCACGACACGGGCCCCGAGGACGAGTCGTGACAATGCATGTCCTGATCCATCTCTGTAACATCCCAATAAATGATGAATATGACATATTTCATATTTTTTAATATATATGAATTAAAAATTAATTTTACTTTAAAGGGGTTTCTATGTTCGATAGTGTACCCGATACGCATCAACTAGTTTCTTTGAAATCTTACGTTGCACACTAATAATATAATATTATTATTTTAAATGGTAGTTAACTCATTGTCGTTGTATTGGAGAGAATGAACGAAACTAACTAAAATATGATTATACATGTTTGTTAAATGTATTTACATTTACCCAAAAAAAGTTAGAGGCTTAAAATGTGAATGAATCTAATTATAAGCCTAATTTACATTAAAAGGCTGATTTATCACCTTTTAATGGAAAACCCTATTTAAATATAGATGTGTTCATTTTAATACATTCTAATTGACCAAATAAAATCCTTCTTCGTAATGGGGACATAAAATTCTACATTGGGTAATTTTTTGGTATTTTCTGATAATGTACGTTTTTTAATGAATAGTGAAAAATATTGTATTTTAATTCAAAAGTTCATTTTAATATAATTTATTTATATGGTTTTATTATCTTTGTTGTTTGGTTTTAAAGTGTAATTAGAATATATTTTTACCATTTAATCAAATGTTGGTCATTAGAGTTACTTTCACTTTGAAATTGGACATAAACAAGTATCAATCTTTTGATGGTTATTGTTTCTTAAAAACACGCTATTTGTTTTGATAACGGGAATTAACTTTGAAATTAATTAATACCAATTCTATGTTTTGAATTTGGAAAAATATAAATCAATTTTGTATATGGAATATCAATATATATCTTATGCTGAATTTTTTGTATTTTTCTGAAAAAGTTCAATTTTGGATGAATAGTGAAACCACTTAGTGGTAGTTAAAAAAACCGACTTTTTCATTTAAATGATATTTTACCACTTATGTGAATTGAATTTTGAAAATCCGACATACATGGTTTTTATCAAGAAATAAAATGTGGTTCATTAAGATGAATATAATTTTTGGTGAATAGTAACTTTTGACATTTATTTACCACGGTTAAAGGTAAATAGGTTAATTCAAGGTTGAAAGAATATTAAAATAATTTAAAATTAACTTAACACTTGACCTAACCTTATGGGATGAGTAGTGGCTGACCATGGGCATCATTGGGTCGATTTTGGGACCCCATGGAGCCACTTATGAAAGATAATTACTATTTATATTAATTAATTTAATGTGAAGAAAAAATTGACATTAACAAAAATATTTTAGTAATTAATTTTTATATGGTGTTATATAAGTCCTATTTTTTACTATAAATATTAATTTCTAATCAAAAAATATTTCTTACAAGATAGTATTTTTTTTATAATTTTTAGACATCGAATAAATTATATTATTTAGGACTCAATAATTATGCAATATTTACCTCATTAATAAATGATTAAAATAAATAAGATTATAATAATTAAAATATTATCCAAAACATGTCCAATTCTGATTGGATGATTTTATTTCAAATAGGAGTCATCTTATCTTCTACCTTAGTGATTTATGGACCTTTAGAAACCGAATATCATTATATAATAAAATAATGTGTTCACACATTCCTAAAGAGCCCCTCCTCTCCCTTATAAAATGAGACCATTTCTATCCAATTCCTCACACATCTCAAGCCATTTGGCTCGACCAAAGTCTGACCAATTAAGCTCCCAAAATCCCTCTCCACCTCCTAGAAGCATTAACTTAGGTAGAAGGCATTTCAAGAAGTCCTTTGGTTCAAACCAAAGGGAGTTACCCAAATTAATGGTAAGAGTTTCTCTTAAATTGTTTTCTTTTATTTTACTTCTCCAACCCCTTAACTATTTTTATTACATTATTTTGTAACAAAAAACAGTATCCTCAATATACTAGGATGTTGATATGAGATGGATTTTAAATACACTTACACACAGTTCCATCTAATTGATAAAGAACATAATGTTTATGTGGATGGAAAACTAACGCCTCACAAAACGATGATTGTTCAATTACATTTTACCACCTCTCATGGGTAAAATTATGATAGAACTTTATTTATATGTTATATTTATTATGTTTATGATTTTTTAATGCTTATGTACTACCCAATTATATCATGCCTTTATGGTTTCCATAGTGGGTAAATACGATAATCTCATTTGAGGAGGTGCGGAATACCTCCCCCTCAAAGTGATGTGACTCATTAATGACTTATGTGGGATGTATAAAGGATAGATTTAATTATATTATATATGATATTATACTGGAATTAAAAATACCAATGTAGAATTATGTTTCAATTCCATTAAAATATGAAATATAAATGAAAGTATGGTTCATGCGTACGTACGACTTACCATCTCCCTGAACGGTGCATTTCCTTTCATACCTCCAAAAGTTATATAAATACATATATATACTGGATATATATGATATATATGATATCTAAATAATAAATGTCATTATGGATATAATGGACTATTGACCACAAGGACAACTTGTATATATAAGGTGTTCATTTTTGACTCAAGTACCAAATATCGACAAAACAAACATTATTAACATAAATGATTACATAATATTTATAACATGGTAATAAGTTATATAAAAGGAATAATAAAATTGAAAAAGGTACTTAAGAATGTAGAAATTAACCTTAGTTTATTATTCAGGAGATTAATGAAAGATCGAGTCAAGTCGGACCACGAGGTAAGGGACTTCATCTCAAATCCCCTTTCATTGAGGGATATTTCGTTTTATACACGACATTATTTTATACGGTGTATAATCCCCTTTGACTTTTAATTTTATTCAAAGGGAATATTTTTATATTAATCATTTTACTAAATGAAAAAAAAATAATGTTTTTTACGTAAGCGGTGACAATGACATTTCTGCCACCGCAAATATTATTTGATCATTGGCTTCTTTAACAAGATGGAATGTTTGTAAATGGAAAAATAAATACCATATACTCTTTTTACGTATTTTGGTATTGAAAATGATTTTGAGAATTTATTTATTATGTAAATATCTTGAAATGATATTTTATTATTGCAATGTGGAAATGTTATCTTTCTTTTTTTCATATGTTATGTGTTATGATCATGTTATGTCTCTTGGGTATTATTAATGTATACGTGTGGTTCCGTGATAAACCTAGGGAGGGTGAGCCCGAGAAAGCTCTCCAATGCATTGGGTAATGTGACTGAGGTAAATGTGAATGTTTCTCCATAGATATATTATGGAATATACTGTGATGGGTATTCCAAAGTAACTACCTATGTAGATGTGATAGATAAAATGTAAGAGTGAAATGGATACTATAAGTTACCTTTATGATTTATGATTTATATATGTCTTTCATAAGTCTTATGATTTCATGAGGTAAGTAAAAAATTTCTATGTTTTTTATGTATTTATGAAAAAATGTTTTCATTCGTTGTTTTATAACCCTTACAGATCTTTTTATGCTCATCCCATGTTTTGAAATATTTTCACATGACTTAAAGATGAATAGGGTCAAGGATGGGATCAAGAAAAAGTCATGTTCTCTAAAACATGGAACTAGATATGACACTTTTTTTCAAGAATTTTTATTTTATAAAAAAATGGAAACATTGTAGAAATGTCTACCTTGTAATCTTTTGAGATGTAATAGTTATGTCCTAATTCTCTAAAACAATAAACCTGAAAATATCCTCAATGTTAATTAATCATTTAATTCAATATTATGTGATGTTTAAGGCCACGTCCTTGTAGTTGGTATCAGGGTCAGATTAGATAACATTAAGAGTTACGGTATTGTTAAATTAATATCCATAAATTAATTTATGTTAATATTGAAATGATATATAATTTACAGATTACCATTTTTCTTCACTTAAGATATTTATTTTTTATTAATGGTTTTCTGTAAAATTAATAGGGCCATTGTACTAGGAAGAAATACAAAGGTAAATGACGTTTCAAGTCAGCATCCCAAGATAGTCAGAAATAGGGTTGAACAGTTTTTTGTAGTGATAGATCAGTTGAATCATGTGATTAATGGTAGTTTTGTTTATTGATGATATTTTGGTTAATAGGATAATGAAAGTCATTTAAGGGATGTCTTGAAATCCTTAAAAGAAAAGATACTATTTGGGAAATTCGGCAAGTGTGAGTTTCGGTTGCAAAAAAATTCTTTCCTTGATAACATTGTTTCAAAAAATAGAATAACTGTTGATCATGATAAAACAAAAGTTGGGGAAGAATGAATAAGACCCACAAATATAACCACGATTCATAGGTATCTTGGTTTGGCAGGTTATTACTAGAGGTTTGTTGAAAATTTTTCACGGTTATCTAGTCCAATGACTAAGTTAACTCGAAAAGGTGTTAAGTTCATCGGGAAAAATTAATGTGATGATTGTTTTTAGAAATTGAAAAGGATATTGGTGAATGCTCCAGTTTTCGCACTACCTTCCAGAAATGGTGAGTTTGTTATCTATAGTGATAATTTGTTGAAAGGACTTGGTTGATTCCTTATGCAGAATGATCAGGTAATTTCTTATGCATCACGTCAGTTGAAGCCTCATGTGTTAAATTACCCTACACGTGATTTTGAATTAGCGGCTGTTGTTTTTGCTTTAAAAAAATTGGAGGCATCATTTGTATGGAGTGAAGTGTGAAATTTATACTGATCACGAAATATTGAAGAATATATTCACTCAAAAAAAATTGAACAAGAGACAGAGGAGATGGTTGGAATTAAACAAGGATTATGATTACACGATACATTACCTTCCAGGAAAAGAAAATAAAGTGGCTGATGCTTTGAGTTGAAAAAGTAAAGCTTCATTAACCATGATAGTTTTGGAATGAGATCCTTTGGTTTTTGATTTGATGAATTATGGCATATAAGTTATTGGTGTGGGAAATTATTCTATTTTGTATCAGGTGTCATTGAGAACATCTCTATCAGATAGAATAAAGCAAGCACATAAAGAAGACTGTGAGCTGAAGAAAAAGGTATAGTTGGATCATAAGGGTATGTTTCCTGATTTTAATGTTGATAATGATTGTGTTTTGATATTTGGAAATAGATTATGTGTTACTTGTGATTCACAATTGAAGAATGAGTTGTTATGTGAAGCTCATAGTTCTCAGTTTTCAGTTCATCCTAGAAGTAATGAGATGTATAGAGATATTCGGGTGTATTATTGGTGGGATTGAATGAAATGACATATTTCTGATTTTACTGTGAAGTGTTTGACTTGTCAGCAGGTTAAAGTAGAGTGACAATTTCCGAAAAGAATGCTTCAGCCTATACTAGTGCCAGATTGGAAATGGTAAAATATATCCATGGACTTTGTTGTGGGATTACCAAAGACACCTCTAAGTAATAATGCAATCTGGGTTATAGATGAATTATTGACTAAATCTACTCACTTCCTTCCTATTAGATATACATTGTCTCTATATCAACTTTCTCGGTTTTATGTTAAAGAGATAGTCAGGTTTCATTGAATTCCCTTCTCCATTGTATCCATCACATGTTTTGAGCCCAAAGGTAGTTCAATTGGAAGAGAATCTCTCTTATGAAGAAAATCTAATCAAGATTCGTGAATATAGAGTGCAAGTGCTGCGGAATAAGGTAATTCACCAGGTAATGGTTTTTTGGATAAACTATATGGTTGAACAGGCAATGTGGGAATCTGAAAATGCTATGACGGATAAATACCCCCACTTCTTTTGATAAGTGAATAAGAATTGCGAGGATGAAATTCCCAAAAGGGGGGAAGGATGTAACATCCCAGGTAAATTAAGAGTAAGACATATTTCATATTTATTAATATTTGTGAATTAAAAATTAATTTTAATTTAAAGGGGTTGCTATGTTTGATAGCGTACCCGATACAGAACAACGAATTTCTTTGAAATCTTACGTTGCACACTAATAATATAATATTATTATTTTAAATGGTAGTTAACTCCTAGCCTTTGTATGGGCGATAATGAACGAAACTAACTACAATATGATTATTCATTTTTTAAAAATGTATTTACATTTATCCAATAAAAGTTAGAGGCTTAAAATGTGAATGAATCTAATTTTAAGAATAATTTACATAAAAAGGACGATTTATCGCCTTTTTATGGAGAAAACACTATAAATATAGTTTTCCTCACATTAATACATTTAATTGACCAAATTAAATCCTTTTTTATAATGGGGACATCAAATTTTACTTTGGGTAATTTTTTGGTATTTTTCTGATAATGTTCATTTTTTAATGAAGAGTGAAAAATACTATATTTTAATTCAGAAGTGACTTTTAATCTAATTTATTTATATGGTTAGATTAACTTTTTTGTTTGGTTTTAATGTTTAATTAGAATATGTTTTTACCATTTAAACCATTTTTGGTCATTGGAGTTAATTTCACATTGAAATTGGACATAAACAATTATCAATCTTTTGATAGTTATTGTTTTTTAAAAACACGCTATTTGTTTTGATAACGGGAATTAATTTTAAATTAAATTAATGCCACTTATATGATTTGAATTTTGAAAAATAGATATCATTTTTGAATTCGGAATATAAAATATATCTTAGGCTGAATTTTTGGTATTTTTCTGAAAAGATTCAATTTTTGATGAATAGTGAAACCACTTAGTGGTATTTAAAAAACTGAATTTTTCATTTAAATGAAATTTTACCACTTCTATGAATTGAATTTTGAAAATCTGACAAAAATGTTTGTTATCAAGAAGTAAAATGTGGTTTGTTAAGATGAAAGTATTTTTTGGTGGATAATAACTTTTGAATTTTATTTACCGCGGTTAAAGGTTAATAGGGTAATTCAACGTTAAAATAATATTATAATAATTTAAAATTAACTTAACACTTGTCATAAACTTATTGGATGAGTATTGGAAGACCATGTTCATTCTTGGGTCGATTTTGGGACCCCATGGAGTCACATATGAAAGATAATGACAATTTAGATTAATTAATTTAATATAAAGACAAAATTGACATTAAGAAAAATCTTTTAGTAATTAATTTTTATGTGGTGTTATATAAGTGCTATTTTGACTATAAATATTAATTGTAAAAATAAAAATATTTACAACAATTTAGTATTTATTTTTTAAATTTTTAGACAGAGAATAAATTAAATTATTTATGACACAATAATGATGCAGTATTTACCTCATTAATAAATGATTAAAATAAATAAGATTATAATGATCACAATATTATCTGAAACATGTCCAATCCTGATTGGATTATTTTATTTCGAATATGAGTCATATTATCTTCTACCTTAATGATTTTGGGATCATTAGAAACCGAATATCATTATATAATAAAATAATGTCTTCTCACATTCCTAAAGAGCCCCTCCTCTCCTTTATAAAAGGAGACCATTTCTATCTAATTCCTCACACCTCTCAAGTGATTTGGATCATCCAAACTCTGACCAAATAATATCCCTACATCCCTCTCCTCATCCTAGAAGCCTTAACATAGGTAGAAGTCATTTCAATAATCCCTTTGGTTCAAACCAATGGGAGTTATCCAAATTAAAGGTAATGGTTTCTCTTAATTTTTTTTCTTTTATTTAACATCTCCAACTCCTTAACTCTTTTTATTAATTTCTTTTCTAACAACAACAGTATACTAAATATAATGGGATGTTTTTATTATAATTATTCCAACTAAACTTACACACACCTCTATCTAATGGATGATGAACATAATGCTTCCGTAGATGGAAAACTAATGCTTCACGAAACGATGGTTGTTCAATTACATTTTACCACCTCTCATGGAAGCCATTATGATGGAAATATATTTATATATGATATATATTATGTTCATTATTTCCTTATTCATCTTTAATACACAATTATATCAGGAATTTATGGTTTCCATAGTGGGTAAATACGATAATCTCATTTGAGGAGTTGCGGACTATCGCCCCCTCAAAGTGATGTGAATCATAAATGCATTATGTGGGATGTATAAAGAATAGATTTAATGATATTATATAAGATATTATACTAGAATTAAAATATAAATATGTATCATTATGTTTTAATTCCATTAAAATAAGAAATATAAATGAAAGTAGCGTTCATGCGTACGTACGACTTACCGTCTCCCTGAACGATGCATTTCATTTCTTACCTCAAAATGTCATGTAAATACATGTATATAATGGATATATATGATATATATGATATCTAAATAATTAATGTATTTCTGGATATAATGGACTATTGAGAACATGGAAAACTTGTAAATATAAGGTCTTCATTTTTGACTCAAGTACCAAATATCGACAAAATGAAAGTTAATAACTTAAATGATTACATAATATTTATAACATGGTAATAAGTGATATAAAAGGAATGATAAACATGAAAAAGGTTCTTATGCAATTAGAATTTAACATTAGTTTATTATTCAGGATATTAATGGATGATCGGGTCAAGTCGGACACGAGGTAAGGGACTTCGTCTCAAATCTCCTTTCATTGAGGCATATTTAGTTTTATACCCGACTTTATTTTATACGGTGTATAATCACCAAAGACTTTTCATTTTATTCAAAGGGAAAATTTTTATAAAAATTGTTTTACTAAATTATGAAAAGGAATGTTTTTTACGTAAGCGGTGACAATGAACTTTCCGCCGCTGCGAGTATTATTTGATCTTGGGCTTCCTTAACAAACCAGAATGTTTTTAAAAGGAAAAATAAATACCATATACTCTTTTTTCATATTTTGGTATTGAAAATTATTTTGAGAATGGATTTATTATTTCAATATCTTGAAATGATATTTTATTATTTCAATGTGGAAATTTTATCTTTCTGTTATGCTTATGTTATGTGTTACGATCATGTTATGGTTCTTGTGCATTATTAATTTATACGGGTGGTTCCGTGAAAAATCTAGGGCGGGTGAGCCCAAGATAGCTCTCCAATGCAATGGGTAACGTGAAAGAGGTAGACATGAATGTTTCTCCAAAGAGATTTTCGGAATATACTATGATGGGTATTCCAAATTGACTCCCTATGTAGTTGTGATAGCTACAATGTAAGTATGATATGGCTGCCACAAGTTACCTTTATGATATATTATTTCTATGTGTATTTCATAAATCTTATGATTTCACAAGGTAAGTAAACGATTTCATGTTTTGTATGTATTTATGAACAAATGTTTTAATTCTTTGTTTTATAACCCTTATTGAGATTTTTATGCTCATCCCACGTTTTGAAATGTTTTCACAGGACTTAATGATGAATAGGGTCAAGGATGGGATCAAGAAAAATTCATGTTGTCTAAAACATGGAACTAGGCATGAATCTTTTTTTTCAAGAGTTTTTATTTTATATTAAAAATTGAAACTGTGTAGAAATGTCTACCTCGTAATCTTTTGAGATGTAATAGTTATTTCCTAATTCTCTAAAACTCTAAACCTGAAAATATCCTCATTGTGAATTATTCATTTAATTCAATATTATGTGATGTTTAAGGCCGGGTCCCTATAGTCTCTCTCAAAATAAAATATTCTTCTAAAAATTACTAGGAATTTATAATTTACCATATAAATAATGCCACAAATTATGTCATACTAAACATCAAAATATCTAGATAATATTCTACTAATTTTATCAATACACTAAATAGCATATATCCTTAATTATACCTCAACCCATCACATCACATTTTAAAAAAACTATAATAACCCTTAGGATAAAGTATAACGAGATAAATTCATGTCAACTAAGTAAAATTCATTACAAAACATAAAATAATTATTTGGGAATGGTCAATATTTTTCATACCAACACATAATACAATTAGGAGATAAGAGTTACAAAAGTGGGGGGTTTTTTTATTTTCATTCCTCACAACATATATATTATGGAAAACACCCCGCCATAGTCCCCTGGTTGTTGATCACCCAACCATCAGGGGGGTCTATGAATTCACATAACATTATATATATATATATATATATATCTCACAAACCACCCTGAGGTAAACTGCCATGACTTATCCTAATTAAAAGTTATTATCTATCAATCACATAGACACCACTACTAAGGACTATACATCCTATATGAACATAATAATTTCAAGATACATTTAACAAAAAATATTTGTTAAAATTTCACATATAAATTGATTACCATCTGAATTCCATTCACAAAAAGTAAAATAAAAACACATCCAACGATCCTCATCATATATCAACATTTTAGAAATATTTTAGTCGTCAATACCCAGGGGTAAAATTGTTTAACATTTATTATCAGTAAATAAACCATGGTACTCTAGGACTCATCATTATCTCCCATGAATGATAAAAAAACCATGCACTTCCAACTGCATTTAGATGAGAGGATGATAAGTTATAAAATATAAACCTGAAAATCCTAAAATTATTGAAGGTTCATTTACCACAAAAAATAAATCTTTCAACATAAAAAAATAAGAAGACCCCAAATTAATCCACCCAACCATTTTTTATTAAATCGCAGACACCACTATGTATCTCGCTATAAATCCTGATATTGCATTTGTTGATAAGTATAATAATCTCATGCAACCCTTACCATGTTTCACCAAAACCATCAACAATTCAAGGCATACAAAATTTCACTAATAAAGGATACTCATTTGTAGAAAACACTCAAGTAATTAAGAAAAAATTAAGGAGATAACGGGAATGATATTCCATAAAACTGAGGCATCCAACTTTCATATTACAAAAAAGATAAATCTACCCAAGAAGATTATATTTATGAAACAACCAATTGTTTAACATATTAAATTAATTAATTCACTTATCAAAGGTTACAAATTTAATAAACCAAAGTAATATACTATTATTTGTTATTAATTATTTAAAAATAGTTAAAATATAAATTAATTTTTTTAAATATTATTTAGTATGAAAAATATATGTCACTTTATTATTTAGTCATCATGATTTACCACCATTATGTTCTATGTAACAACCTAAATAGTAGCACCAAATCCAAAACAAAGAGCCACAAGACCTCATTTGTTCCTCCCCAAATATAAGTGGCATACATATAATAGAGAGGGCTTGAGAACTATCCATGGAGATATGATATCATTGGATTCATATCCATACATAGATAATGTATTTATGATATCAAAAACCCAGAGTAGAAAAGGATGAAAATAATGAATCCCATTATAAAAATAGCTTACAAACATGTCACAGAAAAACAAGAATCCAATATTGGAAATAAAAATAGAGTATATAGACTGAACGAATGTTAATAGACACTAGGGAATCCAACTAATTACATCCCAACACTACTCCTAAATCTAACATCATTGGCTCAACTATCTTCTACATGTCCATTGACATTTTCATATTCCATATTCTCGAAGTATAAATGAACCATGATATTACTTTCTAGGGGGTGAATAACAAAAAATTGTATCACACCATGAATATATCATTAACATGAATCTATAATTATAAAATATGTATTCATTGAAAAATATTACATTATGTAAAAAAATAATCATACTATGAGCGTCCTTTTACAAACCATGCCACTATAATCCCCATCCATAACAAATATCACCCAATGAAGAAAGGAAAATAAAAATATCATATCTGATCAAGAAAAATCCACAAGACATGCCAATATGTATATTGGTATCCTTATATATAGTGTTCCATGTCGATCTACAGGTCCAACTATTGAATATGTACTCAATATCCTCAAGGAATTATGTTCTAGAATGTTACATGGTATCTCTAAAGAATCATGTGTAACACCAACATATTTTACAATATGACTCTTCTAAAATAAATATAATTTCTCTTATACATTACATTTTATGCAACACTATCCTAATAACATTCTATACACCTTAATGGGTTGGGTTGAATTACAAGCATGGCAAAGATTTACCAAAAAACAATATATTTTTAAAATATTATTATTTTATTTAATAAGATATATCTTAGTCATTAAGATGGAAGTTATAAAAAGTATTAAATAACATATTAAAATATATGGTTTAATTACTCTATTAAAGTTTATTTATAAATGAACATTGGAACCAATTGAATATATAGGAAATGTTTTCTTAACGAACTATTTTTATTCCAACAAAGTCATTTTATTGTAACAAAAAAATTAATTTATATTAGATAATTATAATAATGAAATATATATTTTATATATTTGATAAATTATTTTTTATATTCATCGGATTTATTTGACAGAAATAAGTTAAAAGAAACCAAATATTACAAAAAACCTATTTTTGTTTATAAAAATAGTTTTATCACTTTCTAATGGAGAATATATTTCCTAACAAATATTTAAAATTTTATAGATTATATTTGAAAAAATATACATTATATACTAAATTGGAATATAAAAAGTTACTTTTTTTAGATTTTTGGTATTTTTTTGATAAGTTTCATGTTTTGGTGAATAGTGAAAAATTCTAATTTTTAACTAAAAACTACTTTTTTCATCAAATTAATTTGTAGTGATAAATTATATCATTTAATGGTTTTAATGTATGTATAGATTTGTTTTATTTTATCCAATTTTGTTAATTGGAATCCATTTTACATTTAATATAGAAATAAAGAAGTTTCAATATTTTCCATTCTTAAACATTAATAGCTCATTTTCTAACCCCGTCAAAGAAATTTATTTCAAATTAATTATTGAAACATATATGATTTGAATTTTGAAAAATTGATTAAATATTTATAATAATTGGGTCTAAATTATTTAAATAGGGTTCTTTTTTGGAATATGAAAAACTAAATTTTTTAATATATAAATTTCCACGGTTATGGTTAAATCAGTTAATTATAGGTAAAAATAATATTATAAAATTAACCTAACACTTTTACGAATATAATTTAATGAGTTTTTTTCGACCAAAATAATCCTTGGTATGAATGAATACCCTTTATAAGCCACACAAAAGAAAATAATACATTTATTAGATTTTATTAAAATATTAGCTACAAAATTATTAATCATTTTTTTAATAATTATTATATTTTTAATACATGGTTATATAGAAGATAAATAATACTATATATAATAATTTTAAAAATAAAAAATTTACCTTCATCATGATAATTTATATAAAATTTTTAGAATATAATTAATTTAATTATATTATTTTATAAAAACTGTGATGCAATTGTTTAATTAACTGAAATATCCAATAAATGGTGTTTAAAATATCAAAACACTATATATTTTGACATAATTAATGACATCCAAAAAATTTATAGATAATTTGGACAAGTTATTAATTTATTATATGTGTTTTTTCAAATATATCATATCGATATGATATTTTTAATAAAAAAATATTGAATAGTATCAACATTGATAGAAATGATTCTTTAAAAGAAATAATTTTTAATTAAATGTTATAAACTTCATAAAAATAAAAAAACTCTGAAAAATTTACTATAATTAGGGTAACTAAGTTATAAATTATCCACTTTTGGTTTTTTTTTCATTTTCTTGTTACTATATTATCACTAAAGACTAACAAAAACAAGGTTGTCACAGGTAGGGTTAAAGGGTTTATCTAAGGGTTAATGGAAAAATGAAAAGTTTAATATCATGACCAAAAAATGTCTAAAAATAATAGTTTGAGTGTTTTTCAACCCATACTAATCTTATATTATAAATAAATCACATTGGATCCGTTTTTAATTAAAAATTAGTTTATATTAATATAATATTTTGAGAGTATCCTAAAGTGTCTATGGCCTCAATTGTAAAAGGGAACCTCCTCCCTCACTTCGTTACAGAACATTGAGCCTTCTAGCTCGAACAAAACCAGACCATTTTACTTATCAAATTCTCTAGAAACATACTAGAGGTGTTTGTCTCATAATAGAACAACCATAGTCTCTGTAATATGAGATCCAAAGGAAGTCTACTGAAGAAGGGGTTATTGTTTAACCAATTCATTTGAGACCATTTCTTCTTACTAACCATTCCAATGTTTTTTACATAAAAAAGTAATAAATTATATATAATATATATTATTTCATGTTATTATGAATATTTGAAAACCATATTCCTTATTTTATATATCCTATAAAAAAATAATATCATCATGTGTGTTTACGTTCAGATTACCATCTCCACATTGTGGTGTAATTTGTTTTCCATTACCATTTCATTTGGATGGGTATAATGATGAATATAATGGATAAAATGATTACAATGAACTGATACTTGTTCTTTATAATTAATTAACCATCCAATTCCATACCGCTATACCATTAATTGAATGATATCAGTTCTTGTGTATACGTACGACCTATCATCTCCATGATGCGATGAAATTATTTCCCTATGTTAACCATTCATGAATGATAATGAAAAATAATTATGATAACAAAATAAAAAATTTATGAACATAATATTAGTCTGAATAAGATGAAAATATATCAGATTCATAATAAATAGGACTTAAATGACAAACAATTCATAGTAACATGCAATAGTTAACATATAAAACAATGGTAATAATTAAATATCATTAAAAACGATATAATAAAGTAATATATGATATCATAGATTATTATATAATTATATTATAATTTAATAACATTATTTAGACACTTACACATGAGGATAATCCTCGTTAATCCTAAGGAATGTACAAGTTAATGGTTATCTTTATAATCTAATTATTATTTCTGATTGTTTATATGTTGGTATTAGTTGGGTAATATTTATCTTCCATGTTCATGTTTCATAAAAATGTTTTTCAAAGTATTTCTACTATTATCCTACAAATGATTAAATTATTTTAATAAATTCATAATTTTTATACAAAATTTTAAAATATTTTTTTTTATTTTCCAAATGATGTAATTTATAGAATTTTCAAAGCAATGAATGTTTGTTTTTAACTTATGCGGTGTGAGTGGATTTTTTCTGTCATAATGAAAAAATGTTTTGACTATTCCCTGACTATATTACAAGGTTATTTTCAATGTAATTGTTTACTTCTAATAATTGAATCGATTGTAAATAAATTATTTTAAAGTAAAAAGTGGGTATTTCTCAGCAGATATTTTTATATTTTTTTATTGTAATATATTTTTCTATATTAGGATCTTTTATTAGATCATATGCAAGATTTAGGATGATATATTATGAAATAATTTATCATATTTACATGAATGGTTTAAAATTGATATTTACTGTGGATATTTGCATCTATGTCAACATCCTTTGTTGGATCTTATTCTATATTGAGGTTGGTCTCTTATGATATCATTTACCCCATTTTGTTGACTGTTTTATGATTTAGTTTGATAGAGGATGTACTAATTTGATACAATTCATGGTTTATGGGTTATGTATTCACATATCATATGATAGTCTTCCTAAGAGTGATTATATTAACTAGGTTTCATTACCCCTTTTAGATGAGTAATTCATTGGAAATATTATGTTATCAGAAACATCTGTTATATCCCCTAGATGCATCAGTAGGTGAAATGAGACAAACTACTTTCTGTTTTACCTATTTCTTTATGTTTTCTTAGTTGAAGACTTGATGGTATGTTTATGAAATATTTAATTATTAATTCCTTTATTATGAAATTAGTTATTGGTTTTACATGATATTATATCACTATTATATGATATAAGGTTAATCTTTATTCTCATGTGGTTATTTTTATGTGATTATTTGATCATATTTCATTCTTAGCATATTATGATCATGTTATTGATTAAATGGGGAGAGTTTTAGTTCATCACCTATCCACTATTTTTTATACTCATTATTGATAGCCTCTGTTTTATATATACCCTTACTGAGCATCTGGGCACACCACATTCATAAGTTTTATTTTTTCCAATATACCGAGAAGTGATTTACGACTAATATAAAGGGTTATTCCCGGAGAATAATGAAATTATCAAAGGATTCTATATGTTTTAATTTTATTTTTATATTGTTATTTAATGTGAATGTATGTAATATCTCTACCAAAAATGTTAAACTGATAAGTCCTTTGGGATTATATTCTTGTATATATTACTTTTTTTAAAAAAAGGCACATAATCTGGGCTACTATGGAATTGGCTGTTAAAGTATTCATTGTAGTAAATTTAGTGGAATCCAAGGATACTCTATTTTGATAAAATAGTATAGGGAACATAACTGAAAGATATATTTTGAGAAAAAATATATAATAACATCATATAATTTTGGTAAGGCAGAGATTATGTGGGTTTTCCTTGAAATACAACACAGTTAGGATACTAAAAGTCATAGTTGTTCTACTCTAATGTAACTAGGAGTATGAAATCCGACAAGGTGCATCGTTCCCAACTCAGCCTAACCTGATACAAGAAAATGAGCCTTATTATACACCTAGTTTGACACCCTTATGGGATATTATTAGTACAATTCACATTTTCCTTACAAATCATTATGGTGTATTTGAATATATTATGAAAATAAATAATCGAGGATAAAACCATCAGTGTTTTGGATTGAAAATAATGTGTTATGATATTCTATAAAGGATTTTATATATTTTTAATAATGGATATTGGAACTCATACTATTCTTTATAATTTTTTGTCAATGGATGAAACCAGAAGGAGTACGGTAAATATTAAACATAATGATCTATTTTGTTTGTAGGAATAAACTAAATTGAAGATTGATAGGCATGAATGATAGGATGTTCATGTCCAATTAGCATTCTAGAAATATTATAAACAAGATATACCTCAAACAACTCCCAACTCAACAAATAAGAGAAGGAAGTATATTTCTAAGAGATCCAGTGGTGGAAACCATGGAAAAAACAATGATCAATTTAAATCATGTATAAAATGTGCTAGGAGAAACCCAACAATGTGTCTCAATGAAACCAATATATTCATTATGTATCAGATAGAAGGAAGTAATGAAAAGAATTGGTGAGGAATAACAAAGGGTATGATGGAGGGAAAAAAATTCTTGTCCTAAGAATCCGTTTGTAGTTCATTGACGCAAATATGGGGAACTTGGGAATGACCCATGCCAATATCCCCATCATTAGGAATAAATATTGATCATGGATGGACCAGTGTGGGAATAAATTGATGAATATTTTTTTGTGTTAGGGATGTATGGAAACAACATTTAAAATTATATCTAGAAAGTAACCTTATTTCCTGGATTTCTGTAAAATTTATTTGAAATTTAAATTAATATAGTTTGAGAAAAATGATAAAATGCATTCTAGGTGAAAATCTGTCACATACGGAAAAGCTATCAGGCTTGAAACCACAATCGAAGAGTAAAAAGTGTGCAATGCCTAACACAAGCCTAAGTGAAATCCGGGTCTGCATGATTTTTTATTTAGTAAAAAATTCTAACTGATAAATTTTATTCTGATTTTAGGGAAATTTATTATCATGTATATAACCTTATAACTAGAAAACAACTTTTTGATTAAGTTATAATTTTATTTCGGAATTTGATTGTTATATTGTAAATCCTATAAGATTACAGTAAAAAAAATTATTTTATTAATAAATGTAAAATTTTATTTTGGTATCAAAGAAAATTTAATTTTGGACTTATGTTGATTTGGGATATTTCTTAAAATGGAAATAATTTCATGGTGATTATGTGAATTTGGAAATTAATTTTGGTATGAGAAATTTATATTTAATGATGTTATGTGTATGATTTTTATCAAATACTTATTTTTTTGGGTTTCAATCATTGTTTAGAAATTTTTTGATGAATGACTTTTATTATTTGAATGAGATATGTTGAACATTGCGTATTACTGTTGAATTTTGGATATTAATAATTTTTTCCTCGTGTAATAATTAATTATTTTTGGATAAATTGATTATATTATCCTAAATTTTTATTTTTTCTTAATGTGTAGGGGAGGGGAAATAAATACCAAATATTTTATGAGTTTTGTGATTCAATAGATGTTTATTTTACTTCATTAGGTATGAAAAATTTATCTTCATTACTCATCATTTGGATAAAAGGATGAGTTTGTAGTGGAAATAAATTAATGGATGAAAACCCACTTTTCTTGTAAATATGTGTCTATATTTTATTAGTTTATGGTGTAAATTAATTCTTCAAATCTAGGGAAAAGATCATGAAACAAAAAAAAATCATACTACATTTTTTTCTAATAAAACAAATGGTACCTTATATTATTGTACCTTTATAACCTTGTGATTGTTTACCTTCTCCTAACCATGTTCCCTATCACAATCGATCTGAACATGATGAATAGATTTATCTTCTAGGCTATTGATTTCCAATATGGAAACCTAGTATGTGTTATATTATTTGAGCTTCATAATTCCTTTCATTTATTTTTTAGTAGAGGACTCATTTGTCTGCTTCCTATCTGTGATATCAAAAAATATATATATTGAAAAGACAAAACCCATGTTTTTAATCCCGAGTTTGAATTGTAAGGATGAAATTTATTGAATGAAGGAAGAAATTAAAACAACGAAATTATACAATTTTTATCTTCCTAAAAAAATTCAATTTATTTTATAGGTTACATTTTATGAAAAAACATTATAAGCTTATGATACACACAATAACGAGTTGTCTTACATTACATTCAAGGCCGAGTTTTACGAAACAACATTATATTATTGAAATATTATTATTTAGTATAATAAGATATTACCTTCCTGTTAATATGGTAGTTATGATGAGTATTAAATAAATTATAAAAATATATTGATGAATTAATATTTTACAAATTAATTATAAATGAATATTGTGACTGGTTGAATATATCAGAAAAACAATTAACGATATATTTTTTGGTACAAAATGTCATTTTCATCTAAAATATTAAATAAATAACTATTAGAGATTGATATTAATGAAATATATATGTTATATATTCAAAAAAAATATTTTTTATATTCATATATTATATTTTATAGTCCTAATATAAATAACAAACCCAAAATTACACATAAAAACATTTTTTTATAAAAAACATTTTAGCATTTTTCAATGGTGAAACTATTTTAAATAAAAATTTAACACATTTCCACATAATATTTGAAAAAATAAACATTTTATTTGTAAGTGTAATGAAAAATTTTACATTAATTAAAATTTTGTATTTTTATATTAAGTTACATGCTTTGATGAGTAGTGACAAATAATAAAATAAAATGAAAATATATTTTTTATAAAAAAAATAATATTGTTACATTCTATTATTGCATTATTTTAATGTAGAACTATATTTTTACCAATTAATACAATATATTTCATTGGAATTAATTTGTAAATTTATTTAGATCAAAAATGTTTCAATCTAGATCATGTTTAATATTTGAAAACCTGTTTTGTCAACCCATCAACTAGATTAAATTTAGATTAATTAAAGAAACTTTTATGTTAGGAATTTTAAATAGATTTAATATTTGGAATAGGTGGGTCAAAAATATGTAAATAGATTAATTTTATTTTTGGGAATATTGATAGTAAAATTTAGTAATATTTTAATTACCAGAGTAAATTGTAAATCATGTAATTATGGGGAAAAATAATATTATAAAATTATCCTAAAATTTGTCCAAATTTAATTGTATGTTTGATTTTTTACCAAATTCATTCATGAGACTAAAATATACCAATTTTAATCCTATTTTATGGGAAGAATAATTTTATTATATTTTTATTTAATGATGTCTAAAAAATGTCATTCTAATGTTTGAAATAAGTATAATATTTTTAACTCATGGTAATAGACAATGTAAATTGGACTATAAATAGTAATTTTAAATGTAAAAAATGTATATTCATCAGGATAATTTTTTTTAATTTTTAGAGAATAAATAATTTAATTATAGTATTTCATAATAATGATGCAGTAATTGTTTAATTAATGAAAATATCAAATAAATGATATTATAATTATTATAATAAATCAATTTTGACATAATTTATGAAAAAAAAATTAAAATACAGTTTATAAATTTTAGTGATAAATTATAAGTGATTTTTATATATCTTTTTTAGGATATTTTTTAAAAGGAAATTATTAAATTGTATCAAAATTGAAATAAATGATGCATTAAAATAAATAATATTTTATTAAATGATATAGAATTCATAAAAATATAAAATTCGTCCAAATAATTATAATAAAGTTATATATTTCATTAACTATCAATTTTTGGGTTTGTTTTTCATTTTATAGTTACTATATTAACCCTAAATAGTAAAAAAATGACAGTTGTCACAGTAAAAGTTAAAGGGTTTATCTAAGGGTTAATTCAAAAATATAAGATTAACATTGTTTCCTAAATGTGTCCTAAAATCATTGAATGAGATTATTTAAAACTATAATCCTCCTATATTCTAAATAAATCACATTGGAGTGATTTTTTATTTAAAAATTAATTTATTTTAATTTAATATGTCGAGTGTTTCATGAAGTTCCCCTCATGTCAATTATAAAAGGGAAGATCATCCCTCACATCCTTACACTATATTGAGTCTTATTTATAGAAGAAAACCTACATATTTACTTTATAAACTTCCATATATACATCTTATAGGATTTTTTATTCTCAAAAGACCAACCCTTATGTCCCTAAGTGGTGATCCAAAGGAAGTCCACCGAAGAAGAGGTTGTTATTTTACCAATTCCTTTATGTTTATTTCTTCTTCTACAGCCTCATCCTATATTTTTGACAAATAAATTAATTACAACATTATCATAAATAATATAATATTTTATTATTTTTATGGAAAAACCATATTCCACACTTTATCCATCATACGAATAAATATATCCATGTGTCTATACGTACAACTTATCGTCTCCATGCTATGGAGTAATTTGGTTTTCATTTCCACATTATTTACGTGGGTATTATGATAATATAATGGATAAAATAATATTTATAATGATATTTATTATTTATAATTAATATTCAAACCAATTCCTTATAACTTATCTGTTAATGGATTGATTGTTTTACTCAAGCGTACAAATGGCCTACCGTCACCATGACACGATGCGATGCATTCTAAACATTAACCCTTAAACAATGATTATGAAAAATATATATGATGACTGTATAAAAAATTTATGAACCTAATATCATTCTGTATATGAGTAAAATAAATAATATGCATATGAAACCTGACAGTCATGACAAAACATACACATGAAAATGAAGTAGTTAACACCCGAAACATGGGTAATAATGAAATATTATTAATCAAATGATATAAAAAGAACATATATGATATCATTAATTTATGTATGTTTCTATTAAAATTTTATAACATTATTTTTTTCCTTTATATATTAGTTTAAATAACATTAAACATATCAAAATTACAAGCTATAGGTTAACTTCACAATCTCATTATTATTCAGGATTGTTTATACATATCTTCTAGAGAATATTTATAATCCATGTCCATGATTCAAAAACATGTTTTCAAAAATATTTTTACTATATTTATAATAATATTCAATACTAGTTACCCATTTTTGATTTTTTATGAAATTTTTAAAGGAAATATATATTTTTTCATTTTCATAACACTGTACTTTATGTCTTTTTAGATGGAAGGTATGTTTGTTTTTAACTGGAACATTGTGACTCGTTTTATTCCATCATAATGCCTTAAAATTTTCATGAACAACTTAAAATTATAAAATTTTTTGTCAAAGAAATTTTTTTATTTCATAATTGTACAACTATTAAATAATTGATTTCAAAGTATAATGTGGTATTTCTATCAATTGATAATCTAATGATCTTATTAGAATATATTAAACTATGGAAATATCCTATGTTTGATCATATTATTGATTGTGTTTGATATCTTATGAAATAATTTACTATATTTGATTGAATGTTTTTTTATTTAGTTTGACTACGTGTATTTTATTCTATGTCCACAACCTTTGTTGGATATAATTCTTCTTTGAGGTTGATAGAATATGATATCATTTACCAAATTTCATTAAGTAGATTATGATTTATTTTTACTATGGATGAGATATTTTGAAACCATTAATGGTTTATGGATTATTTATGAACATTTTGTATTCTATGTTTAATACTAATGTTTATATTATTTATGTTTCATCACCCATTTCATATGAAGAATGAATTGGACTTAGTAGGTGGTGGGTGGGCCCTACAATATCCCCTCGATGGATCTGTAGGTCTATTGAAAAAATTTTGTTTGGGTTATTATCAGTTTTTGTATAGTGTCTTCGTCTATGCTTTGATAGTATGTTAATGATGTTTGGAATTACTAATTCCCAAATATTGATATTTATTATCGATTCTCCATGTGATTATTTGACTAGTAGAATATATATGTTTATATTTTATATTCATATGGTTATTTAGATGTAATTATTTGACCAGATTTAGTTCCTATCATATTATTCTATGGGTATTGATTAAATGGCATGTGTTTTTGTCAATCCCATTTCCATAATTTTTTATATATTTTTTTCATTCTCTTCATTGTATATATACCTTTACAGAAAATCTAAGATCACCCCTTTCTATGTTTAATTTTTTACCAGATACCAAGATTGGATTTATGACTGATAATTAGGGTTATGCTAGGAGAATGAAAACATTATCAAAGTAGTTTATATGTATATGTTGTATGTTGTAATAGAAGGATAAAATATACAATTTGGCTTACAATATTGCTAAACTGGTTGGTTATTTGGGAATACAGTCTTGTATCTATGCCAATGTAATATAATAAGGAATTGGATCTGGGATACATGGTTCAGGGATTTGAATAACTGCTTTTTTTAGGATAAAATGTTGGCATGATCCTATACTATGTATAGGTCAACCACCACCAACATCATTGGTCATGTCCACTCTCCATCTAAGTGGAAAAATTCAATGGAATTCCACTGGTTAAGTGCCCCAAGAGAACTCATCCACAGAATATTAAATAAGGAATAACGATAAATCATAATAAGGAAAATCATAACAGTCCATCGTTATAATATACTAAAAAAATATAACACCATTTTACCAACATCCATTATTATAAAAATATATATAATAAATTATCATGGAATTAAGAATCTTATAAATGTATCCTAGGTTATAGACACACCCACATAAAATCCACTCTAGGAAGGATCAAAATGCCATTCCATCATAATATGAAGCCAATTAAATAAGAGTATAGAAGTGACTAAAATGGTAAAGATCATCCTATATCAAGGCCATTGAAAAGGCACTCTAGGTTCCTCAAAATATTTAATCCCGTACCACCGCAAACAATAGTACCTAACTAGATCACATACTAGGATGACTTATGATGTCTCTCAATGAAACTATTTTGGATATATGTTAATGAACATGATGTCAATTCATCAGATCTATTGTCATTTCAACCCATGAAACTTATTTCCTCAGTGAATCTATAAGATAACCTTGGTTATAATCAACTTACATCAATCCAACATCAAATCAACAACATAAAATAGATCAACAATTTAATTGAAGATGGATTGAGTTCAATGTGAGCAAATGTATCGTATTCCATATAAACATCCACTAATGATGATATATCATGATTTAATTAATTTCATATATTTGAAGTTTCAAACCCACCAAGAATATACCCATGTATAGTATATATATTATGGATTTATGATTATTAAGAAATAAAAAAATAGGTTTAGGAATATGGTCTACAAACACAATCCCATTAGACATTCATAATCGATTATAGATATTGATCAAGTCAAGAGACTTCATAAAAAATCATTAATTTTCACCATTCTATAACGGAGAGAAAAAAACATCAATGTATCTTCATGGAATTCAAATATCCATTATTTATTCATGAATATATGTAACAGATGAAGAGGAAAATTGTGAAAATATATAGATAACATACATTACATAAAACACCATATTTATCCATCATTTTTGAATCATTGTGTGATGAATGAGAGTGTTCTATAAAAATGTTGGGATGTGTAAAATTTAAAAAAGGGGTTATGGCCTAAATTTTGTAGCAAAAATGATCAAGAAAGAGTATAATTTTTTTGCAATATATTTATTTCCCCATTTTCTTGTATGTACTGGACAGGTATGGTTTAGCCATAGGCTCGTCTGTGTACTTCGTAGAACCACCTTGGATCTTCCTATAAAGCTGACTGGATGTTGGGTTTTACAGTTTTATATAGACCAATAACAACTCCACCAGCTGGCTGGTTTCTGATTTCACTACATAATATCCAATGCTTAATCCAACTCTCTATCTATCAAATCATAGGCCCTTTACCCATATATATAATCCCCTTAAACAAAAATTTACAAGGTAAACCCATATAGTAATGGTTAATTTTATATAAATAACATCTTATACATCAAATTAGAGTGACTAAATTACAATTATCCCCCTTAAAAACCTCTCATCCTAAGGTAAGATAGTAAATAGTTTTGGTCAAAAAAATTAGGACCCTGAGCTTGAGAATATTCATTATACTACAAAGTCTCCCATAGTGTCATCCACTATTCCACATGATGAGGAAAAATGTAATAATATTTAGCCACAAAATAATCAGGATTTAGTATATATTATACATTTATAATTCTATATATATAATGCATCAAGTTCCATATTAATATCCTTACATTTGATAATAGGTATTGGATTAGGCTTTTACCTCCATACATGAAACACATGAAACACATTGTGAATTCCATGATAATGACAATGATGATCCAATAGTTACACCACTATTAATTTCAACTCAATGATCATTAAGGGTATAATATTGAATTGTTCTAGCTTCCCTTTGTTCCTCAAAGGATAGTGGAAAATCCTTGGTGTCACTCTCATAAAAACTCAGTATCCAATAGAACACTCCAAACATCAACTCATGTGGTAGTAAGATGTCATATTCCTTTATTGAGAAGTTATCATTATATTATAAATCATCTTAACTCTCTCATTGGTTTGTTGTATTATATTCTCCCCCACAATATCTACCTCACCAAAAAAATTTCAAAAATACTATGAATGAAATCTGAAAAAAATATATGTCCTCATAAGGTAGAATATAAATAAAATCCATGTGAATGTTTTAAAATTAAAATTCATATAAATCTAAGTGATCATCCCTTGATCCACATATATCAATGATGCATCCCTGATGTATTTCCTTCAATATATGAATTTTCTTAGTAGACTTTTCATTAGTCAAGGGATGGTAGGTTGTGCTCAACCTCACCTGAGTCTATAATTCCTTCTACAATCCCTACTAAAATCATGATGAAAAATAAATACCTATTTTAGAGACAATGCTTAATATAACTCCCTAAAATATAATAATATCACATTCATAAAACTTTTTCAACATATATAGTGAGTGTGTCTTATTGTTTGATATAAAAATTCATCAGCTGAACAATAGTCATACCAACCATATCATGAATCATCAAGGTCCAAGATTACCTTTTCAAAATATCCACTGTGACATCCTCCCACTTTCACATGAGATTAATATGTGGTTTAGAAACCCAGAAATATTCATCTGAATGGACGTTTTCTTCCTGTGGGTAAATAATTTTGAAATGAAATAAGCAACTTATCTCTTCATCTTGATAAACTGTAATTCTTTCTATGTTCCTGGTTACTTTTGGTCACCCTATTATTGAACTCCAAGTTTGAGGTATGGTTGTCTCCTAGAATCTCTTCAATGGTGGAATAATAGTCTATAATTCCTGCATGTAATAGGATCGCAACATAATCATCCAAAAACCACCCAACTACCATGACATTACTTATTTACTGTTTCCATATCAAAACCTAATATAGGTTGGATTCCTTACAATCCATTAACCTTTCAATAATGGATTAAGTGATCATAATGTGAGCCCAATTCATGGATCCTAACACCTTGAATGAGTACATTCTCCATTTGGACAAAAATCTCATCATGCACTACTCTTATTGCGAGGATCATTCCCCAATATCGTATACTATCGATATCTTATAGAAATGACCATAAACAAAAAAAATTCCATTAACTTCTACACAGTGGACAACATATTTTAATTTCATTATGTAATTTACCAAGAGCCGCCTAAAAAAATTGAGGTAACACTATTTTAGGTTATAGAGATGGATATTATTATCCTTGTATATAAAAAATAATCTCTAAATATACAGTGTTTCAAAGAAATAATATCATGTTCCCTAACTACATGATCTGAGTCCTGAGTTGGATAGTTATTCTAATGGTGTCACAAATAACATGAAACATATGCTACTATCTCATTCTTATTCATCAACAATCCTCCAAAACTATCTCTTGGTTCATTATAGTATACAAAATATCCAATCCAGAATGTAGGAAGAATTAACACTGGAGATAGATTCAATCTCTTCTTTATGTCAAGAATAGACTCATTATATTGGTCATACAACTAGAAATTCACTAATTTCTATGTTAGTCAAGTAAATTTACCTTATAAGTAGGAGAATTAAGAGATAAAAGTCCATTAGTGTCCAAAAATACCATTTGGATCTCCATATTATATATATTATATTGATGTGTCTAGTACACCACCACAACTAATTTCTCTAGGAACACTAATATATTAGTCACAGAAACAAATTTATCAATGGATTTTACCTCTTAAATACAGATGTGAAACTAAAATAGATTTCCATAAATCCATTGTTCTAGAATCTTACACAAGGAAATAACAATATATCTAGAATAGTTGGTTGAAGACTTTGATTTGATATGGATATCATCAATGAGAAATATGGAAAACACGTCATTATAAGGGGTGGATGATTTTTTTTCATTATATCATTGAACACTAATAGGGAATTCATTATTCTCCACATCATCACTATGTAATAAAATATAACATAGCTTATCCTAACCACCATCATTGTGAATCCCTCATATTTAACACACAACTAATGCTATCATGGTCCACGAATAAACACTGAGAACCACTAGGATACCCATAATTATCATAATGAGAATCGATCTTGGGAAATGGATTCCTAATTTTCATCACATACTAATTCAGATTATAACAATCTATGATGACATGAGGACTATAGTAATAGTTCATGTATAATATAATAGGTTCACTCTATAATGATGTTTTAATGACTTGTGTCATCAATCCACAACATAGTCCTTGAACTAGTGGTCACTATATACCTCAAGCACATCTCCATGTATTTGAGATGTTAATGAGTAGTGGTGATGGTATGAGACGTTGATGTGGGGAGATAATTCCCATATATCATAGAATCAATAAATATATAAAAAAAGATAGATATATATATAATTCTAATAAACAACCCAAAAAATAGGAAACCGGATAATTAAACCAAATCCGATTTGATATAATAATGTGTGTACAATGAATATTGGAGTTTATTCCTCAGGGGGTGTCATAAGAAATTGTAACTAGTAATAAGTAAAAATATATATACATAAACTAACAACCTATCCCCCAAATGTTATGACATCTTGCATGGTCCATTCATCTAAATCTAAACTTAAATGAAAAATATACATCTATATACTGGGCCTTGGCGTATAACCTATGAACTTTAACAAACTACCAGTTTCCTCTTGTATGTTCATGTACCATGGGGACCCATGAAGGGTGATCTTATTACTGTATTATCCCACATTAATGACATCAAAAAAATAAGTAGTTTTATATCTAGTTCATGGTTATTTTTAGTAAATTAATTATTTAATAGTTTTTACTAAGTTTATATAATAAAAATAATAATAACAGGTGAAGTCCAAGGTTCTCCATTACAAATGAGGGTGGTTATACCATTATTGTTCCTTATGTCTATGAACATGATTTTCTATTCATGATTCAGTCATTTATAGTATATATTGGAGCATATCCTAGTGTGTTCCATAATAGTATCACAAATTTACATTTGGAGTGTTCTTAGTTATCATGGACTTCCACATAAGTAGTGTTCATGTTATCATTAAAATCATCATGTATTTTTTTATTAAAAACACCTTATAGTGTCTTCTAGTTATCAAATTCCAACAAATAGAGTATTCTAGTTATCTTATTCCTCCTCCTGGAGTATTCTAGTCATATCATCACCCCAATTGATTGATCATTTGTTATCATTGTTCATCCAAATCCGATTATTTTATCATTGGATTTATAATCCAATAAGTGACACAAATAACATATATGGGAGTATTCATTAGATATAGAATACCAGCTAGATGGATGTTTACTTTATTGTTATGAAACCACCCTTATAGGGACATTCCATATCAAAACAAAAATAACTAATATTGAAATTCTCTATAACAAAACATATCCCCCTATGACCATTTTACAAAAAATACAACATTCTATTACTCACATTCCATATCAAATTTCAAATTTTAAATTTATTAAATAATGAATACATTACATAATCCATTAATTTTGATATTTTATTCATTTCGGATTTACCATAAATACATTTTATTCAAATCATGTTTTAAATTCATTTATTATTATCAAGGGTTGTGAAATCTAATTTCACAACATTTCATTCAAAGTAAGGTCCCTCTTTCATCAAATAAAACATAAAATGAATTTCAGAACCACAATTCATTATAAGGTTATTATCTTTCCTTAGGACCCCCATTTCATCCACTAATTGATATGGTTCAAGGAATATCATGTAGTATTTTTAATCATCAATATAAAAACTATTTTAATTTATATTTTTTCAATGATTGGTGGATATAACATGATCATACCATTCAAGAAGTTATAAAAAGGGGGACTTTGATATATGTGATGTAAAATCCCCTTATAAATGTAAGATCCTACATGTCAAATATAAACTCCATGTTTTGTGAAAAAATGAAATATATCAAGGATCCAGACCAATATCTTCTAAATATGACATATATCCAAAAAATGGAATATTATATTTATAAGGAAAAAAGGAAAATATATAGGAACAAAGTGGAGGGATAGAATAACAGAGTTATTTTAAATAAAAAATGTAAGTAGATTTGACTAACATATAATGGACTTCCACCATACAATAGTGGATTGGGGATGGAAGGTGGCATGTGAAAACTGGTAGGCATAATGATTGAGGAAAATGGGGTTAAACATATTTTTTGCGGGTGGGATAAAATTGATATTTCATCACATATTAATTGGTTCACGTTTTTTCCAGAAATTGGGCCATGTATTGTACCAAACATGCATCAAATCCTAACATATGTCTAAAAACCTAAAATTGTTATAGTATATTGTCTAGAAAACCATTTTCCGACCTTTCGAGAACCTCTACAAATTTTCATACATCTAAACAATTTCTAGGGAACTACCACATAGATTCAAATTCTAGTTATATATAAACCATATTCCACCGAAATGGTGTTGATGGTTATCACTAGTAATGTTCCTTCCATAGGCCCTATCGAATCTAGTCAGGACTTGAGTGCTCATATCTTGTGGCCCTGGAGAATACCTTCTTCACCTATATAAATCAATTTAATACTTATACTAGGACATGTGATGTGTAAATAACATAAATATTCCAGAAAAATTACATATTCAACAACAACAACATCTGAAATTTTTAATATTCAAACATTCAATTATTTTCCACACACCTGTATAGAAAAAAATATCTTAATAAGATGACAAAATAACTCTTCAAATACCTGAGATGACTCACTGGTCACTCATCCACACTTCATGACCTATGTCAAACCCCATCTTATATTCAGAATACTCATTCTATCTTTGAATTCATATATCACTTTCATAGTACTTCCTTTAACAAAAGGCACTCAAACATCATGGACCTGATTCACAGCTCATGGTAAAAATAGAATCTCAAATAAGGATTTTACTTAAAACCCATACCTCGAGAAACATTGATCGTGTTATTGAAAAAACACATAAAATATTATAGTTCTCAAAACTAGAAGAATCATCTTATAACCACCAACATATGATGATTCTAATTGAATCCATAAGAATAAATTAATGAAATCACAATTTCTTTGTTCTAAACATGGGCATAGAATTGTTCCTAACTCACTACACTAGAACATCAATAATCCTACTTATTACTAAAACCCAACTGATGATATATTCATAAGAACAATGACTTCTCTATCTATTAACATCCTGATTTACTTGAAATACCTTCTATATTTTCTAGTTTAAATCACTTTGTCCTAAATTACATACTATATGTGGTGCAAGAACAAAAGTATCAATTTTCTTGAAAACACTGTGGTTATACCTGCACTAGCCAACCCATTTCCAAAATTGTCATCTCCACATATCGATTCATCACAAGAAAAAATCCTCACAACACCCTAAATATTTAATTTATCCATCAACAACCTGATCATTCTCATTAGATTTTTTTCACAACATCAGAATATATTTAATATTCATATCCTGAATGATTTAAACCATTATCATGACCTACTAAACAATAACACACATATGATATAAGATCCCTTGGATAACATTAAAACAATATTGAGCCCTAATCTAAATCAAGGATCAATCCACTAGTGCAGTAAATAATCTATTATATATTGAACATGTAAATTTAGTACCCACCACAACTTCCCCACAACAACATCTCAGTGCCATAAAACTACCCCATGACTAACTCCACATTCACACAACCCTCAAGGTGGAAATTTCATTTTAATATGACTAATACATAAATTTCCACAATATGTGTTTCCTATTTTTCAATTATATAAAGTAAATCCCATAAATATCACACATGATCTATTTATTAATGAACACATATTCTATATTTTTATGTATCTCTATCACTATAGTGATAAATTAAGACACCAATAACCATACATTCATGACATTCGACAGTCATACCGATGAAATTAAAAATAAATCATACTATAATAAGATCCACTACCTGAATGAACTAATTGTACACTCCCAAAAGTTTGCCTCCAAATAGACCACTCGTTGTTTGCAACATTCGTGGTTTTTAGAGGGAATCATGCTTGCCTCTCCCCCAAGAAAAACTCAACACACCCATCATACTCTGATACCTCAATCTTGATGAAACTCATGTGTGTCTTCCACCACACAATACACACAAAAAGATGCAACCTATCGCCAAAGGATAATGTAAAAAACAAACCCAAGGACATAGGAACTACCACTGCCACACTGCATGATACCCATTATGACCCAAAAAAATTATTAAGGAAAAAATAGGCCTATTATATTATTCCAAATAAAATCAATCAACAAAATCATCCATCACACATCACATTGTAATCACCAAAAAGGAACATGTGTTTTCTCTACATCAACCTGATTAATTAACCCAAAAATACGTTACATATTTGGAACATTCATATCACATAGACCTCACAAAATACTTGGTTCAAACATTCCTATTTTGTTAATTCACCAATCTATACTCAAGATTCTATTTTTTGTGAATTAATAAAGCTACGATCTAGATCACTCTCATGAATTTGACTATACCTCTAATTTTTTTTCCAATCAAGATAGAGGAACCGTATATGACTACATTAATCAAGTCTCACATCACCCCAAATATGTTTCATCTAAAAGATTGACCACCCAACAACTCTTCTATCATTCATTGATTGAATGATTATTCCCATAATATGACATCCCTCAACCCTTCCACCCTATTTCACTGTCTATTATCGCACTAAATCAATCAAAATATTTAATGGTCACACACTTGAATGATCCTTCCCTCTTTTGAAATAGTCCACAAGACAAAAAAATAACCACTACAGGTGATTAACATAAGATATATCTATTTAATAACCATGAATCTCAATGAAACATGGTAGAAAAATTCTTACATTTATTCTACAAGTCATAGTATCTACAAAATCCGCACATATCCAAAACATCACCAACACTGGGGTAGACTATTGCATCGTAAAAGTTTTCCCCCAAACATGTTGGCATGAATGGAAAATCATATTTTTAGTCCAATGAATCACTAAGATCCCAAAATATATATTACTCATGGGTGGAACTACAACACCCAATACAAACCACACATTGTCTAACACATTAAGGTCATTCCGTACCCTAGGTTTCATTCACCCATGGTTACATTACCACTCAACATAATATGTTCCAAGGAACCCTCTCTAGTGTCTTACACATATTCAAGGTTCATGGCCCAAAAGTGTAACCAGAAACCAAAATATAAAGTTATATATCCCAACCGCAAGGACACTTCCAATATAAATGAATAATATGAATCTTCACGATAAATTCCACACCATATCATTATTTTATCATCAATCATAACAAAGATTCTAAAAACTATTGAATAATTAGAAACTAAACTACTAAAAAATAGTTTTTTTCAAAACCACAATCGGTAATCATCATCTGAATCCCTAAATGTGTCATAAATTTTTTTTCACATTATTTAAAAATTATCCATTTTCATAAACCAAGGTTTCACATTTAATATCATTATCATTATAAATTTTTTTAGAATCATAAAATTTAACTAAATTTCCAATCCCATGGTTTGGAAAAATATAATTTCATTCAAATTTTATTGTGGTGAATACATGATAATACATTTATTATAATATTATTTAATCATGTAAAATAATTTAAAACGCTTTTATATATTTTTATTATAAAAAATACACTTAATGAGTTGGTCACGTAGTGTAAAATTATAAAATTATACATGAACATATAAATTTCATTAGACCCATTAGATACCAAAACATATGCATCACAAAAAATCAATGGATAAAATAAATGTTTATAAGATATATGTTATATTAATATATAACAACAAACACATATGAATCTAATGAAAATATCAACCAAAGAAATCATATACATGATATATCAATCCTATGTTCCCACAATGATTCATGAACTCACACTCCTTCTATTTATATATAAGGACCAGAGTAAAATTTCCTACCATGTAGAATCATCATATCCAAGTTCACCACTTGATATTGAAATCAATCAAATGTAATGGAAAAAGAAATAAAATCAATTACCCCACAAGGAAACAAAATTCTTCCCTCAAACATTGGACTTAATCACCCATGAATGAGAACATTATGTGGATCTAAAAGTGTCATAGTTTCTCATCTTCGATTCCAAATTATTAATAAAAAATAAATGATCTTATACAATATTGTAATATCCCACCACCCTATGACATAGTACAATGCATGGATTGGTTGTTTCTACATACCTCAAGAGAAACAACCTATATTCTAGAGTATAAAAAAATAGATAGGGCCTGAGATGTTGTAGTGGGAATACTATTCCCTCATGTAATATTATAAATAAAAACAAAATAATATTAATAAGTCAATATAACATAAAAATATACACCATAGATTCATATTAAAATACAAATAAATAAATTTATCATCACTTTTGAGGATAATGAATGTATCATAAAAATAGAAATTTATCCCACGTGGGAGGATCATAAAAAAAGAAAAAAAAATGAAATAAATATTGTTTTATAGAATATCCCCAAAATATCCTTGAGTCATTACAAATCATAACATATAACTCAAATATGGTATACTAAACATACATCCATGTTGTGGACCTTTCATAATAACACGTGAATTGAATTCATGTTTTAGTGTATTCTTGGGTACCCTGATTCCATAATGACATGAGTAATGTGTGATTATTACTCACTAAACTAACACCTATAGTGTCCCTTACACAACTAGTTTTACATCCATTGTATACAGAAGTGAAATAAGTAAAAATTGTAATAGTTTTATAATATTTTATATGTTTAATAATAATAAATATCACTGTAGTCTCCAATAATAGACGGCATCCATGGTTAACTATAAAATTGTATATTGTTAGGTACATTTCCGTGATCTACTATTCCAATATTATCCAGTATCCAGGTATCATAGATTTTTTCAGGAAATCATGCCAGCCATAATATCTCAATCTAACCATAGGTTTTTTTCCATATTTATATAAAAAAATATATATATAGTATTCATCGTTATCACATCCCTCTACTAAGGGAGTAGTCATGTAATCACAAACCTCATTGTGGTGTAACTTTGTTTTCACATTCCTCCTTATTGATTGTTCAAATTATCACATCCCTCTATATAGTGCATTCAAGATATCAAATTTATCCCTATGGATTATTATACATATCATGTTACTCCATATGGATAGTTTATTTTTTGTCATATACCACTCCAATATTAATGTTTTAACATCTAGGACATATGCCCAACAGTATTACATACATTTTATATTAGATTTTCGATTAGTTATCATTCAAATCAAATGTAGTTTTCATTAATTTCATAAAAAACCCTATGAGAACACTCAATATTAAAACACAAAGATCCCATATATGAATTTTACATTACAAAACCAAACCACCCCTTAATATATTTTACAAATACATTTTCCCATATCATGTTCAATTTCAAACTCAAAACCCACAATTCAACAACATTAAATAACGAATCCATTTAATAAATCGTGGATTTATTTTTTTATTCATGGAAGTGTTACCCTAAAAGGGATCTTTTAATTTAAATGGGAATATCCTTCTACAATTATGAAATTTTTTGAAATCCCATTTCTTAACTCTTGATTCAAACCAATGTCACTTCTACATCAATTAAATCATATAAGAAATTTTAAAACTAAAATCCATTTAAATGTTATTCACTCTCACTAGACCTCAAATGTTATCCAAATATTCATACAGACAATGGAATAATAAATATAATATTAAACTATAGAAAATCAACTAAGAAAAATAATTTTAAATCTTGTCAATTCAAAGAATAGATAGCTTGGTTGAACCATACACGCACTTAGAGAAAAAATGAGATGGTATGTTAAATATGATGAAGTATTTACAATACATATGTATAAGCCCAATCATATGATAATGGATATTGGTTTGAGAATAAATAGGATATATCTAATAACATGACATGAAACCTAAAAATGGTGCATTTATCCTATAAATAACATAGATTATTCTAAAGAAAGAAGAAAATGTGAATGGAATCTAGAGGAGGGATAGACTCACCTAGTGACTTATAATTCCAAAAATGGATGTCAATTTGGAAAACATATGGCTCAGTTTAGAAAATATTTTAGAAGATGTAACACCCCAAACCCAGTTACCCAGACTCGGTTCATTATAACATAACATTGACATGATCACAAAATATAAAATCTCAAAATTCCAATTATTTTAGTAGCCTTGGAAACACTAGATACATTAATAAGTCTTACATTACATAATAAAGTGAAAAACTAAAACATCATCTTTTCTCCATAGACCACACTCATATCCCCTCATACTATCCATGCATGTCATTCATAAAATACTTCTTCACATTCTTGGAAAAATAAAACATAGAAAGGGGTGAGCATAGATGCCCAATATAGTGGAAAATTTCATAAATAAGAATAAACATTTAAGGCAATTTAATACTAAAACAAAAGACTTTTAAACATGAACTTCAGCATAATTAGGATGAAAAAAATGAAATAATTACATTTACTTATTCACATGGATATTCTACTAATTTAATAATCACATTCAATATCAATAACCACTTTAGTAATGATGGAATTCATAATTCCAGACTATCATAACCACATAGTCAAGGCCCTATACCAAGACTACAAATAAGATTTTGTCAAGGCCTTGTGCCACGACACTAGTTTGTATCATGAGACCTACCGATTCATCGAGGAGCTATAGAGGGCTCTACCCATCACTTACGAAGTCCAATACATTCCTCATATGAAATGGTTTAAACATAATCTGAACATTCTTATTAAACTATCATACGAAATGTTATCATTTCAACCACAAAACATGAATGGTATAAAAGAAGAACATCCACAGTCGAACATAACTCATTCAATACAATATGGAAGATTGTATTATAATAGATCAACTTCAACAGAAAATAATTAAGGATATTGACATAGATGAATATAATCATCCAAACTATTTGAGAGAAATATCACCTTTTTCTTGAAAACATTATAAAATGTCTCACTATTTATCAAGAATCCGTTTAAAATAGATTTTTGAATAAAAGTGTACCATACCACCTTGAAATTTTAAAAAGAATTTTAATTTTAAAACTTTAATGTCCATATGAATAAATCCTTACAACCATTTTTAAAACATGTACTTTTCTGATAAAAATTTAGAATAATAAATCATTAAAACATTTTAAAATGATATTTTAGTTAGAGTTCCTAAGAAAAAGAGACACAGTTGAATATAAAAAATTGAGGTAATAAAACCTTTTTAATATCATGATAATAAAGGGATTCATGATATATTATGTCAAAGTACATTATACACACCATATAAAAGTGATTTGGTGTATAACAACAAAGGAGTCTCAATGAAATGTTAATTGAGATGAAATATCTCACAAAGACTGTAGCATTATGTTAAGGATAAATCAATGACATAATTATGTGTGAAAAATATAAATACACTCAATATGATTGGATATTCATTGTAAAACAATAAAAGTACATTCGCACATATTCATGTAAAAACAACACCAATGAATTAGATGTTTAACTCAATAAATGGTGATTGAGTTAAAATTACTCTTATCAAGTTCATATCGATGAATTGAGAATTTATCAATGGATTGATTATGTGTATCAAAATTATATCCATATAAAGGGTAGTGGAAATTATGACATAAGAAAAAAAATAGTGATTCCACACATAATCATGGCGTAAAATAATCAATGAAGTGTGCGTAAAGGTGAATGAGTGGAAATTGAAATTTCAAATTCCCTTATTGATTTGGTAACATACGAAACATACACTCATGAAAGAATTTTCATACAATGATGATGTAAATATTCCTAAATTAAGGTATATTACATAATGAATACAATCATGGACAGTACACACACCACATGTAATAAATATGTGATGAATAATGGAAATCTCAAGGAATTAAATGTGAGATAAGAAACCCTTACCTTGCACTTTTCCTTGGTTGAGGGTTGTTTTACCTCCTGTATAATGGTGAAGTAATTGTTATTATATTATAAAAGAATCATATACATTAATATGTTATCATATATTATCTTTCAACATTGCTTCGTTAATAATATCTTAGTATTATCGTTGTTTCGGGTTTTAACTGATTCGTTTTTCATTATATGATCTGTTATGTAAGTCATGTTTGTTATGGATAGGTTGTATATTATTTATATACAGAAAGATATCATGTCCTTAAACATTAATTTTAATCATCATATGAGAATTAGTCTTGAATGGATATGATTGGGAATGAATCTCATCGCATTCGTGGAGACGGTAGTCCGTACGTACGCACGAGCGACAATAACGTTAATTTGATATTAAAATCGTATATAATTGGATGTTATATCATATATAAATAATAATTATAATTTTATATTTATTATTTAATTCAATTACACATCATTATCATACCCATCCAAATAATAATGTTTTGAATAACAATTATTCCACGACGTGGAGACGGTAAGCTGTACGTATGCACGTATGGTGGCATGTCATTCAAAGGATGGATAAAATATTGAATATGGTTGTAACATATTTATAATAACATCACAGTATATAGAAGATACTGAAGTTATTATTTCAGAATGTAAATACCAAAGAAAGATGAAGTGGAAGAAGAAAGAAACTTGAAAGAGGGTGGTGAAAACCTTACCTCTTATTCGGGTTCTTCCTTTTGATTTGATCAAAATGGATCCTTAGGTTGGCATTATGATCACAATAAGGCCTATAGGATGAATTGAGGGAAGCTTAGAGAATATTGGGTCAGGGTTTGGCTGATCCAAAAGGCTTTGAAGGTGTGAATTACAGAGATGGCTGAGTTCCCTTTTATAAGAGGGGTGAGGGGCACCTTTGGAAAAGATAGAAATATTATTTTATAATAAATTAATATTTGGTGTTTAATGGCTAAAAAGTGGATTATTTAAATTTTATGGTGGGAATAGGTCTAGAAACACCTAAACAGTAGGTTTTAGACAGGTTTGGGTCACTATACTAACTTTATCGTTTTGAATTAACTCTTACTTAAATAGTTTGACATTTACCATGTCTCTTTGTATTTTTATATTATATAGTTAAAAAACTTACTATATACTTTCATGAGACACATAAGTGGTCCATTAATGATACAACTATCTTTATATAAGTCCTTTGGTATAACATTATATTTTTAGCAATAGAATACCAATTAATAATATAATATTTGTTTTAAAAACTCCTTTATGTCAATTTTAACACTATTTATTAATTGATGTTTTCTAAAGTTTTAACAACTTTATTAACTAGAAAAAAATTCATTTTAGTAATGTTAACATGTCATATGAATGAATAAAATATGTGGATTTTATAAAAACTTTCAAATTATATTTATTTTAACATTTATAATACCAATTATTTGATTATTTCATTAATAAGGAAAAAATTTCATCATTATTATGTCATAAATAAATTTAATTATTCAATGTCTAAAAATTACAAATAAAAACCCATTATGTGGAAATCGTTTTATATTTCTAATGAAGATTTATATGCGAAAATATAACACATATAACCCAATGTAAAAATTGTTTTCCTAAAAGATATATGCTTATGTCATTTTTGTATCTACTTTAACTTAATTAATATAAAGTGTCATTATCACTTAAAATTGGCTCCATGGGGTCACCAAATCGACCCAAAGATGACCATGGTCGGACATGTATCAAAAAATAGGTTTAGGACACATTTTATGGTAATTTAATAATATTATAATATTATTTTTTTACCCTTATTTACTGGATTTACCCTTTAATCATGATAATTTTTTTTACCAAACTAATTATTCAAAATGTCTAAAAATATTAGTTACCAATTTACACAATTTGGACCTCCTGATTATAAATATTGAATCCATTTTTCTAAATTCAAAACACAGAAGTGGCAGAAATTAATTTAAAATTAATTACCGTTGTCAAAACAAAAAGCGTGTTTTTTTGAAATAATAACTATCAAAAGATTGGCACTTGGTTATGTCCAGTTTAAATGTGAAATTATGTCTAACAACCAACATTGGATTAAATGGTAAAAATATAATCTAATTATACTTTAAAATCACTCAAATTCATATTTTATCACTACTAATTATTTCGATTGAAAAAGTTGTTTTTAATTAAAAATTTGTAATTTTCACCATTCATCAAAATAAGAATGTTATCAGAAAAGTACAAAAAATTCACCCTTTTCTAATTTCGATACTATGAATCCAAAAATGAAGTCCATTTTGAAAGATAAATTGTATAAAATTTAAAAAAGTGGGTACTACTATTCATTACGGCTAGTTCGATTGGTTGTGGTGTGTTAGAACTCGAAGTTTCGTACAACACACGCTACTGTATTATTCAAAGAGTAGCATACCATGGAAGCATGGGGTGTTACATTATCCCATCCTAAAATAAACTTCATCCTCAAAATTTGAAATAGTTTTTCAAAAATAAAAGGTTGAAAATAGAAAATATCTTTGTGGGAAAACCCACATCGGAAATTGGGTGAATAAAATTTAGTCATAATAAGAGGAAAAGGGGAATGAAAATTAACCACAAAATTATGATCTCTATTAAAAAAACATTGGTGGAAAATTGAGACACATAATTAAAAGAAAAACATAAATATTTATAGGGAGGGATTGAGGTCCTTAGTCACAAACGATTATAGAATTGAGGGCTCAAAGCCATCAATTTATGATGATTTAAAATTTCATCGGTTCCAAAAAACATATTGTATTAGGATCACACATTTTTAGTTTCAAGATCCCTTACCTAAAGTTTAAGAATTAATTTCTTCATTGAATAAGAGAATAAAAAAATATATATACTTGACAAGTAGAGTTTCATCCTTTAACTATTTTTTACCACAAACTCATCTTTCAGTCTAAAAGATTATAGATCTTAAAAAAATATTCTATTTATCCTATTCGTATACGGTTACAAAAAAATGAATTTATAATTCATCTACCAGAACTTTAAAAAAACTGCATTATTCAATCCAGGACATCATGTGGGTCAGTGGTAGGTGATACACCCTTGTCGCCCTTTGGTTGTGGGTTCAAGTCTCACGGCCTTGCCGGACACGACAGGTTGTCGCCCGACCTCCAGGTTGTCCTTTTTATAGAAATCCAAAAATAATCTCAAACTAGAGTTATCCAAAAGACTTCGGTCCAAACTCAATGTCCAAAATTTATAGGTAAAGTAAACAAAATGAAGATCATTTTTTCCATATAATAACATGTCAACACCTTCATCATGTATTCTTTTAAAACGTTTCAACATCTTGAATTACCAGAAAACATTATTTACTACATTCATGCTCACATATTCATTTTAGAATAATGGATATTCACCTTCTATCCAAAAATGTTGTAAAATCAAAAAATGATGGAATATATAAATCATTAATCAGTTTCAATTTAACACCCGAGACTGTTATGTTATATAAATCATCAAAGAAATATTTTTCTACACACAACACTTGCTTGGCTTGCTTTACACGAAATCACGACCTTCCTCGATAGCTTGCATCGTACGCAATACCGAGTTTCACTAAACAACGATATAATATTAAAACATTATTAAAACTAGCCGTTATGAATAGTAATAACCACTTTTTGAATTTTTTTTAAATTTTATTTTTCAAAATGGACTTCATGTTTGGATTCGTAATATCGAAATTAGCCTAGGGTGAAATTTTGGTATTTTTCTGAAAACTTTCAATTTTTGATGAATAGTGAAACCACTAAGTGGTAGTTAAAAAACTGAATTTTTCATAAAACTTAATTTTACCGCTTCTGTGAGTGGAATTTCAAAAATCCGAGAGACACGGTTGATATCAGTAAGTAAAATGTGGTTCAATGAGATGAAAATAATTTTTTTGGTGAATAGTAACTTTTTATTTTTTTACCACGGTTAAAAGTAAATAGGGTAATTAAGGGTAAAGGTGATATTATTATTACCCTAAAACATGTCCTAATTCTATTGGAAAAGTGTAATTCGACCTGAAACAAACTTTGGAATAAAATATGACCATTTAGGCCCACTTGGATTAGATTAGGACATTTATTATTAATTTATTTAAAAAGGGTTAAAATAGTTAAAATCAAAGTTTAATAAGTAAATAATTTTTAATATGGGGTTATATATAAGATAAATTCGACTATAAATATTCATTAGAAAGATAAAAATATTTCCTACATAATGGTATTTTATTTTTAATTTTTAGATATTAAATAATTTAATTTATTTATGACACAAAGATGATGCAGTAATTATCTTATTAATGAAATATTGACATAATTAATGTTATAAACACAAAAATAAATGTAATTTAAGACTTTTTAGGAATTACACTAATTTTATAGGTTAATAGGACATGTTAGTATAGATTTAATTAACTTTGTTCAAACTAATCGGTCAGTTATGATTTTCACAAAAATCAATTACTAAAGTGTCAAAATTGACATAAAATAGTTTTTAAAACAAATATTATATTATTAATTGTTATTTTATTCATAAAAATCTAAGTTTAGACCAAATGACTAAGATAAGGTTATATATATTAATAATTAAAAACTTGGGGTTCGTTTGGATGCTTATAGTAATTTTATTAACCTTATATTATAAGAACACAAGAAGACACGGTAAAAGTAAAATTATTTAACTTAATGTTAATGTTAAAATAGGAACCTAAACTTGTCTAAATTCTATTGGATGAGAGGATTTATACCCATCCCCACCTTAGATTCTAAATATATCAATTTTGATCTATTTAAAACCGATATTGACTTTATAATAAAATAATAATTTTAGTTTTCCCAAAGGTGCCCCTCTCCTCCCTTATAAAAGGGCACCTCCTCCCCCTCTTCCTTACACCACGTTGAGCCTTCAAGCTCGGCCAAACCCTGCCAATTCCTCCTCTCCACTTCCCTAGAGACATCATAGAGGAACTAGTCTTCTTCAAAGACCAATTTTAGTTCCCTAAAATAAGGTCTCAAAGAAGCACTTCAAAGAAGAGGTAATGTCCGTTACCGATTCTTTCATTTTTATTTCTTTTTCCACTTCTTCTTCTTTAGTTGTTTCATTATGAAGTAATAAAATCAGTATCACTAATATACTGATATGTTATTATAAGTATGAAACATCCCACTTTCACCATCTATCAATCCTACGGAAAAAGAAATCATCGCGCGTGCGTACGTACGGAATACCGTCTCCATGCCGTGGTGTAATCTATTTTCCACCACCACCTTACTTGGATGGGTATAATGGTGTAAATAATGACTATATATGACTATTATAAAGTAATAATTATTCCAAAATAGTATACATACACTCCAATACAATTCCACGATCATTGTAATGATATCATCACTCGTGCGTACGTACGGAATACCGTCTCCACGATGTGATGCGACTCGTTCTACATGATCTTCATTTCATAATGATTATATAAATGAATTTAATGAATTAATATGATATATATTACACTAATACCATTCTGGAAATGATATATCTATATCCTAAAGAGAAGAATAAGAATTTATTCGACAAGACACGCATAAGAACAAAAAGTTATAAACACCCGAATAACAAGTAGCAATGAAATATTACTACTAAGAAGCTAAGAATATGACCATATATGATAACATAACAATAATTATGATTCTATAATAAGTCAATGACATTATATAAATCATTATACAGGAGGTTCGGACACGTACAAAGCATATCGGACCTAAGGTATGGGAAAATATCACAATCTCATTTTTATCCAAGATTGTTTCTACTTTGGCATTTACTGGGGTGTATTTTATCATCAACATCCATGTTTCCTAAATATTTAATATTATTTACATCCACCTACAATTGTATAAATCCTTTTTTACCCTTAGGTGAGTTTTTAGTAAAGGATATGAAATGAATCTTTTGTCGTTTTTCGTATGAGGTACTTTTTGACTTTTTCGACAAAAGAACGAGAAGACTGTTTTTTTAACTTATACGGCATGAATGGATTTTTAAAACAATATTTTCATGAATCATCCTTTAAATATTTTCAAGTTTATATTTAATCAACTTCTTTTAGTTTAAAATTGTATGACATGTTAAGAAAGGAAAAATGTTTTTGAAGTAGAAAGGATATTTTCCTCAGGAATGGAGTTCAAGTGTTTTATCAAAATTATTTTCCATCTAAGATAATATAGCGTTCTGTTTCTATCCCTATTATTACATGGATTTGACTATGTTGTGATGGAATTATTTTTATGAATTCTTTTATCGTATATGAATTGTTTTATGATGTCATGTTGTTTAAGAATCCCATTTTTATTACATGGGTTATGTAATGATGTATGATTTATGATTTTGTGGCACACATAAGAATGGTATCATTATGAGATGGGTTGGACCTATATCTCCCTCCAATTCATTGGGTAAAGATTTTATATCTCATGAGATAGACATGGCTGGAACGGTAGGTTATACCAGTTCAGTGAAACAGGACTGAAACGAGGGTGACTCGGTTCAGAAAGGGACTTTGTCCACTAAGATAGTCTTGGAAATGATTCTTGACTAACAAGAAATGATTCTCTATGATTATGTGTGTATGCCAGAAAGTTTCATGTTTTATGTTATGATTATTGTGATTACATTTCACTGCCATGATTTATCCCATGTTATGAAATTATGATCTCTTTTGCAGGTTAAGATTTCCAAATGTTATGTGCTTATGTATACGATGTGATTGATATTTCTTTTGATTACCCTTACTGAGCATTTGAGCTCACCCTTTTGTATGTTTTCTATACCCAGGTCAGGAAGAAGGTTATTAAGTAAGATATGCCAAAAGGGATTATAGATATGATAAAATAAATGGGAGACAGTGTAGACGATTTATGAACTAGTTGTTTATTTTTTCCAGTTTCTAAAGACACTATACCTATACGGTCCTTTCGTGGTTTTGTTATATGTTGTAATAATTATGCTTCAATTTTGAAGTATTAACAATGTATGTAATGTGTGGGTCGTTATAGTTGGTATCAGAGGCAAAGGAGGTAGGAATGTATCCGATCCTTGGGAACTCCCACATGTGAGCGTTGGACGAAGCATGGCTCTCCGCCCAAGAGCTTCATGAGGAAATGGCTACCACTGGGGATGGTGGTGTGTCCTGCCCAGGGGGTGTAGCCGCCCACGGAGTGCCCTGATAGGTATCAATTATAGTCCACTGGAAGTAATTCGAGACCGCTACAGTTGGTATCAGAGGAAAGGTATAGTCAACCTTTGGAAACTAGGTTGATAAATCCTTAGTAAGAACCCTAAGGATAAGTCTAAGCATAGAACACAATCTTAGTGTTTTAGAAATGGCCATGAATAACCTAGGATAAGACCTTTAGTGAGAAATATTATTCTTGATTATGTGGTTTTCCTATTATAATTAGTGTTTATCACACTATTATTCTTGGTTTTAGTCAATGGCTGGAACCCGAAGGAATCGTGTTAATGCGGAATGCGACGGGCAATGCAATGATTATCCCCCTGAGCAACCAAACGTTATGGGAGCTGGAATGAAAAATCTTGTAGCCATGCTCACACAAAATTCTCAAGATGTGAATCATGCAGGACTTCCAAACGAGAAAAAGAAGGAGCAACATTCTGTTGAATCCTTCATGAGGCAGCGTGCACCTTCTTTCAGTGGGTCTACTGATCCATTAGTTGCTAAACAATGGATTAATACTACTGAAAAGATATTTTCAGTTCTTCAATGTTCTGAACATGATCAAGTCATCCTAGTAGTGTATCGTTTGGAAGGAGATGCTGATCAATAGTGGAATCTTATTAAGAATATGAGGCAAAGGGATGAAATTATGTCCATGGAATGGGACGAGTTCAAGAACTTATTTTTCAGTAAGTACTTCCCTAGTATTCTCCGAACAAAGATGGAGAAAGAGTTTCTTGAACTGAAGCAAAAGGATGATGAATCTGTTGGTACCTATGAAGCAAATTTTACAAGACTTTCAAGGTATGCTTCAGGTATTATTATCCAACCTGAGAGTAAGATCGATCGATTATTTAGTGGATTAAAACCAAGTCTTCTAAGGGCCTTAGTCATAAGAGACTTCAATAGCTATGAGGAAATCGTTCGATGTGCTCTCAAAGTTGAGATGGAAATTGGAGTAACCCATCAGTCATATGGGTTTGATAAGAAGAGGAAAATGGAATTCAAAGGAAAATCTAAAGAGCACACTGAAAAGAAGATGATCTTTCCCTTATGCTCACAGTGTGGAACGAAACATGGAGGGAGTTGTCTTAAAAGGACAAGTAAATGTTTCAAATGTGGAAAGGAAGGACATCGGGCATTTGAATGCCGCGATGATGGGAAGAAGATGTCTAATGATGCAAACAAAGGAAGGGATACACAGAAAGAACCTACTACACTTAAATGTTTCAAGTGCAAGGAGATGGGGAATTATGCCAATAAATGCCCTAATCCAAGGGTTGATGATGATGGTCGAGGTTAACAAACTCTTATGGCTAAAGACAAAGGAAATTTACATACAATTTCTATCAGCGATGTGGAGTACGATAACGATGTGGTGAAAGGTACACTTACCATCCACTCTAAAGTAGAAAATGTTTTATTTGATTCTGGATCCACCCACACCTTTATTTCTGTCGAATTTTCTAAGGATATCACCTTATTACCTCAACAGTTAGATGTTGAGTTAACTGTGACAACCCCTAATGGCACAACAGTCGCATCAAAAGTTTATAATTCTTCTCCGATTGATGTTTGTGGAAAAGTGCTTCCTGCAAATCTTGTGATCCTTCCTATAGTGGAATTTGATGTGATTCTTGGCATGGATTGGCTTTCTCTACATGGATCTCATATCAATTTCCAAATAAGGGAATTCACATTTCATATTCCAGATCAATCTATGATCGTCTATCGATGCAAGGATGAACATAACATTCCAGTGGAAATTTCTTCAATTTTATGGGTATTGATTCCACTAAATGAAGGTTATTTATCTCAAATGGTAGGTGAGAAACTCATGATTAAGAATATGCCCATTGTACGGGAGTTTTATGATGTCTTTATGGAGGAATTACCGAGTCTTCCACCGAATCGTGAAGTTGAGTTTTCAATAGAACTCGTACCGGGTGCTTTGCCTATTTCAAATATACCTTATAGAATGGCCCCAATTGAGTTGCAGGAATTGAAGAAGAAACTCCAAGATAATTTTGATAAGGGATTCATACGCCCTAGGGCATCACCTTGGGGAGAACCTGTTCTATTTGTTAAGAAGAATGATGTATCAATGAGACTCTGCATTTATTATCGAGAACTTAACATGATCACTATCAAGAACAAATATCCTCTCCCGTGCATTGATGACCTATTTGGCCAACTACCCGGAGCTCAATACTTTTCCAAGATTGATCTTCGTACATGGTATCATCAATTAAGGGTCAAAAGGGAGGATATACCAAAGACGGCTATCCGTACAAGGTATGGACACTATGAATTTATAGTGATGCCATTTGGTCTTACTAATGCCCCTGCTATCTTCATGGATCTGATTAATAGAATCTTTAGAGACTATATTGATCAATTTTTGGTAGTCTTTATAGATGATATTCTTTTATATTCAAAGAGCAAGGAAGAACATGAAGATCACTTGAGAATTATATTGAAGACCCTGAGAAAGGAGAAGCTTTATGCCAAATTTACCATGTGTGAATTTTGGCTTCAAAAGTTGCATTTTTGGGTCACATAATCTCAAAAGAGGGGATATATGTGGATCCAGTAAAAACCGAGGTTATCGAAAGATGGTCGAGACCAACAACAGTAACTGAGATCCGATGTTTTCTTGGTTTGGATGGATATTATCGACGTTTTGTGAAATATTTTTCACGATTATCTAATCCACTCACCAAGTTGACTCGGAAAGGAGTTATGTTTGTTTGGACAGAGGAATGTGAAGAGAATTTCAAGGAGTTGAAAAGAAGGTTATCCAGTGCACCTGTGCTCACACTGCCTTGTAGTGGAGAAAGGTTTGTGATCGATAGTGATGCATCCAAGAAGGGATTGGGGTGTGTTCTTATGAAAAATGAAATGGTGATAGCTTATGCCTCACGACAGTTGAAAATCCATGATCAAAATTACCCAACTCATGATTTGGAGTTAGCTGCGGTAATCTTTGCATTAAAGATTTAGAGGCATTACCTATATGGTGAAAGTTGTGATATTTATACTGATCATAAAAGATTAAAGTATATTTTCACACAAAAGGAGATGAATATGCACCAAAGAAGATGGTTGGAGCTGATTAAGGATTATGACTGCTCAATCCATTACCACCCTGGGAAAGAAAACAAGGTGGAAGATGCATTAAGTCGACAATACCAAGCTAGTTTATCCATGATGAGGATCACTGAAGATCCAATATTTATGGATTTACAAAGGATGGATCATGGAATTATAATGAAAGGGGAAAATCATATCTTTCTCAAATGAATGTTCAACCATCTATACAAGTGAATATTAAAGAGGCACATAAAGAAGATGTCGAGTTACAAAAGAAGGTGAGAAATGTACCTGAATTCAACCTTGATTGTGATGGGATAATAAAGTTCAGGAATCGGGTTTGTGTTCCTACCATCCCAGAATTAAAGAATGAGCTACTGGATGAGGCTCATAGTTCTTCATTCTCTATTCATCCTGGAAGCATGAAGATGTATAGGGATCTGAAAGAGTACTTCTGGTGGGATGGCACGAAAAGAGATGTTGCTGAATATGTCTCTCGATGCTTGGTTTGTCAACAAGTTAAAGCTGAGAGAGAGAAGACTAAGGGGATGTTACAACCATTACCCATGCCCGAATGGAAATGGGAAAACATCACTATGGACTTTGTCACAGGACTTCCTAAAACATCCTAAGTCAATATTGCTATCTGGGTTATAGTTGATCGTCTTACAAAGTCTGCACACTTCATTGCTATTAGAGAGGATTTCGCTCTGGATCAGCTTGCCAGGATATATGTAAAGGAAGTGGTAAGATTGCATGGAGTACCACTTTCTATTATAACTGATCGGGATCCGAGATTTACCTCGAAGTTCTGGAAAAGTCTTCAGCATACTTTGGATACAGAGTTGAGTTTCAGCACTGCTTATCATCCTCAGACAGACGGTCAGTCTGAGAGAACAATTCAAACACTAGAAGATATATTGAGAGCTTTCTCTATAGATTTCAAAGGTGGTTGGGATCAACACCTACCTTTGGTGGAATTTAATTATAATAATAGCTTTCACTCCAGTATTCAGAAGGCTCCTTATGATGCTCTCTATGGAAAGAAATGCAGGACTCCAACTTGTTGGGATGAAGTTGGGGAAAGAAAGCTATTAGGACCTGATCTCGTTGATGAAATGGCAGAAAAGGACAGATCTATTCAACAACACATAAGAGCAGCTCAGAGTCGACAGAAAAGTTATGCCGATAACCGAAGAAATGACCTAGAGATTGAAGTGGGTGATAATGTGTTCTTATGAATATCTCCCTGGAAGAGGGTTATGAGATTTGGAAAGAAGTGGAAGTTTATCCCTAGATATATCGGTCCCTTAAAAATACTTGATCGTGTTGGGAAGGTAGCTTACCGATTGGCGCTTCCACCGAATCTCTCTCCAGTTCATGATGTGTTCCATGTATCTCTCCTGAGAAAGTACATACCTGATCCTTCACATGTACTCAGCTCAGAAGTTGTACCGCTGGAGCAAGATCTTTCTTATGAAGAACATCCGATAGAGATTCTGGATCGTATCAGAAAAGTCCTACGAAACAAGACCACTCAATTGGTTAATGTTTTATGGAAGAACCACCAATTAGAAGAAGATACATGGGAGCTTGAGGATATGATGAGGGAGAGGTATCCTCATATGTTTGTTACAAAGTGACGAATTTCGAGGGCGAAATTCATTTTAAGGGGGGTAAAATATAACACCCGATACTTTTATGTTATATAAATCATCAAAGGAATATTTGTCTACACACAACACTTTATTGGCATTCTTTACATGAAATCGCGACCTTCCTCGATAGCTTGCATCGTACACAATACTGAGTTTCACTAAACAATGATATACTAATAAAATATTATAAAAAGTAGCCATTATGAATAGTAATAACCACTTTTTGAAATTTTTTTAAATTTTATTTTTCAAAATGGACTTCATTTTTGGATTCGTAATATCGAAATTAGCCTAGGGTGAAATTTTGGTATTTTTCTGAAAACTTTCAATTTTTGATGAATAGTGAAACCACTAAGTGGTAGTTAAAAAACTGATTTTTTCATAAAACTTAATTTTACCGCTTCTGTGAGTGTAATTTCAAAATCCGAGAGACACGGTTGATGTCAGTAAGTAAAATGTGGTTCAATGAGATGAAAATAATTTTTAGGTGAATAGTAACTTTTTATTTTTTTTACCACGGTTAAAAGTAAATAGGGCAATTAAGGGTAAAGATGATATTATTATAACCCTAACACATGTCCTAATTCTATTGGACAAGTGTAATTCGACCAAAAACAAACTTAGGAATAAAATATGACCATTTAGGCCCACTTGGATTAGATTAGGACATTTATTATTAATTTATTTAAAGAAGGGTTAAAATAGTTAAAATCAAAGTTTAATAAGTAAATAATTTTTAATATGGGGTTACACATAAGATTAATTCTACAATAAACATTCATTAGAATGATAAACAGATTTCATACATAATGGTATTTTATTTGTAATTTTTAGACATTAAATAATTTAATTTATTTATGACACAAAGATGATGCAGTAGTTATCTTATTAATGAAATATTGACATAATTAATGTTATAAACTCCAAAATAAATGTAATTTGAGACTTTTTATGAATTCCACCAATTTTATAGGTTAATATGACTTGTTATTATTGATTTAATTAATGTTTTTCAAACTAATCATTCTTTTATGATTGTCACAAAAATCAATTACTAAATAGTGTCAAAATTGACATAAAATAGTTTTTAAAACAAATATTATATTAGTAATTGTTATTTTATTCCTAAAAATCTATGGTTCGGCCAAATGAATTAGATAAGGTTATATATATTAATAATAAACAACTTGGGGTTCGTTTGGCTGCTTATAGTATGTTTATTAACCTTATAGTATAAGAACACAAGAAGACACGGTAAAAGTAAAATTATTTAACTTAATGATATGGTTAAAATAGGAACCTAATCTTGTCTAAATTATATTGGATGAGAGGATTTCGACCCATCCCCACATTATCTTAGAAATATATCAATTTTGAGCTATTTAAAACCGAACATGACTTTATAATAAAATAATATTTTTAGTTTTCCCAAAGGTGCCCCTCTCCACCCTTATAAAAGGGCACCTCCTCCCCCTCTTCCTCACACCACGTTGAGCTTTCAATCTCGGCCAACCCCTGCCAATTCCTCCCCTCCACTTCCCTAGAGACATCCTAGAGGTACTGGTCTTCTTCAAAGACCAATTTTAGTTCCCTAAAAGAAGGTCTCGAAGAAGCTATTCAAAGAAGAGGTAATGTCTGTTACCGATTCTTTCATTTTTATTTCTTCTTCCACTTATTCTTATTTAGTTGTTTCATTATGAAGTAATAACATCAGTATCACTAATATACTGATATGTTATTATAAGTATGAAAAAACCCTATTTCACCATCTATCCATCCTATAGAAAAAGAAATCTCCGTGCATGCGTACATACGGAATACCGTCTCAACGTCGTGGTGTATTCTATTTTCCACCACCACCTTACTTGGATGGGTATAATGGTGTAAATAATGACTATATATGACTATTATAAAGTAATAGTAATTCTGAAATAGTATACATACACTCCAATACAATTCCACGATCATAGGAACAATATCATCACTCGTGTGTACGTACGGAATACCGTCTCCATGATGTGATGCGACTCGTTCTACATGATCTTCATTTCATAATGATTATATAAATTAATTGAATGAATGAATATGATATATATTACACTAATACCATTCTGGAAATGATGTATCTATAACCTAAAGAGAATAATAAGAATTTTTTTGACAAGACACGCATAAGAACAAAACATTTTAAACACCCGAATAACAAGTAGCAATGAAATATTACTACTAAGAAGCTAAGAATATGACCATATATGATATCATAAATATAATTATGATTCTGTAATTAGTCAATAACATTATTTAAATCATTATACAGGAGGTTGGACACGTACAAATCATATCAGACCTAAGGTAAGGGAAAATATCACAATCTCATTTTTATCCGAGATTGTTTATACTTTGGCATTTACTGGGTGTATTTTATCATCCACATCCATGTTTCCACAATATGTAATATTATTTCCATCCACCTACCATTTTTAAAATCCAATTTTACCCTTCAGTGAGTTTTTAGAAAAGGATATGAAATGAATCTTCTGTCGTTTTTCGTACGAGGTACTTTTTGACTTTTCCGACAAAAGTGCGAGAAGAATGTTTTTTTAACTTATACGACATGAATGGATTTTTAAAAAAATATTTCCAAGAATATTCCATTAAAAGTTTTCAAGTTTATTTTTAATCAACTTCTTTTAGTTTAAAATTTCATGACATGTTAAGAAAGGAAAAATGTTTTTGAAGTAGAAAGGATATTTTTCCTCAAGAATGGAGTTCAAGTGTTTTATCAAAATTATATTCCATCTATGATAATATAGGGTTCTGTTTATATCCCTATTATTACATGGACTTGATTATATTGTGATGGAATTATTTTTATGAATTCATTTATCTTATATGAATTGTTTTATGATGTCATGTTGTTTAAGAATCCCATTTTTATTACATGGGTTATGTAATGATGTATGATTTATGATTTTGTGGCACACATAAGAATGGTATCATTATGAGATGGGTGGTACCTATATCTCCCTCCAATGCATTGGGTAAAGATTTTATATCTCATGAGATAGACATGGCTGGAACGGTTGGTTATACCGGTTTAGTGAAACAGGACTGAAACGAGGGTGACTCGGTTCAGAAAGGGACTTTGTCCACTAATATAGTCTTGGGAATGAGTCTTGACTAACAAGAAATGATTATATATGATTATGTGTGTATGCCACAAAGTTTCATGTTTATGTTATGATTATTGTGATTACTTTTTACTGCCATAATTTATCCCATGTTATGAAATTATGATCTCTTTTGCAGGTTATGATTTCCAAAAGTTATGTGCTTATGTATACGATGTGATTGATATTTCTTTTGTTTACCCTTACTGAGCATTTGAGTTCACCCTTTTGTATGTTTTCTTTCGCCAGGTCAGGAATAAGGTTATTAAGTAAGATATGCCAAAAGGGACTATAGATATGATGAAATAAATGGGAGACAATGTAGATGCTTTATGAACCAGTTGTTTATGTTTCCCAGTTTCTGAAGACACTATACCTATACGGTCCTTTCGTGGTTTTGTTATATGTTGTAATAAGTATGCTTCTATTTTTAAGTATTAACAATGTATGTAAAGTATGGGTCGTTATATTCAAGGTAGTCAAGAATATCCATAATAATTAATCCTAATCAAACATGTATTATTCCAAAATCACTACCTCAGTATCAGAACCATATTGTGGGTTATCTTTCTATCAACCATATATTTTCCAAAAAATTATCCTGCTATTGAGTCAATTTTTGTTGGTTCCACACAATATCTAATCTTTAATGAAATAGTATTGTAATACAATCCTTATATACATCATAATTATTATTACTAGAACATCGTTGATACAAGACTCAAATGACATAATTCTTTAATAACAACATAAGTACTCTATTCATTCCTCCCCATCTCTGGTAGTTTTATAACTAGATTATTATCCAATATCTTCATTTGGGGAATACTCTGATGATTTAGACATTGGTTCGTGTAGTGTCCTAACTCCTTTTAGATGAAGAATTTTACATTTGAAACTTTTTTTCTTACCCTTGCAGTCACATATTCAGTGTACTTTTTCTCCACACTTATAACAAACTACCATTCCCTTCAGGCAAGTTCCTGGGTGTTTCTTCCCATAGTTATCATATATGGAAAAATGATTCTTTTCCCTTTTCCCTTTATCCATGTTTCTCTCTTCCATAATTTTCTTCTATTGCTTCCCTTCAAAGCCATAGGGCTCATAGAATTCTTTACCTATCTTATTAACACATGATACTATTTCAAAAAATGTTGAGAATACATGGGAGACTATTTCTTCTCTAAATGTTAGCTTAATACCGTGAAAGATATGATCCTTCTTACTCTTTGGATCATACATATTGCTGGAGTTCACATTCCTTCTACTGGGTTCCATTTCAATACAATGACATACACTAGATTATTTTATGAATCACAATAAATAAATCTAAACATGTAAAAAAGTTAACATAAATTGAACAGTTTATGGATATAATTCATAATCATAAAAATGTTTTCATTGAGGTAGTATATACTCATAAACTCTTCATAATGGTTTTTAAAGAAAATGAGAATTATCCTAAGCATATCCCCCGGATGTGTCGTAACCAAGAGTGCAGCAAGGCCCAAAGTGCACTAGTTCCCATTCGAGTCTAGCTCGAAGTGGTGTTTTCGGGTTTTACCCCTAGGTGCAACTATTCCAGAGCTCCCTCTACCTACACGTATCTAGAAAGGGATGTATTCCTCGGAAAACTCACAAAATATCTACAATACCAAAATTCTTGGATGTTCATTATACTAATCCTCAAAGTCCACCATAGGTCTATGTGCTCTAATCGGAGTTTATCTAAATGTAGCTTCGAAGGATTGTACTAAACGTCCTTTGATACCAACTATAACACCCCGACCCATGTTACCCAGAGTCAATACATAATTACATAACATCGGCATGATAATAAAGATCATGTCTCGAAAGAACGATTAATTTAGTATCCTTAGAAACACTAGATACATTCATAAGACTTACATTACATCATAAAGTGAAAAACTACAACAATAACTTGTCTCTATAGACCACACTCATATCCCCTCATACTATCCCTACAAGTCATTCATAAAATACTTCTTCACATCCTGAGAAACATAAAACATGGAAAGGGGTGAGCTCATATTCCCAGTAAGGATAACAATATAGCAGAAACTTTCATAAATAAGCATAAACATTTAAGGAAATGTATAACTAAAACAAAAGCCTTTTAAACATGAACTTCAACATAATTTGGCAGAAATAAAATGAAATAATTTCATTTACTTGTTCACATGGATATTCTACTAATTGAATAATCACATGAAATATCAATAACCTCTTTCATAATGATGGAATGCATAATTCCACACTATCACAACCACATAGTCAAGGCCTTGTGCCAAGACTACAAATAAGATTATGTCAAGGCCTTGTTCCAAGACACTAGTTTGTCTAATGAGACCTACCGATGCATTGAGGAGATATAGCAGGCTCCACCTGTCACATACTATGTCTAATGCAATCATCTTATGAGAAGGTTGAAACATAATCTGAACATTCGTATTAAAACTAGCATACAAAATGTCAATATTTTAACCACAAACCATTAATGGTATAAAAATAGAACATCCTAATTCAAACATAACTCATTCAATAAAATATGAATGATTTCATTATAATAGATCAACCTCAATAGATAATAATGAATGATATTGACATAAACGAAGATAATCATCAAAACTATTTGAGAGAAATATCCCCCTTTTCTTGAAAACATTTAAACGTCTCACTATTTATGAAGAAACCTATAAAAATAGATTTTTGAATCAATGTTTCCAATAACACATTGAATATTTTAAAAGGAATTTTAATTTTAAAACGTTAATGTCCATATGAATAAATCCTTAAAACAATTTTAAAAATATGGACATTGATGAGAAATATTTAGAATAATAAATCTTTAATGAATTTTAAATTGATATTTTAGTTAGAGTTCCTAACCAAAAGAGACACACTTGAATAAAAATAATTGAGGTAATAATTTTTTTTAATATCATGAGAATAAAGGGATTCAGGATATACTATGTCAACATTCATTATATACACCATATAAACAGATTTTGTGTATAACAAAAAAGGAGTATCAATGGAATGTAAATTGAGATGAAATCTCTCATAAAGACCGTATAATTAGGTTAATGATAAATCAATGACATAATTATGTGTGAAAAATATAAATACACTCAATATTATTTGATATTCAGTGTAAAACAATCAATGTACATTCACACATATTCTGGTAAAAGCAACACCAATGAATTAGATGTTTAACTCAACAAATAGAGATTGATTTAAAATTATGCTAATCAAGTTCATATCGATGACTTGATAATTAATCGACGGAGTGATTATGTGTATCAAAATTATATCCATATAAAGGGGAGTGGAAATTATGACATAGGAAAATAAATAGTGATTCCACATATATTCTTGGAGTAAAGTAATCAATATAGTATGTGTAAAGTCGAATGAGTGGAATTGAAATTTCAAATTCCCTTATTGATGTGGTAACTTATGAAACATACAACCATGAATGAAGGATAATACAATGATGATGTAAATAACTATAAATTAAGGTATATTACACAATGAATACAATCATGGGTAGTACACACACCACATGTAATAAATATGTGGTGAACAATGGAAATCTCACGGAATTAAAAGTGAGATAAGAAACCCCATGACTTGTACTTTTCCTTGGTTGAGGGTTGGTTTAAATCCTCTATAATGGTGAAATAATTATTATTAAATTATTCATGAATCATATACATTAATATGATATCATTTATGATCTTTTAACATTGCTTTGTTAACATTATCTTTGTATTATCATTGTTTCTGGTGTTAACTGATTCGTTTTCCTTTATATGCTTTGTTACGTAAGCCATGTTTGTTATGGATAGGTAATATCTTATTCATATCCATAATGATATCATGCCCCTAAAATTTACTTTTAATTATCAAATGAGAATTATTCTTGAATGGATATGATGGGGAATGAATCTCATCGTGTTCATGGAGACGGTAGTCAGTACGTACGAACGAGCGACAATATCATTTTTTGGATATTAAAATAATATATAATTTTATGGTATATAATAAATAAATAATTTATATATTTTTATATTTATTATTTACATTAGTTACACATCCTTATCATACCCATCCAAATAATAATGTTTTGAAAAACAATTACACCACGATGTGGAGATGGTAAGACGTACGTATGCACGTATGGTGACATGTCAATCAAAGGATTGATTGAATAATGAATATGGTTGTAACATATTTATAATAACATCAAAGTATATATAAGATACTGGTGTTGTTATTTTATAATGACAATAACAAAGAAACAAGAAGTGGATGAAGAAATGAACATGAAAGAGGGTGGTGAAAAGATTACCTCTTCTTCGGGTTCTTCCTTTTGATTTGATCAAAAGGGCTCCTTAGGTTGGATTTTTGATCAAACTAAGTCCTATAAGATAAAATGAGAGAATTTGAGAGAATATTTGGGTAGGATTTTTCTGAGCCAAAAGACTTTGACAGTGTGAATTAGAGAGAAAGGTGAGTAGCCTTTTATAAGAGGGGTGACTGGCACCTTTGGAAAATCTAGAAATATTATTTTATAATAAATTCATATTCCATTTATAATGGCTCCAAAGTGGATTATTTAATGGTAAAGGTGGGTATAAGTCGAAATACACTCAACCAATGGGTTTTAGATAGCTTTGGGTCACTATATTAGCTTTATCTTTTTTATTTAACTTTTAGTTAAATTGTTTTATATTTACCATGTCTCTTGGTATTTTAATATTATATAGTTAATAAACATACTATATACGTAAAATTGACCCCAAGTGGTCCATTAATGATACAAATATCATTAAATAGGTCATTCTGATGAACCGTAGATTTTTATTAATAGAATATCAATTAATAATATAGTTGTTGTTTTAAAAACTCATTTATGTCAATTTAGACTCTATTTAGTAATTGATTTTTTTAAAGTCTTAAAAACATTATTAATTAGAAAAAAATTCATTTAAGTAATAATAACATGTCATATTATCCAATAAAATTTGTGGATGTTATCCAAATTTAAAATTATATTTATTATGACATTTATAATACCAATTATTTGTTTCATTCATTAATAAGAAAAATACTATATCATTATTGTGTCATAAATAAATTTAATTATTCAATTTCTAAAAATTATAAATAAAATCTCATTATGTATGAAATATTTTTATATTTCTAATGAATATTTATAGTTGAAAATATAACACATATAACCACATGTAAAAATTATTCTGCTAAAAGATATATGCTCAGGTCATTTTTGTATTTACATTAACTTAATTAATATAAAGTGTCATTATCACTTACATGTGGATCCATGGAGTCCCAAAATCGACCCAAAGATGCCCATAGTTGTACATGTATCATCCAATAGGGTTAGGACATGTTTTAGTGTAATTTATTATTATTATAATATTATTTTTTACCCTTATTTACCGGATTTACCCTTTAACCATGGTAAAAAAATATTTACCGTTGTAATTATTCGAAATGTATAAAAATAAAAGTTAACTATAGACATAATTTGGAACTCATAATTCCAAATTTGGAGTCCATTTTTCTAAATTCAATACATAGAAGTGTTAGAAATTAATTTAAAATTAATTCATGTTGTCAGAACAAAAAGTGTGTTTTTATGAAATAATAATTATCAAATGATTGACACTTTCATATCCCAGTTTAAATGTGAAATTATATCCAATGAACAAAATTGGATTAAATGGTTAAAATATAATCTAATTTTACATTAAAATCACTCAAATTCATAATTTATCTCTTTTAATTATTTCGATTAAAAAAAGTTGTTTTTAATTGAAATTTTGTAATATTCAATATTCATCAAAATATAAAAGTTATCATAAAAGTACCAAAAAAATCACCCTAAGATAATTTTGATATTATAAATCCAAAAACAATGTCCATTTTCAATGATAAAATGTATAAAATTTCAAAAAGTGTGAATTACTATTCATAACAGTTAGTTTGATTGGTTGTGGGGGGTTAAAACTCAAAGTTGCGTACAACACACGCTACTATATTATTCAATGAAAAGCGTACAGTGCAAGCATGGGGTGTTATAGAAGCGGTTGAGGGAAGGTGTAATGTCACATATTATGGGTGTACTTAGAGTTGAAAATGAAGTTAAATACATTTTATGTGGGTGGGAAAAATTTATATTTCCACAATTATTAAAGGGTGATGTTTTGTACCATATAGTTGGCCATCCAATGTGCCAGCCATGCATTAAAAAATATCCCATCACCAGCCAACTTGCATGGTTATGTTGCAATGTTTTTGAAACTGATGGACAACCATACAAGACCCTATTCATCTTTGTAGACATCCAAACAATTTCCAGGATCCTACCAACAAATTTCCTAAGAAATACACTTCTAAAATTAGGTTCATAGTTGGGGTTTATGGTTAGAACTAGTCATCTTCCAATTTTTCACCATATCATACCTCCCTAAAATATGTAAACTCATTTCCTGATGCTCCAGGGAACACCCATAACCAATATAGAACATCATTAATCATATTTACTAGGACATGCGTGGGTTACCATAAGGAATAATTCCATTCAGATGTCTAGTTAAACAACTAACCCATCCACAATTTTTAAAATTCTAACTGCCAACAATTTAGTTACACCCATACTAAAATAAGATTTTATAAGAACAACACCAAAACTCTTATCATGTCATATAATCCTTGGTGGTTATCCTTCATAACCTCTTTACCTTTTTCATCCACCAATGTAATATCAATAGATTCACACCACAACTAAATTTCTGGAGAAATTACAAAAAACCCTTAAAAATATGTTTTCATTAATCAAGAACCTAATCCAATAGTCATTCTCAAAATTGAAACTCCGTGATGGTTCTTACTCATGACCCACGATCTTGAAACATCAATGGTTACATAACGGGAACATATAACATGACTATGGCTTTCCACACCATATGAATCATCTTATAACCACAAAATATGATGCTTTTCTTTTAAACCATTGAAATAACATAATGAATTATCTGCTTTCATGTTATAACCATGTGCCTATTATTGTTCTAAACTCACTACACACGTATTGAAATAAAAATACATAATAACAAAATACAACTGAATATTGATTCATATGCACTATCTATGAGTAATATATATACAACCATCATTCATTTAATGATTAGAATTATTTGAGAGATGTTTCTAAAATATCATAAATGAAAAATCATATGTGGTAAACATCCACCACATCCATTTTCATGAAATAATAAAATAAAAAACTCTTCTCTAAATAATTTCTAAATAAAATATATCCATATATTGATTGGTCACCATAAGAAATTTTCAAGATTCTCTTAAGCCATGAGGAATTCTAAGTCCCCCATAAAATGATAAAAGTAGTCCATACCCATTTTCTGGTGAAATTAAAAAGTTTTACCCCCATGGATACAAATAATCACCTTGGATGACCAAACACTAACACAAAACTGATCCATGAAAACATGGATAAAATTAGAACCATCCTAATCCTAAATAAATATCTTACCTTAATAAATCATTGCACTCAACATTCCATTTTACAAAACCCATGGATACTGGTTACCCAACAAAACACATCAATGTCCACATTTCAGTGCCACAAAAACCACCCCATGACCATATGGAAGTTCACGCATCCCTTTGGGTAGAAATGGAATTTTACATGAATCAATCGCCACTACCAAAAAAGAAGGGTCCTTGTAATAACTTTCATCAGGAAACTCAAAACACAAGGTCATGTTCACTATTAATCACCAAAAAATAAATCTAGATGTGGATGTCATTATCTAAATAGATTTTTTAAAAAATAACAACCATAACTTTGTTTCATCCATGAATGAAACACATGACATTTGTCATGACCCGTCCCCTGGAGCCCAACCCATGACTACGCCATGCCCTCCTTCCATAGGCCCGGGGTTAGAGACTAGCAATGGAATGTCAAATCCCTAAAATGAGAAGGAATTTCCTTTAAAACTATAAAAAATCACAGTACAAAAACACAACAAGATCAATCCACAAATTAAAACTGCAGTAGTAAAAGTATGTACTGAAAGTAATGGGGCCTGAATACATGCCAGACATAGAAGATAAAACTACAACTAAAAAACAGAAAACAACTCCTCATATCGTCCACTAAGGATCCCACCTGAAGGGTTTGTAAAAATCATCTCCACATATCTCCACATCAACCACCATCGCCATCCACTGTCAGGTTATAGCTCCTCGAGTCTGACTCAAGGCTGCTCAAAATATGTAAAAGTCAAAAAACGTGCAGGTGAATCCCATGCAGGGGTGAGTATAACGACACCCAGGAGGGACCAAAAGACACCAAAAGGTATCTCCAAATTCCACAAAGGACAACCACAAATCATGATATTAAAACCAAAGCACAAATCAAAAGGCTTAGCTCAAAACTAGGCATAACTATAGTACAGAATTAAAACTGATTTTTTTTAAAGATTGATCATCTTATTCTATCAAGAGGAACTATTGATGATGATACAGAGTCTGACCCACAAATGATCGATAGGTACTAACCCTCACTAATACACACAGGATCCGACCCACCCATGATAGGTTGGTACTAACACCCGCAAGACCCACACATGATCCAACCCGCCTAGGATCGATAGGTACTAAACCCCACAAGACCCTAAATGGTTTTATATGTTCTGATATACATAAGAACACTAGGTGATGATCCACACAAGATCTCTAGGTTCATATACACATAGGTTCGTTTGGTGCTGATCCACATAGTGTCATAAGATAATAATCCACACAGGGTTGTTAGGTGATAATTCATACAGGGTCACTTGGTGCAGATCCACATAGGATCTATAGCTACGGATCCACATAGGATCACTAGGAGTTAACCCAAACAATATCATTCAATACAATCCTACATATGATCTATATCTAACCTCCACCTCACAGTCAACCACTAGATTCCCACTCATAGCATGCTTGATTGTAGGAGAAACTGATCCGTAATCCATCAGTCATTTTTCAATCATCCTAAAGTACCCAAAAATTATTTTACCAAAAATCCATACCATTATAAAAAATCCATTTTAATAGACAACGCATGAACCGGCCACTCGGTATGTAAGTTATTTTCATTTTAGTGCAAAGGGCCCCGTTGGATTTGGGGTCAATCAAACCCGATCGTACTTAAATTTTCAGAAAAACTATCTTGGAGTATCTAAAAAGGATTGTCTCACATCAAGGATCCCAACACCATAGATTGTTTATAGAATGAAAATTTTGTTTGAAAGACACGACCCTTTGAGCATATCAAGGCCCGAGAGGGTTCCGGGTCTGGTCCGACCCAGTCTGACTGACTCATCCCGACCCAGTCCAGGTCTGACCAAGCATGGCCTGAACCGGCCTGGACCAACCCAGTTGGGCTGGGACATGGCGTGATTTCCCCGCTAGGATGTGGATCAGCATGACATTCACTACCTAGGTGGGGCCGCTACGGCTCACATCGCCGGCTAGCATGACCTATGCGAGGATCACGCAGTCTGCCTCTCGAACAGATGAAAGAGTTGTATGGGTCATTAAATTGCGGTTCTAGGTCGCACCACCTCTTCACATGCGGGACCCATAGGAATCAGGTCCCCTCCTTCGCCATGGTTTCTTAGCCACAACTTTCTCAATGTGGCACATGACGGTGCACCGCCTCCTCCCTCTACGGCCGGTTGAGAGCTGGCCGCCTGTCCGTCTACCGTGGCACCACCTCCATCTGCGGCTGGTGACCGCCGGCCTCCGCCTTCTCCTACCAGCGCCATTCGTCGGCACCGCTACATCGGTTCCACACTGGTGGAGCTTTTGCGGGCCACAAGGTGGGCTTCAGTGGTCCATTATTCCTTCCGGACGTGCCTACAGGCCTCCCAGGATACCACTGTCATTATGTGACTCCCGATTTCCACATTCCATAAAGTTGGGAATTTGTCCCTCGAAGAACGCAATATGAATGAAGTTGTCATCATTCTTCATTCCTAATTTGATTCCTTCAACATTGCAGTCCAAGAATCCGTTCCTCGGTGGAAGTCACAACCATACATCGTCATAGTTTCCTCACCTTCATGCCAAAATCCCATGCCCAAGCTTATATTAAATAGACGGAGGATCCAAACGTGTTGCATGTCAGTAATGCAGTACATTTATTAAGAACATTTAATATTACAACATTGAGGTAAAAAAATAGATTTCATTCCATTAAATGGATTGAAAAGTCATGGGCCCCGCCACCTTGTCTCAATAGTTAAAAAATGAAATAAAATAACTTTTTTAGGTTTTTTTATTATGTGTCTGTAAAGTCCAAAATTTATCTTTTTGTCCCGACATACTACGATTGAAGTAAATCATCCCTTAAGTGAATCTCGGTGCTGCAGATTTAACGGTGCCCTCATATTGTTAAAATGAGTATTGGGTTAAAAGATAGTTTATTCCTCCCACATAATTACTAAGTGTAACTAAGAAAAGTTCAAAATTCCATTCCTGGCAGAATGGGTCTTGGAATCACACACCGTCAGTTTTCGCAGACTCCTAATAATTAGAAATAATTAACAAAATTACATGGAATTTCGGGGCCATTACATTCTCCCCACCTTATGGATTTTCATCCCTAAACACTACAACAAAAATATGGGAATAAATGGGGGTACTGAGAATTTATATGAGCTTCCCTCTCCCATGTGCTCTCCTGAAGGTCCACATGCTACCAACAAACTCGCACCAGATGGATCGACTACACCAAAAAAGACTCACTTCCATTGATCCTCTATCTCCATAGGGAACTCAGCAAAAATCACCCCATCATCGATGTCCAGGTCTCCCCAGTTGATATCTTGTGATGGATCATTCACATGTATCCTCAGATGTGACACATGGAATACATTATTCACCTGGTGCATCTGTGGGGGAAGAGCTAATTGGTATGCCACCTCGCATACTATGTGGAGAATCTAGAAAAGTACGATGAACCATGGAGATAGCTTCCTACATAGGCCAAAGCTCTGTAATCCTTGTTGGGGGGAGACCTTTAGTAATACATGGTTTCCCTCCTCAATCTCCAATGGTCTCTATCTCCAATCAGAAGATGAATTCTGCCAGATCTATGCAGTCTTCATTTTCTCTTGGGTGATCTTCCCCTTCTCTATGGTTTCCTGTACCAACTCTTGACCCATAAGTTCTGAATCCCCTTGGTCTGTACAGAAATTAGTTGATCTTCATGGCCGACTATATAGGGCCTCAAACAGAGCCATGCAAATGGTGGAGTGATAATTTTTGTTGTATGAGAAAATCACCAGTGGAAGTTGTTCCTCCCAACTACATCCAAAATCAAGGACACAAGCACAAAGCATGCCTTCAAGTGTTTGTATGGTCCGCTCCATTTGTCCATCTGTCTGAGGATAGAATGTGGTGTTCAAGCATAGATGAGTCTCGAACACCTCCTGCAATCCCTTTCACAAGCACGAGGTAAAATGTGTTTCACGATCTTAGATGATCGTCGATGGTACCCCATGTAGTCACAAAATCCCTTTCATGTTGAGGTGTCCCAAGCCCTCTACTAATCCCAGCTATCAGATGGCTAGGGAGTGGGCCAACATGGTGAGTCGATCAATGATCACCAAGATGGATTTGTGGCTCCTGGACATACATGGTAGCCCTATCACAAAGTCCATGGAGATATTGTTCCACTTCCACTCTAGTATCTCATGTGGCTGAGATAAGACCGCTGGTACCTAATGCTCATCCTTCACTTGATGACAAGTGAGGTATCAGGATACAAACTCTGCCACATATTTCTTCATCCCAGGCCTCCAGTACTGATGTCAGAGGTCTTAGTACATCTTCGCCACTACAGAATGTATGGCTAAAGGGGATGTATGGAACTCCCCCAACACCTCCTCTTGTAGTGTCATTGATACCATGGTGCATCATCTAATGAAGAAGATTTGATCCCCACCTTCATAAAATCCTTCAGGAGGCTTTCTGGAGGATATCTAAGCACATCATGCCTCACCGTCAATGTCCCCATGTCATACCTCTCTAACTAACTATAGAAGTGGGCGAGTGATAGTCATATACAAGAGGTAAGATTCTCCATCACTATCCATGAAAGATATCTACAATTTATCCAGCTGCTCTGTCACCTAACTTAGCAGTTGTAGACCAGACCTCTTATTGAGTGTGTCTATTAATATGTTCCCCTTCCTAGGATTATATACAATCTCAAAGTCCTAGTCTTGGAGGAACTCTTTCCATTTTCACTGTCTCAGGTTCAATTCCTTCTGTTAAAAGATATACTTGAGTCTCTTATGATAATGTAAACAATAAATCTTTCAACCATCATGTAGTGCACCACATCTTCTGCGCAAAGACTACTACTACTAACTCCAGGTCATGGGTACCATAGTTCTTCTCATATTTTCAAAAACTAATGTGATCTGTAGGTGATAAATACTTTCTCCTACCTTAGGAAACTACATAGTCCGGTCCCGGATGTTTCGCAGTAGACTACATACCCAACGCCCTCTTCTGGTAGCCTCAAGATGGGGTACTCATCACCCTCTAACTCATCTCTTGAAAACTCTGCTAGAATCTATCTATCCACATGAAGGGTTGTCCATTATTTTTCAAGGATTACAAGGAGTCTAATACCCTAGAGAAATCAGGTAAAAATATCTGGTTGTACCCATCCAATCCCAAGAAACTCCGCACCTCGGTCACACTCCGGGGTGGCTCCCATGAAATAAATACCTCTATCTTTGTCGGATCCACTTTGACTATAGCCTCTGAGATAACGTGCCCCAAGAAGGGAACTTCCCATATCAAGAATTGAAACATCAAGATCTTTTAATAAATATAGGTCTCTCAAAGTTTATCCAGAACTATCTATAGGTGTGTGGAATGCTCCTAGTCTGGAGATGAGTATATCATGATGTCTTTAATAAAAACCACAAAAAAGCGATCAAGGAATGGATGGAAGATCCTTTTCATGATTCCCATGAACACATAAAGAGAATTGGTCATGGAAAAAGGAATCACCAAGAACACATATTTTCCATACCAACATCTGAAGGATAACTTCGTTACATCCTTGTCCCAAACCCTAATCTGGTGATAGAATAATCTGAGGTATATCTTCGAAAACAAATGAGCTCCCATCAGTTGGTTTAAGAGATCATCAATCCTCAATAGAGGATACATTTTCTTCACAGTCACTTGGTTCAGGCGCCGATAGTCCACACAAATCCTTAGAATCCCATATGCCTTCTTCATAAAGAATATCGGGGATGCCCATGGAGAAACATCGGGCCTTACGAACCCCTTTCTCTGCATGTCCTCAAACTATACCATCATCTCACCAAGCTCCATGAGAGCCATCTATTTTTTTTGTGTAGATATCGGTTTCATCCCAGGGTACAAGTTGATTTCAAAGTCCACCTCTCTGTGAGGAGGTAGTCTCGGAACATCATCAGGGAATACATCAGCATATTGGTCATCCACTACAAGATAACTCAGACTTCTCTCATCTACTTCTATGAGGGAGAGGATAGCCAAATAATGACTAATCGGCTACACCCTACTCCAAGATAGTCCATCCTATGCTGCGAAGGATTCCTCCTCACCGGTGAAGGTAAAACTGATCCCATCCTCACGAACATTCCACAAATTGCACCTAAAACCATCTATTTGATCATAGACCATGGATAACCTGTCTATTTCCATGATGACATCATTTGGCCTATATGATGCTACTAGGAGATCCCAGCCGAAGCTCTTGCCTCCTAGAGTAAGCTCACACTGCCAGAACCAGTCTGTAATCGTCGAATCCTCTCCTGTAGGTGTCTCAAAATTTAAGGATTGAGACAATGGATCTACTAAAATCTCCTAGATCAGAAAGAGATCCGTGGCAATGAAAGAGTGAATATTACTTATGTCTCTAAGTACTGTAGCTAGGGTGGAGTATACACCGACCATATCTCAAATCAACTACGGTGCACCATGGTCATTGGCCTCAACTGCCCAAAGCTGAACATTTCCTTGTCCACATGCTTCCTATGGTCAGGGTGGAACACATGGAGGTGGTGCCAGTAGAACCTCAAGTCATTGCCCACCGCTTGTTGTACGACCCGATCATATGCCACGTCTGCCGCCCTGCATACCGCCTCACTAGAATATCTACCACTGTCTCGGCGGTCCCTCGACTGTTTGCTGATCATAGGTATGTCTGATTGGGCTGTCATAAGCCATGTGTCTCTGCCCACCGCATGTGAAGACCCATCTGCTCCTCTGATGGCCTCCTCTACCTCATGACCTCGGCTCCTCCGACCCTACATCCTGGGGACAACCTCCGGAAGATATGACCTACATGGACCTCTACGTCATCTACCTACTACCTGTTGTAGATGACTCAACTACCTTTAATCCGGTGGTGGATCTCACTGTTGGTTCCAACTCTGCTATGAATCTCCCCACCAATAACGCTCGCTCGAGCACTCCAGCCTACGTTGTGATATTAAGTGATACCATCGATGCTCTGATCTCCCACCAGAGACCCTGATCAAATGTCCAGGACCTAAAGAAAGCTTCAAATACCATGTTGGTGCAGTAGCGTGAGAGGTTATTGACTCACATTGAGTATGGGGATATTGTCAGGATGCACTATAATAAGTTTAGGAGCTCTAAAATATGCATGGAGCATAGTTTTGTTGGAATAAACTCCTCTCGGAAGAGACTCATTAAGTTCGTCTTTGTGAGGACTTCCTTGTTGTGGAACTGAGGCATTAGGCTCCACCGTCTCCTTGCTATGACCTGGAAGAGTCTAGTATCTAGGATCACCATCTACTCTTCTAGTGTCTCAACCAAGTGAAAAACTCATGCTACAACATCCAACTAGTCCTTAACTGCCTGGGGATCTGTCTCCCCTCGAATCCTCGGAAGCCTCTCGTGATGGAACTCGTGCAACGCGCTCAATCGGCGTGTACCGTCCGCTAGTGGGGCTGGTGGAAAATACTTCTCAATGGATAGTGGTGCTACATGTGCACCACCCGAAGGTGCAATTTCTATAAGAGGGGCCTACAATGAATCCAAATTGCTCGGTGGGCAGTAATCGTTTACTCTCTCTTGAATCCTGGATGATAGTCTACATAGTGGCTTACTGAAATGAAATAGGTGTGCCATGGTCAATAAGTTAAATCTGGTGAGCTGACACCAAAGTGATCATTGTAAAAACATTTCCAAAACACAAGAAATCAATGTTTTTGTGCACCAAGTTATAAATTAGAAATACAGGTCCTAGTGTATGGATATATCTGCCACCCCACCAACTTCGGACTTCATGAACTAAAAACTACACTCAAAATACTTAACATTATTTCTACATTAGAATGATCAGAGTCCCCATTATTCAATTCAACTAACTCCTCTGATACCACATGGTCGTGATCTATCCCCCGGGGCCTGTTTTATGACTACCCCAAGCCCTCCTTTCATAAGACAGGGGTTGTCGACAAGCATCGGAATGACATATCCCAAAAAACGGGATGGCATTGACTTTAAACCTGTACAAACACATAGTTCAATAACAAAACAAGATGCAACCATGAATTAAAACTACAGTTGAAAAAGTGTGTACACAATGTAATGGGGTTGGGATACAAGACTAATTGAGAAGATACATCTACAAATGAAAACAAAAAACAACTCGTAAGATCACCCACCAAGGATCCTACTTGAAAGGTAGCTTTATCTCGCCTCCACTAATCTCTATGTCAACTACCACCACCATCCACCATCATGTCCTAGCTCCCATAGTCTCAATAAAGGATTTCATTAATCTTTACAAGACACAACAATGTGCAGGTGATGCTCGTGGAGGGGTGAGTATAATAATACCCAGTAGGGACCTCGAGATCCCCGAATTTCTCTTAGAGTTCCACAACGGAAAACCAAAAAGCCTGATCTCAAACAAAAAGCCCAATGAAAAAGACTGAGCTCAAAACCAAGTAAAACTAAAGTACCAAAGTATATATGATTATTCATAAAGCTTGAAAATGTTATTCTATCAAGAGGAACTACAGCTGACCATACGGATTCTGACCCACAGAGTATCGATTGGTACTAACCCTCGCTGACCCCCACAGGATCCGACCCACCCATGATCGTTAGGTACTAACCCCCACAAGACCGAAACAAGATCCAACCTGCCCAATATCGATTGGTACAAACCCACACATGACCCAAAATAGATCAATAGGTGCAGATCTATCAAGGATTACTATGTGTTGATCCACACAGGATCGCTTGGTGCTGATCCACATAGGGTTCTTAGGTGCCAATCCACATAGGGTCTCTAGCTTCTAATCCAGATAGGGTTTCTAGGTGTTGATCAATAATGTCTTTCTAGGTTCTGATTGACACAACATCGCTAGGTTCTAATCCACATAGGATCACTAGATTCTAACCCACATAGGATCCCTCTGTACTGACATCCGTATGATCTATCTCCAACATCCTCTCCCAGCCAGCCACATGATTCCTACTCATTGAATGCTTGATGGCTGGAAAAATCACTCCTAAATCCATTGGCATTTTACAAAGTATCCTGAAGTCTCATGAAGAGGTTACAAAGATATCTATAAAGTTATAAGGGTTCCAACGCAATAGACGACGCTTCTACCAGACATTCGGTCTGTATGTTATTGGCATTTTAGTGTCGATGGCCCGGTTGGATTCAGGGTTGATCTTACCCAGTCATAATTCAATTTTCTCCAAAACTCTCATAGACTATATCAAATGTATCATATCTCTATAACAATACCAGTGTCGTAGACGGTTCTCCGAACTGATGTCATGTTCGCATGATATGACCTTTTGAGAGTATTAGGGACCGATAGGGGTCCGGGTCAGGTCTGGTCTGACCTGGTTTGGGTCGTCCCGAACTGGCTTGGACTGGCCTAGCCCACTCTAGTGGGGTGGGCCATGGCAGCTCGGCCTGGCAGCTAGAACCACCCACACAGGGGTCGCGCGGTCTGCCTCCCAAACGGCTCAATGTGCCCTTTGCTTCATTAAATGGGGGGTTATAGGTGGGTCCACCTCATCCCCCACAGGACCTGAAGGGAGTGGGTCCCATACTTCATCATGTCTTGATAGCCGCGAACTGCTCACCACGACATTCTACATCTTGTCACCTCCGGCCTTTGTGGCCAGCTGAGAGCCGAACCCTCATCCGTCCACCATGGCGCCGCCTCCTTCTACGACAAGCGAGTTCCGGCCGCTGTCTTCGCCTGCTGGAGCTGGCTGCCGCCTTCACCTGATGGCACCTGCCATCTCCATCGCCTACCGGCCCTAGTCTCTAGGGCTACTGCATCGGTGTCGCGCCAGTAGGGCTTCCGTGGGCCACTGAGTGGGCTCTGGTGGTCCGTTCGTTTTTTTTGAACGCGCCTACAGGCATCCCGAGATGCGTCTATCATTGCCAACTTCCTAGTTTCCACTTTCTATTGACTTCAAAGTTTTTCCCCCAATGAACTCAACATGAACAAAGTAGTGGAGGGTCTGACCTTGTTCTTTTGGAACACTCCCTCTATTTTATCATTATAAAAATTTGGAGATTATTATATTCATCAAAGATTAAATTTAAAAAATAAACCCCCTACCTCAGATTTCATTGGAGATGTCACGATGGGGAAAGGAGAATCCGTTCTTGACGAATCCTCTGGCGTTCATTGTTCCTGATTTGATTCCCACAACATTGACGTCCAAGCATCCTTTCCTCAGTAGAATTCACCACAAAACTTCTTCGGAGGTGCCACGCCTTCGTGCCAAAATCCCACACATGAGGTTCTTTTAAATAGATGGAGGATCCAAACATGTTTCATGTAACTAATGATGATAATTTATGGACCACATTTACTTTTACAATGTTGAGGTTACAAAACATAAGAGTCAAGCCATTAAATGGATGGACAATTCATGGGTCCCGCTATCGCCGCCCAATAGTTACCGAATAGAAATGAAATATCTACGTTAATTTTTCATAAAGTCCAAAATTTAACTTTTTCTCCCGACTTACAACGATCAAAGTGAATCTTATTTTAATCAAATACCAGTGATGTGGATTCAATGGTGCACTAATATTATTAATCTGAGCACCGGTTCAAAATATAGAAAATTTTTCAGGCACATTTTCTAAACGTACCTTAAAAAAGTTCCAAATTTCATTCCGGGCACACCGGGTCTTAGAATCACACGCTGTCAATTTTTGCAGACCCATAATACTATCAAATAATTAAACAAATTACATGGAATTTCTTGGTGTTTACAACATTTAAAATAATTTGACTAATAGTGAGGATCTATCCCGCAATGAAGTGATAACGGACTACCCACACAATAACATTACATACACTGGTCGATAATTGTATCCACCATTGATCATTCCAAGATAGATGCATGCCTCTCCCATGGAGCCTTGCTAAATGCATAAATCAATATGTGACATGTTTATCTTAGTTAAATACATTATTATATTACAAAAATCTATAAACACATCATGGTGTCATCTCCCACTATAGGGAAATCTCAATCCCAAACCAATAACCATGTGTATCTACACCCATGATGAGTGGCTCATATTTAAGACTTTCCATTATCCCATGACTCACCACCAGGTAGTCATGAGTTAACATTCATCAAGTAACTACCTCCACTAAAAAAAATCGATCCCCATAGATACCTAAACCAATTTCTATGGGACACAACCTGACCATTATTCCCTTAAAAACAATCTTTATAGGTATCCCAAAGGAATAACCCAATTCTCAATGAAAATTAGTGGGTTCTTGGTCTCACGAAACTTTATCACTTATCCCAAACCAATCCATCTATCATCAAATTATTCATAATATCTCAAAATCACCATAACAATGGGAATAAATATCATAGGTTTCCATTCACCAATCATGACCAAAGATATCATATCTTGTGTATTACCGAAACATGGTTAGAATTCACCCACATGAATCTTATCATAACTCTATGATCATTTGTCCAATTGAGCTAGAGGATCTTCTAATTCTTATATCTAACAATCTTGATAACCCTGCTATGAGTCATGTATAACAACCTAAACACCTATCATCATGAACACCATTCCTCAACAACATACTATCAAACACTATAATGAAAAATACTACCATATTTTCCAAACATATATAGTTACTGGCCCACATATTGGTACTACAATCCTAATAAACTTGTTTAGATTCCTTCATATCCAAAAGGGCATTAACACCCAAGGGTTAACAAAAATAATAAAATGAGATGAAGTCTCACAACCCCTTGGTCCCAATCCTAATGAAGGAATAGAAGAAAACATCAAGATACCTAAAACACCAACTTATTATGGTATCAAATCCCATTACTAAGGGTCTAACAATTATAGAACTACCATAACCCAAATCAACCACATATATGGTTAATCCAATTAAAAAAATGGGAACACATTAAAAAAATCCATAAATGCCTCACTTCCATTTTTCAATGTAATTAAACAACAGAATTTTCCTAACCTAGTGATTCACATTTTATAATATTTTCATAACAGATCATTTTAAAAATATCAAACATCACTAAATTTCACATTGCTTGGGTTTTCAAAAAATAATTCCATTTATATGTAATAGTGGGTAATGATTTATACATTTCTTATTTGAAATTTCTTTGACCATCATCATTTCTTTCTAACTCGTTTATATCTTCCTATTAGCCAAGGGCACCAGAGTAGGTGTTCTAGTTGATTAAAACTATACATCTTTTTGTATCTATATAAATATCTGTAGTCCAAATAAATAACAATAATTCTCCATCATATAACCCCATATTTACATATAAATGTATTGAATATATATGATTCAAGAATAACTAAAAATGAACACACATGAATCCTTGGAAAATGTCGACGAGATATATTATACATAGGATCTGTCATTCATATTTTCCCAATATTATATAGAAATTTGAGCATCCGTTATTTTTATATAATACTCGGAGATAAAAACTCAATAAATTAATTTAATAAAAAATAAATGCACCAATTGAGGTGGAAATTGTCTACTGCAAATTCACATAATAATTACAACATTCCCACACCACAAAACTCGATTCTTCCATCATGGATAGGGATGAATTACATAGTAATGGGCTCATTACCAAAAACTGAAGCATACTAGTCTAATATATTCTATGTCCAAAAAGTAAGAAGATATATATTTTCTAATTCCACATGGTAAATTACTGTTGAGTTAATAATGTTTCCTTATGAACATTCCATTCCTCTATGTTTTGTAAATCACAAACACTCTATCTTAAGGAAAATTATATTTTCATTATGAATTATCTTAAAATGGAAAATTTTCATTCTCTAAGAAATTTTTATTCTTACCATTTTTTCATTGTTATTTTTATAGTATCTCTAAATCTAACTCATTTTATTACTAATAAAAATTTATGTTTCATATCTAAATCCTCAGAATCCTATAAATATTTGGTTATAGAGTATTCTATTTTCATGATCTGAATTCTCTGAAATTCAGGTTACAAATTCTTTGAAAAAAATACTCTGAATTCAATGAAATTCAGACTCCAAATTATCTAAAATTAATGTTCATATTTCCCTATAATTCTGAATCCAAATTCATCAGAATTTAGACTCCAAATTCCTTAGAATTCATACTACAAATTCTATAGAATATAGATTCGGAATTACTCATAATTCAGAATAAAAATTTCTCCGAATTCATACTCCAAATTCATCAGAATTCAGCCTCAGAATTCCTCAAAATTAGTACTCTGAATTTCTCTGAATTCAGAATATGAATTCCATAGATTTCATACTCTGAATTTCATAGAATTCATAATACTAATTAATTATAATTTATAGTCTGAATTCCTCATAATTCAGACTCACAATTTCACCTAATTCAGACTCCAAATTCCTCAGAAATTGGACTCCAAATGCATTAGAATTCAGACACCGAATTCATCAGAATTCATATTATGAATTCATTAGAATTTAGACTCTTAAATATATATAATTCTAGTTCTGAATTCCATGGAAAACAGATTCTGAATATCAATGATTTACATTCTCTGGATTTATACTTCGTTAGAGTTCAAGCATTATTTTATGTAGACTCTAAAAAAAATTTGTTAAACAACATCAGTTTCCATACACGTATTATGAAACTATGTTGTGTAGTCTGTTTCTAACTAACCATTGTTTGAGTGACACGTGTATAGGTCCCTCCAATATTCAATGAAAAATATGACCGTTGGAGGAGGGAGCTGACTGTTGGAGAAGCGCCTATAAATAGGATCTCATTTGAATGAGCTCAAATCCATTGATCACTCTAGAGATTTCATGTTGTGAGGTGATTTCTAGAGAGGGAGACTCTCATGATTTGTGCATACTAATCATATTGTTCATCTTGCATTGTGCGACTCTGATTGTTGTTGTGTACAATCGAGGGCTTCCAGGTATAGGAAGACAGAGGTGCTGACTATCTTAAAGTTCGAGGACTTCCGAAGATAGAAATACAGAGGTTCTAACTACCTTAAAGATCGAGGTCTTCAATGGATATCCAGAAAAAATACAATATTCCGATTGATAGATTTCCCTAGTGTGCGTAAGATAGACTTTCTTGAAAGTTTAAATCCAGGGACCTTTATCCACGTTTGTTGGATGCCCTACTCGTTGGGTTAAATTTTTTCATACATTTTACTTTTTTTGTTTCAAGTTTATTTTTACTATAATTTTATTAAAGAATAAAGTATTACCTTCTTATATTTATCATTCTTTTAGGTACTCTGATAAATAAGATTTTATACTCTTTTAGGTAGAAACTTTACCTAAGTAAACTTTCCTAATGATTCATTTCTAGAACCATATTTCAAGAGCCACATTTCCTAAACCTAGGAAGTTTGGTTAGTAGAACTAAACATGTGCTTTTGAATTTACGTAGTTTAACCTTGTTAAAGATAGTTTTCTATATGGTCAAAAACGAATATTTTTAAACTTATAATTCACCACCTCTTGTAATTGAGAATATATATCACAATTTCAACCCTACAATTGGTATTACAAGAGGTATTTGAAATACTTATATTCACATATAAGTTCTCTTGCTAACTTTTTCATTATTTTAAATATTTTCCTTACTTAGCGATTTATATCCTTTTATAAAATTTTTACAATTAACATGATTTTGTGGAATGATATTTTCATTTAGAATGGTATAAATAACTATTGGTTTGATTGAAAATATAAATCCAACTATACCACCTATATTTAATGGGGATGATTATGAGTACTGGAGAGATCACATGTATACTTATTTTATTAATACTGGAGTGAACAATATTTTCATGATTACATGAGAATACTAGTTTCTTGAAAAGGAAGTAAAAATCATTACCAATGATGAAAAGACAGAATATATACTAAACTATAAGGTACGTAACACTTTTTTGTGTTCCATGACCAGGAATATATATATTCAGATTTATTGTTGTGAAGCTGCTAACTGTATCTAGACGAAATTGGAAGTTACTCATTTTGGTGCAACCAAAGATATTTCATCTAGAAGAGATATGCCTAGAGCATAATATCATGGATTTCTATTTCATTATGGAGAACCTATATACATGGTGAAACAATGGTTTTTGACTATTGTTATCTGCCTACAATATATGGGTGAAAAAGGTCTTGATGATGAAGCTCTCCTGGATAAGATTATAGATATGATGCCCTATGAGTGGGGATCTAAGAGAAACATTATTGATGAGAATAGGAAAGTATTTCAAATTACTCATGATGAGCTTTTTGGAACTCTTCTTCAACGTGAGACAAGAATAAAAAGAGATGCTGATATGAATAAGAATAAGAATGGAAATGGAAGTGTTGCCTTTACAACTACTAAATTCAAGACTCTTGAAAGGGTTAAAAGATCCAAGTCAATGAAATTAATTGTTTTATCTGAATCATGTGAAAGTGAATATTCTGAAAATTAGCTATCTAATCTTTCTTGAAGGATGAACAAGATAGTTGGAATGAATGAATTTCCTTATAGATATTAGAAGAAAGAAAGAAAAGATAAGAATGATTCCAATGTCACCTATTATGAATGCAAAATAGCATGGAATATCTACTTAAATTGTTCTATCCATAAGAAAAAGGATAGAATGTAAAATTATTCTAAGAGAAATATAATGAAGTAATACATGTATAATGTTATGAATGTTTTGAAAGCCAATGAACCCCGGAGTTCCATTAGTGTTGAATCCTTTGACGAATCCTCGAAGAAAGAATATTTTGGTCAGAATAATCATGGACTACAAGTCAATCTACCCATTGAAAATCATTGTATAATGGCCAAGGAAAATAAGGATAGTACCACCAGCAATACACGATGCATGGAATGTTGATGTTTGTAAAAACTCAGATTTTTCTATGTAATTTTTTTAATTATATGTTAATATTATGTGTCCGAAAAAATTAATGGCACATGATTCCATGGCCCGTTGGGACTGGAATAAAATTTTGAACTTTTTTTCATGTACGTTCGGTAAAAAAGTGAGTGGCGTTTTGTAATATATTGAACTTGTGCTTAGAATTGAAATTTGAGGACACCGTTGAACTCACAACGCCGATATTCTCTTAAGGAGACCTTCACCTCGACCACAGAAGGTCTGGGGTGAACGTTAGTTTTTAGGATTTTTGTGGTAGAGTAAAAAGAATAAAAATAAAATAAAACAAATTTTATTTTATTTTTATTTTGAAACCTTCCATTTAAATTCATGATGGTGGGGACAATCTGAAACCCCATTTAATGTGGGGAAACCATTGGAATCCTCCAAACATAATGTTCCAACCTTAAAATAATTAAACTGACAACTTTAATTGAATTAATAACATAACGTACTATGATTGGCCCCACACATTTGGTGGAAGAAATTGTTTGCAAAGGGAGGAAGTACTTGGGAGAACCTTTGGAGAAATATCCTCTAATGGAGAACTTTATATGGATCAAGAATGAGGACGGCACATAAACCCAGATCATAAACGTGTTGTGGGAGTGATGAACATCGACATCTCTTTTATTAAATTCATCTCCTCCCTCACGACACCTCCAACAAATGTCAATGTAGGGGTTTTAATTTGATGTATGATTAAATCTTTGGTTGATTCCTCATATCCTTCATTCAAAATGATGATGGAAAAAAACATGACCATCGTTCCCCACATATAACTTGATCACTTTTCTGTTGTTATTCTCGCATTATTCCTGCATTATTCATGCGTTCATCAATTCCAAATAACTATGCACACAGGAAACAAAAAGTTTGGTTTTGCACGACAAATGGACACGGAGCCCTCGACCCGAGGATCGTGAAAATGTGGTTGACATATTTTTTCGGTCATAGAATGAAGTTGTGGTGACGCCTGGAAGGGGAGGGCGGCCGACACACTGGCCGGACACATGGAGATAGGGTGGTGTGTGACTGCACCACCGTATGAGTAGGAGGCTGCGACCCATTAGCCGTAGTAGAGTAGGGTCGCGGCCAACTTGCGGGATGGCCATGTGGAGAAGTGGTGGCATGCATCGATGTTGCAGGAGCTGGAGACCATGACCACATGGCTGTGATGGAGGCCGATGGGCAGCTGAGACCCGACTGGCCGTGGAGGCTAGCAACACCACCATGCCACTTGGTGGAGGACTGACCGAGGATCTGGCCGGCCATGATGCCCCGAGCAGGACCCGCAATATATGGTCCCACGTCCAAAAACTGAACAGTCTGTTTGACGGTTCGGGTGACCTAGGGGCTTCCTCCCCTCCCGAGAGTGGCCAGGGTAGACCCCACCGCGACGTTCCACCCGACCGCGGGCCGCACCATGGTCAACCAGAAAGTGGGAAAACTGCAGGCTACGCCATGTGGGCCGGTCAAGGCCATTCCCTTTGTAGACTAGGCCAAACCATGGCCTAGCTGGTCAGGCTCTCCCTGACCTAGGCCAACTGGGCCAGACTCGGGTCGGGGCGGGTCGGTCCAACCAGGTTGGACTGGACCCGACCCCAGACAGACCCAGTATTGCCTTTTTTCCATAACTTGTGATCTGGGAATCTGTCTGACGAATTATCTACAAAACCATAATCCTTGGATCGAGATTGTCCTTTTGTTAAACTCAACATGATTTTTTTGATAAAGTTGTAGTAAAACATGGTTGGATTGAACTTCCAATCCAATCGGGCCCTCAGAGCATAAACACTAATAACATACAAAACTGGCATCCGATTGATGTGTTGTCTATTGCGTTTAGTACCTTATGACATGACGGACCTATGGGATACTTCTTTGTGGAACTTTTTGGAGGTTTAGGTATAACCATTGTATTTAGGATCGGTTCTCCCAAACATGATATTAGTGGGAATGCAGTGGCTGGCTCTGAGGTATATTTTGGAGACCGATCATTAGGAGATTAGTAATGAGTGATCCTGTGTGGGTCAGCACCAATCCTATGTGGGTCATATCGTATGTGGTTTAGCACTCAGTGATCCTGTGGGGGTAAGCACATACCGATCCAGTGTGGGTTAGATCCTCTGTGGGTCCTTTCATGGGTTAGTACATATTGAACTTGTGTGGGTCAGACTTCATATAATCAGCAGTAGTGCCTCTTGATAGGATAAAATTATCTAGCTTCGCGACTGATCATTGGTACGTCTAAACATCACTTATACCTGGTGTGAGCTGAGTCCTTAGCTTCATGGTATTCTTCTATGTGGTGTACATTGGTGGTACTTATATCATCTTGGTGTACCTGTGTGGTACTTATATCTTTTTTGGTGTAACATGTGTTGTACTTATATCTTCATGGTGTTATCCATGTGGTAATTCTACCTTAGTGGATATACATTTGTGGTATTATTTCCCCACGCACGATGTGTGTTTTTATCGATAACTTAGGTATATATATGGGAATATACCTAAGTAGTGTGATTTCTATTGCTTCATTATTTGAGATTGAGGTCTTATTTTGTGGTTATCCTTTTTGGATTCTGAGAGGCCTCCAAGGGTCTCAGGGTACCTACTAAGTATCATTATTCTCACCCCTGCACGGGCTTCACTCACACCATGTTGTGTATTGTGTAGACAATTGAAAACGTTGACCGGGGACTTATGTATCAGGATTATAGGTTGCTCGAAGGTGGAAATTAGATGAGGCGATCCACAGAGACGACTGTACGAGAGATTTACCTACCCTTCATGTTGTATCCTTGATGGGTGTTCCCATGAGATCTTTTTCAGTTATACTTGTACTTTCCAGTTGGGCTTCTATTCTAGCCCCTTTACATACTGTACGCACCCTGTTTATTATATATTTTACCCTGGGCCTGTATCTTGTGGTTTTCTTGGTTTGTGTGAGTTTACAGGTTTAGAGGAAATCCCTTCCCGATTTTAGGGATATGCCTTTCCGGTGCTAGTCTCCAGCCCATGGAATATGGAAGGCGGGCATGTGGTTGTCAAAGCATAGGACTCAGGGGACGGGTTGTGAAAAATTAGAATTAGATGATTTCAATTATACCAAAGAATTTGGACTATGATATTTTAATCAGGAATAGTTTTAAGTGGTATGAGAGTGGTTATTAGTTTGGGGAATCCAGTGTTGGTGCAATGACTGACGTTTCTATTCACTAGGATTCTGACTTTTGATTTCCGACTTGGTGCACGAAACACAGATTGCATGTGTTTTGATAATTTTTCATTGTGATCTCTTGGAGTCATCTCACCAGGTATAACATAATGACCATGTAACTCATCTTTCTTTTTTAGGATTCAGGCACACAGATAGACATCCAAGGTTCCAGGTAGAGTACATGATGATAGCTCACCGAGAAACGAGGTTTCGGTGCAGGCCCCCCTTACAGAAGTTGTACCATCGGGTGGTGTACCAGCAGTAGAAATATCTATTGGACAACCGATGCCCCCAGCCAATGAATTAGAGGTTGCAAACCTATTGAGCGTGTTACACGAGTTCCAACACCAAAGGCCACCGTTGTTCTAGGGTGAGATGGATCCACTAGCGGTTGATGATTGGTTGGAGGGCGTGGATGGAGTTTTTTGACTGGTAGGGACACTAGATGATCCCATGGTGATCCTTACCGCCAGTCCTCTTCATGAAACAGTAGGTAGATGGTGGAGCTTTAGGCTCTAGGATCATGACAATGTGACTCTCATATGGGAAAACTTCGAGAGCCAATTCAGGGTAGAGTTTATCCTAGAGACCTTATGCTCAGTGCATATATAGTATCTCTTCCACTTACAGCATGGTAGCATAACCGTGGCTCAGTAATCAGTGAGGCTCACAAACCTCTCACACTACTCCACTAACATGGTTTGAGAGCCTTTCTTCAGGGCCCAGAACTTCGAGTAAGAGCTCATACAGTATTTTAGAGCTTTGATGGTTTTCTCAGCATCCCGATGCATGTAGGGGTGTAAGGGAGAGCACTTCTATTGGAGACCTTCCTTGATGAGTAGTCATTAGTAGAAAGACCCACCACTGGATGACACGTAGAAGAGTCCTCGGCAGCTGGTAGTAGAAAAATAATGTATAGGTCCAAGATAACCAGACATATAGGTGGACGACCGCAGGATATAGGGTCAGTTGTGCATGGATATCAAGATAGAGTAGGACATGTGAGGGACATGCATTGTTTCTCGTGCGGCAGGCAGGGTCATATGGATCGCGACTGCCCGAATGGTCGTACAGACGACTAACATAAGGTCGAAGGACCTCTTGGGTAGAGGTGAAGATTCAATCAAGGATGAATTTAGGCAGGAGGCATGTGTGGTAATGGAGAATTCTATCCAACAAGCAGTGGCCAGAGATTCGAGGTTCTTCCACCACCACTACTAGGTTGTCCACCCCGACCATAGGGAGCTGGTGGAAATAGATGATCTCATGTTCCGGTAGATGAGGCCTATAACCATGACAATATGAAGATGATTCAATGTATGATCTGTGTCCACTCTAACTTAGAATCATTACTTATAGACATAGGTTCCAGTAATTATTTTATTTCCACGACCCTTGTTCAGCACTATAAGATACCGGTTCAGCTGTTGGCTTGATCCTTAAGTCTAGAGACTCATACGGGAGAAGATTTGATGATTACACACTGGTTCCAGTAGTGTGAACAAACTCTATGGGGAAAGAGATTCGACTAGGATCTCCTAGTAGCGGTGTCGAGGCCTTACGGCGTCATCTTGGGTTTGGACTGGTTATCCACAGACCATGCGTAGATTAACTATATTAGTTGCAAAGTGCAGTGTGTTCATGAGGATGTGACTATATTTTCTTTCAATGGTGAGAAGGTAACTATTATATAGCATGATGGACTTACCCAGAGGAGGGGGAAGCTAGTCATACATCAGTTTTCTAGCCATACCCTCGGAGCAATTGATGTTGAGAGTCAGAACTACCCTATTGTGGTGGAGCAGTATGCTGATGTTTTCCCTGATGATGTTCCAAGTCTACATCCTTGTAGATAGGTGGATTTCTACATCAACATGTACACTGGGATTTCATCAATATCTACACCAACATATCAGATAGATCCCATAGAGCTACAAGAGCTGCGAGTATAGCTGGAAGACTTGTAGAGTAAGGGGTTTATTAGGCCTAGTGTTTCTCCTTAGGCAGCCCAGATTTTATTCCATAAGAAGGTGGATGGGATTTTGTGACTCAATGTAGATTATCGACACATGAACCATGTGACTATGAAGAACAAGTACAAACTCGCAAGGATTAACATAATTATTGACCAGCTGAAGGGAGCATGGTGGTTTTCAAAGATAGACCTCAGATTAGGCTATCACCAGCTTAGGGTACGAGATGAAGATGTGGTGAATATGACCTTTAGATGTTCATGTGGCCATTATGATTTGACCGTTTTTCCATTTAGCATGACCAACACACTAGTAGTGTTCATGGGAATCATGAACATGATCTTCCATCCATACCTCAATCTCTTTGTGGTCGTCATTGTCGACAACATGATGATATACTCAGCGAAAGAGGAGGAGCATGCCTATCATCTGCAGATAGTTTTGGACACACTCCGAGAGAACCATCATTATAGTAAGCTCTCAAAGTGGAAGTTCTGGATAAGAGAGGTCAAATTTCTAGGACACGTCATCTCAGAAGTGGGATTTGTAGTGGATCTATCAAATATAGAGGTTGTGCTTGATTGGGAGCCACCCAGGAGCGTGGATGAGGTGTGGAGTTCCCTAGGTTTGGCCGGTTACAATCCGAGGTTTGTGCCTGACTTTTCCAGAGTTAGGACTCCCTTATCAACATTGACGAAGAATGGGAGACCCTTTGTGTGGTCGGAGAGATGTTAATGGAGTTTCCCATTGAAGAGGTAGAGACTGACGAGTGCCCCTATCTTGAGGCTACCGGAGTAAGGCATTGAGTACATAGTCTACTGCGATGCATTGGGGACTAGGATTGGATGTGTCCAGATGCAAGAGCGAGCTGTGATCGCGTATGGTTCTCGATAGCTAAGACAACAGAAGCAGAACTATGCTACCCATGATCAGGAGATAGCAGTAGTGGTATTATCCTTGAAGATGAGGTGACATTACTTGATTGGATAACATTTTATAGTCTACACTAATCACAAGAGTCTTAGGTATATGTTCTCTCAAAAGGACCTGATCCTAAGATAGCGACATTTGATTGAGTTCTTCAAGGACTATGACTTTGAGATATTCTATAATACTGGGAAAAGGAACCTTGTATCAGATGCACTCAAAATTAGATCTATTTTATAGTTGCTGAGTGTGGTGACAGAGTAGCTAGCCGATTTGCAGATATCCTATGTGGATTGAGATGGTGTAGTTTATCTTCAGTCTCTAAGAGTCACTCCCCCACTCCATCAGCATGTTGGGGAGGTGCAGCTTGGGGACACTGATTGTTAGTCTCTACATGGTCATATATCCACAAGATAGGCACCTGATGAATTTTATGACATTGGGGAGAATTCCCTACTCTTCAGATGTTATACTATGGTACCGATGGTGATACATGATGATGTGTTGAGGGAGTTCCATATGTCCCTTCTAGCGGTACATCCAGGATTGGTGAATATGTACAAGGACAATCGGCATTAGCATTAGTGGCTGGGAATAAAGAAAGAAGTGGAATAGTTCATATCTCGATGCCTCACTTTTCAGTATGGGAAGGTAGAACATCAGGTTCCAGCAGGCTTAGTTCAACCACTAGAGATGCCAGAGTAGAGGTGGGATGAAATTTCCTTGTACATCGTGAAAGTACATCCATGCACATCTAGGGGTTAGGATTCTTTCTAGGTGATCATTTACTAACTCAAAATGTCAACCCACATCCTACCTATCAGAGATAAGGGATCAGTCGGGAGCTCAGGATGCCTCTAAATGCAGGAGATTGTATGAATTTGTGAAGTTACATAAACAATTATCTCCGATCATGATGCACATTTTACTTTCCGACAATGGAAGGGGTTGGAGGAGGTGTTGGGGACACAGATTCAGTTGAGCACCACCTTCTATCCTCAGATGGATGGTCAGACAGAGTGAACCATTTAGACCATAGATGACATGTTACGTACTTGCGTCTTTGATATCATCCACAACTGGGATAATCACTTACCCTTAGTGGAGTTCTCATACAACATTAGTTATCAATCCACGATCGGTATGGAACCAATCGAGGCGTTTCATGGTCAACCTTGCAGATCACCTCTGTGCTGGACTAACCCAGGGGAGTCAGCACTTGTGGGTCCAGAGATTGTATATGCTACCGCGAAAAATGTATAAATCATCCAGGAGGAGATGAAGACTACATAGAGTTGGTATAAATCCTATGATGTCAAGAGATGGAGACCTCTGGAGTTTGAGGATGGTGATCATGTCTTTCCATGGGTCTCACCTCAACGATGTTTGCAGAGACTTGGCCAGGGTGGGATGTTATCTCTGAGGTTCATCAGACTCTTTCAGGTCCTCAACAGAGTTGGCAGGGAGGCTTACTGCTTAGCTCTTCCCAATCAGTTTTACAAGGAGCATGAAATGTTCCATTTATCCTCTTTGTGGAGATATATACACGATCCTTTGCACATCATTGACTAGGTAAACCTATATATCGACGATGAGACGATATTCTCAGTGGTTCTAGTGGAGATTGAGGATCGACAGGAGAAGTCCTTTTTGGGTAGTCAATACCTCTGATGCGCGTTCGTTGGCTGCATGGGAACCTCCAGGAGAGAACATTGTAGCGGGAGGCTCAGATTCGTGATCAGTATCCCCAATTGTTTCTCTAGTTGTGTTGTGGCTTTCTAGGATTCATGGAACTGAGTTGCAGAGAATTTAATGATCCAGATTTTTCAATGTATTTTTTTTAATTATTAGTGAATATTACGAGTCTGTGAAAATTGATGGCACGTGATTCTGAGACCCGGTGCGCCTGGAAGGAATTTATAAACTTTTTTTTCCAGGTACGCCCAATAAACGAGTAATCAGCGTTTCTTAACTTTTGAACCAGTGCTTAGAATTGAAATATGAGGACACCGTTGAACTCGCAGCGCCGATATTCTCTTAAGGAGACATTCAACTCAACTGCAGTAGGTCAAGGGTGAATGTTAGTTTTCTGAATTTTCGTGGGAGAGTTAAAATAATGAAAATAAAATAAAACAACTTTTATTTTATTTTTCTTTTGAAACCTTCAATTTGAATTCATGATGGTGGTGACCACCCGAACCCCCATTTAATGTGGGGAAACCCTTTGAATCCTCCAAACATAATGTCCCAACATTAACATAATTAAAGTGCTAAGATTTATTGAATTAATAAAATAAAATATTAAGATTGTAATCACACTTTTGGTGGAAGAAATCAATGGAAAAGGAATGGAGATCTTGGCAAAACCTTTGGAGAAATATCCTCCAATGATGAAATTTCTTCAGATCAAGAATGAAGATGACGCACGATCCTAGATTGGAAACGTGTTGCGGGAGCGATGATCATCGATGTTCCCTTCATCGACTTCATCTCCTTCCTCATGACACCTCCAATGAACGTCAAGGTAGGGGTTTTAATTTGAAGTATGATTAAATATTTTGTTGATTCTTCATATCCTTGATTAAAAATGATGATGGCCAAACAAACATGGTCATCCTTCCACACTTATAAGTCGACCCATTTTCATTAATTCTTTTTGCGTTATTTGTGTATTCTTCATGTGTTAATCAATGAAAAATAATTAATCACACTAGAAACACAATGTTTTGTTTACCGCAATGTATGGATGAGGAGCCCTCATCCCGAGGATCACGAATATGCGTTCGTCATCTTTTTTTGGGTATAGAACGATGTTGTGTTGACCCACAGAAGAGGAGTGCCATCAGTGCACAACCTGGATGCGTGGAGATAGGGTGGCGCATGACCGTGCTACCAGATGAGAAGGAGGTTGTGACCACATGGCCGCGACAGAGGATGAAGGGCGGCCGACACCCGGCCGACCATGAAGGACATAAACGATGTCATGCCACTAGGAGGAGGGTCAACTAGGGATCTGGCCGGCCGTGATACACTGAGTAGGACCCTCTCTAGCGGGTCCTACTTACAATAAACAAAACAGTCAATTGGACTGTTCATGTGACCCAAGAGTTAGCCAGGGCAGAACCCACCACGGTGGTCCACCCGACCACGGGCCGCGCCCAGCGGGCCAGGCCAGGTCATTCCCTTCGCGGGCTGGGCCAGACCATGGCCTAATGATCATGGCCCATAATAGCCCAGGAAATTTGGGCCAGACTCGGGTCGGTCTGACTGGGTCAGACCAGATTAGGGCACAACCTGACACATTTTCACCTCATTGGCCATAGCTTGTGATCTGAGAGTATGTTTGACGAACCGTCTGTGGCTCCAAAATCCATGGATCGAGATGGTACAATTGGTATACTCCACTTGAGTTTTCTATAATGTTGGTGTATGTATTGGTTGGATCAAACCCCGAATCCAATAGTTCCCTTGGAGTAATATCACTAATAACTTATAGAACAGACGTATGATTGGAATACCGTATGTTGGGTTGGTTCCCTTATGATGTGATGGACCTTTGGGATAATTCTTCTTGGAACATATCTGTGATTGTGGTTTGACCAGTGGCTTGAGAAGAGGATCTCTCAAACATGCTATTAGTGGGAGTCCAGTTGCTGGCAGTTAGATAGAGGTTGGAGACATATCATGCGGTGGTTCATACCGAGCAATCCTGTCTGTGTTAGCATAAGTCCTGGGTGGTAAGATCCTGTGTAGGTCAGCGCTCAGTGATCTTGTGTGGGTCAACGCATACCGATATTGTGTGGGTAAGATCCTGTGTGGCTCAGCGCTCAGCAATCCGGTGTTGGTCAGCGTATACCAATCCTGTGTGGGTCAGATCTGGTCTGGGTCATTGTGGCGGTTAGTACCTATTGATCCTGTGTGGATCAGACTCCATATAATTAGCAGCATTTCCACTTGATAGAATAAGATGATCTGTCTTTTCAAATGATCATATATACTTATAATCTTCACTTATACCTGGTGTGAGCTGAGTCATTACCTTGATGGTATTTTTCAATGTGGTGTACCTGTGTGGTACTTACATTATTGTAGTGTTATTTTGTGGAACTGATATCCTCATGGTGTTACCTGTGTGGTACATCTACCATAGTGGTGTTACCTTTGTGGTATTCCTACCCCATGTGTGAGGTTTATTTTTATTGATAACTTATGTATATGTATGAGTATATACCTAAGTAGTTTGATGACTATTTTTTCGTGATTTAAGATTGAGTTATTATTTTTTGGTTATCCTTTGTTGATTCTTAGTGACCTTCAGGGGTATCGGGGTCTCTACTGTGTATCGTTATACACACCCCTACACGGGTTTCACCCGCACCTTGCTCTGTCTTGTGAAAATGACTGACAACTCTGACCATGGATGAGGGTACCAGGAGGCTCCTCAAAGGAGTAAATTAGATGATATGATTTGTATTGATGACCGTACGAGAGTTGTACCTACCCATCTAGTAGGATCCTTGACGGGTGTTCCCATGAACTATTTTTTAGTTTAACTTGATCTTTCCAGTCGGGATTGTATTTTGGCCCCTTTTTTTAATGTACAAACAATGTTTACTATATAGTTTACCTTGTTCCTGTATGTTGCAGTGTGCTTGGTTTGGGTGAGTTTACAGGTTTGGAGGTAATTCCTTCCCAGTTTTAGGGATATGCCTTTCTGGTACTATTCGCCAGCCCAGGCCAATGAAAGTTGGGCATGGGGTAGTGACGACACGATCCTCGGGTGACGGGTCATGACAATGTTCCCAATATATGACTGGTAAGAAAAAATTCTTTGAAAAGACTAACAAGACGAATGGAGGAAAAGCATCATTCAATGTTAATCCTCGTAGAGAAATTATTGGTATAGGTAACATTGTTTTTCTTCTAAAAACATTGATATCAATTTTTTTTGTTAAAGTACATAAATACAACCTCATTAGCATAATTCAATTATGTGATGAAGTTTACCTTATGTATTTTAGCAATGATAAGTTCATATTACACAATTCCACAGAAGATTTTACCAATACATAGATATTGTGTGATAACACTAATTCTATTTCCCTACGTAAAAAACCTTCACATCACTCACATGAAAAAAACGTAGATATTAGGAATAAAATTATTAGGGATCACAAAAAAAAAGATATCATTCTTCAAGTTATCATAAAAAAGATCAACTTGGTGATTTTTTTTCAAAAAATCATTCCCCTCCGATAGATTAGAATACATTAAACAAAATTTAAGAATGATAACTGTAAGGTAATCTTTTATATTAACTTTCTGTTGAAACCTATCTCCTAATAAGAAGGAACTCATTTTTATTGGGGGAGTATATTTTATTGATATTCAAAAAAACTTTTAATCAAAATTTTCACAATCAAAATTGTCACAATAAAAATTTTCTTTATCAAGATTTTCGTAAACAAGATTTTCTTAATCAAAATTTTCATTATCAAAATTTTGATAAAAAAAATTTACTCAATACAAATTTTCATTATCAGAATTTTTTGTAATAAAAATTTTCATAATCAATATTTTTTCTAGTCAAATTTATTTTACATATTCTAAAGAAATTCAATTACAAAAAAATTTCCTTAAGAAAATTTTTCTGGAATCTAATGTTCTTCAGGAAGAATTTTCCTTATTACTGATAATTTTCCTATAATTCATGAAGGTATGTTTCCTTTATTAAGTTTTTGTAATCAATTTTTTTAATGATGGTATTTTCATCCTGTGTATGAAAAAATTTCGGATTCACTTTTCCTTAAATATGAATTTTCATCTTAAAAACAAAAAAAAAATTATAGGAAACTACCAAATTCCTTCTTCATCTATCATCTTAACCGTCAGATATGATCAAGCATGTTTCCAAAATTAGATCTTTTTGGGGAGATGAACTATTACCTAAAATGCCTATATAAAGACCCACAATTGTTTTCCCACATCGATTATAATGATATGGCGTGCTGAAACCCTGCTACTCTACTTAATGCCCATTTTAAATTTCTTGGTTTTCCTTAAATCCCAATGTCTTTTGAAGTTTCTCATTACAAACAAATGTCATAATTAGAGGAAATCTATAAATTAAAAATCTACAGAGAAAGGATATTTGATCCTAAATTCTTTACTATGTATGATTATCTTATTTAAAAGAACATAAAGTTGAATACTTGGTAGAGTTTGTGTATATCCAAACCAAAGGCACATGATCTAGTTTATCTAGAATTTTTGGTATAGTTTTATGAGTCCGTATGTTTATTTAATGAAGGAATAAGAGACAAGTATTAATTTAACAATTATGGAAAAACATATTCTATTTCTTATAGCAAGGCTACAAACATAATTGGAATTTGATGAGAGGGTTAAGCTGAGTTCTACACTCACAACCTACCAGATGTTTTAGGATCATTTGATATGGAGAAAGCCACAAAATTCCTTCGTCTATTATCATTAAAGACTCCAAATATTAATCATCTTACTACAAAATTTTGGATCTTAGAGTTATGGGTATAGGGATTTCACATTCCGAGAAAAGTTGATAATGATACCCTGAAGAAGAGTGATATTTTTTTTGGATTTCTTAGTAAACCTAAAAAAGAAACATTTTGTGAAGTATGTTTTTATTATAGTTATGAATATCAATAATGGGACTCTAAAATCTCAGATAATTATGTATCTTATTATTATCTCAAGGATAATTGTACTTTGTCTTGATTCATTCAAAATCACATTCAATTCTATAGAAAGGAAATTTAAGGTCATTTTGTTTAGTTATGACACCCTCAGAACAATGAAGGTTGGCTTCAATAGTGAATCTATAGATTCATATGATTTATTTAAAGCTGAAATTGATGCCATATCAATGAAACCAGAAGTGGATAAAACTTCCAAGAATGTTGGTAGTAAAATAAAGGTAAAGGAACGAAAAAAGAAAGAAAAACTCATGTTGTTCATGAAACTCAATCCGCACCTCCAATGCCTAAGAAGAAAAAGACTTATCTAGATGAAGTGGTTTTGAAGTGGAGATAATACAAGAAGAATAGGAAGGAAGGGGAGCCTAGTATTTTTGTGGACCCTGCAGAAGTAAAATACATAAACATTAAGGCTACAGAGGAGCATGAGTAGCAATAAAAATAAAATAATCTAAAAAATAAGATCTCCTAAGAAGAGATTGTTCAATATCTTTTCAAGGCCAATGAAAAAGATTCAGAGCAAGTCCAGTTACCAGAATAGTTCTTCCAAGAATCACTCCCAGTGACTCTGGGAAAGAAGATGGTGATTCCGAAACATAATGAAGAAGAAAATTTTTTTCAAGAGGAAGAAGACTAAGGAGAAGAAGAGGAAAGAAGTGATTTTATAGATGATAAGATAATAAAAGTGGAATAATATCATGATAAGGAGAGTCCTTCTAAAAAATAGTAATTCTGAACATCTCATGTTGAATCTAAAAAAATTCATTCTCAATAAAAAGAAGATGAAGAAAAGGAAGAAGTGAATAAACCATATTGAGATGAAAGAATCAATCATGCTTTTGTTCAACAAGAGGATCTAGTGGATGATGGTGAAAAAGAAAATGTTGAGGATGATAAGATAGTTTAACTATCAGATAGTGGACATGAGTGGCCAAATGTAGAATAGATCATTCCATGAGATGATAAGGGAAAACATAAGTTGGTTGAAACACCGAGGAAATCCGTGGTGGAAAATAAAGATGTTGGTTGATCATCAAAGAGAAAATCTGAATAGATAGAGAAAGAATCCTCACCAAAAATACAATTTGATTTAGAATAATCTTTTCAAGGACATATATTTGAGGTTCAATCGTTGAATAAGTTTTTTGATACCATTCTGTTGATCCAATTATAGACTCAAGGGACCTTACGCTTCAACAGTCAATTAATCAGAAATCAGATTCAGTTTCCATGTTTATGGATAAGTTTGCTAGGCTTTAGGCCTATTTCAAATCATTCTTAAATGGATATAAAGCTCACAAGAGGTTATTTAAGGAAATTACAATGTGGTAAAGAAATAAAATTAAATATTTGAGAGTCTTTGATGACTTTCAAGATAGTGTGAAGGACCCTATTGACATTAAATATGGAAGGATCACAGATCTTACTAAAAGTTTTGAGGAGAAGCCATGTCTCGAACAAAAACCCCGAAGCAGGATGTAAATGATCTTAATGGGAAGCTTAATTCAATTTCTTTGAATTGGAAAAGGGAAAGGGATCATAGGATTGAGTTCTATGCAAAGCTCAGTAAGAAAGAATAACTTTTGAAGGTTCAAGAAGAAAGTCTTAAGGCCCAAGAAGAAATGATCAAAGCCTTGGAGAAGAAAAACGAATATCAGGATCAGCTGCTCAAGTGTTTTGATGAGGATCATAAGAAACTTTTGAATCTAATAACCATTGTGAAGATGTTAATTTCAAAGGAGAATGAAGGATAATTTTTCTCAACACGATATTTTGTTGTATTTCCATCCTTGTATAATTTTCTCAATCATAATGAAATTTTGGTTTTTATTCATATGTTTCTCTCAATAGTACTAATATTTTATGTACCATTTTTTATTCTATTTATTGCTTTATTAAAATCAAAAAGGGGAAGAAAGGAATGATAAAAAATAATACTATGTAACGATGAAAATTCTCTATGTAAGGATTAGACGATCTAACAGGGAGTTTTGTCTTTGGAGATTTCCTTATGAAAGAAAAAGAAAAATCTCTCTATGGAAGTCAAAAATACGATCCTTAGGGATTTCAAAAAATAAGGGGGGAGTTAGTTGTATTCATCATGATTCATATTTGAAGGGGGATATTTTTTTTATATTATGTTCATAATGCCAAATTCTATGTACATATATTATTTTTCTTAAGGATGTTTGTGGTTTCAAAAAAGGGGTAAATTGTTAGGCCAATAAGGTTTCTTTATGACCTTTCCATTCCTCTTTGTTTTGAAAATAAAAAAAACTCTATCTTAAGTAAAATTATATTCTCCCTAACAATTATCTTAATAAGGAAAATTTTCATTCTATATGAAATTTTTATTCTTAACTTGTTTTCATATTTCTTTTTGTAGTCTCTCGAAATCTAACCCATTTTATTACTAAGGAAAAATGTTGTTTAATATCTATAACCTCGAAATAATTTAAATATTTGTTTATTTAATATTCTTATTTTAGGATTCAAATTCTCTAAAATTCTGGTTCCAAATTCAATGAAATACGAAATCTGAATTCTCTGAAATTCAGACTCTGAATTATCCGAAATTCAGGTCCCAAATTCCTTATAATTCAGACTCGGAATTCCTTAGAATCCTAACTCCAAATTTCTCTGAATTTAGACTCCGAAGTCCTTATAATTTAGACTCTAAATTCTTAATAATTCACACTCCAAATTACTCATAATTCAGACTCCAAATTCCTTAGAATTCCGAATCGAAATTCTTAAGAATTCAGACTCCAATTTTATTATAATTTGAACTCCAAATTCTTCTGAATTAGGACTACAAATTCCTCAGAATTAGGACTCTTAATTCCTCATAAACGAGATTCCTAATTCGTTTGAATTAAGACACCAAAATATATAGAATATAGGTTCTGAATTCATTGGAAAATAGAATCCCAATATCCATGATTTATAGTCTCAAATTATTTACTTGGATATACACCAAAAATTATTTTTCCTAGACTCCAAAAAATAAATTTGGTTAAATAACTTCATTTTCTTTAGATGTATTATGAAATGATGTTGTAAAATATTTTTATAAATAACTGTTGTTTGAGGGACACATGTATAGGTCTCTCCATGAATCAAGGAAAAAAATGTCAATTGGAGGAGGGAGCCAAACATTAGAGAAGTTCCTATAAATAGAAGCACGTTTGAATGTGCTCAAAACCATTGACCACTATAGAGATTTCATGATATGAAGTGATATCTAGAGAGAGATACTCTAATTATTTGTGCATAATGAACGTCTTGTTCAGCTTGATTCAGGCTACTATGATTGTTGATGAGTAAAATCGTTGGCTTCCAGGGATAGGAAGACAGTGGTGTCGACTACCATAATGTTCAAGGACTTCCAAGGATAGGAAGATAGAGGTTCTGACTACCTTAATGATCGAGGGCTTGAGGGGATAGCTAGACAGAATCTGATATTCATATCGATGGCTTAATATTGTGTGGGTATGACAGATTTTCTTGAATGTATAAATCAATGGACATTTATCCAATGGAGTTGGATACCCTACTATTTGGGATAAAATATTTTATACTTGTTAAATTTTTTGATTCATGTTTATGTCCAACATAATTTAACAAAGGAAAAAAATATAACCTTCTTATACTTTCTCATACTTTTATATACTTTGATAAATAAAATTATATACATTTAAGGTAGAATATTTACTTATATAAACATTCCTTATGTTTCATTTTTGGAACCATATTTCCAAAACCAAATTTCTAGAACCTAGTATGTTTGTTTAGTATAACTAAAAGATGTCGTATGAATTTAACTACTTTAATATTGTGAAAAATTGTTTTCCTTAAAATTAAAAATGAATTTTTTTAAACTTACAATTCACCCCTTTTATAAATGAGAAACTACATCATTATTTCTATCCTACAATTACTATAACCCTGATCCATAGTAAGGTGCATGGAATGGATGTTTCTACAAAACACAAGTGAACCTCCTTTTATATCAGAGGATAGTAACTATAGATGAGGTCCTAATAGGGTTTCATGTGGAGACTACTCCCCATTTACAAGGTATAAAAAATTATAGAAATAATAAAAATAAATACTCCTAAAACCCAAATTAAAATCACAACTTGATTGGAAAACCCATTAAAATAAAAAAAACATATATTGTGATATCGATGAATGTAACATAAAAACATAACTGGGTCCCCCATTAAATGATCATACATAAAGTATACTTGAAAAAAAATAGTGTATAATTTCCATCAGAAAATGGTCCTCAAACCTACCCAATCAAAAAATAAAAATTAAATATAGTAGTATATAGAGAAATCAATGTATTGGAGATTTTATAATAACATTTTTCCAGATGTCATGTAGTAATGTCTTCTTGGGGAACCCTAGTACCATAGTGACTCGAGTATTGTGTGAGTAATAGTCACTAGATTCCCACCAATGGTGACCCTAACAGAACTATTTTGAAATAACGTGCATGAAAAATATTAATAATTAATTTTTTTAACATTTTAAAATACACTATATAGCTAATAACAGCAACAACCGAAGAATTCCACCATTATAAATGACACTTATGGTCAATTGTACCACTACAGATCCATAGGTCCATAGCCCTAACCAACCATACCTATATCAATCAGTTTTGGGGTGTCTCTGAACACGATTCTAAATTTATCAAACCTTAATAGCTTGAATAACCCATATTCATTGTTCCATAGTAGTATCACAAACCACTATACGATGTACTCTTATTTATCACATACCTCCACCCCAAGGAGTATTCATGTTATTAGAAAAATCCTTAAAGATTATTTCAGTAATCATAATACTCCTTATAGATTATTCTAATTTTCTTATTCCTCTTTATAGAGTATTCTAGTAATCACATTCCTCAATATGGGGAAATCATGTTATCAGTTTTCACCATATGGAGAGTTCATATATTTTTCATAGATCACCCCGATATTGGTGTTTACTCATCAAGGTCATAAGCACATATGTAAAACCATCATTGCTTATGGGAGTTTCTATTTATTATGATGGAACAAATGAAAGTGAAATTTCATTAATGTTATAAAAACTCACATTTAGGAACACTAAATATCAAAAAACATATGAATACTATCATAGTTTTCTAAATCCAAACATTACAACACCTAAGTTCATTTTCTAAAAAGATAATTTCATGACTAAATTTCCATTTCTTTTTCCAAAATCCAAAATTAAATTTTTTAATAAACTAATCCATTTTATAAATAGGGAATACAATAGTTTGTTCCTTTTTTCATTACACATAAAGGGGTCCATTCATTTCAAGGTTAATATCGATTTTAAATTATCAATTTTTGTGGAATCTCATTTCACCATCATTAATACACAAAATGTTACCTCCTTAATTAATTGATTCATAATGAAATTCTAAAACCTCAATCAAATTTAAGGTTATCAATATCCATTATACCTTACATTTGAACTGGTAATACCATTGGTCTCTGTCATATCTGGAAGGACATATAATATTGGGAAACTGAACTAAATAACATTTATTTATATATTTTCAAATCATGAGAGAGTCAACCTTACCTCGCAAGACACACAAACAAAAAAATAATAGTACTATGGGTTAAATGTGATGGGCCAAATAAAATATACATGTATGATCCTTCTCATTCGATATCAGCTACACATTTGGTAAAATAATGTAGATATAGAGAAATAGAAATACACTATGAAAATATGGATCTAATAAAATAAACAATGTAATGGATTTGTATGAAAAAATAAAACCTAAAATTATTATAGGTGAGGGATATAATCAATTAGATCATTCAAACCCCATAGATATATTTCAATTTTGATTAATTATATAGGATTTTCATAGTGGTAGATAAATGAAGGGAGGGAAGGTGGAGCACAATAACTGTTATGTGAATTAGGATAGGAGAATGGGGATAATCACATATAAATAGTTAAGCGTAAAATTAAAACTTCCCCACATTTTAATTTGAATAGGTTTTTGAAGTATTGTTGAAAAAAGTGTAAACCATCCTTGTGTCCAACACTATCCCATGACCAGCCACCTAAAATGGTTAAAATTCTATAATTGGAAAACATGTTCCAACCATGAGACACACTGGAAAACCATTTATATAGATGTTTAGTTCCTAGGGACCTACACACAATTTCATATTTCACAGGCCTATAGAGTTTAGGTTACACTATTATTCTATATTGAAATTACGAACAAAGAACCACACTTGTGCCCGATCCTACCTCCACAAAACATAAGGACTCATGGAACAATCCACCAATACTCTTCAAAACCATCTATGGGATGTCATTCCAATTATATATGTTGATATTTTATGGGATCTGTCCTGATTAATTTTTTTCTTACACCATTTTTTCATCTGGAGTATATATTGGTTTGAAAATTAAAACATTACTCAATTTTTAAGCATTGATATAGAAACATGATCTTCAAAATACACACCTCTAACAAATACCATTCTATTCTAATCCACTAAGAAGTATTTTTTTAATCCCTAATCTCAATTTGTACTATGTGATAAGATGGAATCGAAATAGTCTCTACATCATGAAAAAATTCTACCTCAAACCCAACTCCCCTATCAGGGAAAGTCCAATGTCTTTTTTGAGAATGATTTCAGGATAAATGTCCTTAACTAGACAAAAAGATACATGGGCTGCCACTTATATTATTGAATGATCCAAGCCTAAAATTTGTTTTAAAATCATCCAAATATGCATAATTTATAGACCCTCTATACCTCCTCTGAACTCACACCCAAAAATCTACATATACATGTCATCCATGGGTTACATAATGGGCACCCAAAATCCACAATAATTGATGTGGGATCAATAACATATTTGTCATTCCAATAAATGAATCACATAAAATTATTTTAATTATATTATCATAATTTCCCTCAAATGTTTATAGTTGACAAAGTTTATATGAATCTTTATTCATCACTGAAATAAATAAACCTTCCTTACCAATGAAATGTCAAAGGAATGTAACATAGAGGGTGAAATTACAAGAAAATATTGCCTATAAATAATATAAATTAATGGTAAGCACCAGTAAAAATTACACTAATCATTATTGTATACAGGAAATAGAATATACCTCCTATAGTAGATAACATATTACCACAATCCTTTGATGTATAATCCACATTATAAACATAGAATTACTCATATATAGAAACCCAAGCATAATATACATGTATATTACATCATGTTAGAATAATATTTTTAATATTAAAAAAATTAAATTCTTGAGTAGAAAAATAGTTTAGTTTCATTGGAATAATTGAAAAGTATAACAATAAGGCTTGTGAAATATATTTAAAGTATCCCATAACGATCTTCCTAGTTTGTATTCTGACTTATAAACATTAATCATAACATAGGGAATGGAAAAATATGAAACTATGAACTGAAATTCTTATTAAGGGTTAATAAAGGACAAACATAAGCATGAAATGAAGATAAATTTTATAGAATATGGGCATAGTATTTGAATACATACCATTAATATCAATGATCATAATCAGGATTCATTCCATAACGTTTGGAATTTTATAAGACATGAATCATAATGGTGTCAAAGAAGATGATCTATGAGTGAATAACATATGAATAATATATATATTTTAGATATAAACATAAACTTATAAAATTTTGAACATCTGTAAATATAAAAAAGTTCACTCATTCATTTATCGACATGATATTAGGCCCTCACATAAAATTATAGACATGAAACCATGTTACTGAAATGCATTGGAAAATGTATCTATGTTCACATATATCATTTTAAAAATGTTATCATGTTCAATAATAACATTGTGAAAATGTAATCAGGACAAATCCATAACATTCTGAACTTATAATCATGTTCACACATAACATTAAAAATATATAATCTGGTTCACACATAACATTATGAAAAAGAAATCATGTTCACACATATCATTGTGAACATGTATCCAGGTTCGTACATAACATCTTGATCATGTCATCATGTTCATTTATGGAATTTTTAAAATTTAATCAGGTTCATGCATAGGAGACCACACCTCCAGGCATGGACAAAACACCATCTATAGTGGTATCCCTTTCCTCATAGAGGATCAAGTTACACCTTCTTCCCATAGTGGATCAATTCAATTGAGTTGTTTTCATTAATTATATCATTATTTGTTAATATTTTTTCAAATTAATTTTGCTGATTTATAGGTCCCACACATCACATAATGGTATCATAGAGACCTGTACCATAAGGTCATAGACAATTATCATATCATAACTCATGAAATGAAATGGGTATCATAAATGTGTAATTATAACATAAACAATGGAAAATGGATAGGTTTAATAATAGTTTAATTAATGTGTATCCAATGAAATGAATTGGGTTGTATATGTGTTTATCCCTAAAATAGCTTGTGGAAGAGAAACAGTTGTCATGAACATCATTCCAACAAAACATACACCTTTTATAGAATGAATATGAATGCCATTAATAGATTCTATACCCAGAGTGGAATATGTAACACCAAATATTGTCATTATAAATGGAAAATAATGTTTAAATATCTTTTAATAATTTTCATGATGAAAATAACCTTTCTTTTTTGAACAACCATGTTTAAAATTAAATCATTTTAAATACAATGTTCTACGATAATAACCTTGAAAACTTATAATGGAATACATGGAAACCATTTTCAATCATATTAATATAAAAAAATTATAATTTATTTCCAATAAAATGGTATTAAAATATCATTTATAAAAATAAAATAAAAGAAATCTCTTGAAGGAAAAGGATTTCATACCATAGAGAGAAATAATGACATACTTTCATGAATTTTTTTTCATTATTATCTTAGGTACTAATTATTATAACAATGAGACCATTAAATGAATATTATTATTAATAACTATATTAAAATTAAATTCATGGGATTTAATGTTATATGAATAATAATATTTCACTAATGGAAGCATAATCGTAAACAATCTCTTTAACAATGACATTATATCAATAAAAATTTCCCACTTTTGTAAATTTGAATCATAATAATCATCGGGGAATAAAACTACATAATTATTAAAATATTATGAAATTAAAGATATTAATTATAAAACATGTTGATTTTGATGTAGATATAACACATAAAATAATATATGTCAATTACATAACATGTGTCTCAAATAAGTTAATTTGAGACAAAATTCAGTTACCACTATTGTAATATTTTTAACAATATATCTAAATAAAGAGATATAATAAAATTGATATGTAAATATCCATAATTATATGAATAATAATCATACAATAAATCCATGGTAGTGTACAAACAATATAGAATAAATATGTGGTGAACATGGCTTGTGTCACTCGAAATAATAAAATTTAGATATAATTACTTTAATACATGAGTAAATTTGGTTCATGGAATATATG